>OY728120.1:253459244-255959244 GCA_963277665.1 Viscum album | reverse complement strand
CACAGTTAAAAGTAAATAGGGTAATTAAGGGTAAAAATGATATTAATATTACCTTAACACATGTCCTAATTCTATTGGACAAGTTTATCTTGACCAAAAACAACCTTAGGAAAAACATATTATCATTTAGGTCCACTTGGATTAGATTAGGACATTTATTATTATTTAATTCAAAGAAGATTTAAAAGAGTTAAAATCAAAGTTTAATAACTAAAACATTTTTAATATAGGGTTATATATAAGATAAATTCAACTATAAATATTCATTAGAAAGATAAAAATATTTCATACATAATGGTATTTTATTTATACTTTTTAGACATTAAATAATTTAATTTATTTATGACACAATGGTGATGCAATGATTACCTAATTAATGAAATATTAAAATAATTGATATTATAAATATCAAAATAAATGTAATTTGAGACTTTTTATGAATTAAACTAATTTTCTAGGTTAATATGACATATTATGATTGGTTATAAAAAAATTTTTCTAAGTAATAATGTTGTTCTAAAATTATCAAAAACAAAATAGCCAATAGTATCAAAATTGACATAAAAGAGTTTTTAAAACAAATATTATATTATTAATTCATATTCTATTCCTAAAAATATAAGGTTCATCCAAAGGACTTATATAATGTTATTTTTATCATTAATGTACCACTTGGGGGTCGTTTGGAGGTATATAGTAAGTTTATTAACTATATAATATAAAAATACAAAAGACATGGTAAATATCAAAGTAATTAACTAAGAGTTAAAACTAAAAGATAAGTTTAATAGAGTGACCCAAACCTTTCCAAAACCTATTTTTTGAGTTTTTTTCAGCCCATCCCCACCTTATCCTCGAAATAAATCAGTTTTGAGCCATTATAAACGGAATATAAATTTATTATAAAATAATATTTCTAGATTTTCCTAAGGTGCCCCTCACCCCTCTTATAAAAGGGCACTTCCCATTCCCTCTAATTCACACATTCAAAGCCTTTTTGGCTCAGACAAACCCTACCCAAATATTCTCTCAACTTCCCTTAATTCAACCTATAGTCCTTAGTTTGGTCATAAATCCAACCTAAGGATCCTTTTTGATAATATCAAAAGGAAGAACCCGAAGAAGAGGTAATGTTTTCACCACCCTCTTTCAAGTTCCTTTCTTCTTCAACTTCTTATTTCTTTGTTATTTCCATTATAAAATAATAAATCCAGTATCTTCTATATATTGTGATTTTATTATAAATATGTTAAAACCATATTCATTATTCCATCCATCCTTTGAATGACATGTCACCATACGTGCGTACGTATGGATTACTGTCTCCATGTTGTGGTGTAATTGTTATTCAAAACATTATTATTTGGATGGGTATGATAATGAAGTTTAATTGATTTAAATAATAAATATAACGTGATAATGATTCTATATATATGATATACCATCCAATTATATATTATTTTAATATCAAAATAATGATATTTTCGCTCGTGCGTACGTACGGACTACCGTCTCCACGAACGCGATGAGATTCATTCCCCATCGTATCCATGCAAGTCTAATTATCATTTGATGATTAAAAATAATTTTTAAGGACTTGATATCATTATATATATGAATAATATACAACCTATCCATAACAAACACGACTTATGTAACAAAACATATAAAATAAAACGAGTAAGTAAACGCCTGAAACGACGATAATACTAAGATATTATTAACAAAGCAATGTTAAAAGATCATATATGATATCATATTAATGTATATGATTCCTTTATAATTTAATAAAAATTATTTCACCCTTATATAGGAGGTTAACATACCCTCAACCAAGGAAAAGTACAAGGTAAGGGTTTATTTCACAATCTCTTCATTATCTGAGGTTGTTTATACGTAATTATCTACTGGGACCTTTTTATCATCCACATCCATGTTTCTTAAAAATGTATTTCAAATCATTATTACTATTTTAAAGACTATGGTTTAAAGTCATTTATACCCTTTCTGACTTTTTATAAGAAGTTTATAAAGGAATATTTCTGTCGTTTTCCAAACAAGTTCCATTTTAACCTTTTCGATAGAATTAAGGTAAGAATGTCTTTTTTAACTTATACGGCGGGTGTGGCTATTTTCCACCGTTATAAAATCATCTAAGCTTCCCTTAAAAGATTATAAGAATATTTTCAAAGTAAATTTTTTATTTTATAATTATTTTACTTTTAAATGATTTAAAAAAAAGAGATATTTCTCTCAAATAGTTTTGATTTCATCTATGTCAATATCCTTTGATGGATTTTAAGCTTATTTGAAGTTGATTTATTATGATACAAAACTTCCATATTGTATTGAAGGTTTTGTGATATGTTTGACTATGGATGTGTTATTTTTATACCATTCATGGTTTATAGATGAAGTATTGACATTTCGTATGCTAGTCTTAATAGGAATATTTATGTTATGTTTAAACCTGTTCATATGAGGAATGCATTGGACTTAATAAGTGATGGGTGGAGCCCGCTATAGCTCCTCTATGCATCGGTAGGTCTCATGAGACAAAATAGTGTCTTGACATAAGGCCTTGACAAAATCTTATTTGTAGTCTTGGCACAAGGCCTTGACTATGTGGTTATGATAGTCTGGCATTATGCATTCCATCATTATGAAAGTGGTTATTGATATTGCATGTGATTGTTCAACTAGTAGAATATCTATGTGAATAAGTAAATGGAATTATTTCATTTTATCTTTGTCATATTATGCTAAAGTTCATGTTTAAAAGGCTTTTGTTTTAGTTATACATTGCCTTAAATGTTTATGTTTATTTATGAAAGTTTCTACTATATTGTTATCCTTACTGAGCATCTGAGCTCACCTCTTTCAATGTTTTATTTTTTCCAGGATGTGAAGAAGTATTTTATGAATGGCCTTCAGGGATAGTATGAGGGGATATAAAGACAAGATGTTATTGTAGTTTTTTTTTTCACTTTATGATGTAATGTAAGACTTATGAATATATCTAGTGTTTCCAAGGCTACTAAACTAATCAGTATTTTGAGACTTGATCCTTTATGATCATGAAAATGTTATGTAATAATGCACCAACTCTGGGTAATTGGGGTCGAGGTGTTACAGTTGGTATCAGAGGAAGTTTAGTACAAACCTTGGGAGCTAGATTTAGATAAACTCTGATTATAGTACATAGACCTAATATGGACTTTGAGGATTAGTATAATATAACTTCCTAAAATTTTGGTATTGTAGAGATTTTTTTTAGTTTTCCGAGAAATACATCCATGTCTAGATACGAGCAGGTAGAGGCGGCTCTGGCATAGATGTACCTAGGGGTAAAACCTGAAAACACCGCTTTGAGCTAGACTCGAACTAGAACTGGTGCATAACAACAGGCCTTACTACACTCTTGGTTACGACACTCCCAGGGGATATTCTAAGGATAATTATCATTTTCTTTACAAACCATTATGAAGGGTTTATGAGTATATACTTCCTCAAAGAAAACATTTTTATGTTTATGGATTATATCCATAAACTGTTCAATTTATGTTAAGTGTTTTACAAGTTTGGATTTATGTATTGTGATTCATAAACTAATCTAGTGTATGTCATTGTTTAGAAATGGTGACTAGTGGAAGAAATGGAAACTATATCAATGCACACACTTTATGTAGGTATTTCCCTCTTGCTCAAGATAATTATAGTGGAGCTGGTGATGTAACTGATGATGATCAGTTAATCACCATACTGGGACAACTCACTCATGTTATGAATAATAACCTTACTCGTATGGAGCACCCTGATCCACAACATGGAGGATCAATGTTAGATAGCTTCATGAGGCAACAACCACCAACATTCAATAGGAGTAAAAATCCACTAGTAGCTGAGCAATGGATAAATTCATTAGAGAAAATATTCCATGCCTTGGGGAGTAGTGAAAGGGAAAAAGTTATCATGACAGTTTACTGCCTCACTGGAGATGCTGATCAATGGTGGTCACTGATTCAAAACACAAAGGAAGATGATGAAGTATCAAATATGGAATGGAGGGAGTTCAAAGAGATTTTCTTAGAAAAATACTTTCCTCGTGACCATCGAGCAGATATGGAAAGGCAATTTCTGAGTCTGAGACAAAAGGAGGATGAGAATGTCGCAAAGTATGAGGCTAACTTTACAATGTTATCAAGGTATGATGGAGATTATATAAGTAACCCAAGAAGTAAGATTGATCGTTTCTTTTATGGTTTAAAACAATTTCTTCGTCCAGTATTAGTGTCACAATCCTTCTCGTCGTATGAAGATATTGTCTCATGTGCTATCAAGACAGAAAAAGAATTTTCTAAGTCTTATGACTTTAAAGCAAAGAAAGAGAAGAAGAGATCTACTGATCACTCTAGGAATGTAAATAAGGGGAATAATGGAAAAGTTCAATATCGATCTTGCAGTAAATGTGGGAAGAAACACCCCAGTACTTGCTTGAAAGGAATGAGAGTCCGTTACAAGTGTGGAGAAAAAGGCCACCAAGATCGTGATTGCAAGGGGGAGAAAGAAGCTACTGATGTTCAATGCTACAACTTCAAGGAGATGGGACATTATGAAAATGAATTTCCTAAGAGTTAGGGGAACTTACCTCAGAAAAGGCCAAGGGATCAAGGCCAAGCTTATGCTATCACTACTGCTGAGGTAGAAGCTACGAAAGACGTGGTGGCAGGTAATTTAATGGTTTCCTCAAGTTTAGAAAATGCATTATTTGATTATGGATCATCTAATTGTTTCATATCTTCCCAGTTTTCTAATAAAATTAGATATTTCTAATTTTATTTAACAAGGGAGTTTCCAGTTAAAACTCCTAAGGGAAGTATCATTGCTACAAAGTTTTGTGGATCCATTCCCATTAGGGCATATAAATGTTCTTTATCTGTTGATCTCATCGTCATACCTATGGTTGAGTTTGATATAATCCTCGGTATGGATTGACTTTCAGACCATGATGTGAAGATTTATTGTAAGAAGAAGGAGGTTACAATTTTTGATGATGATGATAAAGAACACCTTATATTTAGAGAAGAATCGTCACCACCTAATTCTTATCTAGATCCACCCCCAGTAGCTCAACTAAATTCAATTATTGGGGAGGAAGAGAATGAAATAACTTTGGGTAAGGAAAGGAATGTTCAAATAGAGGATGTACCTATTGTGAAATAATATGTAGATGTGTTTCTGGAAGATTTACCTGGACATACTCCCAAACGAGAAATTGAGTTTTCTATTTATTTAATTCCCAGTTAAAGGCCTATATCGAAGACCCCTTATAGAATGGACACTGTGGAATTATTTAAACTAAAGAAACAACTAGAGGAATTGATTAATAAGGGATTTATTCACCCTAGTTTTTCTCCATCGGGAGCCCCTGTCCTTTTTGTTAAGAAGAAAGACGGATCTATGAGGTTATGTATCGACTATAGGGAAATCAATGTTATAACAATAAATAACAAGTATCCCCTACATCGCATTGATGATTTATTTGACCAACTACATGGAGCTCAATAATTTTCAAATATTGACCTTTGATCTGGATACCATCAGTTGTGTGTGAAGAAGGAAGACCTTCTGAAGACATCATTTCGAACCAGGTACGGGCATTACGAGTTTACAGTAATTACTTTTGGGCTATCTAATGCACCCTCTGTTTTCATGGATCTAATGAATAGTGTTTTCAAGGAATATCTCGATGATTTTGTAGTGGTATTTATTTATGATATCTTGGTATATTCCAAAAGCTATGAAGACCATGAAAATCACCTGCGCATTATCCTGAAGACTCTTAGAAGGCATGAATTATATGGGAAGTTTAGAAAGTGTGAATTCTGGCTTCAGGAGATCTCTTTTATTGGTTATATTGTCTCTAAGTATGGAATCTCTGTTGATCCTTCTAAGAACAAGGAAATCCAAGAATGTCCAGCCCCGATGAGTATAACTGAGGTACGCAGTTTTATTGGTTTAGCAGATTATTATCGGCGTTTCTTCCAGAATTTTTCTCGATTGACTAACCCATTAACGAAGATCACACGTAAAGGGGTTAAATTTGTTTGGACAAAAGAGTGTGAATAATGTTTTGAAGAACTGAAGAGAAGTTTAGTCAATGCTACTATATTGACTCTACCATCGGGGAATGATGGGTTCGTTATTTATAGTGATGCATCGAAGAAAGGACTTGGTTGTGTCCTTATGCAGAATGATAGAGTTATTACCTATGCATTACGACAGCTAAAAATTCATGAGAAAAACTATCCTACTCATGATCTTGAGTTAGCTACTGTAATATTTTCTTTGAAGATATGGATACATTATCTCTATGGTGAAAAATGTGAGATTTATACTGATCACAAGAGTTTGAAGTATATTTTTTCACAGAAATAACTCAACATGAGGCAAAGGTGATGGCTTGAACTACTAAAGGATTATGATTTCATGATACACTACCACCCGGGGAAGGAAAATAAGGTGGAATATGCTTTTATTAGAAATTATCATGGAGTTTTAAATAAGATGAGAGTTGAAAAGGATCCTATATACATGGATCTAGTAAAGATGGATATTGGAATCACCATGGAAGGTGAAACATCGATACTTTTTCAAATGGTTTCAAAACCATCTTTACTAGAAAGGATAAAGAGTTCTTAGGCTGATGATGAAGAGTTTAAAAAGAATATTAATGCTGTGAATGATGGGAGACTGAGTGACTTTGTGTATGAAGATGGAATTTTGAAATTTGGTAGGAGACTTTGTGTTCCCAATTTACCTTATCTAAAAAGGTAATTGTTGGATGATGCTCATAGTTATAATTTCTCTATACACCCTGAGAGCACCAAAATGTATAGATATTTGAAGGAACATTTTCAGTGGGACAACATGAAGAGGGAGATTGCTGATTTTCTATCAAGATGTATGTTTTTTCAACAAGTGAAAGTTGGAAGGAAACAGACTAGTGGAGTATTGCAACCTATTCCCATACCTGAGTAGAAATGGGATAATATCACGATGTAATTTTTCATGGGACTACCAAAGACTCCTAGAAGGAACGATGCAATATGGGTCATTGTCGATCTTCTTACCAAGTTAGCATATTTTATTTCTATAAGGTAAGATTTGCCACTTGAATGTCTAGCAAGACTATATATTAATGAAGTTGTGAGGATTTATGGAGTACCCCTATCAATTGTTTCAGATCGTGATCCCCATTTTACATCAAGATTTTGGAAAAGTCTTCAGAAATCCCTGGATACTGAACTTTTTTTGAGCACTGCCTACCACCCTCAAACAAATGGACAATCAGAACGGACTATTCAAACCTTAGAAGACATGTTGAGATCTTGCTCACTTGACTTTCAGGGTATGTGGGATCAATATTTACCTATGGTATAATTTTCCTATAACTGTTAGGATGGTATGTGACTAAGTATGATATACTCTATAATACAAAATGTAGGATCAAAATAAGAATGAGATTCTCAGATACAAGAGGGGGGTGAATTGTACCTTTTAAAAATTCCCTTAGGAAATTTTTAGGATGGTTATGTTTAACATGGTTAAACAAGATAGTTCACAAGACCTCTATGAGTTCTAATATCTTGCTAGATTTTGGAAAAGTGATTCCGAAAATGGAACTTAACTAAAGTTAAAAAGATTAAGATTCTACCTTAAAGCATATAGAATCTAACTATATCAGAGTACAAGGGTGAGGAAGTATAAGAAAGTAAACTTTCCTCAACAATACAAAATGCAGTGGAAGAACTTATAACAAAAACAAGTAACAAGTAATAAGTCTTTTAACAAAAAGAGAAGGGTATCCAACAACCTTGGATAAAGGTCCCTTGATTTATACTTTCAAGAAAGTCTGTCTAACCCACACCAGGGTAATCCCTCGATACAAAGATCGGAGTATGTCTTACTATCCCTGCAAGTCCTCAACTATCAGGTAGTCGGAACCTCTATCTTCCTCAGAAAGGAAGCCCTCAACTTCAAGGTGTTGGAACCTCTGTCTTCCTATCCCCGGAAGCCCTCGATTGTACACAACAATAATCGGAGTCACACGAAGAAAATCTGCACAAGGCAAAGTTTGAACAAGCTGTTCAAACTTTCTACACGAAGCTTGAGAGTTGATAAGAGCCTCTCTCTCTAGAAATAACTTCAAAAGCATGTAGACACAGATGTCAAAGTTTTGTTCTCTTTTCAAATGAGCTCCTATTTATAGGCTCAGCTATAACGGTCGGCTCCTTCCTCCAACAGTCATATTCTTCCTTGAATTTTGGAGGGACATGTGCATGTGTCACTCAAACAATGGTTAGTTAATAACTGAAAGCACGACATCGTTTTGTAATAGAAAAAGTGTAAGCATAACTAAAAATTATATTCGGAATGGAGAAAATGAAAGTTCGGAATGTAAGTAAATGAAAGTTTAGATTATAATGAAAAATGTATTCGGAGTCTATAATACAAGGATATTCAGATTCTGTATTTCTATGGAATTTGTAATGAGAATTATGCACTAGAATTCATAATGAGAATTCTACACTAGAATTCGTAATGAGAATTCTACACTAGAATTCGTAATGAGAATTCTTCACTAGAAATCGTAATGATAATTCTGCACTAGAATTCGTAATGATAATTCTGCACTAGAATTCATAATGAGAATTCTGTACTAGAATTCGTAATGAGAATTCTTCACTAGAATTTGTAATGAGAATTCTGCACTAGAATTTGTAATGAGAATTCTTCACTAGAATTCATAATGATAATTCTACAATAGAATTTTTAATGAGAATTCTTCACTAGAATTCGTAATGAGAATTCTGCTCTAGAATTCGTAATGAGAATTCTGCACTAGAATTCATAATGAGAATTCTTCTCTAGAATTCGTAATGAGAATTATAGATTAGAAATCAGAATGCTTCATATCTAAGTTTTATGTGATTTTGATGTTTTAGACATGAGACCGAATTTTATACTTAGGCAAAATAATGGACAATGAAAAAAACATGGTAGGGGTAAATTTCCTTTGGGAAGGAAATATTTCTTATGGAAGTAAAACAAGGATAAAATGAGTTTTGCCTTAAGATAAGGTGTTTATGATTTTCAAAACAAGAGGAATGATCAAGTCATAAGGAAACCTTGATGACTTATCAATATCCCCATTATATGAAGGAATGGAAAATTCATAATCTCCCCCTTTTTGGAAAGCACAAACATCCTTACGAAAAAGAATGTAAGGACATAGAAAAAGATTTCTAGACTTTGAAATTAAAGATTTTCTCCCATTGTTTATGGACAATGGTGAATACAACTAACTCCCCCTTAGGATTTGGAACTCTAAGGATTGTATTCTAGATTTCCGGAATGAGTAAATCTTCTTAATGAGAACTCCCCCTTAAATAAACTCCCTCTTACTTAGGGATAGTTCTTCTTTACTCTTTTGAGTTATTTTTCCTTCTACCCCTTTGTGATTTTCGAAAAGAATTTGTGGGAATGGAAAAACAATAAAGTACCTAAAACATTAGTAAAAAACACAAGCAAGAAGAGTTTTCATTAAGATTGAAAGGATTTTTACAAGGAAATACATTACAAAAGAAGATTGGATTGGTCTATTTGTGTTCTTTTTCTTTGGGGATTAGCTTCTTCAGAAGGATTTTTAGCTTCTTTAACTTTTTGTGGTCCTCCTCAGCTTGATTTTATAAGGATTTAATCATGTCATCTTGATCCTTCAGAGCCTCAGACTGAGCCTTAAGAACTTCATCCTGCTTTACAAGCTTCTCTTCGATCTCAATCCAGAGATCTATTTCCCTTTTCCAACTTTGAGCAACAGAGTTAAGCTTCCCATTCAGATCCTTCACCTGTTGATTCCGAGAATTTTTCTCAAGGGTCATCTTTTCCTAAATATTCTTCATCTTGGAATCCTCGGTATCAAAAGCTTCTTTTACATCATTCTGAAAGTGATCAAGCTCTGCCAAATCTTCATCGATTTTCTTTGACCAGAGTCATTTTCCTGAAAGATTTTCTATGGACCTCATAATTGATAAAAAAAATTATATGTTCTGCCTCAATCTTCACACATTTATCCATCACCATGGATACGGATTATGACTTCTGATTCATACTGTGCTGAAGCATCTGGCATCTGGAGTCTATTGTAGGAAAGATCGGAATTGTATCCACCAACTTTTTCAGGGACTCAACAACAAAATCATGTCCCAATGCAGATGATTCAGAATCTGACACTTTTATAGGAGATTTATCTTATTCTATTTCCACCAGTTTCCTTTTAGAAGAACCTCCAACTTCCTTCTTCCTTATGATATCTTTCTTTGGGGTTTCAATAAGCACTTTCTTACCCTTTCTTATTTTTGGAACGACCTCTTCATCAGGGGATTCCTGTTCACTCTCGGATAGCTGTACAATCTTGTATTCATCAGATTTCTCCTTCTCTACTCCTTACTCAATGATGTTCTTTTCATAGATTTCTTCCTCAGATAATTCATTTACATATTATTCTTCCTTGTCTTCACCTTTCTTTCTATCTTTCCCTTCTTCCTTTCCGGGAGTGACAAGCTTTGAGGACTCGGCCTCAGATGTTCGGAGTGGTAATTTTTCTGATGGATTTTCCTTATCTTGATATTCTTCAACTTGTTTAATCAGATCATCTAAATCACCACTTTCTTCTTCTACTACTACTTCTTCTTCTACTACTCTTTCATCAAATTATTTCTCTTTATATTTTTCCAGAGTGAATAAATTCTTCCCCGGAGTCTTAGGTAATGGCTTGACAAGGAAAGTTTCCGGTACTGGAATGTTTTCGAAAGATACTTTTGTGGCTTTCAAAAGAGATTGTACAACTTCAGCCTCAGACATTTTATTTTTCATATGCTTCTCCTTTTCTTGCCTCTTAAGCTCTTCATCATCTATTTCTCTTAAGTCCTTAGCCTCAGAAGGGTCTAAGCCGAATTGTGGTTCCCTTTCTCTCCTCTTTTCCTTATCTTCCCTCCATTTTGCAACAACATCATCTGGATACACTTTCTGTTTCTTTGGTTTTGGAGGTGCGGATTGGGCTTCCTTAGCTTTAGGGGTTTTATCTTCAGCTTCCACTTCTTTCAGTTTCCTTTTCTTGCCAACCTTCTTAGATGGCTCAGCTTTTTCAATCTTTTCCGGATTGGCTTCTGCCTCCTCCTCTGGCAGATCATAGAACTCTCCAGACTGTTTTGAGAAACCAACTTTCATTCTCTTCAGAGTGTCATCACTGATTAGCATAACCTTATAGTTTCACAGCTTGGAGCTACATGGAATCTTGAAAGATTCAAGAGTCTGAACAATCAACTTTGAAAGCAAAGCTGGATACATGATGATCTGGGATCTAAGATTTCCATTCTTGATGTTCTAAATCGTAATTAGTATATGTCTCATTAGATTCACATTCCTTAGATTTACCAAGAAATCTAGGATATACATATCAATCTTCTTCAGGGTGTCCTTGTCACCCTTCCTTGAAACAATGAAGCCTTGTACCCAGAGCTGTAGAATCCGATTATTTGTTGAAATATGGGAAATCTTCTTTTCAGTCTTGATATGAGAAAGACCAAGGCACTCCATAGCCTTTGCCTTAAAAAAACTACCCTGAACCTCTGGGAGTTTGTGTGAGAAAAAATCATCCTCTCCTTCATATGCTAGCCCCACCAAGCTTGCATCCTTGGTGTAAGAATGTTTGTAAGTCTTCCCATAACTCTTAAAGGAAATTTTTTCTCTACCCTCTTCCTCGAAGAAGCAAACCGATTCATAGAATTCAATGAGAAGATCCAGATAGACTACATCTTGGGCTGTTTTCTGAGAAATAACTATACTTTCCCACCCATTTAGCCTGATATTCTTGGAAATAAGGTAGTCGTACTTATTGAAGAAATTTGGGCGTACCAACCTCTCCCTATAAATTTTCCACTCTGGGATTGGCTTAACTGAAGACATATCCTGAGAAGGTGCTTCTTTAGACATTTGGACTCAAGGAACTCTGAGAGATTCGGAACCGGCTTAAGAACTGAGGCAGATCTTTCAGACACGAGAGCTTGGAAAACTGATGTGGTACACCATTGGGGGTCCCCTTTATATAGTCAATGGTGGTGACCTTTCATCCTCCAAAACCAATCTAACGGTTGAAAAACTCTCTCATCTGATCTGACGGTTGAAAACATACCCGCAAGGAAATCTTGAATCTTATATTTTGAGGTTTTAAGAAAAACATTCGAAATTAAGGAAACTTGAATCCGATAAATTTTAAAAATAAAGGAAACTACCACCAAGTAAATGTTACTAAGAAAACTTAAGTAAGGAAATCATACATTTCGGATTGGCTAGGAAGTTTATTCGTAATAGGTGATATTCTTCTTGAAGAAAATTTGACTACGAAAAAACTTACTACAAAAAACTCACTACAAAAAACATAAAATCTAAAAGTTTTATTGAAAAGAGTTTGAGAACAAAATTTTATTACAAAAATATTCATAACGAAAATTCTCCTTACGAAAATTTCCATTGGGAAAATTTCCATTACGAAAATTTTCAGTACTAAAAATTGCAGTATGAAAATTTCTATTTCAAAAATTTCCATTACGAAAATTTCAAAAACCAAAAAAAAATTATTACTAAACTTTTGAAAAACTAACTAAAAAAACTTTCATTATAAAAATTTGAAAAACTAGCTACAAAAACTTTTATTACAAAAATTTGAAAAACTAGCAACAAAAACTTTCATTATAAAAATTTGAAAACTTTAATGACATATGTACTCCCCCTATGAAAAGGAGTTTATTACTGTAAGGAGATTTTTTGAACAGATAGTTAATGGAGGAAGATTACCTCACGATAATCATTCCTAAATTCTTTTTAATGTATTCAAATCTATCAGAGGGTAAATATTTTGTGAAAATATCATAATGTTGATCTTGCATTCAGATAAATTGAAGAATGATATCTCCTTTTTGTGTGTGATCCCTAAGAAAGTGATGCCTAATGTCTATGTGCTTTTCACGAGAGTGATGTGCAGAGTTTTTACAAAGGGCAATGGAACTTGTGTTATCACACAAAATTTGAGTCTTAGTAAAACTCAATCCATAGTATGTGAGTGTGTGTTGCATCCACAACACTTGAGCACAACAACTTCCAGCTGCTACATATTCAGCTTCAGTAGTGGAGAGTGCTAAAGAATGTTTCTTCTTGCATGAATAACCAAGAATGATCTTCCAATGTAATAAGGCAAGGTAGATCTGACTCCTAAGGTCTTCTAAGTTTAGTGTGTATACATTCTCTTGCCTATGGGCAGAAAGAATAAACTCTTCTTTGGAATTGTGTACTAAGCACTTATAATTCCTAAAATTCACAAGGTATCCTTCATCACATAATTGACTTATGCTGATGAGGTTGTGTTTAAGACCCTTAACAAATAAAACATTTGAAATCAAAGTTTTTTCAAGAAGAACAATGTTATCTATACCAATAATTTCTCCCTAAGCATTATCTCAGAAAGTTACTTTTACTCCTTTCATCTTGATAATATTTTTGAAATAGTTTTTGTTACCATTCATATGCTGGGAACATCCACTATCCATGCACCATGTATTTCTATTGGTACTTTTCCTATTTTCCTGAAAATAAGAAAAAAGTTAGGTTTTCGGAATCCAGACTTTCTTGGATCTGGAAATCTCAGAAAGTAAAATTTTTGGAACCCATATCTTCTTTGAAAAAAATCTTTATGGAATTATAAAGATTGGGTTTTTTTTAGAGAACAATTCTTTGCCCAATGACCACCACATTGACACTTAGTGCAGAATGGAGAACTTTGAGGAACAAAGTAATTGTTGCTAAAAATCGGTTTAGAACTTGTGTAACCAAAACCAGAAGTATTCCTTCGAGGTCAGATTTGTGAATACATTTTATCAAAATTTTCCTTACCTAGGGTAAAGTTTGAAAAACACTTCCTTAAGGAGAATATTTAGGATTTTAGTTTTATAACTAAGTTCTTTTCTTCAAAAACATTTGAACTAGATCTAGGATCAAAAACATTTTTCTTAGAAATTACGTTTTCTAGATCTTTAGAAAGTTTATTCTTCTCAGAACTTACTTCCTCAAGATTTTTTGAAATACTTTCAAAATCATCATTTTTCTTATCAAGATCTTTAGAAAGATCTTATATTTCTTAGTAAGAATAATATTCCTATAATTTTCCTTATCAAGTTTCTTCATGAGTTTTTAATTCTCATTCTCAAGGAGTTTGGAAAACCTAGAAACTTCTTCATAGGATGGTAAAGCATTATCTTCATCAGAAGAAGATTCTTCATCCTAAGAGTTATAATATTTACTATCATTAGCATTTAAGGAAACATTGGTCATTGATTCAGCATTTTGTACCTTACCCATCAAGCAATGATTATCAATAGGTAGCCTGGCTAAAATACCAATATTCTTCTGTCCATAAGATTCATAATCCAAAGATTCATATGAGGAATCTCCACCACTGGAACTCCATGTGTCATTGGCCTTCAACACTTTCTTAGCTTTGGATTTGTAATACTTATTTCTATTTTTCTCAGAATGTCTTTCCTTTCTTTCTTTTCTCTTGATCACAGGGTGGTCAGGTCTTATGTGTCTAGCTCTCTGCCATTCATAGCATGTAACTTCAGAATCTTTCTTTTCTTTCCTTTCATTCTTCTTATATTTGGATTGAAAATTACTTTGTCCATATATCTTGTTCATCCTTCGAGCAAGATTTTCTAATTCATTTTCTGAGGATTCACTTCCACTAGATTTGGAATGGATAACAACTTTCCTAGATCTGGATCTAGTAACTCTCTCTAGAGTCTTGGCTTTCATATGATTGGAAGTAGTAGTAAAAGCTACACTGCCATTTCCATTATTCTTATTCACAATATCTGCACCTCTCTTCATTCTAGTCTCATGCTGAATAAGAGTTCCAAAAATATCATCAAGGGTAATCTAAGTGACCTTTCTATTCTCATCAATTGCAGTCCTTTTAGATTCCCACTCATTTGGCATGATGTCGATGATCTTGTCAACAAGGGCTTCATCATCCAATCCTTTTTCACCCATTGATTGTAAACTATTCACTATAGTCATTAATCTCTGTTTCACTTTGCATATGGGTTCACCATAAGGAAAACTAAAACCATGATATTCAGCTCTAAGCATGGATCTTCTAGTCTCAATTACTTTGGAAGTTCCAAAGCGAGTAACTTCTAGTTTCTTCCATATAGAATTTTCTGCTTCAAAAGATGAAATTTGGCTATATATATTTCTATTCATTGAACAAAGTAAAGTATTGTGTACCTTATAGTTCAATTGGTAATCAAGATTTTCTTGATTTGTAAAGGAACTTACTTCTTTATCAGGAATTTTGTATCCACCAGTAATCATAACAAATCTTTCAACTCCAGTTTTGATAATGAAAGTCTTCATGCGATCTCTTAAATATTCATAATAATTACCATCAAAAACAGGTGGTCATGTTGGATTAAGATTGTCTATGGAACCAACATTGATTCCTTCCATTCTTAAGAAAAGCCTTTCCACAAAAATTGTTAGTAGAAAAAGTTTGTAAACAAGGAAAATATTCTAAGCAAGAAAATATAGAGTAAAGGTATCTCTACGAAAAAGTGAATCCGAACTATGAGCCCGAAAAAAAGATTCCGAAAAATATGAATCCAGAAGTGTGAATCCGAATATGTGAATCCGAAAATTCAATTCTGAGAACTAATTCTCTTCTGAATCTAATCGTGATATTAATTCAGATTGAACCAAATTCTTTGATATGAATTTTTAGGCTAGTATTTGACTGAGTATGATATACTCTATAATACCAAATGTAGGATCGAAATAAGAATGAGATTCTAAGATACAAGAGGGGGGGTGAATTGTACCTTTTAAAAATTATTTTTGAACTTTTAGTGATGGTTATGTTTAACATGGTTAAACAGGATAATTCACAAGACCTCTATGAGTTCTAATGGCTTGCTAGATTCCAGAAAAGTGATTCTGAAAATGGAACTTAACTAAAGTTACAAAGATTAATATTCTACCTTAAAGAGTATATAATCTAACTATATCAGAGTACAAGGGTGAGGAATTATAAGAACGTATACTTTCCTCAACAATACAAAATGCAGCGAAAAAACTTGTAAAAAAACAAGTAACAAGTAATAAGTCTTTTAACCCAAAGAGAAGGGTATCCAACAACCTTGGATAAAGGTCCCTTGATTTATACTTTCAAGAAAGTATATCTTACCCACACCTGGGTAAGCCCTCGATATGAAGATCAGAGTCTGTCTTTATATCCCCGCAAGTCCTCAACTATCAGGTAGTCGGAACCTCTGTCTTCCTCAGAAAGGAAGCCCTCAACTTCAAGGTGTTGGAACCTCTGTCTTCCTATCCCCCAGAAGCCCTCAATTGTACACAACAACAATCGGAGTCGCACGAAGAAAATCTACACAAGGAAAAGTTTGAACAAGGTGTTCAAAATTTCTGCATGAAGCTTGAGAGTTGATAAGAGCCTCTATCTCTAGAAATCACTTCAACAGCATGTAGACACAGATGTCAAAGTTTTTTGCTCTTTTCAAATGAGCTCCTATTTATAGGATCAGCTCCAACAGTCAGCTCCTTCCTCCAATGGTCATATTCTTCCTTGAATTTCGGAGGGACATGTACAGGTGTTACTCAAAAAACGGTTAGTTAATAACTGAAAGAACGACATCGTTTTGTAATAGAACAAGTGTAAGCATAACTAAAACTTATATTAGGAATGGAGAAAATTAAAGTTTGGAATGTAAGTAAATGAAAGTTCAGAGTCTATTGAAAAATGTATTCGGAGTATATAATACAAGGATATTCAGATTCTATTTTTCTATGGAATTTGTAATGAGAATTTTGCACTAGAATTTTAATGAGAATTCTGCACTAGAATTCGTAATGAGAATTCTTCACTAGAATTTGTAATGAGAATTCTGCACTAGAATTCGTAATGAGAATTCTGCACTATAATTCGTAATGAGAATTCTTCACTAGAATTTGTAATGAGAATTATGCAATAGAATTCGTAATGAGAATTCTGCTCTAGAATTCGTAATGAGAATTCTGCACTAGAATTCGTAATGAGAATTCTACTCAAGAATTCGTAATGAGAATTCTGCTTAGAATTTGTAATGAGAATTCTAGATCAGAAAACAGAATGCTTCATATCTAAGTTTTATGTGATTCTGAGGTTTTAGACATGAGACTGAATTTTATACTTAGGCAAAATAATGGACAATGAAAAATACATGGTAGGGGTAAATTTCCTTTGGGAAGGAAATATTCCTTATGGAAGTAAAACAAGGGAAAAATGAGTTTTGCCTTAAGATAAGGTGTTTGTGATTTTCAAAACAAGGGGAATGATCAAGTCATAAGGAAACCTTAATGACTTATCAATCCCCCCCTTATATGAAGAAATGTAAAAGTTATAATAAAAAACTTATTGACTCAACAATAACAATAGCTTCTATTCAAGTATTCAGATGACACCATATGAAGCGTTATACAAAAAGAGATGTCGCACACCAACCTGTTGGGATGATGTTGGTGAAAGAAAACTCGTAGGCCCAGAAATGGTGGAGAAAACGATGGAAAAGGTTAAGGTAATCCAAAACCACATCAAAGCATCTCAAATTATGCAGAAGAGCTATGCCGATAACCGAAGGAAGGATTTGGAATTTCAGGTAGGATATCATGTTTTCTTGAAAGTATCTCCATGGAAGGGAGTTATACGTTTCGGTAAAAGGGAAAATTGAGTCCCAGGTACATCGGACCATTCAAAATTCTAGAACAAATTGGGGTTGTAGCTTACCGTTTGGCAATGCCGCCAAGTCTCTCCAAAGTTCACGATGTGTTCCACATATCACTATTGAGAAAATACATGCCTGACCCAACGCATGTACTCACCTATGAGTAATTATAACTAGAACCCGATCTATCTTATTGCGAAGAGCCTTTCAAGATTCTTGATATGAGGGAAAAAGTGCTGAGAAACCGGACAACTCGTCTGGTAAAATCTCTATGGAGAAACCATAATATGGAAGAGGCAACGTGGGAACCCGAAGAACTTATGATGAAGAACCACCTGATTCTTTTCATGCAGTAGTATTCTAGAAATTTTGAGGACGAAATTATTTGAAGGAGGGGAGAATGTAACACCCCAAGCTTCCACGGTACGCTTCTCTTTGAATAATAAAGTAGCATGTGTTGTACGCAACTTCAAGTTCTAACACACACCACAACCAATCAAACTAGCCGTTATGAATAGTAATATCCACTTTTTGAAATTTTATAAATTTTATCTTACAAAATGGACTTCATTTTTGGATTTGGAATATCGAAATTAGCCTAGGGTGAAATTTTGGTATTTTTATGAAAACTTTGAATTTTTTATGAATAGTGAAAAACACTGAGTTATAGTTTAAAACCGAATTTTTATTTAAATAATTATTTATTTTATTTCATTTATTTTAGGTCAAAATAGATACATAATACCTATATAAGTTCAATTCAATTCATTGGAGTCAGTTTATAATAATTTTAGATATATAAAAATTTTATTGAACTTTTCACCGTCTTTTACCCATCTCCTAGGAGAATTTGTAAATTCACATAAAACTTAATTTTACCCCTTCTATGAGTGGAATTTCGAAAATCCGAGAGACACAGTTAATATCAAGGAGTAAAATGTGGTTCAATAAGATAAAAATAATTTTTGGTGAATAGTAACTTTTTACTTTTATTTACCACGGTTAAAAGTAAATAGGGTAATTAAGGGTAAAAATGATATTAATATTACACTAACACATATAATAATTCTATTGGACAAGTTTATCTCGACCAAAAATAACCTTAGGAATAAAATATTATCATTTAGGTCCACTTGGATTAGATTAGGACATTTATTATTATTTAATTCAAAGAAGAGTTAAAAGAGTTAAAATCAAATTTTAATAACTAAAACATTTTTAATATAGGGTTATACATAAGAAAAATTAGATTATAAATATTAATTAGAAAGCTAAAAATATTTCCTACATAATGGTATTTTATTTATAATTTTTATTCATTAAATAATTTAATTTATTTATGACACAATGGTGATGTAGTAATTACCTAATTAATTAAATATTAAAATAACTGATATTGTAAATATCAAAATAAATGTAATTTGAGACTTTATATGAATTAAAATAATTTTCTAGGTTAATATGACATATTAGGATTGGTTATATAAATTTTTTTCTAAGTAATAATGCTGTTATGAAATTATCAAAAACAAAATAGCCAATAGTGTCAAAATTGACATAAAAGAGTTTTTAAAAAACATATTATATTATTAATTCATATTCTATTCCTAAAAATATAAGGTTCGGCCAAAGGACTTATATAATGATAGGTTTATCATTAATGGACCACCTGGGGTTCGCTTGGAAGTATATAGTATGTTTATTAACTATATAATATAAAAATACAAAGAGACATGGTAAATGTCAAACTAATTAACTAAGAGTTAAAACTAAAAGATAAGGTTAATAAAGTAACCCAAACCTATCTAAAACCTATTGGTTGAGTTTTTTTCGACCCATCAGTATCTTATCCTCGAAATAAATCAGTTTTGAGCCATTATAAACCAAATATAATTTTATTATAAAATAATATTTCTAGCTTTTCCTAAGGTGCCCCTCACCCCTTGTATAAAAGGGAACTTCCCCTTCCCTATAATTCACACCTTCAAAGTCTTTTGCCTCGGCCAACCCCTGCCCAAATATTCTCTCAACTTCCCTCACTTCAACCTAGAGTCCTTATTTTGATCAGAAAGCCAATCTAAGGGGCCCTTTTGATCAAATCAAAAGGAAGAACTCGAAGAAGAGGTAATGTTTTCACCACCCTCTTTCAAGTTCCTTTCTTCTTCAACTTCTTATTTATTTGTTATTTCCATTCTAAAATAATAACCCCAGTATCTTATATATACTATTATGTTATTATAAATATTTTACAATAATATTCAGTATTCTATCCATCTTTTGAATGGCATGTCACCATACGTGCGTACGTACGGCTTACCGTCTCCACGTCGTGGTGTAATTGTTATTCAAAACATTATTATTTGGATGGGTATGATAATGATGTGTAATTGATTTAAATAATAAATATAACATGATAATTATTCTGTATATATGATATACCATCCAATTATATATTATTTTAATATCAAAAGAATGATATTGTCGTTCGTGCGTACGTACGGACTACCGTCTCCACGAATGCAATGAGATTCATTCCCCATCGTATACATGCAAGTCTAATTCTCATTTGATGATTAAAAATAATTTTTAAGGACTTGATATCATTTTTTATATTAATAAGATACAACCTATCCATAACAAACATGACTTATGTAACAAAACATATAAAATAAAACGAGTAAGTTAATACCTGAAACGATGATAATACTAAGATATTATTAACAAAGCAATGTTAAAAGATCATATATGATATCATATTAATGTATATGATTCTTGTATAGTTTAATAAAAATTATTTCACCATTATACAGGAGTTTAACCTACCCTCAACCAAGGAAAAGTACCAGGTAAGAGTTTATTTCACAATCTCTTCATTATCCGAGGTTGTTTATACGTAATTATCTACTGGGACCTTTTTATCATCCACATCCATGTTTCTTAAAAATTTATTTCAAATCATTATTACTATTTTATAGACTATGGGTTAAAGTCATTTGTACCCTTTTTTACTTTTTATAAGAAGTTTATAAAGGAATATTTCTTTCGTTTTCCAAACAAGGTCCATTTTAACCTTTTTGACAGAATTAAGGTAAGAATGTTTTTTTTTAACTTATACAGTGGGTGTGGCTATTTTCCACCATTATAAAATCATCAAATCTTCCCTTATAAGCTTATAATAATATTTTCAAAGTAAATTTTTTATTTTATAATTATTTGACTTTTAAATGATTTCAAAAAAAAGATATATTTCCCTCAAATAGTTTTGATTTCATCTATGTCAACATCCTTTAATGGATTTTAAGATTATTTGAAGTTGATTTATTATGATACAAAACTTTAATATTGTATTGAAGGTTTTGTGATATGTTTTACTATGGGTGTGTTATTTTTATACCATTCATGGTTTATGGATAAAGTATTTACATTTCGTATGCTAGTTTTAATACGAATATTTATGTTATGTTTAAACCTGTTCATATGAGGAATGCATTGGACATAATAAGTGAAAGGTGGATCCAGCTATAGCTCCTTGATGCATCGGTAGGTCTCATGAGACAAACTAGTGTCTTTCCACAAGGCCTTGACAAAATCTTATTTGTAGTCTTGGCACAATGCCTTGTCTATGTGGTTATGATAGTCTGTAATTATGCATTCCATCATTATAAAAGTGGTTATTGATATTGAATGTGATTATTTGACTAGTAGAATATCCATGTGAATAAGTAAATGACATTATTTCATTTTATCTTTTCCATATTATGCTGAAGTTCAAGTTTAAAAGGCTTTTGTTTTAGTTATACATTGCCTTAAATGTTTATGTTTATTTATGAAAGTTTCCGCTATATTATTATCCTTACTGAGAATATGAGCTCACCCCTTTCAATGTTTTATTTTTCTCAGGATGTGAAGAATTATTTTATGAATGACCTTCAGGGATAGTATGAGGGGATATGAATACAAGATGTTGTTGTAGTTTTTTTTCACTTTATGATGCAATGTAAGACTTATGAATATATCAAGTGTTTCCAAGGCTACTAAACTAATCGGTCTTTTGAGACTTGATCCTTTATGATCATGCTAATGTTATGTAATAATGCACTGACTCTGGTTAACTAGGGTCGGGGCATTACAAAGTGTCCATGGGAACACTAGCGTTTATGTGGTAAAATAAATACTAATTGACAATATGATAACTGTTTAGTTATGCATTGTAATTATTTATTTATACAATTGCATACACTATTATTTGACTAGATATTGTTTTAGATGTTGTTGGTAATGGAATAATAAGTTGTACTCACACCCTACTTGGGCTTCATGATTGATACCCAAATAGATTATATGATTGTAGGAAAGGTTAAGGGAAAAGGCCCTGTTTTAGATGGCTGATTGGGATGGATCATGTGTGAGGGAACCATACGTGGAGTCTGGTTTTTTATTTTGGTGTTTTCTATTTTTGTGAAGGCTTACAGGAACATAGATTTCATATTTGATTCTGTTGGTTTGTCTATTTGGTGTTCACTCTCCTGGTGGTGTTTCTGTGAAGGGATGGAGTTCTTGTTGAATACAGTGGCTCTTTGTTGAAGAACTTCCTACTTTTAACCCTGGTCTTGCTTCCTGATATTCTCTCCCATGCCAAGTTAGTCTGGTGAAGTAATTTTCTCAATGGTCTTGGTATGTGTGGTTTTGAGTTTTTTCCAGTGTTCTAGGAGGTGAGACCAATGTAGGATTCATCCCTTACTAAAGGTTTTGGGGGGATTCTATTTTGGGTTTCTAAAGTGGTGTCAGAGGTCATATTCCGATAGGTTCTCATTGGTAAGTTAGTGATTTCAATAGGTCTTGGGGTGTGGTTCCAGGCTAATAGAAGATCAGGTATCGCGATGGATTTCATGGTGGTGTTTTTGAGGTATCGATTGGCTTTATTTTTGAATTTTTAATGATCGATGGAAGAAGGGTTGCTAACTTGATGTTGGTGGTGATTTTGAATTTCATAATGTGACCTATTTTATTCTTTTTATTTTTTAATTATTTTGGATTTAACATGAAATCAGATTATGAGTGGTTTTGAATTGTTTTGAATTTTAAAGTTTTATTGTGAAATATGGGGTCCACTCTACGGTTACCGCTAAACCTTAAATAAGTTTTTAGAAAAATAAAAAAATGTACTTGAAGTTTTGATACTGTATTTCTAGTTTTGGTCATCTTGTGCTACTAGATTTTTCTGGTTATGTTATATATTTATTTGGTTATTTTTTATTTATTTCCTCTAGTGTTTTACTCTGAAAAGAGGGTATAGTCTCCCCATGACTGATATTAGATCATCGTTTCTAGTCAAAAGCCTCTGGCATATGGGGAGGTGTGTTGAGGTCATGTGGCGGTCTGGTTCAGGGCACCAGTGTGTGGCACTCGAGCTAGGACGTTATAGAAAACATAGTAAACTATTTGATAAATCGTCAGGTAACATCTCATATTAACTCTTATCATAAACATAAAATCAAATCTGAATCTCGATTTTATATTTGTGAAGATCCATTCCTTTGGAAAATTTTCAATTATCAAGTAATAAGTACATTTTTGTATGTAAGTGAAATTGAATCCATTTTTGAATTTTTTTTACACCCTAGCTTGTGGATTCCACTTTTTACCTCAAATAACTATAAGAAACAGTTTTTAATCCTGTATTTATTTACTTACTCTATTCAATTATACACATGAATACAGTAATAAGTGTGTAAAATGAAAATTTATGGAAATATTTCGAAAATATAAGATATTCCTCAAAACCAATTATCTTTTGTGAAATTATTGAAGTATGGGGAATATAATTTAAGGGACCTTTTCCCATGTAATTTATAAATTCTTACATTCTTATAATTTTAGATTATATTTCAAAATGTATGGAGTCACAAGACACTAAAATTGACGACACTAAAGTTCTGTGTGATTTTTTCAGGTTCAACATATTTTGTAGGTTTTGAGTAATAATAGCCATAATTAATGACCAAGGGACTCATTTTTAAAGTAAAATAATGGAGGATATATATAGGAAGTATGTACTATATCATAAAACATCTACACCCTTCCATACATAAATAAATTTCCAAGTTTATGTTTCTAATAGGGAAATAGAATATATTCTGTAAAGGATAGCAAAACTCAAAATAAAGGATTGCAGATAGAGGTTGGAAGACATATTATGAGACTATAGTAAATCCTAAAATACACCCATAGTAATTATCCCTTATTTATTAATATATGGAAATATTTACCACCTAATTTTGAAGTTGGAGAAAAAATCAAAGTTGACAATTAAAGAAATGAATCTGAACTTAGAAAAATTTGGAAAAGAGAGAAAATTGAAATTGTAAGAACTAGATAAAATTAGAATGAAAGATTTTAAAATTATCATAATTTATAAAGAAATAACTTTAATGGATCATGACAATATGATACAACCCAAAATCTTTTATCTTATAGACCAAGTGTTTCTTTACAAATCTAGACTATATCTAATTCCAATTAAGATTCATTCTAGATGGGAAGTCCCATTTATAGTCACTCATATATACCCTTTTGGTGTTGTGAATATTATGAAGGGAGGGTAATAAAACTCATTAACTATTAATGTACATATATTAATGAATTACCATATGAATATACCCCAAGAATTAGAGGAGGATCTCACACTCCTCCAACCTTTCTATCAATAATAACCCACTATGTTGTACCTCTCCTTAACACTTGATTGCATATTGTTATTACACTTAAAATTTATATAAATGCCTAATATATTTTAATTCATTGAGTAAACTACATAATTTAAGTATGGGCAATGTAACCTTATATTTTATGTCCTTTTGTTTAGGACGTTTCTATTTTATTTTTCAAGTTTTGTGGTTTTTTCATTTGTTGTTAGTTTTTGAAACCTATGAGCTTAATATAAATACCCCTCAAACTTTGAATACATTAAAAGGTTTAGAAAATTATTTGAACCATTTATCACCATATATTAATGATTAAATGTCATTTTTTCAAAATTATAAATAAAGAAAATTCATGAAAAACCCACTGATTTTTGAATTTCATACCATGGCATATTGCCTAAATTTTTTAAACTCGATTGTGAGGATTCTGAACCAATTTTGATATATTATTTATAATTACCTTTTTATTAACTAAACCAAGACATAATTTAATATATATAATTTATTATTAATATTTTCAAAACATTAGGTCATTTTATTATTCATTTTTATACATGATTGGGGCATTCTTTTGATTTTAAAACCCCTTTTTTCAATAAATTATATTTTCAAGCCTACCTTTACATTTAATAATTATTACCCTTATAAACCATGGATTAATTTTTTTAGTAATACAAATTAAAATATATAAATCCCTATATACCTTTATCTAGAAGCCTTTCCATGATCTAGGTTGAATTCAAGTGTGGGGGAGGGAAGACATTGAGCTGAGAAAACTGCTTGACTTGATCTATGTGGAATTTAAGGTAGAATTTCTATAAATTATTTTCAATTATTTTAGGATAAAATTAATGATGTAAATAATATAAAAAATTTATTTATATCATCCAAGTCTATCCATTTATATCCACCACTATTTGAAGAAAAAAAATTCCCTCTCTTTCTCTAGAAAATGTGATTCTCAAGAGAAATCCAGATATGAAAAAGGTGGAATGTTATTGGGAAAGAGGGGAGAAAATGATGGTGAAACAAAGGATACTAAATTTTATATAGGATATATTGCACAATGAGTTTATTAAGGTCTCACACCTACCATATAAATTCTAAAGTCCCTCTATACCTTCAAGAGTTTAACCAAAGTAAAAAAAATGTTTGAAGAAACCTATTGGTGGAAATAGGGAGAGGGATGTTAAATATTATAGAAGTGATAAAAAGTGTGAATATCCAAGGAAAATTAAAAAAATGTTTATTTGTAGAAAATTAATATAGTTAGGAATTTATACTTGTAGTAAACTGAAAATCATGCATTGGGCCTCATACTAGAGCCAAGCCTCCTCATTCAGCCTTAACAGTTTTATATTTAGATCCTAACCACCTTTAAGCTTTAGAGAAATTTGAACCGAATACTAAATCACTCATAATATGTAAAAATTATTTAATAAATTTGTGGGTATGAATAAATTCATCAATTCATTGGTAACGTTTTCATGAACTTTTTATGAGAAAACCTTAACTGAAAATCATATTTATTATTGAGTGGAAAAAATTTGGGAAGGTGGGTATAAGTATGCATGAGAGGATAAAAAAGTTCAAGTTTAATTGAATAAAATTTATAAGGAAAATTGAATCAATATCCTTTAATAATCATGATGATAATTAGGACCATGGTGTTGAAAAGAGTAATTTACATTGGATAGTATTTAAATCTTACTTTGGTAATCTTTTAAACTCACTTATCCAGAGTCCAAGGTTTGAGTGTGGTGAAATTGAAAAGATAGTATTTTCATATACTTTATCTTATGTTTTAATGGGTTTAATCCCATAATTTTATCACTTTAGGGTTAATTATCACATATTTGTAATATATGATCATTTCAGATTTAATTGTAAAAATGGTTTAAATATTGAGTTTTAATTGTTTTCTTTTCTCTTTGGAAATTGTTTAAATAAATCCTAAATTTAATTTGAATATTTAATAATTATTTTAGGTGTTTGAGGCTATTTATTAGAGAAATCAATGTGATTATGTGATTAATCTAGGAATTTTGGAATTACCACAGGCTGGAAATTTATCTGAGGACCAAACATAATACTTTACTGGTCAAACATAAAGCTTTGGCCCTATGTATAAATATTTGGCCCTGATCAAAAATCTTCACCAAAGATCATAAGTCTTTAAATCATAAGTCTTGGGAGATAATCATAAGTATTTTGATCCTAAGTTCAAAGCTTTAATGACCACATTAAGGCTTTGAACGTAATGCTTCATGATTTTAAAACTTTACTCCATCATAAGGCTTTATACCTTTTTCAAAAATCAACTTCTAAAAGACCCAAGGAAGGATTTGAGGGATTCACTTGGGAATTAAAACCAAACTTCAATCCACTACATCATCCCTCATAAAATCATTCAAGGGTTTCTGTGTGGACTAAAATCATTCATAATATTTCAATCAAAAAACTAAAAATTGGGAAGTTATGGATTTTTAGGGAGAAAGAATCACATGAAAATAAAAATATATAAAGAAAAATGAAAAATTATAAGGATTTCAAATGAACAAAGATATTAGGGGTTTGACTGACTAAGGAATAGAGAGATCCTTAGATATTTAAAGAAAGTATGAGTCATAGAGTGTGGGATAAGGACTAATATTGGAGAATCTACTAATATTATTTTCATTAATTTTACCATTTTATTAGTTTTATAATGTCTTACACTTCTTCATTAATCATTATTTACTCTTGAATAAAGGTGTAAAACTTATAAGTGATTTGGTGAAGGGAAGATAAGCCTTTTGTAATGCTTGATTCTGAGTATTTCAATGAATACAATATTCTTTTTATTATTGATTAATTTCAGTATTCCATAATAGATTTTAATTTCAAATGTGGTTGTGTTTGTTTTAATTATTTTTATTGTTTATTTTATTGGTTAATGATATATCATATCCCTCCACTTAGTGTTATACCATATATGGTAGAATGTTCTTGGATGATTGGTGAAGTTTTAAGTGGTTTTAAAAATGTGAGAAAGGTACAGAGGTTAATCTTAGATTACTTGAAATAACAAGCCTCATTTGGGTGTTGCCTAACTAAGATGGGGGTGGTTTTCAATTTCACTTCCACACATTGTAAGGAGGTTAGACCAAAGTAGAGGTTTTTTTATGCTTATCTAACCAATATCACTCAACCAGGGGTGAAAGTAGAAGTAGTTATAGAACCTATCACTTATTAGTTAATAATAAGTACTCAAAAATTGGATTCCATGATAGAATTGAAATTGGAAAGTTGACCCTAACCTAATCACTTTTCTCATCATCCACTTTCAAATATTTTTTTCATATTTTCATTATTTTGAATACCAAAACACCTTTTTTTCTTAACCAACAAGTGATTAATGGGTTTAGTACACTCCTCTCTATATACAACCTAGGGTTACCACCACTAATAAAATAATGTAAGAAATTGGATCTTCCTTTCAGGTATGTTTTTCTTTCCAAGTTGTTTTTGAGGAAAAATGGGAAGAAGGAAAATTTTAGGAGTACATGTCGTGTACTTCCTTGTACATGCCATGTACCCTGCCTCTAATTCTAGGTCGTGTATGACTGTGTCACATCCTCATACACAACTGTGTGATGATGTGGAAAGACCGCCTAAAGCAGGGCCCAGTTAAGGCAATTACAAGGCGTGTTATTTAAAGGTACACACCATGTACTTTTCTTTTTAATTATTTCATCGGACCGGGGCTGCATCTCGTTCACAGAAAACCCTTCTTCTCAGCCTGTCTCATCTAGGAGCGACCAAAGCCGATGAATCTTCTCCAAGCCACCGAATCATCATCTGTTCTCTGAATTGACTATCGTCGATTATGTTGGAATCACCATGGTGAGTTCTTCCTTTTTCTAGAACCTCATCTCTTAATTTCTCCTCTCTCATGAGATATTCTTGGTTGAGTGTTTTAGACGTTTTTTGTAGATCTACGATGTTCTAGGTTGAATCAAAGGCTGGGATTCAACTATATCAATCGTACAACATCGAGGTAGATGGTTTGTGAATTTCCATAGTAATTATTTGAATATTATGTGCAAAAGTTCCCAATACCCTAGAATGGGGCATTGCGTGTTTAGGGATTTTAGCCATATTAATGCCCGCTATGCCTTGTGTTCCTAAGTAGAGGTTGTTGATTGTGAATAGGGTTATTTTCCATGATATGGATGTGTTTCCCATGTTTTTTTATATTTATTGTTTGGTCTATCTTTTCTTGTTAGGCTGCTTTCCTTCCATGCCTAGTATTGTTAGGATGGAGTAATTTTTATCTGATGTTGTTATATGCTTATAGCTGATTAGCCAAGTAGTTCTTGAAATCTATTATACAAGTAGTTATTAAGGTTTAATTTGGTCATTGAACATCATTGTGCATGATTTACTTACACAAGGTTGTGGGAAACTGGTGTAGTAGACCATAGGGGGGATGGGCGTTGAGGGCTTCCCCAGAGTGTCTGTTTACTTTTCACACTGCGAGACCATAGGGGGGATGGGCGTGAGTTCTCCCTTAGAGTGTATGTAGATACACATTGTGAGAACATAGGGGTAATTGGACATTTAGTGCTTCCCCAGAGTGTCTATAGTTTACCGATAAAATACCACATGGGGAATTGACGGTGAGATCTTCCTTAGAGAGAATTTACTAAAGCTAAACCAGAGGGGTTAGACGATGAGTAGTTCCCAAAGGGTTGATTATGTTTGATTAGTTGAACCATAGGGGATAGGTTGTAAGTAATTCCTATAGGGTTACTTGTTTTTGATTATCTACTTACTTGATATATTAAAATTTATGCAATTGAAACTGTAGGATTGATTACTTTTGAGTACTTCCTTGTTTACTACTTCATTTTTCTTATTTCCATCTATATATATTCACTGACTATTAGGCACATATCTTTGGGTGGTTGCCTAGTAGGATTCATCTCACACCCTATTTGGGTCATGATTTTGGGCCCAAACTGATTATATTGTTGTAGGTATAGATAAGGACAAGAGATCTTCTACTTCAGGTACTTGATTGTTATGGAGCTGGGGAGCATGGGACCAAGCTGAGGCTTGCGATGCTGTTGGAGTTTATTTGTTTTCTTTATACTTGGGTTTAGTATTGTATTCTAGCATTGTGACTTGTTTGTCTTCTTTACTAGAAATATGTATCATGCATCATTTATATTTGTGTACTCTAGTTTTTTATTACTTCCAGACTTCCACTGTTTATTTATTGCATGTTATTACTGCTTCTACTATTATTATCTGTTTATTTCTCCTACATTACTCTTCCAATGAGGTAATAGTTTCTCCACTATCACACCCAAGGCCCTCACTACTAGTCGGCATCCTCTGGAATTTGGGTAAATGCACTTGAGGTCATGTGACCAACCGGGTATGGGGCACCTCCAGGCAGCTCCCAAAACTAGGATGTTATAAAGTGGTATAAAAGGACTTATTTTATTCTTGACTTACTGTTTGGGGCCTATATCATGGGATATGAAGGAATATGTATTTGGTAATATGTTGTTCCCAGGAGTAGCTAACCCATGTACTGGGAAAAGTAAATTTACCTTGTATATTTTGATTTTTCTAGTTTTGAAATTATTACTGTTGATTTGATTTCACCATTGGGTGATTCACATGTTTTGTTCTATTATTGTTGATATTATTGAGGTTCTATTTCTATTGTAACTCGGTAATATGAGGGTATTCCATCTCATGCATCATATAGGCACTTGCTATAGATCACATGTCATGCATTCTTGCCATGCCATTTAGGGTGAATTATTGATTGCATGTTGTTGTGGTAGATGTTATGCTAGATATGCATGTTGTTGTGATAGATGCCTTGATAGAATACCTACTATTTGATAGGGTATTGCTAATATGTAAGGTTTTGTTTGAATGAGTGTCAAACTTTGGTTCTTGTGGTGTTATGGGCCCTCTTGGATCTGAATTTGGTGGATCATTGCTTTTTTATTCCTTGTATATGACATGAATATGATGCCATGTTTTGATTCATGGGGAGTATAGGACCCCACAGATCGGAATTTGGAACTTTAATGTTCATTTCAGTGTTTTTCTGGGTTCTAGAGTAGTTTCTAAGGCTTACTATTTGGAAAAACCCAGAATACACGGTGTGTATTGTAGAATACACAGTGTGTATTGCATAATACATGCCATGTGTCCTTCTGTTTGGGAAGGAACTGTTTTTCTTAAGTACACGACGTGTATTTTATGTACACTCCATGTAGTTTCTAACCGTTTCAATGGTTGTGCGAGCACTAACATGGGGATGAAAATTTTTTTGGTGGGACAATTTGTGTACCCTATGTGCACGCCGTGCCTTAGGATCCATGTGTCCAGCCGTGTGACTAACAAAACGGGTGGATGATGGGTAGTTAGTACATGTCGTGTCTAGAAAAAACATGTCGTGTAGATTCAGCTGTGTAACCAGCCGTGTGACTAATAGCATCGGTCAGTGAAGTTCTTTATAGTACACATTGTGTCTGGAACCAACACATTGTGTAGTCTCATTCTAGGAGAACCATGTGGGTTAGTCATGTAGAATAACTCAGGCAGGGGAAAATGATTCAATTACACATCATGTCTTGGGAGAACACACTATGTGTATGGGGTGTTACATGACCAGGGTTGGCAGGAGTACATGCCCATGTGAATGATTAAAGGAACATGCTTTGTAGGGGTCATACACGCCATGTATCCATGTTTTAAAAAACTTGAATTATTTCCTTCTCCTATTCCTTTCTTGCACTTCTAAGTTTCATTCCTTCATGATCTTGAACTAAGGTGTGAATTTGACCTTGCAGAGTCATGCCACCGAGACATCCTCTAGTTTTACTCTAGTTACAGGGCAGTGACCAAACACTGGACATAGAAGATCAGGAACTGCCAGTAGATCCTCCAATCATGCCCGTCTTGGCACCAACCGTTATCCTGGATGCAGGTGTAGATGAAAAGTTTCGAGAGGGATTTATGAGATTCATGCAGAACCTATGAGAAGTACCACCTCCTACCCTATTTATGGTAGGTTTGAAATGATTATTTCAGCAGTAGTATCCTCCTACTTTCTTAGGAGATGGAGGACCTCAGGCTATAGAATCATGGTTAGAGGCCATGATTTCAATCTTCGAGCATCTGGAGACGCCTCCAGAGAGGAGGGTGAATCTCACTACGTACATTCTATAGGATTCCTCCAAAATATGGTGGGATGTGATCTCACAGGCAGTATGCCAGCTATTTATGGATTGGGATGAGTTCTAGAACACCTTCTGCGATTACTTCTACCCAGAGACTTTGAGGGATGATCGAGCCTAAGAGTTCATGAATCTGGAGTAGGGTACTCTCTCAGTCATGGAGTATCCTTCTCGCTTCATAGAGACTAATTGCTTCACACCCATTCCAGGGGGAGATGATTTATTCTTGGCGAGGAAGTTTGAGGATAGTCTCCAAAATTACATACGATCTCAGGTGAACATCTTTAGGTTGACTTCGATCACCTATATAGTCAACCAAGAGCTGATCACTGAGCAAAATTTGAGGGATTATGGAGTTGTGATCCCGGGCGGGTCGGCATCCAGAGTTGTTACCCCTCATACTAACAGTAGGAAGCATCACAGGGAGTCTACACATGGAGATCAGAGTAGGCATAATACTTCTTCTGGTAGTCAGGTGGTGTGCTATCAGTTGCGGGAAGAGAGGGAATATGAGGCCACCTTTCTTGAGAGACCTAGTGGAGTGCTGATCTTGCGGAAAGATGGGTCATATTCATCGTTTTTGTCAGATCTTTTCACTAGCAACTGGTGATAGGAGTTCTACTATGACTCCACATTCAAGATTAGGACCACCCGTTTTTCATCATTCTGGAAACTGGAGTTCTTTCATCTGTTCAGGCTAAGGTGGAGGTCACGGTCGTGGTAGCTAGTCGGTAGGCTTTTAGTGAATATAGGGTGGATCAGCTCAGGGTGGTCAGATAGGGTCATAGGGCCACAGTGCAGGCTAGAATTTTTTAGTGGAGCAGACCCAGCAGGAGTTGGATCTTGAACCCTCTATAGTTCTAGGTACGATTCTAGTTTCCTCAGTCTTAGCTTCTGTACTTTTTGATACAGGGGCTTCCCATAGTTTCATATTCGTTGCTGTTGTGAAGAGCCTTGGGCTCTGTATATTTACTTCTGCTGATGTCTTGACGCTGCACACTCTGTTTAGGACTAGAATGGCTAGTGTACATTAGTTTAAGGAGTTCCCTCTAGAGGTTGGTGGGTGTCACTTCTCATGGGACCTTTATGTCTTAGAGATGATGGGTTGTGATGTCATTCTCAGGATGGACTGGTTAGTTCCTTTTCAGAATGTTGTTGATTTCTATCGTTGTAGGGTTTGTTTTATGTCACCATAGGGTGGATCCTTTTTACATAAGGGAAAATGGGATGTTCATGAAATTATATCAGGACCAAGAATCATGGGTTAGGAGGAGTTACAACCCATATTGCTAGCCTGTATCTGGATGAACAGGTGACTTCATAGTTGGACTTTCCTCCAGTGGTGGATCGTTTCAAGGATTTATTTCCTGAAGAATTTTCAGGTTTTCCTCCAGAGCGAGAGGTGGAATTTTCTATTGAGATTGTGTCAAGAGTAGCACCAGTTTTCATTACTCCTTATAGGATGGCTACACCAGAGTTACAGGAGCTCAATAAGAAGTTAGAGGAGTTACAGTAGAAGGGTTTCATCTGAACCATCACTTCTCCTTGGGGTTCTTCTATCCTATTTATGAAGAAGGAAGACAATACCCTCATACTATGTGTGGATTAATTGAAGATGAACTAGTTAACGGTCAAGAACAGATATCCCTAGACAAGGATTGATGATCTCTTTGATCAGCTTAGAGGAGCCTGGGTTTTCTCGAAGATTTACTTGAGATCCGGTTATCATCATTTTCATGTTAGACCATCAGATATACCTCTTACAGAATTTTGGAGCATGTATAGTCTATACGAGTATGTGGTTATGTTGTTCGACCTCACAAAATCGCTTGCAGTTTTTATAGAACTGATGAAATGAGTGTTCTATCCATACTTGGATTACTTTGTTTTTGTTTTTGTAGATGATATCTTGGTGCACATTCACAATCGACACAACTATGCTACCCATCTTGATATTGTTTTGAGTACATTGATAGAGCATCAGTTATATGATAAGCTCTCAAAATGTCACTTTTGGATGGACCAGATTAACTTCTTAGGTCATGTTATCTCAGAGATAGGAGTATCAGTAGAACCAGAAAAATTGAGAGCATTAGTTTCCTGGAATCATCCGAAGAACATATTTGAGGTACAAAGTTTTCTAGGGCTAGCTAGTTACTAAAGATGTTAAACAAGACTTTTCATGCTTATCAGTGCCACTGACGGGCCTGACTAAGAAGGGTGCAAAGTACTTGTGGTCAGATTCTTGTGAGTCAGCCTTTCAGGAGATAAAAGAGAGGTTGAATTCATCATCGATACTAGTTTTTCCAGAGACAGGAAAGAGCTATATTGTATACTGTGATGCATCAGGTTTTGGGTGGGATCATTGATTATGCAGGTGGGAGGAGTCATTGTGTATGGGTCTCGGCAATTGAGGCCACATGAGAGGAATTACCTGGTGCATGATCTCGAGTTTGCTGCATTTGTTCATGTATTAGGTTGTTGGATACATTATATGTTGGGAGAGCATTTTGTGGTTTTCACCGACCATAAAAGTCTCAAGTACATATTTACTCAGTGTGATCTGAATTTGAGACAACGAAGGTGGGTTGAGTACCTTCAGTTTTTTTGACTTTGAGCTTTCCTACATGCCTAGGAAAGGAAATGCAGTGGCTGATGCGCTAAGAAGGAGGACTCAGATATAGGCATTTTAAGAGGCCAGCAGTGATTGGAAACTTATGTATCTATTCTATGTGATGCTTTTGGGGGTGCACGACCGACAGGGGAATATTTTTCTTTCTTCTATGGCTATTACCTCTACTCTACTTGATCAAGTGGGAAGGAGGCATCTATTAGATTCTAAAGGCCTATTACTATGGGAGAGTGTTTCATGGAAGGACATTATTTCTAGATAGACAGTTGGCGAGGATGAGATCTTGAATTTTCATGGGCACATATGGGTGTCAACAGACATACGTGAGGAGCTAATGCGGGACTTTCATTACACAGTTTGGGTAGTTCATCCTGGTGTCACCAAGATGTATCAAGATCTGCATTGTCATTATTGGTGGACAGTTATGAAGAGAGATGTTTATGGTTTTTTCATGAGGTGTTCCACATGTCAGCATGTAAAGGTAGAGCATCAGTTACCACTAGGGATTTTGTAGCTATTACCCATTTCGAGTGGAAGTGGAATGATGTCGTGATGGACTTCGTGATAGGCTTACTGAGGTCGCCTCAAGGGATTGATGCAGTTTGGGTCGTCATTGATTGACTCACGAAGGTTTCTCACTTCTTTCCAATCAAGGAGACCTTCAATGTAGCTGAGATGGGAACGTTGTACATCTGAGAGATTGTACATCTACATGGGTTTCCACACTCCATTGTTTTATAAAGGGATGCACGTTTTACTTCTTGGGTCTGGTAGGGACTATAGAGGGCTTTGGGTACACAGGTACTTCTGAGTATAGCTTACCATTCCTAGAAAGATGGCCAGTCCGAGCGTACGATATAGGTTCTAGAGGACATGATTAGAGAATACGTCCTAGATTTTGGTGGTTCTTGGGAGAAGCACATAAATCTTGTGGAGTTTTTCTACAATAATAGTTTTCAAGAAACTATTCAGATGGCACCTTAGGAGGCTTTGTACGATAGGCCATGAAGATCACCCTTATGTTGGCTAGAGGCAGGAGAGGCTGTTATATTGGGACCACATCTTGTCCAGGAGACCACAGAGTAGGTGGGGTTGATTCAGAAGAGGATGGCTACTACACATTCACGGAAGAAGTCTTATGTTGATCGAAGGAGACGACCACTGAAGTTTGAGGTCGGAAATCAGGTTTTTCTACATGTCACACCGAGGTTGGGATATAGTAGGATTAGGAGACAGGGTAATCTTTCGCCGAGATATGTTGGACCGTTTCAGTTTTTGGAGAGAGTCGGGCTAGTTACCTATCGGTTTTAGTTACTTCAGAGGTATCGGGCTATGCATTAAGACTTCCACATTTCTCAACTACAACATTATTTCTCAGACTCATATCATGTTTTTAAACCCAAGAAGGTTTAGTTGGAGGTTAATGCCTCATTTGAGGAGCATCCTATCCAGATTTTTGATCGTATCCTGAAGGTTCTTTGTGACTGGTATGTTCCTCTGGTATGGGTGCTATGGGAGCACGGGCAAGTACAAGATAGGACTTGGGAGAGGGAGGCCGATGTGCAATCATAGTGGCCAGAGTTGTTTAAGGATTCTTCTTCTATTCCACCTTGCTAGGAAAATTTGGGGATGAATTTATTTAAGGGGGAAGTTTGTAAGAACCCGGATCTTTTTTAGGTATGTTTTTCTTTTCATGTTGTTTTTTAGGAAAAATGGGAAGAAGTAATATTTTAGTACATGCCGTGTACTTCCTTGTACTTGTTGTGTACCCTGCCTCCGAGTCCAGGTCATGTCTGGCCATGTCATGGCCACATACACGACTGTGTGACGACGTGGTAGGACTGCCTAAAGCGGGGCCCTGTTAAGAAAAGTACATGTCATGTTCTTTAAAGGTACACGCCATGTACTTTTCTTTTTAATTGTTTTATCGAACCGAGGTTGCATCTCGTTCACAGAAAACCCTTCTTATCAGCTTGTCTCATCCAGGAGAGACTGAAGCTGATGAATCTTCTCTGAGCTACTGACCTATCTTCTATTCTCTAAATATACCATCATTGATTGCGTTGGAATCTCCACAGTGAGTTCTTCCTTCTTCTAGAGCCTCATCTCTTTATTTATCCTCTCTCATGAGATATTCTTGGTTAAGAGTTTTAGACGTTTTTGTAGATCTATGGTGTTCTAGGTAGAATCAAAGGCTGGGATTCAACTATATCAATTGTACAATGTTGAGGTAGGTGGTTTGTGCCTTTTTGTAGTTATTCTTGTAATATTATGTGCAAAAGTTCCCAATACCCTAGAATAGGGTATTGCGTGTTTAGTGATTTTAGCCCTGTTAATTCTTGTTATGACTTGTGTGCCTGAGTAGAGGTTATTGATTGTGAATAGGGTTATTTGAAATGTTATGGTTATGTTTCACATGTTTGTTTTTATATTGAACATTTGGTATATCTTTTCCTATTAGGTTGCTTTCCTTCTATGCCTAGTATTGTTAGGATGGAGTGATTTTTATCTGATTATGTTATATGCTTATAGATGATTAGCCAAGTAGTTCTTGAAATCTATTATTCAAGTAGTTCTTAAGGTTTAATTTGGCTGTTGAACATATTTGTGCATGATTTACTTACACAGGGCTATGGGAACCTAGTGTAGTAGACCATAGGGGGAATGGATGATGAGGGCTTCCTCAGAGTGTCTTTTACTTTTCATGTTGTGAGACCATAGGGGGGATGGATGTGAGTTCTCCCTCATAAGGTCTGTAGATCCACATTGCGAGACCATAGGGGGAATTGGACGTTGACTTCTTCCCCAGAGTGTATGTAGTTTACTGATAAAAGACCATAGGGGATTTTGATGGTGAGTGCTTCCTCAGAGATTCTTTGCTAAAGCTGAACTAGAGGGGTTAGACTGTGATTACTTCCTAGAGGGTTATTTATGTTTGATTGGTTGAACCAGAGGGGATATGCTATGAGTACTTCCTATAGGGTTACTTGTTTTTGATTTGCTGCTTACTTGATATATAAAAATGAATGAAATTGAAATTGTAGGATTGTTTACTTTTGAGTACTTCCTTGTTTACTAATTCATTTTTCTTATTGTCTGCCATATATATTCACTGACTATTAGGAACATATATTTGGGTGGTTGCCTACTGGGATTCATCTCACAACCTATTTTGGTCCTGCTTTTGGGCCCAAACAGATTATATTACTGCAAGTATAGATAAGGGAAAGCGACCTTCTACTTCAGGTACTTGATTGTTGTGGAGCTGGAGAGAATGGGACCAAGCTGAGGCTTACGATGCTGCTGGAGTTTATTTGTTTTCTTTGTACTTGGGTTTAGTACTGTATTCCATAATTGTGACTTGTTTGGCTGATTTCCTAGACATATGTATCATGCATCATTTATATATGTGTGCTCTAGTTGTTTATTACTTACAGTATTCCGTTGTTTACTTAATTCATGTTATTACTACTTCCGCTATTGTTATTTTTTTATTTCCACAGCATTACTCTACCAAGGAGGTCATAGTTTACCCACTATCACACCCAAGGCCCCTGCTACTAGTCGGCGGCCTCTGGAGTTTTTATAAATGTGATTGATTTCATGTGACCAACCGGGTACGGGGCACCTCTGGGCGGCTCCCGGAACTAGTATGTTACAATTAACCTATAAAATAAATATCTTTTTATAAAACCCAAGTCAAATTTTTATCAGGATTAAATAAAAGGAATATATAGTTTTCCTAGAATTTTAAATGCCATATCTCCTCGAATATCATTGATTTTAAAAACTACATTTAAAATCTTTGACTGCCGTCGTGCCTTACACCATAACAAGGTGTAAGGCATTTCAGATGCCCGGTAGGTCACCATACCTCTCTATATAGTGTATCATAAAGATCCTAATTGTTTTGACCTGAAAAAATGAGGACTAGAACATGGATGACTCAAGAATATCATTTCATCCTCCCTCATGTTCTCAACTTCACCTCAACCACATAAACCACTATGCCAAAATCTATGACATTGTGGTCTCCCTGTTTCATATAGGAAGACTCATCAAACACCACACCCAACCAACTCTGGAATTTCCATGGTTCCAATTTCCAATAGGGAAGCTCCCAAGAACCTTCAATGGCACCATTCCATCTATTATGATATGGATCCAATTCCATTTCCCATGGGGGAAATGAGTCATGCAAAACACCTTACACCATGACATGTTTGAAAATTTTACTCCTTGTGGCATGTCCCAGTACCCTATGACCACATCACCACACCCAAGGCCTCAAAATAGTAACCCTTATGTGGGATACATGAAACTAAGCGACCCTTATATAGAAATTAGATCACTCTTATTTGATTGACCCTTATATGAAGACCCTCATGCAATTTTAAAAATCTCTCAAAGACCATGATGTGAGCTGGGTTAACCTTACATGAGATAGGATTACCCTTATGTAGGATCAAAAATACATTTATACAACTCGTAAATAACCCTTATGTGAGTCTGGATACCATTATGTGATATAGGAAAAACTTTCCATGATGGATCAAAACTAAGATTACCCTTACGTAATGAAGGAAAATGGGGTTTATGTAAGGGTAAGGGAAACTTTACACAGTGAGGGGGTCTTGTATAAGGGTAAAGATAAATTATGGAAAATTAAATTTTCAATTAAAGAAGCTTATAAATAATAAATAATAGGCTCTAAAAACTTTCAAGGAATGGGAAGAAGAAAAAAAGAAGGGTTCAGGAAAATCTAAACCCTTAGATCGTCACCCAACATACTCTTCTTAGTGGAAGAAAATTGACCATGAATACTCTAAATTTGGAAAATGAGCTAAGAAACCAACATTTTCCACTATCTACAAATGGAATGAATCTCTTTGGTGTTAAGATTATCACCCATGGTACATGATTAGTTATGTTGAAATATTATAACATTCCATTGTGGTTATGAATAAATTGCAAATACATTATGGTGTCTCTACCTATTCCATGACCAAATAGACCTAGTAATGATATTAATGTTTATTTAGATTCATTTATCAATGATATTAAATTAGTGTGGGATTTAGGTGTTATATTGTATGATTATCATATAAATTAATATTTCAAATTGAGATTCATGTTTTTCTAGTAGATAAATGGTTGGTATGAAAAAATGAGTGTTTTTATTTAAAAGTAACATTTTATTTCAAAACACGTATCACATAATCAAAACTAAGAAAATTCAATTAGATTACCTTTATTAATTAAGATAATATATGATTCATTTTTTATGTATAGAAATCATCCACATGTCAATATGATAAAAAGTGTGGTTGGTATGACTAAAAGTGTATGTTTTCATTTAAAAGTGGCATTTTCGTTCAAAACAATCATTGCATACTCAAAAACAATAAAATGAGCTTGTATTATGTTAATAATTTAGTAAAATTATTCATTATTCATTTTATATGTATAGAAATCAACCACATATCAATTTGACACACAATGTGATTAGTATGACTCCAAGTGAAAGTTTTCAATATAAAAGTAATAGTTCAGCTTATAACACATGTCACATAGTCAAAGAAAACAAACACTCTTGGATTATCTTAATACTTTAGTAAAATAGTCTTTGGTTCATTTTTAATGTGTAGGTATTAAACTCACATCAATCTGACATGCGATGTGGCTGGATTGACAGAAAGTGCATGTTTTTATTTTAAAAGTGACATTTTAGTATAAAATGGGCATTGCATACTCAAAACTAAGAAAATTCAATCATATTATCTTTATAATTTATGATAATGATTCATGATTCAGTTGTGATATATAGGAATTAACCTCATGTAAATCTGACACATGGTGTCTCTAGATTTACTGAAAGTGTGTATCTTCAGTTTAAAAGTGACATTTTCATCCAAAATGTGTGTCACATACTTAAAATTAAGAAAACATGATTATATTGTATTGATACTTTATATCAATGATCCATGATTACTTTTTTATGTATGGGAAATAACTACATATCAATCTGGCATGGTGTGACTAGTGTGATTGAAAGTGTTTTCTTTCATTTAAAAGTAAAATTTTAGTTTAAAACACTTTTTATATGCTTAAAACTAAGAAAATCACTTTAATTATCATGATAATTTAGTATAATGATATATTGATAATTTTTGACTCATAAGAATCAACCTCACATCAATATGACATATAGTGTGGCCAGTAGGATAGAAAGTGACTGTTTTCATTTAAAAGTGGCATTTTAGTTCAAAATTCTTGTTGCATACACAAAAATAAGAAAACGTGATTGTATTATCTTAATACTTTAGGATAATGATCCATGATTCATTTTTTACATGTAAAAATCAACTAAAAATAAATTTGAACCATGATGTGGAATATATGACTCAAAATGTAAGTTTTCATTTAAAAATGACATTTTAGTTCAAAATGTACATCAAATACTCAAAAGTAATAAAACATGCTTGGGTTATCTTAATAATTTCATACAGATTTTTTTGATTCATTTTGGACATGTGGGAATCAACTTCACATCAACCTGACCCACAATGTGGCCGTTATGACTCAGAGTGAGTTTTTTGAGTATAAAAAAAACATTTTAACTCAAAAAGGTCACCACATAGTCAAAACTAAGAAAACATACTTAGATTATATTGATAATTTATTATAAGTTACATAATTAATTTGTGATGTGTAAAAATTAATTATAAATTAATCCGACACACGATGTGATGGGATTGGTGGAAAGTGCATGTTTTTCAGTTTAAAAGTGATATTTTAATTAAAAACATGTTCTTTATGCTCAAAACCAAACAAATGAGCTTGGATTGTATTGATAAATTATAAAAATGTGATTAATTTTTTATGTGTATGAATTTACCTCACATCAATCTGATTCATGGTGTAATTGGATTGGTTAAAAGTTCTTATTTTCAGTTTAAAAGTGACATTTTAGTCTAAAATGCGCATCACAAGATCAAAATTGAGAAAACACATTCAGATTGTCTTGATAATTTAGTAAAATGATATGAAATTTTTTTATGCATGGGAATTAATAGCATGTTAATCTAGTATAATATGTGGATGGTATAACTGAAAGTGCATGTTTTCATTTAAAAGTGTTATTTTAGTTCAAAAAACATGCCACATACTAAAAATTGAGAAAACACACTAATATTTTCATAATAATTTAGGACAATGATATGTAATTAATTTATGAAGTTCATAAATGAACCATACATAAATCTAATACATAGTGTGGTTATTATTATTGAAGGTGTTTGTTTTCATTTAAAAGTGACATTTAAGTTCAAAATGTGCATTACATACTCAAAATCAAGCAAACATACTTGAATTATCTTGATAATTTTAGAAAATGATATATGATACATTTTTTATGTGTGGTAATTAACCACACATTAATATGATACACTAGGTGGCTATTATGACCAAAAGTGTGTGTTTTCATTTAAAATTAATATTTAAGTTCAAAATGAATGTTACATACTCAAAACCAATAAAACATGCTTGAATTGTACTAATACTTTAGGAAAATGATTCATAATTCATAATTCATTTGTGACATGTAGGAATTATCTAGAAATCAATTTGACACATGTTGTGGTCATTATGAATGAAAGTACATGATTTCATTTAAAAGTGACATATAAGTTCAAAATGTGTATCACATACTCAAAACTGAGAAAATGTACTCATATTGTCTTGATAATTTGGGATAAATATTGGTGATTCTTTTTTTTTATGTAGGAATTAACCTCATGTCAATCTGATACACAATATAGCTATTGTGATTGAAATTATGTGCTTTCATTTAAAAGTAACATTCAAGTTCAAAATGTGTGTCGCATACTTAAAACTAAGAAAATCACTCGGATTTTTTTGATGCTTTAGAACAATTATCCACGGTTCATTTTTAATGTGTAGGAATTAATCACATGTCAATATAATAAAATTATTTCTGATGTGACTGAAAGTGCATCACATACTAAAATCATAGAATAGGTGTTGTAGGTGTTGTATTACTATGTGATATGTTTTATTTATTTATTTATTATGTTATACTTTTTATTTATGTATTTTATTTTAGAATTAATGTTTCCCTTTTCATTTATTTATTATTATCACATTATTTTATGATATTTAAGTTTTATTTTTTTATAGTATTGCTAGTATAAGATTTTTTTATCACATTCACACTATTTTTCTTTGAGATGGGGGTGGTGTGTTCAAAAATTAACATGATCGATCTCTATTGTAAAGGGGTACTATGGACCACAAAATACAAGGCCACCTGGTCTAATACAAATTATTTTTGAGTTTTTTGGAAATTATATATGTTTGTAATAAATTGTACATATCATTATAGTTGTAATGTATTTAAATGTTTGTAATGTAGATTTATTTGTAATTTTAATTTTTCATAATGTAAATTTATTTGAAATTTATTTTTTTGGTTGTTGTAGCATGATGATTATATAGACCACATTGTTTCAGTCGATGAATTCTATCATTGATAAAACTAGTGATAATAAAAGCACTTGAATTTTATCAGCACTAGAATTATTAGTAGTGATAATACCCTTTTCATACTTTTATAGCCAATATATATAGTAGTGTTTAAATCTAATATACTTTATATCATCATCAGATGGAAGGAAATTATGCCAAATATTCCATAAAAATAGTAGACATGAAGGAGGTATGAAATCCTTTTTCAAGATAGTCATCCATTTCAGTTCATATTGAGGTAATCCCACTTTGAACCACTACCACATCTTAGATGTAGTGAATTAAAAATATGTTGGATCCTAATGACCATATCACATCCTGAAGGTTTTAGGATATGAAAACCCTTGTCTTTATTACACATTAATTCATAATTTATTACATAATAACACACATATTAAAACTCAGAAGATCAATAATTTTTGTGTCTTTGGGTAATTAGGTAAATTACATTACAACTTAAAAATAGTCGTTACATTGTAATTATTGAAAACTTCCTTAACATACTCATAATATTCCATTTTTCTTAAAACTTCATGGGATAACCTAGGGACATACATAAGAAAGGGGTGAGCTATAAAGCTAATTAAGGGAATAAATATGGAATAACATTAAGAAGATATTACTTGTTATAAAATAGTTATTTAAATAGGAAATAAAAGGGGCAAGAATCATAAACATGAACAAATAGGTATGATATATCATGATAACATAAAGGCAACATGGGAAAGTGGAAAAAATTTAAACATGACATCAGAAACATAGGTCAAGGCTAACTGCCAATATTTTATAATATGGTGGAAAAAGTACCATAATGGATTAGTTTCACTAGATAATCTCATACATGATGTATCATGAGACTAAAACATTACACATTTCATTAGAGTGCTATATAATTCCATGTGCACCTGTCGCTTTCATATCATGTACATGCATAAGTGTACCACATGGATCATTCAACACAAGATCATTTTTCATCACATTTAATACCATGACTAATGAATGTGGGTTAAATACATATAATTACCAAATAAAATAATCATCATTTTGTCTAGTTTAGTACCCTTTAGTGGAAATAGAAATATTATTCACATTATAAAGGTTTTGCAAGGAAAATCGCAGTGAAATTTGAGCAGCATAACGGTTGTACTTAAAAATTCATGAAAAGGTTTAATGATAGAGAAATAGATATATCATAATTTGAAATAAAATTTAAAGTAATAGGGACATAATAAAAACATATCCCAACATTATTAATTGTAAATAAAAGGAATAAAATGAAGAATATGCTTGAATAAATAAAAGAAGGAAAGGATCCATTACTAAATTTATCCATAGTAAAGGCTTAGTTAAATTGCATAATGAGTGGGGATAAATGATCTATAATTATTAGGACATAAATTTTAATGTATAAGGATATTTATAAAGTCATGAAAACATAAAAATTGAGATTCAAAAGACTAAATACAAATAAGGTTCTTGAATTTAAAAGAAGAGAGATAGGTCTCTTACCTTGAGAGGGTGATTAAAAAAGCTTGGGAGGAGATTCTTGAGATCTTAGAGCACCTTGGAAGGACTTTAGAGAGTAAAGGTAAGATTAAAAACATGATCCAAGGCTATTTATTTAAGATTAATGTGATATTTTTTGGGTTTATATAGAAAAAGAGAGGGGAGTTCTTTATTATTTCTCAAACTTAGGTTTTGGATTTTATAAAATAATATAATAAAAAACAAAAACATTACCATGGTTTTTACCATGGTTTCTACCAAAGATGAGTTTTTCACTTTATTTTATAATTCCAAGGTCATAAATCATTAAAATATTTCCCTTATTTATGTGGAAGTGAGTCATGTTCATAAATAAATGATTTTAAAACCATAAAATATAATATAGGTTTTTGAGGATTCATAAAGGCTTTAGAAAAATAATCAAATAACCTAAAAATAATATCATTTTAAAGGGTAAACATATATTTGGTCTTTTATACCTTTTATATCATTTATTATATCACTTTTGGGTCATTATAATGTCATAATATACACCATATATTTATACAATATTTAATTTTTACCTGAAAATTCGGTCATCTCGAAAATTATGAAAAAAATACTATTAGATAATTTTGATGTGTTGATTCCAAAAATAATATTTCTTTTATAAAAGAGATTTTATAAATATGTTTATTGTTACTTTAAAAACAAAAATCGATATTTTTTTAGAAATACTCTGTTTTTTATAATAATTGTTTTCAAACCCTTATAAAAATTATATTTGACTTCATAAAAATTATATTATCATTAATATTTAATAAAAATTATTTAATTGTATTATTTTATTAAAAATCATTCATTTTTAAAATTCATTAATTCATCAAAAAGGATTATCTTAATTGATATTACATATTAATCAAAAATATAATTTGTGATTTATCGTTTCAAAATTAAAATCATTTACAATGTAACAACAATAAGAAGTAAATATATTCATTATTATATAAAATATAAATATTATTATTATTATGGTCTTTATACATATCCCTTTATTAAACCAAAAAAATACCTTAAGGTTAAGGTCTAATATGGTGATATTTTCATTGGGTGGTTCGGTATACATGGTTTGGGTCGTGATCTCAATGATTTGGAACTTATCCCGTAAAAAGTTTCACTCAGGCTTTAGTTGTTAGATCTAAGATTGGGATTGGTCAAGGGTAAATCCCAATGATTATATCTCCCTCATAATCTCTAATAAATGGGATTCATAGGGTATGATCTTACTGGTCGAGGCTATTACTTCCTTTGTCTGTGTAAATTGGATTTATCAAAACCATATATTTATACTAAGTATATAATCACTGTTCAATAATTATATTATCAATAGTTATGATTATTAATGGTTTTTTTAAAATTTTATTGCATATAATGAAACCAAATAAGTTTATGTGTTTTCTATAACTATAATACATAATAGGGCATTTAATTCAATTAAAAAAATAATTTTATTTAAAAAATCAGGTTGTTACAATCTCCCCCCTTTAGAAATTTCACCCTCAAAATTTTCATTTCGCACAATAAAAATGATGAGGTTAATTTTGTTTCATCTCCTCCTCTATTTTCCACGTCACTTCATTAAACTTTTGGTTTCTTCATATCACTTTAAAAAGGTTTATTTTCTTATTATGTAGAACTTTGTCTCTATTATCTAATATCTTCACTGGTTTCTCCTCATATGAAAGATCATTCTGAAATGGTACCACCTCTAGATTCAATATATGTAAGGGGTATGATTTTTACTTCCTAAAGAGAGATATATGGAACACATCATGTACTTGAGATTTTTTAGGTGGGAGTTCTAGTCGATAGGCCATCTCTCTGATGCGATCAAGGATCTCAAAGGGACTGATGTATCTTGGATTAATATTTCCCTTCTTCCTAAATCACATGACTTTATTCCATGGAGATATGCAGTGTAATACCTTATATTTAACCTAAAACTCTAGGTCTCATCAAATATTATCATAATATCGCCTCTATCGACTCTGAGTATCCCCAATGCTGTTGAATGGTCTTGACATTTCCACCATTTTTTCAACCATTTCAGGACCCAACAGTTTGCGTTCACTAAATTCATCCCAGACATCAGGTTTTTTACACCTATTCCAATAAAGGGATATATAGAGATCAATTTGGATGTTTGAGTGGAAACTATTATTGTATGAGAACTAGACCAGAGGAAGATATTCAGAATTCTCTTAACATTTCCTCAAGTGTCTAGATATTATACTCATATTGGCCATCAATTCGAGGGTGGTAAGTCATGTTGAAGTTAAAATCAGTATTTAGATCATGTTGGTAACTCTTTGAGAACTTAGAGGTAAATATTGGGTCTCGATCAAATATGTTCAATAGTGGTGTTCCATGCAGCCTCAACACTTCTCTAATGTATATCCTTGCAAGTTGATTGAGTGCGAAGTCCTCTCGAATTGTAATAAAGTGATCAGTATTTGTAAGATGATCTACCAAAAACCATGTAACATTATTTCCTATTTATGTCTTTATAAGCCTATTGTCAAATTCCATGGTTATGTTTTCCCATTTACATGTAGGTATGGGTAATGGTTGCATCACCCCCTAGGATTTTTACCTTCTATCCTTCACTTACTGACATACAAGACACCTTAATATATATTACTTGATCTTCTTATTCATATTTTCCAATCAATAGTGATCTTAGAGATATCAATACATCTTTTTTCTCCCTAGACAGATGGAGAAGGTCAAGCAATTTTCATCATCCAACAAATCATTTATCTTGGTATTTTATGGTACACATAATCATGACCCAAATATTACAAATCCTTTTTCATTAATTTTAAACTCTAAGGATTTCCCTTTTCTTATAGAATCCAACTTCTTCTGAATTTCCAAATAATCTCTTTGATCATCCTTTATCTTCTCCATAAGGGATATTTTAGTAATCATTTAAGAAAGGATTAATGATGTTCATTCCTTTATGATTCTCATGTCCATCCTTTTCAAGTCTAAGAGGATAATATCCTTCTTAATTATCATCAATGATAAAATTTCTAGATCCTTTATACTTAGAGTTTCATCCACTTTATTTTCTTTCCTATGATGGTAGTGGATTGAACAGTCATAGTCCTTAATCAGATCAAACCATATTTTTTGTCACATATTCAACTCTATCAGTGTGAATATATACTTGTGGCTCTTATGATCCATATATAGTTTACACTTCTCCAAAAATAGATAATTCTGATATAGTTTTAATATGAATATTATTGTGGCCAACTCTAGATCATGTATTGGGTAGTTCTGTTCATGAAATTTCAATTTCCTTGAGGCATATGCTATCACTTTTTTATTATACATTATTAGACATCTCGAGAACTTATTCGAATCATTGCTGCATACCATGATAATTTCCCCACTTATGGGTAGTGTGAGTATAGGTGTAGTGATAATCATCTTTTTCACTCCTTCAAGCTCTCTTTACATTAATTATTCTAGAAAAAATTGACTCCCTTTCGAGTTATATTGATTATAGGGTTTGATAATCATGAGAAATTTCTCACAAAGCATCGATAATACCCAGTCAGTCCAAGGAAACTATGGATATCTGTCACAAAGGTTTCCCTCAACCATACTTTAATTTCGTATGTATTTTAAGGGTCAATATATATCCCATTTATTGTGATAATGTGCTCCAATAATGATACTTCCTTCAACCATAACTCATATTTTCTATACTTTACATAAATATTCTCCTTTCATAAGGTTTTTAGCATAATTCTCAAATTATATTCATGATCCTCCTTGATTTTGGAGTATATTAGAATATCATCTATAATTACCACCACAAATTTTTCAAGGTAATATATAAAGACTCTATTCATCAAGACCATTAAGATAGTTGGAGCATTAGTGAGTGTAAATGGCATTACTATGAACTCATAGTTCCCATACCTTATATGGAGAGCAGTCTTAGGGACATCCTCCTTTCTTGCCCTTACTTTATAATAATACAACCAAAGATCCACATTAAAGATGTATTGGGCTCCACATAACTGATTGAACAAGTCATCAATCCATGGAAGAGGATACCTATTCTTTATCATGATCATGTTGAGCTCGTGATAATCAATGCAAAGGCACATTGACCCATCCTTATTCTCAATGAAGAGGACCGGTTCACCCCACGGTAAAGCACGTGGGCATAGGAACCATTTATCTATATTCTCCTATATTTGTTTCTTCATTTCCTCAAATTACATAATATCCATTTTATATGGATTCTTGGATATTGGAAAATACCCGGGTATAAGATCGATTGAAAATTTAACCTCTCGACTCGGAGGAATACCAAGAAATTATTTAGGAAACACTTCAGTGTATTCCCTTGAAAAGGGATTTTCTTCAAGGATGATCTTTTCCTTAGAATCAATAATTTGAGTTAGATATGATTTCTTATGGGGTAATAATATCCATTCTTAAGATATTTTTTCTAAATAATATTCATCCTCCTTTCACTTGTATAGAATCATAGGATGATTTGTGATATAGAGAGTGATTTCCTTCTCATAGAAATTTATGTTGGCACTATGTAAGTAAAGACAATCCATACCCAAAATTGCATAAAATTAAACTAAAGGGGGTGTCTCAAGGTTTGTTGGGAATTTCATCCCACAAATTTTGACAAGGGAGGAGTTATATACTTGGCATGAAATAATTGCACCATTTTTTATTTTCACCAATAACTCTACTTCTATGCTTTGTGGTAGGTTTTAATAATTCTACTAAACTTTCATGCTATCAAGGAATGCATAGAACTATAATCAAAAAAGTACATTTTCTATTCTTTAATAAATAAATAGCATACCTATCACCATCTAGTTAACGGGATCTACCTCAATGATTTTGATAACAATCTCTCTTATGCTGCCTTGGAGGTTGTTTCCACTAATTGTATCTAACCACCCTTGGCTTAGTGTATTGGTTTAAAAAGTGAATTTATTCCTTGTAGTTGAAACATTGGAAAATAGTATGAGTTTTGACTGGAGAATTACCATCTTCCATTACATTTGTGCGTTTCTCTCATCAACAATCTCTAGCTAGGTTCTCTTCCTCCCTATACCTAAAGAATTTACTCGTCCCCTTCAAGAAATTTATAGGGTGCTTCTATCCACACTTTTGACAAGTGGGATGTTGAAATGTATTACCACCATTATATTTAACTATATTACTTCCAGAATTAAACTCTAATTTTTACTTTTTATCCCCATGAGACCCTTAATATCCTCTCATCTCCATTTCGATTTGAGGGAACATCATATAATTTCCTCATAGCTATCAAAGTCTCAGTTCTCCAAGGATTTTCATAGGCTTAGTTTTAGACCACCAAAGAAGTGGTAAAATTTTCATTATGGGGTAATGACAAAGCCAAAGGAATATCATGCAAGTCTTGTGATGTTTTCCTCATACACCCCCAATGGATTCATCATATTTTTTTAGGTCAATGAAATCACCTTCCATTTTAAGTTAGTGAGTGTGAGGAAAATATTTTTCAAAAAACATTTTCCGGAATTTCTTCCACCAAAGAAGGGGTCAAATTTTCATAGGGTACGATCCTACTGGTTGAGTCCATCACTTCATATGTCTATGTCAATTGGATTTAACAAAACCCTATATTTATATTAATCATATGATCACTCTTAAATGACTATATTATCAATGGTTATAATGATTAATGGTATTTTAAATATGATAGGATGTAATAAAACTAAATAAGTGAATGTGTTTTATATAACTTTAATACATAATATGGATTTTAATTTAATCACAGAAATAATTTTATTTAAAAAAGTTTGGGTCGTTACACAAGCGCAGTAGAAGCACCTTTGGGGGGTGATAAATCAAAAAATATTTCAACTTAGTATTTCTTGAAACAAAAATATAGTATCTTTCACATTATATTTATAATTAATTTATTTATGATTGGAAGAAATGTTTACCTCATCTTAGGAACTTTCTCCGATGAAGATATGTTTGACCATCCAAAAGAACCCTTTTCCAAATTACCTTCGTCATGCTATAAGGATCCAAGTATAGAATCCCTCTAATGATGATCCACATGTGCTCTTTTGATCTCCAAATGATGCCAATTTATTTCTAGGTTCTATTATAGTTAATCAATTTTCTTACATTGTTCGTGTTGGTTGCTTGCAGTTCCTTCGATATTGAGGAAATCTCTCTAGCACTTCTTATTCTTGAGAGGAAGGGAGGAGGAGGAATCGTGAGATAATTTTTTTGTATGAAACGATTCTCAAATCTCGATTAACCCTACACAATATAAAAAATCATCTATTTATAAATCTAGGGTTTGGGTTAAAATATTATTTAATTGCATAATGTCCCTTAAATAATATAGTAATCATTATTAAACCACGTGTCATATAATAATAATAACAACATTATTATTTTACGACATGTACTAACTCACTTAATGATAAATATTATTTACCAGCTTGAAAATAAACATTCATTGATGGACATGATCATAGTCCACTATAATTCCTCTAAATTTATGGAATAATTGAATAAATATTTAATTAAATATTTTATTGATTAATAAATAAAATAAATATTTTATTCACAATACAGTGAATAAATATTTATCAAATATTCACATAATAAAATAGATTATTTATTAATGAATAAATAGTTATTTTTTAACTTTTGTATATTATCAATCAATCAAACTTGAATAAAATTATTAATTAGTCTTGAGAATAATATTTATTCCATTAATTAAATTCAAATAGAATTTAATCAGGATAAATAGAAACACTTAGTGTGTGACCCTCTTGGATTCTTTCTCATAAGCATTAAACAAGCCTACCTAAAGTCCAAGATTACTATCTAGCAATGGTTTAAGGAACCCAAGATAAAGAACTTAATTTCACAAAGATAACAACCACATATGAATGCTAGCTGTGTAATATAATCCCTTTGCTATAATATCTCATTAAGTAGGTTTCACATCCATGTCATCAAATAATATGCTTGATATGTATTTTTTGAATATCTAAAATAAAAATGTCATTAAACCGTGTAAATTGAATTTAATTCAATAGTCTTATTCCAATAAAATGTTTGATATGTCAACTTACATAAATACGGAAATGAAAAATCCTTCTTAGACTTATTCATAATAACATGTCACTCATGATGCACCCAACGTATCCAAATTTTCCATGAATTTATATCATCATTATTTATGAAATACATATAAGTATGTGAGTAATATCACACAATAATAATATTCTTAAAGTATGAGGACCATTACATGTGATCACAAATAGGAAAATATGATAACACCAAAATATATGGAATTCCTACTAGCAAGTTTGTTCTCATAACCTCTCATCTTGGAGATTACCAAGTGAGAACTTAATAAGAAGAAGAATCATACACTTATGAGTACTCTCACATGATGGTAACATTCTATATGTCCCATCATATAATTTTATCCAACTTTAGAACTATATTTAAGAATATCATCATGAAATTTTAAGTTTCTCATTATAGAGGGGAACTGCTACAACCCTATTAATGTGATGGATACTCTAGAACATTATTAAATTAAATTAATACATAATAATTAATATTATGTAATAATATATTTTATTAATATTAAAATCATATAATATACATGTAATCAAATTACAAATATTTGGTCCTAGGACACCATCTCCAACAAACTCCCACTTGGACTAGAGCCAATTTCCTATAACTTTCATTCCACTAGACCTAACATGATAATCATGTTTTTGTTGTGTCAAGGATTTAGTCAAGTGGTCTACCAAGTTATATTATATAGAAATAATGATTTATGCAACCCACATCTCTGAGAAAAATCCCTCAGTAGATGATACTTCTGAAGTATGTATTTCATCCACTGATATGACCATGTCTCTTTTGTGAGATCCATTGCTATAGTATTATCACAATAGAACGTGGTAATATTTTTACTATTAATTATCATATCAAGATCTTAAAAGAGGTTATATATCCATAATTCTTCTTTAACTTCTTCAGAATCCACAATATACTTGAAATCTATTATAGAATCTACAACCATAGCCTACTTTGAGATCTTACAGCTCATGGAACCTCCATTCAAAGTGAATATGTATCCAATTTACAATTTTGTATATTATTGATCTATTTGGAAACTAGAATATGAATATCCTCTAATTTCTAGTTCCTAATCACCTCCATAGACCAGGAATATATCTTTAGTGTGCCTCACATACTTAAGGATAGTCTTGACTTCCATTTAATGGAAGTCACCTAGGTCATCTTGATATCTTCCTACCACACTCAAGGTGTAGGAAACATATATATTAGTATATAACATAGAATATATGACTTCCCAATCACTAATTCATATTAAATGATTTTCATCATTTTTCTTTCTTCATGTGTATGAGTACACATTTTCTTGGAAAGGTGAATGTTATGAAACACTAGCAACAATTCCATCTTGTATTTTTCCATAATAAATATCTTCAGTATATTATCAATATAAGTACCTTAAAATAGGCCTAGAATTCTCTTAGATCTATCATGATGGACCTTTATCCCAAGAATATATGTTATTTTACCTAATTTCCTAATAGAGAAACATTTATTCAACCAGTCCTTAACAAACTATAATACTGGTATTTTGTTTCCAATAAGTAATATGTTATCAACATAAATTATTATGAAACTGACTAAACTCCCACTAACCTTTCATAAACATAAGGATCAAATTTATTTTTTTTAAACCAAATTCAGTTATGGAATCATAAAAATTAATGTTCCATAACTTGGATGCTTTCCTTAATTCATAAATGGATATTTGTAATTTTAAAACTTTTTTGGAATCCTTTGGAGTCAAAAAACCTTTAGGTTATGTCATATTGAAATATTTTTTAAGGTTGTTTTGAAATCCATTTTCCAAATATCATAGTCATAGAAGGCCTCAATGGAAAGTAAAATTTTTATGGATTTAGCATTTAAACTGGTGAAATATTTCATCATGGTAAATGCCTTAGCGTTGTTTAAACCCTTTTACAGCTAGTCATGTCTTATAATTACTGACTTGTCCATCCATATCTAGTTTCTTCTTGAATTTCCAGTTATAAATAATGGTATTTACATCCACTAAAGGATATACCAAAATAAAGACTTGGTTATGGCACATGAAATCCATTTCAGAATTCATAGATTCTTTCCACATAGAAAAATTTGTTCCACTTACTACTCCCTTGTATGTTAGATGATAATTATTATAAAATAATAATGATCCACCATAATAATATTATAAAACCATACCATTCTTGTTCTCTAACCTCTCATGTACTCCTATATAGTACTAGTATCTTGGGAACATCTTCTTCCATGGGGATTTGTGGGATTTTTTCTATTCCAACTCTTGAATATCTTAATCCTGGACTTCATTGAAGTCTATATAAATCCCACTATCTCTTTTAGATATATGATCCTTATTAAGTAATGTAATATTCCTATCTACCATAACCGTTTTTTATGGAGGATTTTGTAGTAATATACTCTTTTTCCTTAGGATATCCTATAAAGATACACTTTTTGTCTTAGTGTTCAAGTTTGTTACCTGAAGAGGAATTAACAAGCGCTTCATATCCCCACACAGATAAGTAAAACAATATGTGTTTCTTTCCATTCCATAATTGGTATGGAATAATGACTACCACTTTAGTTGGAACTTGATTTAGTATGAATTCTATTGTTTTTAATGTGTATCCATAAAAATAAAATGGAAGACTCGCATGAATCATCATTGATCTCATCATGTCCAATATTTTTTAGTTCCTACTTCCACTTAAAACAAAACACTAAGGTGTATAAGGAGGAGTGATTTATGATAAGATCTCAAACTCTCATAAATAACCAATAAAATATTGATTAAGATATTCTCCACCAAGTTCTATGTGAATTTTCTTAATCTTCTTACCAAGATGGTTCTCAACTTTATCCTTGTATTCCTTGAATTTTAAAAGGAATTCGACTTATACCTCATTAGGTAGACATATCCATGTCTACTTAAATCATTAATAAAGGTTATAAAGTATGATTAACAACCCATAGCTTCAACTAGAAATGGTCTGCACACATTGGTATGGAATAATACAATAATCTCTTTGGACCTTTCACCTTTTCCACTAAATGGGGATTTGGTTATTTTTCCTTGTAAAAATGCATGATATAAACCGAGTAGTTTTAGTTCAAAAGAATCTAAATATCCATATTTATGTAATTTATTCAAAAAAATCATTTATATAACCTATCTAGTGATTCCATAGTTGGGTGTGGTATGATTCATGTGAAGAAGTTTAATTATCTATTTTCATTACTTGGTTTGTGTAATCCAACACATAAAGATTGTTATTTAAATGTGACTTATAATAAAAAATATATCTTTATAAAAAAAGAAACATTTATTCATAAATTTGAAAATAAATCCATCCATATAAAGTATGGATATAGATATAATGTTTTCGGTAATTTATGGAACCTAATAAAAACCTTTAAAAACCAATATTATTCTCATTAGCAACGTGAGGTGGTAGTCACTAATTGCTACAAGAGTAAGTTTAGATTTCATTGGATGCTTATAGATCTACCTCCCCTTACTTAATATTTCTAAATCTACTTAGTTCTTATATTTTAATAATATTTAATCACCAAAATACATATCTAATACCCAATTTGTAGAAACAAATTAATTCCACTTGATAACAAGCATACCTGAAGCTTCTTCTTTCTTCTTTAGTTGGGTGTAATTTTTATTCCAGTGGACCTTTTTTCCACATGTGAAACATACAACATCACATTAACTTACTTCCCCCTTAATCTTTCACTTATTTCAAGGGCATTGTGAAGAAACTTTAGGCTTAGATGTCTTCGCTTGACCTTTATGTTTGTTCACCATAAAGACAAAAGTCTTTTCACACTTCATCTCTCGATATACTTGGAAAGGAAGAGGAAGAAGATATTAAAGATACTTCTCAATATTTTTCATATTAAATTAGCATCAAATGTGGATAAGCTCTGAGGGAGTGATGTAATAATGTGATCAGTGCACAATTCATATGGGATTTTAAACCCTAAAACCTCTTGGTGATCAATGTAGACAATGATATTGACTATGTGAGGCCTGAATAGTGAAACCTCTCTAAGATTTCTCTAAAAAAGATCATTGGAAATCTCAAACCATTCTTTTATTTCTCTCTCCTAGTAAAGACCATAGAGATGACCAGGTACTCTATAAGAATCCATGTTTTTGTGAGATTATGAGTTTACTATACATAGATGACAGAATCAAACATTGAACATCACCCACATAATTCAAATGTTTTTCATAGACTATGAACTCTTTATCACTCGCCTCCTTTTCAGGAAGATAAAGTTTTTAGGATTATATTGTGTAATATTTCCATTCATGGCACAACACAACCCAATGGTGTATGAACCACTCATGGAAGTTACTTCTAGTTAGGAGATGGCATTTATCCAATATAGATCATGAGGATAATGTGGATTATGAACGTTCAATTATTCAATAATTTAAAATATAATATTATTAGTAATTTTCTTAATTGAAAATTATGTGAGAAATAATAATAATAACAATAATAATTAAATTTTTATTTATTATTAAATCTCCCTCTATTTTATCAAGTCTTAATAGTCATCACCATTTAACTTGGAATTTCTAGTTACTTTGAAATTATAATGTAAAGGATACATATTTACTTTCTTATAATCTAGATAGAGGACATGAAAATTACTATAAAGTATTTATGTAGGAGTTCTTGACAACTGTGGGCTTTTAGCTCCTTGATCCATTGTGTGGACTCCCCAATCCAAAAACTCTGACTCAAATTTCCTCAATAAGTGCCTCTAAATTTTTATTGGATATATAGATTACATTAAAACCAATAAAAATTTGGTTAATTCTACTTGCTATCTTATTTAAGACTTTTATAATTAAAAGTACCCCCAACAAAGGATGAACCAACACTTAAACTGTGGGTATGTATTAATTCAGATGATGGGAGGCTTAATGACTTAATATTTACTTGAGGTATTTTGTTTTATTATACATAAATTTTTTATTATTCTATATTTTACCTGACTTTTTAATATTAAGTGGATTTTACTTAAGTTATTAACCATGTTTTGATTAAACATTTATGTATAATCCATTTATTTATATTCTATATTTGTAGATTTATTTATTCATTTTTGTGATCACAGGAAAGAATCCATAAAATAAGTAACGAATAATAAAACAAATGACCCAATCATGAGCTTATCTAAGGATTAATTTATTTATTGTAAAATAAATCAACCAATAACTGAGGGGAAAACTCCTTATACCAGTCTTGAAATGAGTTTAAGCATTCCACCTATCCACTTGTGTATCACTTGGGTTGGCATAATATTAGTTCCATATTTAACTGGCTCCATACACCTTAGTATAATCCATTTATTTCAAGCTTTTATAACTCATACATGTGTGAGGGGAACTAAAAGATTGGTTAAGGGGGATTACACAAATATCCCTGGAAACTTGGGTCCTACATAATAAATGGGGGAGGGATGACTCACTGGATATCATATTTAATTTAATAATTAATAATTAAAAACCCTTAAAATAAATTAAATTAAATAAAACCAATGCGTACACAAGTCTTAGTCAAGATCATGAATGGTTATACACATGCAATGAATATGAAAAAGTAAAATTGGTTAATATTCATTTCTATTTGTTCTTTGTCATTATGATAAATGCACTTGCATTAATTAATTAACTAATTTCATTTCATCTTAATGAACATCTAAATTATATGGGAAATACCAATAATTAAATGTATTCATATAAAATAAATGAGAGAACTAATAATCATATATTATTATAATAAATTAATTATGAATTTAATAATTCTTCAAAACCATTATTAAATTGTCAAACACAACAATTTCCAATCAAAGTAATAAGGTTTTAATGGTGAAATTAGTAATTTAATGTAATTTAATTTTATCCTTTATTGGGAAACTAGACAATGTATATTTACGAGCTACATGTCATCTACCTTGGATTTTGTGTACCTGATATACATGTTCGGGGTTTTAGTGTGCACCTTGACTGGACTATACAACATATACCAACTAGCTACACAACATGTGTTCCACTTTTCATGTGCTTGAGATATATGCCTAGGTATTCAACATGTATCTCTTTGTATTACACGACATGTACAATCTAGCAACACATTGTGTGGTCCAAATTTCGTGTGTCCATGAAACCTACCAAAGGACTCGGCATGTTCATCAGATGTGAGACTACACAATGTGTGAAATCTAGCTATACATCATGTGTCTCATATGTTGTGTTTTTTTTTTACTTTCCAAAGCACTCAGGGTTTTTTTCATGTAGGAATTAATTTAATACATAACATATATGTTGGATACACATTGTGTATCTCATTAATTCTCTAGGTTATCAGTCTCACATAGTTTGACCATGTATTTAAACACATGGATTGCATAAATTTCACCACTAAATCATGTAGGATACACAATTTTTATGAAACACAACTAGAAAATTCACTTATATCCATGGTTTTAAACCATATAGGTAGGACAAAAACTCATGGAAATAGGGTATAGCCATGGTTTCCCAAACTGTGGCTAATAAAGTCATTCTAATAAGGGTTTTCAACTGATGTGGTTTAAACTATGGAAGTAGGCCATGTATATCCATGGTTTAAACCAAGGAATTATCTCTCAATAACCATATTTTAACCATGGAAATTGGTCACAAAAACCATGGTTAAAACTATATAAATTGAAGGCTACAACTATGGTTTAAACCATGAAAATTAGAAGTTATATACATGGTTAAATGTAGGGTTATATCCTCTAAATTCCATGAAAAAAAGTCATATTTCCATGGTTTAAACCTTGTCTATATCCTCCAAATACTAAAAAAACTCTTACCCTACAGGCTACAACTTCCATAACTCAAATCATCCAGCTATTTAGCTTATAAAATCACTCATATCCTCTAGATTATAGAAAAAAAATCAATTAGCATTTAAATTATTTTCATAACAATCATAAATACCTTTAATGAATCATTATATAATGTCTAACTATTTTATAATAACTTAAAATGGATGAAATGAAATTATTCTATACAATATTAGGTATTCAAAGTAATTTCACAAATCATGACATGCCCATATCACTAGTTATGTTATAGGAATTATGTAACAAAAAATTAACCTATAACTCTTGTTTTTATAAAATTTATTGCATAATTACATCTTCCACTCACTTTCACTAAAGCATTCAAGAGATAATATACTGACACACCCATAAATTTCAAGTATTCAAACTAAACTCAAAGGAAATTCATACATACCAATACATAAAAAAATTAAATGGAAAGAGATAATGGAAGGAATTATGGAAAAAACACTCCTTAATAATCTATAATATTGTGTACTAAGCTTTAAACTATTTCTAGAAATCAACACCCAGCTACAAAGACCGATTTCCATTATCGTAAATATCATGCATTCAGTTTGAACACACAAAAGGTGTTATGTATAGTGATTGATAACAAAATCCTTAGTAAAAATCATAAAAACCTTTATTAACTCAAGGAGTTAGTATGTGAATATATAAATAATATTGTAATTCCAAAAAGGGTCAATTGCCTTCGGGACTAATTATGACATACCCTAGAATTTCATAACTCAATCCACTATAAGCCACCTTTATTGACTATTACCATAACTCAAACATAGCACAACATGGTTAGCGATAAAAATATCATACATCACTAAAAAAACATATTAAATCATTTATTTCCCATGAAAACTCATGATATCATTTTATTTCCCCTGCATAGCATATGAAATCAACATGGAAATACAAATCCATTATTTGTATTAACAATCATAATTTATGTAACCCAATACACATAAATATCCTCTAAAAATGTCTCAATATCCTATATTTTAGTTCATTGTTAATTACCCAACCATTACCCAATTTTTCTTCCTATATAACCATTTAACAATTCATTTCTAGATTTATTACATATAAATCCAGCATGTAACTCACATCTTAACAAACCAAGTTAAGTAACATCATCACACGTTCTGGTTTAACATACATTGGACATTCTTACCCCCTTAAATTCAATACCATATTCCTCTTACACATTATTTCTATAATTTAACATACCATTTAACACACATCAATCTTTCAATTTCGTAAAAAAGGTTTAATTATCCCATATTTCATGTCAAGGTAATTACCCAACCATTTCCCAATTATTCTTCCAATGTAACCATTTAAGGATTCATTTATATATTTATTACATATAAATTTAGCATGTAACTCACACCTTAAAAAACCTAGTTAAGGAACATCACCACACATTCTAGTTTAAAATACATTGGACATTCTTAAAATCAATACCATATTCCTCTTAAACATTTTTTCTAGTATTTATAAAACCATTTAAAGCATAACAATCTTACACTATGGTAAGGTCAAGTATATTTCCAACACCCCAAACGCTCTGTGTTCTTTATATAAGTTTATTTACCACTTTATAATATTAAAATACTATTCTTATCTTTGTATAATCCATCGAAGATAGCCTAATAATGACTATAAATCTTTAAAGCTTTATTTTAATCCACCAAATCTTTCTTGACATGTTTATCCCTCTTAAATACTAATTTCCACATGTGTAAATGGCTATTTCAGTTGAAACTTTACCCCTTAAAACCAAAAATCTATGTTTTACTTATCATGAGGATATAATGAAACTTATAATTATACCATATGAAATTAAAAATCACTAATTAACACCCAATATTCCATTATTACAATTATTTCTTAATTTTCTAGACTTATTTACCTATCTAAAATCCTCACATTATTGTCCATTTATCTTATGAATTTCATATTAACCTTTCCCTGATCAGTTCATCGGTTTAAACATGTCCAAAACTTAATTTTAACCCTATATCACCATTTTAGGGTCACAATCATCATTAAAGAAATCAAAAAATAATCTATTTATCACCAATTGGACTAATTACCAATAAAAGAAACACATAGAAGTAATTTAAATCAATAAGAAGTTCATAATTCACATATGGACACATACCAAGGCCATGATAAAGTGATAGTTAATCTAACTAAAAGATGATAAGGAATCCTCTTATGGTATAGAGCCATAGCTTCTCTAAGAGCATAAGGATTCAGTAATCTAATGAGCTAAAATAAATGAAAAGATAATTATACATAATTTAAAAACATGTTGGAACAAAATATATAAAATAAAAATACTCAAGTGTTAATTTTAAAATTTCTTTCAGCTAGTGATTGGTGCTTGAATTTTTGTTTCCTGCAAAATTTCATGTTACCTAATTACTCAAGTAATAATTTTAAAACATGTTGGAAAAAAATAAGAAACAGATAATACAATTAATTTTATAATTAAATATAAATTTAGATTTCGTTATTAAAGAACATCATCTTAAAATTTATGTGTATAATTAATAAACTATGAAATACATAATGAAAATTAATTAACATCACAACATACATACATTATATCTCATTATAACTCATTTTTAGAATTTATAATAGTAAAAAAATTTATGGAAACAAAATTAAAGGAAACTCGGTGGCCTGACCATAAATATGTTTTCTTAGGAACCTACCATAACACTAAGAATATTTATTATCATATAAAATATAAAACTCATTGTTAAGGTCAAAAATAAAATGATAAACATATATTTGGATTGAATAAATATTTACAAGAAATAAAAATATGAATTTTGATGATCACTTTATGAATCACTAACCAAAGTAGAGTATGTGATATTAAATAGAGCATTAGATAATTAACTATAATTAAGATGATTCTCCTACTAAAATAAATTTTAGGAAAGTCACTTTTTGTTAATTAAGTTAGAATGAAAAATGATATAAATACAAAAATTGTATACCTCTAAAAATACTTGTAGAATCTTTTTTTAAAAACAAAAGGAAACCAGGAGAAATATAATTTTTATATTATGTTTTTACAAAAATTATTATATTTTATGAATTATGATATTACAACAAAAAACATAGAACTATATCATGTTGAGAAAGTGAAATACATAGGAAACTATGGAATATAACATGTGAGATGTGATCCATTCCCAAACAATTATATCATAGAATAGATGGATCATCTAAATCTTTTCTTGATAAAAGTAAGGAAATTTCAAGTGATTTATAACTTTTGAATTCATGGGAAAAAATAATATGAAGCAAGAATTCATGTTGGCACCTAAGAAATACAAATATCAATCTTAAATAAAGTTTATAAAGGTTATTAAAGGTTTTCAGTCAAGTTATAAGTAATCAAAAATAATGAAGTGAGATTGAATAATTTTGTGTGAAGCACTAATTCTAATTTCCTATCTATTAATCTATTGATTGAATGAAAACATTTTATCGTTAAAAAAATGGAAATTTAAATGGTGAAAATATCCAATAAAATTACAATGAATGGTTTTAGGAAGTTTTCAAACATATAATAGAAGAATAGAAATTGTAAACTAGAAGAATGTAAATTAAAACAATGTAAATATAAATTAAAAATTGGATAGAAGAATGTAAGAAACATACTACAGGGGAAGGGCATCAAGGGTTTGAGGAATTTCATGTTTTAGGTGGAATATTTATAGTTGGAGGAGGGGGAATAAGTTTAATTAAACAAATACGATTGAAAAGTGGATGTAAGTAGTTAAATTCGTAATTTAATTCCCAATAAAACAACTTTTTCATTGGCTATAAGGATTTTTTTCAATATATTTCACTCACTATATATATTGAAACCATAAGATACCTCAATTATAAAAATTTAGAACTATATTACTAAAACTAAACTACATTTAAAGAACTGAGTAGACACAAAATATTGATCACCAAAACCTTAACATGAAGAAAATTTTATTCATTTTGGCTGGTGAGACATGGACAGTTTAAATAAGAATGATGATATTTCATATCATGGAAGAGGAATAGTATTTTTCATTTTATTCTTCATTTTTTTCTATAAAAATCAAAGGTTAAGGAGTTAATGGGTTGTGTTTATGCAATAAAGTGATAAAAATGTTTTCCTAAAATGTGAATAATATTTTAAGAAAATTATGGATAGCTGAAAAATAGTAGTTATCCAAGGAAATATATTGAGACAATAACATATATACCTACTTGAATATATAATTTCTCATATTTATTATAGTTTTTTATCAAGAATATTCCTTCTTGAATATATAAAAAACATAAATATAGTAGTTTTGAAAGAAAATATATACCTTCTTTCATTGCTTATAGTACTTTATCAAGAACATATCATCTTGAATATATAAATAACATAAAACAGTGGTTTGGAAAAATGTATTATTTCTCAAGAATATAAACCTAACTAAAAAATAGAATTTTATCAAGAACATATATTCCAAAAAATAGTAGTTATGTAAGGATATATATTGAGATAATAATAGATACACCTGATTGAATATATACCTGATCAGATCGATCATAGTAGTTTATAAAGAACACACCTGATTGAATATATAAATAACATAAAAATATTATTTTTCATGAAAATATATAACTTCTTTCATTGATCACAGTACTTTATCAAGAAGAAGCCTTCTTGAATAGATAAATAACATAAAATAGTGGTTTTTCAATATGTATTATTTAAATAAGTGGTAGAAAATGATTTGTTTTCAACATGATACACTTATACAAAATCACTTAGCATATGTGATATGTTCTATAGATTGATTTCAATGATTTTTATCAAATATTATTTGGTGATATGTAAATTGTATAGTAGTTCCTATCATTTTTAGTATACTTGTAATCTCTAGTTAATATCAGTACTATCGCAATGTGGGTATGATCATAATGTAAAAGTCAATACAAAAAAATAACCAGTACACGTAGGTGTAAAGTTACAAAAATATAAAAATTGGAGGATAATAATTATAAATAAGTCATACAGAATAAATTCCCATAATAAAAGAAAAATATCAAATAATGTTTTTCCAATTAACAAAAAATGATAAACCAAAAAGAATTACATTTACTTACCTTCATGGTAAGGGTGAATGTAAAATAAATCCAACCTAAAAATATCTTTAATCTATAAATACACACATTCTTAAACCACTCTTATATAAAAAAATATTCTTAAATTATTCTATAATAGAATATGATTTCATAGGAAAAGTCCATGGAAAAAGGATATTCAATGAAAACAATATCAAACCTGAAATAATTTATCCAATTAAGGTAGCCACTATTAACACATAACAAGTCTAAAAAATATTTAAAGAGTTATAGATTTATAAAAAAATAAATAAAATGAAAATTCTAGAATGGTCATAAAAATATATTCTTTCCCATTAAATAAATTAATCCCCAATAATTATCATGAATAAAATAACACCTCATTTACTTACAAAATCCTTATTCATATTTTGAATTACATGCCACGCTATCATGCATCCTCATAAATGAAAAACTAATATAAGAAATAAGAAATAATGAGATCTTGAAAATTAAAATTACATACCATGGAAAATAAATACTATAATATGGCTTAGTGTAAAAAAACTATCAGCAACACATGAAAAATATCATATACTAAAGAATAATTAATTTATGCACCATATTTATAGTTTTTATGACATGAAAATGTAATTTTAAATATTGAAAACTATTTAAGAACTTTAAAAACAAAATATTGAGTGTTTTATTGACTCCACGTATTGAAAATTGTTCACACACTTATCATATATGATAATCGGTTTAAAAAATAAGAAGGATTTGTTCAATTACTAAAAATATGCATAAATAAGTTGTATAAAAGGATTTTTTTGCAATTAAAAACACTTCTAAATAATCACTTAAAATAAGTGATATGTTCTATATTAATTTTTTAGTAAGTTCAATTAAATAAACCCTAATGAGATAAAAATCACGCAGCGTTTCTGGAAACATTATTATACATGTAATCTACATGCAATATCAGCACTATTTCAAGCTAGGTATGATCAAATTGGAAAAAGGAATACATAACATGATTAGCATTCACCAGTATAAATTTACATAAATATAAACATGTAAGAATATAAAATATAAACAAGTCATACTTATGATACATTCTAAGCATGTATAAACAATTTAAAAATCATATTATGCAACAACAATACAATGGGATCCAAATAAGTCATTGTTTCATGGAGAAAAGCATAAAAGTGTATGTTCATGAATGAAATGTGGTTGATTGTATAACTTAACACATATTATAATTGAATAAAAATCATTTTATAGGGGATATTTTAGGGAAGATAAATTCATAAATAGAAATAAATTTATAGTGGAAGATTGGGGAAACAAAATAAAAATAAGAAGCATGTTACCTATAATCCTAGAAAAATGAATTGTGATGGGAAACCTAACCAGTTATGAAAATGTAATTCAATAGAAGAGTAAGTTTCAAGGATTTCTCATGAAAAATCATGGAAGGGGGGATTTTTCTAGGTTGATTTGAATGGTGTTAGTGAAAAGTCATGGGAGGAGGTGGATTGTGAGTGTACGACTGGGTTAGAGTGAGAAATCAGGGAGGTGGGGTGGCCTCTGTTGGAGTTGGTTCCCTAGAACTAGCTTCTATGTACTTTATGATAACTTTTATTAATTATTTTGAATATTAATAAACTAATTATCACATCATGGTTGTTCTTATGCATAACATAGTAGGTGATAATTTCCTAAGAGTAATTGTCGCACTAAAAGGTCATAATAGTTCCCATCTATGATGAGAACCTGAAAGTGCTATGAAACTATTCTTGAATAAATGTTCTATAACCATATGATATCATTTAAGGTACACAAATGATACATTCTATTAGGGTTGGAGACTCATAGGACTTTGAGGCACCTTATCATGGTGTACTCCCTTGGTAATATCCAGTAGGATATTATGAGAAGGAAACCCGCTAATAGGAAATCCACATTTATATGTGTCATTGGATGTTACTATCTATGGATGTGTGTATTGGTCCTTATACTTTAATATTATTATTAATGATTATTATGAGTTTCACACTTATATGTATTGAAAAAAACCACGATGATAGATGTTCCTAGTGAGGAAGGATATGTTGGGTGCGTCACGAGTAATATTGCATTAATGAATAATGAGAGAAAGAATTTGTCCCTTCAATTTATTAACAGAAGTTTATATATCAAGCCCTTTGATGGAAATGATATAGCCTAAATAAATTCATGGCTATGGTTTTCTATAGTCAAGTTTATTTTCTAAGAATTCAAAGAAAGAGACATCGAGCACATAAGTTGATGGCACCAGCATACAACCTACTTGATTAGAGATATCATGATAAATGTATTATATTACACAATAAGCATCTATATGAGGTAATTTTTCATTATGGAATTAACTTATTTCTCTATGGGTAACTTTATGTGTTACTAGATGTTAACCTTGTACTTTAGGCTGCTTCACTTAATGGCACTGAGAAAGATGCCTAGAGGGTCACACACTAAGTGTGTCCAGAATCTCAGTTAAATAATATATTAATATTTATTATTTAACATATTGAGTAAATAATATTCCCATATATGGTTTAATTGTTATTCATGTATGATTGATTTCATATAAATATTTATTTTCGATTTAGTAAATGTAATATTTATTTATTTATTAGATAATCATGAAGTGATATTTATTTAATAAATAAATAGACATTATTCAAGGTTCGACAAATATTATGGAGGAATAGCAGACTGAGATTTTAGTTCCAATGAGAAATAATCAATATTGAATATTATTTTATTAAATAATATTTAATTTTAATTCATAAGTTAAGTACATGTCGAAAAATAATAATATTATTATTATTATTTGACATGGGTTTTTTCTAATATTAAATAAATAATTAAGGGCACTTGGGAAATTATTTTATTTTAACCCTAGAAATATAAATACCCAATTATTTTATTTTCTCAATATATCAAATTAATTTGTCTTAGTTGTGCACAACAGATTTGGAGAATTATCTTAAGTCTATAGATCTCCCTTCTATAAGAACGCTCCTAAGAACAGAGAGCAATCCTCCTCCACCAGATCAACGAGAATTCTTTGGAAGTGGTTTTTAAAGTGATTAAAGGTGGAAAATGAAAGCATAAGGATCTGTCTTGATAGAACATATAAATTCCTTCGACGATGTCTAGATATTCATGGAACACATGTGGATCACTGGTAGAGTAAATCTACACGTTTTTTCTACAATGCAATAACGGTGGACCACAGATCTATCACCAGATTCATCAATGAAGAAATAATTACATAAAATTAATTCTTTATTTAATTAAATTAATTTTAAATAATATGTGATGATCCTCTCTCTGGTTCTGGTGTCATTATCCATTTTCTATTTCTTTGATTCAATTATGTGGCTCATGAAGTTCATCATCGTATAGATCTCAGATTGATCGCCGATTATGGAAAAAAGAAAAGTTGGACACCACCCATCACACATTTCCACTACACTCAAAACCTACAAGTGGTATTAGAGCGATCACATAATTATTTATAATTATTTAAAGATCATTAGTGATTTACGCATTTATAATTTAGTTTTTCAATTAAAGTTTTATCATTTTTTAATCTAAATTGTGAGATATGCTTCTTCCTCTTTCATTTATCATAGATCTAATAGAAATGATTAATTTTATGATTAAAATAAAATTAAGGAACTCATCTAGAGGTGCCAAGGTTTTTTTCTAGACAATAAAAGACTACACACCATGTAACTGGATTTATATATCATGCAGTCAAGTTCAATGCATCAGAATTTATTTGGAAATTAATTCAAGATTATGCATTAATTAAACACTTTAAATGCACCACATATTGACCAGAACATAATGGTTCACGATCAGCTGGATTACACACTATGTATCCCATGTACACGGCATGTAGTCCCATTAAGTCATAAAGAAGCCATGTATTACCATACACAACATACTTGACTGGTGACCGTGTAATTTGGAGATCACATGGCATGTAGCCCATTAGACACACCATGTACTCCAGTTTTTGAGGTATGATTTACAGACTGATTCCCTAGGAATATACCTTAGATAGATGGTGAGAGACGTACACATTTTGTATCTTGGATGCACATTCCATGTACTTATACCAAATTACACAAATTTAAAATATATCTATTATTATGTTTAAACATTGAGACATGTACATGCATATGGTCATAAAGATAGGACATGCCATGTGATAGGTTTTAATATACATAAATATATAAATGTTTAATTAATATCTATGTAATGTTTATATTTCCATATCATGTATGGGTTATATTACAATTTTCTACTCTATGTGCATTGAATCATAACATGTGACCAAAAAATCATGTAATTCGTGTAATCATATGTGAAGTACATGTTGTAAAATTACATGATAATTCATGTATACCATATGTCATAGGAGTAAAAAAATATACGAGTATAATACATGTTGGGAAGAATCAGACGGGTATTCACCATGTTTCCTCCAAGGTACATTTATGTACAAAGTTAATTTTAAATGAATATATTTAATTTGTTTAAAATTATTATGGATGATAATCACAAGTAAATTCATATGATAATTAAGATAAAATAACTGATTAATTAAAGAGAATAATTAATTGATTCAAGTGTGATTTATCTTAAATAAGAACGATTAAGAATTGAATGCTAGTTTTATTAAATGTGTAATTCATTGCATTCATTTGGATGATCATGAAAAAAGACCATACCATTTTATGAGATTGGTTTCCTTTTAATTTATTATTAAATTAAATTGTTGGCCCACAAGCCTTCTCTCCTCTTATTATGTAGGGCATGTGTGCCCATGGTTTCTTTTATGTAAACTTTTTTTTCCTTCACTTTTATTTAAGTAAAAGGCATATGTAAAGGATGGAGCTCCCAAGCTAGTGGAGGCGATTCAAATTTGGATCTAAGGAAAAACCAATCCTAGGGAGATACAAATATGGATAGGTGAAAGTTGTAAACACAAACCTTAATTAGTTCAAGGTGTTTTTTCCTAGGTTAATGGTTAGTTATAAACCTATAGATAAACTAACCATTAGTATAATCTCATGATCATTCCCTTTATTATTTTATTTCTATCAAGTTGCATGGTTATTTCATTATGAATGTTTTGTTACGATTACATAATTAATAAATTAATGAGACTGCAAGATAGAACTAAAATAAACTATCTTATTCGTAAATATTATCTAAGACATGGTTAATCACTTAATTAAACCCACTTAATATTAACAAGCATGTGATAAAGATAATAATTGTAAATTTACTCATAAAAGGATAAAATACTTCAATAAAATATTAATTTGGTATATCCTTCCACTACTTAGGTTAAAATCGAACCATAATTTAAAGTTCTTGATCGTACCAAGTTGGGGTACTTTCATTTATTATGGAATTCTAACTTGAAGTTTTGGGTTGACTTAACTTAGTTTACATCAAGGGATGACTTCCATAGTAGTACTTGGTGTAACTGAGAGGCAAAGTTTGAGAAAATCCAATTAAGTATTTTGGGATTGAGGAGTCCACTCAATAGATCAAGGATATGTGAGTTAATACAGTTGGCATTTAGAATTCCTACCTAAAACCATTCAAGTTTCTTGAACAACCCAAGTTGGGGTAATGAGAATGGGAATATGGATCCTTGCCACTAGAATTTCCAAGTAACATGATATTTTAAATCCAATGGTGAGGGCTATTGGGTCTTGATAAAATAGTGGGAGACTATTAAATATAATATATATTAATTTGTATAAATTTTATGAGATAAAGTACTAAAATTCTGCTTATCTTATTTTGTATAAGAAACATTAAAATTACATCAAACACATCATTATGATCCATACTTGAGAAGGAAAACATTCTCACTGGCACAAATTTCCAAGAGTGGAAAAGGCGCCTATGTTCCATCCTTCTCCATGAAAGGAAATTATATGTGCTGGAAGAACCTTTTCTAGTTGATCCTAGTAATGAGGAAAGTGATAAAGAGTTATCTCTTTATGAGAAACATCTGAATGATTCTAGTGATGTTCAATGTTTCATTCTATCATTTATGTCCAATGATATTTTGAAGCAACATGAAGATATGGATGCATATAGTACGATGTTTCACCTTCGAGATCTCTATCAAGAGAAGGTGGGACAAGAGAGGTACAAGATATCTAATTATTTTTTCACAACTAATATTGGAGAGTATATTCCAATTGGGACTCATGGAGTCAATATTATTGGCTATATAAAACACCTGGGAATCTTAGGGATTAAATTTCAGATGAGTTTCATACATATCTCATACTTTCATCACTACCCAAGACCTTATCCAGCTTTATTTTTAATTACAATATGAGAAATAATGAGAAGAGACTTTCAAAACTTCTTACTTTAATTATCCAATTTGATAAGTAAATGGGTCATGACAAACCCATAGTACTTATGGTGAATAAGAAAAGGAAGAACAAGTCAAAGGGGTCCAAGACCTATAAACAGTCTAAAGCTCTCGAGAACCATCCTTCCTAGAATAATAAGATCCAGAGATAGGGAAAGGAAAAGGAGGTAGTATGTTTTGCATGTGGAAAGTCAAGACATTGGAAGAGGAAATGCACACAGAAGAAAGGGGAAGCTAAAGGTGTGTTCATTATTGAGTGTAATATTTTAATATCTATGCATTGGGTATTAGATATAGCTTGTATGGCTCATATATGTATCCAAATGTAGGAACCAAGTAGATTCTAACAGATTTCCAAAGGATAGGTGGATCTGAGAGCTGCTAATAGTGTAAGGATGGCTTCTCTGGCCATTGGTGAATACCACCTATCATTGCTAATGGGAATGATTTTGGTTTTGAAATATTGTTATTATGTACCTACAGTTACCAAAAACATAATTTCTATATCATTCATAGATACAAATGAGTTTATTTTCAAGTTTAGAAATAAAATTTGTTTCTTTTATAAGGAAAACATATATTATGGTATGGAACATTTAAGTAATGATATTTATGTACTAAATTACAAAAAAAAAGTTTTGGAAGTTGATAAAAAATCGAGTTCACATGACTCATATAACACCCAGCTATGACATCACCATCTTGGTCGTGTAAATAAGAAGCATTTGACAAATCATTATCAAGATGGTTATTTAGAATCTTCTGAGCTAAACCCACTTTATAGATTTCATGCTTGTTTACAAGGGAAAATGACCAAACCACCATTTGGTAGATAGGGTGAAAAGGCCACAAAGCTTCTAGGATTGGTACACACTGATGTGTGTGGACCATTTTCAGTAGAAGATAGATGTGGATATTCTTACTTCATAACTTTTACTGATGACTTGAGTAGATATGGTTATGTCTAATTAATGAGGTATAAGTCAAATTCCTTTTATTAATTCAAGGAATTCAAGAATGGAGTATATAATCAACTTAGTAATAAGATAAAGAATATTCAATTAGATCGAGGTGCTGAATATCTTAATCAATATTTCATTGACTTTTTATGGGAGTTTGGGATTCTATCTCAACTTACTCCACCTTATACACTATAGTCGAATGGTGTTGCTGAAAGGAGTAACCATACCTTGTTAGACATGGTAAGGTCAATGATGAGTTATATAGATCTTCCATTATAATTTTGGGGATATTCATTACAAACTACAACAAACACATTAAATTGAGTTCCATATAAAGTAGAAAATGAAATTCCCTTTGAGATATGGAGTGGAAAGAAACCTGTTTTGTCGCATACATGTGTATGGGGTTTTGAGGAATTTTTTAAGTCCTTTTTAGGTAACAAACTATCACCCCAGGGCATGAAGTTTATCTTTATAGTGTATCCCAAGGAAACAAGGGGATACTACCTATACAGATCCTCAGACAAGAAATTGATTATCGCCAGACAAGTCATCTTTCTTGAGAGCACTACGGGAAAAAAGGACTTTTTGTAACGGGAATAAATCACGTCGCAAAAGTCCGTCCAAGAGGTTATTTGCGACGGGGGTAACGACCCGTCGCAAAAGGCTTGGCGCGGGTAGCGCACCAAACCGCGCGAAGGTTATTTGCAACGGTGGGATCCCACCGTCGCAAATAGTTAAGTATTTGCAATGAAACCCGTTGCAAATACCTGGCGGCGGTTAATAGCTTTTTGCGACGGGATTTCGTCCCGTCGCAAAAGGTGTGTCGGCAGGGACTATTTGCAACGGGACCCGTCGCAAATAACTTTTTAACCGCCGATAGTAATTAATGAGGACGTAGGTATTTGCGACGGGACTCATCACAAAAGATACTATTTGCGATGGGTATCCTGTCGCAAATAGTCTAACCTATATATACCCTCATCCATTTTCCTCTCATTCCTCTCAATTCTTAGATCTTGTTTCTCTCTAAACTTTGATTTGAGAGGGAAAATTTTTCTAATTTAATTTTTTTGTTCACGAAGAAGTTGTGAAGCCGTCTACATCAATATCAAATCAAGTTTAAAGGTATTTATGTTTTATTTAATTTATTATTTATTTCAATTTTTTATGTTAATTTTTATTATTGTTGATTGGTTGTAATTAAATTAAATTTAAATTGTTTTGTCATTAATATTTATGTGTACTAATAAATTGAAATTTTTAGTACTAATTTTTAATAATTAGTAGTAATTAATAATTATTAATGATAATTAGTAATGTATATAATTAATTTGTAGTAATTAATAATAATTGGTAATAAATAATAATAAATACTAATAATTAGTAATAAATATTAATAAATAGTAATAAATAGTAATAAATAGTAATAATGAGTAATAAATAGTAATAATGAGTAACAAATAGTAATAAATTGTAATAAATATTAATAAATTGTAATAATTAGTAATAAATTGTAATAATTGGTAATAAATTGTAATAATTAGTAATAAATTGTCATAATTAGTAATAAATTCTAATAATTAGTAATAAATTGTAATAATTAGTAATAAATTGTAATAATTAGTAATAAATTGTAATAATGAGAAGTAAATAGTAATAATGAGTAGTAAATAGTAATAACGAGTAGTAAATAGTAATAATGAGTAGTAAATAGTAATAAATTGTAATAATTAGTAATAAATTGTAATAATTGGTAATAAATTGTAATAATTAGCAATAAATTGTAATAATTAGTAATAAAATGTAATAATTAGTAATAAATTGTAATAATTAGTAATAAATTGTAATAATTATTAATAAATTGTAATAATTAGTAATAAATTGTAATAATGAGTAGTAATTAGTAAAATGAGTAGTAATTAGTAATAAATTGTATAAATTAGTAATAAATTGTAATAATTAGTAATAAATTGTAATAATTACTAATAAATTGTAATAATTAGTAATAAATTGTAATAATTAGTAATAAATTGTAATAATTAGTAATAAATTGTAATAATTAGTAATAAATTGTAATATTTACTAATAAATTGTAATAAATTGTAATAAATTCTAATATTTAGTAATAAATTGTAATAATTAGTAATAAATTGTAATAATTACTAATAATTAGTAATAAATTGTAATAATTAGTAATAAATGGTAATAATTAATAATAAACAGTAATAATTAGTAATAAACTGTAATAATTACTAATAAATTGTAATAAATAGTTATAATTAGTAATATTTATTAATAAATACTAATAATTAGTAATAATTAGTAATAAATACATATAATTAGTAATATTTAGTAATAATTAGTAATAATTAGTAATAATTAGTAATAATTAGTAATAATTAGTAATAATTAGTAATAATTAGTTATAATTAGTAATAATTAGTAATAAATTGTAATAATTATTAATAAATTGTAATAACTATTAATAAATTGTAATAAATAGGAATAAATAGTAATAATTAGGAATAATTAGTAATAATTAGGAATAATTTGCAATAATTAGCAATAAATAGGAATAATTAGCAATAAATAGGAATAATTAACAATAAATGGTAATAATTAGCAATAAATAGGAATAATTAGTAATAATTAGCAATAATTATGAATAAATAGAAATAATTAGAAATAATTAGAATTAATTAGGAATTAATAGAAATAATTAGTAATAAATAGCAATAATTAGTAATAAATAACAATAAATTGGAATAAATTGGAATAATTAGGAATAAATAGGAATAAATACTAATAATTAGTAATAAATACTATTAATTAGTAATAATTACTAATAATTAGCAATAATTAGCAATAATTAGGAATAATTATCAATAATTAGTAATAAATAGCTATAAATAGAAATAATTAGTAATAAATATAAATAATTAGAAATAAATAGCAATAATTAGTAATAAAGAGCAATAATTAGTAATAAACAGGAATAATTAGTAATAATTAGTAATAGTTAGGAATATTTAGGAATAATTAGTAATAAATAGGAATAATTCATAATAATTAGTAATAATTGATAATTATTAGTAATAAATTGTAATAATTAGTAATAAATACTAATAATTACGAATAAATACTAATAATTAGCAATAATTAGAAATAATTAGGAATAATTAGGAATAATTAGAAATAATTAGCAATAATTAGTAATAATTAGCAATAAATATGAATAGTTAGCAATAATTAGCAATAATTAGTAATAAATATGAATAGTTAGTAATAAGTATGAATAATTAGTAATAAATATGAATAATTAGTAATAAATAGGAATAATTAGTAATAAATAGTAATAATTAGTAATAAATAGTAATAATTAGTAATAAATAGTAATAGTTAGTAATAAATAGAAATAGTTAGTAATAAATAGAAATAGTTAATAATAAATAGGAATAATTAGTAATAAATATGAATAATTAGTAATAAATAGGAATAATTAGTAATAAATAGGAATAAATAGGAATAATTAGTAATAAATAGTAATAATTAGTTAGGAACAGTTAAAAAGAAATTTTAATAAATTTTAATAAATTTTAAGAACTTGGCACAATTTTCAGTGGATTGACGGCACTCCTTTTGCTCGATGACTTTTCTCCTTTCAAATCTCACTGACTCAAAACATTATAAAAAATGTGTCGCTACATAGGCATATTCAATCTCGTATGCACGAGATTGGATATGAATTCGTAGGATCATATTTTTTATAATGTTTTATGGCAGTGAGAGTTGGAAGAAGATGATTCATTGATAAAAAGGGGCTCTTTTGTCAGATGGCTCATTTACTTGCATCTTTCTCACACTAAAATCACAATGAAGAATCTTGTCGGAGATACACATATTCATTCTCATGCATACGAGAATGAATATGCGTACCTTCGACCAGATTCTTCATTGTGATTTCAGTGTGAGAAAGATGCAAGTAAATGAGCCGTCAGACAAAAGAGTAGTCCTCAATCCACTGGAAATTGTGTCGCCCTTAATTAATGGTAATTATTAAGAAGTAGTAGTAATTAGTTATCTTTTTTAATATAGTGTTTTTATAATTTCAAATTATTCAAAAATAGTGATGATTTTATATTTTTTAGAAAAATATGGTACAAGGAAGTCGACATCAGTCATTATTAGATGATCGTGCTTGGATAAATCAGCACAAAAATAAAAATGGTTCTGGTTTGAATCCTGTATATATTGAGGGTGTTGAACCTTTCTTAGAATTTGCATCATCAAAACTAGAATATGTTTCAGAAGGCACAATTAAGTGTCCTTGTAAAAAATGTGCTCTGAGAACGTTTGACACCTTTGACAAGGTTGGGGGACATATCTTGCGGTTTGGTTTTCAACCAGATTATTTTTTTTGGTATCAACACGGTGAACGTAGTTTCAGAGAAGATACTAATAACTTGATTCTGGATCCATCATGGTTCCAAAATTTAGTACATGATATTTCAGGTCCATCTCTTCAACAAACTGAAACTCATGATGATATTGATTTAACTCCTGAGTTAGCACCATCTAAATTTTATGAGTTGTTGAGGTCTGCTGAGGATGAATTATATCCTGGTTGCAAGATAATCAAATTAGAAGTGGTTGCAAAATTTATGTCTATTAAATCAGATAATGCAATGTCAAACAACTATTTTGATCAGATATTTTCTTTGGTTAAAACACTATTACCTAAAGGAAATATATTGCCTGCAAATTACTATGAGATAAAGAGGTTGGTTCGTAATCTAGGCCTTAGTTATTGGAAGATTCATGCATGTGAAAATGATTAAATCTTATATTCTAGTGAAAATGAGTCGTTGGATAGTTGTCCCACATGTGGAAAATCGAGGTATAAAGAAGGTCAACCAGGGAATTCTGGATCAATTACTATAAAATAGTTGATATATTTCCCCCTTACACCCAGGTTACAATGTTTATTTATGTCTCATAACACATCGTCAATGATGTCATGGAACAAAACCAACATTTCAACCAGTAAAATCTTGAATCATCCATCTGATGGTGATTCATGGAAACATCTTGATCGTCTGCATCTGTCTTTTGCTTTAGAAGCCTGAAACGTGCGATTGGGTTTTTCTACTGACGATTTCTATCTGTTTGGTTCTTATAGTAGTCAGTATTCATGTTGGCCTGTCTTTATAACTCCGTACAATCTACCTCTATGGATGTTGATGAAGGATCCCTATATTTTTTTGACTTTATTAATCTCAGGACATCCGAAAAAGAATATTGATGTTTATTTTAAACCATTGATTGATGAGTTAAATGCATTGTGGAGTAATGGTGTTAGTACATATGATGTTGCGGTGAAACAAAATTTCACATTAAAATCTGCATTGATGTGGACGATTAGTGACTTTCTAGTATATGGCATGTTATTTGGCTGGAGTACACATGGTCCGAAATCATGTCCTTACTGTATAAAAGACAACAAATCTTTTATGCCCATCAATGGAAAAAAAACCTTTCTATTTTGACTGTCATCGCAGATTTCTTCCAACCGATAATCCTTTTTGAAGGAACAAATTTAATTTCAGAAAAGGCACAATTGAAAGGGATGAACCTCCAAAAATGATCTCAGGTACAGAGTTAAAATCAGTTGTATTTTCATTACCTCCCAACACATTTGGGCTAACAGTAAACCAACAGAAAATTCATGGCTTTGGGAAAGAACATAATTGGATAAAACAAAGCATTTTTTAGGATCTCCCATATTAGTCTGATTTGTTGGTCCGCCACATGTTGGATGTCATGCATATTGAAAAGAACTTTTTTGATAATTTATTTCATACAGTTTTGGGTACACCAGGTAAGACCAAAGATACCATAAAAGCACGATTAGATCTTGCCCAAATTTGCAGGTGACCAGAACATGAACTATTTGAAAATGTCAGATCACAGAGGTTAATGAAGCCAAAAGCAGCTTATATAATGTCTAAAGAGAGTCGATTTTATTTTGTTAGTGGATTGTAGATTTGAGACTTCCAGATGGCTATGCTTCCAATTTGGGAATATGTGTTAAGAATGGTCATATTACCAGATTAAAAAGTCATGATTGTCATGTTATAATGGAAAGAATTATGCTAATTGGATTCAGAGGTTTGTTGAATTCTATGATTTTGGATTCGATAACAAACATATCATATTTTTTTCAAGACATTTGTGCAGCAACAACCGACTATGATGTGCTAAGAAAACTGGAAGAAGATGTTTTTGTAATTATATGTAAACTGGAAAAAATCTTTCCGCCTGCTTTCTTTGAATCAATGGAACATCTGATATTAAATTTTTCACATAAATCTAAATGTGGAGGTCCTGTACAGTTTCGATGGATGTACCCATTCGAGAGATACATGAAGAAATTGAAGAAAAAATTATGTAACAAAGCATCAGTTGAAGGCTCAATTATTGAAGCTTATTTGCAAGAGGAAATTGCATTTTTTCTGCTCTCACTATTTTGAATATGAATATCTCTCAAAAAAACCGCATGGGGCGGAACGATGGAAATGTTAATGATGAAATGGAAAAACAATTATTAGTTTTTAATCATCCAAATATTATCTTCGATGGAGTTCAAGAACGATGTATTTCAGATGATGAACATCACAGAGCTCATACATATGTTCTGCTCAACTGTGAAGAAATGAAAACATTTGTACTGTGAGTGCTTCTATCACTTATTCTATAATTTATATTACAGTATGTAAACTTATTTTATTTATAGGTTATATGATAATCATATCAAGAAACAACTTCCACAAATTACAGCAGCTTCTCTTGAAGAATGTAGACAAAAAAAATTTCTCAATGGTTTCAAAAACCGGTAACATAAATTATTGATGGTTTAATATCAATTCAGTTTACTATTTATTATATTGATAATTGTTTTACAAATTTTTAGGTGTCTCAACATACTGATAAAATTGATAAGAGACTGTGTATATTGAGTAACTCACCATACAAAATGGTTAAATATTATAATTCATATGTGGTGAATGTTTTTTGATTTCATACACATGCATATGGGGAATCAAAAAAATAATGAACAGTGGAGTTTTTTTGAGATGATTGCATCATAGAGAAACTGAATTTGACTTTTACGACATTCTGGATCAAATTATTGAGCTATGTTATCTTGGACAGAATTACATAATGATGTTTAAATATCGGTGGTTGGATACTAAGAGAGTCTTGTGTGTTCATCCGACTCATGGAATCATCGATATTAAATATAAAAGTCTTCTTGCAGTAAATGAACCATTTTTACTGGCTCAACAGGCACATCAAATTTATTACACAAAGTATTGTGCTACTTAAAGAGACCTGAGTGATTGGTGGAGCATAATAAAAATGAAATCTTGGGAAAATAAATTTACTCAAACTGAATGTGGTTCCGCTAAAGTGGAAGAAATTGAAATTTTTCAATAGACTACTCAAAATCCATCTTTTTCACAAAGAAACGTGAATATTGATGATGACACCCCACAATTAAGGGTCGATGGTGACGAAGATGTTAATGATGTTACAAATGAATTTTAAATAACAAGGGATGGTGAAAGTGAAACTCATATGGATATTGATGTTGCCGAGGAGGAATATGAAGACATTGACATCTTCAGATATGAAGATGACGATGAAGGTTAACATTGACATAATTAAATGCTAGTTATGATCATAACTAATATATATCTATATATAATAGTTATTTTCAAATATCTGCTAACAATAATCATTTTGTGTTTCAGATGGACTCTGATCTATTTCGTGAGTTAGAGGAGGTTGAGTTACCTTGGATGAGGGGGATGTGGGATAATCTAACCCTCAGCCAACTGGTGGTTCAGGAGGTACGCGGAGGGGGCACGGTCTTGCGCGACTGATGATTCCTGACCCTATCCCCGAGCGACGTCCACATCTTGGCTTCGATCCACACACACTGAGTTATGATAACCTGTATATTTTAGTTAGCTTTTTCATTAATTTATTTATATATATACTAATTGTTTGATTATTTATTATTTTTTCACAGTTTTGCACATGTAGCAGTTGGACAGGGGAGTACTATCTTACGCAATTATTTTTCTCAGCCATGGATCACATGGGAATAGATTCCCATTGATGTGCAGCTTGGCATGTACAATCATTGGATGGTACGTAAATAAATAATATTTATTTTGAAATTTATTTTATTAATAACTTGATATTATAAATTATTTGTAGGGTTTATGGTATCCCATCAATGATACCATGCATGATACTATTCATGTAGCATAGGAGGTGGATATATGTGAGCGTTTGCATTAGTTTTTTCACAATTTAAGAAAGACGACCATTAAAAAAGCAGGAGTGACGGTATTTGATGAGTCGTGTAAAGACCACCGACCAGAGTACATTTCATCTCAGGTTTGGGATGGATTATGTGCACACTAGTTGGGTGGTGGATTTTAGAGGAGGTCTTCATTGGGTCGATAGAACCGGGGGAGACAGGAGGTGACGCATCGAGCTGGTAGTCTTACATTCAGTACGCATAGAGAGCATATGTTAAGTATTCTTTTTAAATATTTTATATAACTTCAAATATGAACGGTTTATTTTATATTCATATAGGTATTCTAGCATCCTGATATTATAGAGTATGATGTTTATCGGAAGATGTACAGTGATCCAGCCACCGGAGAGATTAGAGGTGATCGCCATCGTTAGATTGTGTTTAGTCTTATTTTTTTATTTTGAAAAATAACTGCATATAATATTTTCACAATTTTAATTTCAAATTAGAATTGAAGGAGTCATATGAAGTTGTGACCTCTTAGACATAGGTTGAGGGTCAAGACGAGGCGACTGATCAGACTAGTGCCCATCATTTCAACGAGGCAACATGGATGCAGGAGACTCAGTATGGCTTTGAGAAGGGCCGAGTAGTTGGCATCGACTCTCATGTGACTCCTGGTACTTATTATGGTACTGCTACGATGTCGGCATCCAGATCGAGAGGAGCTCATGGAGAGGCATCATCTTCTGTCTCACAGTATCAGGAGCAGTTACGAGTTCAGAATGAATTTATAGAGAGTTTGAAGAAGTAGCAAGAAGAGATGTGTCAGCAGCAGCAGCAGTAGAAGCAGCAGCACGAGGAGGATATGCGTCGATGGAAGCAGCAGCATCATGAGCACATGGTGTACATGCATCATTTGACTCATAGTTTGGGGATGGAGTTTCTTCCACCATCTCCTTCAGCTCCTCCACCTCCTCCAGAAGACGACCCCCCCCTGTGATTTTTTATGTTAAAAACATTTGAATTTAACATTTGATGTAATATGAACTATTTAAAATTTTTGTCTTTTATATTGGTCCGAATATTCTATAATTTAATTTTAATATTTTATGATTTTTTTTGTGAATATTGAGAATTTTAATAATTTTTTTTATTATTTTAATAATATTAATATTATTGTTTCATTAATCATAATTTTATTAAATATATTTTTTCAGTATTATATTTTTTAATGTTTGTTTATTTTACTAATAATAATAATAATAATAATAAAATAATATTTTATGATTTTTTTATATTTTTTTATGAATATTGAGAATTTCAATATATATTTTTTAATTATTTTAATAATATTAAAATTAATTTTTCAATAATCATAATTTTATTAAATTTATTTTTTTAAAATTTATTTATTATTTGCAACGGGATCTGTTGCGACGGGTTTCCGTCGTAAATAGCCTAAATATATTTTTTTAAACTATTTGCGACAGGCTCGTCGGAAATAGTCTAAATAAATATTTTCAAAAAAAGTATTTGCGACGGGATTATGGGATCATCGCAAAAATTATTTACGATGATCTCGTCGCAAAAAAAATTATATATATAAATTATATAATCGGAGACTTATTTGCGACGACGTTTTCTGCAACGGTCTATTTGCGACGGGACCTCGTCGCAAAAGCTTATTTTAGACGGGATCCCGTCGCAAATAACCTGTCGCAAATACCTAGAATTATAGTAGTAGAGAGATTACATCCCCAAAAAGTATAGTGGGATAAATATTGACTTCAGAAAATTTGAGGCTTAAGATACACAAGAGTTGGAATAGGAAAAGATTCCATGGGTCCTAGTAGAAGAAGTAGTTCCTGAAACACAAGTACTGTGAAATAGAATAAGAGAGGTAAGAGAACCAGATAAATATGGTTTTCTTGTCACTAAAGATGGTGAATCATTATTGATTTACAATGATGAACCTATCTCCTACAAAGAGGCGGTAGAAATATTAAATGTTACAAGATGGAAAGAATCCATGAATTCTAAAATGGATTCCATGTATCATAACCAAGTTTGGGTTTTAGTCGATGTGCTAGTTGATGTAAAGCATGTTGGATGGAAATGGGTATTCAAGAGGAAACTGAATATGGAAGGTAAAGTAAATACCTATAAAAAGGATAGTGGATAAAGGGTTTAAACAAAATTAAGTAATTTAATATGATGAAACCTTTTTTCTAGTTTCCATGTTAAAATCCATTAGAATTCTAATTGATATAGAAGCTTACCATGACTATAATATTTGAATGATGGATGTAAAAACTGAATTCCTTAATGGAAACCTTCAAGAAGATGTCTATATGGCACAACCAGAAGGGTTTGTGACTCCAGGTGATGCCATATATATTTTCAAGTTGTAGAGATCCATTTGTGGATTGAATAAACCATCCAGGTTGTGGAATATTCAATTTGATGAATCCATAAAGGAATTTGGCTTCATTAAGAATGAATGTGAGACATGTGTTTATAAGAGGATTAGTGGGAATGAGGTTTTTATCCTATTAGTATATGTTAATGACATATTAATTATTGGAAATTTCATACCGATCTTACAGTCAGTTAAGGACTATTTAAAAAAGTGTTTCTTCATGAAGGACTTAGGTGAAGCAACCTATATTCTAGGGATCAAGATCAATCGTGATAGATCCAAGAGGTTTTTTGGACAAATTCAAAGTACATATATTGACTAGATACTAAAGAGATTTAGTATGTAATAATCCAAGAGTATATTAGTTCCAGTTTCACATGGCTTACATCTTTCTAAGAAAATTTGTCCTCAAACATAACAAGAGAAAGAGAGAATGAGTAATATCCCATACGCTTCATTGATATAATCAATAATGTATGTAATTTTATGTATTAGACTTGATATTGCCTATGAATTTAGCATGGTATGAAGATATCAAGAAGATATAGGAGAACAACATTGGACTGCTGTTAAGGCTATCAAGAAGTATATGAGAAGAGCAAAGGATATGTTCCTAGTGTATGGAGGAGATGACGAGTTGGTCATCAGGGGTTATACAGATGCTAGTTTTTAGACAGATTAGAATGGTCTGAAGTCATAATCAAGATATATTTTCTATATCAACAGAGGATCTATGAGTTAGAAGTGTTCAAAGCATCTAGTTGTCGCTAATTATACAACAAAGTCTGAGTATATAAAGACTTTTGATGCATCCAAGGAAGCTATTTAGATTCTGAAATTTTTTTGAGAGCTTGATGTGGTACCTAATAGTAAAGATCCCATCACATTATATTATTATAATACTATAGTGATGTCTCTTAAAAAATATCCAAGGTCACACCAATGGACAAGGAATATATTCCAAAAGTATCACTTCTTGAGTGATTTATATCATAGGGGTGATGTTTTAGTAATTAGAGTACCCGTGGAAGAGAATGTGGTGGAACCCTTGATTAAATTCATATCTCAGCAGAAGCATGAGTATCATATGAGAGCTAGCGGACTGAAGTTTGTTAGTAGTTGGCTCTAGTGAAAGTGGGAGTCTATTGGATTTGGTGCCTAGAACCAACTTCAGTGTACTTTATGATAACATGTATTTATTATTTTGAATATTAATAAACTAATTATCACATCATGATTTTTCTTATGTGTAAAATAGTATGTGATAATGTATTAATAGTATTTGTTGAATTAAAAGGTCATAGCAGTTCCCTGCTATGATGAGAAACCAAAAGTGCTATGACACTATTATTGAATAAATGACCTATAACCAGATGATATATTTTGAGGGACACAAATTATATAGAATATCAGGGGTGGAGACAAATAGGAATTTGAGGCACCTTCTCATGGTGTATGCCCTTGGTAATATCTAGTAGGATATTATGAGAATGAGACCCACCAGTAAGAAATCCACATTTATATATGTCATTGGATGTTCCTATCTGTAGACTTGTGTATTGGTCCTTAGACTTTAAGATTATTATTAACGAGTATTATAATCCATGCACTTATATGTATTGACAAAAACTGTGCACACATATTTTCACAGAGAGGTAGGATATGTTGGGTGGGTCACGAGTAATATTGTATTAATGAATAATGCGAGAAATGATTTATACCTTCTATTTATTAATGGAAGTTGATATCTCATACCCTTTTATGGAAATGATATATCCTAAATAAATCCATGGCCATAGTGTTCTATAGGAAAGTTACTTTTTTGGGAAGTCAAAGAAAGAGACATCGAGCACATAGGTTGATGGCACCAACATGCAACCTGCTTGATTGGAGATATCGTGATAAAGTGATTATATTACATAGTAAGCATCCGTATGAGGTAATATTTCATTTCTATAACAACCAAAACTATTATCAATGCAATATCTCCCTTCTTGTAGTAATGTCATATAGTATAATAACATAAAATATCATTAGGAAACACAATGTCACATCATGCTTAAATGAACAACTAAATTCTATGTGACCTTTAAACATAATTTTGTCACTTCTGTGATTTGAATTTCAAAAATCTGACATACACAGTTGTGATCAGTAAGATGTTTGGAGTCTGATAGGACCAAATTAATTATTGGTGAATAGTAACATACCCTTATGAATAGTAATATGACCTTTATGAATAGTAAATTTTCCAAGTGAATAGGAACCTTACCAATGATATTATAAATAAAATTTATTCATCCTATAAGTGACAATATGATATAATTATATTATAGTGTTGTATTTTTTTAAGTCATAAATATTTAATGATTAAACTAATAATTTAAAAAAAATCATAAAATGTATTCATAAACTATAATTTTGATTTCCTATGATTATAGGATAATTTTATGAGACCTTAATTGATTATTCAAAGTGTTAGAAAAACAATTTTAATTTTAAAATTTGTATTCTTCAAGTGAATTGTGATTTTAATTAAAATTAAAATTAATCATATTTATAAAATTATTTTCAAAAAATTGAGTTAATTTTTGAATTCTAAAAGTCAAAAATGGTTAGGGTAATTATTTTTTATTTTTCTGAAATACTTGATTTTTTGGTGAATCGCAAAATACGATAATTTACTATATAAATACATTATAAGTTAAATTCACTATTCCTGACATCATGAGTGATGTAATAACCTAAATATATAACTCACATGCCCTATTTAATGTATTTAGTCATGGAATATTCATTATTTCTTATCTTGAAGGAAATTAATAAACTAATGAATTAAATATTGATAAAACACATCTCCCCTCCACTATAAATATCACCCCTCACAACCTCATTTCCTTACACCTCTCAAGCTTCAATCCTGGTAACAATTATACACAAACCTCTTACCTAGAACCTTAAACATGTTCAATATATCTTGTTCTCATCCAAATACTAATCCCAAGTGCCTTGAGGATGATCTCAAGAGGAGAATTCAAGAGGTAATTCCTCTCTCTCTCTTTTCTTTCAGTTTCCTTTCAAATTTCATTTCTTCTCTTCTCTTATCCTCAACTTCTCTTATCCAAATTTCATGATAACTTCATTATGATTTATATACTGTTATTATATCATGTTAATGTAATATTATTCATTATACCATCCCTCTTTATCTTTGTTTATAAAAATGAAATCGCCACCCGTGATGTGTTAATTTACTAACATCGTGGGCGATGCACTTCTATTTTCCTTCAACACCTTCAAGGATTTCAATAAAACCATTAAATGGTGGAAAAAATATTTTAATATGTTGTTTTTAAACCCTTTTATGTTCTAAAAACAAATTTTATACATAATACTAAATGATAAAACAAAACATGTTTGTTGTGATCTAAAAACTACCCAAATTAACCGAAAACGATCATCATTAAATTTTATCTAATGATTCATCCTCATGGTATATAAAAAATTCATTAAAATATCATTTAAACTCTTGGAAGATAATTAATAACATGAAATATAAATTCTATATGTTTATCCATGTTCTACATGAACTACCATTCATGTGTACAAGTGAACCTTTTATGAAAACTAAGAAAAAGAACACTCCTGCAAAATGAATTTAAACTCTATAACTCATCAAAAGGCCCATAAAAGAACTTAATAAAACCATAATTAATAAATTAAATGTATAAAAGGTTATTTAAATGTTAATTAATTAATCTAATGTTATTATATAGGACATTAAAGTGAAGAAAGTGTTCGGACAGAAGGTAAGGGGAATTCTCATACCCAACTTTCTTTCTTCGGGTTTTCCCAATTTCACTCCATTTTCAATATTGTTATTCCTTAAAAAACATTTCTTCATCATTATATTAATGTTTCTGGTATATACATGTTTTCCACTAGAGTTTATGTCAAACAAAATGTTTTCCAAAATAACTCTTCTTTCAAAAACACACATTTTACTTCTCACTCAAGGTTGATTGTTCTTATATCAAGTATGTTATTCCCTATTTCATTTGGGAAAAAAAGTTTATGAATGTATGATTTATGAAATGAAACACATTCCTTTATATGGGTTATTTATGTCTAAGATTTATATACATTCTATGTGGCATTCATGATAATGTTAACATTATGATGTGATGGGTATGCCTGGAATTATATAGCGCAATGTTGATGTTATGATGTTATGGGTGCACCCAAAATTATACAGTACTCCAATGCATTGGTTAATGTGATAAAAATCATGATTTAAATTGAAATATGCATGAAAATGATTTTATCTTTGTTAAAAACTATGTGTGGTTGTTAACCACTAATACATAAGGTTTAATTTTTATGAATTTTCACTTTTCAATCCTTTTATTAATTCTTCATATCATGTTTATGATCCTATACCTATGTTATAATTATGCTCACCCCATGTTGTATTGTATCATGTTCTTATCCTTTTAATGGGATTTTATCTCACCCTTTTTTATGTATATCATCAGGTGATTATGTTTACTAAGGATAATTCAAGGGCCAATAAGAATCTAGAGAAGAATAAATTAAATAAATGTTTATGTTTTATGTTGTAAAAGTTATGTATGGTCCTAGTTTTCCCAAGACACTAAACCTTTAGATCCTCATGGTGTAATTTTTTTATGTTTTTTATCATTAAAATTATGTAAAAGTAATGTAAGAAAAGTAGGGTCTCTATAGTTGGTATCTGAGGCACAGTTTAGTTAATTTTGGAATTAGGATTAGAGAACCTTAGTGAAAACCCTAGTATGAGACTAAGTATATGTAAGAACACAAGAAGCTTTTCTAAACATAAGAATCCAAAATGATATTATTTTAGTGTTAATTGAACAAAGTAATAAATTATTTATTCATGACTATTTGAATTATGTTTGTTTATAACCTTTTCCATTTTAGAAATTGGTGGGAACCAGGAGAAACCAGGACAACAACCCATACGAGGGAAAATGTAGCAATTAATTGAATGGCATCCCCAATGCTTTAGGATGTGGATTTCAAAACTTCATGGTGATTATTACCTAGTTATCTCATTTTATGAATAATAACCTGAATAATGTGGAACATCCTCCTTTACCTAAGATGGATCAACTGGATACCAAGTATTTTATGTGGAAACAACCACCAATGTTTAGTGGATCTTCTGATCCACTTGTTGCGAAAAAGTGGGTCAACTCGATGGAGAAGATATTTTCTATGCTTTACTATTCTAAGAAGGATTAGGTGACTCTGACCATTTATTGTCTCAATAGAGAGGTAGACCAATGGTGGGCTTTGATTAAGAACACCAAGCTGAGAGATGAAATTGAAGAGATGGAGTGGGAAGATTTTAAGATAATGTTTCTTAACAAGTATTTCCCAAGAACTCTTCATACGAAGATAGAGATACAATTAATAGAGCTAAAGAAAAAGGATATATAATTTCCCATGACCTATGAAGGAAATTTCACAAGGCTTGCAAGGTATGATTTATGATTTGTTATCAACAATTATAGAAAAATTGATATATTATTTAGTGGATTAAAACCACACCTTTGAAAGGATCTTGCAATTAAAGAATTTGGGAGTTATGAATAATTTGTTCGATGTTCTCTCAAAGTGGAAATAGAGTTTGGAGAATGGTATCATGTATATGGTGATAAGAAACAAAAGATTGAGTTTCATTATAGAGGATATAATGATAAAGGTGGAAAGAAAACTCAACCACCCACATGTCAAAAATTTGGGAATAAGCATCATGGGAATTGGATAAAATGGATGGGGAAATGCTTCAAGTGTGGGATAAAATGCCACCAAGCTCAAGAGTTTTGAAAATACATGAGAAGGAATGAGAATGTGGTGGAGGAAAGGTTAGCACCACCCATGGTCCAATTCTACAACTGTAGGGATAAAGGGAACTATGCAAGCCAGTGCACTAAACCTGGAGCCCTTGAGGGTAATAAACATAATAATACACCAAATATAAATGATAAAGGGAAGTATTATGCCATCACAACTATGTAAGTGTAGTAATAAAATTAAGTTTCACAAGGTACACTTATTATTCACTCAAGAATGGAAAAAGTATTATTTGATTCTGATTCTACACATTCTTTTATATCATACAAGTTTTCTATAACTATTGAATCAAAGCCTCAAAACCTTGAAGTAGATATATCTATAAAAACACCAAGTGGTGCAATAATTTCAACCCAAGTGTTGTAATCTTATCATGTTGGTGTATGTGGGATATTTCTTCCAAAAAACCACGTGCCACTTCCCTTGGTATAATTTGACGCTATAATGGGAATGGATTGGCTCTCATAATATAGAGTACATATAAACTGTATGGAAAAGGAAATAAATTTTCATATTCTAAACCATCCCATGATCCTCTACAAATTCAAGGAAGATCATGAATCTCATTTGAAAAATCCTTCAACGGTGTGAGTGTTGATTCCCTATAAAGAAGCATACCACACTCAAATGGTTGAGTCAAAGGAAGTTATCCACCTAGGGTAAATTCCCATCATGAGGGAATAAAATGATGTATTTCCCAAAGAGTTACCCTAACTTCCCCCAGACCATGAGGTAAATTTTGAAATAAAACTCATAGCCGAAGCTAATCCTATCTCAAAGTGTCCATATATGATGGATATTACCAAACTTTAGGAGTTAAAGAATCTGTTTCAAGAGCATTTGGACAAAGGGTTCATACACCCTAGTGCATCACATTGGGGTGCACTATTTCGCTTTGTGAAGAAGAAGTATGGATCAATGTAGATGTGTATCGATTATCAGGAACTCAAAAAGATCACCATAAAGAACAAGTATCATCTCCCAATTATTGATGACTTTTTCAATCAGCTATGAGGATATTAGTAATTCTCAAAGGTGGATCTTTTTCGGATATCATCAGCTAAATGTGAAGAAGGAATATGTTCAAAAGACTACCTTCTGTACAAGGTATGTGAACTATGAGTTTCTAGTGATTCCCTTTAGACTTACTAATTCCCCAACAATCTTCCTGGATTTGATGAATAGATTCTTTAGAAATTACCTTGACAAATTTGTGGTAGTGTTTATTGATGATATTCTCATCTACTCCAAGATTAAGTAGGAACATGAAGAACATATAAGGATTGTGTTATAAACATTGATAAAGTATAAGTTGTATGCTAAGTTCATCAAGTATGACATTTGGATGAAGCAAGTGACATTATTGGTACATGTGATCACAAGTGGGGGAATTTCAATGGACCCTTCAAAAAAAGTGATTGAGGAATAGCCCAAACCCTCTAGTGTCAGATAAATCTGTAGTTTTCTTGGATTATCTAGGTACTACCAACATTTCGTGAGAAATTTCTCATGATTTTCAAGCATAATAACTAAGTTAATAAGGAAAGGGGTAAATTATATCTGGATGGAAGAATGTGGGTAAATATTCAAGGAGCTAAAGAAAAGGTTGATCACTGCACTTGTACTCACAATACTGAAAATTGGAGAAAGTTTTATGATATACAATGATGAATCAAAGAAAGTATTAGGTTTTTTACTCATGAAAATGATAATTTTATAGTTTATGCCTCATAGAAGTTGAATATCCATGAGTATAACTACCCGACACATGATCTAGAGCTAGCAACTGTGATTTTTTCATTAAAAATATGGTGGCACTATCTCTAGGGTGAGAAGTGTGACATATGTACCAATAATAAGATCCTAAAGTATATATTCACACAAAAGGAGATTAATATATGTAAAATGAGATGGTTAGATCTAATCAAAGACTACGATTTCTCATTTCACTATCATCCTAGCAAGGAGAATAAGGTAGTTGATGCTATTTTCATAAAAGAATTTGTTACTCTGTAACGACCCAAAGTTTCATTAATGGAAATCCCTCTTGATATAATTAAATGTCTCTGTATGTTTAATAAAATGTCAACTTATTTGGTTTTATGTTAAGAATTTTGGCCATTACTAATATAGTCGTTGAACAGTGATCACATGATTAGTATAAATATAGGGCTTTAACAAATCCAATTTACTCAGAAAAAAGAACCGATGGCCTCATCCAGTAGAATTGCTCCATAAGAATCCCATTTGTCAGAGCTCGGAAAAGAGTTGGAATCCTTAGGCTTCTCTCTTGACCAAGCCCAATCTGAGCTTCATCATGTCAAGCTCGAACGAGACCGTCTATGTGAAAAGTGGAAGTTGATAGAGATTACCACTCGAGCAATGTTATTCGAGTCACCCCAAGAGTCTGTCATCATCGCACACCTTACCCTTAGGTATTATGTGGATGTTTTAAGGGGTTATTTAACAAATCTATAGTACTATGTTCATGTACATTATTTTTTTTATATAATAATGTATATACGTTCTGGTGATCATTGATACATTGTAAATAGTTTTTAAAGTACAAATGGTGTTTTTAGTTATTATTTAATTAAGAATTATATTTTATTAAATTAAGGGATTTTTTAATTAAATAATATTTTAATAAAATATTATTATTAAATTAATTTTTATTAAATATAAATGATCTTATAATTTTATGAATGCAATTATAATTTTTATTAAGATTTGAAAGCCATTTTTTGTCAAAACCCGTGAATTTTCGATAAATATCAGTTTTTATTTTAAAAGTGAAAATTAACATATTTAGAAAATTATTTAGATAAAATAAATGTTATTTCTGGAATCAGGATGTCAAAATTATCCAACGGTGAATTTTTCATAATTTTCTAAGACAGTCAAATGTTTGGGTAAAAATTAAATACCGTTTAAATATATAATGTATTTTATGACATCATAATGACCCAATAGTGATTTAATAAAATACTATAAGCTTTATTTTCGGACAATATATGTTTTAACATTAAAATAATGTGATTTTGGGTTTGTTTTACCTACTTTTCAAAGAATTAATGGACTCCTCAAGACGTATTAAACATATTGTCTTTTTAAATTATTTTCCATGGGAGTGTGACTCACCTCCACATAAGCAACCCTATTATTTTAAGAATTTAGGACTTTGGCCTTATAAAATATTGTTTTCCTCTTCCCTTTTCCGAAATCCATGGTCAAAAACCATGGGATGGTTTGTGGTTTGGATTAATTTAATATAAGGGGTCCCAAACCTAAATAATAAAGAATTCCCTCACCTTTCCTATATAAACCCACCCAAGATCCCACTTCCTCCTCACTCAAAGCCTTTTTAGTTTGTACAACCTCTTCCATACTCTCTCTAGAATCCTCCCAAGGGTCTCCAAGCTCCCAAGAAGCCTCTCACAAGCCTCTCTCCAGCCTTTGGAAGCACACTTCCAAGTAAGGGTTTTTCTTCCTTTCTCATTTTTGTCCAATTTTCTTCATATTGTTATGCCCTTTTAATTTCAATTATAAATGTTGGGGTATGTTTTCACACCTCCCCCATACTTATATCTTATTGTTTAAATTATGGGAGACCCCTTTATCTCTCATTAAATTCCTCCCATGTACACTTGTTACTATGCCGAAATTCCGAAAGGAACTTCTCTCTCCTCATTTACATTCAAGAAATACTTTTGTATCATGAATCTAAATTCCATTACAATTGTTGGTACATGTATCTATATGACCTAATTACTTTACATTACACGTAAATATGATGAGGAACTCATTTATCTCTCATCAACCATTTTTATGAATTCTTATTTCACGCCGTTACGCTGCCGAAATTGCACCGATTTTCTAAGCCAATGCCATTGTGTAGTGAATACCATACTCATTTCTCCATCAAGGGTATTCAACTTTATGCACATTTACTTATTGATTATAAAGTTTCATGTATGAATTCCATATTATTTTATCGTGGAATAAATGATTATGTTTTATGAATCCATGTTTTATGATCCATGTGGCACACTTATGCATGAAATGAAATGTTTAAGAAATGTGCGCCCTTATAGCACTCCAATGCATTGGGTAAAGTATAGTATCATGATACGTCATGTGAAATGAGTGTTGAATCATGCTAATTCAAGTGCAATGAGGTTTTACTCGTGCTTCATGTGCAATGAGGATTGACTCATGCTCCATGTGCAATGGGCCTTGGCTCATGCTAATTCCATGTTAAGTGTTGTTGCCACATTTCCATGTTATGATTATCATGCTTTATCATGACTTTATGTTAATGTTTCTCTTGTGCTCTAATTACATGACTAATGTCTAACATGTATTTTACTCCTCATGTTATTCCATGTGTTTTCCCTTAATGGGCTTTATAGCTCACCATTTTCTTATGCATGTCCTCAGGTTATCCCATGCAATGCTAAGTAAGAGGGAATTTAGTGGTCATGTAAAGTAAGTTTTCAATAAAGATGTTGTATTTCATGTTTAAAGTTTTTATTTAATGATCATAAGCCCCAAATACACTAAACCTCTCGATCTTCTTTGTTGTATCAAGTGAAGTTTTATGTAATAAATCATGTTTAAGTTTGTATTAAAAATCAGGGTTGTCATAGTTGGTATTAGAGGATAGGTTTAGTTATTTTTGGGATTAGGATTAGAAAACCCTAGTAAAGCCTTAGAGACAAGACTAAGTATAATAAAAACATCCCTAAGTTTTGTTAAGTACTGAGTAAGTGGTTTATCAAGCAAATACATCCCTGTCTGGATACGAGCAGGTAGAGGCGGCTCTGGCACAGATGTATCCTAGGGGTAAAACCCGAAAACACCACTTTGAGCTGGACTCGAACGGGAACTAGTGCACGACAACGGGCCTTGTTGCACTCTTGGTTACGACACTCCTAGGGGATATGTTTTGATAAATTCACAATCTTAGTATGAACCCTTATTAAGGGAATTAAAAAAATTCCCCTAAGAATTTATGTTAGAAAGTAGACCATGAAAAGCCTAGATTGAAGCCTATAGACTCATGAGTTAAGGAAATAAAAGTTTATTTATAAGTAATAAACTTTTGTCTTTGGATTTACCTTTATGTTTTACCCCGAACTTTCCTTTTATTCCAGCCAATGGCTGGTAATAGGAGGACTCGGGCTAACAACCGATGTGAAGATCAGTGTGATGACTGTACTAATGAGATGTCCAACCCAATGAGAGCGGGAATCGTGAACTTTTTCACGCTTCTCTCTAAGATAACTAAATTTTTGAATAGAAAAAAGGGTCAAGAGGAACGTTCAATCCCCCTAAGAAAGAACAAGTCGCTATCGAGAGCTTCATGAGACAAAGGCCTCCTACTTTTAGTGGATCATCCGAACCCACGATCGCTGAACAATGGATCAACTCCATTGAAAAGATCTTCTCTATCCTTCAATGTTCTGAACAAGAGAAGGTTCTCCTAGTGGATTATCGTATGGAGGGTGAAGCTGATCAATGGTGGACGTTGATCAAAAATACGAAGCCTGGGGAAGAGATCGAGGCGTTGGAATGGAAGGATTTCCGGAAGATGTTTTTCGATAAATATTTTCCGCGCACCCTCCGGCTTAAGATGGAAAGGGACTTCCTTTCCCTCAAGAAAAAAGACGAATAATCCATTGGATCGTACGAGGAAAACTTCACAAGGCTTGCACGATATGCTTCCGACTTTGTCATTACCCCCTAATGCAAAGTTGACCGCTTCTTTGGTGGGCTGAAACCTAGCTTGCGGAAAGCATTGGCGATCTGTGACTTCGAAAGCTATGAGGAAATTGTCTGATGTGCCCTCAAGGTCAAAATGGAGATCAGAGAATCACAGGGGTATCATGGGGATAAGAAATGTAAGGTGGACTTCAATGCTGGTGGTCTGATGGATAAATCCAACGGTTCTAAGAAGATCCAGCACCCCACTTTCCAAAAGTATGGAAAGAAGCACCCTATAAATTGCCTTAAGGGGACGAGGAAATGCTTCATGTGTGGAAGATAAGGGCACCTAGTTGTTAACTGTTGGAAAGAAAGACCCGTGGATGCGACAGAGGAGAGAAACGCTCCGTTCGAACCTCAAAGCATTGTTCAATGTTACAAATGCAAAGAACCGGGGCATTTTTCAAATCAGTTCCCTAATCCAAGGGTTTTCGGAGGCAACCAACAACCTCCAAGGCAGCAAGGAAGAGCTTTTTGCATCACTTCTGCCGAAGTGAACCCAGACAAAAAAGTGGTGACAAGTACACTAGTTATTAATTCATGAATAGTGAACGTAATTTTTGATTCAGGTTCTAAGCATTCTTTTATATCTCAAAAGTTTAGTAGAACAATCCCAGAACCACCACAAATCATGGAAGTGAAGATGTCAGTGAGTACGGAAAATGGGGCAATCATTGCATCCCATGAATATAAGTCCTCCACTATTATAATCTGTGGATTTAATTTCCTGGAGAACCTCGTCATACTCCCTCTGGTGGAATTTGATGCAATTCTTGGCATGGATTGTCTTTCCTTATATAGAGCCAACATAAATTGTCGGGAAAGGGAAATCACACTCCATATGGAGAATTGACCCCCAATTCTTTACAATTGTAAGGAGGAAGATGAATCTCTTTTAGCTCTATCATCTCAAGCATTGATATCACTGCCCTATGAGCACACGTATCTGGATCAGATGATTGAATCCAAGGAAGAAACCATCTTTGAAGAAATTCCTATTGTGAGGGAATTCACTGAAGTGTTTCCCGAGGAACTGCCCAGTCTTCCTCCTAGAAGAGATATTGAATTCTCAATTGAACTTATACCCGGGGCATTACCAATATCTAAGACTCCATATAGAATGGCTGTTTTTTAGCTTGAAGAGCTGAAGAAACAACTACAATAGAATCTGGATAAAGGATTTATACGCCCAAGTGCTTCACCATGGGGTGCACCAGTCCTCTTCGTCAAGAAGAAGGATGGGTCAATGCGGCTTTACATCGATTATCATGAACTTAACAAAATCACAATAAAGAACAAGTATCCTCTCCCACGAATCGATGACTTGTTCAATTAGCTTCGTGGAGCACAATACTTCTCCAAGGTGGACTTGTTGTCGGGATATTATCAAGTAAGGGTGAAGAAGGAAGATATCCCCAAGACTACTTTTCGCACAAGATACGGGCACTATGAATTCATAGTAATACCTTTCAGACTCCCTAATTCTCAAGCAATATTCATGGACTTAATGAATAGAGTCTTTAGAGGTTACCTTGAAAATTTTTTGGTAGTCTTTATAGATGATATTCTAATATATTCCAAAACCAAGGAGGATCATGAGGAGCATTTAAGAACTGTACTATAGACTTTGCACAAGGAGAAGCTCTATGAAAAGTATAGAAAGTGTGAGTTCTGGTTGAATGAGGTCTCATTCTCGGGCCATATCATCACAAGCAATGGGATATCTGTGGATACCTCTAAAACAGATGCAATTGAGGGATGGTCGAGGCCAACATCAGTAACAGATATCCATAGCTTCTTGGGGTTAGCTGGATATTATTGACGATTTGTGAGAAATTTCTCACAATTTTCCAACCCTCTTACCAAGCTAACTTGAATGGGAGTAAAGTTTTCTTGGAGTGATGAATGCAAAGAAAGCATCAAGGAGTTGAAAAGGAAGCTTATCACTGCGCTCGTGCTCACTTTACCCACAAGTGGGGAACTTTTTGTGGTATTCATTGATGCTTCAAAGAAGGTATTAGGCTGTGTGCTGATGCAGAATGATAAAGTGATATCCTATGCCTCAAGGTAGTTGAAAATCCATGAGCGAAACTATCCAACGCATGATCTGGAGTTAGCGGCGGTGATCTTTGCCTTAAAAATCTGGTGGCATTATCTCTATGGGGAGAAATTTGAGATATATACTAACCACAAGAGTCTTAAATCTATATTCACACAGAAAGAGCTTAATATGCGCCAGAGAATATGGATAGAGCTCATTAAGGATTATGACTGTTCAATACATTACCACCCTGGGAAAGCGAACAAGGTGGCAGATGCCCTAAGTAGAAAGGACTCAGCGATTCTATGAATGATGAGAATTGAGAAGGATCCAATCTTCTTAGACTTTATGAAGATGGACATGGGAATCATAAAGAAGGGAACATCATCAATCCTTTCACAAATGATTGCTCAACCGTCTCTTTTGGAAAGGTTAAAGGATGCTCAAAAGGATGATGTAGGAATTCAGGAAAAGGTGTAAGCTATCAAAAAAGGGAAATCCTCGGAGTTTAATGTTAATGAAGAAGGAATTGTGCGGTTTGGGAAAAGACTATGTGTTCCATCAAGTCCGGAGCTAAAGAAGGAACTTTTGGATGACGCACATAGTTCAAATTTCTCTATTCACCCAAGGAGCACAAAGATGTATTGAGATCTCTGAGAAAACTTTTGGTGGGATAATATGAAGAAGGAGATCACTGAATATACATCAAAGTGCCTGGTGTGTCAGCAAGTGAAGACAGAGAGGTAGAAGTCTAAGGGGATGATGCAACCATTTCCCATACCAGAATGGAAATGGGAGAACATCACCATGGACTTTGTCACCAGACTTCCAAGGACATCCAAAGGCAACAATGCAATTTGGGTTGTTGTGGATCATCTTACAAAGACTGCACACTTCATTGTTATTTGGGAGGATTTCTCATTGGATCAACTGGAACGGATATATATCAGGGAAGTGGTAAGGTTGCATGGAGTACCACTATCTATTATTTCTGACCAAGATCCAAGATTCACCTCTAAGTTTTGGAAGAGTCTTCAACATGCTCTGAATACTGAACTGAACTTCAGTACGGCTTATTATCCTCAAACTGATGGCCAATCCGAGCGGACTATCCAAACACTTGAGGACTTGTTGAGAGCATGCTTAATGGACTTTAAAGGAGGATGAGATCAACATCTTCCACTGGTTGAATTCTCCTACAACAACAGTTTTCACTCAAGCATCCAAATGGCACCATATGAAGCCATGTATGGGAAAATTTACAAAACACCGACATGTTGGGATGAGGTCATTAAACGTAAGCTGCTTGGACCAGAAATGCTTGAAGAAATGGTGGAGAAGGTGAAAACCATTCAGCAGCATATCAAGGCAGCCCGAAGTCGACAGAAGAGTTATGCAGATAACCGTCGACGAGACCTTGAGTTTAAAGTTGGAGACATGGTTTTTTTACACATATCTCCTTGGAAGAAGTTCATGAGGTTTGGAAAGAAAGAGAAGTTAAGTCCAACGTACATCGGACCTTTCGAGATTCTTGATCGTGTTGGGGTTGTGGCCTATCGACTAGCACTTCCACCTACCATGTCCAAAGTACATGATGTCTTTCATGTATCCCTCTTAAGGAAGTACATACCGGACCCTTCACATGTACTCTCTTCTGAGGTGGTACAACTAGAAGATGATCTTTCTTATGAGGATCAACCAGTGAAGATCTTAGATCGAAGAGAAAAATTTCTACGAAATAAGACAATGCCCCTCGTCAAGGTGTTGTGGAGAAACCACAAGTTTGAAGAAGCGACTTGGGAATCAGAGAAAATGATGAATCTGAGTTACCCAAATCTGTTTTAGTGTGGGAAAAGGAAAATTTCGAGTGAGAAATTTCTTAAGGGGGGAATATTGTAACGACCCAAAGTTTCATTAATGGAAATCCCTATTGATCTAATTAAATGTCTCTGTATGTTTATATAAAATTTCAACTTCTTTGGTTTTATGTTAATAATTTTTATTGTTGCTAATATAGTCGTTGAACAGTGATCACATGATTAGTATAAATATAGGGCTTTAACAAATCCAATTTACTCAAACAAAAGAAGCGATGAACTCATCCAGTAGAATTGCTCCATACGAAGCCCATTTTTCGGATCTCATAAAAGAGGTGGCGTCCTTGGGATTCTCTCTTGACCAAGCCCAAGCTGAGCTTCATCATGTCAAGCTAGAATGGGACCGTCTACAGGAAAATTGGAAGTTGATAGAGATTACCACTCGAGCAATGTTATCCGATCCACCCCAAGAGTCTGTCACCATTGCACACCTTACCCTTAGGTCTTATGCGACTGTTTTAAGGGGTTATGTAACAAATCAATAGTACTATGTTCATGTACATTATTTTTTTTATATAATAATGTATATACTTTCTTTTCATCATTGATACATTTTAAATAGTTTTTAAAGTACAAATAGTGTTTTTAGTTATTATTTAATTAAGAATTATATTTTATTAAATTAAGGTATTTTTGAATTAAATAATATTTTAATAAAATATTATTATTAAATTAATTTTTATTAAATATAAATTATCTTATAATTTTATGAATGAAATTATAATTTTTATAAAGATTTGAAAGCCATTTTTTGTCAAAACCCGTGAATTTTCGATAAATGTCAGTTTTTATTTTAAAAGTAAAAATTAACATATTTAGAAAATTATTTAGATAAAATAAATGTTATTTCTGGAATTAGGATGTCAAAATTATCCAATAGTGAATTTTTAATAATTTTCTGAGACAGTCGAATTTTTGGATAAAAATTAAATACCGTTTAAATATATAATGTGTTTTATGACATCATAATGACTCAATAGTAATGTAATAAAATAATATAGGCTTTATGTTTGTCCAATATATGTTTTAACATTAAAATAATGTGATTTTGGGTTTGTTTGATCTACTTTTCAAAGCATTAATGGACCCCTCAAGACTTATTAAACATATTGTCTTTTTAAATTATTTTCCATGGGAGTGTGGCTCACCTCCACATAAGCAACCCTATTATTTTAAGAAGTTCGGACTTTGGCCTTATAAAATATTATTTTCCTCTTCCCTTTTCCAAAAAACATGGGCAACAACCATGGTATGGTTTGTGGTTTGTATTAATTTAATATAAGGGGTCCCAAACCTAAATAATAAAGAATTCTCTCACCTTTCCTATATAAACCCACCCAAGATCCCACTTCCTCCTCACTCAAAGCCTTTGGAGTTCATCAAACCTCTGCCCTACTATCTCTATAATCCTCCCAAGGTTCCCCAATCTCCCAAGAAGCCTCTCACGAGCCTCTCTATAGCCTTTGGAAGCACACTTCCAAGTAAGGGTTTTTCTTCCTTTCTCATTTTTGTCCAATTTTCTTCATATTGTTATGCCCTTTTAATTTCAATTATAAATGATGGGGTATGGTTTCTCACCTCCCCCATACTACCCTCTTATTTTTTGAATGATGGGATACCCCTTTCTCTCTCATTAAATGCCTCCCATGTACACCCGTTACTATGCCGAAATTCTGAAAGGAACTTCTCTCTCCTCATTTACATTCAAGCAATACTTTTGTATCATGAATCTAAATTCCATTACAATTGTTGGGACAAGTATCTATATGACCTCATTACTTTCCATTACATGTAAATATGATGAGGAACCCATTTCTCTCTCATCAACCATTTTTATGAATTCTTATGTCACGCCGTTACGCTGCCGAAATTGCACTGATTTTCTAAGCCAATGCCATTGTGTAGTGAATACCATGCCCATTTCTCCATCAAGGGTATTCACCTTTATGCACATTTACTTATTGATTATAAAGTTTCATGTATGAATTCCACATTATTTTATCTTGGAATAAATTATTATGTTTTATGAATCCATGTTTTATGATCCATGTGGCACACTTATACATGAAATGAAATGTTTAAGAAGGGTGTGCCCTTATAGAGCTCCAATGAATTGGGTAAAGTATAGTATCATGATATGTCATGTGAAATGAGTGTTTACTCATGCTAATTCAAGTGAAATTAGGGTTTACTCGTGCTTCATGTGCAATGAGGATTTACTCATGCTCCATGTGCAATGGGCCTTGGCTCATGCTAATTCCATGTTAAGCGTTGTTGCCACATTTCCATGTTATGATTATCATGCTTTATCATGCATTTATGTTCATGTTTCTCTTGTGATATATTTATATGCCTGATGTCTAACATTTATTGTACTCCTCATGTTATTCCATGTTTTTTCCCTTACTGGGCTTTATAGCTCACCCTTTTCTTATGCATGTCCTCAGGTTATCCCATGCAATGCTAAGTACGAGGGAATGTAGTGGTCATGTAAAAGAAGTTTTCAATAAAGATTTTGGATTTCATTTTTCAAGTTTTTATGTAATGATCCTAATCCCCAAAGACACTAAACCTCTTGATATTCTTTGTTGTATCAAGTGAAGTTTTATGTAATAAATCATGTTTAAGTTTGTATTAAAAAGTAGGGTTGTCATATACTCTCTCCATGTTGCAGATTGAGAAAGACCTTATCTTCATGGATATGCAAAGGATGGATTTTGAAATCATAACGGCAAGGAATACATCTTACCTTTCCCAAATTATTTCCCAACCATCTATCCAAGAGAAGGTTAAGGAGGCACAAAGGGATGATCTGGAGTTACAAAAGAAGGTGAATGCATTAAAGTAAGGGAAGTTGTAAGAGTTCCATATCGATGATGATGGTGTGATTCAGTTTGGAGTGTGTCTGTTTGTGCCTTCATCACTTGGGATAAATAAGGATCTATTTGATAATGCACATATCTCACCTTTCTCTATTCATCCTGATAGTACCAAGATGTATCGTGATCTATGAGAACACTTCTGGTGGGACAACATGAATAAGTAGATTGCTGAGTATATCTCAAGGTGATTGATATGTCAGTAAGTTAAAGAAGAGAAATATAAGTCTAAAGGGATGATCCAACCATTTCCTATACCCATGTGGAAATGGGAGAATGTCAGTATAGAATTTTTTATGGTTCTCCTAAATACATCCAAATTAAATAATAAAATATGGGTTTTAGTGTACTGACTCATGAAGAATTACCACTTTATTGTTATTCTAGAAGATCTATTTCTTGAAAAACTTGAAAAGATATATGTAAAATAAGTAGTGAGACTGCATGGTGTTCCACTCTTGATTGTCTCTTATCATGATCCAAGGTTCACATCTAAAATATGGAGGATTCTCCAACATGATTTGAGTACTGGAATAAATTTCAACATGGTGTATCACCCCCAAATTGATGGCCAATCTGAAAAGACTATTTAGATGCTCTAAGATATTCTAAGACCCTGCTCTTTAGAATTCAAAGGTGGATGGGATCAACATCTCCCATTGGTTGAGTTCTCATATAAAAATATCTTCCACCTGAGTATTTAGATGGATCAATATGAAGCTCTATATGGAAAGTGATGTAGAACTCCAACCTGTTGGGATAAAGTTGGAGAAAGAAAGATACTTGGACCTAATCTTGTTCAAGAGATAACAGAGAAGGTTCATGTCATCCAACAACATATCAAAGATTCTTAGAGTCAGCAAAAGATCTATGTTGAAAACCATCTAAGGGACTTGGATTTTGATGTTGGAGATAAATTCTTCCTTCAAATATCACTATGTAATGTAGTCATTTGGTTTGAAAGAAAGAGAAGATAATTCCAAGGTACATTGGCCCCTTTGATATACTTGACCACATAGAATCCATGGCCTATCGGCTTTCACTTCAACCGAATATAGCACAAGTTCATGATATGTTTCACATATCACTCCTGGGGAAGTACATACCAGATCCCTTACATGTACTGAACTTAGAGGTGGTACAACAAGAAGATAATGTCCCTTATAAGGAGCATCCAGTAAATATTCTAGACTAGAGAGATATGGTTCTACGCAAGAAGAAAACTCACCTTGTTAAAGTGTTGTGGAAGAACCATAAGTATGAAGAATAAACTTGGGAACCAAAGGATGAGATGAAGGAGAAGAACCCTCACTTGTTTATGTAAAATGAAATTTCGAGGGAGAAATTTAAAAAGGGGGGAAGAATGTAACGACTCAAACTTTTATCAATGCAATTTATCCCTTCTTGTAGTAATTTCATATAGTATAATAACATAAAATCACATTAGTAAACATAATGCCACATCATGCTTAAATAAAATACTAAATTTTATGTGACCTTTAAACATATTTTTTCCACTTTTGTGATTTAAATTTTGAAAATCTAACATACACGGTTGTGATCAGTAAGATGTTTAGAGTCTGATAGGACAAACTTAATTTTTGGTGAATAGTAACATACCCTTATGAATAGTAATATGACCCTTATGAATAGTAAATCATCCAAGTGAATAGTAACCTTATCAATGATAGTATAAATAAAATCTATCCATCCTATAAGTGACTATATGATATAATTATATTCTAGTTTTGGTATTTTTGTAAGTCATGAATATTTAATGATTAATTTAATAATTTAAAAGAAAAAGTATTTTCATAAAATTTATTCATAAACTATTATTTTTATGTCTTATGACTATATGATAATTTTATGATACCTTAATTAATTCTTCAAAATGTTAGAAAAAAAATTTAATTTTAAAATTTGTATTTTTCAAGTAAATTGTGATTTTAATTAAAAATTAAACTACTCATATTTAGAAAATTATTTTTATAAAATGGAGTTAATTTTTGAATTATAAACATCAAAAAATGTTTAGGGTGATTTTTTTTTATTTTTCTAAAGTACTTGATTTTTTGGTGAATAGTAAAATACAGTAATTTACTATATAAATACATTATATGTTAAATACACTATTCCTAAAATCATAAGTGATGTAAGAACCCAAATATCGAACTCACATGTCTTGTTTACAATATTTAGTCATGGAATCATCACTATTTTTTTTCTTGAGGGAAATTAATAATCTAATGAATTAAATATTGAGAAAACACATCTCCCCTCCACTATAAATACCACCCCTCACAACCTCATTTCCTCACATCTCTCAAGAATCAATACTTTTCCAAATTATACCAAAAAATATTCCCTATCCCCTTATCCATGTCCAAGATCTCTTTGTCTTATCCAAAGACCAATCCTATGTTCCTTGAGGAGGATCTCAAGAGGATAATTCAAGAGGTAATTCCCCTCTCTTTTCTTTCAATTTCCTTTCAAATTTCATTTCTTTTCTTCTATTATCCTCAACTTATCTTATCAAAATGTCATGATAAATCCATTATTATTGATATAATGTTATGTTATCATGTTAATGTAATATTATTCATTATACTCCTCCCTGTCTCTCTTTGTTTATAAAAATGAAATTGTCGCTCGTGATGTGTTAATTTAACTACATTGTGGGCAATACACTTCCATTTTCCTTCAATTCCTTAAATGAAATCAATAAAACCATTAAATGGTTGAAAAATATTTTAATATTTATTTTTAACCCCTTTTATGTTCTATAAACAACTTTTATACATAATACAAAATGATAAAACAAAACATGTTCATTATGATCCAAAAAACGCCCAAATTAACCTAAAACGATCATCATTAAATTTTATCTAATGATTCATCCTCATGGTATATAACCAAATTCATTATAAGATAATTTAAACTCTTTGAATATGATTAATGAAATGAAATATAATTTTTATATGTTTATCCATGTTCTAAATGAACTTCCATTCATGTGTACAAGTGAACCATTCATGAAAACTAAGAAAAAGAACACTCCCGAATAATGAATTTAAACTCTGTAACTCATACAAAGGCCCATAAAATAACTTAATAAATCCATAATGAGTTAATTTCATGTACTAAATGTTCTTTAAGTTTTAATTAATGAATATAATGTTATTATAAATTACATTAAAGTGATGAAAGCTTTCGGACACAGGGTAAGGGGAATTCTCAAACCTAACTTTCTTTCTTTGGGTTTTCCATCTTTCACTCCATTTTCAGTACAGTTATTCCTTAAAAATAATTTCTTCATAATTATCTTACCTTTTCTGGGATATACATGTTTTCCACTAGATTTTATGTCAAATACAATGTTTTCCAATAGAACTCTTCTTTCAAAAACACACATTTACTTATCACTCAAGGTTGATGGTTCTTGTATCAAGTATGTTATTCCCTCTTTTATTTGGGAACCCAAAGTTTATGAATGTATGATTTATGAAATTAAACACATTCCTTTACATGGGTTATTTATTTCCAATATTGATATAAATTCTATGTGGCGTGCATGATAATTTTAACGTTATGATGTGATGGGTGCGCCCAAAATTATATAGCACAATGTTGATATTATGATGTGACGGGCATGCCCAGAATTATACAGCACTCCAATGCATTGGGTAATATGATGAATCTCATGATTAAAAGTGAAATATGCATGAACATGATGCTATCTTTGTTCATAACTATGTGTGTTAGTTAACCACTAAGACATAAGGTTTCATTTTTATGCATTTCCACTTTTCAAGCTTTTTATTAATTATTCATATCATGTTTATGATCCTATGCCTATGTTATGATTATGCTCACCCCATGTTGTATTGTCTCACGTTCTTATCCTCTTAATGGACTTTTATCTCACCCCTTTTTGATGTATATCCTCAGGTGATTACATGTACTGAGAAGAACTCAAGGGCCAATAAGAAGCTAGAGAAGAAGAAATTAAATAAATTTTTATGTTTTATGTTGTAAAAGTTATGTATGGTACTAGTTTTCCCAAGACACTAAACCTTTGTATTCTCATGGTTTAATTTTTTTATGTTTTTTATCATTAAAATGATTTAAAAGTAATGTAAGAAAATCAGGGTCACTGTAATTGCAGCATTAAATTCTTTCTCTATGGGTGTCTTGGTCTGTTGCTAGATGATAACCTTGAACTTTAGGCTACTTTAACTAATGTAATTGAGAAGGAGGCCTAGAGGTTCACACACTAAGTGTGTCTAGAATCACAATTAAATAATATAATATTATTTATTATTTAATAGGTTAAATAAATATTATTCTCATATGTGGTTTAATGATTATTCATGTATTCTTGATCATATATAAATATTTATTTTATATTTAGTAAATGTAATATTAATTTATTTATTGGTGAATAATGTAGCGATATTTTCAAGGTCCAATAAATATTATGGAGGAAGGATAGACCGAGATTTTAGGTCTGGTGAGAAATAATATATATTGAATATTATTTTATTAAATAATATTTAATTTTAATTTTCTAGTTAAGCACATGTCAATAAATAATAACATTATTATTATTATTTGGAAAGGTATTTTTTCTAGGATTAAATAAATAATTAAGGGAACTTGTGAAAATATTTTATTTTATCCCTAGAAATATAAATACTCAATTATGATATTTTCTCTAAAGAGGCAATTCATTTGTCCTGGTTGTACACAATAGATTTGAAGAATCCTCTCAAGCCTAGAGATCCCCCTTCTCCAAGAACTCTCCCAATAATGGAGAGAAATCCTCCTCCACCAGATCAAGGAGAATGCTTTGGAAGTGGTTCTTGAAGCAATCAAAGGGGGACGACGCAAGAATAAGGATCTATCATGCTACCACCCAGAGATTCCTTCAGCGACATCTAGAGATTCATGGAACACCTGCGGATCATTGCCAGAGGAAATATATACTTTATTTCTATAATTCAATGATGATGGACCGCAGATCTATCACTGGACTCATCAACAAAGAAATAATTCCTTAAAGGTAATTCTTTATTTAATTAAATTAATTATAAATAATATGTGATGATCCTCTATTTGGTTCTGGAATAATAATCCATTGTCTATTTCCTTGATTCAATTTCATGGATCGTGGCATTCATCATCATATAGATCTCGAATTGATCCTTGATTATGGAAAAAAGAAAAGTTGGGCATCACCCATCGCATGCTTCCATTGCACCTGAAACCTATAGCCTCCTCGGAGGATAAGGATCTCAGGGAGGTGGGTGGCTATATTGGAGTTTTGTTAGAGATTATTTGAGACACAACATAGTAGTAGGATCATAAAGAGGCAAGAGTATGTGTTAGATATGTGTCAGAAGGATAGTGGGGAGGCCGCATCAGAACCGTGTCAGTGAGAGGGTGGGATGGATGCATTGAATCCACGTCAAAGGAGGAGGATTATCAAGAGAAGATCTGCAAAGGATAGAGACCGATCATGAAGAAGGGGGTGCTAGTTGGGAGAGGATCTACGGAGGTGGGATCAATCGCGAAGAGGTGATAGGGTGGGAGAGTGGATAGGAGATAGAAATTAGGTAAATGTATTGCCGCTATTTAAATAAATTTTGGAATCAAATAATCTATTACCATAATTTTAATAAATCATGGGAATATGTAATTTTTCTAGTTGTGTTAGCTATATTCCATGTAATTTGACAACTTGTGTGCCAGACTGGCTCAGTTTACACATGGTGTGTAATAAATACACTACATGTAGTTATTGTTTCACATTCCATGTATCTCATGAAACATCCAGATACAGTGCTCTTGGGTAAATGAAATATACTCTATCTATATATCGTGTAACCCAGTCTTACCAGCCAAAGCATATTTCACTTCCCAATGAAATATGTGTTTGTTCTTCATCTATTATAAGTACATTAAGAAAATGAAACATTGTTGGAAAAAAATCCCTCTTGATGGTGATTTTAGGTTGATTGTATTTTTTGAAAAGGATTGACGTTATTGATAAAGGTTGGTTGTCAAAGGAGGCATGAAGAGTTAGAATGAATATCCTAAAGGATCATATGGAATGATCATGTGGATCAAAATTTTCCTAAAGGATCATGAGAAAGGATCATGTGAATTACTTAAATAAACCACATGATTGTTACAGGATCTTGTGATGAGATCATGCGAAGCACTTGAAGACACTGCATGATTGTTAAAGGATCTCACAATGAGATCATGCAAAGCATTTGGAGGCATTTCATGATTATCAAAGGATCTCATGAAGAGATCATGTGAAGCACTTGAATACATCACATGATTTTCAAGGGATCTCATGAAGAGATCACATGAAGCACATAAAGATAAAAAGTATGGAAATGATGGTGATATATCATAGTCACTTGAAATCATGAGACAATTTGATTGTATTTGGATATCATGATGGGATCATGTGAAGAACTGTAAGATAATGTTAATGACCACATAATTTTCATTAGATCATAAGATTGGATCATGTGAAGTTCCTTAATATAATAGCAGTTATCACATGAAGCACTTATGACATGTGGTAGGTGATCATACAAATAAATCATGCAAAGCACGTAAGGTTGATTGTTAAGGAGGCCAGATGGATACCAAACCACAATTTATGGATATAAGGCAGTGGATTTATTCCTATAAATACCCCTTAACTCATCCTTAAGAGGTATACTAGTTTTCTTAAGCGTTTTAATCTAAATAAAAGTATTTCACATGAGCTGAAGAAGGTATTATGACACAACCTAACCCACTAGGCCCCACCTATCTAGCAATAAGCTTAGTGTGACAACCCTAAGACCACCTCTATTAAGCCAGGTGTTGAATACCAACACCAAGTAGGTGTATCCCACATATGGGAGGAATTAGCCTAGGAACCTGTATGCACACATACATATCCAATATCATACAATGCTAACATTAAATAAAAACTAATACCAATGCATGCATACGTCTATAATACCACAACCAGAGTATGAAAAAGAGCTAAAAGTGATAAAGGGTTCAAATAAAATCCCACCAAAAAATACAAATAGTTCAACCAACTCAGAAGGAGGGTAATAATATCAAATGAAATGAAGGTAATAACCTCAATATTTCTAGCCTCATACTATTCTCTACCTACTCTCGGTCCTCCTAGGACTCCATTAAAGGGTTTATCATCTCCATAAGTCAGGACATGTGTGGGAAAAACCCATATAGGGGGGATTATAGCAATACCCAATAGGAAACCCCGAAATAAAAAAACATAAAGCATAAAAATTAGTCATCTCAAATACATAGGTATGAAAATAAATATATAATACATAATAATAATCAATAATAAATGCATATATGCTCATAATAGACAACTGGTATCAAGTGGGTCTCAACTAATACTTCCATCCACGAGATTCTATTTAAGGATTCAAGGTAATTCGTGTCTAGGAAAATCCACTCCACAGTCCATGATATCACTGAAGACACTCATTTGAGAGGTTATTCTCATCTTTCCTTGATAAGAAGTACTCACTGGATCTCTGAATATCCCATCATCTAGGTAGGGGATCACACCCAGGGTCATTGGGGGATACCAAAAAACCTAATGAATCATCCTTCTAGATAGAGGATCGATGCTATATTCATGGTGGTCAAACCAATATCATGAAACTCACCTAAGTATGATAAAGGATCTTACCCTGGTCCCATAGGTGGATACACCAAACTCTATCAGATACTGAACCCATAGAGGGGATTGCAATCTCAAATGGAGGACATAATGCCACATTATACCCTCATGGGAAGGGACCAAGGAAACACACTCAACATAAAATAGTCTATAATAAATAAATTAAGGGCTTCAAACACCTTTAAATGGAGAACATTCCATGTACTAGGGATATATGGAGTGTCTTTCCAATCTCTGGTCTACCCATGTCTCGATGTCTCGCATGGCTTGTAAACCTCCATATACATGATGTGTAGCTTTCAGTACACAATGTATAGAGGTTAATATAGAACTCAACAAGCTTCCTTCTAATTTTTGTGTACTTTAATTCGTGCCTATGTATTTCAATTCATGCATGAATATAGGTTAGTGTTCGAGTATCATGTCGTGCTTGTGTACTCAACCCATTCCCATGTGCCTTGACATTTTTGTGCCTATGTATCCTATAGGATACATGTTTATCCACCATCATAGGTCACATAGAGTGTGTTAGGGACCATACATCATGGGATTATTAATTTTTTGTAGAAAACCTAGCATCGTAGTGAGGCCCCCACACGGTGTGGAGGTACACACTGTGTAACACGGAATTTCAAGAATTCCATGGTTTCTTCACATATATTTTAGATTCACCAATTATTCCATCAATCACACCCAATAATATAATATTGGGCCTTAACCGAGCCTCGATATTTCCACTCACTGGAATCCGACCAATGATCCACTCGAAAAATGCCTCTCCGAGTTGCACCTTCATCGCACCATGCCACCATCGCACATCAAACCAGGAAAATGGGATTCATTGGTCCAATCCTAATACACCCCAAATCATCTAACATAAATAAACCTTGATCATACCCTTGATCAAACACCACACTCAAGTTATCAATCATTTGCACTAAAAAATGTTTGTGCAATGACTAAGTACCAGGTATTCATCAAACTATCGTCCAAAGAAAATGACAATGAAGAATGTGCATTAAAACAAGGGATAAATGCATGAACCAAAAAATGTGGAATAAATCTAGGCCATTTTTTGGTTATCCTATATTCATTTTCATTATAATTAATAATGAAAATAAATAACCAAATAAATAATAAATCCCCAAATCCCACGTAAAATAACTTGCACCCACAACACGATCGACCCTTGAATAAATCTATTGGTTGATTTGATTTATGTTAATCAGGGGATAAATAGATGGAGAAGAAATAAAAATAAAATAATCTCATATCTCATGTTTAATCAATCACTAATAAAAAATATTTATGCATCGACGTCGTTGGCTAGATCTACAACCACCATTGGTGAAATGATCCTTGATCACGATCTTGATATGTTTTCATTTTCCAAGATCTCCTCAAATGAATAATCTAACAATATTGGGGTTATGTGGATAAAACTATATTTTTTATAACTATATATTTATATATTATTCTAGTTCATTGTGTAAAAATGTAATAAAATAAATAAATAACTTAATTAATTTTATTATTTGCATCCAAAAAAACTTTTTAAAAAATTCCTGACATTGAAATAGATTATTTTGCACCTAAGGTAAATACCAAATTCTAGACTCAATGGTAGTATCATATTTACTTTCTGAGTCTTTATTCAGGATTTATTTTTCTATTTCAGGAAAACTATGCGAACATGATATTAATATGTCTAATATTTTTATAATATTAATATCAGACTCACCAGACCTCAGAATCATATCTCATCTTAGTTCCTAACTCTGAAAATATTATTATATATATTTTATATCTTTACATTTCAAAAAATACATTACATTCTCCCCACCTTAGGGATTTTCATCTCAAAAATAAAAAAAAAGACTAATAAAAAAGATATGGGTACTGAGCCCGTATCGAGGTATCCCGCTCCTAGGTGCTCCCCTAAAGATTCTTGTGCTGCCACCGAACACACACTAAGGGAATCAATTTCCCATGTAGGATATTCTCTTACTGATCCCCAATATATATTGGGTACTTTGTAAAGTTATTCCCATCATCGATGTTCATCCCACCCCAGTCAATAATATGAGACGGTCCATGCACATACCTCCTCAGCTGCAACATGTGGAATACATTGTGCACTCGGTCTAACTAAATCGGTAGGGCCAAGAGGTATGCTTCATCATTGACCCTATATAGTATCTAGAAAGGTCCAATGAATCTCAAATATTACTTGTAATCTCATACAAATATCTATAATACACATCGAGGTGAGCCCTTTAGGAACATGTGGTATCCCTCCTTGAACTCCAAAGGCCTCCATCATCGGTCCACATAGGACTTCTGATGACTCTGTGTTGTCCCCATATGCTCCTGGATGATTTACACCTTATCTTTCATAGATCACACTAACTTTGGGTCTATGAGTGTTGACTCTCCTGGATCAGTCTAACATTGTGGCTTCCTACAAGTTCGTCCATAAAAATCCTCAAATGGTTCCATACCGATAGTGGAATGGTAGCTATTTTTATATGAAAACTTCGCTAAAGGTGGGTGATACTCCCAACTATGTCCAAAGTATAACATGAAATCCTGAAACATGTCCTCTAGAACCTAAATGGTTCACTTAGTATAGCTATCAGTCTAGGGGTGAAACACCTTGCTTAAATGCAACTGAGTCTCAAAGGCCTCTATAAATTCTCTCTATAATCATGACGTATGTAACATGGTCTAAAATGGTCATTGATGGAACTACACGGTGCTAGAATATCTCCTACACATAAAGGTTTCCCAATCTCCCTAAAAACTCTACTCTTGGATAGCTAAGAAGTGGACCAACTTGGTGAGTCAGCCTATGATCACCTAGATGGCATTGTGTCCTTTAGAAGTCCATGGTAACCCCATCATGAATTCAATATATATACCATCCCACTTACACACTGGAACTTCAAGGAGTTGAGATAAACCTACTATAACCTGGTTCTTAGCCTTCACTTACTAACAAGTGAGGCATTAAGAGACAAACTCCACTACACACTTCTTTATTTCTGGCCACTAGAACTGGAATTGGTGGTTATGGTACATCTTTTCCACACTAATATGTACTACTATGGGGGATATATGAAACTTCCTCATCACCTCCTCATGAAACGTCACTTTCAACATCATTTGTCCTCTAAAAAGGATTACATACTCTCTACATTTAAAAAATCCATCAGGAGCACATCCAGTGGATATCTGAGTACGTAAGGTCTCACAATTAGTATTTCCATGATAAGTCTCCCTAAAATTATATAGAATAAGTGGGGTAAAAACCATCAATGTTAGATATTTCACGCCATCCTCATACACTATATAAAACTATAATAAGGATTAATACTTTGAATCCTTAGTCAAAAACCAGGAACAAGATCTCCTACTGAGAGAATTTTTCCCCACGCTCCCCTTCCCAAGAGTATAGACTATCACAAAGTCATAATCCTGGAGGAACTCTAGTCATCACCTTTGTCTCATGTTAAGATGCTTATAATATAATATATACTTAATAATATTATTGTTATAATAGATGATTAATTTCTCACCCAAAAGGTAGTGTCACCACATCTTCATGGTGAAGACTATCACATGAAACTCTAAATCATGGGTCATGTGGTTCTGCTCATGTGATCTTAACTACTGAGACCCAAGGAAATCTTGGTATACCTTTAAATCAAAACACAACCAAATTTGGTCCTTGAGGCATTACAGAACACTACATAATCAACACCCTCCTCTAGTAATCTCAAGATTGGAGCACTCATCAAACTCTATAGAAACTCTAAAAAGGTCTATCAACACCTTTTTTCCACATGAAAGGGTTCCCCTTTCAGGTTAAAAAATTAAAGGGAGATGATATCTTGGATAAATCAATTGAAATGTAATATCATTCTAACCCAAGGAATCTCTGCACCTCCATCACAATCTTGGGTGGATCCCAAGCTAACATCGCCTCAACCTTTTCCAGGTCCATCGCCACACCCTATAATAAGATGACATGTCCTAGAAAGTGGACCTCCTGAATCTAGAACTGACACTTTGAGAGCTTCCCATAAAGATGTTGTAACACCCTGATATTTTTATAAAATAGATTTTTTTTAAATCATTTGATGTCTTTGATGTTTTTTATTACATGCAACAACATCTTAGCTTGCATTACATGTAACACTGAGTTTATATGAAACATCATTTTATTATTATTTAAATAAGATGATAAACTATCCATTAAATTATAATTTATGAATGGTATTAACTAACTTATGAAAATATAGGTTTTATAAGATGAATTTTGTATTTACCAATTACTTAGAAATGAAAATACATACTAATTGAATATAAAGGCAATATTTTTATTTCTATGCTCCAAAATTCTTTTTATCTTTATAAATTAAATTAATTAAAATTAGTGAATGAAAAAATGAAATAAATATTTTATATATTCAATAAAATATTTTTGATATTCATCCAATATATTTTATAGGTATAAGATAAGGACAAAGATCCTTTGTACAGAGATGATTATATGATTGAGGATGATGTGAGTGATGAAATTAGTGCATGGATGGAAGATCCAGATGAAATAACACATCAAAGATATGTCCATTGTCATATTTCGTTCAACACATACCTTGAAATTCGAAAATGTATGTACACAAGAATGGTTGATGAATACAAGAAAAATCCTAACTTCAACTTCAGAGATATACCATGGGTTTGATCTCTTTAGTTTGATGATTTGCTTCATTGTCTCTGGTTTAGTTTTGTTGTTCATTGTTGTCTTGCTTTGATACTCTCAAAATGGAAGATTCTCTTTATGGAATTTCCTTATGATATAGATCATGCTTGAATTATTTTGTATTTTTGTCCTGCGGCTTTAAGCTTGGTTTCAGTGTTGTTCTTTTGAGTTGGTGAAGGATGCAAGTCACATGTTGTCTTTTTTTATGTGTTCAAGGTTTCTCGTATCTTCCACTATGATGAGATACCATGTTTTGGATAGCATCAACTCTTGATGATGTTTTCTGCTAGTTTTATTGAAATTCCTGGTTTACTTCTCTTGCATTTGAGAGGGTTAAAGGCCACTTACTCTGAAATAATACTCTGGTCACATCTACTAGACTTATGGAATTTGATCTTGGACATTGACATGAACCTTCTTTGATCCACTTTGGTAGATTCCCCTCATTTGTTTTAACTGGAGTTATCTTTTTCATCCTATCCAGATGATCTGGATCTGCTCTTGATGGGAAGTGCTCTCTTGCATGCAGTTTTCCCTTTCTCTAGGTAGTGCCATCACTTTTACTTCTTATTCTTAATCTTGTTTGATTCCACTTATGCCATTTTTCTATATTTAAATTCTCTTTTTCATGTCTCTTGAAGATTTCAGATCTTGGGGCCTTGGTACTAGATTGAAGTTGTTTCCCTTTATGCATGACCTGATTTCTTACTTGAAGACAAGTGGTTTCCATTAGTTTGATACATTGTGAACTATTTTTTGTGATTTATTACTACTTCATCATGTATATCTATAATTTTTGTGATGTTTTAAACTCATTACACCTCGAGAATACATTGTAACACTTTTATTTTAATAAAATTCTTTGGGGCATGAATTGGGTGACCGATTCATGTCACTGTTTGTCTTAAAAAAATAGAGAACTCATTTTAAATATAATTTTTGAAACTTTTATAATTTTTATATGACAAAGTGAACTTCTTCTTTGAAATTTGGATATAAAAAATTACTTATGTTAATTTCTTGATATTTTTATGATAAGTTTCATGTTTTGATGAATAATGAAATACATATTTTTATTAAAGAAACTATATTTTCTTTTAAAATGTTTACAAGGTAAAATTATTTTTTAATTAGTTTTAAATATTAATTAGTTCATTAAAATTCAAAATTGTATAATTATGGTTTCTAAAATGTAATTTATACATTATTTTATTATAAAAACATTTTTTTAAAAGGGTATTTTTCTGAAAAAAAAGTTTTTCATGGCATTTTACCAGTCTTATTTTTTGAAACTCATGTGATTTGGATTTTAAAAAATGGATGAAAAATTTATACTCAGAAGTTCCAATTTTTAAAATAGTTTTATTTTATTTTTTTAATATGAATAGTAACCATGATAAAAAAATTATCACAGTAAAGGGTAAACTAGGTAATTTAGTTAAAAAAATAAAATTATAAAGACTATAAAATTACCTTAACATGCCAAAATTTTATTGAATGAATAAAATTAGACCCTTAACATATAAGGATTTAAATCAAGTCATTTAATGTACACTTTCCATTAAAATGACTTATATAATATTTAGATCAAAGAAAGACACAAAATATCATTTTCTTTGTCTTTATTTTCCCTTATGCGTCCACATGGTGAAAATTTTATATTATGAATGAATCTAAAAGCATATTTTTAACTTACGAAACATATTTCGAGATAAAATTTTATTTTTTATGTTTTGGACTACTTGGATGAAATTGTGATATTTATAATATTTTATTTAATAAAATTTTAAAGATGTCACCTTCATGTTTTAAATAATATATCATTTTAATATAGGGATTACCAAAAGCTATATTCAGCTAAAAATATACTTCTAAAAAATAAAATATTTATCTTCATTATATTAATTTATTTTTAATTTTTATATATGAAATAATTAACTTTAATACTTATTCAATGTTGATGCAGTGATTTTGAAAGAAAAAGAAAATAAAATAAAATGTTTTAAATTAAAATTATAAGAACCATAAAATGACCCTAAAACATGGATAAATATTTTTTGTTGTTTATATATAACCCATGTTTTTTCAAGGGTCTAATTAATTACCATTTGGAGCTTCATGGTTATGAATAATACACTTATAATATTTTATTTAAAAGGTAGTCAGGTTGTTTACACAAAATTTTTTAATTAGTATACTCTTTCAATATATGGTTTCTATAAGTTTTTTTCTCAAATAATTATTAATTTGAAATATAATAAATTTATCTTCTTCATGGATTTTTTTTAATTTTTAGAGAACAAATAATTACCTTAATGTCTTTCACAACGATGATAGAGTAATTATTTAATTAATGAATAAATCAAAATAACGGTATTAAAAATTATAAAATAAATATAATTTGAGATGATTAATATATAAAAAAATTTATAGATGAATTTAAACTCATAGGTATGTAATAAAAAAATTCTAAATTAACTTTTTATCTTGATAATTTAAAAAATCCATGAAATGAATAGTGTCATAATTGACACTATTGATATTTTATCAAAATAATTTTTTATTAAATTATTTAAAAATCATAAAACATTTTTAAAAATAACAAATAATTATGATATGATATAAAATGTTATAAATTTTTCATTTATGTTCTAATTTACATAAAATAAGTAAAATTTACACTTTTTTAATAGTGAAAATTTTATTACCTTAGTTAAATTAAATCGGTTAACTAAGGGTTAATTAAAATGATAAGGTTTAAATTAATACCAAAACTTATCTAAAATATATTATATGATGATATTAAAACCTTATATCTTATAATATTTTAATATATGAAATTTTGTTGGTATTTGGAATGAAATTTAATTTATTATAAATTAATATTTTTATAATTTCCAAAAGTACCCCTCACCTCAATTATATAAGAGAACCTCCTTCCTCACTTATTCACATTACTTTGATCCTTAAATCTCATATATACCCTACCCATTTCCCTAATAAAAATCCCTAGACACATTATATAGGTACTGGTCTTCTCAAAACACCAACTCTAATGTCCCTAAGAGGAGGTCTAGAGGGAGCTCACTAAAGAAGAGGTAATCCCCTTTACCGACTCTCTTGAGATCGTTTCTTCTTTTTTCTTACTCTTCCTGTGTTGTTTACATTATAAATTAATAAATACAATATATATTATATTATTATATGTTATTATAAATATGTAACAACCATATTCCATATTCTATCCATCCATGAAAAATGAAATCACAATGCGTGCGTACGTACAACCTACCATCTCCACGCTATGCAGTAATCTATTTTCCATCACCAATATATTTGGATAGGTATAATGATAGAAATTATAAATATATATCATTATTATATAATTATATTTATTCTGGAACAAAATATATATCATCCACTTCCTTACCTTTTTACTATTTAGGGAATGATATCATCACTTGTGTGTACGTACGGCCTACCATCTCCACGATGCGATGTGATTTATTTTCATTATTCAACATTAAATAATGATTATATAAATGTATATAATGAATAAATATGATATTTATTACCATAATATCATTATGAAAAAGATATAATTATAACCTATGAATAATATCTGGGACTTATATGACAAAACATACACATAAAAATGAAGCAATTAACACCCAAAAGAAGAGTAATAATGAAATATTATTAAATGGTTGATAATATGATCATATATGATATCATAAATATAAATATGGTTTTAAAATAAGTTAATAACATTCTTTAATCCATTATATAGGATTTTATTATACATATTAAGAACTCAAATCTAAGGTAAGGGGTTATTTTTGTCTCGCCTTTATTTCTGTGAGACACATGCCTTATACAGTACTTGTTTCTTCTACTTGGTGTATATACTGCCCATGAATGTCTTTTATGAGTCATATCCAGAATATTATGGTATTTCCATATCATTATAGTTTTTTTCTTTCATGGGGTATATGATTCTATTGATTATAAAGTGATGAGAATTTATTTCACAATCTCTTCAATATTTGGGATTGATTCGTTTTAAGTCTCTGTTGGGGAATATTTATCATCCATGTCCATATTTTCTAAAAAAATAAAAAAAAAATGTTTTACTATTCTCTTATGAATGTTTAAATACATTTTTATCTATTTTTTACTTTTTTACTACAAGTTTTGAAAGGAATCTTTTTTTTATTTTCCAAATGAGGTACTTTGTGACTTTTTCAGAAAAAGTGAGAGAATAATGTTTTCTTTTAACAACATGAATAGATTTTTTATGATATCATGATGCTTTATTTACTTTAATCTTACCTTAAAATATTATATTGTTAATTTAAATGAAAATTTTTTCTTTTAAAATTACACATCATTTTAAGAAAAGAAAACGTTTTTAAAGCATAAAGTATATTTTACTCAATAATTATTTTCAAGTTATCTATCCAAATTATTTTCCATATAATATGACATTATTTGATGTTATTTATGATTTAATTTTAAAATTTTCAAGTATACTATCCCTATTATTTCCATTTTTGTATTATTTTTATGATGGAATGATATTTATGAAACCCATTTCTTTTACATGGGTTATGTTATGATGGAATGATGTTTATGAAACCCATTTTATTTCATGGGTTTTGATATGATGAATGATTTATGTCCTTATAGAACACATATATATGGTTTTCATTATGTGATGGGTGGGACCTATATCTCCCTATAATTCATTGGGTGAAGATTTATATGTCATGATATAGGCAGGACTGAAACGGGAAATGAACCTGATTCAGTAATACAGGGCTAGAATGAGGAGTGAACTCGGTTAAGTAAAGGACTTTGTCCACTATGATGGTCTTAGAAATGAGCCTTGACTAATATGGAAATTATTTTCTATGATTATGTGTTTTCCACAGTTTCATGTTTTATGTCAAAGATATTATTTTATGATTTATGTCTTATTACTTTTCATGACTCAATATTATGATATTTGATATGTAGGGTATAATTTACAAATGTCATGTTCATATTATTTTACCCTTATGTTTATGTTATGATTCATATCTCCTTTGTTTACCCTTATTGATCATTTGATATCACCCTTTCTTATGTTTATTTTCCCCAGGTTGTGAAGAAGAGTATTAAGTAAGATGTTTCAAAAAGGGTTTTAGTTATGATGGAATAAGTGGGAGATTATGTAGATATTTTATGAACTAGTTATTTATGTTTCCCAGTTTACAAAAACACTAAACTAATATTTTCTTTGGGATTTTGTTCGTATATTCCTAAAAAATGATGTAATATACATGTATGTTAATATTGGGTCATTATAAATGCTTATCTCGGAGTATTTGTAGGACCATCCTCAAGTGTCTTTTGTGTTCCACCTACAAAACTGATTACACTAGGATATCATCAATGAAGAACACCACAAACTAGTCTAATAAAGACTAAAAAAATCAAGTTCATCAATCTCATGAACACTGCTGGGGAATTCATCATTCTGAAAGGAATCACCAAGTACTCATAAGGACCATAGAAAAATTAGAATGTCATCTTTGGTATGTACACATCCCATACTCAAATTAGGTAATAGCCTAATCTAAGGTCAATCTTCAAGAACTATCTCGGCCAATTAAATTGATTAAAGAGGTCTTCGATCCTCAGTAGTGGATACTTATTCTTCACAGTCACTTCCTTTAGGCACCAATAATCCACACACAACCTCAATATCTCATCCGCCTTCTTGGTGAATAATTATGGGGCTGCCTTCGGGAAACATTGGGTCTAACAAATCCATTCCTATACAAGTCCTCTAACCACACCTTCAGCTCACGAAGCTCTATGGGATCGATTTTATATGATGGTGTAGATATAAGGTTCATCCTTATGTGAAATTCAATTCATAATTCTATATCTCAGTGAGGAGGTAAGCTTGACACATCCTCAAGAAAGACATCCTCATACTCCACCACCACCATAGAGAACTGAAATCTCATAGAATTCACTACTCCAATTGAAATACTAGTCAACTGGTGACTAATCAGTTGTATCCTCCTATGCATGATACCATCCTTCCCTAACTATGTTTCCTTCTTACCCATGAAGGAAAACCTTATCCCATCACCATGGATTCACTGCATCTTCCACCTGAAATAGTCTATCTGGTCAGGAACTGTTGATAGCCATTTTATGCTTAAGATGAAATCATAAATCCTCACCACTTCTATAAAGATATCTCATAAGAATATCTCACCTCCAAGAGTTAGGTCACACTTTCATTAGAAGTGTGTAATCATTGAGTCACCTCTAATAGTAGTCTCCAAGTATGAGGGTTGAGCCAAGGGCTCAACCGAAATATTTAAGTCTCGAACTAGAGAAGTGAAAAGAAAAGAGTCTCTCACACCCATGTCTATCCATACTATAGCTAAGGTATAAAATAAATATATTGTACCTATAATCATCCTAGGAGCCTCAGGTTCATAGGTCTCCACTGCCTTCAGTTTTCCATGTACCTGACCACCATCTCCCTAAGCCTGGTGTGGACCACCTGGGGGTGGTAGTGGAAATAAGTCAAATTGGGACTTTTATGGGTTTCTGATTTTTTTTAAATGTTCCTAGGTTAAAAAAATTAAAATTGTGTCTGAAAGGCGGCAGGGTTGTTTCCACCTTTTGGTTAAGTTGAAAGGTGGAAGAGGCCCTGCCTCCTTTCAACAAAAAAATAATTAATTATACATGTTTTTATATTTATAAATATATAGGTTTGTATATTAGTGTATATATATATATTGTGTTTTTTTATTTTGTTCAGAATTATTATATTAATATTGGAAATTAATAATGTTATATTTTTAAAAAATAGATTTTATGACATGTAAATAAGCTTTTACTTATTATATTTATGATTTTTATTATTTTAAATTATGTTTTATTTTCAATTATATTCCCATATGTATCATTACTTATTTATATAACTAATATAATCATTTTTTTCCTATGTATCCTATTATAAATCACTTATACAGGGTTTTATTCTTAATTTCATTTAGTTAAATATTACTTTTTTTGTCATTATTACATAACTATAATATTATTATTCATTATAAATATATAAATTATATATATATATATATATATTGTTTTTTATATACTTACTATATTGTTTTCTTTCAATATTTTAATTAATTTGTTTCAATAAAAATCATAATAAAGCAACATGTGACTTGAATGAAGTATATGTGAACTGTGGATTTTTTATACATCCATAATTTCTATAGGACTTGAAGTGATCTTAGATCAACATATTTTTTATTCTATACAAAACTATTATTATGTTATATTACTCCATTTTTGGATTTTTTAAATCATTCTATTCTATAGAATTATAATTTACCAATAAATATTTGAGCTCGAGTAGAAAGTTTTCATTTTAGCAGGGTTCAATATCTAGGTTTAGTTTGAATCTATAATGTTCCAATTTCATCAATATTTTATTGAAAATTAATTTTACTATTTTTTTAAACCATTACAATGGTATTTATAATATTTTTTACATTCCTTTAATTTTCAATTATTTATTATATTTATGTAATTATTTTTATTTTCAAAAACTTTTTAGATGTTTAGGATATGTTTTAAATTTTATTTATATATTTTATAGCTTATATTTTATAAGATTTTAGAGTTTTCTAATTGAAATTTAATAAGTTTTCCTTTGTTTCAAATAGTCAACTTTTGAATATTATAAAATATAAAATGTGACTAAAATATAAATGAGAATTAAAATAGTGGCTAAACATGTAAAAATTATTGATAGTAAAAATAATTTATTCATTTTAATAGATAGAAAACATATACATGAATGATTACAATCAATGTCTATGGTGAGGTTTCATCCCACATGGTGGAGTGAGAATTGGAAGGTCGTATTAAGATCATTGAACTCTATGTTGGGGTGGAGTCTGATGACTTGGAGAGGTATGATCCTCAAGCACTAGAATGTTAACCCTCAGATGCTCTACCTATGTCTCAGTGGGAGGGGTTTCCAATTGGATGTCATCTTGAACACATTATCCTTCTCCCATTAGGGTAGTAGAATGACCCACCATCATCACATGAGGGAACCATATAGGCTACTAAGGATATGGAAGCCAAGATGGAGAAAACTATTGATGTCCTATCAAGAAAGATGGATCACATGCCTCCTGATGCACTACTCGAATCGGTTGAGGCTGGACTTCTAGAGGGATAATCTCTGCTTGTAGAATAGGTGAGGCCTCATGTGCATCATGATGCGGTATACATCGTTGTCATCGTGTCTCAACAGAATCAGTAGCTGCTGGAGGAGGTTTCTGAGAAGGAACCTCCACTCCCTAGGAAGAAACGTCATCTTCCTGAGGTGGATGATCAAAGATGCTTTCATGAACTGCATGATAATCTAGCATCGGTCCTAGTGTTTCTGTATGGATCATTGTCAGGATATCAACCCCTCCTCCTCTATATCAAACATGAAAACAATATTATGTGTTTTATTATACTATAAAGTGATTCAAAATTAATTAGAAAATAGTACAATAAAAAAACTAATGTAAAATTATTGAATTATCGTATCCTGAAGCCCTCTGCCGTGTTGAGTAATATATAGTGTAGACTTCAGTCTATACCATGGACTATACTCAACCTTCCCTAAAAGGTGGAATCACATTATAGGTACACCCTGGATATGAATTGATGCTCTTCTTCCCCATAGGTCAATATATTGGTCATTTCATTGGCAACAGTCCCCATCCAACCTCCCCATCATCTTCAAGTCATGAAGATACTTTGTCTGTCTTGGTGGTGATGGAATTCACTGGACACAACCAAACTGGCACATTAATCTATTAAGTTGGAGCCACTCAATAATATGAAATTGAATGAGAGGCACTATATCCCTAGCATCATGAAGTCCTATAGTGTAGTATGTATGAAACCGATCCAATAAATCCCAGTATGGAATCCATGAAATCTGAAATGAAATGTGAGATTTTAAAAAAACATTTATTACCAAAAACCAAAAATGATGATATTAAGAAAAAATTTAGTCAATGAAAGATTGTATATACTTATCTCATCGGGTAGGAGACTATCCAATATGAGCCGGTATGCACCCAAATGGTGTTTCGGGGTATTGACGAAGTTGTGTACCTAACTCCACCTATAAAATACAACATCAAAGGTGATAAATAATAAGAAATTAAATTTAATAAATCCTACTAGAATCAAAAACCAATAGATATGATTGATCATACCAACATTATGCAGCACCTCTATAGGCAGCGGCTAACTAGAAATATTAGGGCAGAGTGGGGGGATGTGCTCCCATTCCCACATCTGAAGAAGGATGATGCATCCCCCAAGATCTGTGCGGTCTGTTTGGAATGCTATTTATAATTATCTGTAAGTGTAACATAAGAATGAAGATCCCTAACTATACATCATGTCTTGATCAAAGTCCTCCAATATCCCTAGATACATCATGTTCACATACTTAGCTGAGTGATCAGTTCACAGTGTCCCTCCAATGATCCATAATATATAGGCACATGCATGACACATGATAGTCTTCTCATCAACATAATCAAGTAAATATGAAAAGTGTTTCTAAATACAACCCATAGATATTGACTCGCTATCTGTAGCAACATCACCACCCAAAATTTTTATTCCTAGCAATCTTGGAACAAGCTCAAGCCAGTATGCATGGGTGGATCCAATAACTACTTCCCATGAATAGGAAGATCAAAGAGGACTGCCAAATTCTTAAGGGTGATGGACATATCTCCCTTAGATAGGTGGAATACATGTGTCTCTAGTCTCCACCTCAATAGGAGGGTAGCAAGTGGGTGATAATCAACGAATGTGAAATCGAATACCGCAATGTTGTAGAAGACATAACAACATAGGTATGGTATAATGGTGGCTAGAGGCGGTGTGTGATAATGATGGTGCGCTCGACACAACCTGATCCATCAAATTAGATGACCCTCTATCATAGTGCGGGAAGCATGGTTATCCTGCTTAGTGAGTAGTACAATATCCTCTATCTCTATGTAAAAAAATGAAATAAGTCTTAAGTGTAAAATGTAAATATAACATTATAGTCAGTAAAATTTTATGATTGGTAGAATTTAAGACATGACATGTTTATTCTCATTGTTTTATGAAGTTTTTTTTACCAAAAGAATAGGGAATGTCTTCATGTTTCTCAAATAATATTTCTAAAGTTTTTTTGAGATATTTTTTTACCTAAGAAAGGGTGTTTTGTAAGATATGGTTTTATATATTTATATATATATACATTTTTTCTTATTTATCTAAAAGTTTATTAGAAAATTGTTTTCTTTTTAATTTATGTATTATTTCTCACATGATGGTATGTTTCATGATTATTTACTCACATTATTGATTTATGGATTATCCATGGATGGATTGATTATGCTTTCATGTCACCTCACATGAACTTGTTGTATTCCTTTTAATGTAAAAATGAAAGTCTTATTTTCATTTGATAGTAAAATTATTCAAAAATGTCAGAATATTCTAAAAAAATGAAGGATCATATATTAACACCATCTAATTAATAATATGAGAAGATAAAATTGGACAAAATATATCATTTTGGATGAGACTGTGAACTTAATCCATCAATGTCATGGCATTGTTTCTGATTATGACCTTCTTGATGACATATGATGAATCTTAAAATTTTCCCTTATTATTGAGGCCAGTCCATCTCATTCTTCATTCTGCTGGACTTCAGTCTCCCCTATTGACGCAACCTTTTGATGTCAGGTATCAACATCGGCTGGTCTTTGGGCATTGGGAAATATTGAAACTCCTTAGTAGGTATCCATGGTGTAGCATAACATTTACAAATGGTGTCCTTCTATTACACTAGATTAATATATGGTTCCCATGATATGTTCATAGAGGCACATGTTACGATGGCGTGTGCACATAAAAACTGTAATTCCTGGAAGTTTCCAAATTGAGATTTCCTTGCTTCTAGTAATACCAACATTTTTTCACTATTTATACTTGTGATAGGGTCCAAACTCTCTTGAACTTAAAATCGAGTGTCTTCTCAGCAGAAAAGGCACACTCAATAACCATAATCTTCTTCAATGTTCTTTTAAATCTCTCATTTTAAGTGCCTTCTGTACCTTAGCCCCAGCTAAATCACATCTGAGGATAGTTTTTTTCTATTAATGAAGTACTTCATGAAAGGATACAATGTATTATGAACTAGGGTATTTATAGGTAACATGTGAACCCCCTTGAAGACATAATTGATGCACTCCACAATGTTTTTGGTCATGTATAATTACCTCTTATCCCCATAATATACCAATTTCCATTTTTATTTTTAAATCCACATCATATAATCACACACTTATTGATTATACTTGTGGATTTGTTTGAAATTTTATTCAAACCTCTGTTGATATGGATCATATTATACACATAAGTGATCATATTTTACTTAAATTAAATTTATCTTTTCATTGAAATAGTAAAAAAATAAAAAATTCATTGCATACCAAGCCTTGTGATTTCCCTCTTCATAGGTTTGTTATGGAATTTATTTACATGTTTCTAGAAATGTGTCTGATGCAGTACCGATGATGTGCATTTGGGGGTCTCCATGTATCAGGATCTTTATTGATTGCCTCATTTATTTCCTGATGTTGATTAGATATCAAACAGACACCCTGAATGTGGGTTAAATGGTTGCTCATACATGCCAAAAACCAACTCCATGATTCATAGTTTTCCTTCTCCACAGTAGAAGAGGAAATAGGAAGAGGTGAATGATTTCCATTTTGGGTTTTCGCAATCAAAAATACACCCTTGTATTTTCTATATAGAAACATTTCATCAATTTGTATGAACTATTTGCTAAAACAAAATATAGAAATATAGGGGATGAATGCCCAAAACAACTAATCAAATTGAACATGAGATAAATCAAGTTAGTTATCTTGAGACGCATGTTTTCTCATATGAATATGGAATAAAACTTGGTCATTGTCTCTCATTATGGATAGAAATTGTGGCAACACCCAATATGAGTCATCCTAATCACTATAGACGACCTTCACAATTGCCTTTTGTTTTGATATCAATACCTTATTATAGGAAATATTATAACCGAATTTTTGTTGTATCCTCTCTTGCACAAGGGATTAAAGAACATCTTAGAAGGTCCTAATCATCTTGATGACAATGTATGACACAAATTCATCATCCAATTAGGTATGATCTTGGGTCAGGTTTGGTTGAATACAAGTATGAGCTGCCTCAATCTTCGAAATTATCCAACCTCCAAATGAAATGTTTGAAATCGCAAGAGAAACACCACATGTCTCTCCACTAATTAAAACTATCTTGAGATCCCTGAACTACAAACCCTCTATCTTGTGATCACCTCATGAATTGTATCGCATGCCCAAATCCCTGATATTTTCATCATCTACCAGCTGTCGAGGTCTCTTCTCCCAAGTTCCCACTACCAACACGAATTCTTGGTACCTTCTTTACCAAGAATATATCTACAACTAAATCCCACTCAAACACACCAGCATATGTAAGAATAAAAATAAATATCACTCCATCTCAGATATCTCAATGTAAACCATGCTCAAAGGTTCATTCTCTAAATAATGGACCCTGAACCATATCCAGAGAGTATCATGAAAGGTCATTGAACCACACTGAGTACTCTACCATGGTCATACTACCATGCTATAACTGTAAAAGCTCATGTATGCATATCAATTGTAATAAGGTCAAATAAAAATCTTCCCTTAAGAGATAATCAAAATATAACTATGAGAGAGTTGTCTTATCATGTTACTGAGTGACTAGACTCCACTATCATTTAGTGGATCCTTGAATAAGACTCACCACTAGGATCACTATATGATCAGTAGGAATCCTCACTAGGTGGAAAACTCGGGTGACTACCTCTAGCTAGTCCCCAGCTACCTAGGGGTCTGTATCTCCCTAAAACCTAAGAGTTCACTACCTATAAAACTTATGGAGTTTTCTAATTCTATGAACATCCTCAGTTGATACTATCGGAACAATATAATACTCAACAGATGGTGGTAGAACTGGAAAACCACCTAGAGGTACCACCTCCTATACAAGCCCCTCTATTGAAGCCTCGTCACTCGGAGGATCATCCTCATGATCAAATAGTGGAATCTTGGCTGGTTGTCTTTATGGAGGCATTCTTAAATAAACAAGATGCACTATTTTCAATGAATATATCTAGGGAGATGAATCAAGAAGACATGAAAACCACAATTCATTCCTATATGATGCATGTATTTATTTTTTTTCCCTAAAAACAATGCATACATGCACTGAGTCATCAAAAGGCTATTAGAGTCCTAGTGAATGGATATGTCGATCATCACACCAACATGGACACCCTACCATAAAAGCTGAACTCAAAACACTTTAACACCATTCCCATAAATCCAAAACCAAACCTCGTAGTTATACATTCTACAAACCTCAGTCCTAAGGTAGAACAAACTCCTTTAATACTACTATACCCGACCCATCGGGACCTTCCTAGATGGTGATAAGTCAAGTGTGACAACACTAAGCTTGCCTCCAATAGGATAGGGGAGGGTGACCAGTGCCAAGTGGGTATATACAACACATGGGAAGCATTATCCTAAGTATATATATGCACACACACATATCTAAGTTTATACAATTCTAAAAGTAAATAACAACTGATACCAATGCATGAATACATCTATAATACCAAAATTAAAGTACAAAAAAGTACTAAAAGTTATATAGGGTCCAAATCCAAACCCACTAAAAATTATAAAGATTCAAACCTGCTTAGAAGGTGGGGACTATTTTCAAATACAACACTAGTAAGAACCTCAGTTTCTTTATCCCAATACTATGTTCTTCCTTCTCCTGATCCTCCTAGTACTCCATCAAAAGGTCTATCTTCTACATAAGACACAACATATATAGGAAAAACCATGCAGGGGTGAGTATAATAATACCTAGTAGGAAACTCTTAAATAACCAAAAATAAATCATCAAGAGTAGTCATCTAAAATACACAGGTATGTCAATCAAGATATTATAAATAATGATAATCAAGAATAAACCCATATATACTCATAACAAATAATCGGTCTCAAGTGGGTCTCGACCAATACTTTCCGCCATAGGATTCTACTTGAGCCTTAAAGATAATTCTAATCCAGAATAATCCACTCTATGAGACATGTTATCATTTATGACACTCATCCAAGAGGTTATTCTTATCTAGAATCAACAAGAATTACTCACTAAATCTCTAAAGATATCATTATCCAGGTAAGGGATCACACCTAGGGCCACTGGGGGGCACCAAAAACCCCACTAAATCAGCCTTCTAGATAGGGTATCAATGCTCTATGCATGGTGGTCACACTAATACCATGAACCCCACCTAGGGATGATAGAGGATCCCACCCTAGTCTCATAAGGGGATACACCAAAAATTTTCTGATACTTGACCCATAGAGGGGATAAAAATCCCATACCGAGGAAATAATATCATACTATACCCTCATGGGAAGGGACCAATGAAACATGCTCAGCTGAACCTATTCTATACTGAAGAAATGAAGGGCTCCAAAAACCCTCAGATGGAGTTCACAGCATGTACTAGGGGTACAAGACATGTCTTTCCAACCCTTGGTCTGCTAGTGTCTCACCGTCTCACATGGTATGTAAAACTCCATATATATGATGTGTCCCTTAGGGGTATACAGTGTGTAGAGGTTGAGCCAGAACATGGCATGCCACCTTCCCATGCTTGTTTACTTCGGGTCATGCCCATGTACTTCAAGCCATTCCCATGTACTAGGATATGTTTGAGTACTGGGACGTGCCCATGTACTCTACCCATGCCCATGTGAATGGCCATGTCTGTGACCATGTATCCCCTAGGATATACGTCGATCCTCTAGAACGGGTCACACAATGTGTGGTGGGGATCACATAGCATGTGTTTTTTAATTTTCCATGAAAAACCAAGCACCACAGCCAAGGACACACACAACATGTGTTCTATGGGGTACACACCATGTAACATGGAATTTTTAGAATTCCAAAGTTCCTTCACACATCTTCTAGATTCATTGTAACATATAAAACTAAATGACACTAAACCAGGGCTCTAAATCAGTTCACCACAAGGTTTCAAGCGCACCTCCCCATATTACAGAGGCTACTAACTAATATGGAGGGTCTAAATGTGGTATAGTGGGGAGACTATACCCCCATATTAGAGCGATGTAGCAGAAATATATGGATATCATCCATAGTAGTAAATAAAATGAGTGTGTAAGTAGTAAATAAACTAAAATATAACATACTGCAATAATAAATAAAATTCTATAAATTCCCAAAAATCCATGTTGTCACACCTCTACCTGACATCTTATGGTTGTGGTTATTTTTATTTATATTTGAGTAATTTGGATTCTTAAAGTTAAAAAAATTATTAAAATAAAATAAAAATGAAATAAAATAAAATAATTGGAGAACGATTTAATAATAATAAAAATGATAATATTATTATTTAGTTTATTATTATTATAATTAAGTTATTATTAATATTATTATTTTGATTGTTATTATTATTATGTTTTAAGTTTTTTTCTTTTTTTTAAACTCTATTCTTCCTCCCCCATTTCCCCTCACGACCCACTCCTCTCCCCCACTCCCAACTTGTGGCACACACCCCCTTACCTATAACCTTATGTCGTGCCCTGCTTCACTGCCATCCCCCTTCTGACCAGCAGACATCTGCTCCTCTGGAATCCTACTCCCTTCTAGAAAAGTCCTAGTCCGGTGCCCCCTCACCCCCTCTAGCTATGGCCCTGTTTGGTGTACCCCCTACTAGCCGACCATCTCCAGTGTGCCTCCTTTGCTGCCATCATCTCTTCCAACAACCGCGACCCCAGCCGTCGACTCCTCTTTCAGCGCCTCACCCCCCCCCCCCCCCCGACGACACTCACCTCGGCGACCAACATCTCTCTCCCTCCACCGCAAGTGCATCCCACTATGGTGATCTTATTCTTCCTCCTTGGGGTTTTTATGCTCATAGGGTTCCATTTTTAGGGATCTATTTTGATGTTTTTGGGTTCTATTGCTTGAGTTACGGTTTGTTTTAGGTCCCTTGTGGTGCGATTGACATGCGGCGGAGTTTGTGCACCACGTTTGCGAAGTTCTTATACCAAAGGTAAGTGTTTCTGCATATAATTATTGTTTGATGAACTAATTTTCTTATTTAATTAATTTAGTATACTCATTGATTATTTTTCTTGGTGCGAATATAGTTTTACTTGAGGTTTAATATGATTTTGATGTGTTTAGTAGCGCGTTTATTTGATATGAATGTTTTGATTTTGTGAAAACCCATGTTGAGCCTTTCCTAGTGTTTTATAAACTTTTTTGTTGGTTTATTATGTCATGAAAGGGATGTGAATTCTTTTTTATCATGTTATTGGTGTGTGTTTGGCCTTAGAAGAGGTTTTGGGGCGTGCTTTTGTGTTCAAAATCGTGTGCTGCCACTTGGAGTTGTTTCATAAAATTTTAAGTGGTTTATTAAATCTTATAAAGTGTGTGAAACATGTTTGTATATTTTTTTGGTGTGTGTATGTCTTCAAAAGTGTTATTGAGTATGCAAATGAGTTAAGAGTGGACTTCTTCTGTGATTAAAGTGGGTTTCCTGGTAAAAAGGGGTGTTTTTGTTTTATAAAGTGGGAATGGGGTTTCCTTTGATTTATGTTGTTATGCTTGGAAATTTTTTTACCTTCCTTTGGAACTGTGTTTGAAATTACAAATTATTAAAAATGGACTTTCAAATGTTTATGAAATGGGTGAAGGCTCAGTTGGCACTTGTGATGTGATATTGATTGCCCTTGTTGAACCCTCCTGTTGTAGATGACAATTATGGTTTATACGATTGATTCTTGTGTTATAATAAATGGGTGTGTCATTGGTGAAAATCCTTAATGTGTTATTTTGAAATGTTTTATAGATTTTTTAAGTGTTTAATTGTTTTATTAAACCATATGTGTAGTGCATTGGACCTCGCTACGATGGTTTTGGGCTGCGAGTGTCGAGGTATCCTACATGTACATGCATAGGGTAAGGCATATAAATATATATATATTCCCTCTTTGTAAATATTCCATCATGGCATGGGGAATATGTGAAATTCAGCTAGGGGTGTATATATTTAAGTATGTATAAATTCATGTGTGTGTATGCACCAAGTGTCGGTTCGAGTGGTCGTCGAAAAATAGCAACATGTTTGAGGTAGGTACCCTATGCCTATGCCTTTAATTTGAATTTCTTAATTTCTTGCTTGTTTTAAAAATATGTTTTACATTTATGCTATATACACATGCTATGAAATTGGGTTGCGGTTGCTTGAAATTATTATGTCTTTGTTTTGGAAATTGAAATGTATTACTAACGTAATTTGTCTTAAGTGAATTTTCTTGAAAATCGATTTCCTAAGTGGTTTTGAATTGGTAATGAGTATTTCCAAAGGTGTTTGGCATTTTGTCAGGTTAGTTGTAAAAAAATTTCCCTTTATGTAATTAAGCCCATTTGGCACCTTAAGAATGTTTTATGAAAAATAAAAACCTCTCTTGAGTCACGCTCCCTTGGTTTTAGAAAATGATTTTTGTGTTGAATGTGTTATTATGTTCCTAATTTAATGCTTATGCATTGTGTGACGTGAAAGAGGGGGAATGCGCTTAGGGAGGGAGAACGGTGGTGAGAGGTTGAATGGGTTTTAGATAAAAAAAAGTGTTATGTACATATATGTTTTCTTGATAAAGAAAACTCACCACCATTTGAAATAGAGAACAGTGGGAAACTTGGGTATTTAGGTGGGTGGAACAGGACTAGTACGCTAGATGACACGACAGGGGTTCATCCCAGTTTCATCTAGAAGGATTGAAGCAACAACACTAACTAAACATATGAACGAATGAGGGTCATGGTTTCTAAGCCACAGTTATTGTGGTTCGTGGTTTCTAATCCATGTTTTCTGAGGGTTGTGGTTTTTAAGCCACGTTTCACCCAGGTATGAGGTCTTTAGGGTCCCACTTGTTATAGCTACCTATATGGATTTCCCATGGTGCTTGTTTATGACATGGTACTTGTTATGTGATTTCCATTTTAGTTGTTTCATACTTGATGTCTTATTTGTGAAAACCATATTTTAATCTAAATTTGTTTCCTTTCATTTTGGAATGTTAATGCATGCTTAGAACCTATTTTGAAAAGGTAGTGGGAGAGAAATGCTTTACTTGAAAAGGAAAACTTGTGACTTGAACTTGAAAATAAGGAAAACATTGTTTTATTATATCTTATTTTCAAACTGGCATGATTGGATTTCTTACTAAATGCAGAGGCATAGGATTTGGTTATATTTTTGAATTCCTACTATTCATCTCGGTTCTCACACCTAATTTACTTTTTAGTTTCAGGTTTCAGTCTTGGATCACTTTTGGGGGAGGGTGTAGTTTACATTCCATGGTGACCCACGGGGTCACCTGAGGTATGTCACGTTACTTCATTTATTCATTTTCCACTGCCAAGTTATTCTATTTATTTTCCTTTATTTATCTTCTTGTTCATTTTATGATTATTTATCTTTGTTCTGGGCCAAATCATTCCCAACTGGTTTATTTTGATGGTCGACACTAGTTACCAGCCCATGGGGATCAGGAACACCCTTCGGTCCATGTCACGGACCAGCTTGGGTGACCAATTTAGGGTCGACCCGGGTTGGTTCGTGACAAAATGGTATCAAAGGAGGCCCTTGTTATTTGGGGTGTTGGGTAGCTTGGTGATTAGGTGTGTCAAGACTCAAGAGGTAGCTACGGGAAGGACGTCATGAACCCTTGTCCTTCCCAAGACTCGAGTTTCCAGGGGTAGTCTAAGATTTGAATTTTCTTCTTTGGCTTGGTCTGTTTGGATGAGGGATGAAAAAGGAAGTGAGCCAGTGTTATCCAGCAGGCTTTCATGGAGTAGAAACCCATGTACATCTTGAGTGCATGGTTCAAGATGCTTCCTGTGGTTAATGCTCGCTTGGAGCCTGGTTTTCTAATCCATGTTACTGGGTTGGCATTGCCACCAGTCCCTTATTTTTGGAAGTTTTGATGTGAGTTATGTTTGGGATTAGTTTTGACTGACTTGAGTGGATTTCAAAAATAAAAATTGTTCATAGAAAAAGGGGTTTTCAAAAGTTAATGTGGTTTTGGAGTGAAAAATTGGTCTTGAAATGGGAATTTTTTTCATTTAATGGAATGTGTGGTTTCAAAGGAAAAAATGGGAGGTGATATGGAAGTTGTTTTGGGATCTGAGTAACGCTTTTTAGAATGTGAATTAGAAAATGTTTGGGAATTTTTAAAATGAATTGCTTTAATGATAAGTCTTATTTTCAAATTTTTGGGGAATTTGTGCTTTATGCAGAATGATCTATTTTGGAAATGAGAAGTGTCTTGAATTGACCCTTGGTATTCCTATGAGTAATCACATACATTGAGGTACTCATGTGGAAATTGTAAAAATTGGTGACATGAGTGGATGGGTGCTTGAGCTAGCACATGGATATTCATGTGTGAGACTTTATGGAATAACAATGGTGGATATTTATGTTCTTCTGTTTTCTGAAAATGGTTTTCAAAAAAAAGGTAATTTAAATGTTTTGAAAAGTGAGTGAGAAATTTTTTAGTGTTCCCTTTTTGTGTTTGGTATCTTTTTTTGTGGGTTCTTAGTTTTGACATACTGAATTGTGGTTAGAATAGTGATTTGAGTTTGAGATTTAGTTTGTGATTGAGGTGTGTAATTTTGATTTATGATGAGTTTTGATTTGGATTTGTTCCTCTTTTTTTTGAGTATACTGCCTAGAAAAGTTTTAAAGGTTTCTAGTGAGTCTCTTCTGGTTGTTGGTTCTACCCAAACTCTTAGAGGAGTGGTGGAATTGAATTCTTTTCAGTTGTTTTCCATCTTCCATGTTGATCGTGATCTATTGAAAGTAGCGAACTAGCTTAGTGAAATTGTTGGTTTTTTTAGGTTATTAGGAACTCCAAAAACTATAAGAGCTCGTTCTGGTTTGAGTTCATTTGAGGGTTAAACATTGGATTGGTGTGGGAGAAAATCCTAGCGTCATTGCATAATGGGATGTCTTGGAAGGTGTTTAAGACCACTCTCATCTGAGAAAGTGAAGGTGAGGGAAGTGGCAGAGCTCATGAGTGTCCAGCAAGGACAACGGATAGTGAAGTCTTATGTCAGGCATTTCAAGGGGTTGATTCCCTTTTCTCTGGTGGTAGCATCGTGAAATCAATTAAAGTTTCTCTTGTGTGGGGTCTTCATCTAGGGTTTAAGGACTGATTATTTTTTGTGTTTGGTATGGTTCCCCATTCGGTGAGATCGAACCATAGGAACCTGTCTCAAACAAGTTTTCTTGTCAATTCCATCTTCTATTAGTTGGTCCACTCTCTTATTTACTTCCAGTGTGGCCGGTTTGGGTACTTTAAGTCGCCTTGTCATCATCCTTCGAAGACTTTTCATCGGTTTTTCCATTTGGAAAACTTAGAGAGGTTTCACTAGCAGCAACATCAGAAAGACTCTTGATTGGAGTATGTTTGCTCTTGAATGCGGGGCAGCATATGCTTCAAGACATCAGAGCTCTAGCCACTGGTCTCAGAGTGAAGTCTTTCACGTAGTCAGGAATCATTGGGTGTGGGGCATCTTGGTCTAACTTTTTTCTTCAGTGCTAAAATAGGGATGGTTTAAATTTCTCTATTATAGCTCCCTCATCATTGAAGGTTATTTTTTGAAATAAGAGGTGTAGAGGCCTCATTTCCTCGTTGTGGTCTTTGTTCTTTGAATACCCCACCTTGGCTGTAAAAAGGTGTGGTGATCTCATTTTCCTGTAATTCCAGTAGTTGTGCCTCCTAAAATGTGACCCACTCTTGTTTTAGGACGTGCTCATTTCGGGAGACACATGTGTCTTGGGAAATGATGAATAGGGGTTTTATCCATAATTAAGTTTCGGGTTTTTTCTTCGAGGACCCCATGTGGTGGGGGTCTAGTTTGTGCGAAGAGTTTGTGGGTCAGTTTGTATTGGGCCAGTATTAGTCCGTGTTAATTGAATTAAGCTAGTCAGTTCTTAGATGGTGGGGAGACCCACCATAAATCTTGGCATGCCTTCTTTTAGAATTGGTCAGTGTAGGATTTTTGGTCTTGTTGGCGATTTCTTCTTTGGTTCAAGTTAGCAGTTCTAGAGTTATCTAGTGCTGAGAGTCTCGTTGTGCTAGTCGGGTTATTGTGGTGGGTAGAACCCTCCTTGTTTCCCAGTGGCTCTTCTCTTTGAACTTTCCCTTATATTTGGTTGTGTGTGACTAATGGAGTTAAAAGTAACATCGATTTTGTTATTTTTTTGGCCTCATTCAGTTTCAAACTCGAGTTTGATTCCTCGTTTGGCTGGGTGACTTTCTGGGGCGGAAAGTTTTTGTAGTGGGGAGAATTTTCACACCCCGACCTAACAACCTGCAGTTTCAGTTATTTTTATTTTTATTTGATTATTTTGGTTTCTTAAAGTTTTAAAAAAATATTAAATTAAAATCAAAATGAAATAAAATAAAATAATTGGAGAATGATTTAATATTTAGTTTATTATTATAATTAAGTTATTATTAATATTATTATTTTGATTATTATTATTATGTTTTATGTTTTTTTTCTTTTTTTAACTCTATACTTCCTCCCCACTTGCCCCTCACGACCCGCTTCTCTCCCACACTCCCAGGTCGCGGCACACACACCCTTCCCTGTAACCCTACACCGAGCCCTGCTTCACCGCCATCCCCCTCCCGACCGGCCGACCTCTGCTCCTCCAACATCTTACTCCCTTCTAGTTAAGACCCAGTCTGATAGGAACCCCCCCCCCCTTCTAGTTGTGTCTCTGTTCGGTGCACCCCATACTATCCGACCATCTCTGATGTGCCTCCTTTGTTGCTGGCATCTCTTTTGGAAACCACGACCTTGGCCTTCGACTCCTCTTCTGGCACCTCACCCCCCGGCAACACTCACCTCAAAGACCATCATCCTGCTCCCTTTTCCACAAGTGTATCCCACTATGGTGATCTTCTTCTTCCTCCTTAGGGTTTTACTGCTCATAGGGTTCCATTTTTAGGGCTCTATTTTGATGTTTTTGGGGTTCGATTGCTTGAGTTTTGGGTTTTTAGGTCCCTTGCGGTGCGATTGACATGCGGCGAAGTTTGCACACCATGTTTGTGAAGTTTTGATACTGAAGGTAAGTGTTTCCACATATAAGTATTTTTTTATGAATTAATTTTCTTATTTAATTAATTTATCATACTCATTGATTAGTTTTCTTGGTGAAAATATAGTTTTACTTGAGGTTTAATATGATTTTGATGGGTTTAGTAGTGTGTTTATTTGATATGAATGTTTTGATTTTGTGAAAACCCCTTTTGAGCCTTTCTTAGTGTTTTATAAACTTTGATGTTGGTTTATTATGTCTTGAAAGGGATGATAATTCTATTTTATCGTGTTATTGGTGTGTGTTTGGCCTTAGAAGAGGTTTTTGGGTGTGATTTTGTGTTCAAAGTCTTGTTCTGCTGCTTGGAGTTGTTTCATAAAATTTTAAGAGGTTTATTAAATCTTATAATGTGTGGGAAACATGTTTGGATATTGTTTTGGTGTGTGTATGTCTTTAAAAGTGGGCTTGATTATGTAAGTGAGTTAAGAGTGGACTTCTTCTGTGTTTAAAGGGGGTTTCCTTGTAAAAGGGGTGTTTTTGTTATATAAAGTGGGAATGGGGTTTCCCTTGATTTATGTGGTTATGCTTGGAAATGTTTATTCCTTACTTTAGAACTGTGTTTGAAATTTAATAATGTTAGAAATGGATTTTCAAATGTTTATTAAATGGGTGAAGTCCTGGTTGGCAATTGTGATGTGATATTGATTACCCTTGTTGAACCCTCATGTTGCAGATGACGATTATGGTTTATGCGATTGATTATTGTGTTATAATAAATGGGAGTATCATTGGTGAGAACCCTTGATGTGTTATTTTGAAATGTTTTATAGATTTTTTAAGTGTTTAATTGTTTTATTAAATCATATATGTAGTACGTTGGACCTCGCTATGATGGTTTTGAGCCATAGGTGTCGAGGAGTCCTACATGTGCATGCATAGGGTAAGGCATATATATATATTCCATATTTTTACATATTCCCTCATGGATTGGGGAATATGTTCACTGCATCTAGGGGTGTGTATATATATATGTATAAATGCATGTGTTTGTATGCGCCAAGTGTTGGTTCGAGTGGTAGTCGAAAAATAGCGACATGTTTGAGGTAGGTCCCCTATGCCTATGCCTTTAATTTGAATTTCATAATTGCATGCTTGTTTTAAAAATATGTTTTACATTTATGCTATATACACATTCTATGAAATTTGGTTGTGGTTGCTTGAAATGATTATGCCTTTATTTTGGAAATTAAAATGTATTTATAATGCCATTGGTCTTAAGTGACTTTTCTTGAAAATCGGTTTTCTAAGTGGTTTTGAATTGGTTATGAGTATTTCCAAAGGTGTTTGGCCTTTTGGATAGTTAGTTGTAAAAAGTGTTCCCTTTATGTAATTAATCCCATTTTCACCTTAAGAATGTTTTATGAAAAAGAAAAACATATCTTGAGGCACACCCCCTTGGTTTTAGAAAATTATTTTTATATTGAATGTGCTATTATGTGCATGATTTGATGCTTATGCATTGTGTGACATGAAAGACGGGGAATGCGTTTAATGGGGTAGAATGTTAGTGAGAGGTTAAATGGGTTTTAGATAAAGAAATTTTTATGTACATATATGTTTTCTTGATAAAGAAAACTTACCACCACTTGAAATAGAGCACAATGGGAAACATGGGTATCTAGGTGGGTGGACTAGGACTAGTATGCTAAATGACATGGTAGGGGTTCGTCATGGTTTCGTCTAGAAGTATTGAAACAACAACACTAACTAAACATATGAATGACTAAGGGTCATGGTTTCTAAGCCACGACTACTGAGGTTCGTGGTTTCTAAGCCACATTTTTTGAGGTTCATGGTTTCTAAGCCATGTTTCACTGAGGTATGAGGTCCCTAGGGTCCCACTTGTTCTAGCTACCTATAGGTATTTCCCATGGTGATCATTTTCGACATGGTACTTGTGATGTGATTCCCATTTCAATTGTTTCATACTTGATGTATTATTTTTGAAAACCATATTTTAATCTAAATTGGTTTCCCTTTATCTTGGAATGTTAATGCATGCTTGGAACCTATTTTAAAAATGTAATGGGAGAGAAATGATTTACTTGAAAATGAAAACTTGCGACTTGAACTTGAAAAGAAGAAAAAACATTGTTTTATTATATCTTATTTTAAAACTGGAATGATTGGATTTCTTAATAAAGGCAGGGGAATAGGACGTGGTTATATTTTGGAATTCCTACTGAGAATCCCAGTGCTCACACCTACTTTACTTTTCAGTTTCAGGTTTTAGTCTTGGTTTTATTTTTGAAGTGAGTGTAGTTTACATTCTGTGGTGACCCACAAGGTTACCTGAGGTATGTCACATTGCTTCATGTATTCCTTTTTTCGACTACCAAGTTGTTCAGTTTATTTTCCTTTATTTATCTGCTTGTTCAGTTTATGATTATTTATATTTTTTATCGGACAAATCATTCCCAATTGGTTTATTTTGATGCTTGGCACTAGTTTCCAGCCCATGGGGATCAGGAACGCCCTTTGGTCCTTATCGTGGACTGGCTCGGATGACCGGTTCAAGGTCGACCCGGGTTGGTTCATGACACATGTCATGTATACAACACTGGTCACCCACTATGCCAACCATACATGTAGAAGTACATAAAGAAAATTGTAATAAAAGTACAGGGATCTACTACCAACTTCAAACTAGACCACATACCTAGTCTCTAAGACACTGTTGAGCTAATCCAACTCGATCATAAGAATCCACACGAGTGGTTCAACTCGATCATGCAACTATGGGCCTCAGTCTTATCCACTATGAAATTATGATCAACATGAAAAGTAGACATAAGTTCTGCATGCACACTGATGTGCATATATAGGGATGATAAATAATATAAGTATTCCATCCCAATTATGAACCTATAATGTGTTTCCATAAGTTCATTATCATTCAATATTCTCGTCCTAACTGAGACAAATGGAATGGTATAACAAAAGATATAAATAACAAAAACAATTTTACAACCGATCCTTGGGTCCATGACCCCAATTGTCTGGACACAACACCATCTTATATGAATATGTTTATGAATGTATATATATATATATATATCTTTGTGTGTTTGTGTGTGTGCATGTGATCATATACATACTTATGTAAGAAAAAAAGAACAACATAAACAACTCAATCCACATTTTGTCCTTGGATAAACATCTGATTGAATGGGCATCCTGTAAATAGGAAACTATTCTAGATTTCATACCACTCAGGTTGTGTATAATTAAGTCAATCTCTGGGTCCATATTCCCAATCGACAATAAATATTCATCCAGTTCTGAAAATTTCTCTGAGAAATCTATGTCACTATAGGGGGATACATGTCCTAGCCCTGGGTTTACCCATACTCACCTCCAATCAATATAATAAAGGATACCATATACTTATGGACAACTTATAAATATGGAATTGAGTTAGATTTCATACTGCTCAAAACATATGTAATTCGGTCAGATGTTTGATTCCCAGGCCCCGGTCTATGGGCAATCATGGCATTGTAACTTGGATAATCCCTAAGGGGATCACCCTTAGTTGATCTATAAATAATTATCTCTGAATCCAAGTATATGATTTTCATTTATTTATATAAATGGATCAACATAACCATCCCTAGGAATTACCTCTGGGTGATGTAGTCATGGTGCTTCCACCCAATCCTAGTGAGCATCCTAGGCATTTCTCGAGGAGAGTGTAATAATTCATCAAGTATATCTCAAAAAGTTTGTAGAGAATCATGCACAACCATCCCGATGAATGGTGAGGAGCTCCATGTACAACATCTGATCATGTAAGGCTCAAAATACATATCCCATGAAGTACCTATGGAAATCCCTATAAAGTGATAGTCAAACATGTAGTCTCAACATAAATATACAAAGAAGTATGTCAAGGCATCCCCAATCAATAAGGCTCAGAATCTGAATCCCAGGTAACACATTTGGGTATCCCAAATCAATAAGTCTCAAAATATAGATCCTAGGTAACACATCTGGGCGTCCTAATAAACTAATCATATGAATCCCAAGAAGTACCTCTAGGTATCCCAAAGATAAATGTCACATTGCATCAGTCTCATCAGTTGAAAAATAGGAAGCACCTCTGGCTATCATTGTTACATCATTAGTAAACAAGTGAAATCATAAACAAAAGAGTGAGGGTGGACACATGCCTAAAACCACCACTACTACCTCAGCCTCACGGGATTATAAGTTTGGTATAGGTTCTAAGGTGACACCCACTACCACCTTTACCCAAACCCTTAACACACTAGCTCATGGTTGATCAAACACCAAGTCACACACTGGATCCCCTAAGTCATAAAATCAGAGAGGAATCCTACTTGGGATCCTTGAGGTATAAATGCAAGTGAAGGCATCCTACTTGTGATCCTCAACAAAAAAGGTAAAAGGATTAATCCTACATGGGATCCTCAAATGGAAAGTAAATAGAGGTGCTTTACACAGAATCCTTGGAATGATACATAGGAAAAGGCATCCTACATGGGACCCTTAAGAAGAGAGTACATAAAAAGAGGTGTCCTACATGGGATCCTTAACAAGATTAAATAGATAGAGGGATCCTACAAGGTATTACCTAGGACAACATGTAAGTGAATTCATCCCACAAGGGAACCTTGGTAATAGTAAGAAGATAGATGCATCCTACATGGGATCCTTGGAAACAACTAATCTCATAGCCTCCTAGGCCTAAAGGGAGAATCTCTTAAGGGAGATTTCCTCACGGGAAAAGAAAAAAAATAATATAATAAGAGAGATAAATCATGGTCATCTTATATCAAAGGTCTCACTCTCAGGAGACAAATAGATTTGATTGCTAGAGGAAGAACCTCTCTATTTAGATAAAATCCCCAAAACACCTCTTAGGAGCCTCAATTCACCCCACAGGTTTCACCATTGTGATATATATAGAAAACTACTCACAATAGACTCTTATTATGTCTAATTATGACTACTGGGAATAAAATGGTAAAATTATCAAAACAGTATCAAGGGAAGAGTATACGGCATGTGTACCCTATTACACGACATGTACCCTCAAGGCCCCACCTGGGCATGTACTCTAGCCATACTTGGAATGTAAAAGCCCATGTATATGGTGTGTTGTCATGTGAATGGTGTGTACCCTAAATGGGGTACCTTACCATGTAACTTACATGGCCTTGACATGTACTTCTCCTAGTCATTTACCTCTATATAGCATGCAACCCACACAGGGTCTAGTCATGCACCCTACATGGCCATGTGCCCTCACACAGGCTATCTGGCTAGGTACTCGGATACATGGATGAGTCCCAGTACATGGTTTTTATACCCCATACATGGATCATACTACTAAAAATATTATCTTCCCCAAACGGGAAGAACACACGGTTTGTGTTCCTGAACTATACATCGTGTGATTGGGATTTCCGAATGGGAAACCCCTCAAATTGGCCTGAAACCCCATTTTATCCCCAAAATATATATATATAGACTCTCAAGGGGTCCTAAGAAATTATAATAGTGTTTTAAATCTTAGAAAATATAAATCTTTAGGGATTTATATCAAAACTTAAAAATTGCCTATCTTTGGGTGGAGTCCGCTGAAGCTTCGCCCGTTTCCACACTCCACGACTGCCGAACAACGATCCATCTCATCCCAATATCCGAGGTGGTACATCATTTCTCCTATATCTCTCTTTATATCTATTTATCTACCACTCACCCTTTACATATCATTCATGTATCACAATACCAAAATGGGTAATATGAAAAATGGAAAAGGAGGGAGAAAGAAAAGAAAAGAAGAAAATAAAAAGGAAGAAAAAGAAAAGGGGGCCTAAACCCAATGCCTGCCCTGAGTTTATGCCCCACCTAGGAAAAAATTGTTATTTCAAACTCAATAGAAGATATGGAATATCAATATGATGTTCCATTCAAAATATATGGATGAATTAACCTATGTGAATAAATTAATATTTAAATAATAAATTATTAATTATTAATTATTCTGTTAAAAATTGAAGGGTTCAGAATTACACCAAACTCCTGTACAAGGGTAAAAACACTATTTTGGGACTAAATAAGTGGTTAGAATAATTATTTGAGATCACATTATATGGTAAAATTACCATTTTATCCCTCATAAGCATTTGAAAGAAAAAATTCAAATCTCTAGTCAAAATTCCAATCCAAAAAAACATCAGTCATTATAGCCTCCCCAAAATAAACCTTCTTATCCCTAAGAATCCTTGGTAGAAAAACTAGAATCCATGATATCAACCTAATAATCTACATAGACAAGATATCTTTATTATCCAATGACCAGTCTCATAGCATATACAATTATCTTCTACATGGGAGACACTTAACTATGACCAATCTGGTACTCCCCACCATATGAATACCCTTATCATCGTCTCAAAACAAAACTCTAAGCTCAAAAGCCCATGGGAAACATTTAATTTCAACAAAAAATGAGGTTCACTAACCCCAAAAGTCCAATGGTGAACTCCTCTCTATACAGTTCGCCTTATACTTCTCCTCGAGCGCAACCTCAAAAGTTTCCTTCATTAAGCCTGGAATGAAATTTATAAGAAAAGAATCTCGTTGTAGAGTCCACACTCTCTCATCATACTCAGGAAGATATCAAGATAGATCATGATCATCTTTAACTATAGGTACACTAATATTTCATCGATAGGTATGTATGGCTCCCTCTGAGCCACACTGACATCAAAATAGACTATATTTTCCTTTAACCAACACCTAACACCACGCCTCAAAATAATGAATATCTTGGTCCAAACATGGGTCTATCGCCTCATGAAAACTAATTCATCTCTCATATATCCTCTACCATACAAGGAATTTCATTATTAATCCAAAACTCCTAGGAAATCATTCCCACGATAAATCTTGGAAACATTAGTCCTCAGCTCACATATAGTCACTCACCAATTTATTATTTAAATGGAACCATGTGTAACCAACATGTACCATTATCACCCAACACATGCTCATGTGAGTCATCCATCACAAGGATAAGATGAATGTGCTACACAAAATTTCTATCCAAACAAGAAAAAATTCCCCTTGGAACTCCTCTTCAAAATTGGATACCTTACCAGTTCCATGATTTATTCCACAACTGCCCATCACATAGTGTCATTATAGTCATGAGCATCTACTCATGCTATAGATATATTAGAAATAGAGGAAACACTAGTCAATAGGGATAGTCATCTCAACAGTCCTTCCTACCAAATCCAGTCTCAAAAAACAAGCACTCTAGGTGCTTCCTTAGAAACAGAAGGCATCACCATGCCTATACTCTAAAACCCAAGCACTAAACATGAATCGATCTCGGAATGAGCATAGAACCAAGCTAGTTACCTAAAATAGGAATCTATAAACATGGTATAACCCTACTCATAGGTTTCCATTGACCAAAATGAATGTCAACCTATAATGTTTTAAGTTAAAACTAAGGTCCTCTAGGTATCCCACCCAGCCCTATCAATCAAGTCTCATAAATAGGTCATAAGTTATAAAAACCTAGCCTAAAACATCCAACCTATCTAATGAAGGTACATATAAAAGTGACCTAAGAGGGTCAAAACTATTAACATAATCCAACTAGGGACTAATCCTATCTGATAATCCACATAAGGAACTAATCCCTAGAGGTCATGATATCAACATAAAAGAGATAATGAACTAACACTCACCGGGAATACATATACAATAATACCCTCTCAAGGTCCAGTTCACCGGAAATTTTTAGGTATCTATTGACATCGTACAAAGTGAACTGACTAGATAACCACAAACTAAGGTCAGTTAAGTAGAATTTCATTCCAATCTATTCAGGAAAACACTATATATATTGTTACTAACAATTTAAAATCAATCACTGGCCTCCTTCCAATGTCCAAGAGCTAGAAATACATATTAAATAATAACATCCACACAACATGTGCATTGATCAAAGAAAAAATCATGTACAACTGTGACATCACAGATCAAAATAGCAATCCCATAACCCTAGAAACTATGAATTCTTACTATAAGGAGTGTTCTCTACACACCAGTCTAATATCCATCATAGGTTCCAACACATTCTTAATACTCTTGTCTACTATATCCTAAATAGTAAATCAAAATGAAAGGACACCTTTGATACCACTTTGTAACATCCTAACCCAAATTTCATTAAACTGGTACTCTAAGCTGATTCTCTACAAGGCCTCAAGCGTGCCTCCCCGTATGTTATAGGCTATAGTAGTGAGGGTCTAAAGGTGGTATAGTGGGGAGACTATGCCCTCATATCATAGTAACGTAGTATAAATAACTATATATCATCCATATTAGTAAATAAACAGACTTTCTAAGTAGTAAATAAATTGAAATATAACATTATTCAATAATAAATGAAATGTTATAAAAGCCTAAACAACCATTTCATACATAAAACACTGGTCACCCACTAGTCTGACCATACATATAGGAGTACATAAAGAAAACTAAAATAAAATTATAGGGATCTAATACCAACTCTGAACCATAACACATACCCGGTCTCCAAGACACTATTAGGTTTCTCTGGCCTGTTCATAAGAATCCACAGAAGCAACTCTACTTGATCATGTAACTTAAGGCCTCATCCCACCATGAAATCTATGCTCAACCTAAAAAACAGAAATAATATCTACACACACACCGAGGTGCACATGCAGGGGTGATAAATAATCTCATTAGGACACCCCAATGATGAACCTATAATATACTTCCATAATCTCATGCTCATGAAATATGATCAACCTAGTTGAGGCAATTGGGATGACAAAACAATAGATATAAATAACAAAAACAAGTCCACAACCAATCCTTGGGTCTGTGACCCTAATTGTTTAGAAACAACTCCATATTATATGATTATGTGTATGTATGGATATATATATATATATATATATACATGTGCTCATATACATACTTATTTAAGCAAGGTAGAATAGTATAAACAAATCAATCCATGCTCAATCCTTAGATAAACATCTGATCGACTGGACAACCTGTGACTAGAGAACTAAGCTGGATATCACACCACTCAAGCTATGTATAATTAATTTGATCTCTAGGATTATAATCATATTCTAAAATAATTTCTTCATCCAATTCCTGAAATGTATCTAAGAAAGCTATGTCACCATAGGGGGATATATATCACAATCCTAGTTTCACTCGTACTCGCCTCTAATCACTATAACAAAGGAAAGCATATACCAATAGATAACCATATAAATGTAGCATTGAGTTATATGTCATACTACTCAATACACATATAATACAATACGATTTCATATTCCCAGGTCTTGGTCCATGGGAAATCGTAACATTGCAACTCAGATAATCCCTAAGGGGCTCACCCTTAGGAAATATTTATAAGGAATTCTCTTTAGATCCAAGTACATGCTCATTATACATTCATATAAATGGATAAATATCCCTATCTCCATGAAGTACCTTTGAGTGGTGTATTCATGGTGCATCCACCCAATCCTATAGAGGATCCTAGGCGTTGCTCGAGGAGATTGTAATAATCTATAGAGTATATATCAAAAAGGGTGTGAAGTGTTGTGTCCAACCATCTCAATGAATGATGAGGAGATCCATGCACAACATCAGATCATGTAAGGCTCAAAATCCATATCCTAAGAAGTACCTTTGGGCATCCTTATAATGTAATGGTTAAGCATGTAGGCTCAACAGACAGATCCTAGGTAAAACGTATAGGCATACCAAATCAATAAGGCTCAAAATCCAAATCCTAGGTAAAACATATGGGAATCCCAATAAACAAATTAGACTAATACCATGAATTACCTCTGGGCATCCCAAAGATAAATGTCACATTATGTTAGGCTCATCAGCTACAAACCAAGAATCACCTATGGCTATCATCACTGCATCAACAATAAAAAGGTGAAATCATAAATAAAATAATTAGGGTGGTCGAATGCCAAAACTCACCACTACTACCTCAACCTCATGGTCTTATAGGTTTGGTATGGGTTCTAAGGTGACACCTACTACCATCTCTACCCAAACCCCTAATGCGCTAGCTTAGGGTCAATCAAACACTAGGGCACACACTAGGTCCCCTAAGTCATAACACTAGAGAGGCATCATATTGGGGAACCTAGAGGTCTATACACAAGTAAAGGAATCCTAATTTGGATCTTTATTAGGAAATTTAAAAGGAAGAATACTACATGGAATCCTCAAATGGAAAGTAAACAGAGCCACCCTACATGGGATCCTCAGAATGGTGCATAGAAAGCGGCATCCTACATAGGACCCTTAAGAAGATAGTATGTAATCAGAGGAATCCTACATAGGATCCCTAGAAAGAGTAAACAGATAAAGGGATCTTGTAATGAATTCCCTAGGCTATCTTGTAAGTGAAGGTATGCCACATTGGACCCTCGATAATAGTAAGAAGATATAGGCATCCAACATGAGATCTTTGGAAATAACTAATCTCACGGACTCCTAGGTATAAAGGGCACATCTCACAAGGGATAAATCCTAAAGGGAAAATCTATAAAATAATCTATCAAGAGAGATAACTCATGGATATATCAGATCAATGTTATCACTCTTAGGAGACAACTAGATTTTATTACTAGAGTAATAACCTCTCTGTTTATATGAAAGCAACAAAACATCCCTTAGGAGACCTCAAATCACCCCACGGGTTTCACCATCATGATTTATGTGGAAAACTAATCATAATGGACTTATCTTAGGTCCAATTATAACTTCGGGGAATAAAATAGGAAAACCCCTAAAAAGGGTAGCAAGGGAAGAGTACACATCATGTGTACCCTACTACATAGAGAGTGCCCCCAAGGCCCCACCTGGGCATGTACTTCAGCCGAACTTGGCATGTAAAATCCCAAGTACACGATGTGTTTATCATGTAAATGACATGTACCGTACATGGGGTACCTTCCCATGTACCTCAAACGACATGGCCATGTACTTCGCCTGGTCGTGTACCTCTACACTTCATACAACCCACACAGGGCTTGGCCATTTTATAACACCTCAAGATTTTGTGAAATATTTTTTTTAATGAATTTAATATTTTTGATATTTAGTGTTGCACAAAAAACTAATTTTTGGATTTCCTTAAAAGTAAAATAGATTTTAACTTGAGTTACACACAACATTGAGTTTGGATTACATTACACACAACACTAATCTTAGCATTCTTTACACCCAATACAGATTTTAAATGAAACATGATGTATGATTAAAATATTACTATTTAATTTGATAGTTTTCACCTAGCCATTAGAATGGAGGGTATGAATACAATTAAATAAATTATGAAAATATGGTTTTAACATGTTTATATAATGAATTATTTGGTGACCAATTAATTATAAATGAAAATAAAACCCTTTTTAAAATAAAAGGAAACATCTCTTAGAAAACTATTTTTATATGCACAAGAGTGTTTTATATCAATAAATTAACCAAATAAATTTTGGTGAATGGTTTAATTAAATTTATATATTATAAATTCAATCAAATTTTTAAAATTAATTATATATTTTTTTCTACACAAGAGAAAAGAATAAATCCAATTTTATGCTTAAAATTTTTATTTTTTTTTCTAAAAAGCTATTTTATCACCTTTTTATGGCGAAATTATTTTAAAAATAATTTTTTATAATTTTAAAAAATTAATTTTATAAAATAAAAATCATTTTTTAAATCCTAATATCAAAATTATCTTAGGGTGAATTTTTTGTATTTTTCTAAGAAGTTTCATTTTTTGAAAAATAGTGAAAAATACTAAATTTTAATTGAAAACTATCTTTGTGTTTGAATAATTTATAATTTTGAATTGGTTTTAAAGTAAAAATAGTTAAATTATACATATATTAATCCAATTTAGGTCATTGGACTCTTTTTCATATTTAATTTTGATATAAAAACATTGTAAACTTTTGAACATTTTCTCTTTAAAAACCCAATTTCTCAACATGTCTGTGGGATTGATTTTAAATTAATTTTTACCAATTATGTGAATTGAATTTTTAAAATTAGATTAAATATTTTGAATAATTATAATATATAATGTATAATAATTATAACTTAATTTTTTACCAAAATTATTAGTGAAAGAAGTTAAAATTAATCATGGTGATTAAGAGAAAAATTTAGTTTACCAAGAGACAAAACTTTAAAATTAAGGGTAAAATGACATAAAAATTTATAAAAAAAACCATTGGATGGAAATATTTAGAAATTATATATTCTATGATATATATTTTTCCATTATTGGATCCACATGTCATGGAAAAAATGTGGGTTAAATTCACTTTTTCAAAAAATTACAAGAGTGAAACTGACCTCCGTTATAAAAGGCCACCCCCTATCCCCCTATATTCACACCTTAAAACCAAATTGGATCAATAAATACCTACAAAAATAACTTATAAACTTCCCTAATCTCATATTATAATCCTTAATTTTGTCATAAATCCAACCAAGGAAGGACTTTGGTGAAAACCAAAAGGAGATACCCAAAAAAGGAAATGTTCATTATTGAACATTTTTGTTTTATTCCTTCTTAAAACCCATTGAATTATTTTTATATCATGATTATATAATAAAATTATTATATTAAATAAAATAATATTTTTTATGTTAATTTTATGAGCTCCAACCACACATACTACCATCAAATGGGCTAAAAAATCATCAATCGTGTGAACGGTAGACTACCGCCTCACAAACTGATGTTGTTCGCTTTTTCATTACCACCTATCAAGGTTGGGAATAATGATGTACATGATGTTTATATATGATATATATGATATTTTTAATTTATTTATTCTTATTATATTATTATATCATACATTCCTTTATACTTTCCATTTTTTGGGAATACGATAATGTCATTCGTGTGTACGGCAGACTACCGCCTCATGAAGTTATGATATTCATTCATGCTTTACATGGAATTTATTAAGGATGGGTTTAATATAAATATGTGATATATATAATATAAAAATAATATATTAATTATAATATATATATATATTATCATTTACTTTTCATTCTTTTAATATGATAAGAAAATGGAAACAACATTCATGCATATGTACGGACTACCGTCTCCATGAATAGTGTATTTAATTTCCTATTTTTATCATTTATAGATTATTATAAATACATATATACTGAATATATGTGATATTTATATCATTTTTCATTCTGTATATTATTAACTCATGATTAATGTAAGGGAACCAAAAATATAACAAATCAAAACTTATACGAAAGGCAAAGTGGTTTTTACCCAAAAGGAAAATCTAACATGCCTGAATGGCCTAAATGCCTTATTTTTTATTGATTTTTTATAACCCCACTTTCAAGGGATGAGTGGGAACCCTTAAAAGACCCGTATTCTTAAGAGATTACATGGCTCGTAGGCTTAAGAGACATTACATGACCTGAAGGTCTTAGGAAATTCAACCAGACTACAACTACAAGGAATTTCCCCTCCCAAGAATCTACATCATGATGGTAGACCTCCACCTTTGCATGGACATCTGGATAATCTTCTCATGAAAGTAAATTTTGGTCCTGATGGCATTGTCATACCCACTCATTCTTCCAAATTTGTTGGTTCTACTCTGGTGAGTGCGCCTACTTTGAATCCTCCTCTGGGGATAATCCTTTTTTTGTAGAGTCTATTTGGTTATTTAGTATAATTATAATAAGATTATATTTATTATATAGGAGGTTATAACATGTATGAAGGAATTCAAGACTTAAGGTAGGGGGATTTCTAGTCTCACTTTTATTTTTGATAGACTTATTTCATATTCACCACTAATTTATTTTGTGTTGTATATATATATAATTACCTATGACATGATATATCATTAATATAACCCATTTAATGATAATTAATGTTTCCATTGATTTATTATTTCATAAGTATTATGATTCAAAAGTTACACCAGTATTAATGGATTTTTTTCTCACTTTTTACTTATGTGAGACATGTATCGTATTCACCACCTAATTATTTTATGTGGTGTATATACTACCCATGAATGTATTTTATTGTTATTATACTAAATTTTATTGGTATTTACATATCCATTTGATAATATCTCTTTCATGTGGTTTACAGTTCAAAAGTTACTAAATCAGTAAGGGAATTTTGTCTCAATTTTTCTTCTTTGAGACACATGTTATATTATGCACCTATATTATTTTATGAGGTTTATATAATTCCCCTTTGAAATTGTATATCATGAATATCCTTTTTTCATGTTATTTTAATCTTTATTCAATGTTATTATTTCATGGGGATTATTATTCAAAGTTAACAAAGTGGAAAGAGTTTATTGCTACAATCTCATCATTTATTGGGATTGTTTATGATTATGCTTCCATTAATGAAATATTATGATCTATATCTCAATAATTGTCATTAATTTTCTTATACTTTGTTTATTCATGATATATTCTTATAATGGTACCATTTTTACACTCTTTGGTACTTAAGATGATGAAGAATTTTTTTAATAAAATCCTACTTTATATCTATCTTTAGTCAAAAATATGTTTTATTACAAAACCATGTTTTCTAAAAATGTATTCAATAAAATATTTTAAAATGAAATTTTAATGTTATTTTAAAATAAAAGGATATGGAAAATGTTTTATTTTTAAAAAAAAATTAAATGATTTTCAAATATTCCATTATAAGTTTTAAAGGTTATTTTTAAAGAAAAGGATTTTGAAAATGTTTTATGCTTTAAAAAGTGTTTTAAATTATTTTTAAAGATTCCTTTATAAGTTTTCGAGGTTATTTTCAAAGAAAAAAGTTTTAAAAAGGTTTTACACTTTAAAAAGTGTTTCTCAAAGCAGAAAGTATATTTTATTCAAGAGATGTTTTAAATTATTTTTAAAGCTTACTTTACAAGTTTTAAAATTGGTTTTTAAAGAAAAGTATTTTGAAAATGATTTATGTTTTAAGAATTGATTTTCAAATAAAGTTTATTTTTATTAAGAAATGTTCCAATTAATCTTCCAAAATCATTCTCTATATAAGATGAAATCCTTTGATATAATTTATGTTTTATTGAGGATATGATCCAAGGATACCATTCATATTTTTTCTCTAAATTGTTTATGTTTTGATGGTATGATGTTTATGAAACCCATTTCTCTTTCATAAGATATACCATATTAAAATTATTATGAAACCCACTTATTTTCATGGGTTATGTTATAATTAAATGATTATGAAATATGTCTCTTCTACACAGGTTATGATTTGATGAAATGTTTATGATACCCATTTCATTTCATGGGTTATGATATGATTAATGTTTATGATCTTATGGAATACATAAATATGGTTTTCATTATGTGATATGTGGGATCTATATCTCCCTCCAATGAATGATAAATACTGTATGAGATCAGAGGGTACACAGGTTCTTAGCACAAGACCAAAGATGAGGGTACATGGGTGCTTAGACCAATCCTAAATATTAGGGTACATGGGTGGTTATCCCAAACCCAAAGATGAGGGTACACAGGTGGTAAACCCATGCCTAAAACGGATGTTACATAGGTGGTCATACCAAGACCAAATATGAGGGTACTTCAGTGGTCATCCCATGCCCAAAATAGAGGGTACATGGTTGGTTAGCCTAATCCCAAAGTAGGTACATGAGTGTTCATCCCAATACTAACATTTTATGAATGTCTCAGTGGGTAGCCTTGAAATAAGATTTTCTATGCTTGTGTTTATGAAAAAAAAATTCATGTCTTATGCCAATGTTATACTCCCATGGATTATATTATTTTATTTTCTTATGATCAGGTATTATGAACTACAATCTTTATTCCATGAATCATGATTATGATCTTTAATATGTAGGGTATGGTTTTAAAATTTTATGTTCATTTTCTCATACTCATATGTTCATGTTATGCTTATGTATATCTTATATTTACCCTTAATGAGCATTTGAGCTCAACCTTTCTTATTTTTACTTTTCCTAGGTTATGAAGAAAGTTTTTATGTAGGGTATGTCTATGAATATTACTAAATGGGAAGATATTTGAATCTCTTTCACAATATTAGAAGATTTTGTTCCAGGTTTCCAAAGTCACTAAACTATTACGATCCTCAGGCATGTGTTTGTGTAATGTAATTAATATTCATAAAAATGATGTAATATCCATGAGTGAAAATCCCAGGTTTCTATAGTTAGTATCAAAGGAAAGGTTTAGTTAACCTTTGGAAACTAGGATGAGAAAACTTTAGTGGTATACCTAGGTATATTTCTAAGGATGTGTCTAGGTGTGTCTCTAAGGATAAGTCTAAGGATGAGTCAAATTATAGGAAAATATCCGATAATTTTGGTGAAGGATGGAGCAAGTGGTTTCCTAGAAAAACATACCTATCTGGATACTAAAAGTGGATGTGGATTTTGCATATATATACCTAGGGGTAAAAACCCTAAAAACACCATATATATTTACAGTCGATCGGGAACTCATGCATGAAAAAAGGCCTTGTTGCACACCTGGTTTGACACTCCCAGGGTATATGCTTTGGAAATTCACGAACTCTTTATAAACCATCTTGAAGGATTTAAATAAATTATGATCATTAATTACCTAGTTTAAGCCTAAGGTTTCATATATTTAAAACAAGATTTCATGATTTAGACATCCTATAAGTGATTTTTCATGATTATGTGGTTTTCTTCTATGATAAGTGGTTTTCATAGTATGATTTCTGGTTTTAGTCAATAGAGAGAACCAAAAGTAATTGGGTTAACATTGAATGTGATAGACAATTTTATGATGAGAATTGAAATGGGATGATGAGTAGAATGAAAGAATTTATGATTATTCTTAATCAGTTTTCATGGAACATTATAAACAATTTTCACCTTAACCAACTCTCAGAATCACCAAAGAAGATAAGGAAATAGTTCTTTAAGAGTTCAAGTGATGGTAACCATGGAGGAAATAAGAAATAGTTTCCTATATGTAGAGACTTTGGAGAGAATCACCCAATTGAATGTCTTAAAGGAAAAGGAAGATGTTTTTATTATGGAAAATAAAGACACAAAGAAAGTAATTGTAAATGAAAAATGAAGTGTTAAGTTAACATAATGTATGGGAATATTTATGATTTAAATGTAGAAAGTATGGGTATTATGAAAATCGATGTCCTTGGGGTAAAATTTGTGAATAAAATCAGCAAGGTGGTATAAGTAATGTTTATATTTCTAATGATGAATAGACTACAAATGACATGTGAAAAGAAATAAGTGTTAAGGAATAAGAAGGTGAAGATTAGTTACTTGTTTGAGAAGGAAGTGGGATGAATGAAGTATTTATGTATTGGAATTAAAATATTATGTTAAATGAATAATGAGATATATAAGTATTGTTCGGTATAAGTGTTTTATTAAAGATTTTAAAGGATATGTTGAATGATGTTGATGGACTAGAAAATTGATTTAATGAAAAGGTGATATTCATGGAAAACACATTGTTAAGGGAAATATAACCCTTAATATGTTCTTAAATTTTAGATAATAATGTTGGGACAAATAAATGGTTGATTTGAATAAAGTAAATTAGATAGTACTAATTACCTTGGAACTAATTAATGATTTATTGAGAAGGTGGTTTATGCTATCATTGATGAATTTTACAACATTTTTTATATTTAAAAAATATATCCAATAATATATGATTTATGTAAGGAATGATGAAGCATGTATGTTTTCAATATGGTTTTACAGTAATTCAGGTTATTACCATATTTCAAGAGAATAAATGATGAAGGTATCCACATTTTTGGTATGAGATAATCAAGAGTTACTTTGTGATATATAAGGGAATCAATATTGATCTGATTTTGAGAAATTTAGTAGCCTTATTTGTCAAGTTTTGGATTTTAATATTTTTAAAGGGTCCTAAGGAAAACAATTTATGAAATGGTTTATGTGTTTTTATAGATTGTCGCATTGTTTTGCAATATAAAGATTTATGCATATTGGATAACTTGTACAAACCATTTGGTTATGATGATGTTTAAGGATAGATGGAATGACTTATCATTCTATTTATAGATCTTATGATCCATTAGTGCTTCAGAAATAAAAATAACCTTTATTTCTTGGAGTAAGAGATGAAGTGAAAATTGATCAAGGTATAACTAGTGGATAATATTGTGCTTATGAAATAGAATGAAATAAAGTAAGTATATATTCTTTTAAAAATTCTTAAACTTTAGGAAAATATGATCTTGGAACAAAAATGTTATCTCGGTACCTTAATTTTTTATGAATCAAATGGTCCCTTAAATCATCATATATTTATGGTTTTGTGGTTGTTAACCTTCTCTAGATCATCCAATTTCTTGTGATCAATGTTCTCCATCGATCTTCGTTGATATTTGGGTGTTAGTTTTATCTTCCATTTCCATGTTTTCACTTCCCACCTATGTTATCCTATGTGGAAACCTAGTTATGAGTTGATTTGGGTAACTGTTATGTTTCCAACTTTCCATTTTTAAAGGAAGTTTTACTATTCATTTTTATGATGTGGGTTTCTATGAAATGAACTTTAAAATGTTAAATGTTTGATGACCAAGATTATTTTTTAGGGTGAAATTCATTTTAAAGGAGATATAATGTAACACCTTGATATTTTGTGAAATATTTTTTTTCAAATGAATTTAATCTCTTCAATATTTAGTGTTACATGAAAAAATTATTTTTTGGATTGACTTAAAAGTAACACTGAGTTTATATTTTATTACATGCAACATTGATTTTGGCTTACAATATATGAAACACTGATCTTGACATGTTTTACATGCAACATAGAGTTTAAATAAAATGTGACATATGATTAAAATAATTCTATTTAATATAATAGTTATCACTTATCCATTGAAATAGAGGGTATGAATGGGATTAAATAAATAAAGAAAATATGGTTTACACATGTTTATATAATGAATTATTTGGTGACTAATTAATTAGAAATGAAAATAAAACCCTTTTTAAAATAGAAGGAAACCTTTCTTTGAAAAACTATTTTTATGCACACAAGTGTGTTTTATATCAATAAATTAACCAAATAACTTTTGGGGAATTAATTAGTAAAATTTATATATTATAAAATCAATAAAAATTTTAACATTCAGCTTATATGTTTTCTAGACAAGATATAAGAATAAATCCAATTTTACCCTTAAAATTTGTATTTTTTCTAAAAAGATATTTTGTCACCTTTTAAAGGTGCACTTATTTTAAAACTAAACTTTTATAATTTTATAAAATTAATTTGATAAAATAAATATCATTTTTTAAATAGGAATATAAAAATTATCTTAGGTTGAATTTTTTGTATTTTTCTGGTAAGTTTCATTTTTTGATGAATAGTGAAAAATACTGAATTTTAATTGAAAATTGTCTTTTCATTTAAATAATTTATAATTTTAGAATATATTTTAAATTGGTTTTAAAGTTAAAATATTTAATTTATAAATATATTAATACAATTTATGTCATTTTACTATTTTTAATATTTAATTTTGATATAAAAACATTGTAATCTCATGAGCATTTTCTCTTTAAAAACTCGCTTTCTCGATAAGTCTACGGGATTAATTTTAAATTAATTTTTTCCACTTATATGAATTTAATTTTTAAAAATGGATTCCATATTTTTAATCATAATAATATATAATTTATAATAAGTCTAACTTAATTTTTTACCAAAATTATTAGTGAAATCATTTAAAATTAATCACGGTGATTAAGAGAAAAATGAGTTTACCAAGGGACTAAACTTTAAAGTTAAGGGGTAAAATTACTTAAAAACTTTTCCAAAACCAATTTTATGGAAATATTTATACCTTATAACTTATATTATAGATATTTTTATATTATTGGCGCTACATGACATGGAAAAAATGTAGGTGAAATTCACTCTTTCAAAAAATTAAAAGAGTGTCATTCAACTCCCTTATAAAAGGCTACCCACTCTACCCCTATTTTCACACCTTAAAAACAAATTGGTTTGAAAATAAATATAAAAATAACTTCTATAATTTCATCCTATAACCATATAATCCTTAATTTGTTCATAAATACAACCAAGTAAGTCCTTTGGTGCAAACCAAAAGTAGATACCTGAAGAAGAGGTAACGTTTATCAACGAACATTTTTGTTTTATTTCTTACTCCAACCCCTTGAATTATTTTTATATAATTATTATTTAATAACATAAATATATTACATATAATTATATGTTTTTATGTTAATTTTATTACCTATAACCACACACACTTCCATCAAATGGGCTATGAAATCATAGTTCATGTGTACGGCAGACTACCACATCGTGAACCGATGTTGTTTGTTTTTCCATTACCACCTCTAAAGGTTGGTAATAACGATTTAAATTATGTTTATATATGATATATATGATATTTATGATTTATTTAATATTATTTAACAATTATATAACACATACCTTCATGATTCCCATTTTGTGGGAATACTATAACAATGTTCATGTGTACGGTGGACTACCGCCTCATGAAGTGATGTGATTCGTTCATGATTTACATGGAATGTATTAAGTATCAGTTTAATAGAAATATGTTATATATATATAACATAAAAATTAAATTTTAATTATAATATATATATATATATCATTTACTTTTCTTTCTTTCAATATGACAAGAAAATGGAAGCAGCGTTCATGCATACATACAGTCTACCGTCTCCATGAATAGTGTATTTCATTTCCTATTTATATCTTTTATATATTATTATAAATACATATATACTTAATATATATGATATTTATATCATTTTTATCATTTTGGATATTATTAAATCATGATTAATATAAGGGATCCAAAAATATAACAAATCAAAACTTATACAAAATGTAAAACAGTGTTTACCCAAAATGCAACTTTGACATGGAATTGTTAATAAACTGATAATAAAAGGTCATAATAAAGTCATATATGGTAATATATATATGATTATGGTTCTTTATTATAATTATAATAAACTTATATTTATTATATAGGAGGTTAAAACATGTACCAAGGAAGTTAAGACTTAAGGTAAGGGGATTTCTAGTCTCACTTTTATTTTTGAGAGACTTATGTCATATTCACCACTCATTTATTTTGTGTGGTGTATATATATAATTCCCTATGAAATGATATATCATTAATTTAACAAATTTAATGATAATTAATTTTTCCATTTATTTTATTCTTTCATGGGGATTACGATTCAAAAGTTACTCAAGCAGTGAGAGATTTCCGTCTCACTTTTTACTTCTATGAGACGCATGCCATATTCACCACCTATTTATTATATGTGGAATATATATGGAATGTGAATGTATTTTATTATTATTCTAATATATTTTATTATTATTTAAATATCCATTTTATTAACTCTCTTTCATGGGGTTTATGGTTCAAAATTTGCCAAATCGGTAAAGGAATTTTGTCATAATTTGCCTTCTTTGAGACACATGTTATGTTATCCACCTATATTATTTTAAAAGGTGTATATACTTCCCCTTTGACATGTTATATCATGAATTTACTTATTTTCATGATATTTTAAGATTCATGTAATGTTATTATTTCATGGGGATTATGACTCAAATTTATCAAAGTGATAAGAGTTTATTGATACAATCTCATCATTTATCAGGATTGTTTATGATTATGCTTAAATTAATGAAATATTATTATCAATATCTCAATAATTGTAATTAATTTTCATATAATATGGTTATTAAGTATATATTTATTTAATGGTACTATTTTTACACTCTTTGGTTCTTAAGATAGTGAAAAAAATAAGAAAATACAACTTTATTTCTCTCTTCAGTTGGAAATATATTTTATTCCAAAACCATGTTTTCTAAAAATGTTTTTAAATGAAATTTTATTTTTATTTTCAAATAAAAGGATTTTTAAAATGTTTTATGTTTTAAAAAAAATTAAATGATTTTCAAATCTTCCTTTATAAATTTTAAATGTTATTTTCAAAGAAAAGGATTTCTAAAATGTTTTATGTTTTAAAAAGTGTTTTAAATGATTTTCAAAGCTTACTTTATAAGTTTTCAAGGTTTTTTCCAAATAAAAAGTTTTTAAAAATGTTTTACATTTTAAAAAAAATAAGTGGAGATTATATTTTCCTCAATAAATGTTTTAAATGATTTTTAAAGATTACTTTATAATTTTTCAAAGTGGTTTTCAAAGAAAAGGATTTTGAAAATGATTTATGTTTTAAGAAGTGATTTTAAAAGAAAGGTTATTTTACTTAAGAAATGTTCCAAGTGATTTTCCAAAATCCATCTCCATATAATATGAAATAATTTTATATAATTTATTTTTTACTAGGGATGTCATCCAAGGATACCATTAATATTATTTCTATGAATGATTTATGTTTTGATATAATGATGTTTATGAAACCCATTTCTCTTCCATGGGTTATACCATGTTAACATTCTTATGAAACCTACTTCATTTAATGGGTTATGCTATGATGGAATGATTATTAAACCTATCTATTCTCCATTGGTTATGATATGATGAAATGTTTATGATACCCATTTAATTTCATGGGTTATGATATAATTAATGTTTATGATCTTGTCGAACACATAAATATGGTTTTAATTATGTGACTAGTGGAAACTATATCTCTATCTAATGCATTGGTTGATGATAAATGATATATGAGATCAAATGGTACATGGGTTCTTAGCCCAAGCCAAAAGATGAGGGTACATAGGTGCTTAACCCAATCCTAAAGATGATGGTATGTGGGTGGTCAGCCCAGTCCCAAAGTAATTATATGGGTGGTCAACCCAATCCTAACATGTTATGAATGTCTTAGTAGGTATCCTTGATATAAGATTTTGTATGCTTGTGTGTATTCAAAAAATTCCATGTCTTATGCCAATGTTATACTACCATGGCCCGCGTTCTTTTATTATCTTATGATTCATGTCTTATGAACTACCAATATTTATTCCATGAATGATGATTATGATATTTGATATACAGGTTATGCTTTTAAAATGTTATTCTCATGTTCTCATGATCCTATGTTCATGTTATAATTATATATTTCTTATGTTTACCCTTACTGGGTATCTAAGCTCACCCTTTCTTATGTTTCCTTTCTCTAGGTTATGAATAAAGGTTCTATGTAAGGTATTTCTATAAAGAGTACTAAATGGGAATATCTTTCACCAGATTAGAAGATCATGTTCCAAGTTTCCAAAGGCATTAAACTATTATGTTCCTTGGGAATGTGTTTGTGTAATGTAATTAATATTCATAAAAAATTATGTAATATCCTATATGAAAATCCTGGGTCGTTATATGTGTACCTTACATGGCCATGTGCCCCTACACAAGATGTCTGGCTGGGTACTTGGCTAGATGACCAAGTCCTAGTACACGGTGTGTATACCCCATACATGGAATGTACTTTAAAAATTTTCATTTTCCCCAAATGGGAAGAAAAAATGACATGTGTTACTAAACTACATGTTGTGTGATTAGGATTTCTAAATGGGGAACCCCTCAAATCGGCCTAAAACTTTGTTTTTCTCCCAAAAAGATATAGATTGACCATAAAGTGGTACTAAGAAGTGATAATAGGGGTTTAAAACTTTAAAATGGTAAATATATGGGTATTTATGGAAAAAATTAAAAAATGGAATAACTTTGGGTGGAATCCACTGAAGCTTCGCCTGTTTCCCTGCTCCGCGGTTGTCACACGATGATCTGAATCATCTCATGCTATGTAGTGGTACCTCCCTTATCCTATATATCTCTTTTTATCTACCTATCCCTTTATCTCTCAGTCACGTGGGATAATAACATAGGGGGGTATATGTGAGAATCTAATGGAAGGATAAAGAAATGAAATTAAGAAAAATAAAAGGATGAAAAAGAAAAAGAAAAGCAAAAAGGGCCTCAGGCCCGGGCCTGGGCTCGGTGCCCAACCTGAGTTTATGGCCAGACTAGGAAAAAATATTCATTCTAAACTCAATGGATGAGATTAAATCTAAAATTGAAACTTTGTTGAAATTATATGGCCGAATGAACCTATGCAAATAAATTAATATTTAATTAATAAAATATTAAATATTAAATATTCTACTAAAATTCAAATGGTTCAAAATTTCAAAAAACTCATGTCCTAGGGTAAAAAACATATTTTCATGACCAATGGAGTGGTTATAATAATTATATGAGATCATATGCTAGTAAAATTACCATTTTACCCCTTAAAAGCATCTGGAAACAAAAAAAATCAATTTTTTGCTCAAAATTCCAGTTTGAAAAAATACCAGTCATTAAATTTGCCATCTACACCATCAATCATGCCCAAGAATCTCATATTAGGCCTCAAATAAGCCTTTTCATTACTGTTCACTATAATTTGGCCCTCGAATCACTCAAAAAATGCCCTATCGAGCAGCACCATATCCACACTATGCCACCATCGCATGTCAAACTAGGAAAACAAGATTCGTCAGTCCAATCTTGAACCACCACCGAAAATATTTCATCAACGCACCTCTAATTCACCCTCAATCATGAATCACACCCATGGTATTGATCCATCACACCAAAAAAATGGCCATACAACAATTGAATACCAGGTATTTGTTGAACCTCTGTCAAAAGAAAATGACGATGATGAACATGCATAGAAATGGGATAGAAATGCACAAAAAAATGAGGAATGAACCATGTCCATTGTTTGTTTTAGCCTAAATTAATTACCATTATAATGATGAATAAAGATAAATAATAAAATAAATAATAAATCCTTAAATCCCAAGTAAAATAACCCACACCCGCAATACGATCGACCCACAAATTGATTTGTTGGTTGATTTGATTCATGTTTTTTATGGGTTAAATAGATGGGGAATAAATCTATATAAAATAATGTCCTACATAAATTTGGATCAATCACTGGAAAATAAATATTTCACATCAATTTCACTAGTGATATCCATAGCCTCTATCGGAAAAACAATCCTTGATCATGATCTTTATCTGTTGTTTGCTAATATCTCCTCCAATAACTCCTCTCAAAATCTCAAGGTTATGCATATAACCCTACAATTTGGTTATAATTGTATATTTATATAGGATTCTAGGTCACTACATAAAAATGTGATAAAATAAATAAATTTATTTATTTATTTTAATATTTTTTCCCATGAAAACTTTTTAACAAATACTTGACACTGAAAAAGATTATGTAATTCCTAGGGTAAACCCCACATTTTTGGAATCAATGTAAGTATTATATTTCCCATCTGAATCCATGTTCATGTTTTATTCTACTTTTTTAGGGAAATTGTACATGTGTAATATTAATATATTAAATTTTTTTATAATATCAATATTGGGATCACTGGGCCTTGGAATCTCATATCATATTAGCGCCTAGATCTGAAAATATTATTAGATGTATTCTAAATATTTACATGGAAAAAATAGAGATGTTATATCTTGTGTCGAAATCATACAATCCATGTAATCATAACAGAGTCTTATGAAGGGGTCTTGTAGAGGAGTCATACGGTGGTATCTTGTAAAGGGGTGTATGTGTTAGACATAGGCATGCCCATTGGTATCACAAAATTCACATAACTTGAACAAGGTCTCGCACCTGAGTCACGCAAATTAAATTAATAGAATAAGTTATTGCAAAGGGATATCATAGATAGGTCTCATGAAGGAGTCTCATGAAGGGGTCTCATGGAGAGGTATCATTGAGGAGTCTCACAAATGGGTCTCATAGAGAGGTCTCACAGAGGAGTCTTGCAAAGGGATATCATGGAGGGGTATTGAAAATGGGTTTTCTCACAAATTTAGTTGTCATATCCTTGATGAAACAAGAGCATAAAGACACACACAAGTTTGAATCAACTTGGAAATGATTTTCATAAGATTCAACTGGAGGAGCAGTGTGTTAACTTTAGCAGAGAGAGTAGTGAGATTTAAAATTCTAAATAGTTGTAAACAAGGAGATACTATGAGTCTTCTATGAACCCTATAATAGGAGTGTGCTTTAGTGGATTTGTTACATAAGAAAATTTCATTTTTATTCTCCTTGGATATATCCCAGTGAGGGTGAACCATATAAAATTGTTGTATATTTTAATTCGCATTTATTATATGCTATGGGAAGGAGAGATAAGAGAGTTTTGTTTAACAATGAAATAAGATCCAAATATATAGTTGTTTTAATCATTCATAACCTAATCCCCCCTTATCAGGGTATTTAACATAGCTAGGATAAAAATTGGTATCAAAATAAAGGGTTAAGTCAAATTTTCTCTCTCAGCTGAAGTAATTGAAGTTTTTAATCATAAAGGGACTCTGATTTTCAATAAAAATAATTTTAAGCTATAGAATAATCAGATTTAGCACTACTTCCAGTCATTAGGTATGGATGTGTTTATAGTGTAAATGCATGGTATTTATACTAGCATAGATAGGAAATCATTATCATAATCAGATCAAATAGAATTAGATATTGATTCCAAAGGAATCAATGCCTTAGGGGGGATATTTATCCAACACAATCTATACAAAGGTGATTTAATTTAAGTAATCACATGCTATGTGGGAAAATTTTATAAATATCTTTAAAGGTGTATTAAAATTTAGAGAAGATAAATTGTGGATTCTGTGAAATAAATACGAGGACCTCATAATATACCCTAATGAGTTTGTAGACACATTTTTTGACCGGGGGAATTTTTTTGTAGAAGACATGAATGGTCTTGAATAAATTATTAATGATGTAAATATTGTTAATTTCATATTGAGAATACTTCCACTATGGTTCAATCAAAAAGTTTCTATATTGGAAGATAAAGATCCAAAGGAGATGATATTGGATAGCTTATATATTACTCTAGTATTTTATGATATGAGAAATAATGATAATGAGGTTGTGGAAAAAGGGAAGTCTAAATAGGTGGCATTCAAGTCCATGAAGAATCTCACTATAGAAGATGGTTAGGAATAAGAAATTTTAGATGGTTTTATATGATTAATTTCCTCAAATATATAATGGATAAAAGGATATTCTAAATGGAAACTTCCTCTTGTGTGATTTCATTGTGGAAAGGTTGGACATATTACAGAAAAATGTACTAATAATTTTAAATATAATGATGATAATGATGATGAAAGTCCTAAGAAGAAGTATTAAACTAGTGTGAAAGGTAAGAAGAATACTAAGTGAAATTTCTTCATAAATAATAATATATTTTCATAAAAAATGATTTTTCATAAGAATATATGGTAGAAGGGATATAATAATACAAGGATCATGGATAAAATTATATAGTTTCAGTTGTTGGTAACTCCCAAATAAAGAAAGAAAGTGAAAATGATAAAGAATAAGTCTAAGGAATATTTAACCTCCAAATTTAACTAGAAGCTTCTATTGAGGAGAAAGATTTTTTGAGAGGTAAAATGAAGAAATCTAATAGAGTGGTTTTTGATGAAAAACTCTACATACAGCATCAAAAAAGAAGAGAAGCCCAAGATGAAGGCTGAAATTGAGAATCTCATATCTGAAAAGATATAAAACTCAAAAAAAGTCATTGATTTCAAGATGAAGGTTTAATAATAGACTAGAGTTATCAATGGTCTGACTAACACAGTAAAAGATCGAGTAAAATGTATCAAAGAACTTAAGGAGGAATTTTTTGGCCTATAAATAAAGGTAAAATATCAGGATAAACTCTTGAATTCTAATATGATATTGATAATATAGGTCACACATGAAATAGAAAAGGGAATTCATGGTTTGGTGGTCTAGTAAATCAGAAAATGGAATGTTAGGAGAATAAAATGACATATAATAATGACACAACAGGTATATGGATTGTTCTCAAATAGAAAGTAGTAATTATTGGTTTCAGACCAAAATCACCCTCTCTAAGATTGAATATTTATTTGGGTGCAAATTAGAATCAAAATATTAATAGAACTAAAGGGATAACCACTAATATATAAATTAAACACAAGAATACACCTCACATTAGGTTTTTTTATTTTGGGAAGATGGTAAATTCTCAAAATGTATGTTTTGTAGCCAAGAGGTACCGATGGGTGTAAGAGTAATAGAGGCAGCCAAACATAGTTAAATATTCTAGGAATAATTTTTATGGTCACTATTTTTTTGTAGAGTATTCAGGCACATTTTTATATATTGATCATCAATAATGAGGAGGAATGTACCGAATCAAAACCAAAGTAGTTTCATGTAGAATCTCAAGGTATCATTAAAGGAATTGAGAATGAAAAATAAATTTGCATGATGAGGTTTGACCATCATACTATGTGGAAGATCAATAATTTCATTCTGCATCAAGTATGAAGTAAAATACATGGACTGGAAAGAAAAGATATGAGTAGGTAGTGGTTGTATAGATTTCCTTCAAACCATCAGATCACACTATAATATGGATCATTGATAGTGGATGCACCTCCCATTTGATAGGAAATAAGGATATAGTGACAGGAATTTAGTACAATAAGGAATTTATCATAATATTTGGAAATGATGAAGGTCTAAAGATTATTGGCTCGAGAAAAGCTATGTTTATGGGTAGAAACATAATATGTATAGATGTATTGGTTTTTGAAGGCCTTAGTTGCAACTTTATAAGTGTCAACAAACTGTGTGACTTAGGACACACTATAATATTTACCAAGAAGCTATGTTTTATCAAGGGAAAATATGATGGGGTTTTTTTGTTGGGAAAGTGCACAAAGGATAATATCTACCTTATGAGTAGAGAAAAAGAAAATTGATTTTGTCCAAAAAATAAGAAAAAAGTTTATGGAATAAATGTCTTAATCACCTAATCCAATCATCCTTATAATATCTGGTGAAATGTGATTCTAAAAAATATCTCCTTAAGTTATCATGTGACTCATACGTGTGATGCTTTCCAACAAGGGAAGATTACTCGAAAGACATATAAGGTGAAATATCAAAGGTTAAAAATAGTACTTGAACTAGTAAATATTAATTTATGTTGGCCAATTTCACCAGGATCTATTGATGGTAAGAGATATTATGTCCTTTTCATTGATTATTTTAGTAGAATGTCTTGAGTTTAAATTATTACCCACAAGCCTGAGGTGATCAGTTTCATAACACATCATTAGAGGGAAGTTGAAAAGGTGTTGGGTAAAAAAATATGAATGTACCTAAGTGATAATGGAATGAAGTTCACAAATATCCAAGTGGAGTATTATCTAAAGAAACATGAGATAAGAACCAAGTTTCAATAGTAATAACTCCACAATAAAATGGAGTGGTTGATAGAAAAAACAAAATTGTCAACAACATGCCAGAACAGTGCTTATTGATAAAGACCTTCCAGATAATTTTTATAAAGAATCATTTTTTATATTAGTCTAAATTTAAAACATATCCTTATTGTGTCTAGAGGAAGATAATACTCCATACAATCAATTGTATGGAAATAATATAAAATTCAAGTGATTTCAAATATTAGGAATTAAGTGTTTCACTCCTAATAAAGAGAAACATATGAAGTTTGAATCCTATGGATATGAAGGGATATTTCATGGATGATCAGGAAAAATCAAAGCACATAAATACTTCAATAAGTGGCTGGGAAAAGTTATAGAGAGAAATGATGTTGTTATAGTATAAAATGATCAAAATCTTCAATAAATCCATGAATAGCCTTTGGGGGATAGTGATGAAGATACGTATAGCTAGAGGGAGTACAAGTAGCTCATATATATTCATAAGAATATCTGGATTATGAGAAGGATGAGATTAGACCTATTTCTACAAGGAAACCAGAGAGTCGAGCCAAAATAGATAGGAAGAAGATAATCGGTTCTCAGATAACACCAGCGTAGAAAAGGAGGATTAATTCACTACATCAAGCATATTTCTTATAATTGGTTGAACCAAAGGGTTTTGAATAATATACAAGTGATGATAATTGGTTTAAGTAATGAACTAAGAGATTGAAAAAATTAAAAATAATTATATGTTGGAAATTACTTTGAGTTTGACAAACAAGAATTTCATCAAAACCAAATGGGTCTTTCAAAATAATTTGAATGAAGATAAAAAAATAATAAAAAAAGGTCATGAATGGGGTTTAAATTATACTCTTAGATAGAGGGTATCAATTTTTATGAAATATTTTCATTTGTTGTAAGGATAGATAAAATTCGATTATTCTTGGACAAGACAGTACAAATGAAATTCAAAGTTTTCCATATGGACATCAATTTAGCATTTTTAAATTGGGATCTGGAATAATAAATGTATATTGAATATATATATGGTTTTATTATTCGTGAATATGAGAATAAAGTTGTTTGGTTAAAGAAGGAACTATACGATTTAAAGTAAGAACTAAGAGCATGGTATTCATGAATTGATCAATATTTGAAGAATCTCAGTTTCCAACATGGTAGAGTTGATTATAATCTCCATGTCAATCATGAGAGTAATCATGGTATTATGGTTATGGTATATTCCAATGTCATAATATTTGTTCAATTTAATAGGGATTAGTGAAAATATTTTACAGAATTCATGAAATGTGAGTTCAAAATATCAATGATTAGTGAGATAACATGTTTCCTTAGTTTATAGGTAACGTAAAGAAGACATATCACATTGAATTTTCAATAAAAATATTCTATGGAAGTTATTAAAAGATTTGGAATGGATAATTCTAAATAGATGACAACACTAGTTGTTACATGGATGAAATTGTCAAGGGATGATGAAGTTAAATAGTCAATATCATGGAATATAGATATATCATTAGAAGCTTATTTTACTTAATATCTGCATAACCTAATATTTTTTTCCCACATGTTAGGAGGCATGGTATCAATGTAATCCAAAATAAATCCACTTAATTGTAGTGAAAATAATACATTGGTATATCAAATGCATAATGGATTTTGACTTACTATACAATGAAAAATATTAAAAATAGTTATTGGGTTTTATAAATGAATATTGAGCTGATTCAGTAAACAATCAAAAGTCAACATCAAGTGGTGCATTATATCTTCATATATAGTGTATTTCTTATCCAAGTAAGAAACATTATTTGATTTATTTAAGAACCATAGAATATTAATATATTATAGCTAATAAAGATTTCATGCAGTTATTGTGGATTAAACAATAGCTTGAAGATATGGGGGTTGAAGTGAAATCATCTATCAGAATCCATTATGATAATTAAAGTGCTATAAATATTATTAAAAAACCAATTCATCACTCAAGTAAAAATCAAAATGAAATAAAATATCACTTTTACAAGGATAAAATAGAGCAAGATCTTTTGAAGTTGGAGTATGTTCTTACTGAACTATAGGTTGCAAACATCCTGATGAAGGACTTACCCAAAGAAACATTTGAACTATATCGATTAGATCTTGGAGTTTAGTCGAATCTCTATACTTGAACGGTGTGTATGTATAACCCCCTATCCCAAAGGTATGTTGTGTTTTCCCCAATGTGTTAATTTGTGTTCTTTTCCATGTCGTACACCACAAAGGACTGAACTTTGGGTTCATTAACAAAGGGGAAGAAAATGTCTTGATCAAGATAGGGAAATTCAAGGGGAGAAGCTGATAGGGGGAGCAAAAATATAGGGGGAGTTTTAAATTTGATGATGCTAAAGCTGGTAAATTAATAAATAAGAATCATGAAAAGTAGTTTCGAGTTAAAGATGTGAGAAGTTTACATGTGTAGGATAATAAGTGATCTCAAGGGATGAGATTAATCTATCTTTAGGTTTAAAGAAGGTTTCCAGCAGTAGGTTCAGGAATGAAGTGATTCATCAATGAAATTTGCATGTTACTCTTGTTTCTCATGTATATATTGACTCATGTGGGATTAGAGTGTGTGTTAAGGAACTCCTTGATCACTATCTAGGGTTTTAGAAAGAATTTTTTTTCCATGTGCATGTCTTTTCAACAAGTTGGTTCTTGAAGTTTTGAAGTGTTTTCAACAAACCCAAATGGGGATATTTTTGAAAAAAAATACCTCTTTATGGTTCTTTTAGGTTGATTGTGTTTGTTAATAAGGATTAATGTTGTTGAAAAAGTCTAGTTTTCAAAGGAGGAATGAAGAGTTGGTGAGAATGTCCTAAAGGATTGCACAGAATGATCATGTGGATCACGAATGTCTGAAAGGATCATGTGAATCACTTTAAGTCACTACATGATTTCCAAAGGATCTTGAGATGAGATCATGTAAATCACTTGAAGAAACTGCATGATTTTCAGAGGATCTTGTAATGAGATCATGTGAATCACTTGAATAAGTTGCATGATTTTCAAGGGATCTTGTGAAAAGATTACGCGAAGCACATGAAGAAAAAAAGGATAGAAATGAAAGAGATATATCACAGTCACTCAAAATCATGTGATCGTATGATTGTATTTGGATCTCATGATGGTATCAAGAGAATCACTTGAAGATAGTGTGTAAAGACCTAGCATTAAACATTACATATTATAGTGTCTTTAGACTAGATTTCACTTTATTTAAATCCCAAATATATTTTAGGTTTATATATTTAGAGAGTTAGGTCATAATTATTATATAACAAACCTATATATTACAAAGAGGGAACTTTTACTCAGTATCCATTTTGTTCACATTATTAAACTTTTAAAATAAAACATGATTTCTTTTTATGAAAAATCTTCGTGAATTTCAAATTGACTTCTTCCTTTCCTTTACCCATCCTTAATCCCTGTGAAAAAAATTTAAAAATGTGGTATGAGCACAGAAAGATCAGTAAGGTACTTACGTAAAATAAAAATGTTATTCCAGTAAAAAACATGAAATCCTGTGAAAAAAATCTTAAAAATATTCCTTTTTATCCAAAAAATTGCATTATTTTTCATTTAAAAAAGATAGTTATCTTACCTTTGGAAATAAATTATTTCCATGAAAACTAATTAGAAAGTATATAAAATTCATATAGGTTCCTTAGGTCATCATCATGTTAAAAACCTTACTAAAACCTTACATGAACCCCTAAAATTGGAATAACTAATAGACAACTTCCAATATAATTCTCCAAAAAACACAATCATTACCCAATTTATTAGAGTGTTATCTAGGCGCATCCATCATATAAGCTATATCAGGCTCACCCATGATCTATAATGGGTCTCAACACATCATGTAAAAAATTTCCAAGAACTAAAACATGAATAAAGTATATAGATAATTCATTTCATCATAAAACTCATAAAACAGCCATTATCCCTTTTATAACTTGGTTAACCTGTGGAAAAGAAATATGTTCCATGAAAATATCTTTGACACAATCATAATATATCATGAACCAAGCCAGGTCACCATCCGACCTGACTCCTAACCTAGTCTGTGGAAAGTACTGAGGGGCATTCCTGATCCCCATGGGCTAGCACAAGTTCCCAGGTATCAAAAATGATATGAGGGAATGATTTTCCCAAAATAATAAACACAAAAAACCAACAAGATAAATAACCAAAAATTGAAAATAGATGACCAAACATGCCCTTAAACTAAGATAAATTTAAGGTTTATAACTCATCCCAAAAATCAAATGAAACTACAATAAAGAAAGAAAACTAAAACTCCAACATAAACCTCCAAGAAACACGAGGTGAAACATCCTCAATCTATCAACACCAACCAGCATGACAAGACCATCAAAAACCAAAACCACCATCACTAAGCACAATTCCTCAACCTAGAATACACAAATAACAAGGTCTACATACACCCAAAGGTGTATGTAGGGTGTGATCCAAAAACCCAGTAGGATACCGCCCAATAAAAAGGTTTCATGCCACAACATCGATAGATAATTTAATATATAGATTCAAAACCAAACTTTTAAAATACTTTTTTAAGGAAAACATTTACAATTTGAAACTAAAAAAGGAAAAGAACACTTGAAGAAAATCCATTTCACAAATACTACTTTAAAATGGGAGATGAAATTCATAAATAACATTCACATACTCAAGTGTTCCTCCATATGCTGATGGAAGACACGACGTCATGAATAGTAGAGAACTATGGGAAAATCCCCTAAGGTAGCTAGTATGCGTGGGACGCTAGAGACATCGTACCTCGGTGTAAAAGTGGCATAGGAACCACAATGATCTATGTTCTCATGCACGATCCACTAGTATGGAAACACATCCATAACCTAGTGGTCTCAAATCATCACAACAGCTTAGTTAGTGTTGTAATGTCAATCCTACTAGATGAGACCGGGATGAACCCCTTACGTATCATCTAGCATACTAGTCCTAATCTAACCACCTAGGTACCCAGGGTTTTCCCTTATGATCAATAAAGTTTCACATTCACATAATATATCACTTTCACATATCACAAACCAAACAAGACATTACACATAAAATCCACCACTTGCATACCCAAACACTATTTTAAAAACACACGCACACCAAAATACCTTTCCAAAATAAATTTGTCGTTACTTAATCATTTCAAAAATCCCCATTTGGCAACACTCAAAGAAGAATATAATCAATTTTTACAACTTAGAAAACATTATTAAATAACAAAACAAGGGATTATACAATAAACATACCCAATTACAAGTAGGAAGGACATTTTCAAACCACTTGCTTAACAAATTCTCCTTAAAACTAGTTTCACACCACTTTCACAATTAAATGAACCATTTACACCACTTATAAAACACCAATAAGTGATACAAAGAGGGTTTACACCAAAAATATGTCTCATTTTATATAAACATACTACTTTAAAAACAAATTCATTTTCAAATCTTCCAAAATGCTACTTTCACGAAATCTAAATAAATCAATAAATCATTTGAACTATTTATTAAATAATTTAAAGAAAAACCAAGAATTATTTACACCAAAAACCACTTGATTCCATATAGAGACATCACTTTAAAACTAAATACACAAGGTAACCATATCAAAACATGTTTTCAATTGTTTAAAAATTTGCAGTTCAATTTCAAAAGTTCACAATAAGGAAAACATGACCAAAGTGATTCATTTTCCTTTGAAAATATCCATTTAAATATACACACACCTTAAAGACCTTTAAACCGTGTTTCTCATCATCTGAAAAAACATTAGAACGCATTCTATAAACATTACACCAAAGCACACACCAAAACATAGCCAATCCCTATATTAAAAATCCAATCCCAACCTTTAAACACACAAACCACTTCAAAAACACCATACTCACCACATAATTAAGGTAATAAACCATTTTAATAATTTATAAAACATCCACAAATGGTTCAACCAAAGTTTACACCAAGACACACACGGTTTCATATAAAAAATCCACTTTAAAAATAAACGCACAAAATTACCATACTAAAACATGTTTTTCACCTAACAACCAACACATAAAACATTTTTATAAAACAACAAACAAATTTTCACGCATAAAACATAGCCTCTTTCCGTTATAAATTCTATTATTAACACATAAACATGTCAACACCTTGAAAATATAATTTTCACTAAGCAATGAAACCATAGAACACTTTTATAAATTTAAATAAGCATAATAAATTTATCAAATAATGTCAAAGCATAAAACCACCTACCTCGATGTCAAAAAACCCCAAAAATTAGTGTGAAATCTTCAAATTTCAGTGCAAAACTTCAATCGCGTGCCGTTTTCACCACAACGAACCTAGACCAAACCCAAATTCATGAATTCAAACCAATAACATCAAAATAGAACCCCAAACAACATGGAATCCCACACCAAAACCCTAAGAGGAGGGTGAAAACTCACCCAGGGTAGAACGCAGTTGTGGCATAGGGGAAGAAGGACAATGCAAAGGTTCTGGAGGCTGGATGTGTGAGAAGAGGGTTTCCAGAGGTGTGGGAGGAGGGTGCCAGCTAGGATTTGCCAGAAGAGGAGGAGTTTGGTGGCCATGGGGGGGTGTGGCGTGAGCAAGGGGGACACTAGACGCGGGTCGCATGAGGGAGACAAGGCACTGAGGGGCACTTCACCGGTGAGGTTGCTGGCCAAGAGGGTGCGACGGTGCGAGGAGGCTGGAAGGGGGAGAGGAGGGTGGTCCAGTGGCTGTATATGGGAAGGTGTTATGTGATGGACAAGGGGGTAGGGGGGAGGTGATCTCAATGCCAGGGGGGAGGAATCCCTGCCCAAAAAAGACTAAAACTAATAATAATTATAATAATTATAATAATAATTAAAATAATAAAATTAGTATACCTAGTAAAAAAATGTATAAACTAGGTAGTAATAATCTTTATAATAAATAATAATAATAATAATATATGGTAATAATAATAATAACATTAATGATATTGATAATTTTATAATAACAATAATAATAAAACTAATGAATTAATAAAATGTTAAAAATATTAATAATAATAATAACTTAATAAAATTTATATTCTTAACACTATAAATAATAATAATAATATTCTCAAACAATATTATAATTATTATCCTTAAAATAATTCTTTAATTTTATTAAAATTATTATTTTCATTTTATTTATCTACCTTGAACATCGGGAAGGTCATGCGGTGAACCGGGTGAGGTCTCACGGTGACCCAAGCGAAGTCGTGCCGCTTAGACCATGGTGCGTTGAATGCAGTCAAGGCAAAAACATGTGTTTTTAAATAAGAAATCAAAGAAATTAAGTTGTTCATCAACCTGATCTACTCAATGCCAAGAAAATTAATAAAATAAGTAATTTAAAAATGGAGGGTGTGATAATTCTCCCCACTATAGCACTTTATGTCCCCAAAAAGCCACGACTAAGACTAAACCCCAAAGTAGAAACTAATACCCCCTTGAGGTTCAAAGAGGATTCATACGAAAAGCAATCTAAAAGAGGCAAATGCACCATGCTCAGAGAAAGTGACTTAAATTACAACCTCAAGAAACCCATAAAAAGACTTTTCGTTAAATATCACCCGCCCCAAAGAGCTAGAACACCTCTAGTTGACTAATCAAGGAAAGGAACTCTTGTACCCACAGAAACCAACTTCACAAACCAAAACACCTCAATCACCATTAAACAAAAACCCCACCGTTTGACTGGAATGAACACAAAATATCAAACTACATTCAAAGAACACTCTTATCACCCACCACCAATCCATATCTAGGAACAGAACCAAAAGGTCATCATAGGGAAGCCCAAAGGGGCTCCCCACTATTAGAAACCTACTAACGCCTGAGACGGGACTGAAAAAATGACATGGGGAGACACGAGTGGACTCCCCATCATTATGAAAAAGGCCAACATCGATTATTTCCAGAGACATTTGTGCGAGACCCACCATGGGTATCCCCACATTTAGAACTGATGGAAGATACAGAAACTTTGAAAATTCCCTGACAGTGACCAGACACCCCATCACAAGGGGCAGGGAGGGAAGGGTCCAACTATCAGGGCATCAAAACCATGACCAAAGACATACCAACATCTCCACATCCCTGGATGAGCACTAATCAAAATTGAGACTGATTTACCTAAACAGATCATGTAAGTACCACTAAAAGAGATTACATCTGGTGGGACATGACCAGTGGGACCTTAAGGTAATGAGATAACCATACCTCCTCATAGCCATAGAAAACATCACACACCCAAATAGGTCAAAACATGGAAACATGGTTCTCTTACCTTCTTCCACCGAACTGAAACAACTGAAACATGTTAACGACACAGGAGGTTTAAACTATCTACATCTTCCACCCCAAGAACAGGAATTTTTCCCAAGCCTTTCACAACCCTAGGTTTTCCTTGACTATGCGCCAGCCTCACTCCGGGACCTACGGCTAGATCTCAGATGATTGAAACATCTCCTGCCTTGCAGTTAGGCTATAAAAACCCTCGAATGGAACTTCTTCTTTTGGTTTCACATGAAACCACACTGCAATCGAGACAACACCAACAAACACAACACACCACGACATCTAACTACTCCCTCAAGGCACATCCACCAAAATAGAGGTTTAGATTATGCACTTGAATCACCTCTTCACCTTAAACAAGAAACCTAAGAAGGAAAGACACACAAAAAACACTCCCCTTTGAACAAAGAAATTAGAACTCCCTAAGAGGAGGACACACTCCTATGAAAATAGGGATTCCGAAAGTATTCTATGAAATCCACCCTTGCTCTTCAAAGAGAACTCGTGCTGTGAGACGTCACCAAACATGGCCCTTATGGATGATGAAAGCACTAAAATCCTTTCAAGACATCAGTCAGCACCAATAACTCTGAACTTCCTTCACCCTTACCTGCTGGAATTCCTTTCACCATTTTTAGTGGGGACCTTCAGACACAACGGTGTAAAACTTCAAACCCAACGACTCAGAAAACTCAAAGAGACCAAAACTCCCTTCAACTCCCCCCATGTATGTCATCTCGTTATGAGAGGATCCGCTTAACCAAAAAGTAAAAGGTATAGAATTAGCACTATCACTCAAAAGGTAGAGTCCTTACTTTAATCAAATAGAGGGCCAGCCAACAGCAAATTTCCCATGTCCACACTTCAATCACATGTTAACACTTTTGGGGGGCGTACACTAGTCAAGAAAGAAAACCATGGACCTAATAAAACTGGTCCAATGGACAAGACATACCGCAAGCGAACACTAAATGTGTAGGGGAACCACTACAAGGGATTCCTAAAGAACTTTTCAAAATAATCTACTAACCACACACTTTCACACCGACTTACCAATAATAATTCAAACTCAAGACAAAAATCATCCAAAAATGATTCTCAGCTCAAAATTCCTCATATACAACATCCCCAAAATACAAGGACACACCACACAATAACTGATTATTAAAACAAAAAATTTTACTTTAACATAACTTTTTGAAAATAAACAAATATGGTGGGTTGCACAAACACCAATGGTGTCTCATAGGACTCACACATTCATGTTCCCCTGTCACCCCGAAACCCATCTCATTTCCATCCGACCACTCATCCGCTCGTACCATTAACCATTTCTCTTTCCATATATACTCATGCATGTGGTTTCTCATGAGAACACCAAGGATCAAAACCAGACCTTTCCATTTTTTTCAAAACCAAAACATTCAACCCACACTTTTCAAACCTTACACATCATTTTATTTTTCTTTTTAAAGTCCTTCATTTCAAAACATTTTCCAAGACCAAATCATTTTTACTTAAAAACCAGATTTCCACGATTCGAAAACAGAGAGACGAGGAACAATGAAAGGGGAAACTAGTGTCAGCGGGTGACTGGGACATATGGTTGCCAGCCATACGCCAATCACACCATCACCATGAAGAGTATTCTAGGACAATATCCCCAGATCTACATGGATTTCCAGGCCCTAGGAGCACACTAAAACCATTGACCCTACTCCCTTTCCATTTCCCCATAAACATGACTAACCACAAGGACCAAAGACTTAGAAAAACCTCAACTTTCCCCGGTAACCCGAGTCCTACCATGAGGTGTGTTGGCTAGGAACCTTACTTTTATCCAGGACGTCAAGTCCCTACAAACCTATCTTCGGCCTATCATGAATCTTTCCCAAGAAAAAATACCCAAAAGAGTAAAAACTTTCTCTGATACCTCACGAACCAAGCCGGGTCGCCATCTAACCCGGTCTGCAGCAAGGCCTGAGGGGCATTCCCAATCCCCACGGGCTGACATAAGTGCCCAAGTATCAAAAATGATATGAGGGAATGATTTACCTGAAATAATAAAAACAAAAACAAACAAGATAAATAAACTAAAACTAAAAACAGATGACCAAACATTCCCTTAAAATAAGATCAAATTTAAGGTTTAAAACTCAAACCAAAAACCAAAGGAAACTACAATAAAGAAAGAAAAATAAAACTCCAACACAAACCTCTAAGCAACACGAGGTGTAACATCCTCAAGCTACCAATACCAACGAGCATGAGAAGACCATCAACAACAAAAACCACCATCATTAAGCATCATGCCTCAACCTAGAATACACAAAGAACAAGGTCTGCATACACTCAAAGGTGTATGTAGGGTGTGAGCCAAAAGCTCAATAGGATACCACCCAATAAAAAGGTTCCATTCCACAATATCAAGAGATAATTTAATATGATGATTCAAAAACAAACTTTTAAAATGATTTTTTTAAGGAAAAAATTTAAAAGATAATAGTAAAAAGGAAAAGAACACTTGAAGAAAAATCATTTCACAAATACTACTTTAAAATGGGAGAGAAAATTTATAAATAACACTCACATACTTAAGTGGTCCTCCGTATACCGATGAAAGACACCACATCGTGAATTGTAGAGCATTGTGGGTAAATCCCCCAAGGTATCTAGTACGCGTGGGATGTTGGAGACATTGTAACTTGGTGTAAACGTAGCATAGGAACCATAATAATCTATGTTATCATGCATGAGACCCTAGTAGGGAAATACATCCATAACCTAGTTGTCTCCAATTATCAAAAAAGTTTAGTTAATGTTGTAACGTCAATCCTGCTAGACGAGACCGAGATGAACCACTTACGTATCATCTAGTGTACTAGTCCTAATCCACCTACCTAGGTACCCAGGGTTTTCCCTTGTGCTTAATCAAATTCCACATTCACATAATATATCACTTTCACATATCACAATCCAAACAAGACATTACACACAAAATCCACAACTTGTATACATAAACACCATTTTAAAAACACACGCACACCAAAATACCTTTCCATAATACATTTTCCATTACTTAATAATTTCAAACATCCCTATTTGGAAACACTCAAAGAAGAACATAATAAATTTTCACAACATAGAAAACATTATTAAATAACACAACAAGGGATTACACAATAAACATACCCAATTCCAAGTAAGAAATCCATTTTCAAACCACTTGCTTAACAAATTCTCCTTAAAACTCGTTTATCACCACTTGAACTGTTAAATGAATCGTTTACACCACTTATAAAACACCACAAAGTGACACAAAGAGGGTTTACACCAAAAACATGTCTCATTTTATATAAACATACTATTTTAAAAACAAACACATATTCAACTCTACCAAAATACTACTTTCACACCATCTAAATAAATTAATAAATCATTTGAACTATTTATTAAATAATTTCAATAAAAATGAAGAAGACTTTACACAAAAACCACTTGATTCCATATAAAGACATCACTTTAAAACCAAATACACAAGGTAACCATATCAAAACATGTTTTCTAGTGTTCAATAATTTGCAGTTCAATTTTAAAAGTGAACAAAAAGGAAAACACACCCAAAGTGATTCATTTTCCTTTTAAAATCTCCATTTAAATATACACACACCTCTAAGACCTTGAAAACACATTTTTCATCATCTAAACAACCCTTAGAACACATTTTAGAAACATTGCACCAAAACATAGACAATCCCTATATTAAAAATCCAATACCAACCTTTAAACACACAAACCACTTCAAAAACATCATACGCACCACATAATTAAGGTAATAAACCATTTAAATAATTTATAAAACATCCACAAAAGGTTAAACCGAAGTTTACACCAAGACGCACCAGGTTTCATATAAAAAAACCAATTTAAAACTAAATGCACAACATTACCATACTAAAACATGTTTTTCACCTAACAACCAACCCATAAAACATTTTTATAAAACAACACACCAATTTTCACACATAAAACATATCATCTTTCCATTATAAATTATATTATCAACACATAAACATGTAAACACCTTGAAAATATAATTCTCACTAAGCAATGAAACCATATAACACTTTTATAAATTTAAATAAGTACAAAAAAATTATCAAATAATATCAAGTCATGGAACCACCTACCTCAATGTCAAAAAACCCCCAAAATTAGTGTGAAATCTTCAAATTCTAGCACAAAACTTCAGTCACACGCTGTTTTCACCATAAAGAACCTAGTGTAAACCCAAATTCATGAATTTGAACCAATAACGTCAAAATAGAACCCCCAAACAACATGGAATCCCACACCAAAACCCTAATAGGAGAGGGAAAAATCACCCAAGGTAGAATGTAGTTGCGGAAGAGGGGAAGAAGGACGGAACAAAGGTTCTGGAGGCTGGTCGTGCGAGAAGAGGGTCACCAGAGGTGAGGGAGGAGGGTGACAACAAGGATTTTCCAAAAAAGGAGGAGGTCGGCGGTCATGGGGTAGGTGTGGCGTGAGTGAAAGGGGGAGGCACCGGATTCGGTTCATGCAAGGGAGTCAGGGCACCGGGGGTGTTTCTCCAGCGAGACTTCCGGCCGGGAGGGGGCGACGGTGCGAGGAGGCTGGAAGGGGGAGAGGAGGGTGGTCTGACAGGTGGCCATGGGGAGGTTTGGCACGACAGACACGGGGGGTATGGGGGAGGTGATCTCGATGCCAAGGGGGGATAGAAAGCCCTACCAAAAAATAAACTAAAACTAATAATAATTATAATAATTATAATAATAATGATAATAATAAAATTAGTAGACCTAGTAAAAAAATGTATAAACTATGTAGTAATAAGCTTTATAATAAATAATAATGATGACCTATGGTAATAATAATAATAAAATTAATTGTATTGATAATTTTATAACAACGACAATAATAAAACTAATGAATTAATAAAATGTTTACAATATTAATAATAATAATAACTTAATAAAATTTATATTCTTAGCACTATAAATAATAATAATAATAATCTCAAACAATATTATTATTATTATCCTTAAAATAATTCCTTAAATTTTACAAAACTTCTTACTTTCATTTTATTTCTATTTTATTATTCATTGCATTTTACTTATCTGCCTTGAACATCAGGCAAGTCGTGTGTTGAACTGGGTGAGGTCGCGTGGTGACCTAGGTGAAGCCACGCAGCTTCGACCATGGTGTGTTGAACACACTCAAGAAAAAAAACATGCATTTTTAAATAAGAACTCAAAAATTTTAAGTCAAACTTCAATTTGATCTACCTGATGCTAAGAAAAATAATAAAATAAATAATTTAAAAATGGTGGGTGTGACATAATCCATCCAGAGAAAGAATGAGAATGGTATAATTAAAAAAATATCCCCAGTATAGCATAAGTAACATCAAGGGTTTTTGATGTTGATGAATGGAAATACCATTTAAATTTCATTAAAACAACCTTGAGTAAAATAACCTTTTCACCTTGAGTAACATCAACAGATTCCATCTTATATGAAAAATAATTTTGAAAGATCACTTGGAACATTTCTTGAGGAAAATATCATTTCTATTTTGCAAACACATATTTTTTTTAAATATGTGCAATTATAAAGTAAAAAATATTCTTTGAAAATAACCATATGAACTTGTAAAGGAACTTCAAAAAATTAAGGCGTAATGATGGTGGAAAAATCCACTCATATTTTAAATGTTAAAAATAATCATTATTTTCAAACATTTTTTAAAATGAAGTCTAAAGTGATCCATTTGGAAAATGTAAAGAAATTTTATTTTTAAAACCATTTTAAAATAATGTCAAAGATCATGTAAAATAACTATAAGAAATAATTTATATTTATAAAAGAACATTTTTGAAAATATTTTAGAAAATATGGATATGGAAGATAAAGATTCATGATCTTAAAAGAATATACAGGATCTGTATCACTTACAAACAAATTTCTTGATGTTTATTAAATCAATAATAGAGGAAATAGAAATTAAGCATATAAACCGCATTCATAAATAGAGTATAATAAAATATATGTGTTTCAATAAAAAGTTAATATGATTTTCCCCAAAGGAACCTTAAACATAAAAAATCTAGAAAATAAAGGATATTGTAGCATAAAGAATTTTCCACTTTGGTAACTTTTCAATTATAATCCCATGAAAGAATAATGTAAAATGAAACATTAAATATCATGAACATAATTATATTCAAGAAATATTATGTCAAAATGGTAGTATATACACCACATAAAATAAATTAGGTGCACAATAATAAAATATTCCTCAATGAAGGAAAATTGATATGAATTCTCTTACCCTGAGTTTGAATCATCATGTATATTATTTATATTCTAGAATAATAAACTTAGGTTAATTATTTACTTTATTAAGAACCATTTTCAATTTTATTGTTCATTTTATATCACTTATTACTTAATAATTTAAGTTCACATTGGATGTTTTGATAATATTCAATATATAATTCCAAAGTGACTTTGGTAGGTTGACTACGGTCAAAGATTTCATCATTTAATCATCTATAGAATAATATTCATGAAATAATTATCATTTTTATACATAAATTGTACTTTTAAAACCAATCATTAAATATGTTTATGAAAAATGAATTGTGTTGAAATCATGGAGACGATAGGTCATACGCACGCATGAGTAACGTTTCCATTTTAAAAAATCATTAATAAAAGAAGGTAAGTATCATTTTATCTTTAAATAATTATAATAATATCATAAATATAATATTAATTATTTAAATATACATATATATATCATCCATGTTATGTAGTGATGAAAAATGAATAACATCTCTTCATGGAGGTGGTATTCCACACATACGCACGAATGTCGTTATCATTTTTCATTGAATGGAAAGGTAAGAAGGTAAATGATATATTATATTTTAATAATTATAAATATGTTATTAATATTATATAAAAACATTAATTCCATCATTATAATCCATCCATGAGATATGGTGATAGAAAACAAATTACATCAGTTCATGAGGCAGTAGTCCTTCGTACACACAAATGACATCTTTGTTTCCAATTTAATGGAAGAGAATATGGATATAAGTTGTGACATTAAAATAACAACAAATTATTATATATAATATTTTTTTTATTATATAATCATGGTTGGTAAAGATTTTAAGGAGGTGGAATAAGAAATAAAACTAAATAATGCGGTTAAAACTATACCCCTTCTTTGGGAAAGCCTCCTTTGATTAACACCTTAAGCCCTCTAGGTTTGGTATTCTTCCAAAAAAATCACTAAAATGAGGGGAGGTATTATATTAAGGTATTTGGGTAGGTATTGGAAAAATAAATGGGTTTTTAAGTCTAAAGGAATGAGAAGAAGAGGTTCCCTTTTATAAGATAGGGGCACTCTTGGAATTTCTCAAAATATTAAGTTAATATAAATTAATTTTTAATTAAAAATGGATCAAAAAATTTTTATTTAGAATATGAGTTGATTATGGGTATAAATCCTCTCATAAAATAATTTTTGGACAAGTTTAGGTCATATTTTTACCCTTATCATTTGGTTTTAACCCCTCGTTAACCTCTTTCACACTTATAGTGACAACAAGGATTATTACACTTTGAGGGTCAATAAAGTTACAATAAATTAATAAACCGACCATAAATGGACCATTTTTTATATTATAAAACATATCCTAATAAATTTTATGAATATAATATTTTTAGAAATTTTATATCATTTAATAAAATATTATTTATTATAAAATGTCATTAATGTCAATTTTTGGAACTATTTTTTATCAAGAAAACAATTAAAATTTGAAAAAAAAATATTTTATTATATCCACAACATGAAATTTATATATATATATATATAATTTTTTTATCACATTAATTATTTTAAATTATATTTCCTTTTATATTTTTAATATTATTTATTTGATTTATTCATTAATTGAATAATTACTACGCCAGTATGTATAAGAATTTAAGATAATTATTTATTCAAGAAAAATTAAAATTAAATTACCCTGATTAATATAAATCATTTATATATATAAATAATATTTATAACTGAATATATCCTCTACTTTTTTCATGTTAAAAATATTATAGTTATTAAAAACAAGAGTGTGACATTTTTTACTTTTCTTTACATAAAATATTATAATGGTCATAATCACACCCAAATGGAAAAAAGGCCATATAACTATATTTAGTATAATTATGGACGAAATGGACCCATAAAATAAAATTTAGGCAAGTTTTGGTGTCATTCTATAGTCCATATAATTTTATTTTTAACCCTTAATTACCTTATTTACCATTTATCGTGGTAACAAAAATTACTAAAGTTACTGTTAATATTGACCAAAAAAAGGGACATATTTATAATATTTAGAACCAATATTTAAAAATATGAAATCCATTTTTTAAAATTCAAAACACTGAATTGGTGTAATTTAATTAAAAAATAAACCAGAAAAATGAAATGAAAAACAGTTTTTCAGAAAAATTTCCTTTTAAATATAAAATGTCTTTATACTAAATTAAAGTATAAAATCCATTTAAAAAACCATAATTGGATTATTTTAAATAAAAATTAACTAATTAGGTTTTAAAACTAATCTAAGACATAATTTTATTTTGTAAATGCTTCCAAATAAAATATAGTTTTCAATAAAAATCGGTATTTTTCACTATTCATTGAAAAATCAATCTTTTCAGAAAATTATCAAAAAATAATCCTAATATAATTTTGAAATTTTTATTTAAAAAATTAATTTAATTATATCAAATAAATTTTATAAAATTTACATAAATTAATTATATTATTTTCTCACAAAAAAAATAAAAAACATTTTTGAAGAAAATGTATTTTTTAAGAATAAAATGAATTTACTAAAAAATAGAGTGATTATTTAAAAATAATTAATTAATATATTATAAATGAGTATTACTATTATATATTTCATAATATGATTAATATCATTCATTCTCACCAATTTAACAGCTAAGTTATAATGGTTACATTTAAATAATAATAATTTGTTGTTCGTTTAAGCTCGGTGTTGCATATCTTCTACACAATTGAATATAGTCTTTATTTTTTTAGATATTAAGATATTACATTCTCCCTAATTTAATATATTTTTTCCTATAAATTTTTACTTAGGTTTGATAACCAGGGTTTTGAATTTTCAACAAACCTATGTTGAATCGCACATCGCAAATAGAGTTAATAAAATTTCCACTTAAAAAGAGAGAGAAGGGAAGTAATAATGTCATATAAAATAACACATAACAAAGTTTCCATGTAATAAAACATAAGTTGGAAGTGAAAACATGGATATAGAATAAAAAATAATTCCCAATTATTGATAGAGAGTGATAGAGAACATGGTCATGAGAAAGTTAAGCATCACAAAACTGTAAATCTATGATGGGTTAGAAGGTCATTGATTTCTCAGTGAGAAAATTAAATGGGTAACATTTTTATTTCAATATCCTTTTCTTATAGATGATGAATTTTGATATCATTTATACTAAAATCATAATTAAATATACTTACTTGGAAAGTAGAGTTCCATCTTTAATTAATTTCTACCACAATCTCATCTCTTACACTAAACGATGAGTATTCAAGATGATTTTTTCATGACTGAAGCACTAGAGTCAACTTCTAACAGATCAAATAATCCTAAAATAAGATAATAAGATATCCCTAATATTTTTATACATTACCCAAAACCAAAATGGTTATCAAATGGTATCATAATTCCCAAAATGAATAATCCTTCATATGAAGAAATAAAACATTAATCACCAAAGCCCCAACAATAACACCTAAAGATTAACTTAGATAATTTGATAAATATCTAACCTTAAAATTAATCAAAATATTTCATACTAAGATTGAAAACCAAATATTATAAGGATTTGATCACATATTCTTCCAAGATAACATCAGTCACTCTTAATTTCTCATACCAAAAAATGTATATTCCCTAATCATATAATCTCATAAATAACCTGAATCATTGTAAATCCATATTAAAATCATATATACCTCCAAATGATAATTCAACCTTTAATACGCAATTAAAATTCCATTTTCTATTTACCTTATTCATATAAGGTTCCCAAAATAGTGTACATCTTCCAAAATAACATTAATATCCTAATCACCAAATCACTTCTCAATATCATGGTTATCTCTATGATAAAACTTATATTCCCAAAAATATAATGAAAATCCTCAAAAATATAAATTTTTAACCTCTAAGGTTTTCTATATATCTCATTTTTTCAAAAAATTAAATAATCTATTGGTAATCACATATTAAACCAAAGGATTATTTATCCCTTTATCATATGTCCTTAAATGAGTGTATCCAAAATTATCATCTTTTTACTACACCACTTTTCAAAGGTATTGATTTACTCTACTTATGTTTCTAAATTTTGAAAATAAAATCTACTATAAAATGTTTCAATGTCAGAATATCATTGATAAACACTTCATTTAACTCCTTTCTTAAGCCCTTAACCATGCTTCGTCGTCTTATTCAATGATATGAAATATATCCTTATGATTTATCAATATCACTCAATCATGATTCATACTTATATCATAAGAAAATAATTAATACCTTAAATCTAGACATTAGGATATCCCTTTATGCTGTTGATATCCCCTTTATCTTCTAGCATGTAGTTTATATCTCCAGAAAAGAAATAGTCAAGTCTTTGGTGGTATTTCTCTTGTTGAATGAGGTGGATGAGTCAAGATTTTGAAATCAAATAAGTTAGATACCATGATATATATAAATTTTAGATAAATGAAATTTTTTTGGATAGATCAAATAGTTTCTTGTATGTGATTTGGATACTCAAAAATCTTTCAAGATCATATGAACATGTTTTTTCCATGATAGTGGTGATTAAATAATCTGGAAGGGATAAGAAGGTTGTGTGCGATACTTTTCCTTCCATATTGATAAATGATCTTTAATATGTAGATAAGAACATTATTAAAATATGAGATGCATATTAAAATGAAAATGGTCATTTAAAATAAAATACCCTTAGAAATTATATGATACTTTGAACTTAAAAAATAGCCTTAATAACTTCAACATTAAAGAATGTTTCAACCTAAAATTTTTTCCATTTAAAACCCCAAAAAGTAATAGTGTTCTTCTGGAATAATCCTTTACGTTAAAACTAAGGGTTACATATACTTAAACCCAATAAAAAATCTCCCAAAATCTCATTAATCACCTTAAAATATCATCACTTAAAACTTAAAAAGGGGGTGTTTATGACTTTAAACATATAGTTAACCTTAAACTTATAAACCTATGATGGTACCCATAACTCTTAATATAACCTCTCCTGAAAACATCCTAATCACCAAAGTTTTCTAAACCCTAATATAATACAAACTATAAGGATCTTTCCTTAAACATCACTTATTCTAATGTCTATAGACAATATTTCAATTTATTGAATTCCAAAAGATCCTTTAGGTTTAGATATTTAGAGAGTTATTTCATAACTATTACATAAAAAACCCATATATTACAAAGAGGACAATTCTACTCAGTATGAATTTTGTTCACAATATTAAAATTTAAAAATAAAACATGATTTATTTTTATAAAAAATATTCAAAACTTTCAACTTGACTTCTTCCTTTCCTTTACCCATCCTTAAGCCCTGTGAAAAACATTTTAAAACATGGTATGATCACAAAAAAACTTAGTAAGGGGCATAAGGAAAAGAAACCTATTAGTCCAGTGAAAAACATGAAATTCCATGAAAAAAAATTCTTAAAAACATACCCTCATATCCAAGAAGGGAATTATTTTTACTTTAAAAAGACCATTATATTACCTTTTGAAATTAATGATTTTTATTAAAACTCATTATAAATCATGGAAAAGTCATGTAGGTGCCTTAGGATATCATCATCTTAAAACCCTTACAAAACCCTTACAATTATAAAAACCATATGGTCGACATCCAATATAATTCTCCAAAGAACATAATCATTACACAATGCATTTGATCACTATCTGGGTTCACCCATCATATAAGCTATATTGGTCTCACTCATGAACTATAATGGAGCTCAACCTGTCATATAAATAATATCCAAGAACCAAAACATGAATAAAGTACATAGATCTTTCATTTCATTATAGAACTCATAAAAAACCATTATCACTTTCACAAATTGATTAACTCATGGAAAATAAATAGGTTCCATGAAAATATCTTTAAAACAAACATAATCCATCTAGAGAAATAATGAGGATGGTACAATTAAAAAATATCCCCAGTTTAGAATAAGTAATATCAAGGGTTTTTGATATTGATGAATGGAAATTCCATTAAAATATCATTAAAACATTCTTGAGTAGAATAAATTTTTCACCTTGAAATATCACCTGGAACATTTCTTTAGGAAAATATCCTTTACATTTTGAAAATGCTTCTTTTTAAAAAAATATATACACAATTATAAAGGAAAAAATTTTCTTTGAAAATAACCATGGTAACTTATAAATTAATCTTCAAGTAATTTAGGTTTCATGATGGTAGGAAAATATTCTCATGTCATAAATGTTAAAAATAATCATTCTTTTAAAACATTTTGTAAAAGGGAGTCTAAAGTGACCCATTTGGAAAACATTAAGAAATTTCATTTTTAAAACCGTTTTAAAATAAGTTCAAAGATCATGTAAAATAAATTTAATAAATCATTTGTTTTTATAAAAAAATATTTTTGAAGACATTTTATAAAATATAGATATGGAAGATAAATCTTCTTAGTCATAAAAGAAGATACAAGATTAGTATCACTTAAAAATGAATTTCTTGATGTTTCTTCAATAAATAATAGTGGAAATATAAATTTAAAATATAAACCAAATTCCTAACTAGAGTAGAATAAAATATATGTGATTCAAGAAAAAATTCATATGATTTTCCCCAAAGAAACCATGAACATAAACAATCTTGAAAAGAAAGGAGATTGTAGCATAAAGCCTTTACCACTTTGGTAACTTTTCAATCATAATCCTGTGAAATAATAACATCAAAAGAAACATTAAATGTCATGATAATAATGATATTTAATAAATATTATGTCAAAATTATAATATATACACCTCATAAAAGAAATTATTTGCACAATACTAAAATATACCTCAATGAAGGAAAATTGAGACTAATTATCTTACCTTGAGTCTAACTCATCTCATACATTCTTTATATTCCTAAATAATAAACTTAGGTAGATTATTTAATTTATTAAAATCTTTTTTAAATTTTATTATTCCTTTTATATCACTTATTACTTAACCATTTAAGTTCATGTCTGATGTTTTGACAATATTCGATATATAAGTCCAAAATGACTTCAGTGGGCTGACTACAGTCAAATATTTCATAATTTAATCATCTAAATAATAATATTAACAAAATAATTATAATTTTTACACATTAATTATACTTTTAAAACCAATAATTAAATATGGTTATGAAAAATGAACTGCGTTACAATCATGGAGATGGTAGGTCGTATGTATGCGCAAGAAATGTTTCTATTTTTCAATGATCATTATGGAAAGAAGGTAAGTATCATTTTATCTATAAATAATGATAATGATTTAATAAATATAATATTAATTCTTTAAATATACTAATATATATCATCCATGTGATGCGGTTATGAAAAACAAATCGCATCTCTTCGTGGAGGTGGTAGTCCACACATACGCACGAACGACATTATCATTTTTCATTGAATAAAAAGATAAGATAGAAAATGATATATTATAATTTTATAATTATAATTATGTCATAAATATAATATATAAACATTAATTTCATACTTATAATTCATCCATTAGGTATGGTGATGGAAAATGAATTACAACGGTTTGTGAGGTGGTAGTCTGTCGTACACACGAACGACGTCTTGGTTTCCCATTTGATAGAAGATAATAAGCATATAGGTGGTTAAATTAACATAAAAACACTTAATGTATATGTAATATACTGTTTTTATTATATAATCATGGTTGTATAATATTTTAAAGAGGTGGAAGAAGAAATAAAAATAAATCATGCAGTTAAAACTATACAACTTCTTTGGGAAAGTCTCTTTTCATTAACACCTTAATACCTCTTGGGTTAGTATTATGCATAAATAAGACCTATATAATGATATTATGGATTATAGTAAGGTATTTTGGAAGGTATTTTCTGAATGATTTTTTAAGTGTGAATGAATTAGAATAAGAGGTTTCCTTTTATAAGAGGGGGGATGGGCACTCTTGAAATTTCTCAAAATATTAAATTAGTATAAATTAATTTTTAATTCAAATGGATCCAAAATTATTTATTTATAACATAGGATGATTATGGGTCTAAATAATCTCATAAAATAATTTTTTTACAAGTTTATGTCACATTTTTACCCTTATCATTTGGTTTTAACCCCTCATTAACCCTTTTTACACATACCATGACAATAAGGATTTTTAATCTTTAAGAGTCAATATAGTTATTATAAATAAAAAAATGGATCATAAATGGACCGTGTTTAATATTGTAAACCATATCATAATCACTTTTCCTAATTTAAGATTTTAGTAATTTTATATCATTTAATAAAATATTATTTATTATAAAATATCAATAATGTCATTTTTTAGAACTATTCATTATTTTGATTTTAATAACATCAAGATAACAAGTAAAATTAGAAAAAAAATATATTTTATTATATAACTAACATGTAATTTTAATATATAATTTTTTTATCATTTTAATTATTCCAAATTATATTTCTTTTAATGTTTTAAATATCATTTATTTTATTTTCCCATTAATTGAATAATTATTGTGTCAGCGTGTGTAAGCATTTTTGGTAATTATTTATTGAATAAAAATTAAAATTAAATTACCATGATGAATATAAATCATTTATATTTACAAATACTATTTATAAGTAAATATATCCTCTATTTTTTCCATGTTAAAAATATTATAGTTATTAAAAATAAGTGTGTGACATTTTTTACTTTTCTTTAAATAAAATATTATAAAGGTCATAATCACACCCAAATGTAAAAAGTACATATAAATGAATTTTGTATTATAATGGATTAAATGGACTCATCCAATAAAATTTAGTCAATTTGGGGTCATTTCAAAGTCCATATAATTTAATTTTTAACCTTTAATTACTCGATTTACCCTTTATCGTGGTAAGAAAAATTACTAAAGTTATTATTCATGTTGACCAAAAATAAAAGGGGTATATTTACCAAATTTGGACCCACTATTTCCAAATATAGAATCCATTTTTAAAATTCAAAACATATAAGTGGAACGATTTAATTTAAAATTAAACCAACAAAATGAAAATAAAAACAATTTTTTAAAAAAAATCCCTTTTTAAATATAAAATGTCTTTATACTAAATTAAAGTATAAAATCCATTTAAAACCAATAATTGTATTATTTTAAATAAAAATGAGTTAATAAAATTTTAAAACTAATTAAAAACATTATTTTATTTTGTAAATACTTTAAAATAACATACAGTTTTCAATAAAAATCAGTATTTTTCACTATTCATTGAAAATTAAATATTTTCATAAAATTCTCAAAAATTAATTATAAGATAATTTTTAAATGATGGTTTCAAAAATTAATTTCATTTTATCAATTAAATTTTCTAATATTTATATAAATTAATTATATTATATGCTCACAAAAAGCAATAAAGATCATTTTTGAAGAAAATTTATATTTAAAGAATAAAATGACTTTACTGAAAAATCAAGTGATTACTTAAAAATAATTAATTAATACATTATAAATGATTAGTATCATTATATATTTCATAATTTTTTAAATACTATTCATTTCTATCTAATTTAATTGGTAGGTTAAAACAATCTCATTTAAATAATAATAATTCATTGTTCATTTAAGCTTAGTGTTTCATATCTTGTAAGCTATCGAATATAGTATTTTTTTTATTTAAATCTCAAGACATTATAAAATGGAACTAACTACATGATTTTTATTAGATCACATGATATTATCATGCAAAGTGCCTGAAGAAAATGATAGTGATCACACGAAGCGCTTGTGATATGTGGAAAGTGATCACACAAAGCGTGTAAGGTTGATTGTTAAGGCAGTGGAACATATGGATAACTATTATTTATGGATATAAGGTGGTGTATTTATGCCTATAAATACCCTTTAATGTATCCTTAATAGGTATAGAAGTTTTATTAAGTATATTGATCTGAAGTAAAATATTTCGCATGAGTTGAAGATTGTTTTATGCCGGAATTACATAATCCATGTAATCGGAACAAACTCTCATGAAGGGGTCTCACAAAGGAGTATCACGGAGGTATATTGTGAATGGATGTATGTACTAGGTATAGTATGGACTATTGGTATCATAGGATCCATGTAACCTGAAAAAGGTATCACTCCCGAGTGGCATGAATCATGTAAATATAATAAGGTCTTGTAGAGGGATATGGAAAAGAGGTCTCATAAAGGGATATCATGAAGGGGTCTCACAGATAGGTATCATAGAGTTGTATCATGAAGGGCTCTCATGGAGAGGTCTCACATAGGGATATAATGGAGGGGTCTTATGAAGGGGTTTTCTCACAAAGTTGGTTATCATCTTCCTGATGAAACAAGAGCATAAATACACACACAAGTGTGAATCAACTTGGAAATGATTTTCAGAAGATTTTACTTATGGATAAGTGTGTTCACTTCAATAGAGAGAGAAGTGAGCTTTTAAATTTTAAATAGTTGTAAACTAGGAGGGACAGTGAGTCCACTCTGAACCTTGTAATAACAATACACTTTAGTGGATTTTGTACATCAGTACATTCTCTTTGTATTCTCCTTGGGCATAGCTCAATGAGGGTGAACCATGTAAAAAAAATTGTCCTATGTATGTTTTAATTCCCATTTATTTTGTGTTATGGGAAGGATATATAAGAGATATTTTTTTAATGATGAAATAAGATCCAAATAGATAGTTGTTTTAATCTATCATGCCCTGATTCACCCCCCACCTCTCAGGGTATTTAACCTAGTTGGGATGACAATATGATAATAATTAAAATGTAGAAATAATTTTAATTAAAGATAATATTAAAGATGAAATATTATTTAAATGAAATTTATAACCATTTTTGTGAATATATATCAACAATATAATAAATAATTATAAATTTAAAATGTGGCCACTCTAATACCACTTGAAGGTTCTCGGTTTAGTAGATTCACCTTTAGTGGGAAATAAATAAAAAAATATTTTTACTTAGGACTTCCCAAAACCCTAAGAGAGGATCTTTCATGTTAAATTTATAATTAATTTATTTATAATCAAAATAAATCGTTACCTCATCTTAGGAATTTTCTCCATTAAAGATGTTGTTGGTTGTCTGAAAACCCCATTTCTGGATTACATTTATTTCACTATAAGGATATAAGTATAGAATCCCTATAGTGGTGATCCCCACATACTTCTTTGATCTCTAAATGATGTCAATTGATTTTTAGGTGTTTGTGTGGAAAATCAATTATCTTTCATTGTTTGTGTTGGTTGCTTGTAGTTCCTTCAATCTTGAAGGAATCTCTCCAGCACCTCTCATTCTTGAGAGAAAAGGAGGAGGAGGAATGGAGAGAGAATTATGTTGTGCGTAACAATTATCAAATCATGATTAACCCTAAATAATATACATAACCATCTATTCATAGAGATAGGGTTTAGGTTAAAATATTATTTAATTGCATACCAACCCTTAAATAATATTGTAATATTTATTAAAACTTGTTCTATATAATAATAATAATAACATTATTATTTTACGATGTGCAATAATGCATGAAATGGTAAATATTATTGATCAGCTTACAAATGATCATTCATCTTCAAACACAATCTTGATCTGATCGAGTTCCTAAACATTTATTTATTACCCGAATAAATATTTAATTAAATTTTTCATTCATTAATAAATAAAATAAATATTTTATTCACAATATAGTAAATAAATATTTATCAAATATTAATATATTAAAATAGATTATTTATTAATTAATAAATAATTATTTATTACCTTGCAAATATTAGTAATCAATAAAACTTGAATAAAATTATTCCTTGATCTTGAGAATAATATTCATTCCATTAATTAAATTTAAATATAATTTAATTGAGATAAAAAAACACTTAGTGTGTGACCCTCTAGGATTATTTTTCATTAGCATTATATTATATTGATTAAATTCCAAGGTTACTGTCTAGAAATGGGTTGAGGCACCCAAGAGAAAGAACTTAATGTTGCAACAATGACAACTACATACGAATGCTCATTGTGTAATATAATTTTTTTGTTACAATAACTCATCAAGAAGGTTGAACATTTGTGTCATCAACCTATATGCTTGATACGTATTTCTTTTACTATCTAACATAAACACATCATTATACCATGGCCATGTAATTTAATATAACACATCTATTCCAATCAAATGGTTGAGATATCAACTTTCATAAATATGGAAAGGAAAAATCCTTCTTCAAATTATTCATTAATAACATGTCACTTGTGACACACCCAATATATCCAACTTCACTATAAACTATTATTATTATGGTTTATGAAATACATTTAAGTAAACAATTCATAACACGCATTAATAATAATCTAAAAGTCTATGGAAATTTAAACACACTCAAATATAGGAATATCTGATGACACCAAAACATCACTAGTAAATATTATCCCTTTAAAAGTGTGAAAATGGGGGTTTATCTATTCTAAAAAATCAATATTATCATAAGAGACCTTTAAAGCCTGTGGATTTTATCAATGCTAAAAATTGTATAGATAAATGAAACTCTTTATCAATATTAGTTTATCACTGATAAAGTTCATGCTACTATAGTGTACTACTAAAATTATAGAACATTTGTAGAGACCTGTTTTTTTCCTTGTAATACTTTGAAATATTTCTATACATATTTCTAGAGTTAGGCACTGAGACGGAATGCAATTATGAGGCTCGATGTTCCCAGAATTCATTTTATAAAATATTAAATATATTTTATATTTCACATGAATGGTTTCTTAAATAAAATGGGGTAACTATTAAATGGAAGTTTGTATCAAAAATATGAAACCATGGTTTAGTCTGAAACACGTTTTTACCCTAGCTGTGATCTAAAATAGGATGGTGTGTGGCGTTTATACATCTTTCCCATTGGTGGTACATTCAATGGATTAATTAATTAATCAATTCATTTTTACCTAAACAAAATGTTTATAAATATACTTACATAGAGATTCACCTAGGTTTAGCCTCATAATCATGGGATATGATGAGATATTCTCATTCCTCCTTCAGTTGGTGGATCACCTCAAACGATGATGAAACGCTAGATCAAAGCATATCAGAACACAGTGAACAAAATGAATTCCTTCGATCATTGGTTGGTATGTTATTTGATGATAAATGATCCAATATACAATTAGGACTAATAAATTTGTAGTTTAGTCCCTTTTTGATTAAATTTATTGATCATATAGATTCCTTTATTGGATCTACACCAAATATAGATTGAGAATATGCTTGTGTATTGAAATCTTAATAGATTATTCATTGTTTTCTAACCACAGAGTCCATATTATTGATTTTTGGTCAATAATTCTTGGAAATGATCCCTAAACATTTGTTTTTGTGTTCTCCCCCCTTGATTGCTTCATATTATTCACTAGAAGGACCCCGCAGTCCCAGTTCGACATTGTCGGGCGGTACCGATCTCGATCGGACCCCCGGAATCATGGAAAAATGAAGAACGAGGTGAAGATCAATGAAATAAGGTTATATTTGGGGGTTTTACATGATAAGGATGATTTTTTTGATGATCAGCAGTTGATTCTTCGATGGAGGAAGGATTGGTGATGTGTAGGATCACGATGGAACTCCCATGGGTTGACGGATTAGATTTTTGGAAAATGATGGTAAGAAACAATGATCACTGCATAGATCCACATATATCTGGCGGATTCAAGGTGGGATCTATGGAAGATCATCCTAAAATGAATCATAGATCACAGATCTGGAGATCTAGAAAATCTATTAAAAAACCAACTACACGTTGTGTACAAGTATGAACACACGGTGTGTATCCCCTAGAGTGGGGTGGCTAGGGTTTTGAAAATCTATAGGTTTGGCATAGTATGTAGCCCTCTTAGACACCATGTACCTCATCCCTATATGGAAGAGTCATGTGATGGATCACACGGGCAAGAATATATGTGGGTGTACGTGTCTAGGAACATGGTTGTGTACCCAAGTACACAAAAACATCCAGAACACACGGGTAGAACCTTGTTTGAAGCAACACGCCATGTACCAATTACATAGAAACAACTTGAGTACACGAACATAGCCAGAAGGATTCAGATCGGCCCAAGATAGTTAGGACACATCATGTAGTCCACCTTCATGGTGTATACTTCTATATAGATTGGGAGACATGTGTTGTCTGGGGATACATCCAGGCAGGGGAGCAAGACCACATGTCATGTGGGTCCCCTCACACATCATGTACTAATTGGTTCCTTTTGATTAAACTTCGACCTTCCATATCTCTTTTGTTAAAACTTGGATTTTGGCCAGTGAGTATCCTATCCTAAGTTTTTTCTCACATAGAACATGATGGTTCCCTCTATTGTAAATTTCAAGATACAATGTGAAATTTTCTAAGCGCAGTGCTTACTGAGGCAATGCCCAACGATGGTAGTGATCAAGAAGGATCACCATGTGATTATTATAGAGTGGAACCCCCCATCAGCTTGGGTGTGGGTCCTCTATAGATTCATAATGAGTGGAAACACCCTATTGGATAGGTAATAGTTCCTTGATGACTATAGTGGAACCCCCAAAACACACTAGGGTGAGGGCCCTCGACCTATAGAGTGGAACTCCCATCAGCATGCGCATAGATCCTCTACCTACCGAGTGTAACCCCCTATCGGATAGGGAGTGGGTCCACATGACACTATAGTGGAACCCCATAATGTACTAGGGAATGAGTCCTGTATGGATACTATCGGAGTGGAACCTCCCTAACACACTAAGGCACGGGTCATCTACTTGGAGTTTGTGGCCCCTCATTTGTGTGGAACAGTGATGAGGCATGGTTTGGTTTGGATGGTTACTTCTGGGAAGACATGTGAGATGCTGGGAATCATTGATAGACTTTTAGAACTATTATATACTCTTATTCTTAGGATGAGTTGTGATATGGATATCCCCTTACTCTCTCATTTTTTCTTCTTTTGACTAAGAATATATATATATATATTATTTTGTATCCATACCCTTGGATTTTATTAATCTTTTTTTATGAGATGTGAAGAGGCATGGGGAATTCCATGTGATTTCTATGTTTATATTCTCATGGTTGGATGATTCTACTCTCCATTTATAAGTGGAAAATACTTGAAAGGTAGTTCATCTACTCACCATGTTGATCCCCTTATGTTTAAATGATGTTACTCTCTCTTTTTTTGGGTTGATCTATTCTCTTTGGTTGTATCTTACATAAAATGTCTTCATATTCCTTTAGTATCTTTTACTTATCCATATTTAGCTTTTGGGGAATCCTACTAGGTATGTATATACTCACCCCTTCATGGTATTTGACCACACATGTCATTTATTATGTAGACAACAGACAGGGTGGTGGTGACTTGAAAGGAACTTTGGGATTCCTGGTGCTTTGGACTACATGCAGTGGTTGCAACTTGTAGAGCATGAGATGGGATCTATCAGTAGTTTACTTTTCCATTTTTTTAGTTTGGTACACTTTTATGGTTGGGTGTGTATTTTTTTCTTTTTTCTATTCAATTTATACTATTTTAGTCTTGTACACCCTAGAGGTTTTGTGTGTTTAGTTTATTTTCTAGCTATTTCATTTTTTATCATTATTCCTCTACACTTATATATTGAGATGGTCAGTTGTGTGCATAAAAGTACTTAGGAAAAGTCCTCCTATTTAGTTTATGCCTATCGGCACTTTTCTCCACCCCCTAGACTATGGAGGTGGGCTTGGGGTAGTTTCGGCTCGAACCCTGGCTTGGGTCGGGTCATGAAAAATTAGTATCAGAGTAAGTTAATTCCTTGGGACGTTGTTCGGACTAGTCCCCTTGTGAGATTTTGGTTGGTTTTAGTGCAACAATTTCAAAGTGTCTTGAATTCTACTCTTAGTTCGGGGAATCCAGTGATGGTACAATCAGTTTATGTATCCATTCAATAGGACCTTGACTACCTACTTATCGACTCGGCACACTGAGATGTTAGTTATAGGGATCACTGGTACATGCATCATATATGATTGAGTCTTTGACTATACTTCTTGATTCATCTCCCCATTGTTGTTATATATATATATACTCATCTTACCATGGTACATCTTGATAAATCTCAGGATACCTCTACAATGATATCCAGCCTAGTCACCAACTCTGGATCAGGATGATGATTCAACGAGTGATAAGGCCTCAGTTCAGGGTTCATCCTTCAAGCTTCTTCCTCCAGGTGGGCAGGTATCAATACCTCCATCCTTCGACCAGAAAATCATTCTAGGAGAGTAGGATAAGGATTAATATAGGCTTAGCGCACTCCATGAGTTCCAATTCCAGAGGCCACTGAGGTTCAGCAGTAAGAAAAATCCTTAGGTAAAAGAGGATTGATAGAGTCAGTGGTCTATGTCTTCAGGCTCATATGGAAATCAACGGATTAGGTAGTTTCATAGGAAGCTAGCCTTTTCCACATAGAATTTGGGCACTGGTGGAGTCTTGTTACCCAGATACATGATGATTTGACACTCTTATGGCCTGACTTTTGGTATTTGTTTCTTGAGGAGTAATACCCCTCCTGATTGCACTCAGTTCAGATTCAGGATCTTATAAAGGTGAATTAGGGAGGGATGACAGTGACTATGTATGCAACAAGGTTCATAGGCCTTACCTGGTACTCCCTTAACATGATCTGGGATGGCTATTTCTGAGCATAGAAGTTTGATCAGGGACTTTGTAGAGAGATATGTGCCAACATGGTGCCCTTTTGAATCCCCACCTATGTCGGGGTATTGGATCAGAAACTAGTGACAAATATTTTTCTATCATAGGGATGCCAAACAACTGGATATGGTAGTGGGCACCACAGAGCTGAGTTGTCTGCATTAGCTAGCGGATGTCAGGAACCAGGATCTCGATGTAGGATTTGAGGATGAGGATAAAGAGTGCTCTGGTGTTGAGACTACCAGAGGATGGTGTGGATTAAATGTTGTATTGTGATGCCTCAGTATATGGTCTTAGTTGTATGTTTATGTAGTGACAGGAAATTATCGCATATGGTTCGAGGAAGTTGAGACCCATTGAGAAAAACTATGTGAATCACAACCTATAACTGGCTGAGGTAGTCTTTTCGCTGAGGATTTGGAGGAACTACCTTCCATAGGAGTTCTTTTTAGTTTACTCATACTATCAAAGTCTTAGGTATGTCTTCACGCAGAGAGACTAAAACCTGAGATAGTGGCACTGGTTGGAGTTCCTACTGGTCTATGACTTTTACATAGTCTATATTTTGAGGAAGGGAAATGTAACAACATATGTACTTAGAAAGAATTCCTAGACTCACTTCGTGTAGGATTATTTGGATAAATTTTCCTCTCTATAGTTGACCTTGGTGGAGCGGGAGGGTACAACTTTCCTTTAGTCGATGGTGTTGACTCCTCCACTTCTTGTGTGCATGAGAGAGTCCCAATTGGGATACATTGACTATGAGATCTTATGTGACCTGATATCCATGGGGGACTCACCATATGAATATTTTGAAGGAGAGAATCATGCCATATTTTTCAAGTACGGATGGTGGTTCTAGTCATGATGTGGGAGGAGGTGATGCAAGAGTTCCACACTTCTCCCCTAGTTGTACATCCTGGTGTGGGGAAGATGTACAAAGAACTTTAGTGATAGTTTCTATGGTTCAGCGTGAGATGAAGAATAGTCGATTTCATCTCTCAGTGCCTCACCTACCAGCAGTTGAAGGCTGAGTACCAAGTTCTAGTAGGTCTTTTGTAGCCCCTTGAGATCTCAGAGTGGAAGTGTGATGACATGTCTATAGAATTTTTTATAGGGATTCTATGCACAGTGAAGGGCCACGATTCCATTTGGGTGATAGTTAACTATATCATGAAGTCCACACACTTCCTTTCAACCATGGAGTAGAGTTCAATGGAGAGATTGGGGTAGTTATATGTGTGGGGGATTGTTCTCCTTCATGGGGTGACCTTGAATATTGTCACTGATCAAGACATCTGGTTTATGTCATGATTGTAGAGAGTCCTGCATGAGTCATTCAAGACCCAAATGAGGATTAATACATCCTTTAACCCATAGTAATATGGGAATACCAAGCACAATATCTAGTTATTGGAGGATATTCTAAGGTATTACGTGTTAGACTCCATCCGGAGCTAGGGGTATCACTTTACCTTGGTAGAGTTTGCATACAATAATAGACACCACTCTACCATTAGCATGGAACCTTTTGAGTTCCTCTATAAGAGACCCTACAGGACACCCTTGTGTTGGACAGAGATTGGTAAGACATCTCTTGTGGGCCCAATGATTTTTCATATGATGAAGGAGAAGTTCTAGGTCATCCATGAGCAGATGAGGATAACCCGGAGCACGTAGAAATCTTATAAAGATCACCATTTAAGTCCCATGTATTTTGAGTATGGAGAACAAATTTTCCTTAGAGTCTCCCCATGATGAGGATTATGGAGGTTTGGTCGAGGAGGTAGGTTATTCCCAAGGTTCATCGGGTTGTTCGAGATCATGCAGAAGGTTGGTGATCTTGATTACTGCCTCGCCCTACCCCTACAACTAGAGTAGGTGCACAACATCTTCCATGTGTCACAGTTGAGGAGATACATTCCTAACCCTATGCATGTCATCAACTAGGGTGATATGGAAATCGAGGATAGATCCACCTTTGTGGAGCACCCGTTGGCGATTGAGGATTGACAGGAGAGGTCCTTGTGTGGATGGACAATCCCCATGGTTTTCATGTTGTGGTAGCACAAAAACATGTAGGAGAGTTCTTGGGAGTAGGATATCCATATGAAAGCTCAATATCCTAATTTTTTTGTTTAGTTTTACTTTTTGGGGGATAAAATCTTAAAAGATTGAATGATGTAGAGAGATGATTTTTACCTTGTAAGATTTTTAAATATTTCTATACATATTTCTAGAGCTAGGTGATGATACGGCGTGCAATTCTAAGGCTTAGTGTGCCCATAATTAATTTTATATAATATTAAATATATATTATATTTTTCATGTACTATTTCTTAAATAAAATGGGATAACTCTTAACTGGAAGATAACATCAAAAATCTGAGACTACGGTTGATCCTGTAACACATTTTTTAGCCTATGTGTGACCTAAAATAGGTCAGCATAGGGCGTTCTGACATCTCGCCCATTAGAGATACGTTTAGTGGATTAATTAATTATTAAATTGATTAATTAATTCATTTTTGACCTAAATGAAATGTTTATAAATATACTTCCATGGTGATTCACCTAGGTTTAGCCTCATAATCTTGGTATTTTTTAAGAGTTTCTCTTTCCTCATTCCATTGGTGGATCACCTTGGACGATGATGAAATGCTAGATTAGAGTAGATCGGGACACAGTGAATGCAAGAAATTTCTTAGATCATTAGAAGGTGTTTTATTTGATGATGAATGATCCAATCTCCAGGTAGGACCCATAAATTTTTTATTTATACCCTTTTTGATTAAATTGATTGATCAAATCGATTCCTTTCTTGGATCCACACTAATTGTGGATTGAGCATGCACCCGTGTATTGAAATATTAATCGATTATTCAATTTTTTATAACCATGGATATACCATTCTTGATTTTTGGCCAAGAACACTTGGAAATGATCCTTAAACCTTTTTTGTGCTTTTCCCCCCTCGATTGATTTACATTCTTCACCAGTAGGACTCCGCAGTCCCGATTCCACATTACCTGGTGGTACCAAGCCTAATCAGACCCCCAAAATCACAGTGAAATGATGAAATATGTGTGGATACATGAAATAATGTTAGATATAGGTTATTTTTGGGATGAGGATGATCGTTTTGGTTATTGGTGTCTAATTCTTCGATGGTGGAAGGATTGGCGACATGCAGGACTCGCGACGGAACTCCCATGGGTTTACAGATCATATTTTTGATGAACAATAACTGTGAACAATGAAAAAAACCTAGATTCTAAAATATTAGGTGGATTTGAGGTGGTTATAATATAGATAAGTCTGAAATGAAGCATAGATCGTAGATCTAGAGATCTAGAAATTCTATGAAAACCTTGACTACATGCTATGTACAAGGATGAACACACAATGTGTATCCCCTAGAGTACGACGGCTAGGGATTTGTAAATATATAAGGATGGAACATTGTGTATCCATCCTACACACCGTGTACCTCATCCCCAGGTGGATGAGCTGCATAATGGATCACACGAGTAGAACTCCATGTGGGAGTATATGGCCAGAAAAACAGACATGTTCCCAAGTACACAGACACAACCAAAACACATGGTCGGAACCTTGTGTGAAGCAACACACTATGTACCAAGTACATAGACACTTCAAAAAGGACACATCCCGACCCTAGATAGTTTGAACACTTCATGCAGTTCACATGCACGGCGTGTACTACTACATGGGTTGGGAACCATGCGCTGGCCAGGGATACGGCTAGGCGGGGGAGTGGGACCACATGTTGTGTGGGTCCCCTCACATACCATGTACTACTTGGTTACTTTTTAGGAAACTTAAACCTTTAGTATATCCTTTGTTTGAACACATATTTTGGCCCACTAGTAGCCGATCATGAGTGTTTTCCCATGTAAAATGTGATGGTACCCTCTATTGTGGATTTCGAGATATAATGTGAAATGTTCCAAGCATGGTGCTTACTAAGGCCATTCCTGATGACAACAGTAATCAGGCAGGATCACTAGAGGATTCTTATAGAGTGTAACCCCCTATCAGCATGGGCGTGGGTCCTCTACAGTTACCTTCAAAGTGGGACCCCCTATCGGATAGGGTGTGGGTCCTCGATGACTAGAGTGGAATCCCTCTATTACACCAGGGCACAAGTCCTCAACTACTAGAGTGGAAACCCCCATCAGAATGGTTTTGGGTCCTCTAGTACTATGTACCGAGTGGAACCCCCTATCGGATAGGTCATGGATCCCCAATGACTATATTATACCCCCCTGACGCACCACGGGGTGGGTCCTCTACCTACCAAGTGTAACCCCCTATCGGATGGCGTGTGGATCCTCATGACACTAGAGTGGAACCCCCTTAACATACTATGGCATGGATCCTCTATGGATACTATCATAGTGGATCCCCCTGACGCACTAAGGTGTAGGTCCTCTACTTGGAGTTTGTGGCCCCTCAATTGTGCGGCATAGTGATGAGGTGTGGTTTGGTTTGGATGCTTACTTCTGGGAAGATGCATGAGATTATGGTCATCATTGATGGACTTTTGGAACTATTGGATACTCTTATTATTGGGTTGAGCTATTAGATGGTGATCCCATTACTCTCACATTTGGGATTATTTTTACTGAGCATACATATATATATATATATATATTATTCTGTATTTGTACCCTTGGATTTGGTTACTCTCTTTCCATGATATGCAAAGATGTGTGACTTCTCATGATGGGATGAGTCTACTCTCCTGTTATAGGTGGAAAAGACTTGATGGGTAGTTCATCTACTAACTGTGTTGATCCCCTTGTGTTTGGACTAGGTTACTCTCTCTTGGTTTGGGTTGAGATGTTCTCTTTGACTGTATCTCGCATCTACTGTCTTCTTATTCCTATTTTATCTCTTACTTCTCCCTCTTCAGCTTTCGGGGTGTCCTACTGGGTATGTATATACTCACCCCTATATGGGATTTTCCAGTATGTGTAATGTCTTATGCAGTCGACAGATAGGTCGGCGATGACTTTATAGGAGCTTAAGGATTCTTGGTGCTTTGGACCGCGTAAGGTGGTGGCAGCTTGGAGAGCAGGACCCAGTCTATCTCGATAGTTTACTTTTCCAGTTTTGTCAGGTTGGGACGCTTTTCTAGTTGGGCGTGCATTTTTTCCCTTTTTCTCTTCAGTTTTCACTGTCGTACTCTTATACACCCTAGAGGTTTTGAATTCTTGGTTTACTTTCTAGATATTGTATATTTTTATTATTATTCATCTACAATTATTTATTAATATGGTTGGGTGTGTATGTACAGGTAATTCAGAAAAGGCCTCCAATTTAGGTTATGTATTTCAGTTCTTGTCACCACCTCCTGGTCTATGGAGGCGGGCTTGAGGTAGTTGCGGCTCGATCCCCGGATTAGGTCAGGTCGTGACAACACTGCGGTAGAAAATAGAGAACTTAATTGAAATTAAATTTAAATCAAAAATACAAGAAAAAATACTATATTATACACATTTCAATCATATTGGTTTATACAATTACATTGGTAAGTACAATTTATCACAAACATTCAAAAACATCAATATTCCATTATCTTTGGTCCCCGACCCCCTCTCAAAAGAGTCCAATAATACTATTAATTGTCAAACAAACCACTCAATCTTAAGAAAAAGAGTACACCTATAAAAAAATAATCCTTATGTTAGTAATAATAAAAACAAATAAATTAAACATAAATATGAAATAATGCATTAATAAAATTTCAATTTAAACTCAAAACACACACTTTGAGTCATATCGGTCACATCGTATGTCGATTTGAAGTGATACTAATTCTTACATGTCAAAAATGACTTATGAATTGTTTTTATAAATTATCAAGATAATCCATGTGTGTTTTCTTATTTTTCATTGAGTGGCGCGTTTTTGAACTAAAATGTTGATTATAAATTAATAACATACACTTTGAGTCATATCGGGCACACCATGTATCGTATTGAGGTGAGGCTAATTACTAAACATCAAAAATGAAATAAGGATAATTGTCCTAAAGTATCAAAAAATATGAATTCATTTGATCAGTTTTGAGTATGTGAAGTGTGTTTTGAAATAAAATGTAAATTTTAAATAAAAAACACACTTGGAGTCATATCGGTCAAACTGTGTATCAGATTTAGGTGTGGTTGATTATTACACATCACAAATGAATTATGGATAATTTTTCTAAAGTTTAAAAATAATCTAAATACATTTTCTTGATTTTGAGTATGTGACCTATGTTTTGAACTAAAATGTCAATTTTAAATAAAAAGACGCACTTGGAGTCATACCGGTCACATTGTGCGTCATATTGACATGAAGTTGATTCCTACACGTAAAATGACTTATGGATCATTGTCCTAAAGTATCAAAACAATATGAATGTGTTTTCTCAGTTTTGAGTATGTCACATGTCTTTTTTAATAAAATGTCAATTTAAATTGAAAATACACACTTTGAGTCATATTGGTCACATCATGTGTTGGTTTGAAATGAGACTGATTCCTACATATCAAAACTTACTTATGAAACATTTTCTAAAATTATTAAGACAATTCAAGTGTGTTTTCAAGGTTTTTAGTTAGTGACACATGTTTTGAACTAAAATATAAATTTTAAACTGATAACATATACTTTGAGTCATACCGGGAAGACCATGTATCAGATTGTGGTGTGGTTAATTCCTACATGTCACAAATGACTTATGGATTATTTTACTAAATTATCAAAATAATATGAATGTGTTTTCTCATTTTTGAGTATGTAACATGTGTTTTGAACTAAAATGTTGATTTTAAATAAAAAGACACACTTGTAGCAAAAAATTCCACACCATGCATCAGATTGACATGCAGTTGATTCCTACATGTCAAAAATGACTTACTTATCATTGCTATAAAGTATCAAAACAATCTAGATGTTTTTTCTTAGTTTTGAGTATGTCACTTTTCTTTTTTAATAAAATGTTGATTTAAACTAAACACACACACTTTGAGTCATATCGGTCACATCGTATGTTGGTTTTTTGTGATACTAGTTCTTACATGCCAAAAAGGACTTATGAATAATTTTTCTAAAGTATTAAGACAATATGAGCACATTTACATGGTTTTCAGTGAGTGTCACATGTTTCAAACTAAAATGTCAATTTTAAACTGATAACATATACATGGAGTTATATTGGGAACTTTGTGTATCAGATTGAGGTGCGGATTATTCCAACATATCAAAAATGACTTATGGATCATTGTCCTAAAGTATCAAAATAAAAAAATGTGTTTTCTTAGTTTTGAGTATGTGGTGTGTGTTTTGAACTAAAATGCCGATTTTAAATAAAAATACATACTTGGATTCGTATCAGTCACATCGTGCATCAAATTGATGTGAGTTTGATTACTACATATCAAAAATGATTTAAATATCATTTTCATAAGGTATCAAAATAATTTGAATGTGTTTTCTCATTTTTGAGTATGTGGCATGTTTTTTGAACTATAATGTCAATTTTAAATAAAAATACACACTTCGAGTCATACCAGTCACACTGTGTGTTAGATTAACATGAAGTTGATTCATATACATCAAAAATTAATTAAGGGTCATTTTATTAAATTATAAATACAATACAAGGATGTTTTATAGGTTTTAAGTGACACTACTGGAAAAATGACCTATACCCACGGTTTTGTGAAAAACCGTGGGTATAGGTCCCCACTATACCCACGGTTTTCCAAAATCGTGGGTATAAGATAACATGAGAACCTATACCCACGGTTTTGACAAAACCGTGGGCATAGGTCCCCTATACCCACGGTTTTTGGCAAAACCGTGGGGATAGGTTTTTTTTGAAGACCTATCCCCACGGTTTTTCCAAAACCGTGGGCATAGGTTTTTTTGTGAAGACCTATACCCACGGTTTTTAAAACCGTGGGTATAGGGGTTATTTTTTTCAAAGACCTATACCCACGGTTTTTAAAAACCGTGGGTATAGGTTTCCCGCGTTAGGGCAGGGAAAAAATGTGAAAAAAATTGGGCGGGATGAAATAAATTTTATGCGGGAAAAATGTATTAAATAATATAATTATAAGGATGCCAATATTTATTAATATAAGTAACTTAGCTTAGATGGTTTAGTTGTCTGTTCGGTTCTCTGAAGTACGGGGTTCGAATCTCGTCGGCGAATATTTTCAAATATTAAGATAATATTAATATAAGTATAAAATTGTATGCTTGTATACACAAAATCTGCGTAGTCTAGTTGGTTCACCGCTCATCTCACTCCCTCCAAGTCGCGCGTTCAAAACCCGCGGGTGGCTTTTTTTTAAAATAAAAACATAGTTATTAATATATTATAAAAGAACTATCTGAATATATATGAAAATACGGCAGCTCGGTTGGTCCTGCATTGGGTTGCGGCGTTGAGTCTGTGTATGGCGCGAGTTCGATTCCCACTGCCCGGGATTTTTGAGAATTTTAAATTTCCCACGGTTTGAAAACCGTGGGGTTAGTTTCATGCCACGCTGTACACCAGCATGTTGGTGTGTGAAAAACCTATACCCACGGTTTTGTAGAACCGTGGGTATAGGTCAAGACCCCTATACCGACGCCGTTCCAGCCCACGGTTCCCAAAACCGTGGGTATAGGCTATACCCACGGTTTTGGAGGCTATACCCACGGTTTTGAACCGTGGGTATAGGTCATTTTTCCAGTAGTGTGAGTGACACACATTTTTAACTAAAATGTCATTTTTAAACTAAAAACATACACTTTGAGTCATACCGAGCACATTGTGTATCGAATTAAGGTGTGGATGATTCTTACACATCAAAAATGACTTATGGGTAATTTTCCTAAATTATCACAAAAAATATTATTATTATTTCTAGATTTTGAGTATGTGGTGTGTGTTTTGAACTAAAATGTCAATTTTTAATAAAAACAAACACTTCAATTCATACCAGTCACACCATATGTCGAATTGATGTGTGGTTGATTACTATATGTCACAAATGACTTAAGGATATTTTTCTAAATTATTAATACAATTTGACTGTGTTTACTAGGTTTTTAGTGAGTGACATGTGTTTTTAACTAAAATGTCATTTTTAAATTGAAAATACGCACTTTGAGTCATATCAGTCCCACCATGTATCAAATTGAAATGTGGTTGATTCATACACATCACAAATAAATTATGGTTCATTATTATGAAATATAAAAACAATATGAATTAATTTTATTGATTTTTAGTATGTGTCGTGTATTTTGAACTAAAATGTTAATTTTAAATAAAAACACACACTTCAAGTCATATCAGCCAGACCATGTGTCAAATTGACATGTGGTTGATTCCTAAATGTCAAAAATGAATTAAGGACCATTATAATAAAGTATCGTGACAATAAGAACATGTTTTATAGGTTTTTAGTGAGTGACACAAGTTTTTAACTAAAATGTCATTTTTTTACCTGAAAACGCATACTTTGAGTAATATTAGTCACATCGTATATCTAATTAAGGTGAGGATGATTCATACATGTCAAAAATAACTTATGGATAATTTTTATAAATTATAAAAACAATCTGAATGTATTTGATCAACTTTGAGTATGTGGCATGTGTTTTGAACTAAAATGTCAATTTTAAATAAAAACGCACGCTTTGAGTCATATTGGTCACTCTGTGTGTCGGATTAACATGCAGTTGATTCTCACACGTCACAAATGAATTAAGGATAATTATCCTAACATAGTAATAGAATATGATCATGTTTTATAGGTTTTAAATGAGTACACATTTTTTAACTAAAAATTCATTTTTAAACCAAAAGCATTCACTTTGAGTCATACCGGTCACACCATGTATGTGGATTGAGGTGCAGCTGATTCCTACATGTAAAAAATGACTTATGGATATTTTTATTAAAGTATAAAAACAATATGAATGTGTTTTCTTAGTTTTTAGTATGTGACATTTTTTTGAACTAAAGTGTCAATTTTAAACTAAAAACATACACTTCTAGTCATACCAGGAACACCATGTATTGGATTGAGGTGCAGATGATTCCTATAAATTAAAAATGACTTATGAATTTATATACTAAAGTATAAAAAAATTTGAATAAGTTTTCTTGGATTTGAGTATGTAACATTTTTTTGAACTAAAATTCCAATGTTAAAGTAAAAACATACACTTTTAGTCATACCAGGAACACCGTGTATCAAATTAAGGTGTGGTTGATTCCTACACATCACACTATTTATTTTTATTCTACAATAAAATAAAAATTATAAGTTATCTAAAATTATTACTATAGTGATTCAAAATAATAAATGCTAGAAGACAAATTGTGTTTATCGTTCCCCAGATGAATTTTTTCTATTTGATAACTAAAAATATTGAATGAATTTCAAAATAAAAAGAAAAGTGAATAATTATGAGTGAAAAATCCTTATTGAGTTCATGATGATAGTACATGATTTCATCATCCTTGTTGAATAATTTTTCGATAATTTTTTTTCTCTGTCCGTTTTGTGCTCTTAAAAGATCACAAAATGGTCGGAGAAAAAAAATTATCGATGAAGTCATTTTTTATCTTTGTGAAAATTTAAAAAAAATTAGATAAAAATGAAAGGAAATTAACTAAAAAATTATATATAATTATGAGAAAATTAACTAAATAAGTATTAGAAAGTCACCTCTTCATGATGTCTACATACATTCTGACAACATGTATTCTACCCAGTCATTTCTAAACAAATCTATTTCCTATTTTGAATATGAGGACTTTTTACAGTCATGGTAGTACTGGAAAAATATAAATAAATAAATTATTAATAAATATTTTAAATTAATTTTTTATTATCATCGAAAATACCTCTTCAGATATGCTAGTTTATTGATGGAATATGATATCTTTCATAAATTTTTAAATGTAATGACCATAATCTTTACCATTAGTTTGTTTCAAAAACTTCAGAAACATTGATAAAAATAAGTAATTTGTTTTGATATGTGTTTTGATAATAAAATCTTATTATATATACCATAATACTTATCCATTTGTAGAATTAAATAGGCTTTTTGTGCTCATGGATTGTCCTCATGCCATGATTTTGATGATATTTAAACACTTCCCTATCATAATATAATTTTCATTAAAATATAATATAAAATTTATATCTTTAAGTTTATTTGTAAAATGTTTCATATAGTGTATTAAAAATTGATAAAATTAATCACGTGTGGTCAATTTGTTGGGTATTTATGCATTGAATCCAAAAAATGAATCTTTGGAGTATCCAAATTGATTATAATGAGTAATCAATACTTCCTAAAAGGAATAAATAATGAAAGAAAAAATATATATTTGAAATGATTAAATTTTATAGTTTTACCCCTGTATCATGGGTATTAATAAGAGTCTATCATCTGTAAGTTTTCTTTCAGACACTCCAGTCATTTTATCCACTATTACTTCATATTTTGTGGGTTCTGATGTGAATTCTTATGTAGAAGTAATGAGAGGACTAATGAGTCCAAATTTTTATTTATAGGGTTTTCCCTTCAAATAGTACTGATATAAATTCCTATAAAAAATATGAATAATATTTAGTCATAATTAACATATTAGATCATCTATTGAACAAATAAATTGTGAAAACACACCTCATGTATACATTTACAATTGAGACTCCTATCCACTCATGTTTGAGGATTTAATTTACATATTAATTACCAAGGTAGTCTATAATTTACACTCCATATATTTATTTTCAAAAAATAAATTATTGTCATATTACCAATTTTTAACATTGTATCTGCATGAATGTTTAATGTTAGTAAATATGCAAGTTGAACTGGTGGGGTAAAGGTACTTTCTGAAGATCTTTTCAATTGATTGGTTGATTCTTTGGATCATTTTGATTTGATATTCTATTTCACCCCTTACCTTTATCTATCTATATTAACATTCATTGATTCAGGCCTTTTTTCAATAATTATTAAAGGTTTTTCATAAAAAAAAATTAGAAAGGAATAATTCCTTGTAGAAAAGTAATTTTACAAGATCAAATAGTCATGCTATGAAAGTTCCAATAGCAATCTTGGCTATATATACATCTATATCATCGAGTGGAATAGGTATCTCAGCACTTGTCTCATGAGCTATGTGAATACCCACTCTCATGTGACCTATTGAAATTTGTTTTTTGTGTAGAATATCTCCTTGGATATTGTACACTATACCCCTTGCAACAAGGAGATGGGTGGGTGATAATAGATATAAATCACAATCATTTTCACCCCATAGAATATTAGTACATGAAAGGTATTAGTATCTATCTGATTCACATTTTTGAGAAACAGTTATGATAAAATTGATTACCTCTTGTAAGGAAGCCCTTTGAGGGGAATGGATTGCCTCAAAACTGGTGGGGGTGGGTGGGGATCTTTATGTGGTGGTTATTGTTGTGTTGTTTCTTCTCTTTGATTACTTCCCATAAAATTTTCTAACAACTAATACTTACAATTAAATTTCTCTTCTAGGTAGCTTATCACTCATCTCGTGAGCTATGTGAATTCCCACTCTCACATGACCTATTGGAAGTTGTTTTTTGGTGTAGAATGTATCCTTAGATATTGTACATTATACCCCTCACAACAAGAAGATGGGTGGGTGCTTATAGATATAAATCACAATCATTTTCAACCTATAGAATGTTATTATAGGAAAGGTGTCAATATCTATCTGATTCACATTTTAGAGAAACAATTATGATAAAGTCGATTACCTCTTGTAATGAATCCCTTTGAGGGGAATGGATTGCCTCAAAATTGGTGGGGTGGGAGGGGATCTTTATGTAGTGGTTATTGTTGTGTTTTTTCTTCTCTTTGATTCCTTCCCATAAAATTTTCTAGAAATTAATACTTCTAATTATATTTCTCTTCTAGAGTAGATAATTGTGCCTACATCTCATCCATTTTCTTATATTTATCCTCATGTTCATTTCTTTTCTCAAAATATGTTTGGGTGACACCCTAAAACTCATACCTCTGATGCGACCATATTGTTCTAACCACTTCAAGGTTGTTGATAGTAGTCATTCATCGGGTACATTTGTATAGAATGTATAACCATTAATTACATAACTATTATAATATAATACATTCACACTTGTTCCTATGGCTAGTCATCAAAGTCATTCTGAAATTGAATCTGGATTTGCAGTTGACTCTTTAAAAATATGGTCTCAAAACCATCCTATAAACTATTGATTGTGTGTATTTGATATCTAGATCTCAACCCTTGATGGATTAAAATTCTTAAGAATTACTTTATGGTTTTCAACATATGGCGCCACCACTAAACTGTTATGCAAGACATAAAGGTGAGCATGTTCCCGCTTTGTAATATTAATTACGAAAACATCTATTCTGAAAATTCATTCACTCACAAGTCACCCTATGTGATGAGATTTTGATGAACCCTTGATTTTCACAACAAATAGGTAGTCATTGCAGAATTCAACAGCTTCCATAATAACGTATCGCTCTGCGATACAACTTTCTGGACAACTTTGATTTTTGACAAATCCTTTCAAAAGATTCTTATACCATTAAATGGTATATTTCCATCTATAATGTATAGAAACAGATAGTTGGATCTCTCTAATCAAGTGAACCATCATATCAAAGAATGGAAATGGGAAGAACATCTCCAACTCACATAATATGACAAAAATTTCCTTTTACTAGTTGTAAATTTCACCAGGTCTATAACTTTGCTTCATATAGATTTGAAAAAGAAATAGAGTTTGGTTAATGTATGAAAAAAATTCTTAGGCAAAATTAACATAAAGATACAGGTATTCACTACTAAAAAATGTTTATTATACAGCATTAGCCTTTATCGGCAATAGAGAAAAGCACTGATAAAGGTTGTCTTTATCAGCGCTAAAAACCCCTATTAAAGGGTACCTTTATCAACGCTTTATTTATAGCATTGGTAAAGGGTAACCTTTATCAGTGCATTTTCTAGCACTGATAAAGTTTCTTATCATGTGTGATTTTCACATTGAAATAGCGATTGTTCGGCCGCTTCTTCATATAAGATTATGTTGCAAGGTAAGCTCAGAAGCCTGATGCGGGGATGGACTCTTACATTCACTTCACACACCCATATGGGCTCATGGGGCCATACGGTCCTCAACCCACCCTATGCCTCCCACGGGCTTTATCCCACCCGCATACACACTTGGCCCACCCTATCTTCCCACGCGCATGGTCGGGTCCTACACGACCCGACCCACCTGCCCATACGGGCCATGTCTTATATTTTTTATATATACCAAAAAAAATAAAAGTATTAAAAATATTAAAAAAATGAAATAATTAAAAAAATATAAATTAAAAATGAATAAATTAAAAAAATATTAAAAATATTATTAATTAAATAATTATTAATAACTTTAATATGTATTTATATTATAAATATTAATAAATATTATATATAAAATATAAATATAAAAAAAATATAAGTCGTAATAATATTTAAAAAAATAAATAATTAAACAAATATAAATTAAAAATTAATAAATTAAAAAAATATTTAAAAAATTATTAATTAAATAATTATTAATAACTTTAATATATATATATATATATTATAAATATTAATAAATATTCTATAATAAATATATATATATATATAATAAATAAATTTAAATAATTAAACAAATAAAAATTAAAAATGATTTAATAAAAAAATATTAATTTAATAATTATTAATAAAAATGAATAAATTTAATATACATATATATAAATTATAAATATTAATAAATGGTATATATTAAATATTGATATATAAAGTTAATAAATTGTAATAATTAAACAAAAAATTAAAATGAATAAATTAAAATATTATTAAAAAAATTATTAATGAAATAATTATTAATAAAAATGAATAAATTTAATATATATATATATATACATATTAATTATAAATAGTAATAAATGATATATATTAAATATAAATATAAAAAATGAATAAAATTTAATAATTAGAAGCATATTAATGTCTTATTCGTTTTTAATGATTTTTATATATAATTATTCATTAATATAATTAATATTTTTAATATAGAAATTGATGTTATTAATATTTTCATAACGTATTATATACTCCCTTTACTGATTTTATATGTAATGTGCATAATTTGTGACAAATATTAATGTTTAAATATTAAATATAATTTTAGAGCACTATTTGAATTCATCCGGATTCAAGTCTGTTAAATGTTTTAATAATAACTATCACCCTAATTATATAAATTGAATAATTATTTATTTTTAGGGTTCTTTACCCAAATTATAACATTTAATTAGAAGGGACATTTGTCCATATCGTCCATTTGGAGGGTCATATGGACCACACAAGAAGGCCCACAAAATCTATGAAAAAACTGGACAATCCATGATGATTGAATTACTAGGCTCAATAAAGAAGTTAAAATTCATTTATTCTCCTCAAAAAAATTTATAACAATTAAAGGAGTCGTGTATAAAAATTTCAAGGCCCAAATCCAAAAACAAGGGGCTCAAATGAAGCTTTAAAGTCCAACCCATAATTCTGTCCGGGAATTGAGATCAGCACACAAATTTTGATATTTATCCTAATAGATACATCTATTCGAGATGGTATTTTTCAGTGTGAAATAGGAGATATAGGTGGCTGAATTTATTGAATAAATCATTTGTATTTGAAGTCATCTTCCTATTCAACAATTCATTCACATTTCGGCCATCGAAAAATCATGGATAGAAATGGACAGTTTAACATTGTTTATGAAAACCACCATAACTTTGGTTAAATAAGTCCAAATGCCTCAAAATTTTGAGATCCAACTGAAAACTTGAATATCTACAACTTTTAAGAAAAATAGTTCTCCATATTAAGCTTTCTGAATGGCCAAATTTGCAATGAAAGTGGAGGGGCATTTTTGGATTGCAAACAGCCCACAACATTGGGCTATAAATACATCCCCCTCCTCTCCTTGCAAGAGGTTGGAATTTCATAAGAGAGGATCATACATTGGAATGATCAAAGACTTTACAAAGGATTTAGAGGACCTTACATACTCAAGTTTTCACTTGGGATACCCTTCCTTCTCTCTTTGTTTTCATGTTATTTTGTGTTCTTTTTATTTGTAATCATGTAAGTTTGTTTTCATTTCAATAGAATTTTAATGCTTGTTTCTTCTTCATAATATATTATTATCATCCACATTATGTTTAATAATATTAATGGTCTTAAAATAGTTTAAATACAATTGAATCCCCTTCCCTTCTTTTTCTTCCTCATTCAATCAAAATTCTGTTTTTAATTCTCATCATTGTTTGTGTGTGTGTGTGTTCGACACACAACTCTTTTCTTATCCCGTTATTTTTGTTCTATTTATAATTAATCATTATAAACACATATTAACTTATTAATAACTATTAAAATGGCTGATTAAATCTATCATCAGGATGAGTTATAATTTAGGGATGTTAAGTGATTGAGAGCTTTTACTCGATGAATATTCATGGAATTAACATTGTGTATGTTGGACTTAACATGTTATGGATTAATGACTTGTTTTGTTTAATGAGTGGTTTCCATGGATTATTGGAACCATAAATACACTACCATAAACAGGATATGATTAATATTAGAACCCTAAGTTAATTTAAGGCTTGGATTAAAGCCTTAACACTTGGGAATTTCAATCAACGTCAAGCACATGAGCCTCAACCTAGTTGTTGAGGCATCCTTAAGTGCATCCACATGACCTAGGTTAAAAACCAGGTAGAGGCATATTTTCTGAGGTATTGTAGCAGTACTGTAATAGGAATTGTAGTAGGCACTGTAGCAGAACAGCACATTGTGTGGTACTGTAGCAAAATTGTACAATGTACAGGTGCTATAGCAGAGACTGTACACTGTACAGGTACTGTAGCAGAACTGTACAATGTGTGGGTATTGTAGAAGTCATTGTAGCAGTTATAGTAGTAGGTACTATTCATTAATATAGTAGCTGGAACTATTCACCTTGGGCCACCGGTTTGGGCTTGGAGTCCTTAAGGCTTTCGGGCCACCCAAGCCTTCGGGTCAGTAGGGCTTTCGGGCCACCTTTGACTTCGGGCCACATGCAGTTGCCCCAGGCAGACTCTACAAAAGAGCATCCCCAGAAGGGGATTCAGAGAAAGTGCACTCACCAAAGCAAAGCCAAATGGATTTTTCAGAATGAGAGGGTATGGCTATGCCATCGGGACCAGCCTGTGCTTTCACGGGAAGCCTAGCCAGACGGCCATGCGAAGGTGGAGAGCTACTATCATGATATAGATGTTGGGGAGGGGCAGTTCCTTGTAGATAGTCTGGTTGAATTCCCTAAGACCTTTGGGTCATGTAATCTCCTAAGCGTATGGGCCATGTAATCTCTGGTCCTACGGGCCTTGTAAGGGTTCCCCCTCATCCCTTGAAAGGGGGGTTATCAAAAATCAATAAAAAAGGAATTTGGGCCATTCGGGCAATCAATGTCAACTTGTGACATGGGTGTTAATTTAATGCAATATAAAGCAAGAATCAAGGATATCACAAGCTTAACTACCTAATGATAAACTCACCCCAATATTTATCAAATTGTTAAATCAATATTAATCAATCAATCATTTCAATTAAGCTCTGCAAACAAACCCCCCAATCAAACTACAATCAACTAAAAACAACTGACTATTAAAAAGTATCATCACTGAGGATTCAACCTGAGTGTTGTTATACACATTAGTAGAGTATCAGAACCTTGAACGGTCGATAGGAGACAATCGACCACGCTTTCAGAAATATATTCAAATATATATATATATATATATATATATATCAATATATATAATATTTCTTAAAATATGATTTATATAATACAAAATATTTATGCTTACATTAAATAAGTCATGTATTTAGTGGAAAATGGTTTATAATTAAAAAATAATATTAATTAAAAATATTGACTAATTGTATCGAGTAATGTACATTTAATTCTATGTCATTTTATTTTTCAATTTAACATATATCAAACGTGCATTACATTGATTTCACGCATATATATATATATATATATATATATATATATATATGTAATTAATGCATTTTTATATACAACATACACACGCATAATATTTCTGTAATATATTCAATTTGTAATATTCATTTTAGAATTATATTTAGTAACATAATATATTTAATATATATTATGTTTCTAATCAGTAAATTTTATTATTTTTTATATTTTTATTTAATATATACCATTTATTACTTTTTAATACTTTTTTTGAATTTATTCATTTTTAAAATTATTTATTCATTAATAATATTAATTGTTTTTTTAATATTTTTTAAATTTATTCATTTTCAATTTTTCATTGTTCAATATGTTTGTGATTTTATCTATTTTCAATATTTATTTATACATGTTTCTTTATTAACATTTAATGTTTTTAATATGGTTTTATTTTATATAATTAATATGTATTCATTAACATATGTAAATATTCATTTTTATTTTTTTTAAATTATCTATATAATTAATAACAGTTGTTCATTTTTAAATTTATTCATTCTTATTATTATTTATTTCATTAATATATGATACATATTATATAATTTCATTGTTCAATATAACATATATCAAACTTGAATATATATATACACACACATTAATTTCTCACACAGAAATATTTACGCAATTAATGAAATCTTATATAGAAACACATACAACTAATATTTATGCAATTTATTCAAATTTTAATATTCATTTTATAACTTCATTTGGTAACATAGTATATTTAATATATTTTATTTTTAATTAGTAAATTTTATTTATTTATTTTTAATATTGTTACAGTTAGTATTATTTATTCATTTTTAGTATTTTTTATTTTTTTATTTTTTTGGAATTTAATCGTTTTCTAATATTTATTTATACATATTTATTTACTATATTTTAATATTTTTAATATGTATTCATCTTCATTTCAATATATATCCATATTTTATTTTTTTAATAATTTTCATAATTAAAAAAACTTATCTATTTTTTCAATATTTTTAAACTCTAATCACTTTTAATTATTCAATTTCACTCATTTTTAACATTCATGCATTTAATATTATATATTCATTAATAATGTTAAAAATATATTTGTAAATAAATATTTATAAATAAATATATTTATAAATGTATATTTACTATAATTATAAAATTATAATAAATATATTTAAATGATGAATATATTTACTATATTTATATTTATATTTATTTATGAAATATATATATAATTATATAAATATATATAATGATATAAATATATTTATAATTATAAAATTATAATAAATATATTTGAATAAATAATATATTTACTATATTTATATTTATATTAATTTATTAAATATATATAATGATATAATTTTATTTATAATTATAAATAAATAATTATAAATATATGTATAAATTTATATTTACTATATTTATAAAATTATATATTTATAATTATAAATAAATAAATATAATTTTTATAAAAGTATTTATATAATTATAAATAATTAATTACATATTTAAATTATTATAAAATTATAATAAATATATTTAAATAGTGAATATATTTAATATATTTATATTTATATTTATATTTATTTATTAAATACATATATAATTATATAAATATATATATAATGATATAAATATATTTATAATTATATACAAATATTTATAAATATATTTATTTATAATTATAATTATAAATCTTTACCAGCGCTAAACAAGCATTGATGAAGATGTGTTTTATCATTGCTTAATAATTTAGCACTGATAAAACTCCTCTTTATCAAGAATTCTTTAGAAGCGCTGATAAAACCCTCCTCAATTTTTTTTAAGAACCCTACCCAAACTGATTTGTGTCGTGCCATTCAAGTTCTTATGGAAGTCCAATACTTCCATTTCTCCCCCTCGACCTTCTCTCAAACAAATCAAGCCTTAAATCTAAGGTGTGTTATTTTTTTCTCCCCCTCTCTCATTGCTTTCTTTTTCAGGTTCCACGGTGTGCGTTAGTGCAGTGTTTTCTTAGCTCAGTGTTCTTGTGGTTCCACTTTTAAGAGCTATGTTGATAAAGCCCCCACCATCGTTCATCCTTCTCTAATGGTTCCTTGTTTGTGGGTCTCTGCATTTTGATTTTACCCTGCTATGTCTCGCATAGGTTTCTTCTTTTCCCAGTCTTTCTTCAATTTAGGACTTTCAACTACAACTCCTAAAATGGACAAGTTCTTCATTTCCAAAATGTATTGTTCCATCAACATCTCCCTTTGCATTCTTTAAAAAATCATATTACTTATCATATAAGATGAACACCCAAAATCTAGAATCCAGGTTCTACTATTTATTAATTCTATCAAGGAAATCTCAACCAAATTTTATTTCCTAATCTTCTTTCATTACTTATAATATATTCCCAAATGAGTTATGACTTTTTTTGATCTCTACCAATTTTCTACAGCATAAGAAATTAGACTGAATATTTCTTCTTCAAGCGGATAAAACCAGTTTTTCAAAAAAAAAATTGGATTGCCTTTCATCAATTTAACTTTGAATTCCATAAAAAATCCTACCTCTTATTTTCCTACAATCTAATTATTTATCAAAAAAATTAGCAATTAAAACAATATCTATAAAATGAATTTCTATTTTTATATAAAGGATGCATTTTTTCTTCTACTCTGTTGAAAACCAATATCTTTATCTCACAAATAGATTTCTTCTTCACCATAATAATACATCATGTACCCAATATATCCACAGAACTAAAACATAATAATTGGAAATATATTACTGCTTCCATATCTCAACATATCTCTGACTTTTGTATAACTTTTTAATTATTGATAAATTCTTGATGGTTGAGAAATTTATCCTTTCATCTTATTCTCTTTAATTTTCACATCAAATGTCTTTGTTTTTTATGTTTGAGTCTCATATCCAAGAGTATTTTTACCCATGAAATTAGTTCTTTGATCATTTAACACTTCCTAAATTGATATTGTGCCTTATTTGTCTCTTTCTTTTAACACTTCATGCGAAAACCTTCTTAATTGTAACTTCTTCTTTGAACCATTAGTTTTACATTCAGACTCAACTTTATTTCTCAATGAAATAACTTCTACTTCCAGTGTCACGGTCTTATTTTCCTATTCCTTTAAAAACATATTATGATCATTAATTATCTTGATCTATTCATTAATATTCAATTATTAATTCACTACTACTTTATATTTAATATGTTTTTTCACATTATTCCACTAATTTTTCAAGATGATAAACTTCTACTTCAATTTCATCAACATAACCTGAATAATCCTTCAAAAAATCCAACAATTTTCCAATATATATTTATTTTTAGATCAAGAACCATGATATCCCCTTCCAATTATAACTTAAGATCTATAAATCCTTCTAATTTAACATCATCCTCAACAATAAATTTTTATTTTTCTAGTGATTTCATCATACCATTTTCCACTTCTAAGATAAAATATTTTTCAATACATTCTAAGGGATCTTCTATGGAATACTCTACCTCATCACTCACTAGAACCTTTCTATAAAACTTCTATCCACTTGAATTTATAGAACTGAAATTCTTTATAGGGGATAATTTCTAATTCTGTTTTTGTTAAAATTTAAACTCATCATCCTCTTCATCAAACTTCTTTTTACATGTAGCAGTAAAGATCCAAATATTTCCATAATGAATGTAATCAAAAAGTAACATACCCTCAAATTTACCTTTACCTATTTTGAACATCCTTTTTAAAAGTTTTAAGAAATCATCACTTACCACTTATTCAATTCCAATCACCCAAACATCTTGGTTCTCCATATATCTGAATAAAATTTCATTAGATTAATTTTATAAATATATTTATAGATTCACTTAAATTTCTTATGAAACTATTTTACTATATAAATCATTAAGAGATAATTCTAAAAGATTCATTTCATCATGTGTTGACACCTTCAAATTTTCAGTTGATGTTAATCTCCATATGATCTTCTTTACAATATTTGAATCATTTAACACATGAGCAAGGTCATGAATATCTCTAATAACTTTTGTAAGATGATTAAATAATTTATCAAATTTTTCATTTGAATTCATCTTTAATTCATTAAATATTTATTAAAAACATTCAAATTTTATTTTCTCACTTTTATATCACATTCATATATATTATCAAGCTTGTCCCATACTTCTTTGGATGTTGTTTCATTAATCACCTTCATATAAATTTGATTATATAAATATTTGGATAAAGAATTATGATATTTATTTTTATTATTTCACATCATGTTACCTACTTCCATTATCTAACATCTAAAAGGATCACTTACTTGAGTCCCATGTATTGTTTATGAGTAAACATCTTACCCATGAGATCTTAAATGATATCTCATACTCTTATAACATACCTAAAAATTACACCCATCAAATAATATTACTCCCTCAATATTCATAATATTCTCCATTAAAATTTCATTTGATAGATTCTCTAAGTAATAACATGTGGATTTGATACCACATGTTGTAAACTATAGTTCTATTGTACACTCTAAGAGGGTGGGTGTGAATTAGGTTGTCTTGAAAAATTCTTATTATCTTTAAAAAAATTGGACATTGTATTTATATTAGACAAGAAAATTTGAATCTATCATGTATTCATAATCAAATGATGAAATGGTATATATAAAATTCAATTAAAATTTTACATGATTCACTTGTAATGGGATATATCTGAGTACATATCAATGATGTGTTTATATGCCAATTATCTGCTACTTCACTATTATGTGATTACAAGCTTTAGGATAACATCATTTCTCATCCAAGGTCTATATCCTCTTATTCTAATCCACTCACCTTGTTCAAGATGTTTACAAATATATATTCAATATATAGGTCTAACTCACAAAGATATCAATTAAATATTTAACCGAGAACTATAATGAGTGTTCTCCATAGAACTTCAATATTCACCTCAAGCCATTGTTGTTTCACCATCTCCCTTTCTTTCACATATGATTTCCATTGGATATACCTGTGAAGGTTTTGACTACTAGATATGGGAGATATCTTATAGTGATTTGTATCATTGTTAGTGGTGGAATCAAAATGATTTTAATCTCAATGATGTGAAATCCATGCTAACTGAATTTTTAGGAATGTTTATTAATGGAAATTATTTGTGGTTTTAAAATTAAATTGAATATAGGTTTTGGATATTGTAGGATATGTGAAATATACATAATATTGATAACTCTAATATTTTTGAAATAGGGTTTCATCAGTGGGTTATAGTGAAAATATATTTGTTAGTATTCCTATAATACATGGTCTAGAATAATATACAGAAAAAGAGAGTGACATGGAATCCAACTTCACTTCTATCATCAATAATAGTTTCATCCATTCATTTCATGAAATTCCAATATCCTTGAACCTGTGTCAAAATCTAGTGATTACATGACCTTGTATATTCTAATTAAAGATATTTTTACACAAATTTATAAATCCAGGTCACAATTAAATGTCAAGAAAGATACAAGAATTTCCAAGGGAATTATTCCATCCAATAATAAAAAAATTGTTTTCCAACATATTTATTTTTGATGATTAGATTAATATATGTTTATAATTGATTTGGTTGAGTAAAAGATCCATTTTACTAACATTGTTAATATGAGAATTTATAATTATACATTAAATTATTTGAAATCCCTTGATTTATGATGTAAAGTGTATCAGAACATGGTAAATGAGAATAAATAATAGAGAAAACATTTATTCTTGAAGTGTTTACCTATCATTGGTAATATTTCATAATTAATGGAAATAAGGATTGAGGGTTTACTGATACTTGTCAGTGGTCAAATATCCCATATGATTTCAATTGATCACTAATTTTTCTAGATCTTTGAATTAATCATATGTGACATTTGTCCACTAACAAGTAACGATCACCTAGACTTTCTCACTCCTTTAAATCTCTACCCAGACTATTAATGAAACACCACCTATCCCACCATATACCAAGTGAATAAATGAATAAACATCAACTCCTCCCACTTATTGGACTCCCACCTAGAAAGGTTATAGAACCCGTCCTAGAATTACTATTTTTTCCCAAACAACATCAAATTGAGAACCTGAGACAAAAGCCACATGTTTACCCTAGATTATTTATTTTCATGTCACCCTTGTGTAAAATGATAACTTGTTAGGAATCATAACTGATAACATTCAAATTTTGGGTTCCCTTTATTAGAATTATTTATAACTTTCTTCTTTGATTATGAATATCTTATGTGTATTTTTTTTGTAAAAAATGAATATTTTATAAACCTAATAAGATGAATATGAATTGAAAATGGATTCACACTAATCATATGATAAAAGAGTATGAATATGGAGTTAGTGAGTTCATCAATTTTTCAATAGAGCATGAATACAACCCTTCTCAAATCCTTTGTCTGTGTTCGCATTATTGTTATTCAAGAAAACTTAGTCTAGAAGAGTTGGAAGAACATTTTATTTGTCATAGAATAGATCAGATCTATAAATGTTAAAGTAAACATGGGAAAAAATTTAACTTTCACACTAATTGGGATGATACTATGGTTTATGAATCATTTGATATAAATACCAGTTTAAATGATGATGGATATCGTATGGAAGAAATGATAATGTAAATTGAAGATGAACTTCGTGATTGTCCAAATTTGTTTGATAATTTAAATGGATGTTCTAAGATACCATTGTATACCATTTTACTAAATACACAACATTTTAGGTTGTATTAAAGTTATATAATTTGAAAGATGAAAATGGATGGAGTGACACTAGCTTTACAAAACTACTTGGTATCCTAAATGATATTATACCAGAAGAAAATGAACCTCCTTGTTGAACATATAATGATAAAAAAATATTGCATTCAGTGGGAATGATCTCTAAAAAAATACATTCTTGTCCAAATGATTTCATATTGTTTCATAAGGACCATGAATCACTCATAAAATTCCCTAAGTGTGGTGTGTATTGATACAAGAAAGATGAATCAAGTCCTTCAAAAGTTGTATGATACTTTCCTATCATTCCATGGTTTATAGACTATATGGATGTTAGGAAACTGTGAGATAATTTACATGGTATGCTAATACAAGAATTAAATATGGGAAACTAAGTCATCCAACAAAATCTCATTAGTGGAAGAAAATTGATTACAAGTTTCCTAAATTTGGAAATAAGCTAAGACACTATCATCTTGTGTTATCTACAGATGGAATAAATCCTTTTGGTGTAAATAGTAATATTCATAGTACATTTCTAGTCATGTTGGTAAATTATAACTTTTCTCCATGGTTATGTATGAAGCGCAAATACATTATGTTGCCTCTACTTATATCTGGACCAAAACAACCTGGTAATGATATTAATGTCTATTTGGATCCAATGATTGAACATCTGAAATTATAACAACCCAGTAATTATAACTTTTCTCAGTGGTTGTCCATGGTTATGTATGAAGCGTAAATACATTATGTTTCCTCTACTTATATCTGGACCAAAACAACCCGGTAATGATATTAATGTCTATTTGGATCCATTGATCGAATATCTAAAATTAATGTGGGATATTGGTGTTACAATGTATCATGCTCATATAAGTGAAGTATTCACATTTAGAAACATGTTGTATGGGATGATAAATGAATTTCCTACTTATGGAAATTTTTCATGATATAGTATTAAAGGAGTGTTGGGGTGTCCCATTTATGAAGAATACACAAACTCGGTTCGGTTGAAACATTCCTCAAAGAATGTGTTTTAGGAAATCAGAAATTTGTACCTTGACGACATAAATACTAATCATAGAAGACAACATTTGATTGGAATACTGAACAAGGTACAACACCATATCCACTAATGGGTGATCAAGTGTTTGATAAAGTAAAATATATTGACATTGTTTTTGGTAAACCATTTTTGAAAAAACCTTACAAAATCAGGTTAGAAAAAGATATCAGTTTTCTTTAAATTACCTTATTGGAATTGTTTGTACATCATACATTTTATTTATATCATGCATGTAGAAAAAAAATGTATTTGATAATGTTATTGGAATGTTACTTAATGTTCCTATAAAAACAAAATATGGAATCAAGGCTAGGTTAGACATGATTAGCATGAGGATAAGGGAAGAGTTAACAGTGATGAAGGGTAAAGGGCATACTTTTCTTCCTCCAAAATCTTACACTCTATCCAGATAGGAAAAATTAAATTTGTTTTCCTTAATGGTGTAAAAGTTCCATATGGGTATTCATAAAATATCAATAATGTCATGTCAATGACTAATTTGAAGTTACAGGGACTAAAATCTCATGAATTCCATGTTTTGATGCAAGATTTTATGTTCATCACTTTATATTGAATTTTTCCTAAAAATGTACAATATACATTAACCAGACTCTACTTTATTTTTAAAGTCTTATGTATTAAAGTTATAGAACTAGTGAAGTTTCAAATCATGTTTAAGGAGTTTGTAGTCATATTATGTGAATTAGATATGTTCTTCCCACCATCATTCTTTGATATAATGGTCCAACAGATGGTTCACTTGGTTAGAGAGGTTCAACTATGTGGTCTAGACCATTACAGATGGATGTACCCCATCAAATGGTTTATAAATATTCTGAAATGGTATGTCAAGAATCGAAGTCAGTTAGAATTTTGTATTATAGAATGATATATTTTTAAATAAGTTATTGAATTTTGTACTAATTACCTATCATATGTTGATAGAACCGGTCTCCCAAAGTCCCATCATAGTGGATGCCTAATGGGCGAAGGGATTTCCAAAAGAGATGTTGTTACAATTATCATCATAGAGTAATAGAAATCACACCTTTATATTATAAATAATAGTGAAGATGTTGATCCATAAATTAAAGCCCTCAAATAAATTCTTAGAGATTTGAATCCATCAATGGATAAAGGATGGATATCAAATACACATAATCGCTAGTTTATAGGATGGTTTAGAGATCATATTTATAATAATTTATCTGAAAATATGAATTCAATTTTCGAATGACTTTGATAACTAGATAAGGGACCAAATGAAAATGTAATATATTACACTAGTTTTTTAATCAATGGTTATATGTTCTATACAAAAGAACATGATAACTACAATATGATGCAAAATAGTGGATTAACACTTATGATGGAAGCAGTGCACATATCTTATTCCAAATATTGAAATCTAATTTTTTTGAATATGTCATATTTTGTCATTATCGAACATATATACGATTTGGATTATAAAACATTTCAAGTGTTGGTTTTCCATTTCAAATGGGTTAACAATGGGAGTGTAGTGAAAGTTAATTAAATGGGATTTATAAAGGTGAATTTCAAAGTAGAAGGGGAAAATGATGAGTCTTTCATAATTAAAACATAATCAGTGAAAGTATTTTATATCTTAGATCCCGAAGTTATGAAGGATCGAATAATAACTGAGAAGGAAGGTTGAATCAGTTGTTCAATTTTTATAAGTTTCAATACTTTTTAAAACTTAACCCCTGTAATCTATTAAGATTTATTTCCTTATCAATTTTTTAGTAAATACTCATGCATGAAAAAGTATGAAAGTAAGTAAATCACACAAGATTTATAAGGTTCGACCTCAGTGTGAGAACCTATATCCTTACCATATCCACTTACATGGTTCTATGGAAATATACTATTATGAATAAGTTAATACAACTTATTCTAACTCCAGTTAGACACTTTTATATCCTGATAGGAAATATTTTACAGACTCCTATCAATTTACAAAGTTTATTACAAAACAATTGATCCAAAACAAAATAATAATATTGTGTTAAATTTGATCCAAAAAAGCTCAGTATGGATCTAATTTTTTTGGATCTGGTTCTCACAATCTGATGAGTTCAATACGAATCTCCCTTACTCAATATGCACTTCTCAAACTATGCTCAAACACTCAGTCTGATTTTCCTCAATCTGATTGACTCAATACTATGGAATCAATACGATGAACCCATCCTCAATCTGAAAAACTAAAACTCTGATCAAATTCTCAATGCGATCTTCTTTAATCCAATTAACTCAATCTATTTGACTCAATATAATGATTCTCAATATGATTCACTTATCTAGTAAACAAAACTTTCAGGTGTTTGATCTTTTTTTGGGATCTCATTCTAGAAATAACTTTCACTTGAATTATTTAGTGCTCCACCTTTTTTGCTTACATGAAAAGTAATAATGAATTAATGATCTAAGAAATTATTTATAGGTAACTTGGAAAAGAAAGAGTGAAACTTTAAAACTTTCCCAACTTCCTAAGATTTAAAAACTCTAAAAATATCTCACATTTAAAATTAAACTTTTACTTATTCAATCCACCTTAGATTTATCCTATATTTATGAAAAATTGAATTTCAAGTTTGACCTCTTAAACTCTTCATAAAACTTATAGAATATTCATTTTGAGTCTTCTTTGTAATTAGACTTCTTATACTTTCAAACCTTTCTTCAATTTGATGTAACTTCCTCATCTTCAATATGATGTATCTTCCTCAGGTTCAATATAATGTATCTTCTTCAGGTCATTATGATATGACTTTATTTCTCATCTCCTTATGATCTATCTTTCTTTCTTATCTCATTATGATCTAACTTTCTTTCTCATCTCATTATGACCTTCCTTTATTTCTAAGCTCATTACGATTTGTCTTTCTTTCTCAGCTCATTACGATATACCTTTCTTTCTCATCTCATTATGATCTGCCTTTCCTTTTCAAATTATTATGATCTACTTACTTCTTAGCTCATTACGATTTGTTTCCTTCTCATCTCATTACGGTCTATTTCCTTATCATCTCATTATGATATATTTCTTTCTCAACTCATTATGATGGAATTCTCATTACAATGGATTTCCCTATTATGATGGAAATCCCATTATGATGATTTTCATATAAATATGGAAAGTATTAAACAATGAATACACTTGGAAACTTTTAAATTCATCAAACTTTATTAGCTTCACACATTTTAACTTTCAGATTTGATCTTATTTTTCTGGTACTTCTGGATCTAATGAAAACTTTATCCTGATAATTGGAACTTCTTTAATCATTAAAATTCTTACATTTCTTCAAAAGATTTTATCATTAGTATGTTTCATGATTTATAATAACTTTATGATCAACAAATCACCATCGGACTTAGATTATAAAGTTTGAAAACTTTATAACTCCTAAATTTGCAATATTCTTTCAAAACTCTTTAGCAACAATAAAACTTCTTCAAATAGAAACTTATTTCTTTCTAAAAAATCTCATTACAATTACTAGGTCTGATTCCGGAATAACAAAAAAGTTCTTATACAAAAAATTTAGTTTTCAAAAAATACAAAAAAGAAATTGTTAAAATAATTTATCAGAAAGTTTCTTCAATCCCCCCTTTGTATTTTTTGACAACCCTTGTTAACAAATTTTCTAACTCTCAGAATTTTCTCACAACTCAACTTTTGTAAGAAAATAAAGTTTTTTGACTTTTATCAAAACATATATTTTCATAAAAGAGAGTTTCCTAACACCGCACTAATGTATAAAGTAATTTTTTTTAAGAAATTTTATCCCTCAGTGGCAGGAAAATTTTACAGCCATGTAAAGATAAATTCTCCCTCACTTTTATTTTTATCTCACTTTTCTTTTTCCCACCCCCATTTTATGATAACCAGATCTTTAGATTAATTTAATAAAGATAAGTAAAAACTTCTTACAAAGTAAAAATTTATTACACTCTCTCTCCCTTTTTCAACATAATCTAAAGTACGGTGGGGATACTTCCTTATGAGGTTTAGGAAGTCATGGGATGAGGCTGAACATGATATTGTAGCCTCAATTCCACAAACCTTTCTTTCGGTATTTCTTTTTAAAATATATCAACAATCTGATACTTTGTTGTGATGTATTCCTGCAAAACATCTCTAGCAGTAACTTTATCTTTTATAAATTGAAACTTAATATCAATGTGTTTTCATCTTGAATGTTGAATAGGATTTTTTGAAAGATCCCTTACACTCTGATTATCACAAAGTATCTTAAATGTTTTAGAAAATTTTCCTTTAAAATATTCCAAATGAAATTTCATCCAAAACATTTGAGTACAATCTTGAGTAGCTACAACATATTTAGATTCTGCTGTGCTCAAAGTTACTGAACTTTTTTTCTTACTATTTCAACTCACACAACATTCACCCAAGAAAAATGTTCCTCCTGAGGTTGATTTTCTATCATTATAATCTCCATCCTGATCGACATAAGTATAACCATGAAACGTCATATTATAATTTATTTTTTATAACAACCCATGTAAATTTATTCCTTTTACATATCTCAAAATTCTCTTTATTTCCAACATGTGTGAGTCTTTCAGATTACTTTGATATCAGGAACACAAAGTCACGGTATAAACAATACCATACCTTGAGGTTGTAAGGTAAATTATACTTTTTATCAACTTCTAAAAGTCTTTATAATTCACACTTTTTCTGGATTCATCTTTACTCAAATTTTTTCTCATAGATATAGAAGAAGAAACTTATTTATATTATACCATGAAAAACTTTTGTAACAATTTCTTGGAATACTTTTATTGAGATAGGAAAATGTATTTTTCTTTTTATTGAACTTATAATTCAAGGAAGAAATTTAATTCTACAACATTGATATTTAAAAATTATTATTTATTTCCTTATAAAATTCATTACAAACTTTTTCTTCATCCCCAGAAAAAATTATATCATCCAGATAAATAATTACAATTAGAGTTCTGGAGTCAACATCTTTCACATATAAGTTGTTATCAACTTTTCCTTTAGAAAATTTTATCATTCTCAAACAATTTTCAAGCTTATAATACCATGAATTTGGACCTTATTTCATCCCATACAAAGCATTCTTCAATTTATAAACTTTGTTTTCATCCTCATCAAGTTGAAACCCAAAAGGTTGTTCAATATAAACTTCTTCCTCAATCTCACCATTTAAGAAAGGTGAATTTACATCCATCTGATAAACTTTGTAATTCCGATGAGAAACCACTACAAGAAACATTTTAATATTTTATAGCCTTGCAATGGGGGAAAAGGTTTCATCAAAATCCACACCTTCAACCTATGTGTATCCGTTACAAACAAGTCTTTCTTTATTTCTTGAAACTTCTCCATGATCATTAAATTTTTTTCTATAAACCCACTTTCTTCTGATAACATTTTTATTTACTAGTCATGGAATAAGTTCCCATGTTTTATTTTTCTCAATCAGATCCAACTCTTCATTAATAGCATCCACCCATTCTTTGTGTTAAATAACCTCTCAAATTGATTTTGGTTTAACTTTTTAGATAATTGAAGTCTGATTTTCTAATCTCAACTTCCTTTTGGTTTGAACTGGAGCCTTCTAATTCCCAATAATGTTTTTAGATTCAACATGTTTTTGTAAGGTATTAAATTTCAAAGTTTCTTTCCCAGCTAAACTTTCTTTATCAAAAGATTCTTATGAATCTTGATAAGGATGTTTTGACTTACTTTCACTATTATTGTAAATATCTAGTTTATCCTCCTCAGCATTCTCAACAAATTTTGTTAAGTAATTTTGGTTTTCAATAAATTTCACTTCATATGAGTCCACCAACTTTTTTAAACATTTGTTCCAACATTTTTAACTCCTTCCATTTGGTGAATATACTATAAAAGTTTCTTCCTCAAATTTCTCATCAAACTTTACCAGATGATGATTTTTTATTTTAAGTAAACATGGAATTCCAAAAACATTGAAGTATTTAAATGAAGGTTTTTTGTTATATCACATTTCCTAAGGAGTTATGTTGGTCTCTGGTCTCAACAAGCATCTATTTTGAACATGTACAGAAGTAATAATAACTTCTCTCCAATAAAATTTTGAAAGTTGGTATTCTACTAACATACTTCTTCCTATTTACACCAAACTTCTATTCTTTCTTTCTACTACTCAATTTTTTTGTGGAGTATAGGGAGGACTATAATAATATTTGATACCATGATTTCTTAGATAAGTTTAAAAAGTATTTCTTGTGAATTCAGTACCATTATTTGTTCTTAACTTTTTTAGGGAAGCCCCCATTTATTTCTCAACATCTTTTCTGAAGAATTTCAACCTTTTAATAGCCTCTGACTTGTGATTCATAAACATGATGTTTGTCATCTGAGTGAAATCATCAATAAAAGTGATAAAGTATAAATCTCCTTTTGTTTATTGATGTCTCATCATCCCACATAAATCAGAATGAATAAGCTCAAGTGGTCTGGCAGATTTAATTTCAACTCTTTTATGATTTTTTTTAGTCATCTTCCTTTTTTTACAAGTAACAAAAACATATTCTTCTCTTATTTTCAATTGTAGAAAGTTTCTAACGGTATAAAATTTAGAAATTTTGTTTATAATTTTCTATCTAAGGTACCTAAGTCTTTGGTGCCATAATTTTTTTTCATCTTTAGCACTCAAGTAACATGATTTCTGTTTAGAAGAGAGTCCCACTGGTTCTTTTTTCCTTTTGTAATAACTTTTCCATATTTCACGCTTTTGATGATACAAAAATATTTTCTAAAAACAACTTCTTTTTTCATCGTCACAAATTTTACTTACACTAAGTAAGTTATGTTTTATCCCATCAAAAAATAAAACTTCCTTATATTTCAACTTTTACAATTCAATCTCAGTCATTCTGATTCATCTGATTTTTATGGAACTATCATTACCAAAGGTAACTACTCCTCCATCATGACTTTAAACATGTTTCAATATTTTTATATCACGTGTCATATATAAAGAACAACGACTATTAAGTATCCATGGTTTTTTCCTTTTACTTTATTTTAAATATGTCTCAATAAAAAAAAGTTCTTTCCTCTACTTTCTTCGTTGCGGCTTCCATTTCTTTACTATTGTAAGAAACTTGTTCCAGAAGCAGTGACATATATTTTTCAGAATTATGACCAGCCTTATCACATCTTCCACAAACTTCTTCCAGACATTCAAATTGATTTCTTGTTGGAAAGTTTCTAACATCTTGAGAATTCACTTTTTCAACTTTCTATAAGTTAGGAAAGTTACTTCCACTATTTCTTCCAAATTTCTCAAATATTCTTCTAGGTAGCGATATGTTGTGACAAAAATTATAAGATTTATGCCCATAGATTCCACAAAACCAAAAATAACCATAAAATATTGATTTTCTATTTAAGAAAGATATTTCTTTGTAGAAACTTTTTTGAGGTTGGTAAATTATTTCAACTCTAATATACTTAGGATGTGGACCATATTTTCTTTTGAGTGATTTTTATACTTTTATAGATTTGATAGGTTTCTCAAATCCTTTCTCCACCCAATATTTCCCAATACCTTTTATGGAACTTGAAATGTTAAAATAATTAGATGAAACATTAATTTTGGTGAGTGAATATTTCAACGGATTCTCATATTGAGCCTTCTCAGCAACTTTAGAAGTTGTATATTTTACTTTTGAAGATTTGTTGAAATTTTCATTCATATTTATCAAGGTACTTTCAGACTTAAGAAGTTTTGATTAAAACTCGTTAGCTTCTTCTTCCTTAAATGTTATCTTCTTACTGATATCTTCAACCATATTTCCCTATTAAGAAATTCTAAGTTTGTAACTTAATATATCCTGAATGTATTCATCCTCCTACTTGATGAAATATTTTCTCCCTTAAATAACTTATTCACAATCTTTATTTATCATTCTGATTTATTTATTGAGAGATTTTTTTTCTCAAGAAATACAAGAAGTTATGTTCTGAGTTGATACTCTCTATAAGATTTTTTACCTCCTTATTCTTCAATATTTGAGGTGTCTTCAACTTTCTCAAAATTTTTAATGAAGGTTATGAATTTTTATGAACTTTCATCTTCTAAAGAATTCTTTTCAGTTGATTCTGATTCATATTTCTTACTCGACATACTTCTATTATTCCTAGTAACCTTATTTTTTGATTTTTTGGATGAATTTTCTTATTTAAAACTTTTTTTCAACTTTTTTCATTGAGTTTTTTCATCAAAATCATCTCGATATTCTCCAACTTTATTCTTGGGGAAATTCATAGAAAAGTGTCCAATTCCACCACACTCAAAATATTTGAGAGGAAGTTTACCTCTATAATTTCTTCTTACTAGTCAATAGTTTTTGGATATAAGAGATATGATTTTATTTTTCAACTCATCATCCTCTTTACCTTCAGAGTCATAAGGATCAACATCTTCAACATCTTGAATTTTCAACTTTATCATAGATTCAAAATCCATTTAATATCTCATCTTATTTTTAAACATTGGATATTTTATCATTTAATAAGAAATAATAAATTTATAAAATTCATCAAGAGATAAATCATCATTATCTTCTAAAGATGAAATTTTATAATCAAACCTATCCAGGAAGTTTCACATAAGTTTCTTCACAATGTTAGTATCTTCCAGGACATCTCCAGATAATATGATATTGTAAACAATTTCATTTACTCTAATGAATTATTCATCAACAGTTTCTTCATCTCTCATTCCGATGTATTTATAATTTTTTTTTGATAAATGCATATAACATTAATGACAAAGATCAGCAGAAGTACATGTGCAAATCCATGAAGGTAAATTTTCCAACCAGAACTGGTTAGTACCAAATGGGCCAGAGGCCGCCAGCTGATGGGTCGTGTTGTTTCCTTCCCTTGTGGTGAATGAGAAGGAGCACAATAGAAGCATTGGAGAAGTGAGAGAATTCTCCTGATGATGATTCCAAAAGACTGGAGTCCATCGTCGTTGTGATTAATATCATCGATTAGGATAAGACAGTCAGACTCAATGATGATGTCACTCCATCCACATTCAATAGAGAGCATCATACCAGCAAGGATGGACATGTATTCAACAACTTCTGGTTCCCAGAATGCCTGATGTGGTTCATACTTAGTAGCAAGGATTTTCCCTAGATGATTTTGAGCAAGGAGGCTGAGGGCAACAAGCCCAGCTTTTGGAAGCGATGCGTCCACATTAATCTTGAGAATCCCTTCTGTTGGGGGATTCTAGTGAGCAGTATGGGAGGGGGAAACACCCGGCATAGAACGTTCACTATGGCCTTTCCAACCATCAATCCAAGAAGTAGCCTGATCAATCCAAAATTTGGGGGGTCTGTGAGCATAATGAAAAACAGCGTCATTGCGCCGGACCCAAATAATCCAAGCCAAAGTGCAGAGTGAACCAACATCAGCCGAGGTGAAAGAGGAGCACCAATGCATCAGAATATCAAGAAGGTCAGAGGCCAATTCCAGTGAATCAACTGAAGATGGGCCCCATTGATTCCAGATTTCCTTAGCTCCCGGGCAGAAAATGATAGTGTGTAGAGGAGTTTCAGGAGTGTTCAGACGGAAAGGGAAAAAGGCGGTACTGGCCATATGTCGATAAACGAGAAGGATCATTGTTGGGAGAGTGCCCGTACAAACCTGCCACCAAAATTGAAAAAAATTTGGGGGGACGTTGAGTGACCAAATCGATTTCCAAGGTCCCTCATCCCAGTCGACTGAGTGGATTCCAAGAGAAAGTCTATAGTCGGATCTCACCGTGTAGTCTCCTGAAATGTCATTGATCCAGAATAGATGGTAAGGGCATACGTCTGGTACCCAGGGAATTCTAAGGATAATTCTTTGATCTCTTTCATTAAACCACTCAAGGATCTTTTCCAAACACCACCCTTGTCCCTAGTCAGAAAGGAGGAAGCTAACAGTGGCATCTTCAAGACCTGGTTGGGCGGGGGATGTAGCCTTTAAACCATCCTTATCAACAAGCCAGGGATCATTCAAAAGTTTAATAGATGAGCCAGTCCCAATCCTCCAGCCCAATCCTTTATCCAGGAGCTTTTTATCCCCCCAAATGCTTCTCTAGAGGAAGCTAGGACTGGGACCAAGAGAGGAAGCATGAAAGTTCGTGTGGGGAAATTACCTAGCTTGTAGAACTCGTGCACATAGAGATGATGGAAGGTTAAGAAGGCGCCATCCTTACTTGGTCAATAGCACTTCATTGAAGAGAGGAAGATTCTGGAACCCCATTCCACCCTCTAATTTGGGTTTGTAAAGTTTCTCCCAGGCCATCCAGTGGGGTCGATTCCTTCCCTCATTCTTCCCCCACCAGAAATTGGTAGTATGTGTGTGGATATGGTCGATGATGGCCACCGGGATCTTAAAAAGGGACATAAAGTACCTGGGGACAGATTGGATGACATCTTTGATGAGGGTCTCTTCGCCAGCTTTCGAAATTCTTTTTGGGGTCCAACCTTGAATTTTTGCCTCAATCCTGTCCACGAGGGATGCGAAGATTTTTTTTTTGGACCAGCCAATCATCGTGGGAAGCCCGAGATACTTCTGATGGTTAACAACCATATGGATTCCAGCTGATGCGCAAAGTCCATCCCTCTTAGAAAGAGGCACCTCTGCACTGAAGGATATTTTAGATTCACCATGATTGATTGTTTGGAATGACGCCCTCTCATACTGACGAATCGCCTGGCAGATCACCCGGCATTCATTAATTGTTGCTCTGGAAAAAATGAGGTAGTCATTAGCAAAGAAGAGATGCGACACTGGAGGGATAACTCGGCAGACTTTTGTCCCATGAATAGACTTAGAGGATACAACCCTGGAAATAAGATTAAAAAAAACGTCAACCACCAGAATGAAGAGAAAAGGGGAGAGGGGGTCTCCCTGGCGAAGGCCTCGAGATGGGGCGAATTCTCTGGTAAGCTCCCCATTGACCTTGATTTTAAAAGAGACAGTCGAGACACAGTTCATGACCATATCTGTCCATTTAGCACAAAAACTAATTTTCTGCATAACGACTCTTAGGAAGTGTCATTCTACACTATCATAGACCTTAGACATATCCAATTTCCAGGCCATGGTTCCTCTTTTCACCGTGGAGCGTGATTTCATAGAATGGAACACTTCATGGGCCACAATCTCATTATCAGTGATCAGTCTCTTGGCCACGAAGGCTCTTTGGTTTTCAGAGATAATATCGGGTAGTCAAGGTTGCAACCAATTGACAAGGATCTTTGAGAAGATCTTGTAAGAGACTAATGGCTGATAGGTCAAAAGTCAGGGATCGCCATAGGTTTCTTGATTTTGGGGATGAGGACGAGGACAGTTTCATTGATGGCCGCAATGCTGGTATTACCAGCCCAGATATTTTTAATCATATTGCAGATGTCAGGACCGATTATGTGCCAGTATTGCTTAAAAAATAGGGCACGGAACCCATCTGGTCCCAGAGCCTTGGTGGGATGAAGCTGTTTCAGATCCAGGCGTATCTTGTCATCTATCACATCTTTGGAGAGTTTCCTATTGATCTCTTCAATGATCACAGGTCTGATACATTCTTCACTTTAGTATTCCCTTTGAAAATACTTTTCATCTTGCCCTGCATACTTTTTGAAGTATTGAGACCCATAAACTTCTGATAAACATTATTTGATAAGGATATAAGGATTGAATTTCTATCCTTTACATCAACTTATATATTTCTCTTATCAGCAAATTTCATAGGAGAATCTTTCTCAATAGGTGGAAAACCAATAGTAGAAGCATCAACAACTTCCAAGCCAAGAGATAAGAGATAAGGAATCATCCTTTTTTTCATCCATAATAATTTTTACCATCAAATGTAGGAATTACTCTACTGTTGATAGAATTTATATTATCCATCATAAGGATTCAACAAGGGAACTCTGACACTGATACCAATTGAAGTTCCAAAGGATCTAATAACAACTAATATGGGGGTTTGAATCATTTTTTCACTTTTTATAAGTTTCAATACTTTTTAAAAATTAACCCCTATAACATGTTAACATTTATTTCTTTATCAATTTTTTAGTAAATACTCATGCATGAAAAAGTAGGAAAACATGTAAAACACACAATATTTACAAGGTTCAGACTCAGTGTGATAACCTATATCCTTACCATATCCAATCCCATGGGTCTATAGAAATCCACTATTATAAAGAATTAAATACAACTTGTGTCAACTCATTTTAGACACCTTATATCTCCCTATAGAAAATCTTATACTAAATCCCATCAGTTTAACAAGTTTATTACAAAAAAATGATCCAAAACAAAATAATAATAATTTTTTCAATTTTCTCCACAAAATCTCAATCTGGATCTAATTTTTCTGGATACGGTTCTCTTAATCCGATAAGGTCAATATGATTCTCCCTTACTCAATTTGCACTTCTCAAACTATTCTCAATCACTCAATCTGATCTTCCTTAATCCAATTGACTCAATACGATGGAATCAATATGATGAACTCATTCTCAATCAACAAAACTCAAACTCTGATCAAATTCTCAATACGATCTTCTTCAATCCGATTCACTCAATATAATTTAATCAATATAATGTTTCTCAATATGATTCACCTATCTGGTAAAAAAAACTTCCAGGTGCCTGGTCTTTTTATGGGATCATAGTATGAAAAATAACTTTCACGTGAATTCTTTAGCACTCCGACTTTTATTCTTACATGAAAAGTAACAATGAACAAATTATCTTAGCAAGGATTTATAGGTGACTTAGAAAAGCAATAGTGGGAAACTTTAAAACTTTCCCAGCTTCCTCATATTTCAAAACTCCAAAAAAACTCTCATATTTAAACTTAAACTTTGACTTCTTCAATCCTACTAATATTTCTATAAGATTTATGAAAAATTGAATTTCAATTTTGACCTCTTCAACTCTTCATAAAACTTATGAAATCTTCATTTTGATCCTTATTCATAACCAGCCTTCTCAGACTTTCAAACCCTTCTTCTGTCTGATGTAACTTTCTCATTTTCAATACAATATATCTTTATCAGCTTCAATATAATGTATCTTCCCCAGGTCATTACGATATTCCTTTCTTTCTCATCTCTTTATGGTCTGTCTTTCTTTCTCAGCTCATTACAATCTGTCTTTCTTTGTCAGCTCATTACGATCCACTTTTCTTTCTCAGCTCATTACAATCTTCCTTTCTTTCTCAACTCATTATGATCTACCTTTCTTTCTCAACTCATTATGATCTTACTTTCTTTATCATCTCATTAGGATATGTCTTTCTTTCTCAGCTCATTATGATATGTTTCCTTCTCAACTCATTATGATCTGTTTCCTTCTTAGCTCATTACGATTCGTTTCCTTCTCAACTCATTATGATCTATTTCTTTCTCATCTCATTATGATGGAATTCTCATTATGATGTAATTCTCATTATGATGGATTTTCCCATTACGATGAAAATACCATTATGATTATTTTCCCATAATGATGGAAAGTATTCAAAAATGAATACAATTAGAAATTTTTAACTTCTTCAAACTTTATCATCTTCACACATTCTGATTTCTAGATTCGATATTTTTTTTCTGGTACTTCTAGATCGGATGAAAACTTTGTCTTGATCGCTGTAACTAATTTAAACATTAAAATTCCTCCATTTCTTCAAAATATTTTATCATGAGTATGTTTCATGATTTATAAGAACTTCATGATCATAAAATCATCATATGACTTAGATTGTAAAGTTTGAAAAATTTCTATCTTCTGACTTCACAATATTATTTCAAAACTCTTCAGTAACAATATGACTTCTTAAAACAGAAACTTCTATATTTCTAAAAAATCTCATTATGATGGACTAGGTATGATTCCTTAATAAAAAAATCATTATTATACAAAAATTTTAGTTGTAAAAAAATACAAAAACTTTTTTAAAACAATTTATCACAAAGTTTATTCAGATATAGTAAACAAGAATTGGTTGATTGTCTTGCTGGTGACTAAAAAACTATAGGGTTAGATAAAAATTCAATCAAGGATGAACCTTTCATTGGGTGATCACAATCAGTTCATGGAGGCCCCAATATAGTCAATGTCTTGTATGTTATATTGGACCACAAATATGTTATTTGTATTCTCAATAGAGGATCCAAATCCCTTCAACCTTTAAAAAAATAAAGTGAGTTTAATGAGAAATTTGAAGTGTTTTTAAATATTCTATGATTTTACTCATAATATTACATGTTCACTATTATATTAAAATAATATAAATTAAATGCTTTACTACTCATGGAAACAATATCTTCTACACATGATGATGTTACCAATCTCAAGGTAGAACAAGAAGTTGATGCTAAAACTATAGAATTATTAGGGGATCAACAACATGTTGAGGAAAAAAAATATGGAATAGCATCACAGTGTTGAATAAAATTATCAAGGTAAGAATTAAGGGTATAAAATTTGTGGTTGGATGGAATCAATATGGCCAACCTGTTGAGCCCAACAAGTCAATGTTCATTAGTTATGTTGGGGTCACAATGAGGATGAATGTGCCAATTGATATATATTCATGGTGAAATGTCTAGCCTATAATGAAGGAAACCCTTTGGTAATATATAAAGGTAATATTACAATATACTTTCTCTATTTTACTAAAAAATTATATAATGAAATTTTGATTTTATTTTCATTATTCCTTATAGAGTTTGTTATTTTAGATTATTTCCATAAGATATATGTATTAATGGATATTGTAAAATCCCATAGAGCCTTTAGGAATCTTCTGACCAAATTTCATCTTAGGGATACTGAGAGGAAAGTAAATCCCCACCCACCAGTTACTTATGCACACATTATAAAGTAAGAAATATATAATGTTTTCATCAGTATCATGATGATAAATCATTTCATTTGTAGTGTAGTCGATAATATATTATTTAACATTATTTATTTTATTCAATTTTATTCAAAAAAATTTAATTTATGAAATAGAAAAGAAGTAATGAAAATAAATAACGTGCATCAAACCAATGTACCCAAATCGCAAAGAAAGTATGGGGTATCCTTCACTGGAGATTAAAATGGTATTTATTTTAAATAAATAATAAAATTATTATGTAATATGAAACAACATATGTTGCTTTGTTTATATATAGATTGATGAATCAAAATATGAAGCCACTTTCATCCCAGGTCATGTGTAATGGAAGGAGGATCATGTAAATAAGAAGGGTAAACTAGTTAATGAAAATGAAAAAGAAATACAGGAAACATGTGTAAGTATGAAATAATAGTAATTAATTGTGCTTTATAATAGTATTACATAAAAATATATATTTATGTTCATATTTTTTTATATGTTTTAGACACAAGAATTGGTAGCGATCGTATTGGAAGAAATCACTAGCTTTGAAGTGGACGGAACAATATCATCACGTTAGAGGTGTAGATTTTCGAGTGTCTCCTCAAACATATTTTGAGAATATAGAACTATAATAATATACATATAAGATAATGAAATTATTGCAGATGAAAAGATATTTTTTTCAATATATTATTATTCGGTATGGTTTGGAAGACCAATATATGTGAAAATATCAAAGAAAACTAGCAGTGGAATGAATATCAGCACATGAACAACCAAATGACCCCACTATATTTGAGACTAGTCATTCTCCTAAACCAAATTCCTTACCTAATTTAATCAATTTTTTCATTACTCTTTCTTCTAAATTTGAATCAAACAACTTCTAATGACTTTACATTACTAAAAATCTACAAAGTAAAGTTGTATGTGATTTTTATCTATCAACACCCATGAATCACCTTGTTACGAGGGGTAAGATGTATAATATCCTAGGAGACAAGCTACACAAAAAATAACTCCCAAAATATCACATTAGAGTGGGTATTGAGGTAGCTCAAAATCCAAGTGTTGAGTTGTGTGTTCCACTTGATTCAGATATTACAATGTTCAATGATGTTATTATAACTTTCATAGCATAGTTGTACAATCTTATAAAGATACATGAGGTTTGTCCTTAAAAAAAATTTCAAATAAAAAAGCTATAATGGTTGATGAAAAAAGTTCTAAAGTGAGTTTTGGTATTAAAAATAGATAAAACAATGGGGAAACGGAAGGTTGAATCAAGACAATCTAGTGAATTGAATAAGAAAACAAAAGAACCTTCTGGGAGTACCTTCCCCCTACCAGTTCCACTAAAACATATATTATCATTACAACTTCATCTAAAAACCAAATTCAAATATGTATATGTGTCCTACATTCCATATGAAGAAGAAATATTTGGAACTATTATTAGAGACGTGATGGTATCCAGAGTGTAAATGAGATTCTCAAGTTTGAATGGTTGGGAGTCTTAGTTGTGAATACATACATAAGGTACATTTTCGTGATATGTATATCCAAAAAATGATCTAATATGTTCATTAAATTTAACAACTATTCATATTTTCTATAGGAATTTATATTACTACTATATAGATAAAACCCTACGAAGCTCGGTTTGGATTCATTAATCCTTGTATCATTTCTATGGATGAAATTAAATTGGATTCAAAAGAAATTGATAAGAAAAAAGATATGTTGTATAAGGTTTTTGAGAAGAAAATAATAGATGACAGACTCTTTTTGATGCCTAAAATTCAAGGGTAATACTTTTCATTCTAGTCATATAAAATATATTTTTATTTTTTTCATTACTTATTTGTTTTAGTTTTTTAGAAAGCACTAGATGTTAATCGTAATCAATCTGGATACCCCCCAAATATTCATTTTTTCGATCCAATGCATGTATATCCATCAGACTGACCACACATGATGTGTATTTTGAATTAATAATACATTATAATCAATATTTTATAGATATAATTCGAATTATATGTTTCAGTATGTGTTTTAATGAGAATTTTTTTATGCTAAGGTGATCACTAAATATAGTCTAAATCATGGTATGAATTCGGTGACTAAATATAAGAAGCCTTTAGATTACTTAAAATGGAAACATATTAATGTATGTATATAAATATTTAACTATCAAAATATATTTCAAAACAATTTACTTATTTTGGTCATTGTTTCTGTAGTGTCTGAAGAAAGATAACAACAACAATTATGGATATTATGTTTGTAAATTTATGAAATATGTCATAAACCATCAAAATAGTATCATCCTTGAAAAGGAAATTTTCAAAGGTAATTACAATTTCAATAAAAATATTTCTTATTTTTTTGTTTTTCTATATTTTCTCAGCACTACCAAGATTACTAAAAATCTACATACTCAAAAGAAGAAGTAAATTTGTTTAGATATTAGTGGCCAGTGTATACAGTTTCAGAATGTTTACTGATATAAAATTTAGGTGATTACCTACTATTTTTATGATCAAGTACGATCTATGACCTTAGAAATATATTTGGGGTGTGAATAATTAGTATCAGAATGCTTATATATTATTTTTGATCAATTTCTCAGGGAGAAGTATAATGGAGAAAATTAATTTGTTTAGAAATGAATGTGCAGAATACATGATGTCAGAATGTATACAGATATCATGAAAAGGTGAATTACTACTACTTATTTACTAAATTTTCTCATTATTTTATCTACTTTTTTTGTTTAATTACCATATCATTTTCATATGATACTTATTTTGTTAAATTTACACATTAGTTCAAAAAACATGTCACATGATCAAAAATGAGCAAACATGATCATATTGTTTTCAATCTTTTGGAAAATGATCCACAATTCATTTTCTATGTGTAGTAATTTACTGTGCACCAATCTAACACAAGATGTGTTCATTATGACCTGAAGTATGTGTTTTCAATATAAAAGTGTCATTTTAGTCTAAAATGTGCATCACATAGACAAAACTGAGAAAATGAGATCAAATTATTTTCAAACTTTAGGAAAATGATCCATAATTCATTTTTCATGTTTAGGTTTTAACCTCATGCCAATCTGACACATGATATGGTTGTTTTGACCTAAAATACATGTTTTCAATATAGAAGTGTCATTTTAATTTAAAATTCATGTTGTGTAGCCAAAACCAATAAAACAAGCTCATATTTTTTTCAAACTTTGTGAAAATGATCGATAATTCATTTTTCACATATAGGAATTGAGTGCACATCAATCTGAGAAATGATGTGGTTTTTATGACCCTAAGTGAATTTTTTCAATAGAAAGGTTCAATTTTAGTTTAAAACATATTTCAAATAGCCAAAATTGAGAAAACAAGCTCAGATATATTTTAAAATTTATGAAAACGATCCATAATTCATTTTTCACATGTAGGAATTGACTGCACATCAATCTAACACATGATGTGATCGATATGTCCTAAAGTGCATGTTTTCAATAAAAAATTCCATTTTAGTTTAAAACACACATCAAATATCCAAAACTAAGAAAACATGCTCATATTGTTTTCAAAATTTTGAAAAATGTTCCATAATTAATTTTTCATGTGTAGGAATTTACCTCACATCAATCTAATACATGATAAACTAAGAAAACAGGATCAGATTGTTTTCAAAATTTTGAAAAATGTTCCATAATTCATTTTTCATGTGTAGGAATTTACCTCACATCAATCTAATACATGATGTGTTTGATATGACCTAAAGTGTGTGTTTTCAATACAAAAGTGTCATTTTAGTTTAAAACACACATTAAATAATCAAAAACAATCTCGTATTATTTTTAAATTTTATGAAAACAATCCATAATTCATTTTTCACATATAGGAACTAACCGCACATCAATACAAGACACGATGTGGTCAGTATGACTTGAAGAGCATGTTTTCAATATAGAAGTGTCATTTTAGTTTAAAACATGTATCACATATCCAAAACCAAGAAAAAGAGATTATTTTGTTTTAAAAATTTAATAAAATGATCCATAATATATTTCTGATGTGTATGAATCGAATGGACATCAATCTGACACATGATTTGGTTGGTATGACTCAAAACGCATGTTTTTAATATAAAAGTGTCATTTTAGTTTAAAACATGTATTACATATCCAAAACCAAGAAAAACGGATCATATTATTTTAAAATTTTAGGAAAATGGTCCATAATATATTTCTGATGTGTAGGAATTGACCATGCATAAATATGACACACGATGTGGTCGGTATGACCTGAAGTGCATGTTTTCAATTCAAAAGTGTCATTTTAGTTTAAAATGTGTATCACATAGCCAAAACCAAGCAAAAGAGCTTGTATTATTTTAAAATTTTAGTAAAATGATCCATAATATATTTTAGATGTGTATAAATCAACTACATGTAAACCTAACACATGATATGGTCGTTATGACTCGAATTGGGTGTTTTCAATATAAGTGTCATTTTAGCTTAAAACACACCTCACGTAGATAAAACCAAGAAAATGAGGTCAAATTATTTTGAAACATTAGTAAAACAATCCATAATATATTTATGATGTGTAGTAATTGAATACACCTCAATCTAACAAATTATGTGGTTGGTATGACTCAAAGTGCATGTTTTCAATATAAAAGTGTCATTTTATTTTAAAACGCATATCACATAGAAAAAAACTAATCAATCGAGATCAGATTGTTTTAAAACTTTTGGAAAATGATCCATAATATATTTCTAACATGTATAAATTGATTTAATGTCAATTCGACACACAATTAACTGATAATATCATTAATATATACAGTAATTAACAATATGATTTATCATATGTGGACTATATAACATTAAAATTATAATTTGTTTATTTTTTTATTTAATTTTATTAAAATAAACATTGGTTTTATTGTAGGTACATACTTTTATACAGATATTGATCATTGAAAATAGTGCTGGTTTTTATTTTTGTATATAGGTTGTAATTTTTTTTGGTTAATTGTAAATATAACATTAACGTAAATATTTTGTATGTAAATTTTGAATTTAAATGATCGTGCAATGTGCTATTTGTATTTCAATCCAATTTACTGTATATTTTTATTCCTTTTTATATATTCTGATTGGGTTTGATTTTACAGGGTTGTTGCATGGTTTTTGTTGGGTTGCAACTATGTAGTTATTGAAATGGCCTTTATCAGCACTTCATATAGCACTGATAAAGGGTCTCTTTATCAATGCTTCATCTAGTGCTGATAAAGGTATCATTTATTAGTACTTTTTTAAAGTAATGATAAAGGTGTCCTTTATCAATTTTTTTCCTAGTGCTGATAAAGGTCAGGGTATTTTAATATCCTTTAGGTTTTTAGCACTTTTAAGCACTAACAAAGATCATTTTGAGCGTTGTTAAAAGCACATTTTATAGTAGTGGTTAGATCTTGCATCAAAACATGAAATTCATGTGATTTTTAACCCTTTAACTTTAAATCAGTCATTGAAATGATATTATTGATATTTGATGAATGCCCTCTAGAACTTTTACATCATTCAAGAAGTTGTAGAATTTATATCTCTCTTTCCTATAGAGAGTGTAAGCAGCTAGAGAAAGAAAATTTTATCTTTCACCCTTCACTAACACCAACTATTTCTGTATCACCATGTCAATCATGTCCAATCTAGCTTTAATTTCATTCTTTATTATTCCGGGTGCATTTATTAATGTGTCAATGACATTATCACATACATTTTTTTCCACATGTGTAACATCAAGAAAATGTTTGACGTACAAACAATTCTAGTATGGTAATTTGAAAAAAACTAATTTCTTTTTCCAATCAATTTTCATAATGTTTTTCAAAGAAGTATTACCAAAATCAATGTCTATATATTTTAATTTCTCAAACATTTTATCACCTATTAGTGGAGATGATGTTATACATTCTTTTGAACTCTCATCGAATGATGTTGCCCATGATTGGTATTTATTTCATCGAGGTAGAAATATGTGATGTCCTAGAAACACAGTTTTCAATGAATTTTTTAACCTAATTGAGTGTGTACCTTGTTCACAAATGATACACCCTTGAGTTCATTTAATGATATATCCTGAAAAAATTTCATAAGTAGGAAATTCATTTATCATCTCGTACAATATGGCTCTCAACATGAAATCTTAATTTCTATAAGCATCATAAAACTTAACAAAAAAATCCCACAATAATTTCAAATCTTTGATCAATGGTGAAAAATAAACATCAATATCATTACCTAATTATTTGTGTCCTAATATAAGCATATATAACATAATGTATTTTCATTTTAGGCATAACCATGGTGGAAAGTTATAATTTACCAACTTAAATGGTCATTTACTATGAGTACTACTTTGAAAACCAAAAGGATTCACTCCATATGTAGATAGTTCAAGATGAAGGTTTCTCAAATCGTTTCCAAATTCAGGATACTTGTGATCAATTTTCTTCCACTAAGGAGAGTCTGATGGGTGATGAAATTTATCATATTTATTGCTTATATTTTTGTGTCACATAAATTGCCTTATAGTCTCCTCACTTCTATATAGGCACCTAAACCATGGAATGATTGGAAGGTACCATGTAAATTTCATTGGACATGATTCATCTTTATTGTATAGATATGCACCACACTTTGGAAATTTTTAAGGGATTTTTAATACTTGTGAAATAGTATATAGTCATTTATATATGCATGTATTCTTTCAAAGATCACACCCATTGAACATAGAATTCGTTTAGCATGATGTGTTAATAAAGTAAGCTCGTTATCTTCTAGGAGCATGTCATTCAATAGAGAAAGTAGTTCAGTAAAGATGGTGTCACTTCATCTGTTTCTAGATTTTACATTATATAGCTTCAATATGACTGAAAATACTATATATTTAGTACAATCGGCATACAATGGAGTCTTTACACAACTATTTAACTTCTAAAATAATTTTAGACAATCACAAAGTTCACCTTCAACTATCATTATCATTTTTTCAATACGATATTCATCATCATTCACACCTATAATCATATCCTCGATACAGTATTCATCATTGTTCATAATTGTAATCATATTAGATGATCTATAAAATATAGTGTTATCCCAATCACTAGATACATTTAGTTTTTCCATGTGTTTAGTCCAATATTTATAACTTCGATCTATTTTATGACAGATCAAGTTTTCTTCCAACTCCTTTGGAATAATTAGTCTTGAATAACAATAGTGTAAACACAAAAAAAGGATTTGAGAATGATCATTTTCTTGATCTTTTGAAAACTTGATGAACTCTTTCACCCCATCCACATACTCTTTTTTCATATGATTTGCATCCATTCATTTTCAATTCATATACATCCTATTTGATTCAGTAATATTAATATTTAACAAAATAAATAAATACATAGAAATTATGGTCTTAGATCTCATAAAAGGCCATTATTAAAGGATCATTTAAGATATATAAAGTCATTTTACTATTATAATAAGAGAAAAATTATGCATATTGATATTTTTTGTAGTGATTGAAATCATTGAAGGATACCTGGACCTTAGAGAAGAATACCATTTGTGCACTTCAAAAACTCTACCTACTTATCACCTGAAATCACCGCCTCACATGATAAGTGGATAGAGTTTTTATAGTGCACATATGGTCCTTTAATCGATGAAGGATTTTATATATCATCCACAACTTCATTCAGTTCGGAACTCCATGCAATCAGAGTGAGAAATTTGAAAAAGAAGATCTCACATGTGATTAATTTGAAGATATATTATATGATCAAATAGAAAGACAAGATCCAAAAAAAGTAGCAATCAAATGAAATCAATAAGAGGTAATAGTTTATGTTTATTTATTTCTTCACTTGGTAAATGGAGGGTCAGGTGGTGTTTTAGTGATAGGATTATTAAGAGATAAAGTTAATATTTTTTCATATAATGAAAATGTTGATAGGACTCAATCACATGGTCTAGAGAACCTAGCATTTTAAGAAACTCTTGAATTTAATTGGGGTTTGACAAATAAAATTGTGGGACTATATCAATGGGATGAACTGATAAATTCAAATGGAGAAAAAAAAGATCAAAATAATACCTGAAATAAATTCAATGGTGATCGGAATGAATGAAAGTGGGTCTAAAAGTAAGGGAACATTGAAAAGAAAGACTTGCTTACTAATTATAAACAAGGTTAGAATGAAAGTGGAAGGAACCCTTAATGGGGTCAGCGGGAGGAAAAATTTTCACTTATTTTTAAACCATTTTTATTTTTAACCCTTCATCATATAGGCTGACAAGAATTTTCACCACTTTCTATTTTTGCACCAAAAAAAACCTTTTTCTGTAATGATATGAAAACACATACTCATCTCCACCTATACACACATCCCTCGCACTAAATATATTCACACATAATACACACAATAACCCTTATGTTTTATTTTTAATATTATATTATATTTATATTATCACATAAAATTTATGCTCACACTCACTTGCAACTATATCTCACATGAAACCCTTTACAAACACACACACATCAACAATTTATGTTAAATGACACAAATAAATTTTTTAAAATAATACATTTTTTTACCTTTTTTACTAACAAATCAAAAATCAATAATTTTGATTTTATTATATCATTATAATTCCAAGACAAAAAAAATAGATAAACTTTAAACTAAGAAAAAGATATTAATACAAATTTTAAAATTTTAAAAAATTGTTTAAAAAAATGGATTTTACATATTCATTAAGATTGTAACACCCAAAGAATTTAGAATATTTTTCTTTTTAAATAAATTTAATATATTTTATAGCTTTTAATGCAGGCAACACTAAGTTATCTTGCATTACACACAAGATAAACTTTCCTTGATAGCATACATTATATGAAAGACAGAGTTTTACCAAACAACAGTATATTATTAAAATATTATTATTTAATATAATAATATATAACATTGTCATTAAATTAGAGGTTATGAAGAGTATTAACTAACTTATGAAAATATATGGTTTATAAAAATATAAGATGAATTCATTGGAAACAAATTAATTATAAATTAAATAAACCAATTGAGTGTAAAGAAAATATTATATTTCTATACTTCCAAAGAAGTTTTGTAGTGTCCTCAGCCTAATTAGCCACCCAAGAAGTGCTACCAGGCCGGGTTCCACTGGACTTAGGTGCACCTCCCTGAACACCAAAGGCTTCTAACTAGTAGAGAGGGTGTAAATAGGTATAGTGGGGTGGATATACCCTTAAGGGATAGATATAATACTGGTTTGAGTATATAATATAACATGCAACATAAATAAAAGACTCAGCAGACTCAAACCAGACCCATCAATGGAGGAAGCACAATCAATATACAATAACGGAAGCAATTAATAAAAGACTACAACAAAATATAAACAAATCAATATGCCAGCATACCACTTATAGAACAAGTGAAATAATAGAGAATGCATTCATATCATGTCATACATACAATATACAAAAGAGGGTTTCCCATGGAAGACCATTGTAGCTATATATACATATAAGGAATGATGAACAAAAAGGAAACTAAACAAAAACTCCAACTAGGTACGACCACAAGGTTCCATAACAATATCCCATGAAAAAATGCTACGGTCCAACTCCTAAAGACAATCCTTTACCTAAACATAAAGACAAAGTCTACACGCATCCCGAAGGGCCTGTGTAGGGTGTGAGAATGAGTATCAGTAGGATACCACCCAAGTGTGCATATCCAACGTGAGTGTTTAAGTATAAGTGTAATAAAAAAGTAAATAAAAAGAAGTAGCTCAAGAATTTAAAATAAATGCAAACTCCACTGGTGTTCAATAGCCACTAGGGAGATGTCACCTGCTTTGGACAACATTGAAAGTCTGAAAAAGAGAGGATCCTTGGCCCATGGAACAAGGTACCCCCTGATGTCACATAGCTCAGGTGAACCCTCAGGTTCCACCTCAAATCAAGTAACTCAACACCATGTGCCTCCTGACACATTGTGTCTCCATAAAATCACTGATGTCTAGAAGTCGCACCCAAACAAGTCACTAATACCTCAGACCCCTTCTCGAAATCACACATCAACTCAAATCCCGACAACTAGATGCACATTGATGGTTGTCCTCGAATAGAAATCATCATCGGTTCATAGCCTGATGTCCCTAGGAACGATGATCTTTGTCCTCCCAAAATAAATCCAGGCCCACAGCTTTAAGCACGGTGAGTTTCATCCCCCAACTGATAGCCTCATCGCTATCAACCAAAGGCTCCTCACCTTCCATGTGGATTTCTATGGAAATCACCCCCAATAAAAATTCATAAGCCACACTATTGGGTCCTCTACCCACATGAGTGGTCAAAACCACCTCATCAGAGAGTCAACCTGTGTGTACATGACTCAATTCGGTGCTTTGTCCATCATGGGTGAGTGAAAATCACCAAAATAGTCCCTAAGACACACCATCACTAGAACCTCATGCCCCTGCAACCATGTTGCTCAAGTCCAATGGCCATTCCATTCAATATCATGGGACATTCCCAACACCTGACACCCCTATCGCCCCAAACTGATGTCCACGATGCCCAACCAGTGATCACATCACCCAAGTGCATAAATATATCTGGGAAAATCCCAAATAGATGATCAATATCGCCTCAATCCTGGTGTACTAGCTACCTCAATCTCAGGCTGAGCCCATCACGACCCCATGGACCTCACCAGTATATCACAAGCAATCACATATACATATTCATTTTCCATTTAATAATAAATTTAATGAAATTGAATTGTATATAAATAAAACAATAAGAAACTCACTTTAAACAAGTAATTCAATTTAATAATATTGAATTTCATAACAAAATAAAAATAACATATCAATATAGAGGTCTTGAATGCCTCAAATTCAATTGACTAAACCAAAACAATTAAAATAAATCATTTTAAATGAATTTGGAAGCTCGACCAAACCACCCCAAGGATTGATGGCCTCTAAACCATCTTCGCTCAAGCGAAAACGACTTAGTCATGCCCAATGGAATCCCATAGGGTCACACAGTCATTTTGATATGAAGCAACATGTATAAATGGGTCTTTCTCAAAATACCCAAAAGCTTGCTAAAATATGCACCCCCAAAACGATAATGAAAACAAGAAGTAAGGCATGCACCACCTACATTGGACTCATAGACATAGGCACATCCAATATCAATCTCTAACTCCTGGTGGTTTGGAAGAGATCTGAGTTTCCGTCAATCACCCTGAAAATGGGGCAAAACAACTTAAATGAATATAGTGCTCCATGAGGCGAAATAAAAATGAATAAAAGGCTAGGGTTAGGTTAGCCTTACCACTACATATCCAATGCATTTGAAGGCAAAAAAACAGAGCATCAATGAAGTATGTAGGAAAAATCCAAATAAAGAGAGGAGGAGGAGGTTTCATCCTATGCATAATGACCCATAAAAAAGAAGGGAGGGGAGAAAGAAGGAGAAAAGAAAAATTAAAGAAGGGAAAAGGTAATTTCTTACCTTTACTAGTTCACACGGTTTACTCGCATGATTTTCCAAACCATGCGATAACTGTGCAAGCTACAGTGCAAAGGTACTACCTAAGTGGAAATACCCATGAAACCGGTCATACGGTTTTCTCTAAATATGCACAAACCATGTGGCATCCCTATATAACTCTATAAACAAGGGTCATACAACCCTATGCCCCACTCTCACGGTTTTCTCAAACCATGATCAGTTCAAAAATGGGTCACATAGTTTTCCCCAAACCGTGCACCTTAACCTACAACACCAAATAGTCCTTTGGACCTCTGACACTCCTGAAACCTTACTGAAACACCTGAGGCACTCTCCAAGCCTTTAAACCAACCAAAAAACATGATATAAAGTTGATAGAAATATCTAAATTTAGTTCCAATCAACTGTATAGAAAATGTAATGGCCACTACTTTAAAAATTGAAAACGGGAGGGGTTTTGCAACCCAATTCAAAAACACGGGATGTTACAATCTCCCCACAGTAACATAGATCATCCCTAAACTATCAAACGAAACACAGATATGGTACCAAACATACCCATGTCAGTAGAAACAACTCGTACTAACCTATTATCAAGGGTACATGTCAACTTACCTCAAGGGGGATCCCCGCCTTAGGAGTGACCTACCCTAGTCTCAACCTGATCAAAACTCAAAGAAAACAATGGTCCATCGACCAATCTTGAAATCAATTGTCCTCCTATGATGAATCGTCACTTATAAACCTCATCAGGTGCTCCCATGTCATTCCAGACACCCAAATCACATCTCACACTACATTGGTACCCACCTCGATCCCATGAAAAACATAGCACTATGAGGTCTCGCATCACCATGAATGCTCAAATCTATCTCAGTGCCTCGAACCTCAATCAAGTATCGCATCACAATTATTCCTAGATGACTCACACCTCAAGTAACCCACATCCTCAATGCCCTGATGCCAACACACATCAGAATCCCATGTCCAATGATGCTCAATGCATAGAACTTGGTGCCTTGCACCTCACACTACTCCCAAGATGGTTCCAACCTACTAACCAGAATCTGGTTAGTCTATACATAAAACTTGTGCATCTTGTGAACCCAAAACTGACATGTCTCAATAGGCCATTCCAAAGAAAAACAAAATAAAATCATGGCCATGCTTGTGGTGTACCTCTGACCATTGTCGGCTCACCAGCCTGCTCAAAACTCGACAGCTCCATGATGTGCACCTAGCCTAAATCTTGGCTACCTGAAGCCTGACCTCCTTATGGTGTTTCACCATCCATCATCCAATAACACCGCTATTTGGTCCCACTATCTCTACTACATCTTCCACGTACAGTTGAATCTCGGCTACCATCACCTAGAACTGCCCATGAACCAAACTCAGAGCCTTGAGTATGCCCTGGTAACTGACTATTTAATTAATGAGAAGGCCTACTATAGAACCTCTAAAGATTCTTGAACTATCCACATGTCTTACACTCCTTTGGAGGCCACTCACACTAAGTCTGTACATGTCCTAGTTTCCCATATTGGAAGAAAACTATAAAAGACCCACTAGGAGGTGGTCTAGTTGAGTCCTTGGCCTCACTTCCCTATTGAAACTCATCCTGCACTTGCTTCCTACCATATAAATTATTTCCACTGAAATCACTTAAAGTCACTACCCGGCTTGAGAAAGAACTTTCTGTCAAGTTTCCCTCGTCTATGGCGCCTAGATTGTCGGCTCTGATAATGAGGCCAATATAAATATGTGTACTTGCACTCGAATATCATATCTTAAACCATCCTTGAAGCACCTCACCCTCGAGGTGTCATTTCTCACCATGTTGGGTGAAAAGAGAGACAATTTAGTGAACATCATTGCATAGTCCATGACGAACATGTCACCCTACTGAAGTCTCAATAACTCTCGAGATCTCTCCACCCTCAACGTTTCTAAGAAGAAATGCTTGAAGAAAATTGCCTCAAAGTCTTTCTAGGCCAGTCCCTTGTGTATTTTTTCCTACACCTACATGTCACACCAGTTATTTATTCATCCTCTAAGCATGTAGATTTCCAGCTCCACCCTCTGCACTAGAGGAATCTTGAGCTACTCAAATATCATATGCATGCTCTCAATCCAGTTCTTAGCCTCCTGTGAACAACCCTTTCCCTAAAAAATCGACAGGTTTTGTGACTGAAACTCTCGAGTGAGATATATAATAGATGTCTTGTCTCCCTGATCACCCCTGTTGATACCTTGGATAACCCGTACTAGGCTCGATCGGAGCTTCTCATCAAGCCATGACCCAAACACTGTAAGATCTTGTGACTAACTCGCCTGCACTGGAACCTATACCTAAGCCTAAGCCTAACCCTGGTCCTGTACCTACTCTACTTGACCCTCAGGAGTGTGAACCTACTCATCCACCTATAGAACTGAACCATCACCCGCCTGATGCTTCATCTGAGCCATCTAGGAGGAACCCACTAAATACCATAAAATGGTCAGACATTACATACATATATAAATGCAGATAAGGAAAGAAGTAAAAGGCAGTGTATTCCCACTACATTACACTCCTCTATCGCAACCATGTAACACAACATCTCGGCCTCATGGACTCCTTACCCTCCCTCAAAAGATCCAAGTATCAATAAGTACCCTAAGCCTCACCCATCCTGACAATAACATTTCCTTAAACCAATGACTGAGTCTCCCAACTTGGTGATCAAAATCACCCCATTTTTTATCATCTTCCCACTCTTATAAGAGTTAGGACCATGTCACATGTAACATGAAATTTATATATATTACTTGGCATAATTCATTACGCATATAAAAAATAATTAGATCATGGAATTTCAAATTTCATATATCAAAAGAAATTCATAACATAACATCCTTTTATACCATAGGCACACATGCATAGGTAAAATCAAAACATCGTATCAAGTGCCTATCTAAGTAAAACCTGTAAGAAAACACAATCACACCTTACATCACTGGGCCAAGGTACAAGGTATCCCTTACCTCACTAGGTCAAGGGTCACACATCATAACCAATAACATCACATTCCAAAGTAAGCCACATAAGGTGGAAATTAATCCAAATGTAAAATAAGAAAAATAGAACAGTAATTCCCACCCAAGAACAAGTTATAAACCTAGTTCTGATCACATCCTAATCTCCAGTCTACCATAACCCAAATAGTGATATGAGTAGAAAATAAAAGGCAATCTTGATCTCATTAGTATCTAGTCAAAAATACTACTAAATCCCACTTAAGAATTTCTTTGATACTAATTGTAGTGTACCCAACCCAATTAGCCACTCGAACAGTACTACTGGGTCAGGTGGCACTAGCCTTAAGTGTACCTCCTCAATCAAAAAAGGTTTTTGACTAGTAGAGAGGGTGTAAATAGGTATAGTGGTGAGGTTATACCCTCAAGGGATGGATATAATACTGGTCCGAGTGTATAATATAACATACAGTGGAAATAAAAGACTCAGCAAACTCAAACCAAACTCGCCAATGGTGGAAGCACAATCAATATACAATAGCATAAGCAATTAATAAAAGACTATAGTAGAATATAAACAAATCAACATTCCATCATACCACTTCTAGCACAACTAAAACAACAAAGCATGCATACATATCAGGTTATACATACAATATCCAGAAGAGGGTCGCTCGTGGTAGACCACTATAGCTATATATACATATAAGGCATGATGAAAAAAAATTAAACTAAACAAAAACTCCATATAGGAATGACCATAAGGTCCCATGCCAACATCCCATGCAAAATTGTTATAATCTAGCTCCTGAAGTTGATCCTTTACTTGAATCTAAAGACATAAAGTTTACATGCGTCTTAAAGGTTCTATGTGGGGTGTGATAAATAGTCTCAGTGGGATACCACCCAAGTGTGCATACCCAACATGAGTGTTTAAGAAGATGTGTAATGAAAAACTAAATAAAATCAAAAACTCAAGCATTTAAAATAAATAAAAACTCCACTAGTGATCAATATCAATAAGGGGGATGTCACCTACTTCAGCCAACACTGGAAGTCTGAAAAGGATAGGATCCTTAGCCCAAGTCCCAAGGTATCCCCTGATGTCACATAGCCTAGGTGAACCCTCAGGTTCCACCTCAAATCAAGTAACCTGGAACCACGTTCCTCCTGACACCTAGTGTCTCAATAAAATCACCAGCATCCTGAAGGCACACCCAAACAATTCATTGATCCCTTGGACCCCTAATCGAAATCATGTGTTAGCTCAAATCCTGAAAACTAGAGGCACGATGATACATGTACTCAAATAGAAACCATTATTTTCTCATAGCCCGATGTCTTGAGGAATAGTGACATTCATCCTATGAAAATAAATCCAGGACCACGACCTCAAGAATGATGAGACTTAGCCCCCAACCAATGGTCTCATCGCTATCAATCTAAGTCTCCTCGCCTTTCATGTGGCTTTATATGGAAGGCACCCCCAATCAAAATTCCTAAGGTGCACTAGTAGGGGACTCTACCCACATGAGTGGTCAAAACTACCTCACCACAGAGTCAACCTGTGCACACATGACTCAAGTTGTCACTTTGTCCATCATGGGTGAGTGGCAATCACCAAAATAGTTCCTAAGACACAAAATCATCATCTCCTCATGCCCCTGCGCCCATGTTGCTCAAGTACGATGGCCATTCCATCCAATATCACGGGCCATTCCCAACACCGGATGGCCCCTCCGCCTCAAACCGACCTCCACAATGCCCAACCGGTGATCACATCACCCAAGTGCATAAATATATCTGGTCCAAGCCTAAAAAAATGATCAACATTGCCTCAATCCTAATGGCCTAGCCACCTCAATCTCGGGCCAAACCCGTCATGACCCCATGTTCCTCAGCAGTATATCACAAGAAATCACATATACATATGCACTTTCCATTTAACAAGAAATTCAATGAAATTGAATTGTACATAACGAAAACAATAAGCAACTCGCTTTAAAAAAGAAATTCAATTTAATAATATTTAATTATATAACTAAATAGACATAACAGATCAATATAGAGATATTGAATGCCTCAGATTAAATTAACTAAACCAAAACAATTAAAAGAATTCATTTTAAATGAATTTGGAACCCCGAACAAACCACCCCAAGGAAAGATAACCTATAACCCAGATTTTCTCAAGAAAATAAGACTTGGTCATGCCCAAAAACATCTGATAGGGTCATACGGTCATTTTGATATGAAGAAACTAGTATAAATGGGTATCTCTCAAAATACCCAAATGAACACTAAAAGTCACACCCCCAAAATGACCATGAAAACACAAAGTAAGTCCTAAACTACATACCTTGGACTCATAGACATAGGCATATCCAATATCGAGCTCTAACTCCAAGAAGTTTGGAAGAGATCTGAGTTTCCATTGATCACCTTAAAAATGGGGGAAAATGAATCAAATGGATTTAGTGCTCCATGAGATGAAATAAAAACAAATAATAGACTAGGGTGATGTTAGCCTTACTGCTACACATCCACTGCATCTGACATTGATGAAAACGGAGCACTAATGAAGGATCTAGGAAAAATCCAAATAAGGATAGGAGGAGGATATTTCCTCCTATACAGTGTGACCCACAAACAAGAATGGAGGGATAAAGGAGAAAAGAAAAAATAAATAGAGGGGTAATAAGGTAATATTTACCTTTACCAGGCTGCATGGTTTACCTGCATGATTTTTCAAACCATGCGGAAACTGTGCGAGCTGCAGTGCATAGGTACTGCATAAGTGGTAGTACCCGTGCAACTTGCCACACGGTTTTCTCTAACCATGCACAAACCATGTGGAATCCCTCTGCAAATATCACACCCATGATTTATTTTGAGGTATTTTCTATTTATTTTTTGTCTATCTTTTTTCCTTTGGATTTCCTTTTAGTTTTTTTAGAAAAGTGAGAAAATTTGGGTAGATAGAATGTGGTGCATGGTTAGTATGTACATACTGAGAGTCAAGAAGATATGATGACACATAATGTGAAGATTCTGCCTAAAATATTTCTTTTAGTTCAAAATGTTAAATATGTCAAATCGGAATAGGATATTGCTGAAATTATTGCTGGAATATCTACTTTGAATTTGAAAGAGAGGGTTCAAAACATATCTATTCTAACTCCGAGGTGGTAGATATCACACAACTTTTGTATGGTAAGTTAGACCATGTGGTAAGTCCAATTTGGACAGTAAGGGGAGCATGGTTTCGGTACGGTTTGACAAATCATGCATACTAACCATGTGGATTGTCCAGGCCGTTAAAAATTGGATTTTTAAGTTTCTCTCTCCCTGATTTTTAACTCCAAATCTCTCATAATCTCCCCCACTCGGGATTTCCTACCCTAGGAGCACCTCCTCCTTCCTCATTCCTCCCTTGGGCTCCATTTTGGTGGTAGATTTGGCTTGTATTATTCAATAAACCCTCAAGTAAATCCCTTATCTCTTGGTTTCTCTCCCTTTTCTAGGGTTTTTTTCCTCTTTCTTTGGGGTTTTACTTCTCTAGCAGGTTGGGTGTAATTTTTAGTGTTATATATTAAATTTTAGGGTTTAATATTGATGTTTAAGGTTCTATCTTTCTTCTATGTGGTGTGATTGAGGTGTGATTGAAGTTTTACACCATTTTCAAGAATTTTCTTCACTCAAGGTGGGTGGTTCTGTGCCTAAACGTTATTTGAAGAATTTGATATACTTTACTGAGTGTTTATATGTGTTATATGATTTATGTTTGTATTTTTAAAGGGGTTTTGAAGGGTTTTGGCATGCGTATGGATCGAAAGTGGTTTTTCCAAAATAATTTGGGTGTGTTTCAAGTGTACACCCTTGTTGTGAATTTGAATATGTTTTATAAGTTATGAAACATGTTTAATAAGTTGACCAAGTGGTGAGAAGCATATTTTAAAGTAGTTTTAGTGTGTTTTTGGATTTAAAGTTTGTTTTGGTTGTGAAGTTAGTGATTTATCAAGCATGTTTATATTGTTCAGTTTATGATTATATGAAAGTGGTGTTGTACATGATAGGTGAAATAAAAATTGAGCACAAAGGGAAACCTGGGTAACTAGGTGGGGGGACTAGGACTGGTATGCTAGTTAACTTGGAAATGGTTTATCCCAGATTGATCTAGCAGGATTGATGATACGATACTAACTAAATGGTATTGATGATTGAAGAACACTAGGCCTGTGAAGTGTCCCCTCCTAGTGGATCGTGCACAAGAACGTTGTTAGTCATGGTTGATATACCACATTTCAACAAGATATGATGTGCCTAGTGTCCTGCTGCTAGCTAGTGCCTATGGGTTTTTTCCATGACATAGTGCTCTTTTGGTGATATTTCTCTTACCATTGGCATACGATGCACCTGGTTGGTTATTTCAAAAGTGAGCATGTTTTTCTCTAAAATGTTTTCCATAAAAATGTTTTTAGTTACTCCTTTATAAAACTTCCATGTTTATTTATCTTATAATGTTTATATCATGTAATCTATTATGTTGGGTGGTATCTTGTTGGGATTTGTCTCACACCCTGCTTACACCTTTGGGTGTAAGTAGACTTGGTAATATTTGACATAGGTAAAGGCAAGGTGTTTGGAGATGGGGTTCAGGGTGCTAGTGGTATTCCCTTGTAGATGTTGTGGTGGTGGCTCGAGGATGATGATCTTCTTTTCATATGGTGTTTTTGGGATAGTGACTTGTTTTCTTTTGGTTTTAGACCTTTTGGTATTTTATTTAAAGTTGTAAACTTGAATCTGAAAATTTGTTATCACTTATTTGGTTATGATTATTCATCTTTGGTTTATTTATTATTTTTGGTTTATTATGTTTATGTAATAAAGTGAAATCATTACCAAGTTATATTATTGATACCCAGGAACTTATTTCCATCTCATGGGTATTGGGAACACCCTTTGGTCCATGCCATAGATTGGGTCAGGTGCCGGTTCGGATGACGTCCCAGATTGGTTCGTGATAAAATGGTATCAGAGCAGTTCATGCTCTTTTGGATCATGACATTTGGGATGAGTCTAGCTATAATAGAGCTAGGATTATTGAGGCTTTATTTTTTGGTTTCAAGTAGCATGCCTATACAGCACACCTCGTGACAGATCTTGAGTCACCATGGGATGTTGGGATTTTTTATTGACTTCTCGTCCAAGTGTGACGTACAAGCTACAAACTATATATGGACACTGGGTGGCGGTGAAGTGGTTTGGTTGACTTGTTATTATGATGATTTTGGTATGTTTTGATTTAGGGAATGTTGGTATTTGTTTTTATTGCTAAATTTTTTTCAGAATGTTCATATTGATGGTTTTTCTTGTGATTATTGCTTTTGTAGAAAAATGTATCCCCAGAGAATTCCTATGCAACCATGGGAAGAGGCTGGAGAGAGTTATCCCTCACTAATTAATCAAATGTTAGTGGAAGATACGGTTTGGGTGGTCTAGGATTTAGTATAGGGAGTGGGCCCTGGTCTTGCTCTAGTTAGAGAAGTTGAACCTGGTCCTAGGAAGGACAAAGATCAGGAGTTCCTTAAGAACAAGCCTCCTTCTTTTCAAGGTAGTACATAACCTTAGGAAGTAGAGGAATGGATTCAGAATATAGAATGAATGTTTGGATTTCTCTATACTCCTGAGGAAGTTAGGTTGAAAGTCACTTTGTTCTTTCTATAAGGTCTCATTCGAATGTGGTGGGACTCAGTGGTCCAAACTAGTAATCATGAGCAAATGGGCTGGAGAGACTTCAAGGCGGTTTTCAATAACCAATATTGTCTTTAGTTCTTAGACTATGACAAATCCTATGAGTTTATGGATCTTGTTTAGGGGGACCATTCCATGATGGGGTACATCAACCTCTTTACTGATCTAGTTCGATATGCACCTGAAATCATTTCTAAAAAGCAGATGAAGGCTCAAAGGTTAGAGAGGTGGTTGTGGCCATAGATTTATTCTTAGGTCTTTCTATTCAAGATAAAGACCTATGATGAAGTAGTTGACCATGGTTGTATGGTGGATATTTATCACAAGAGAAAGTATGGTTCCTATGGGGCTATGTCAGTAATGGGTAGTGGAATTTCATCATAGAAAAAGAGGAAGTAGGGTAAGCAGGGGAAGAAGGGAGGTGGTAGTTCAGGCCACCCTTCCCAGCAGTCTTCATATGTGGCTTCTGATGCTGGTTCGGTTGTATGCCATCAGTGTGGGAAGGTAGGAAACATATTACCTACATGTACATCTCCTCCCAAAACTTTCCATCAGTGTGGAGCTATGGGACACCTACAATGTTTTTGAAAAGTGGCATTCCCATATCAGAGTGGTGTAGGATCAGTGGATTCTAGGGGGATGTCAGCTTAGTTGGATCCATCTAGAATGATGGGATCTCACTTTAGTGGGTGTGGTAGTAGGAATGGATCATCTTCTGTTCAGATTCAGTTCAGGGTAGAGTTGTAGGTCAGTGGTCGCACTCAAACTCAAGTAGAGACCAGGAATCTCCATACAGTGGACCATGCGCCAGCAGAACCAGATGTAGGGACTCTTATAGTTCAAGTTACCATTTTGATTACATTATCAATAACTACTATTCTATTTGATAATAGTTCTTCTGTTTCATTTATCTCTACCCAACTTGTGAACTTGTTGAATTTTCTAATTGATCTCATGTCTTACGTGATGGATTTGGTAACACATCTTGGTAAGAAGTGAGAGAAGGGTATCAGGTGTTTATATTGTTCACTCTCCATGTTAAGGGTTTAACTAGAATTGGATTTCCTGGTCTTGGATATGAACCTCTTTGATGTAATCCTTGGCATGGATTGGATGGTGTTCGTTTAGGCACATTTCAATTTCTATAGGTGGGGGGTGAGTTTCATGGCCCCTGATGGGATTACCCAAGTCTTTCATGGAGAATGGGATCCTTGGTTAGGTCATGCTGGACCTCCAATTCCAGAATTGGGTATCCTTATTTTTCAGTTATCATCACTCATGCTGGAGGATGGTGGTGGTGTTTCTAAGGGTAGATTACCTCCTGTGGTGGATGAGTTCCCAGAGGTATTTCCTAATGACTTTTTAGGTTTTCCTCTGGATCGGGATGTGGAGTTCTCGATAGAATTGGTGTCGGGAACATAGTAGATATCTCTTCCCTCATATCGTATGGCCCTCATCTAGTTGAGTGAATCAAAGGTATGACTAGAAGATTTGGAATCCAAAGGATTCATTCGCCCGAGCATCTCTCCTTAGGCTACTCCAGTTTTGTTCATGAAAAAATTTGATGGATCTCTACAGTTATGTATTGATTACCAGAATCTGAACAAGGTAACCATCAAGAACAAGTATCATTTTCCTTGAATTGATGGCTTGTTTGACCAATTAAAATGGGCAAGGTGGTTTTCCAAGATATATTTGTGTTCTGGTTACCACCAAGTTAGGGTGAAAGAGGCGGATGTCCTGAAAATGACTTTATGAGGTAGGTGAGGCCATTTTGAGTACTTGGTCATGTCATTAGAGTTGACGAATGATCCAGTGGTTTTTATGGTACTCATTAATAGGGTGTTACACCAGTATCTTGATTCCTTTATTGTGGTATTCATGGATGACATCCTAGTTTATTCCAAATTTGAGTAGGAATGTGAGTGTAAGTTGAGGATTGTTTTGGGCACTCTTTAGGACCATCGCCTCTATGACAAGTTTTCTAAATGAACCTTTTGGATTAAATAAGTGAAGTTTCTAGGCTATGTGATCTCAGAGAAAGTGGTTTCGGTGGACCCCGAGAAGATCAGTGCAGTAATGACGAAGAATTTTTTTGAGATCAAAATCTTTATAGTCTTGGCTAGATATTATAGGTGGTTTGTTTGGGACTTCTCTTAGATTTATTTGCCCATTATAGCGTTCATACGGAAGGGGGTGAAGTTTGATTAGAGCCCAGAGTGCCAATCATCCTTTGAGGAGCTAAATCGGCGGTTGACTACCACTCCTGTGTTAATCTTGCTAGAATTGGGAAAGTGTTATGTGGTTTATTATAATGCCTCGGGTATGGGTCTTGGATGTGTGCTTATGTAGAATGACCATGTGGTGGTGTATGGATCTCTCCAACTCCAACCACATAAAAAGAACTATTTGACCCATGAATTGGAGTTGGTAGCGGTGATTCATACTTTGAAAACATGGCACCAATACCTGTTTGGGGAGATATTTATAGTTTATTCTGATCATAAGATTTTAGTCTATATTTTATCCCAGAAATATTTGAATTTAAGGAAGCATTACCAGGTTGAGTACTTGTAGGGGTTCAACTTTGATATAGTTTTTACCCCGAGTAAGGGTAATGTTGTGGAAAATTCTTTGAGTAGAAAATTTTAAATGCAAGCTTTTAGGAAGTCCAGTGATGAGTGGAAATTGATGTTCCTTTTTTCCAATTACACTTAGAGACCAAGGAGTATAGTGGATTGTGCTCTTGGCCAGCATCTAGTTGAATCATTCTCTTCTCGAGTTGATTCAGCAAGAGCTGCTTGGCAATGAGTTATGTCGGCATTCTATGTAGTTTCTTCATGGTGGGGAGATTCCATGTGATTGGTTATTGTCTTCCAAGGTAATATTGTGCTTTAAGGGCTGCTTCGTGGTTCCATTATCATTGAGAAATGTGGTGATGGAAGATAGCCACCAATCTCAATGTGTTATTCATCCTGGTGTTACCAAAATTTATTATGATGTTCCTCAATAGTTTTGGTGGCTAGGTATGAGGCAGGATATAGTTAACTTCATATCAAGGTGTTATATGTGTCATTAGGTAAAAGTAGATCATCAAAGTCCCTCTTGTTTGTTTCAGCCGCTACCCATTCCTACCTGGAAGTGGGATGAGATTGACATGTTCTTTATTATTAGCTTTCCTCATACACCCTAGGGGAAGAATGTTATATGGGTAGTGATCGATCATCTAAACAAATCATCCCACTTCATTCTGATCAAGAACTTAGCCAAAGTGGATGAGTTGGGCCGACTATATGTTCAAGAGGTCGTGAGGCTTCATGGTGTGTCATAAAAATTTATTTCTAATAGAGATCCTATTTTCACCTATCAATTTTGGGAAGGCCTGAAAAAGGCATTGGGGTTACAAGTAAAACTGATTGTGGCATACCATCCTCAAACGGATGGTCAGACAGAATAGAAAAATCATATTTTGGAAGACATGCTTTGAGATTGTATATTGTATTCTGGTGGTTCATGGGATATCCATTTGGTATTGGTAGAGTTTTCATATAACAATAGCTACCAATCCTTAATCTGAATGGCTCCCTTTGAGGAACTCTATGGTCAGTTGTGTCAGTAACCTTTGCATTGGGCTGAGGTGGGTGAAACCTCATTGTTGGGACTGATCTTAATGTAGGAGACATCTGAAAAGGTTAATCTAATCAGAAAATGGTTGTTGAAAGCTCAGAGTCATCAAAAATATTATAATGGTCAAAGGTGTTGAGATCTTAAGTTTTTTGTGGGTGATTGGGTGTTCCTGGAAGTGGCACCTTTCTTGGGTCATCATCGTTTGGGAAAGTGAGGGAAGCTAATGCTGAGGTATGTCGGACCTTTTGAGATCATCGAACGGGTTGGAAGTGTAACACCCCGACCCCTCTAGACCGAAGTCGGTGCATTACTTGTTACATTGAAATGGTTAGAAGTAATCAAATATCAAAGGAACTATCGGTTTAGTAGTCTTTAAGAAACTAGATACATATATGTAACTCAAATTACATTGGAAAAGGTTGAAAAATACAATTCATAACAAAAACTAAAAACTACATCCACAGAAACTCAATAAATAATCTACTCTTCATAACCTGTTGAAGGTAAACAAATGAAAGGGGTGAGATCAAATGCTTAGTAAGGGTTAAAAATAGTGGAAGCATGAATTCAATAATAAGTTAATCATAAACAATTTGACATAATCAATATGGCATAGTGAATAAATGAAAAACTCACACCATTAACAAACTGATAATGAAACTGCATCCATAGATTTTGTCATAGTGAAAACCTTATGGATAGTAATAAATGATAATGAATAAAGAGAATTATTATTAATTATATGTCATGTATCTAGAAGATTATACCATAATATTGTTAAAACGGTTTAGTTATGTGGGTAGAAACCTGTCTGATTTTTTGAAACAAACTCAAAGGGTTTGTTGCCAACTGATTTGTCTCATGAGACCTTTCGATGCATCGAGAGGATATAATGGGCACCACCTACCACTGAAAGTCCAAAGCATTATTTTTACATTGATTTAATACAAGTACAATCTTCCTTCTCAATATCCATATAGAGTAGAGGATACTGATTCATCAATATTTTCATAGTTAAAACAACATTCCAAATAAACACCGCATGTAAAAGGGTATACGGCTTAAGACAATACTCATATCCATGAAACTAGAATATGGATATATAATATATTTAAAATTTAAAATGAAAAATGATCTCAAATGGGTAGTGGATAAACCACATAAGAAATATTAGGTGCACAATACCAATTAACTGACAATGAAATGGATTTTGAGACAAATTCCCTTACCCCGTTGTAATCAATCGAGTCGTATGACCAAAAACTAATAACCACAAAATGAATCACAAAATACCATGAATATAAATAGAATCATGATAATATATATATCAAAATGTATTACACAATACACCACATGCAAAAAAATAAGTGGTGAACAATGGAAATCTCACAGAAATGAAAGTGAGATGAGAAACCCCTTACCTTATGCTCGAGTGTGTTCTTTGTTTGTTTTAATGACCTGAATAATAAAATTTAGCTTCATTAATTAATAATTGAAAAATCTCCTATACATGTAATTGATTTATTATAACCTTATTAGGTTCATTCATGGCCCTTTTATGGGTTTAATAGGTTCAATTTTATTGTTTTGGAAGCATTTTCTTCCTTGGTTTTCATGATCTGTTTACTTGTATTCATGAATGGAAGTTCATTTGAAATGTGGTTAAAAATATAGAATTATTAATATATCTTATTAATGAAATTACAAATATATAAATGATCTTATAATTATTTTGGTTTATATACCATGATGATGATTCATTAGTTAAAAGTTAATTACAAATGTTTCGATTAACTTGGCAGTTTTGTTCATAATGAACTTGTTTTGTATTATTATTTTATATTATGAGTGGGTAAGGATTACAGAAAATTAATGAGATAAAATAAATATATTATGATCTGGTTCAACCATAAAAATGGTTTCATGACCAGAATTGAATATGGTAATGAGAATTGAGAACCTGTTGTCCTTGAATGTGATAAATTAACACATCTCAGATGGTGTTTTCATTTTTAGTATAAGAGGAGGGGGAAAGAGAGATGATGATGAAATATTCCATTATAATAATATAATTCCATTTCATGTAAGGTACTTGAATTATCATAGCATTTTTATGAGGTTATATGAGGAAAAAAGAAGAAAATAAAGTAACTCAAAATAAAATAAAAATTTGAGAAATCCCTTACGAAAATTCAGCAGCCTAACGGCATCACTTAAAATTTCATATAAAAGTTTTATGAGAGAAAGGGGTTATCTCATAAATCTTACATAATATAGACAAAAAATGGAATATTTAATGACATATCCCAACATAATCCAATTGAAAATAAAAGAGAAAACATAAAATGAAAGCTTTGAGAAAATAGAAGGGTGGTTGATTGTCTTACCTTGTAGAGTAACTCCCAAAACTTGAAGTTTGGGACCTCGGGGGTTTGAGGACACCTTGGGAAGACTCCTAGGGAGGTAATACTACCAGATCTTATAGGATAATGAGTTTTTAATGAAAGAAAATGAAGGGGTTGAGTGGGTATTTATAGTAAATGAGAGGGAGTTTTTTATTAATTAAAAGGGACACCTCATTAGTAGTTTCTGCAAAACCATGGGCTTACCCATGGTATTTTTCCATGGTTTTAGCCACTTGGGGAACCTCATGTCATATGTTACTATAAAAAGTTTACCATCCTTTTATATTTAATTATTACATTACTATGATTTCATTAAACTACCAAAAACTCAAAACTGTATTTTTACTATTCACAAAAATTCAAGTATTTTAGAAAAAACCCAAAAATTCCCCATAACCATTTTTTGATGTGTAGAATTCAAAAATGAACTCAATTTTTTGAAAATAATTTTCTAAATATTATTAATTTAAATTTTAAATAAAATCATAGTTAATTTGAAAAATAAAAATTTTAAAGGTATAATTAGTTTTATATCACATTGAAAAATAAATTAAGATATCATTATCTTATTACCTTAAGAAAATAAAATATTATCATTATTTACTATTCATAAGGGTCATATTACTATTCATAAGGGTATGTTACTATTTATCAAAAAAATAAAGTTGGTTCTATCAGACTCCAAATGACTTACTAGTCACAACTCTAGAGCCCAATTTTTCTATGTTTGAGCAGCCAATACGAATTGTTGATTTCAAATAGAAAGTGATTTGAGGGAAATATATTCCATTGGTCCACATTATTTGGCATCATGGTATTGATATTCATGAGACTTGGGAGCTAGAGTCATGGGTTGATCAAGAGTATCCGTTTTTATTCTCTGATCAGGCTTCGGGATGACTTTCTAGGGACAAAAAGTTTTCATGGTGGGGAGAATTGTCACACCCATGGTTTCTTTTGAGGAATTTTTATATTTATTTTCAGTATATCTTTTTTCCTTTGTATTCCCTTTTATTTTTTTGAGAAAAGTGAGAAATTTTGGGTGTACAGAATGTGGTGCACGGTTAGCGCACAATTAGTAGAAATTGTGCACCCCTGCCCAGGTAACTATGCGATAGGTGGCTGGTTTGAGGAAATAGCTACCGCACGACTTGTGCATGGTAAGTCAGACCATGTGTCATAACCATGTGGTAGGTCCTTCTTGGATAGTAAGGGGAGCATGTTTTCCACACAATTTGATAAACTGTGTGGACTATCCACCAAAATGGAGTCCAAGGTAGGAAGGAGGAATGGGAGGAATACCTAGGGTTTTCTTCCTCTTTCTTTGGGGTTTTACTTATCTAGTGGGTTGGGTGTCATTTTTAGGGTTATATCTTAATTTTTAGGGTTTAATATTGATTTTTAAGATTTTATCTTTCTTATCTAGGGTGATATTGAGGTGTGATTGAAGTTTTACACCATTTTTCGAAATTTTCTTCACTCAAGGTAGGTGGTTTCGTACCTAAACATTATTTGATGAATTTGATATTCTTTATTGAGTGTTTATATGTGTTCTATGATTTATGTGTGTGGTGTGAAAGGTGTTTTTGAAGGGTTTTGGAATGTGTATGGATCAAAAGTGGTTTTTTCAAAATAATTTGGGTGTATTTCAAGTGTAAACCCTTGTTGTGAATTTGAATATGTTTTATAAGTTATGAAACATGTTTAATAAGTTTACCAAGTGGTGTGAAGAATGTTTTAAAGTAGTTTTGGTGTGCGTTTTTATTTAAAATTGGTTTTGGTTGTGAAGGTAGTGATTTATCAAGAATGTTTATATTATTCGGTTTATGCTTATGTGAAAGTGATGTTGTACATGACATGTGAAATGAAAATTTATCATGAGGGAAACCTAGGTAACTAGGTGGGAGGACTATGACTAGTATGTTAGTTGACAAAAAAGTGTTTCATCCCATATTCATCTAACAGAATTGAAGATACAATACTAACTAAATGATATTGATGATTGGAGACCACTAGGCTCGTGGGGTGTCCCCTCCTAGTGGCTCATGCATGAGAATGTTGTTATTTTTTGTTGTTATACCACATTTTACCAAGATACAATGTGCCTATTTTCTCATTACTAGCCAGTGACTATGGGGTTTTTCCATTACATAGTGTTCTTTTGGTGATATTTCTCTTACCACTGGCATACAGTGCACCTGGTTGGTCATTTCAAAAGCAAGCATGTTTTCCTTTAAAAAGTTTTCCATGAAAATGTTTCTAGTTATTACATTATAAAAATTTCATGTTGATTTATCTTATAATGTTTATAGAATGGAATCTCTTTTATTGTGTGGTATCCTACTAGGCTTTGGCTCACACCCTACTTACACCTTTGGGTATAAGTAGACTTGGTTATGTTTGACATAAGTAAAGGGAAGGTGTTTGGAGATGGTGGTTTGGGATGCTAGTATTATTTATGTGTAGGTGTTGTGGTGGTCTATATAGGATGATGATCCTCTTATCATATGGTTTTTTTATAGTGACTTGTTTCCTTTTGGTTGTATACATTTTGGGCTTTTATTCAAAGTTGTAAACTTGAATCTGAAAATTTTTTATCTCTTTTTCAGTTGTGATTATTCAGCTTTGGTTTATTTATTATTGTTGGTTGATTATGTTTATATAATCAGTTGAAATTGTTCCCAAGTTATATTTTTGATACCTTGGCACTTATTTCCAGACCTTGGGGATTGGGAATGCCCTTCAGGCCATGCCACGGACCGGGTCGGGTTCCGGTTCAGATGGCATCCTGGCTTGGTTCATTGCAGTAACTATGTAACCAAAGGTTTCATGGTCATGCACCCCACTTGCACAATTTTCCCAAACCGTTCTCAGTTCAAAAATGGTCTGCATAGTTACCTAGAAGAGGTCACACGGTTTTTCCTAAACCATGTGCCTTAACCAGCAACACCAAATAGGCCTTTGGGCCTCTAACACTATTGAAACCTTACTAAAACACCTGAGGTACTCTCCAAGCTTATAAAACAACCCAAAAACATGATATAAAGTTGAATGAACTCGTGTAATTGAGTTCCAATCAACGATATAGAAAATGGCATGGCCACTATTTGAAAAATTAAAAACATGAGGGGGTTTTCAACCCGATTCAAAGACTCGGGACGTTACAAGTTTTGTCTTAATAAATTAAATTAATTAAAATTATTGAATCATATTAATGAAATATATATGATATATATTCAATTAAATATTTTTGATATTCATCCAGTATATTTTATATGCATAAGATATGGACGAATCCAATTTTACGCATTAAAACCTATATTTTTTAAAAGGGTGATTTTACCGTCTTTTAATGGAGCACCTATTTTAAAATGAAATAAACTTCATTTCTGAATTCGTAATGTTAAAATTATATTAGGATTAATTTTTGGTATTTTTCTAAGAAGTTTCATTTTGATGAATAGTGAAAATGTTGCATTGTAGTTAAAAACTACCTTTTTGTTTAAATTATTATTTTATTTTAAATTTATTTTTAAAGTAAAAAAAGATAAATTATAAATATATTAATCCAATTTAGGTCATTTGAATCATTTTTATATTTAAATTGGTTATAAAAACTTGTTGAAACTTTTGAACATTTCTTTTTACTCATCTTCTCACCACATCTGCGAGATTAGCGTTAAACTCAATTTAGCCACTTTTGTGAATTGAATTTGGAAAAATAGACATATAAGGTTGTAATAAGTATAATATTTAGATTATAATAGGATCAAATTAATTTTTTGGATATTATGAATAGTAACTTTATTAAATTTTTATTTACCATGGTTTAGAGTAAATCAGGTAATTAAAGGTAAAAAAATAATATTATAATATTATAAAATTACCCTAACACTTGTAAAAATTTCATTGGATGAATTAGTTTCGACCAAAATCAACCTTATGCTAAAATAATAACATTTTTAAGCCACTTGGGTAAGAATATGACATTTATTATATTTTATTTAAAGATAAGTTAAAAATATCATACTCAAATTTTTAATAACTAGATCATTTTTAATATATAGTTATATAGAAGATAAATTAGACTATAAATAGTCATTTTAAATATAATAAATTTATATTCATCATGATAATTTATTTTTATTTTTTAAAGCATAAATAATTTAATTAAAGGCTTTCATAATGATGATGCGGTAATAGTTTAATTAATAGTGATATCAAATAAATGATATTAAAAATATTAAAATAAATATAATTTGACATAATTAACAACATGAATGAAATTTATAGATAAATTTAACATTTTAGTGATATATTAGAAGTGTTTTTTTGAAGATATCATATTGTTGTGATATTTTTAAAAGGACAAATAATAAATAGTATCAAAATTGTCATAAATGATACTTTAAAATAAATAGTATTTTATTAAATTATATAAAATTTATAAAAAACTAAAACTATTACAAATAACTATAATAATATTAAATATGTCATAAATGATCCATTTGGGGTTCTTTTGTCATTTTATAGTAACTATATTAACCCTAAAGAGTAAAAAAGTCAAGTTGTCGTGGTAAGAGTTAAAGGGTTTAACTAAGGGTTAAAGCCAAAATATAAGGTTGATAGTGTGACCTAAACATGTATAAAAATTATTGGTTGAGAGGATTTAGACTCATACTCATATTATATTCTAAATAAATCACTTTTTATCTATTTTAAATCTAAAATAAATTTATATTAATTTAATATTTTAATGGATTCCAAGAGTGTCCCTCCCCTCTTTTATAAAAAGGTACCTCCTCATTCACTTACTCATACCACTTTGAGCCTTCTAGATCGACCAAAACCTACCCATTTCTCCTCCCAACATTCTTAGATAAGTTTTGGAGGTCATTTTCATCTAAAAAGACCACCACTAATGTCCCTAAGAGGATATCCAAAGGAAGTCCATCAAAGAAGAGGTAATTATTTTACCAACTCATTCAAGTTATTTTCTTTTTCTAATTCCTATTATTATGTTATTTCCATACTAAAGTAATAAATATAGTATGATATATATTCTGATATGTTATTATTATTATGGTAAAATAATATTTCTCATTTTATCCATCATATGAAAAACAATATCACCATACGTGCATACGTACGGCTTACTGTCTTCACGTTGTGGTGTAATTTATTTTTCATCACTACTTTATTTGGATTGATATAATGATGAATATAATGGATATAAATAATAAATATGACATGATATTTATTCTATATAATTAATATACCATCCAATTCCTTCACCCTTTACCATTATGGAATGACACTTTCGCTCATGCATACGTATGACCTACAGTCTCCATGATGCGATGAGATTCATCCTCCATGATAACCATTTAAGAATGATTATAAAAATATATATGATGAATAAATATAATATTTATTAACTTAATATCATTCTAGATATGAAGAAAATTTATCCTATTCATAATAAATAGGATTTACACGACAAAACATGTATAGGAAAATGAAATAGTTAACACCCGAAACAATGGTAATAATGAAATATTATTAACAAAACAATTTAAGAGAATCATATATGATATCATAAATAATGTATATGGTTCTGGTATAATTTAATAAAATTATTTAAACATTATACAGGATGTTAACACACCCTCAACTAAAGTAAAGTATGAGATAAGGGTTAATTTCACAATCTCATTATTATTAAAGATTGTTCATACGTATCTGTTGAGGAATATTTATCATCCATGTCCATGTTTTCTAAAAAAATTAAAAAAGGTTTTTACTATTATACTCTGAATTTTTAAATTATTTTTACTCATATTTTAATTTTTATAAAAATTTTTTAAATGAATATTTTTTTCATTTTCCAAACAAGGTACTTTGTGACTTTTTCAACAGAATGAATGTTTTTTAACTTATGCGGCATGAGTGGATTTTTCCTCCATTATGAAGCCTTATTGTTTTGAAGCTTCCTTTACAAGTTTATAAGAATATTTTCAAATAAAATGTTTTCATTTATAATTGAGTGACTTTTTAAAAAAATGATTTCAATGTAAAAAGGGGTATTTCTCTCATGAAATTTTTAATGATTTTATTAGAGTATTTTCATCTATGTCAACGTCCTTTGTTGGATCTTATGCTTGATTGAGGTTGATCTCTTATGATAGCATATACCATATTTTATTGAAGGTTTTATGATCATTTTAACTGTGGATGTACTATTTTGATACCATTCATGGTTTATGGTTGAAGTATTCACATTTTGTATGCTAGTTTTTCGATATGAAAGTTTATATTGTTTATGTTTTACCCTTTTCATATGAGAAATGCATTGGACTTAGTAAGTAATGGGTGAGACCCGCTATAGCCCCTCGATGCATCAATGGGTCTCATGATACAAACTAGACATGGACTTGGCCAAGGCCTTGATCATTTATTTTCATATATGGATTTGGTCGAGGCCTTAACCATTTATTTTCAGATATCTTGGTTGAGGCCTCGACGGTATGTTTCATATGTCTAGCATTATGTATTCCCTCATTATGTGATTAGTTATTGATATTCCATGTGATTATTTGACTGGTATAATATCAATGGTTATGTTTTCTAGATCATGTGATTATTTCATATGGTATTATTTATTCTTTCCATATTATGCTCAAGACTGTGTTTAAATGGCTTGTGTTTTATCTATTCACACTGCCTTAATGTTTATGCTTATTTATGATAGCTTTTGTTGTATGATTATCCTTACTGAGCATCTGAGCTCACCCCTTTCTTATGTTTTATTTTTCTCGGGATATCAATATGTGTATTATGATTGGTGTGCAGGGTTAAGCTAGGAGAATAATGACATTCTCAAAGGATTTTCTATGTTGAATTTTATGTTTTAAATTATTATATAAGGTTCATGTATGCAATCTATTTTCAAAAATTGTTAAACTGATCTATCCTTTTGGATTTGAATTTTGTATATATGTCATTGTAATAAAGTGAGGCATCGGCTCCGGGCTACTAAGGTTGAGGTCATTACAATTGGTATCAAAGCAAGTTTAGCAGCAACCTTAGAAACTAGATTTAGAAAACATAGATTAGGGAACATAACCCTAAGATGGATTTTGAAGATAATCATAGGAGATCATTCTAGAATTTTGGTAAGGTAGAGATTATGTGGGTCTTCCTAACAATACATCTTTGTCTGGATACTATAAGTGGATGTGGTTCTGACACAAATATACCTAGGGATAATAACTCCAACAAGGTGAATCGGGCCTGACTTGGCGGAACCCGATACACGATAATGGGTCTTACTGTGCACTTAGTTTGACACTCCCAAGGGATATCACTATGGGAAAACCGGACTATTGCAATGGGTTATTTGCGACGGGACCCATCATAAATGTTACTATTTATGATGGGACTCGTCGTAAATGTTACTATTTATAACAGGACTCGTCATAAATGTTACTATTTGTGACGGATTTCTCATCGCAAATAACTCCGTCGCAACTAATCTAACCTATATATACCCCAACCTGTTTTTTCCCTCATTCCATTCCATTCTCTACTCTTCTCTCTCTCTCTCGTGAAAAATTCTCTCCTAAATTTTTTCATAGTTTAAAGTTTTAATTTGGGGTATTTTTCGCAGCTTATATCCTTCGAAAGCTTCAGTTTTAAGGTATTTATCTATTTTTTTATTTTTTTATTAATTTATTTTATTTAAATTATAGTTATTGTTAATTAGTTGTAGTTAAATTAAATTAGAATTAGATAGTTTTATTTATCACTGTTTATGTTTATTTTTACAAATAATTATATGTGATTAGTATGAATTAATATTAATTAATATATATTATATTAATTAGTAATAATTAGTATTAAATTGCAATAATTAGTATTAAATTGCAAAAAATAGTATTAAATTTTAATAATTAGTAATAAATTGCAACAATTAGTAATAAATTACAACAATTAGTAAAAAATTGCAACTATTAGTAAAAAAATTGCAACGATTAGTAAAAAATTGCAATAATTAGTAAAAAATTGCAACAATTAGTAATAAATTGCTACAATTAGTAATAAATTCCAACAATTAGTAATAAATTGCAATGATTAGTAAAAAATTGCAACAATTAGTAAAAAATTGCAACAATTAGTAATAAATTGCTACAATTAGTAATAAATTCCAACAATTAGTAATAAATTGCAACAATTAGTAATAAATCCGAATAATTAGTAATAAATTCGAATAATTAGTAATAAATTCGAATAATTAGTAATAAATTGCAATAATTATTAATAAATTGCAATAATTAATAATAAATTGCAATAATTAGTAATAAATTGCAATAATTTGTAATAAATTCTAATAATTAGTAATAATTAGTAATAAATTCGAATAAATAGTAATAAATTCAAATAAATAGTAATAAATTTGAATAATTAATAATAAATTCGAATAATTAGTAATAAATTACAAAAAATGGTAATAAATTGAAACAATTAGAAATAAATTGCAACAATTAGTAATAATTAGTAATAATAAGTAATAAATTTGAATAATTAGTAATAAATTTGAATAATTAGTAATAAATTCAAATAATTAGAAATAAATTGCAATAATTAGTAATAAATCGCAACAATCAGTAATAAATTACAACAATTAGTAATAAATTGCAACAATTAGTAATAAATTGCAACAATTAGTAATAAATTAAAACAATTAGTAGTAAATTCGAATTATTAGTAATAAATTGTAATAATTTTTAATAAATTGAAATAATTAGTAATAAATTGCAATAATTAGTAATAAATTGAAATAATTAGTAATAAATTATAAAAATTAGTAATAAATTCCAATAATTAGAAATAAATTGCAATAATTAGTAATACATTACAATAATTAGTAATAAATTACAATAATTAGTAACAATTAATAATAATTAGTAATAATTAGTAATAAATTCTAATAATTAGTCATAAATTCTAATAATTAGTAATAAATTTCAATAATTAGTAATAAATTGCAAGAATTAGTAATAATTGGTAATAAATTCAAATAATTAGTAATAAATTTTAATAATTGGTAATAAATTCTAATAATTAGTAATAAATTTGAATAATTAGTAATAAATTTGAATAATTTGTAATACGAATAATTTGTAATAAATTTGAATAATTAGTAATAAATTCGAATAATTATTAATAAGTAATCATTAGTAATAAATTGTAATAATTAGTAATAATTAGTAATAAATTATAATAAGTAGTAATAATTAGTAATAAATTTAAATAATTAGAAATAAATTGAAACAATTAGTAGTAAATTAAAACAATTAGTAATAATTAGTAATAAATTGTAATAATTAGTAAAAAATTGTAATAATTAGTAAAAAATTGTAATAATTTGTAATAATTTGTAATAAATTGTAATAATTTGTAATAATTTATAGCATCATTATGATATCGGCATCCAGTTCGAGAGGAACTCGTGGAAAGTCATCATTATTTACTGCATAGTATTAGGAGCATCTGCGAACTCAGAGTGAGTTTATAGAAAGTATGTGCAGGGAGCATGAGCAGATGCGTTAATGACAGCAACAACAGCATGAAGAGTTCCTACGACAGCAGCAGCTGTAGTAGTTGTAGTAGTAGGAGATGTCGGGGGAGATGTGTCGATGATAGCGGTAGTAGGGGAAGGAGTAGTTGGAGTGCATGCGACGTCTTACTCGTGGTTTAGGGATGGAGTTCCCTCCACCATCTCCTTTAGACGACCCCCCCCCCTCAGTAATCTATTTATTTTTTATGATCAAACATTTGAATGTAAATTTTTTTTGTAATATTAACTATCTATATTTTTATATAGTGCATTTTTTATATTGTTGTGAATATTACATTTTTTATTATTTATTTAATTTTTTATTATTTTATTAATTGATTAAAATTTTTATTATTTTTATTATTTTATTAAATATTATTTTTTATTATTTTCTTTTTATTATTTTTATTATTTTTTATTATTTTATTAATTATCATTTTTTATTATTTTCTTTTTATTATTTTATTATATTTTTCGTGAATATTGAGGTTTTCATTATTTTATAATTTTTTATTATATTGGTAATATTAATATTAATAATATTATTATTATCATGTTATCAATATTATTATTATTATTATTATCATTATATGAATATTATTTTATTATTTTATTATTTTATTTAATTTACTATTATTGATATTATTATTTTATTACTATTATTAATATTATTATTTATTTTTTACACTATTTGTGACGGGCCCATCTCTAATAGTATTTGCAGTGGGTCCTGTGGCAAAAAATATTTGTGATGGGTCATCGCAATAAGGTATTTAAAAACCACGACAAAACTATTTGTGATGGGTGAGCATCACGTCGCAAAAAACTCTTTTTACAACATCGTTTTCTACAACAGGTCATTTGTGACAGGATCCCATCACAAATGCCCCAATTTATAGTAGTGTATGCTTAGGATAATTCATATTTTCTTTACAAACTATTATGAAGGATTTAAAAGTAAACATGTCCCCAGAGAGACTATGTTTATGATTATGAGATTAGTTATGCATCAATTTTCAATTTATGTTTTACTAGTTCAAAATTATGCATTATGATTCATAACCTAATCTAGTGTATGTCATTATTTAGAAATGACACCTAGTAAAAGGAATGTGAACCTCACTGATACATGTGATCCAAAGAGTAAGAAGGGTCGTATCTTTCATGGTATTAAGCCAATATTTTGAAGGGAAATAGTCTCCCAATCATTCTCATCATATGAGTATATAGTATCATGTGATAAAAGGACAAGTAAAGAGTACTTTAAGTATTATGGTTTTAGAGGGAAGCATGAGAATAAGAGGACAACTTGAAAAATGTGGATAAAGGGAAGAAGGGAAAGAAGTGTTTTCTCACATGTAATAATTGTGGAAATAATCACCCTGGTACTTTCTTAAAAGGAATGGAAGTTTGCTTCAAGTGTATAGACAAAGGCCACCATGCTTGGGATTGTAAGGATAAGAAAAAGTTTTCTAATGTACAATGTTTCAACTTCAAGGAGAAGGGGAACTATGCAAATCAATGTCTCATGTGTCAAGGGAGTATACCCTAAAAGAGGCTAATGGATCATGGTCCAGATTATGTTACTACCACAGATGAAGAGGAATGATTAATGTGATTATTAAGGGATTCAAGAATTATGGCATTTGAGTATTTTATCAATGATGTACTAGTTATAAGAAATATGGAATATATAAGGATTGTACTATATTACTATTTTATTATGGATTTGAGATCATATATTGAATGGTACTGATGACCAAGAAAAGTGACTTAATAGCAAGTTAATATTTTTGGAAAACATATGGTTGAGGGAAATATAATCCTTAATATGTTTCTGATACTGAGATAATGATGTCAGAATAAAGAGATGATTGATTTGAATAAAGTAAATTGGATAGTACTGACTACCTTGGAACTGATTAATGGTTTTTTGAAAAAGTGGTTTATGCCATCATTTATGGAGTTTACAACATTTTTGGATTTAAGGAGTATATCCAATAATCAATGTTCTATTTAAGGAATAATGAAACATACATGTTTTAAATAAAGTTTTATGTTTCAATGGAATACATGATGAAGTTATTCACATGTTTGGAAGGTGACAAATAAGAGTTGTATCATGTTTTGGAAAGATTAATGATAATTTCAGTTTAGAAAAGTTAGCCATTTATGAAATCATTTAAGTTTATATTTAGAAAATGTTTTAGATTTTAATGTATTACTTCACCCTATGATGCAAATTGTTCTATGAAATGAAGTATAAATAGTTCAAGTCACAACCAAAGGATAATATTGTGTTTATAGAAACGTATCAAGTAATTATACTTCCTTATGTTCTTATAGAGTGAAAGAATTACTCAACTCTAGAAAAAGAATCTAAAAAATGTTAAATTTTTTTGAACCGATAGTATTTTAAATCATCATATATTTATGGCTTTGAGGCCCTCGATTTTCCATTGAGTATTCACTTGTTTGTGATTGATGACCTCGATCACTCCCTACAAATAGTTGTGTTTTTCCTCCATGTGTGTGTCTCTACCTGCCACTAATGTTCTCTTATTCAAAAGCCTAATTTTATGGTGATCTTCACATTTAAATTTACTAATTATTAAGAATATGTGTTATTGACCCTAATTATGATGTGGGTTCTTCAACAATAGTATTTTCAAATATCAAGCTCTTGATTATTGAGATCAAGTTTAAATTGTAAGAACACAATTTAATTAAGGTGGGGAGAATGTAACACCCTACGAATTTATAATATTTTTCTTTTTAAATAAATTTAATATATTATATATCTTGTAATGCACACAACACTTAGTTATCTTACATTACATGCAAGATAAACTTTCCTTGATATTTTTCATTACACATAAGACCAAGTTTTACCAAACAATAGTGTATTATTAAAATATGATTATTTAATATAATAAGATATAACATAACCATTAAATTAGAGGTTATTAATAATATTAACTAACTTATGAAAATATATGGTTTATAAAAAATATAATATGAATTCATTGGTTACTAATTAATTGGAAACGAAAATATAAACCAATTGAATGTAAAGGAAATATTTTATTTTTATACTCCCAAATGAGTTTTGTCTTAATAAATTAAATTAATTATAATTATTTAATGATATTAATGAAATATATATGTTATATATTCAATCAAATATTTTTTATATTCATCCAACATATTTTATATGCATAATATATGGACAAAGCCAATTTTACGCATAAAAACCTATATTTTTCAAAAATGTAATTTTACCACCTTTTAATGGAACACCTATTTTAAAACTAAATTTTATAAATTTTATGTTTCATAATAAACTTAATTTATAAATTTGGAATGTCAAAATTATCTTAGGGTGAATTTTTTGTATTATTCTGAAAAGTTTCATTTTTTGATGAATAGTGAAAAATAATGCATTGTAGTTAAAAATTGTCTTTTCATTTAAATAATTGTTATATTTTAAATTGATTTTTAAAGTCACAATAGATAAATTATAAATATATTAATTCAATTTAGTTCATTATAATATTTTTTATATTGAAATTTGATATAAAAACTTATTGAAACTTTTGAACATTTCTTTTTACCAGCCTTCTCACTAAATTTGCGGGATTAGCGTTATACTTAATTTAGTCAATTCTGTGAATTAAATTTATAAAAATGTACATAAACAGTTGTAATAAGTATTATATTTTGAGTCTAATAGGATCAATTTATTTTTTTTGAATATTATGAATAGTAACTTTAGTAAATTTTTATTTACCACAGTTAAGGGTAAATAGGGTAATTAAAGATAAAAAATAATATTATAATATTATAAAATTACCCTAAAACTTGCCCTAATTTAATTGTATGAGTGTTTTTTTACCAAAATCAACCTTATTCTAAAATAATAACCTTTTTAAGACACTTGGGTAAGAATATGACATTTATTAGATTTTATTTAAAGATAAGTTAAAAATGTCATGCTCAAATTTTTAATAACTAAATCATTTTTAATATAAGGTTATATAGAAGATAAATTATATTATAAATATAAATATTAAATATAATAAATTTATCTTCATAATTATAATTTATATTTAATTTTTATAGAATAAATAATTAAATTAAAGGCTTATATAATGATGATGTGGTAATGGTTTGATTAATAGAAATATCAAATAAATGGTATTAAAAATATTAAAATAAATATAATTTGACATAATTAATGACATAAACTGATTTTATAGATAAATTTGAGATTCTAGTGATATGTTATAAGTTTTTTTTAAATATATCATGTTATGATATTTTTAAAAATACAAATAATAAATAGTATCAAAATTGACATAAATGATACTTTAAAATAAATAATATTTTATTAAATGATATAAAATTAATAAAAATATAAAATTCATAAAAATAACTATAATAAGATTAAATATTTCATAAATGATCCATTTTGGGTTCTTTTGTCATTTTATAGTAACTATATCAACCCTAAAGAGTAAAAAGTTCAAGTTGTCACGATAAGAGTTAAAGGGTTTAACTAAGGGTTAAATCCAAAAGATAAGGTTAATAATGTGACTTAAACATGTCTAAAAACATTTTTTGAGAATAATTTGACCCATACTCATCTTATCTTCGAAATAAATCACTTTGGATCTATTTTAAATTGAAAATCAATTTATATTATTTTAATATTTTAAAGGATTCCAATAGTGTCTCTCTCCTCTCTTATAAAAAGGCACCTCCTCCCTCACTTCCTCACACTATTTTGAGCTTTCTATCTTGACCAAACCTTGTAAATTTCTCCTCCCAACATTCTTAGATAAGTTTTTTAGGTCCAGGTATTCTAAAAATACCACCCCTAGTGTCCCTAATAGGATATCCAAAGGAAGTCCATCGAAGAAGTGGTAATTGTTTTACCAACTCATTCAAGTTCTTTTATTCTTATACTCCATCTTACTATGTTGTTTCCATACTAAAGTAATAAATATATTATAATATATATTCTGATATTTTATTATGATTATCGGACAACCATATTTCTCCTTTTATCCATCCTATGAAAAACAATATTATTATACGTGTGTACGTACGACTTACCGTCTTCACGCTGTGGTGTAATTTTTTTCATAGCTAATTTATTTGGATGGGTATAATGATTAATATTGTGGATATAAATAATAAAAATGACATTATATTTATTATTTATAATTAATATATCATCCAATTCCTTACCCCTTTATCATTATGGAATGATATTGTTGCTCGTGCATACATACGAACTACCGTCTCCACAACGCGATGAGATTCATCCTCCAAAGTAACCATTTAAGAATGTTTATAAAAATGTATATGATGAATAAATATAATATTTACAAACTTAATATTATTCTATATATGAATAAAATAGATTACATGCATAAGAAATAGGACTTACATGACAAAACGTGCATAGGAAAATGAAACAGTTAACACCCGAAACAATGGTAATAATGAAATATTATTAACAAAACCATATAATATGATCATATATGATATCATAAATAATGGATATGGTTTTGGTATAATTTAATAACATGTTTTAACCATTATACAGGAGGTTAACACACCCTCAACTAAAGAAAAGTATGAGGTAAGGATTAATTTCACAAGCTCATTATTATCTGGGAATGTTTATACGTAAGTATCTACTAGGGAATATTTATCATCCATATCCATGTTTTCTAAAAATGTTTTCAATTTTTTTTACTATTATCCTATGAATGTTTAAATTATTTTTACCCATGTTTTACTTTTTATAGAATGGTTTTAAATGAATCTTTTTTTTTTCAAACAAGGTACTTTGTGACATTTTCGATGGAAGGAATGTTTTTTTAACTTATGCAGCGTGAGTCGATTTTTCTATCATCATGATGCCTTAACAATTTGAATATTACTTTAAAAGTTTAAAAGGTTCTTTTCAAATAAAATTTTTTCATTTAAATTTCATGACTTTTTAAGTAAATTATTTCAAAGTAAAAAATTGATATTTCTCTCAAGAAATTTTTAATGATTTTATTAGAGTATTTTCATCTATATCAACATCCTTTATTAGATATTATACTTTATTGAGTTTAATATCTTATGATAACATCTACCATATTTTATTGAAGTTTTTATGATCAGTTTGACTGTGGATGTGTTGTTTTGATATCATTCATGGTTTATGGTTGAAATATTCACATTTTGTATACTAGTTTTTCAATACGAATGTTTATGTTGTTTATGTTTCACCCTTTTCATATGAGTAATGAATTGGACTTAGTAAGTGATATTTGGGAACCACTATATCCCCTTGATGCATTGGTAGGTCTTATGAGACAAAATATATATGGATTTGGTTGAGGCCTTTCCCATTTATTTTCAAATATGAATTTAGCTGAGCCTTTAACCATTTATTTTCAAATGTCTTGGTCGAGGAATCGATGGTATGTTTTAGATATCCAGCATCATGTATTCACTCATTATGAGATTAGTTATTGATATTCCATGTGATTATTAAACTAGTATAATATTCATGGTTATGTTTTCTAGATCACGTGATTATTTTATATGGTATTATTTATTCTTTCCATATTATGATCAGGACTATGTTTAAATGACTTGTGTTTCAGCTATTCACCTTGCCTTAATGTCTGTACTTATTTATGATAGTTTCTAATATATGTTTACCCTTACTAAGCATCTGAGCTCACCCCTTTCTTATGTTTTTTTTTTTAAGATTTCAAGAAGTGTATTATGATTAATATGCAGGGTTAATCTTGGAGAATAATAGTGTTCTCAAAGAATTTTCTATGTTGAATTTTATGTTTTAAATTGCAATGTAGGGTTCATGTATGTAATCTATTTTCCAAAACTACTAAATGAATCGGTCCTTTGGGATTTGAATCTTGTATTTATGCCATTGTAATGAAGTGAAGCTCCAGCTCCAAGCTATTGGGGTTGGGGTCATTACAAAAATCATTTACATAATTCATATATTTATTTATTTTAAAATATATATTTTAAATTTATACATAATCATTAGTATAAATTAATTTTTAAACCTTTAAATTTCAAAAACTATCAAAATTATGTACATAAAAAATTTAAAATATTTAAACAAAAATTATTTATATAAATATAATTAAAATTATTTATAAATTACATTGAATTTAGAAAAATAATTATTAGTTAATTATTTACAATGGTTTGAGAATAGGGATAAATATAATAAAAATCATATAATACTGATAGGAAATAATTCAGCAAGACATAGACTCAAGACCTTACCAAGACCCCTATCACTAAATTGGGTGAAAGATAAAGGTATAAGTTCAATAAAATAAAATAAGAGCAGGACTAATATCGAAAATTTAAAAAAAAAAGTAGTATTATTTCATTTGTTTTCTTCCAAATCACCTGAATTTTAGGGTGATTTGAAAACTTCAATAGGAGAGAAACTGATTTCTCTAGGTTTATACCCAAAGGATTTCTCTATGTCCAACATAACCACGCCAAATAGGGAAAATGAGTTCGAATTTCTCCATTTCATTTCTTTTCACCCAAATCGTCATTGATAAATGAGATGTTAAGGTAAGGGCATCAAAAATCCTCATGAATTTTGGATTGCACTATAATGTTCTCAATCGTGTTATGACTCAACTAACAAAATAAATCTATTTCGAACACGATAGATGCAGGGAAAGTTTGAGGATCGATTAAAGAAGATCTTGAACAGTGTGAAGGTGATGACCATGCAGATTGAGTGATGTAATATCGATTAGAGGAGTAGAAATAATCACATACCTTAGGTTTTGAGAAGATCCATTCATCCGAGAAGTTCCAGGGGGAGTGACAAAAGAGGTGACTTCCATGAGAGTTTGAACGATGCGAAAAAGAAAGTTTTTTTATGTTTGAATTTATAAGATCGGTAGGGGTTTTATCAGCACTTTCCAAAAAATGATAATAAAGAAGAGTTTTATCGGAACTAAAATAATAAGTGCTGATAAAACATATCTTTATCAGAGCTAAAAAACACTAATGAAAATTGTCTTTATCAGCATTATAATTATAGTACTGATAAAGATTGTTTTTATTCACACTGATAAAATTTATATTTATCATCACTTTTATAAGCACTGATAAAATCTACTTAAAATAAAATATAAAAATATTAAACAAATATATATTAAATATGAATAAATTATAATAAATGTAAAAAACATTTAACATTATCAATGAATATATGATCTTAAATGAATCGATGTTGAAAATGAGTGAAATTGAATAATTAAAAATGAAGAGACTTCAAAAATATTAAAAAAATGGATATGTTTTATTAATTATATAATAAATTATTAAAAAATTAAAAATGAATATATATTTTAATGAAGATGAAGACATAATAAAAATATTAAAATATAGTAAATACGTACAGAAAAATGAATTCATGAGATTAACTACATAAATTGTAAACACGTATAGAAAATGAAGAAAATATTAAAAAAATGCATTTAAATAAATTAATTGTATAAATTTCAAACATTTAAAAAATATTACAACTAAATAAATTGAATGAATATTAATCATATAAATTAAAAACATATTAAGAATATAAAAACTTAGTAAATAATCATGTATGATTTGTAAAATTAATTGCATTAATTAATTTTAAATGCATACAAAAATGAAGAGAATATTAAAAAATGAATTTTAATAAATTAATTATATAAATTTCAAACACTTATAAAATATTATAGCTTTATAAATTAAATTGAATAAATATTAATCGTATAAATTAAAAACATATTAATAATATTGAAACTTAGTAAATAATTATGTATAAATAAATATAAAAAATGAATAAATTCTAAGAAATTTAAAAATTAATAAATATTACAAATGAATAAATAACAATAAATGAAAATAATATTAAAAATGAATAAATAAAATTGAATAAATTACAAAAATATTTAAAAAAGTGAATTCGTAACATTAATTACGTGAATTACAAACACATAAAAAATTAATAAAAATGAATAAATATATCATATTAATTATATAAATAAAAAAATTACTAAAAATGATTATATTGACTGTACAAAAATATTAATAATTAAATCAAATCAAATCAAATCAAATTAAATCAAAAATAAATAAATACACTCATAAATATTCATGATGAATAAATTAAAATAAATATGATCGCATGATTCGATTAATTAAGTAAAAAATATGAAAAATTAGTTAAATAATATTTATTTTACATATATTAAAAATGAATTTAATATAATAACATAATTAACTACGTATATAAACACGAAAATGGTGTTGGGGATGACATACATTATGGTTCAATTTCACGCCAAAATGGCGTGGGCTGGAGATAGTCTTATATAAATCAATTATATAAATTTCAAATACATTAAAAATACTAAAACTTAATAAATAAAAAAGAATAAAGATTAATCATATAAAACATATTGAAAATATTGAAACTTAGTAAATATATATGTATAAATTAAAAAAATGAATAAATTCCAAAAATATTAAAAACTAATAAATATCAAAAATGAAAAAAAAAATATTCAATGAAATAATATCATAAATGAATAAATAAAATAAAATAAAATGAATAATATTTTTAAAAAAGTTAATTCATAACATTAATTACTTGAATTGTAAACACATAAAAAATGAATAAATAAATAGTATTAATATTGTTAATTATTGATGTATGCACTTTATTGATTGTATATAGAAAATATGATTAATTATTAATCTTTATAATTTTTAATAACTATTAAAAATGTTATTATTTAATTAAATGTATAAATATTAAAAAATTCATAAATAACTATAAAAATTGAATATAATACAAATATTAAATGAATATATATTAAAAATGAATGAATTACATAAAATACTAAAAATGGAGAGATATTAAAAAAGAATGGATAAATATTAAATCAATAAATAGACACACGCACACGCATACATATACGCATGACAGACATGAATGTACACACACACACACACACACATACATATACATATACACATATATGCATACACATACATACACACATATACATATACATACACACACATACATTCACATACATTCACATGTATACATATACATACAATTATACATGTACATATATTTTAAATTATTTAATATGAATACATATATATATTCAAATAAATATATTCATTTATATATATTCATTTATATATTATATAATTGTTTAAATAAAATATTAATATATCATATTTATTTTAATTATATACATATTTTGTAATTAATGTATATAAATATACTATTAAACATTTTGACTAATATAAATTTGTTAATTTTTTATATATGAAATCATGAAAATAAGATTCATTTTTATTAAAAGTTATATAAATCATATTTATATATTATATTTACATATATATACTTATTGTAATATAAATATTATTTAAAATATATAAATTTGTATATATAAATTAAATTACTCGTTGGGACCTTTATCGACGCTAAATAAGAAGCATTGATAAATATGAGACTTTTATCAACGCTTATAAAGGCCTGACTTTTATCAGTACAAAAAAAAGCACTGACAAGGGGTACTCTTTTATTAGTATTTTTTAAGCACTGATAAAAGTTGACTTTATCAATGCTTTTTACTAGTGCTGATAAAAGTCCACCTTTATCAGTATTTTTTGTTTAGCGCTGATAAATATCAATGTTGGATATCATGTAATCTATAGTAATGCATGAAAAATTTCTACTGACAGGTCTATTCTCATAATCTTTCATCTAAAAGATTACGAAATGCGAATTTCATGAGAAGAAGACTCACTCGCTTATGAGTACTCACACATGATATTCACGTTCTAGGTGTTCCATCATAGAATGTTATCTGATCATAAAACCATGTTTAAGAATATCACCATGACATTTTAAGGTACATATCGTAGTGTAGAATTGCTATGATCTTATCAATCCGACAAATACTCTAAGATGCGACTATATTAAAGTCATGGAAAAAAGTGAAAAATATATAACAAAATATTTTATTAATATTCCAATCATCGAATATACATGTAATCAAAGTATAAATAGTTGGTCTTATGACACCAACTCCAACACAGCCTCCAACCCTATGCTTGATAATCTGTGAAAAAATATGTTCAGGTAGATAGTCAATAAAGAAATTAAGATCTTCAACATAATTAGACTTTCAATGACATTGTAAATTGATATCTCATTTAGTTAAAAAAAAGTAAATACATGTTATCCATGTGAAAACCTATCAATCCTAAACCATTTAAAAACATGTTATAAATGAGTTTTTTTAAATAAGTTGATTATAAGAATAAAATGTGTTATAATATATTGAGATCTGATCAGGTTCACTTAGAACTGTTCGAAGCAAACACGATAGAAAGTAAGAATCATTTTTAATAAAGTTGAAATAACAAAAAGAAAGTGCAGGAAAGTAAATAACATAGTTGATTTACATGGTTCGGACCTTTGGTCCTACTCTATAGTAAGAACACCACCATGATTGTTTATTATTATGAAAAAGAAATAGATCATATACAAATAGAGAATAAAAAAGTAAAGAAAACCATGCACACAGACCAGAGAAACTATCTAAGAATAAGGACCTCATCACCCCAAGAGCCAGTGATGAATCTTGGCTCAGAGATAGAAACGTACTTTCCCGAACTGGATGGACTCACGCATGCAACCCTAAGAACTAGACTAAAAAGAAAAAACAAGAAAATACAACACATAAGCCGAATAAAGAAAAGAAATAGCCTCACAAAATTAGAAGTGTTGAAGGAGAAACGGCTCTGTCAGTGTCACGAACCAGCCCAGGTCGACCCTAAATCGGTCACTTAGGCTGCTCCGCAACAAGTCCCAAGAGGCATTCCCGATCCTACTGGGATGGTGACAGGCATAGTATAGTGAAAAGGGAACAATTTCTCCCACATATAAACAATTAAATAAATATCAGAAAGAAATGGACAACCTAATATACATTTATATAAAAGTTGAACTGAACATTATTCACACATAAAAGTGAAAGTAAAACTAAACCAAAAACTCAACCGTCCAAACATGACAACTAACTAACTCCATGTGATCCCACTGGTCACTCTCTAACACAACAATCACACATCACCCAAGGTGATCGGACTCAAGCCAAAACCTGTACAAGGGCTAAAAACAGAAGAAGACTATTGGCATGAGTATTAAAACTCAGTAGGTTAGCCCGATATTCTATTCCCAGAACACTTAATTTAAAATAAAAGAAACGTCAAATTTAATTTTGAAATACAATATATAAAAATATGTTTTTCAAACAAGGTTTCATGCTACAAAAATTACAAAATAAAAATGCTTTCAAGTTTTCATAAACAGGAAATGCTAGTAATCAATTTCAAAGAGATGCAATTTCAAAGTGAAAATGGTTTTCAAGAGGTATGATTTAAAGAATGTACACCTTTAAATAAAACACACATTCTACTAAATTTTCCAACCAAAATCACCACATGCTGATGGTGAATACAATATATCCAATGAGCACAAGTCATGAGAACACCCCTATGCACTAGCTAGTTGTGGGCCCTAGGTACCTCATATCTCGATGAAAAATAACTAAAAAATATTTATTCTCATGAACACGCCACTATTAGAGAACATAACCATAACCTAGTGGTCCCCAACATCATAATAATAGTTTATTTAGCGTTGTCATTGTCAAAATTTCTATGTGAAACAAGGACGAAACCACTCCGGATCACCAGCATACTAGTACACGTCTGCCCACCTAGATACCCAGGTTTCCCTATCTGTGCTCAAACAAGTTACACATGCTATAAAATTCCATTTACACATAAAAACACCATTTCTAGTCACACACACCCCAAACAGTATCTAAACATGTTTTCACCCTTCGTGTAACTCAATAAACCATCTAAAATTTTCATAAAACAATTTCAAGAAGTTTAACAAACCTTTGGACATGAATTCCATTTGAAGATGCACTTTTTAGGAAAAATGTACACTAATTCCATACCAAACTAGATTTGGAATCCCTGAAACCATTTACTAAATCAATTTCATGAATATTAAAATAACCCCAAATGGTACAACATGGAATACACATCAAACCCCTTTTTAAAAAAGAAATGCCAAATGGGCCTTTAAGCATTTTACCAAACCAACGTATAATAAAGGTACAAATTTAAATTTTCATAAAGAGGTGTACACAAACCATTAATAGCAGAAAAACATTTACATAAACCCTTTAAAACATTTATGTTACACATTTAAGCTTAACCATTTTCATAAGAATGCCAAACATGCCACTTACCGGCAACTCGTGCCAAAACATGTCAAAAACCAAAACCCATATATTTATAAAACCAAAACCACTTTTTAAAGCCATAATAGGACACAAAAATATCACATTGTATAATGAACATACTTTAATAAATTAAAACAAGTTATTTTATATCACATTTAGCACACAAAGGCCAACCAGGCACTTTTCCAAAGACTAAGCATGCAACATTTAGCGAAACAACTTCTATTTAACACCCAAAGGGATAAAAACCCAAATTTGCATGCCAAAAATTTATTATAGTAGTTAAAACAGGTCATTAACATCACAATACATATGTGAAAACTATCAGAACATTTATTTGAACAAGCGGTGTGCATTTTTATAACGAAACAACTCCATTTCACACAAAACAAGGCATAAATAACCATTTTGTGCACCAAATAAATCATCAAAAGGTTACACATAATCACTAAAAATGTATATAAGGTGATAATAGAAAGAAAAATATGAAACTTAAATAATAAAGGAAAATTCTTGGGAGAAACCACCTCAAAACCATGGCGGGAGGGAGACGCACACCTTAAAACACTTGTTGCGGGTTCCAAAACCCTAGATCTATGAAGACCGGACCTAAACAAACAAAAACCCCATAAAATGATGGGAAAACAGAACCCTAGGTCTATCATGACCAGGGGAGAATATAAATCCAAGAAAAAAATGAAATAAGAGGGAAGAGGGAAGAGAAAGGAGAAAGATTTGATGAAGAAATTAAGAAGAAACACTAACCTTTGGTGAGAAATCACCCACAAAGAGGCCAAAAATGAAGGATAATGAAGGTTAAGGCTCCTCTGGTCGATATAAAATATTTTGGGCTCTGTTTCGAAGGTATAATCACCAAAATATGTTAAAAAAAGGAATAAAATATAAAAGAAATAAAATATTTTTTTTAAAACTGGAAATGGGCTCACTAGTTGGCCCAATACCAGAATAAGTAACCCAAATCCACCATTATTATGAATTAATAAGGGGTAAAAATGGATATTGTGGTTTTAATAGGTCAGGATAGGCTAAGTGGGAAGTTTAATGAGTGAAAAATGTTTAAAACTATTAATTTTTAAAAGAAACAAATTTTGTTTTTAAATCTGGAAATGGGCTCATGGTTTGCCCAAATCATGAAGAAACCGCCCTTTTCTCAAAAAACTCCCAAAAAAACTATGGGGAAACCATGGTAGGATGATTATACATAGATGGAAGTTCAAAATTCAGTATTAATATTACCCAATACCCAAGAAAAGGATCATGATTTCCAACACACCGGATCAAAACCAAGACATGAAAAATCAGGTGTGACAATTCTCCCCACCATTAAAGATTTCCACCCCCAGAAATCCATAACACTTTTTAGCTGATTGATCAATGCCTGAGGATTCCTAATAAACACAATACATCCTATTAATCCAAGTACATTTCACCCACAAAAATGGAAATTAAGACTCTTTCCCAAAATGAAACAACAATTCACAACCACTTCCTAAGAATCAATGGAAGGATCAAGCCACTCATCCACAACCAATCCAAGACTATATTTTTGGGCATTCTCCCAAATATCTCGATGACCACCCCAAACCAAATAACATCATGAAATCTAACGATTTAAAGGGAGTCCAGAATAGACTCCCCACCACTAAGAACCAACCAACAGTTACCAAACAATATTTCCACATGATCTAGAATTAGGCCTCTCCCACATAGGCCAACCAAAACTCCCTTACAACGGCCTACCAACCCAGGCCAAGAAAACACAACACGATCATTAAACTACTCGCTCCTGAATGTAGGGGACAAGAACATAGCCAAAACTTCTCACATGGACCAAAAAACACCACCACACTAAGAGGGGAGGGAAGGGGCCCAATTATTGGACCGTTGAAACCAAAGTTGAAAACCACCCACCACTCTTCACCTATGGACAGATAAAATCCAAGAATGTACCCAATTCACATGGGTGGTCCACACAAGAACACTATCTAAAAGCTCTCATCCAAGATGGTATATCCATAGACACTGCATGAGGGGTAAGTCCACCATGCTCTTTATGAATAAAGGAAAATCACAGTGATGAGAAACCATAATAAAAAACATAGAAACTTCCTTACCACATTGGTGAAGGCATGAGCTTAGTCGATCTCCCGACAACTCTAGCGATTTCTTGACTGCATTAAAATATTCACTTCATGGCCTATGAATGGATCCATGATGTTTGAAGCATTGGTTGTGCCACATCCACGAGCTAAGGATCACAACACCCCATGAAAATCACTTTCTCAACAAAACACCTTCATCTAAATAGTAACTCATAGATACATAGCACCATTCTCTCTCACTCTGAAAAAGGAGAATAATGGACAAGGAATACGGTGAAACATGTCAACATCACCAAACACAACTGCTATATCCAAAAGAATTATCACAATAGGGAAAAACTTTAAATCAAGCCCAAATGGATCTCTATTCCAAATAAGTTGAGGCATCATCCAAAGAGGTGGATTTAATGTTTGAAACGAATCCTTAGGCCGGTCAACTGGAATTATTGCCAACGGAGAACCATCCATGGACACATTACAACATCCAACATTTCCTTAGAAACCCACTAAACATTGCTCCAAAACCGATCCACCAACAATATCCTATCTCAAGACACACCAAGAGTATCACTTCCAGCTCATGAGGAAGTATACCAAACAAACCACACTTATAAAACATGAAAAAGAAACCCACATAAATTCTGATTTACAAAAAAAATCATCTTAAAACACCTTTGAAAAACAAACTAACTTAGTGGATTTTCACATTCACCAATGGTGTTTCATTAATTCTAACTAACATGCACATTCTCATGCCACCCTGGGCATCCATCGACATATCTATACAAAACCATGCATGTGATCACCCATGAAAACACCAAAGGCTAAAACAAATATCCTCATTTTATAATCCAAAAAAATCAACCCATTTCAAAAATCATGTACCTTCCATAGGCACACTAACCACCAAGTCAAAAACCATTTTCATATTTCCACACAACATACCATTTTACCAAGCTTGAAAAAGAAACCCCATAGGTCTCAATCAAAATCCTCTCCATTTATTCAAAATATTTTTTAGCATCTCAATAAACCATAATTTTTCAAGAACCATTTGATTTAGAACCCATTTCATTTATTTTAAAACAAATACCAAAACAAGCATGTCATTCAAACATTCCTTTCCCATTTTCAAAAATTCATCAAGGTCGTTTTTCTTAATCTGACAACCACAAAGGCCAAAACCCTTTTTAGGAAAACACCAAATGCTAAAAACCAATTCCTACAACTAATTAATCATATTAAAACACTCTTCAAAAGCCCAAAACATCCCATTTTAAAAAAAATCATAATCATCTTAAAATAATTCATGCCTTCCAACCATTTTATTTCAATAAACCATAAGCTTAGATTAAGGAAATTTGATCCTGTTAAATCATTCCACTTTCTCCCAAAAAAATTGTTTCAAAAAACCCCAACATTCTCAAAAACTTTCTTATATTAATCATTTAAAACCCACTTTCAAAATTCTCACACAAGGATTTTTAGAACAAAATTCAAAATTCAAGAAAGTTCTAAGAGACCCGCAAAAGGGAACTAGTGTCGGTGGGTGACTTGACCATATGGTTGGCGACCATATTTTAAACACACCACCAACATAGAGAGCCTTCTTAGGAAAATGCCCCAAATACACATGGATTTCCAAGCCTTGCGAGCTCACGGAGGCCATTAGTCCAACTCCCCTTATTGTATTTCAATTACCAAACAATCCATAAGAACCAAAGAAACTAATAAAACCAGACTTACCATGGACACTCGAGGATCATAATGAGTAAGAGTTTGCGACGCTATTCTGGAAACTACCCCTCAAGTTTCTAAAATCATACTTCATATACCTTGACATCCCCCAAATAACTAGGTCACTCTAAAAAGCAAGGTTCGCTAAGAGCCAACCTGGCTTTGATACCATTTTGTCACGAACCAACCCAGGTCGACACTAAACTGGTCACCCAGGATGCTCTGCAACAAGTCTCGAGTGGCATTTCTGATCCTCATGGGATGGAAATAAGCACCAAGGGCATCAATAGAGTGATAAGAGAACAATTTAATCCATATATAAACAATTAAATATGTCACGAACCAACCCGAGTTGACCCTGAACTGGTCACCCTGGACAGCCCGCGACAAGTCCTGAGAGGCATTCCCGATCCTCCCAAGATGGTTACAAGCACTGAGGGCATCAATAGAGTATACAAGGGAATGATTTATCCCAAATAAAAATAATCAAACAAACAGAGGAAAGAAACTGACATCCCAAAATACATTTACATAAAAATTGAACTAAACATTATTTGTACAAGAAACCGAAAGTACAACTAAACCAACAACTCGACTGACCAAACCTGATAACCAACTAACTCCATGTGACACCTCTGGTCACTCTCCAACACAATGATCACACATTTACCAAGGTGATCAAACTCAATATGAAACCTACACAAGGGCTAAAAACATAAGAAGACTATAGGTGTGAGTATTAAAACTCAGTAGGTTGGCCTGATATTCTATTCCCAATGTACTTCCTTTAAAATAAAAGAAACACCAATTTCAAGTTTTAAATACAAGATATAAAAGTATGTTTTCTAAATGAGGTTCCATGCTATAATAATTATCAGACAAAAACTTGAAAGTTTTATAAATAAGAATGCTAATAACAATTTTTCAAAGAGGTGGAACTTCAAAATGAAAATAGTTTTCAAGAGGGATCCTTTAAAGAAGGTAAAATTTTAAATAAAACACCCACATTTCTGAATTTACAAACTAAGTACACCATATTCCAATGGTGAGTACAAAATATCCAATGAGCAAAAGTCACGGGATCACCCCTAGGCACTAGTTTGTTGTGGGCCCTAGGTACCTCGTATCTCAATGTAGAAGTAAGCATTATAAATATCCATTCTCATGAACATGATACAATAGTAGGGGAATCATACATAACCTAGTGGTACCCAAAAAAATCATCATCATAGTTTAGTTAGTGTTTTCATCATCAAACTTGTTATGTAAAACAGGGACAAAACCCCTCTGAATCACTAGCATACTAGTACATGTCCACCCACCTAGATACCTGAGTTTTCCCTTTTTATGATCAAACAAGTCACACATTTATAAAATAAAATGTTCTAATTAATATTTCATTTAAAAATCATACACATATCAAATATCCCACACACATGTCTCACATTTCTTTCATGGATCAATAAACCACCTAAACTTTCATAAAACGATTTCAATAAGTATAATGAGGTTTTCTACATAAAATCCATTAAAAATGCTCTTTAAGTCTAAAAACCCATAAATACCATATAAAACCAGGTTTTGAAGCCCCAAAAACAGTTAATAAATCAATTTCATGGGCTATAAAATGTATCCAAAAGATAGAACATGAAATACGCATGGAAACCATTTTTACAAGAAAAATGTCAAACGGGTCTTTAAGCCTTTCTCAAAACTAACATTTGACAAAGGTACACATTTCAATTTTATTAAAGAGGTGTATACACACCATTTACAGTATAAAACCACTTTCATAAATCACTTAAAACACTCAGGTTATATATTCAAAACACAGCCATTTTTATAAGGATGTGAAACGGGCTATTTTCCGGCAAATCGGGCCAAAACATGTTGTAAACCAAAATTCATTTGTTTGTAAAAATAAATCCACATTGTAAATACATATAAGGACACGAAAATAACATATTTCATGCTGTAAATGAATTCATAAATCCAAAAAAATAATTTTTAAATCACTCTTAACACATAAAATCCAATTGGGAAATTTACCAAACACATGACATGCACTTTTAAAAAAAAAATATTTTAAGCACTTGACAGGGAATAAAACACCAGTTACATGCAATAATTTTATTAAATATACTGATTTTTTTTAAATACCATAAACCAGGTTCTAAACCTAACAAAATAGGTGTGAAAGATAACGGAACATTTAAACAAACACTTGGTGTGAACTTTTATGACAAAACAATACTACTTTTCACAAAACAAAGCTTAAACAACCATTTTGCGCACCAAGAAAATTATAAAAAGGATGAACAAAATAATAATCTTATATATCAGGTGAGAAAAATAAGAAAATTATGAAACTTAAATGATAAATTCATGTGCAAGGGATATCCTACCTCAAATCCTTGGCAGAATGGAAATGCACATCCGATATCACCATCTGGGGGTTTATAAACCCTAAACCTATAACGAATAGCCCCAAAAGAAAAAAACCCCATAAAAATCATGTTATAACAAAACCATAGGTTGATCATGACTAGGGGAGAATAGAAAACCAAGAAATAATGAAAGGAGGAGGAAGAGGGAGGAGAAATGAGAAGGAATCTCACCTTGGAAACTAGAAAACTCTTTGTCTTACCTTAGATATGTACCCTTAGAGGAAAGGGAATGTCTTGGAACTCCTTGGATATGATCCTAAGGTCTATAATAACCATGGAAGTAATATTTTTGAAAAAATATTACGAATTGAATGATTTATGAATGAGACAAATTACCTTTGGCAAATCTTGATGATTTGAGAAACATTGAGAAGTTTTTCCCTAATCCGTGACTAAGATGAGATCCAAAGAGGGATAATGGAACATGGGGGTGCACATAGGGTTCTTGGTCTCTACTGGTAGGTTGAATCACCAAAAATTATTAAAAAATTAATAATATATAAAAGAAACAAATTCTTTGTTTTTAACTGGAAATGGGCCCACATGTTGGCCCAATACTTGAATAAATAACACAAATTCACCATGCTTATGAATTCCTAAGGGGTCTAAAATAGTATGGTGATTTGAATATGTAAAGGGAGGAAAAGTGATAAGTGTAATGGATGAAATTTTTTGAAAAACAAAGGATTTATAAAAGAAAAAAAAATTGTTTTTAAATCTGGAAATGGGCTCATAGTTTGGTCTAAATCATGAAGTAACCACCCTTTCTCCAAAAACTCTCAAACAAGCAATGGGGAACCCAGAGTAGTATGATTAGACATATATGGAAAAGTTAAAAACTCAAAATTAATCTCACCCAAAAGCCAATAAAAATATTGGGATTTCTAAAGAACCGGATCAAAACCAAGACATGCAAAAAAACCGGGTGTGATAATTCTCCCCACCATTAAAGATTTCTGCCCTCGGAAAGCCATAACAATTTACAGTTGATAGAAAAATACCTAATTATTAATTATCAACATGATCTATCCCTAAAGCCAAGGAAATATCATTCAACGTCAATGGAACTTAATCCTCTTTCCCAAACAAAACACCAACTCACAACCACTTCATGAGAATCAACGGAAAGATCAAGCCACCACCTCCACAACCAAGCCAAGAACCAGATTGTTGGACCTTATCCCAATGAACACAATGATCACCCAAACCAAAGTTCACTCAAAAAATACAATGACTTAGGGGAGTCCAGAATGGTCTCCCCACCATTAAATCACAACTACCATCTAACAAATCCTTAAAGGAGTGATCTTTGAGACCCACAATGGGTATCCCCACCATTAGAGACCAACTATAAATGAACAAAAAAAGAATTCAACATGAACTAGAATTGGGCCTCACCCACATAGTCCCACCAAAACTCTCCCACAACAACCTACAAACCCAAGTTAATAGGTTTACAACATGAACATCTAAACCACTCACTCCCAAACAGAGGGGACAAGAACTGGGCCAACACTTTCTGCATGGATCCAGACCCCCACCACTTGGGGGAGGGGATGGAAGGGAACCCAATAATTAGGAAACTGAAACCACAAAAGAAACAAAGGAACTACCCAACACTCTCCACCTACGAACAGGTAACACCAAGATCACACCCGATTTACACAGGCGGTCCATACAGGGACATTGATCGAAAAACCACATCCATGTAGGCATAACCATAGACACTGTGTGAGGGGTAAGTCCGCCACAATCATTGTGATAAGAGGAAATTCACAGTGATGAGAAACCACAATAGATACATAGAAACTACCTTACCACAACGGTGAAGGTAGGAGCCTAGTCGATATCCCCACACCTCTGGCGATTTCCTGACTGCGTGAAAATCTTCACTCCAAGGCCTATGGCTAGAGCCCTGATGTTTAAAGCATCTGTTGTGCTGAAGTCAGGAGATATGAATCACATTACCTCATGAAACACACTAACTCAAACAAAACACCAATACCCAATAGAGACTGAGGGATACACACCACCATTCTAACTTACTTAGAATGAGGAGTAAAATGAACAAGGAACACAGTGAAACACACCAAGCATCACTGAACACAACCGCTATAACTGAGAGAACCATCATAATAGGAAGGCACTATAAATCGAGCCCAAACAACTCTCTATTAAAACAAATGGGTTGAGGCGTCATCTGAAGAGGTGGATTTAACATTTTAAATGAATCCTTAGGTTAATCAACAGGAAATATTTCCAATAGAGAACTATACATGGCCACATCACAACATCCAAAACATATTTAGAAACCCACTAAACATTACTCCAAAACCAATCCACCAACATGATCCCATCTTAAGACACAACAATATTATGACTCTCATATCACAAGGAAGCATACTAAATAAATAACTCTTCTAAGACAGAAAAAACTAGCCACATAACCATCAGTTTATAAACAAATGCCACAATTTTTCAGCTCAAAACTCTTTTGAAAAACTAACTAACTTGGTGTATTTCCACATTCACCAATGGTTTTTCATCAAGTATCACTCACATGAGCATTTTCATTCCACCCCAAGAACCCAAACACCATTCCATATAGGTCATCCTTCCAGATATCAATAAAACCATGCATGTGAGCAACCATGAAAACACCAAAGGATGAAACAAAACAGCATCATTCCAAAAATCTTGTACCTTCCAAAGGAACACTAACCACCAAGTCAAAAACCCTTTTCATATTTCATAAAACAAACCACACTTAATCAAGAACCATTTCCTTTAAAACCTACCCCTTTTCATTTTTAACAACTTTTAAAACAACCAAGCTACTCCATACAACCCCTTCCCATTTTCTAAAATTAAGCAAGGTATATTTTCATAATCTAATGGATATTGAGACCAATACCCTTTCTAAGAAAACACCAACCGCTCAAAACCAATTTCCAAAACCAATTCATCAGATTCAAATACTTTTCAACATCCCAAAACACCTCATTTAAAACAAAGATTCAGAATCACCTTAAAATGATTCACACTTTCAAAACATTTTATTTCAACAAACCACAAGTTTAGATTAGAGAAAATTCAATCCTATTAAATCATTTCCACTTCATCCCCAAAATTTGTTTCACAAAATACAACCTTCCAAAACCATTCTTATATTTAATTTTTGAAAACCCCTTTTCCCACTTTTCAAAATCCATTCCTTCCTTTAAAACCCATTTCCAAAATTCTCACACAAGGATTTTCAAAACAAAAATTCAGAATTCAAGAAAGGTCCAAGAGACCCACAAAAGGAAACTAGTGTTGGTGGGTGACTTGTCCATATGGTTGACGATCATATGTCAAACACAACACCAACACGGAGAGACTTATTATGACCATGACCTGGCTCCACATGGATTTCCAGGTCGTACGAGCTCACGGAGACCATTAGTCAGACTCCCCTTGTCTTATCCCAACACCAAACAATCAACAAGAATAAAGGACACTAATAAAACTGGACTTCTCGTGGAAACCTAAGGATCAGAATGAGCAAGAGTTCGCAACGCTCTTCCAGCACTTACCCCTCAAGTCTCAATAATCCTACTACATCTACCTTGAAATCCCCCAAATAAAAAGGGAGCTCTAAAAATCCAAGTCTGCTAAGATCTGACCTCCTCTGATACTATTTTGTCACAAACCAGCCCAAGTTGACCCTGAACTAGTCACCCAGGCCAGCCCGCGACAAGTCCCAAGAGGCATTCCCGATCCTACCAGGATAGAGACAAGCATAGAGGGAATCAATAGAGTATTCAAGGGAAAAATTTCTCCCAAATATAAACAATCAAACAAACAGAGGAAAGAAATGGACAACCCAAAATACATTTACATAAAAATTGAACTGAACATTATTTGTACAGGAAACCGAAAGTACAACTAAACCAAAAACTCAAATGACCAAACTTGACAACCAATTAACTCCATGTGACCCCGATGGTCACTCTCCAACACAATGATCACACATATCCCAAGGTTATTAAACGCATGTTGAAACCTACACAAGGGCTAAAAACAGAAGAATATTATAGGCGTGAGTATTAAAACTCAATAGGTTATCCCAATATTTTATTCCCAATGCACTTCCTTTAAAATAAAAGAAACACTAATTTATAGTTTTAAATATAAGATATAAAAGTATTTTTTTCAAATGAGGTTCCATAATATAATAATTATCAGACAAAAACTTATAAGTTTTATAAGCAAAAATGCTAGTAACAATTTTTCAAAGAGGTGGAACTTCAAAATGAAAATAGTTTTCAATAGGGCTTATTTAAAGAAGGTAAAATTTTAAATAAAACAAAAACACTGCTTAATTTACCAAATAATCACACTGTATTCTGATGGTGAGTACAAAATATCCAATGAGCACAAGTCACGGGAACACCCCTATGCACTAGTTCGTTGTGGGCCCCAAGCACCTCGTATCTCGGTGTAAAAGTAACCATAAAAAATATTAATTATCATGCACATGAGCCACCAGTAAAAGAATAATACATAACCTATTGGTCCCCAACATCATCATCAACATATTTTAGTTAGTTTTTTCATCGCCAAACTTGCTATGTGAAACAGGAACAAAACTCCTCTGGATCACTAGCATACTAGTACATGTCCACCCGCCTATATACCCGAGTTTTCCTTTTTGTACTCAAACAAGTCACACATATATAAAATACCATTTTCTCATGAATATTTAATTTAAAAATCATACACACATCAAACATCCCACACACATGTCTCACATTTCTTTCATGAATCAATAAACCACCTAAATTTTCATAAAACAATTTCAAGAAGTATAACGAGGCCTTGCACATAAAATCCATTCAAAAATGATATTTAAGGCCAAAAACCTATCAATAACATATAAAACTAGATTTGGAAGCCCCAAAAAAATTAATAAATTAATTTTATGGACCATAAAATGGCCCCAAAAGATAGAACATGAAATACACATTGAAACCATTTTTACAAGAAAAATGCCAAATGGGCCTTTACGCCTTTCTCAAAACTAAGATTTGACAAAGGTACACATTTAAATTTTATTAAAGAGGTGTATACACACCATTTAAAGCATAAAACTACTTTATTAAATCCCTTAAAACATTCAGGTTACTTTTGCAAAACACAACCATTTTCATAAGGATGTGAAACGGGCCATTTTCTGGCAACTCGGGCCAAAACATGTTGTAAACCAAAACTCATTTGTTTCTAAAACCAAATCCACATTGGAAAGACATATAAGGACCCAAAAATAACATTTTCATTCTTAAAATTCATTTATAAACCCAAACAAATAATTTTTAAATCACACTTAACACATAAAATATAATCGGACAATTTACCAAACACATGACATACACTTTTAAACAAAACAATTTCTTTTAAGCACTTGAAAAGGAATAAAACACCAATTTAATTACATAATTTTGTTCAAGATACTGAAAAATATTCAAAATAACATAAACCAGGTTCTAAACCTCACAAAATAGGTGCTAAAGATAATGGAATATTTAAACAAACACTTGGTGTTCACATTTATGACAAAACAACACTACTTTTCACAAAACAAGGCTTAAACAACCATTTTTTCACACCAAGAAAATTATCCAAAGGCTGAAAAAAACATATATATCATGTGAGAAAAATAATAAAATGATGAAACAAAAATTATAAAGTCATTTTCAAGGGATATCCTACCTCAAATCCTTGGCGGAATGGAATCGCACACCCGATATCACCATTTGAGGGTTTATAAACCCTAAACCTATGACGACCAGCCCAAAATGAACAAAAACCCCATAAAAAATCATGGTATAACAGAACACTAGGTCTAGAATGACTAGGGGATAAAAGAAAACCAATAACTAATGAAAGGAGTGGGAAGAGGGAGGAGAAAGGAGAAGAAATTTCGCCTTGGAAACTATAAAACTATTTGTCTTCCCTTATATCTGCACCCTTAGAGGAAAGAGAATGGATTGGAACTCCTTGTATAGGGTCCTAAGATCTGGAAGAACCACGGAAAGAATATTTTTGGGTAAAAGAGTATGAATTGAATGATTTATTAATGAGACAAATTACCTTTGGAAAATCTTGACGATTTGAAAAACATTGAGAAGTTTTATCCTAATATTTGACTAAGATGAGATCTAAAGAGGATAAATGGAACATGGGGGTTATCCTAGGGTTATTGGGATTTATTGGGAGGTGGAATAACCAAAAATTATCAAAAAATTAATAATATATAAAAGAAACAAATTATTTTTAAAAAAACTAGAAATGGGCCCTCGGGCTGGCCCAATACCTGAATAAATAACCCAAATTTATCATGCATATGAATTCCTAAGGGGTCCAAAAGGATATGGTGGTTTAAATATGTCAAGGGAGGACAAGTGGGAATTGTAATGGATGAAAAATTTTGAAAAAAATGAGTTATAAACGAAACAAAATTTGTTTTTAAATCTGGAAATGGGCTCACGGTTTGGCCCAAATCATGAAGTAACCACCCTTTCTCCAAAAACTCTCAAACAAGCAATGGGTCACCCAAAGTAGGATGATTAGAAATATATGGAAGTTAAAACATAAAATTAATCTCACCTAAAACCCAATAAAATTATCTGTATTTCCAAAGAATCGGATTAAAACCTATACATGAAAAAAACCTGGGTGTGACAAAATAAATAGCAAAAAGAAATGGACAGCCCAATATACATTTATATAAAATTTGAACTAAAAATTATCCAAACATGAAAGTGAAAGTACAACTGAACCAATAACTCAATCGTCTAAACATGACAACCAACTAACTCCATGTGATCCCGCTGGTCACTCTCCAACACAACGATCACACATCGCCCAAGGCGATCGTACTCAAGTTGAAACTAGCACAAGGGCTAAAAATAGAAGAAGAATATAGGCATGAGTATTAAAACTCAATAGGTTATCCCGATATTCTATTCCAAATTTAATTCCTTTAAAATAAAAGAAACATCAATTTTAAGTTTTAAATACAATATATAAAAATATGTTTTCCAAACAAGGTTCCATGCTACAAACATTACAAAATAAAAATGCTTGCAAGTTTTCATAAACAGGAAATGCTAGTAACCAATTTCAAAGAGATGAAACTAAAGTGAAAATGGTTTTTAAGAGGTTTGATTTAAATAAAATACACCTTTAAATAAAACACACATGCTACTGAATTTTCCAACCAAAATCACCACATATCGACAGTGAATACAATATATCCAATGAGCACAAGTCACAGGAACACCCTTAGGCACTAGCTAGTTGTGGGTCCTAGGTACCTCATATCTCAGGGAAAGGTAACCATAAAAAATATTTGTTCTTGTTCACGAGCCACTAGTAGGGAACATACCCATAACCTAGTGGTCCCCAACATCATCATAATAGTTTAGTTGGCATTGTCATCATTAAACTTTCTACGTGAAACATGGACAAAACCCCTCTGGATCACTAGCATACTAGTACACGTCTGCCCACCTAGATACCCGAGTTTCCCTCTTTGTGATCAAAAAATTTTCACATGCTATCAAATTACATTTACACATAAAAACACCAATTATGGTCACACACACTAAAAACAGTAGATAAACATTTTTTTCGCACTTTGTGCAACTCAATAAACCCTCTAAAATTTTCATAAAACAGTTTCAAGAAGTTCAACAAATCTTTGGACATGAATTCCATTTGAAAATGCACTTTTTAGGAAAAATTCCCACCAATTCCATACCAAACCAGATTTGGCATCCCCAAAACTATTTAATAAATAAATTTCATGAATCTTAAAATGACCCCAAATAGTACAACATGGAATACACATGAAACCCCCTTTTTTAAAGAGAAATGTCAAACGGGCTTTAAGCATTTTACCAAACCAACGTATAACAAATGTACAAATTTAACTTTTTATAAAGTGGTGTAAACAGGCCATTAGAAGCATAAAAACATTTACATAAACCCTTTATGTAAGAACTCGATTCTTACTTTTGAGGTACGAGTTTCTTTTTTTCTCTTTTCCTTAAGTGTTTTTGAGAAAATATGGAAAATGGGGGAAATCCCAAATTTTGGAAGTACACGCCGTGTACTTTTCCACACGCTGTGTACTTTTGGCCGCATGGAATGAGTACACGGGGCATGTGGCCAGATCGGCGACGAAGGGTGTAGGAACCGACTACATGTCGTGTAGTAGTCCCTTACACGCCGTGTAGTCAGTTGGCAGGAAAATAGTAAGGCGCTGGCCAGCTGTATGACAGAACACACCGTGTACTCAAGGAGACATGTTGTGTAGTCACGTCGGCAGATGAACAGTGCCATGCTTGTGGGAAACCACCAGAGGAACAGTTAAAAAATGGGGAGTACACGCCGTGTACTTTGTTTTTTTTTTTGCTTAAAATGGGTAGTAGCCTCCCCTGTTCACAGGGAAGGCTTAGAACGGGAAGAAGGAGCGGAAGAGGGAGGCCGGAGCTTTGGAGATCCATTGAACGCACGTTGGGAACCCATTTTCTGCACCGTCGATCTCCCTGGAACTGCACGGGTGAGTTCTCCCTTCTCCTAGGGTATTTCTTACCAATTATTTTCTGTATAGAAGTTATTTAAGTTTGAACAAGTTTTCTTCTACGTCAGATCTACATCATTCTTGGGCGTTTCTAGAATCGACGTTCACGTATATCGTTCGTTGGCATTAAAGGTAGGTGGCTTGGTGTTTATTTTCCAAATGCTATGTATTTTGTGCATTTTTTAGCTACTAACCCATATTTGGGGTGTCGTGTGGCTGAGGTTGTGGATATTTTAAATACCTAGAATTGAATAGGTAATTAACTGTGATAATAAAATGTTGTTTGAGATCATTTCTTGGATCCAGGACCATTCTTAGGGGTGCGTTCCTCTGTTTATCCATTTGTCCAGGATACCTGAGGGTATGCCATGTTTAATGATGCATTACTTTTGCCTTGAGAGGAATTGTATGTAAATTGCATGTTTATATGTTGGGCATGGCCCCGTTACTTATGCCTGAGGGCAGTGTTTACTATAGCCTGGGGGCGTGATTGTATTAGCCTGAGGGTGATGTTCTATTTCACCTGAGGGAAACCTTTCGTGCCTGAGGGCTTGACTTTTTTGCCTGAGGGAGACACTTCGTATGCCTGAGGGAGAGATTCTGTTATGCCTGAGGGCGAGATTCTGAATGCCTGAGGGTGAGATTCTGATTACCTTAGGGTGAGGTTTTGCTTGTCTGAGGACACTGACTGCTTAATTAGGAATTCATTGTGGTGTTTCCTTAATATTAAATGGTTAAATTAATAGTTAAAATGGAAATATAACTGGTAAAGTTAGTTACTTGAGTACTTCTTAGTTTATTGCATTTACTTTTGCACACTGTTGTTCTATGTTTACACACAGTTGGGCACGGGCCTTTGGTGGGTGCCTACTAGGAATTATTTCTCACACCCTGTTTGGGTCATGCTTTTCGGCCCAAACAGATTACGTTTCTACAGGTTTAGATAAGGGAAAGGGTCCTTATACAGGTATATGATTGTTGTTGAGGAGTAGGGGAGCATGGGACCGGGATGAGGCTCGCGATGCTACCGTCTATTTTGTTCTGTTTTGCTTTTTTGTACTTGTACTTCACTGTATTGTTGTGTAACATGTTCTAGCTACTTTTCTTAGAATTTGAGTCATGTTGCACCATTTTATATACTGGTTGGTTATATCTACTGCAGTTGTTTATTTCAGTTGTGTATGGTTTACTGCTTCCGTTCTTGCTGTATGCTTTATTTCATTCTGTTGCACTACACTTTGACAAATGAGGGAATAGTTTCCCCACTATCAGACATGGGCCCTCACTGCTAGTCGGCACCCTCTGGCGTTTGGGGAAATGCGCTTGAGGTCATGTGGCGAACCGGGTTTTGGTAACCCGTTGAGTGGCACCCGAATCCGAAATGTTATAAAGTGGTATCAGAGGGGTTCTTTTCTTTGACTTACTGTTTGGAGCCTTAGTCAGGGATAAGACGAGAACGGTAGTTGGTAATGAGTTGTGCCCAGGCGTAGCTAACCCGTGTACAGTGAAAATCCAATTTACCTCGTATTGCAATTTTACTGATTTTGAAAATTTACAGTTGATTTGTTTTCACCGAAGGGTGACACACTTGTATTGTGCTGTTAATATTTTATCCATGGGTTCTATTTAGATGCAACCCGATGAGATGAGGGTATACCATCTCATGCATCATTTAGGAACATGCTAAGAATCACATTCCATGCATAGTTTCCATGCCATGTAGGTGCATTAGAAAGTGCATGTTGTTTTGATAGTTGTTGTGCTAGAAAAGCATGTTGTTGTGATAACTGCTTGATAAATACCTGCTATGTGATAGGGTAGTTTGTATGATCCGGTTTATAGAATGGATGCCAAACTTTGGTTTTTGGGGAGTATGGGCCCTCATTTGCTGGAATTTGGTGGATCAGTGATTGTTTATTTTATTATAACATAGATAAGATGTCAAACTTTGATTCGTGGGGAGTATGGGCCCTCACGGACTGGAATTTGACACTTAAGTGTTGTTTTTCAGTATTTTCTGGGCCCCGGAGTATTTTCTGAGGCATACTGTCCGGAAAACCCAGTATACACACCGTGTAGTGTTTTACACATGTCGTGTATGTTCTTCTGTTCGGGAAGAAAAGAAAACTTTTTAAGTACACACCGTGTACCCGAATTACACGCCGTGTAGTCTCTTCCCGTGTCACAAACCGTGCAGGCGGCGACACGGGTAAGAGAAATGCTCAGGGAAAACACGCTATGTAGAGGACGAACACGTCGTGTAGTGTTGACCCAGATTCCGGCCGTGTAACTAACAACACGGGCGGAGGAGACCTTACCATATACACGCCGTGTCCACGATGGAACACGCCGTGTAGTCTGACCTGGGGACCCGGCCGTGTAACTAACAACATGGGTCGGTGTTATCCTATTGAGTACATGTCATGTCAATGATGAACACACCGTGTGGTGCAACCTGGGGACTCGGCCGTGTAACTAACAACACGGGTCGGTGTCACCTCTCCTTGAACACGTCGTGTACCTGTGGGACACGTCGTGTAGTCTTGTCCGAGAACAGACCGTGTGGACTTAGCCATGTGGCTGGGGAGACGGAGTACTGTACACGCCGTGTGGGGGTGTAACACGCCATGTAGTTTCAAGCCGAGTAGTCATTTGTGTCATAAATGACACGGTCAGTTGGGAAATTACACCATACATGCCATGTAGATTATATACACACCGTGTAGTTTTGTTCAACGAGAGTCGTGTGGCTTAGCCGTGTAGAAGGACCTGGGCGGGGGAAGGGAAGTCGAGTACACGCCATGTAGTTAGTATACATGTCGTGTAGTCTTGTTTTGAAAATTTTGAATGCCTTCTTCCTCCTGTTCCCTTTTGGGGTTTCTTCATTTTCAGTCATTGTTAATCTTGTTCTAAAGGTGTGTTTTTGACCTTGTAGTGTCATGCCACCGAGACGACCGCGCATTGTTCGCTAGGAGAGTGGCGAAGACTATACTCTGGAGATGGTGGGTCATGGGCTACCAGTTGATCCTTCAGTAGAGACATATGCGGCGCCAGCTGTTATACCGGACACAGGCGCGGAGGCGTAGTTCCGTGAAGGCTTTATGCGGTTCATGCAGACCTTTTAGGGAGCACCGTCGGCTGCCACATCTATGGATGAGTTTACTCGTATATTCCAGCAGCAGAATCCACCGACATTTTCTGGGGATGTCGGACCACAGGCTGCAGAGTCTTTTCTAGGATCGATGCAGACTATTTTCGAGCATCTTGAGATGCCTCCAGGGCAGAGGGTCAAGCTCGCGATGTATATGCTGCGTGATTCCTCCAAGAGGTGGTGGGATGTTACCAACCAGTCAGAGCATCACAGAGACGTGGTGTGGGAATATTTATAGGTAGTCTTCTATGGATTCTTCTTTCCATAGACTTTGTGGGTAGATAAATCTTGAAAGTTCATGAATCTGCAGCAGGGCGCTATGTCAGTGATGGACTATTCTGCTCGTTTCACCGAGCTTCAGCGTTTTGCACCCGTACTGGTGGGTGATGAGACGTTGAGAGCCAGACGTTTTGAGGATGTTCTTGATGTTATTAATATTTTAATATCTTTTTACATACTCCCTTTACTGATTTTATATGAAATGTGCATAATTTTTGTGAAATATTAATGTTTAAATATTAAATATAATTTTTGAGCACTATTTGAATTTATCCAGATTCAAGTATGTTTAATTTTTTAATAATAACTATCACCCTAATTATCAAAATTGCATCATTCTTGTTTTTTAGGGTTCCCAATTACAATTCCAACATTTCATTAGAAGTCACCATTAGCAAATTCTTCCATTTAGAGGGTCATATGGACCCCACAAGAAGGCCCAAGGAAACTGTGAAGAAACTGGACCATATATGAAGGTTGAATTATTGGGCTCAATCCAGATGTCCAAATACCTTAATTCTCCTTCCAATTTCGTAGGACATTTCAAGGAGTATATGATAAAAATTTCATAACTCAATCACAAATACAAGGGGCCCAACTGATGCATTGAAGTCCAGCCCACCATTCTGGCTGGGAATTAAAAACGGCACACTAATATTGAAATTTCTCCTGATTTATAAATCCATTATATATGATCTTTTTTATTTTAAAATAGGAGATTATGGTGGAAAACTTTTTTGAATAAATTATTTTTATTTGAGGGCATATTCCTATTCAAAAACCCATTCACATTATGGACTTCAAAAAAGTCTGTATTGAAATGGACAGATCAGAATTGTTTACTAAAACCGCCATAACTTTGGCTCAATAAGTCCAATGGCCGCTAAATTTTCACATTATATAGAAGACATTTTTATATACAACTTTGAAGAAGGATAGTTCTCAAGATTCAGCTGTCTGGATGTCCATATAGGCGAGCCAATTGGAGGGGTATTTCTGGAATGCAAACAGTCCACCACCTTGGGATATAAATACATCCCCTCCTCTCCTTTCAAAAGGGTTGGCACTTCAGCACTTAAGGAGGAGGTTTGGAATTAATAGATCCTTGAAAAGGTTCTGGGAGGATATTATTTGATCTTGTTTCAACAAGAGAGACCTCTCCTCCATTTCTCTTTCATGTTTGTTTATGTTTGCTTTCAATTGTAATTGTGTAACTTTGTTTTCATTTCAATAAAATTTTAGTGGTTGTTTCTTATTCAATAACTCTTATTATTATCCAACTTCTGTAGTATAATACTAATGGTCTTAAAATAGTTTGAATAATTTTTAATTATAATCCCTTATTTTTCTTCCTCATTCAATTGAAATTCCATTTTTGATTCTCAAAATATTTCGTGTGTGTGTTCGGCACACTACTCTTATCTTGTCCCTTTCTTTTTCTTCTCTTTATAATTCATCACCATAAACATATATTACCAGATTAATAAACATCATAATGTCTGAGTAAATCTCTAATTGTGGTGAGTTATAATTCGAGGATGTTAAGTGATTGAGAGTTTTGCTCGATGAGTATTCTTTAAATTAATATTGTGTATGTTAAACTGAATATGTCATGGATTAATGATATGTTTTGTTTAATGAGTGGTTTCCATGGATTATTGGAAGCATAAATACAATATCATAAATAAGTTTTGATTGAGATTATAACCCTAAGTTAAGTTAAGGCTTGGATTAAAGCCTTAACACTTAGGAATTCCAATCAACGTCAACTTATGACATGGGTGTTAATTTAATGCAATACAAAGCAAGGCTCAAGGATATCACAAGCTTAACTCCCCAATAATGAACTCACCCCAATCTTTATCTATTTTTTAAATAAATTATAGTCAATCAATAATTTCAATTAATCTCTACAAACAAACCTCCCTAATCAAAATACAATCAACTAAAAACAAACAGTTATTACAAAGTATCATCGTCGAGGATTCGACCCGAGTGATGCTATCCACATTAGCAGAGCACCGGAACTTTGACCGGTCGATAGGCGACAATAGGCCATGCTTTTCAAATGGTTCCATTGCCGAGGATGGTGATTTATGTAGTCATTAGTTTCTAGTTATTGTAAAAAAATCCCAAAAAGACAAAATTTAAAAAAAAATTGAAAAAAAACACAAAGAAAACCTCGTATTCCTCTTAAAAATCATAAACTGAAAAAAAATACAAAGAAAAACCCATCTTCCTCTTTCTTCCAAAATCTCTCTGAATTCCCCATAGCCTTCCAAACAATCCCTCGGGTTTGTTTGACCCTGAAATTGAGTGAACACTTCACCAACTTAGGAGGAATATAAGAGATAATCAACTCATTCAAGAACCAGTCCTCATCCAACCAGTTGAATTTGAAATGGTCAATCCTAGGGAACAAACCCTTAAAGAACTTTCTGCCCCTGATATGAATTACCAACCTCTTGGTATTCAATATCCAAACATAGAAGATGACTTAGAATTCAAATCGGGTTTGATTCATCTTCTCCCTCATTTTCACGGGCTAGCCGGTGAGGATCCACATCTCCACCTTAAAGAATTCCAAGTGGTGTGCTCTACCATGAATCCTCAAGGGGTTTCTGAAGAACAAATAAAACTTCGAGCATTCCCTTTCTCCCTAGCTAACACTACTAAGTTATGGCTCTACTACCTTCCTCCTGGTTCCATAACCACATGGAATGACATGAAGCGACTCTTCTTAGAGAAATTTTTTCCTGCTTCTCATACTGCTTCTATCCAAAAGGAAATAAGTGGTATCCGTCAGTTCCCAAGTGAATCACTCCATGAGTACTGGGAGAGGTTCAAAAAGCTTGTTGCAACTTGTCCACACCATCAAATCCCTGACCAACTCTTGATCCAATACTTCTATGAGGTGTTATTGGATATGGAGAGAACTCTCATTGATGCCGCAAGTGGCGGTGCTCTTGTTGATAAAACTCCTACAGCTGCAAGAGATCTCATAAGTAACATGGCTGCAAACACACAACAATTCCATACTCGAGCACATTCTCAAGTCAAACAAGCCCAAGATAATCAATCAATTGAGTCGAACAAAATGACCGAGTGGATGAGTGAACTTACAGGTCTTGTGCGACAACTATTTGTGGCTACCAAATCTCCAACCTCGTCTTCTCTGCAATCAATGTTTCCTGGACCTATCAAAAACTGTGGAATCTAAAACTCTCCATCTCATCCAACTGACACATATCCACAACTTCAAGAGGATCAATCCGATTCATCTGGACCAATGGAGATCAATGCAGCATATGCTCAGTGGAACACCAATCCTCAACTATCAGGTCAGTTTGTTAGAAACTTCAACCAACCTCACTCTGAGCCCTTATCTTCTTCCTATAACCAAGGACTGAGGTATGGTAATCCTGTCTCTCATCCCCCTCAATTACCTCCTCAAAACCCAAACCAGTTTCAATACAGTCAAGGTGTTGGTAACTTCCAACAACCTTACCCTTTTGTCCCTCAACCTCAAAGGATCAATCCTCCTATTCCTCCTCCTGGATTCCACTATCCTAGTGAGCCTTCCCAATTCCCAAACCAATTCAATCGATTTCCCAATAACCAAAATCAAGGCAATCCCAATCCGGGACAAGCCTCTTCTTCCAAGCAACCATGGGAAAGTGTTGTTGAAGATCTTGCCTCCTTCACCCGTTCAAGCCTCAAGAACATTGAAACCCAAATTGGTCAACTTGCATCCCACCTTAGTCAGAAGAAACCATCCAATTCTTCCCAACTTCTAGCTCAACCATTACCCAAAACCAAGGGTAATGTAAGTGTAATTGCACTTAGATCGGGAAATCAAATTGCTATGCCTCAAGATAAGTCCTCCAACCCTCCTTTGAATGTTGACCTAGAAAATGAAAAGAAAAAGAAACTTGAAAAGAAACCTGAAACCATTTCCTCACCTCCTTCCATTCCACTTAGGAATCCAATTCCTTTTCCACAAGCTGTCTCTAAGGCAAAGAAGTCATTTGAACCTGATCCTGAAATGCTCGACATGTTTAGACGTGTTGAAGTCAACATTCCTCTCTTAGATTCCATCAAACAAATTCCTAAGTATGCCAAGTTTCTTAAGGAATTGTGCACCCACAAGAGGAAACTTAGGACCTTTGAAATTTTTTCCACCCAACAGTCTATTCCCATAAAGTGCAAAGATCTAGGGACCTTTACGGTTCCATGCCAAATTGGAAGTTCCAACTTTGATGATGCACTCATAGACCTAGGAGCCTCAATTAATGTCATGCCCAAATCCATATTCTCCAACCTTGGTCTAGGTCCCTTCCACCCAACGGGTGTTGTCATTCAGTTTGCCAATCGAAGCACAACCAGTCCTGAGGGAATAATTGAGGATGTCCTTGTCCGAGTCAATGATCTTATCTTCCCTGCTGATTTCTATGTCCTTGACATGGAAGATGAGACGAACTCTTCTCGATATCCCCTAATTCTAGGAAGACCATTCCTCATGACTGCAAGAACCAAGATCGATGTCCATTCAGGCATCTTATCCATGGAATTCAGTGACCAACTGGTCAAGTTCAACATTTTCCAATCCATGCGATACCCATCTGAGGATCACTCTGCATTCTCAATCCATGCTTCTGAGGACACTTCTAAGAGTCAATCGAACCCCAATCCACCATGTTCTTCATGTTATAATGAAAAAGGATCTTGTGAAATCTACACCATGATTAACAATGTCATAAATGGTGATGTTGATGTGGACCTTTCATTCATAGACTCTATCAATCTAGAGGATCTTGAAAACTCTCTTGAATCCCATATAAATTTTTATCTCTACTGCTCCACCTTGGACAATATTAATGAAAATGAATCTGAAGCAACTAAAGTCCCTACATCCATTCCTGAGATGTCTAACCCACAAATGATAGATGATACTGATCTAAAACCTCTTCCTGCACACCTGGAATATGCATTCCTCTTCCATGATCACTCATATCATGTCATTATCTCTGCCACACTTACTGAAACCAAGGAGTACAAACTTGTTCAAGTGTTAGAGGAAAACAAAAAATCCTTAGGTTAAACCCTAGATGACATACCAGGAATCAACCCTGCCCTTTTCATGCATCACATCAATCTAGAGGAGTCATCCAAAGCAATTAGACAACCACAAAGAAGACTCAATCCACTCATACTTGAGGTAGTTAGGGAAGAGATCACCAAGCTTCTTCAAGCTGGTATTATCTACCTAATTTCTGATAGTGAATGGGTTAGTCCAATTCAAGTTATACCTAAGAAGGGTGGGATAATTGTTGTCACAAATGAACATGGAGAGGTAGTCACAACTCGAGTGAAGAACAAATGGTGTGTGTGCATCGACTATAGGAAATTGAATTTTGAAACCCGAAAAGATCACTACCCTCTTTCATTCCTTGATAAAATGCTAGAAAGATTGGCCGGAAAGTCACACTATTGCTTACTTGATAGATACACCGGCTATTTTCAAATCCCAATCGCACCTCAAGACCAAGAAAAGACTACTTTCACATGCCCCTTTAGAACATATGCATATAGAAGAATGCCTTTTGGAATTTGCAATGCTCCTGCAACATTCCAGAGGTGTATGATGAGTATCTTTTCAGAATTCATTGAACAATGCATGGAAGTCTTCATGGATGACTTCACCATTTATGGTGAGTCATTTGAGTCGTGTTTGCATTCACTCTCTCTAGTCCTTCAAAAGTGTGTCAAGTGTAACCTTGTGTTAAATTTTGAAAAATGCCACTTCATGGTTGCAAATGGGATTGTTCTAGGGAACATAGTTTCAAAAGATGGTATTGAAGTTGATCCTGCCAAAATTGAAGTGATCCAATCACTTCCTGAACCCACTTCTATTCGGGACATCCGTTCATTTCTCGGTCATGCTGCTTTATATTGGCGATTCATCCATAACTTCAGTAAAATTTCCCTCCCACTCACTCGTTTGCTCCAAAATGATGTCACTTTCTACTTCGATGAGGTTTGAAAGAGAGCATTCATTGAACTCAAAACTACTCTCACATCTGCCCCAATAATCCAACCCCCTGATTGTTCCTTACCCTTTGAATTGATGTGTGATGATTCTGATAGAGTTTTTGGGGTTGTTCTTGGTCAAAGAAGAGAAATAATTCCTCATGTCATCTATTATGCCTCAAAAACATTGGATAAAACTCAATTTCACTACACTGTCACTGAAAAAGAACTTTTAGCAGTTTTTTTTGCCTTAGATAAATTCTAGTCCTATCTCTTAGGTTCCAAAATAATCATCTTCATAGACCATTCTACTATTAAGTTATTACTCAAGAAAATTGATTCCAAACTGAGGCTAATAAGATGGATCCTAATGCTCCAAGAGTTTGACCTTGAAATCAAAGATAGACCTGGAAAAGAAAACCATGTGGCTGATCACTTGAGTAGAATTTCTAATTCTTCTCATTCAGAAACCATTGATTATGAATTCACCATTGAGCACCTTTCATCTCTCACTCTAAAAATACCATGGTATTCCCCAATTTTAAATTACTTGGTTTCTGGTGTTTTTCCTTAAAAATTTTCAAAAGAACAAAAAATGAAGTTGAAAAGTGATTCAAAATACTATATTTGGGAAGAAAATAAACTTTGGAAAACTGGGACAGACATGGTAATTAGGAGATGTGTTGAAGAAAATGAGCATTCTTACATCTTATAATTTTGTCACTCACTTCCCAGAGGTGGCCACTTTGGACCACAAAGGACCTCCCGAAAGGTCCTAGACTATGGATTCTTCTAGACTTCACTCTTCAAGGACTCACATGAATTATGTCAATCATGTTCCACTTGCCAAAAGTTCGGCACAATCTTCAAAAGAAATGAAATTCCCCAAAATCCCTTAATCTTTTGTGAAATTTTCGATGTTTGGGGCATCGATTTCATGGGACCATTTCCCCCTTCTAATGGATTCTTATACATTCTTCTTGCGGCCGATTATGTTTCAAGGTGGGTCGAGGCCAAACCCACTAGAAATAATGATTCACATACTGTTAGTGAGTTCCTAAAGACACACATCTTACATATATTTGGAACACCTCGTGCCTTGATAAGTGACTTAGGAACCCATTTTTGTAATAAAACCATGGAATCTCTTTTGAAAAAGAATGGGGTTGTTCATAAAACTTCAACTACGTATCACCCCCAAACAAATGTCATGGATGAACTTTCTAATAGAGAAGTGAAAAGAGTGCTTGAGAGAATTGTAAAACCCACCAGAAAAGACTGGCCTGAAAGACTTGGTGAAGCACTTTGGGCTTATCGAACTGCCTATAAAACACCCATTGGGATGTCTCCTTTTAGGCTAGTTTTTGGTAAAGCATGTCATCTACCAGTTCAAATCCAACATAAGTCTTTTTGGGTTGTGAAAACCTATAATTTTGATTGTGAAAAATCTGGTGAAGAAATATTGTTGCAATTGGTTGAACTGGAGGAGATTCGACTTGAATCCTATGAGAATTCCAATCTATACAAAGAGAAGGCTAAGGTACTCCATGACAAACACATCCTGAGAAAGGTATTTCATTAAGGTGAAAAGGTAATGCTCTTCAATTCTCGATTTCAGCTTCACCCAGGTAAGCTTAATTCTCATTGGGAAGGTCCTTTTGTTATTACTAATGTTTACCCATTTGGTGCAGTGCAAGTCCAAGACCCCTCTTCCAAAAGGAAATTCATGATAAATGGACATCGGTTGAAACATCACCATGAGAAGACATGCAATCCTGGAACAACATCAACTTCCATTGGATCCACAGTAGACCCACCACTGGATGGAGATGGAAACCCACCAAATCCAAACCAGGGGGCACCTCATTCCCTTTGACTCTTCTTCTCCCTCTCTCCCTATCTCTCTCTTTCTTCTTCCTCCCTCATTCTCATTTTGTTTTTCTTACCACTTTCCACGTCACATTTTTTTCCCTTTTACTCTTTCTCTTTTGTGTGGGTGTGTCTTTATAAAAAAAACTAAAAAAAAACATAAAAAAACTAAAAAACAAAAACAAAGACTCATAATTACTCACCATTTAATTTTTAAATTTTTTCCAACCATTTGGGGAGTCAATAGATATGTTTCATCTCAAAAAATTTGTGTTTTCATCATAAAATTGGATAAAGAATCTTGTGTCAAAACCAAAAAAAATTGAATGCTCTATTTTTGATTTGAAAAATGGTTTTCTCAAACCGTGAGAAACAACATTTGCTTTCATGCCAAGGACACCTATGGCCATCTATTCAAAATGTGTGTTTTTCACCACCATTTGTGAGTCTTGAGTTTGTGGACCTTCGAGCTGAATTTCCTACCTTAGTGTGCATTAATATTATAGAGGCATTTTCTGAACCACATGAGAATAATAATAGCCAAATAGCCTACCATTTCCCTTACATTAATCCTCCTTTTGAAATCCCCTTCATGCCTATGAAAACCTTTTCTTTGATAGCCACATTACAAGCCCAATACCTTATCCCACCCAATATCAACATGGATTTTAATTGCATAAGTTTTTGAAATTTAAGTGTGGGGGGGAATGGATTTCATTTTTGGGTATCATTTCCTTACTTTCCGGTGTGTTGTCATATGCTTGAGGGAAAGCATACATTTTAGTGTGGGGGTAGTTTGTAATTTAGTGGGATTTGGGAATTTATTTTACAAATGATATTGAAAAGTGTTCAAAAAAAATTCAAAAAAAATTCAAAATCAAAAAAAAATAAAAAAAAATGAAAAAATGGGTTGTGTCTTGGGTAGGTCAAAAATCACTCTTTATCAACCTTTGATATTGTTATAACTATTACAATTAGTGTCGTGATGAGATCAAAAATGGGTTGGGATATGAGTGTGAGATCTGTTTCAAGGTCAACTTTCGAAAAAACAAAGAAAAAAAAGAAAAAAAGAACACTTGCATTATATTCTTATATTATTGGGAGAAGTTCTGTGTTTTGTAAATATTTCATCTTCTCATTACCTTCATATTTTCTTCCTCTATTGTTTCTTTCTTCACACAATAATTCCCTTGTAAATATTTTTTTTCATTTCCTTCCATGTTTTATTTCAAAAAAATGTGCATTGCTTTTTCTATGTTTGTATTTTAACCTTCTTCTTCTCTCTCTTGGACATTATATCCCTACCGTCCCATAGCCACAGAAAAACCCATTAAAAAGACATCTTGATTCTTGTTCACTTTGGATATGGATTGGAAGCTAAGATCTCTTTTCAAACTCTAAGATTTTCAATTTTGGTTGGTGAAAGAGTGAACCTCCAAAAATGAATTTTATCATCTTGAGAGGAGTAAGTTTTGAGTGCCACCATTTTCTATGTCTAAAGTTGAGCATGAAAAAATGAATTGTTTTTGGAACATTATTTTTGTAACAATTTGTGGTGGAATTCAATATGGATGAGTGAAATAGTCTAAACCTCTCCTGATTTGGGAAAACAAAATTTTAATATTTTTTGGTGAGTGAAAATGAGTTTGACTTATTTTTATATTTATTGTCCATGAGGACATGCACAAGACTAAGTGTGGGGGAATTGATGTTATTAATATTTTAATATCTTTTTACATACCCCCTTTACTGATTTTATATGAAATGTGCATATTTTTTGTGAAATATTAATGTTTAAATATTAAATATAATTTTTGAGCACTATTTGAATTCATCCAGATTCAAGTCTATTTAATTTTTTAACAATAACTATCACCCTAATCATACAAATTGCATGATTCTTGTTTTGTAGGGTTCCCAATTCCAATTCCAACATTTTATTAGAAGTCACATTTGGAAAATTCGTCCATTTAGAGGGTCATATGGACCCCACAAGAAGGCCTAAGGAAACTGTGAAGAAACTAGACCATATATGAAGGTTGAATTAATGGGCTCAATACAAAGTCCAAATACCTTAATTCTCCTCCAAAGTTTGGAGGACATTTCAAGGAGTCCATGATAAAAATTTCAGAACCCAATAACAAATACAAGGGTCCCAACTGATGCATTTAAGTCCAGCCCACCATTCTAGCCAGGAATTAAAAACAGCACACTAATATTAAAATTGCTCCTGATGTAGACATTCATTCGAGCTGAGATTTTGTAGTGTGAAATAGGAGATTTGGTAGGAAAACTTTGTTGAATAAATGATTTTTATTTTATGGAATATTCTTATTCAAAAACCCATTCACATTATGGACTTCAAAAAAGTCTGTATTGAAATGGACATATCATAATTTTTTACTAAAACCGTCATAATTTTGGATCAATAAGTAAAATGGCCACCAAGTTTTCACAGTAGACAGAAGACATTTTTATCTACAACTTTTAAGAAGGATATTTCTCAAGATTCGGCTGTATGTATGTCCATATTGGCGATCCAAGTGGAGGGGTATTTCTGGAATGTAAACAGTCCACCACCTTGGGCTATAAATACATCCCCTCCTCTCCTTTAAAAAGGGTTGGCACTTCAGCACTTAAGGAGGAGGTTTGGAATTACTAGAGCCTTGACAAGGTTCTGGGAGGATATGCTTTGATCTTGTTTCAACAATAGACACCTCTCCTCCACTTCTCTTTCATGTTTGTTTATGTTTGCTTTCAATTGTAATTGTGTAACTTTGTTTTCATTTCAATCAAATTTTAGTGGTTGTTTCTTCTTCAATACTTCTTATTATTCTCCACCTTCTATAGTATAATATTCATGGTCTTAAAATAGTTTGAATCATTTTCAATTACAGTCCCTTATTTTGCTTCCTCATTCAATCGAAATTCCATTTTTGATTCTCAAAATATTTCGTGTGTGTGTTCGGTACACTACTCTTATCTTGTCCCTTTATTTTTCTTCTCTTTATAATTCATCACCATAAAAATATATTACCAGATTAATAAACGTCATAATGGCTGAGTAAATCTCTCATTGGGGTGAGTTATAATTCATGGATGTTAAGTGATTGAGAGTTTTGCTCGATGAGTATTCTTTAAATTAATATTGTGTATGTTAAAATGAATATGTCATGGATTAATGATATTTTTTGTTTAACGAGTGGTTTCCATGGATTATTGGAAGCATAAATACACTACCATAAATAAGTTTTGATTGATATTAGAACCCTAAGTTAAGTTAAGGCTTGGATTAAAGCCTTAACACTTAGGAATTCCAATCAACGTCAACTTAGGACATGGGTGTTAATTTAATGCAATACAAAGCAAGGCTCAAGGATATCACAAGCTTAACTCCCCAATAATGAACTCACCCCAATATTTATCTATTTGTTAAATCAATTATAGTCAATCAATCATTTCAATTAAGCTCTGCAAATAAACCTCCCTAATCAAAATACAATCAACTAAAAACAAACGGCTATTACAAAGTATCATCATCGAGGATTCGATCCGAGTGCTTCTATACACATTAGCAGAGCACCAGAACTTTTACTGGTTGATAGGCAACAATCAGTCGTGCATTTCAGGTCTTCGTTATGACATTCGAGCGCTAGTGAATGTTTTTAGGTTGCCTTCAGTACATGTTATTGTGAACCAGGAGCTGATTACAGAGAGGAACCTGTGGGAAGATAGTGGTGTGGGCCAGGGCAGTTCAGCACCAGTTACTGGTACTATTTCTACTATCAAGAGGAAGAGATGGATGGATTTCCCTCAAGGTGGAAGTAACAGCCAGGCAGTCTCTTCAGGTGGCCCGATCAGGTGCTACCAGTATGGTAAGGAGGGACACAAGAGACTGCAGTGTCCATGTGATCCAGTGGAGTGCCGAGATTGCGGCAAGATGGGTCATCTGCAGTTCTTTTGTAGGGCGTTTCTACTAGTGGCTAGTGAGAGGGGTTCTATGCAGACTCTGCATGCGGGAGCAGGACCAGTGGCTTCTTACCAGTCAGGGAATTGGAATATGTCAGGGCGTGCAGGCAGAGATAGTGGTCATGGACATGGTAGCTAGACACCAGGATCTTAGAGGCAGTAGGGCGGGACAGCTCAGGGTAGCCAGGCTATGTCGTAGGGTCGCGGCACTGGGCAGGCATATGTAGTGCAACAGACCCAACAGGAGCAGGATCTCGGACCTTCTACAGTCAGAGGTACTATCCTAGTAGCTTCTGTCTTATCTTCAGTACTTTTTGATATGGGTGCTACACATAGTTTCATATCTGTGCCCATTTTGGAGAGACTTGGGCTCTGTGTTTCTACTTATTCTGGTATCTTGACGCTAGACACTCTGTTGGGTACTAGGACGGCTGGTGTGCGTCAGTGCAACGAGTGCCCCCTTGAGGTTGGTGGGTTTCACTTTCTATGGGACCTCTATGTCCTAGAGATGATGAGCTATGATGTCATTCTCGGGATGGACTAGTTGGTTCCCTTTTGAGCCTTTGTAGATTGCTATCGTTGCAGGGTGAGTTTCACGTCACCAGAGGGTGGAAGGTTTCTATACAAGGGCGAGTGGGATGTTCAGGCGAGTCGAACTGGACCAGAACATCGTGGGTGGGGTGGAGTCACAACCCAAATTGCGAGTTTATATCTGGATGATCAGGGGACTTGTCAGACGGATTTCCCTCCAGTGATTGATCATTTCATGGATGTCTTCTCGGATGACTTTTCAAGTCTACCTCCAGAGCGAGAGGTGGATTTCTCTATTGAGCTTGTGTCAGGAGCAGCACTGGTGTCCATTCCTCCTTATAGTATGGCTACACCGGAGTTGCAGGAGCTCAAGAGGCGGTTAGAGGATTTACAGTCAAAGGGTTTTATCCGACCCAGTACTTCTCCTTGGGGTTTGTCGGTCCTTTTTGCGAAGAAGGCGGACGGTACCCTCAGACTCTGTGTGGATTATCGGAAGCTGAACCAGTTGATGGTTAAGAACCGATATCCCTTTCCAAGGATTGATGATCTTTTTGACCAACTTCATGGATCACGATTGTTCTCAAAGAGTGACTTGAGATCAGGATATCATCAGCTACGTGTTAGACCATCTGATATACCTATCACAGCTTTTAGGAGCAGGTATGGTCTATACGAGTATACAGTTATGCCGTTCGGACTCATGAACGCGCCAGCAGTTTTCATGGCTCTGATGAATCGTGTGTTCCATCCTTATCTGGACTCTTTTGTGGTAGTATTTGTGGACGATATCTTGGTGTACTCTCACACTCGACATGACCATGCCACTCATCTTGAGATTGTATTGAGTACAATCAGAGAGCATCAGCCATATGATAAGATCTCAAAGTGCCACTTTTGGATGGACCATATTCACTTCCTGGGTAATATCATCTTAGAGGCAGGAGTTTCATTAGACCCAGAGAAGGTGAAAGCAGTAGTTTCCTGGGAGCAGCCTAAAAACATGTTTGAGATACGGAGTTTCTTGGGGCTGGATGGTTACTACAGGCGTTTTATACAGGACTTCTCCCACTTATCAGCATCGTTGATGGGCTTGACTAAGAAGGGTGTGAAGTTCGTTTGGTCAGAAGCTTGCGAGACAGCCTTTCAGGTGCTGAAGGGAAGGTTTACATCAGCACCAATCCCGATACTCCCAGAGCAGGGGAAGAGCTATAAAATTTACTGTGATGCATCAGGTATTGGACTGGGAGCTGTGTTGATGCAGGGCGATCGAGTTGTTGCATACGGGTCTCAGCAGCTGAGGCCACATGAGAGGAATTACCCGACGCATGATCTCGAGTTGGTTGCAGTTGTTCATGTGTTGCACTGTTGGAGACATTATCTCTTGGGAGAGCATTTTTGTGGTTTTCACCGACCACAAAAGTCTCAAGTATCTCTTTACCCAGCGTGACTTGAACCTGAGACAGAGAAGGTGGGTTGAATACCTTCAGTCCTTCTATTTTGAGCTTTCCTATACACCTGGCAAAGGTAATGTAGTAGCGGATTCACTGAGCAGGAGGACTCAGGTACAGGCTGTGTAGGAGGCCAGTGATGAGTGGCAGCTCATGGCATTGTTCTCTGAGATGCATTTGGAGGTTCATGATAGTCAGGGGCAGACCTATCTTTCATCTTTAGTTGTGACTTCTACCATCCTAGATAGAGTGAGGATGAGACAGCTATCTGATTCAGAAGGCCTATTTCTATGGGAGTCGGTGGCAAGTGAGGACCCTCCTCCTGGTTGGATGATAAGCGATGATGAGATTTTGTGTTTCCATAGACGGGTATGGTTTCCATGGACGGGTATGGGTTTCAGGGGATATACGCGAGGAGCTGACGCGGGAGTTTCATGCTTCATATTGGGCAGTTCATCTCTGGGTTACCAAGATGTACCGAGACTTTAGACATCAGTACTGGTGGCCAGGAATGAAGAGAGATGTAGTTGATTTTGTTACGAAGTGTTCCACCTGTCAGTGGGTGAAGGCGGAACATCAGAGGCCAGCTAGACTATTACAGTAGTTACCCATCCCAGAGTGGAAATGGGATGATGTCGCGATGGATTTCGTGACCGGTTTACCGAGGTCACCTCGAGGCAATGATGCAGTGTGGGTTGTTGTGGACAAACTCACAAAGGTAGCTCACTTTTTGCTGATCAAGGAGACTTTTGGAGTTGATGAGCTCGGAATTTTGTATATACGAGAGATCGTACGTCTTCATGGGGTCCCTTGTTCTATCGTTTCAGATAGGGACGCCCATTTTACGTCTCGTTTCTGGCAGAGTTTTCAGAGGGCACTGGGTACACAGGTGCTTCTGAGCATAACTTACCACCCTCAGACCGATGGTCAGTCAGAGTGTACGATACAGGTGCTTGAGGACATGCTGCGTGCATGCATCCTAGACTTTGGGGGCTCTTGGGAGAAGCACATACCCCTAGTCGAGTTTTCCTATAATAACAGTTTTCAGGAAACTATTGAGATGGAACCATACGAGGCTTTATATGGTAGGCCATGCTAATCACCTTTGTGCTGGTTAGAGGCAGGTGAGGCAGCTTTACTGGGACCACGTCTCGTGCAGGAGACTTCTGAGCAGGTCCAGTTGATTCATAAGAAGATGGCTACCGTGCAGTCTCGTTAGAAGTCTTGTGATGATCACCGCAGACGACCTTTGGAGTTCGTGGTCGGGGATCAGGTTTTCCTACGTGTTTCGTCGAGGTTGGGACACAGGCGGATCAGCAGACAGGGCAAACTTTCACTGAGGTATGTGGGGCCATTTGAGATTCTAGAGAGAGTCGGGTTGGTTGCCTACCGGTTGCAGTTACCTCAGAGGTACCGGGCCATGCACGACGTCTTCCATGTATCTCAGTTGTGCCGCTATCATTCAGACTTGTCTCACGTCTTTCAGCCCAAGGAGGTTGAGCTTCAAGAAGATGCATCCTTTGATGAGCATCCGATATGTATTGTTGATAGAAGCATGAAGGTTCTCCGAGGCCAGTCAGTTCCTCTCGTACAGGTGATATGGAAGCATGGTCAAGTGCAGGACAAAACCTGGGAGCGGGAGACCGACGTACGTGCTCAGTGTCTAGAGTTATTCACGGCTGTATCTTTTCCACCCTTAGAAAGGAAATTCAGGGACGAATTGATTTAAGGGGGGAAGTTTGTAAGAACTCGGTTCTTACTTTTGAAGTACGGGTTTCTTTTTTTTTTTCTTTTCCTTAAGTGTTTTTGAGAAAATATGGAAAATGGGGAAAAATCCCAAATTTTGGAAGTACATGTTGTGTACTTTTGGCCGTGTGGAATGAGTACACGGGGCGTGTGGCTAGGTCGGCGACGAAGAGTGTAGGAACCAACTACACACCGTGTAGTGGTCCCTTACACGCCGTGTAGTCATTCGGTAGGCAAATAGTAAGGCATTGGCCAACTGTATGACAGAACACGTCGTGTACTCAAGGAGACACGCCATGTAGTCACGTCGGCAGGTGAACAGTGCCACGCTGGCGGGAAACCGCCAGAGGAACAGTTAAAAATGGGGATTACACGCCGTGTACTTGGAAGTATATGCCGTTTACTTTGTTTTTTTCGCTTAAAATGGGTTGTATCCTCCCCTGTTCACATGGAAGGCTTAGAACGGGAAGAAGGAGCGGAAGAGGGAGTTCGGAGCTTTGGAGATTCGCCGAGTGCACATTGGGAACCAGTTTTCTGCACTGTCGATCTTCCTGGAACCGCACGAGTGAGTTCTCCCTTCTCTTGGGGTAGTTCTTACCAATTCTTTTCCATAGGGAAGTTATTTAAGTTTGAACTATTTTTCTTCTACATCAAATCTACATCATTCTTGGGCGTTTCTGGAATCGACGTTCATGTATATCGTTCGTTGGCGTTAAAGGTAGGTGGCTTGGTGTTTATTTTCCAACTGTTGTACATTTTTTAGCTACGAACCCATATTTGGGGTGTCGTGTGGCTGAGATCATGGATATTTTAAATACCTAGAATTGAATAGGTAATTAACTGTGATAATAAAATGTTGTTTGGGATCGTTTCTTGAATCCAGGACTATTAAGAGGGGTGCGTTCCTTTGTTTAGTCGTTTGGCCAGGATACCCGAGGGTATGCCATGTTTAATGATGCATTACTTTTGCCTTGAGAGGAATTGTATGTAAATTTCATGTTTATATGTTGGGCATGGCCTGATTACTTATGCCTGAGTGCGGTGTTTACTATAGCCTAAGGGCGTGACTGTATTATCCTGAGGGCGATGTTCCATTTCGCCTGAGGGAAACCTTTCGTGCCTGAGGTCTTGACTTTTATGCCTGAGGGTGACACTTCATATGCCTAAGGGTGAGATTCTATTATGCCTGAGGGTGAGATTCTGAATACCTAAGGGCGAGATTCTGATTACCTGAGGGTGAGGTTTTGCTTGTCTGAGGACGCTGAATGCTTAATTAGGAATTCACTATGGTGTTTCCTTAATATTAAATGGTTAAATGAATAGTTAAAATGGCAATATAACTGGTAAATTTAGTTACTTGAGTACTAATTAGTTTATTGAATTTATTTTTGCACACTGTTGTTGCATGTTTACACACAGTTGGGCACGTGCCTTTGGTGGGTGCCTACTGGGAGTTATTTCTCACACCCTGTTTGGGTCATGCTTTTCGGCCCAAAAAGATTACGTTTCTGCAGGTGTAGATGAGGGCAAGGGTCCTTATACAGGTAAATGATTGTTGCTGAGGAGTAGGGGAGCATGGGACCGGGCTGAGGCTCATGATGCTACCGGCTATTTTGTTCTGTTTTGCTTTTCTATACTTGTACTGCACTGTATTATTGTGTAACATGTTCTGGCTGCTTTTCATAGAATTTGAGGCATGTTGCGCCATTTCATATACTGGTTGGTTATATCTACTACAGTTGTTTATTTCAGTTGTGTATGGTTTACTGCTTTCGTTGTTGCTGTATGTTTTATTTCATTCTGTTGCACTACACTTTGACAAATGAGGGCATAGTTTCCCCACTATCAGACCTGGGCCCTCGCTGTTAGTTGGCAGCCTCTGTCGTTTGGGGAAATGCGCTTGAGGTCATGTGGCGAACCGGGTTTGGGGCACCCATTTAGTGGCACCCGGATCCGGGACGTTACACTTTAAAACATTTAGGTTACACATTTAAGCTCAGCCATTTTCATAAGAATGCCGAACATGCCACTTACCGGAAACTAGTGCCAAAACGTGTCAAAAACCAAAACACATCTCTCTATAAAACCAAAACCGCTTTGTACATCCATAAAAGGACACCAAAATATCACATTTAATGCTTCCCATACTTTAATAAATTCAAAAAAGTTATTTTATGTCACATTTAGCACACAAAGGCCAACTGGGTACTTTTTTGAAGATTAGGCGTGCAACATTTAGTGAAACAACTTCTATTTAACACCCAAAGAGGTAGAAACCCAAATTTTCATGCCAAAAATTTATTAAAGTAGTTAAAAAAGGTCATTAAAATCATAATCCATATGCAAAAACTATGAGAACATTTATTTGAACAAGCGGTGTGCATTTTTATAACGAAACAACTCGATTTTACACAAAACAAGGCATAAATAACAATTTTTCACACAAAATAATTTATAAAAAGGTTTTACAGTAATAATAAATGTGTATATAAGGTGAGATAAGCAATAAAAATATGAAACTTAAATAATAAAGGCAAGTTATTAGGAGAACCTACCTTAAAACCATGGCGAAAGGGAGACGCACACCCGAAAACACCCGTTGCAGGTTCCAAAACCCTAGATCTATTAAGACCAGACTTAAACAAACAATAACCCCATAAAAATGATGGTAAAACAGAACCCTAGGCCGAGAATGACTAGGAGAGAAGAGAAATCCAAGAAAAAAAATGAAAGAAGAAGGAAGAGGGAAGAGAAAGGAGAAAGATTTGATGAAGAAATTAAGAAGAATCACTAAAATTTGGAATGAAATCACCCACAAAAAGGCCCAAAATGAAGGATAATTAAGGTTGAGGCACCTCTGGTCAATATAAAATAGTTAGGGATTCGTTTTGGAGGTGTAATCACAAAAAAATGTTAAACAATGAATAAATTATAATAGAAATAACATATTTTTTAAAAACTGGAAATGGGCTCACGGGCTGACCTAATACCTGAATAAATAACCCAAATCCACTATGATTATGAATTTATAAGGTGTCCAAATGGATATGGTGGTTTTAATAGGTCGGGGAGGCCAAGTTAGAGGTGTAATGAATGAAAATTTTTGAAAAACTAAGTAGTTATAAAAGAAACAAATTTTGTTTTTAAATCTGGAAATGGGCTCACGGTGGGCCCAAATCATTAAGTAACCACTATTTTCTCCAAAAAATCCCAAAAAAGATATAGATAACCCATGGTATGATGATTATACATAGATGGAAGTTCAAAACTCAACATTAATCTCATCCAAAATCCAAGAAAAGGATTGGGATTTCCAACACACCGGATCAAAACCAAGACATGAAAACCTAGGTGTGACAGTCAGGGTTGGAAGTCTTTGGTTCTGAAGCGGTCTAGTCGGATCTCACAAGTCATGAGCTCTCCATTGAAGAAGGTCACTAGAATGGGGGGTTGTGAAGCCATAAAATCAAAGATTCATTGGGGTTCCTTCTTACTCTCAAACTCTTTATCAACTCTCTAGATCAACCAAAGAAGATGAATAACCACATAATGCTACAAAAGACTGGGTGATTGAGTCATAATAATAACACAACAAAAGTCGAGGTGACATGGGTGACTGAGGTGATAGGTGCTGTCAGGAATGACAGTCAAGGCGGGCACATGGTCGGTGGCAGTGACGCGGATCATCAGTAAACAAACAGACACAAAACTGATAAGCCAGATTCAATGGGTGGAAGCTAATCAACGACTATCAGAAAACATCCTAGGTGGATCGACGCAGTGGAAAAGTGGGGGTCGGGTGGGCCAACTGATCAACGGGCTAGCTAAGCAGCCTGGCAAGCAGTCGCGCGCCACGAACCAGAAGGGAGCTCAGCAGAACACAAGGCCCGAGCAGAGGCCTAGTAGAACAAAATCCCAACATAACAGAATATGCATAATAATAAAAACTAAAATAATTTTGCATGCCAAATTATTTAAAAAAAACCTCTAAATTGAAAAAAACAACAAATATCCACCTTTCAATTTCTAAAACAAAAAATGATGGTGTTCTTGCAACCCTAACTAACCTACAATGGGTTTGGAAAGATTTTATTTAATAAAAAAACCTAATTCTACCAAATCCACCCAACATGAATCCTCTCAGTGTGTGCCACATTAGTACACAAATTGCTCGTACCCACACTTCTACTGCTTAATAAAAAATACTAAACATGCTTAGAAGTTAGACTAACTAAGAAACAACATTAAATAGAATAGCTTACCAACATTACCTTCGACTCCATCAGAAACGCAACTCCCAAGCATACAAATACTTGCAAATAAGACAACCTTTCTTGGTGGGTAAAACATATTAAACGATGAAAAAAAAGCAAAGATCATAATTTCATAGTAACAAAGCAGTAAAAAACAACACACAACAACCACAAAAAAGGAAGTTGACAAGAAACTCTCCACCTAAGCCCGAACAACTTAGACGATCCCACACAAAACTCTATCTCCCAACTGGGTTCTCCCACAAAACAAGTATCTCAAGTCCTAGGATCGTAGGAAAAAGTCAAAAAAGAACCTATTCCAAGTTATAACAAAAGGGTTGTTAAACAGTAATTAAAGAACATTTGTAGTGTCATACCCAGGGCATACCACATGGAACTAGGCCATAACGTTTCTATTTTTCAAGTATGTACAATGCTTTTTTATGTGTTTGATCTTACCACACTCAAAACACCAGAAATTCTTAAACTGGTTCTTATCATTCCTACCCATATTTTTCATTGGACCCTTAGTGTACATTAACTAAGGTTCACTATTAACACCATTAAGTTCTTCCTTCAAAACATGTGTTTGAAGGTCGCGAGACAACATAACAGACTTTACTTCCTCTAAAGTAATTGAATCTATACCATACTTTAATATTTGGTGTCCTAGAACCAACTGGTTGTACTTTGATTACATGGATATTTAATGTATTTAAATATTAAACATATTATTACATATTGTTCATTGTTCTGCATGACTATGATGTAATAATGTCCTAGAGTATTTGTTGTGTTGATAAAGTCATGGTAGTTCTCCACTATGATGAGAACCTTGAAATGTTATAACAATATTCTTAAATATATTTCTATGGTTGGATGACATACTATGATGGGACACATAGCATGCAAGCCGTCAGGTGTGAGTACTCGTAAGTATATGAGACTTCCTCTTACGAAGTTCGCACTTGGTAATCTCCAAGACAAGAGATTATGAGAACAGACCCACCAATAGAAATTCTTCATGTTTTGGTGTCATTAGATACTTATATCTAAGAGTGTGTGTAATGATCCTTAGACTTTAATATTATCATTAATACATGTCACAACTCGCACACTTTTATTTATTGATGAAAATCGTCATGAAGACAGTTGGCGTGAAGTAGGGTATGTTGGGTGCATCACAAGTGGAATATTATTAATGGATAAGTTGAGGAAGGATTTGTCTCTTCCATTTATGGAAGTTGATATCTCAACCCTTTAATTGAAATAGAACCATCACGCGAAATTCCATAGCCATGGTGTAATGATGAGTTTATTTCAGGTATTCAAAGAACGACCTATCAAGCATAAAAGTTGATGACACTATCATGAAACCTGCTTGATGAGATATTGTGACAAAGGGATTATGTTACACAGTGAGCATTCATATGTGGATGTCATTGTTGTGACTTTAAGTTCTTTCTCTTGGGTTCCTTGACCTGTTGCTAGACAGTACTCTTGGACTTTAGACAAACTCGCCTAATGTCAACGAGAAAGAATCCTAGAGGGTCACACACTAAGTGTTTCTAGTGGTCTCAATTAAATTCTATTTGAATTTAATTAATAAATATTATTCTCAAGACAATGGAATAATTTTATTCAAGTTAAAATGATCGCATAAATTAAATAAATATTTATTCACTGGATTTTGGATAAAATATATTTATTTATTTTATTGAACATTTAATAAATATTTACTTACTAGTTTGTAAATATAATATTTATTTAAGAGAATAAATTATTTATTTATTTATTCGGGTGTTCAAAAAATGGAAATGGAGTTAGAGAGGACCAAGGTCGGTCTAGTAGTAAAATAATTATTTTTAAGATGATAAATAATTATTTAACTAGTCAGCACGAATTAAAATAACGCTGATATTATTTTTTGATGCGGAATTTTATTTATAATTCCATTTTGTGCAAGTTGGAACACCACAAATAATGACGTGGTATTATTAATAGCATGGGTTTTATATAAGGTTATGAATGTATTTAATTATTGTTACTCAATTAAATATTGTAACTGAAGCCCCATGTCAATAAATAGACACATACGTCTATTGTGCCATGTACCGAAACACACACCCAATGAATTGAGAATTGATGAGATAAAAAATGTCTCTCTCAAATCCTCTTCCTTCCCCTCTCAATAACGAGAGACATTCTTCAAGTCCGAAGAACAAGCAATCAAGAACGATCGACACAAGACACTCGTTTCGCCACGCTAGCACCCGGAGAACGAGCGGTGTCGATCGGAGGCCATCGAATCACATGTGGATCACCACTTAAAGGATTCTAGTTTGGATCCTTGAAAGTGAAACAAGATAATATTAAAGGGTCATTCTGGATGATCAACATCATCAACGAAGAAAATATCAAATATCCAGGTATTATTTTCTTTATGAAATTAATTAAATTAATTATAAACATGTTGTACAAGATCCTCTCTAAAGGTTTTGGGCCTCTTCCTTATTTATCTAAATCTTTGATTCTATTCTGTGGAGACTTAAATTCATCATCGTATTGATCCCATAATAATCATTGATCATGGTAAAAACAAAGATGGGTTTCGTCCCAACCGCACTTCCACTACACCCGAAACCTTCAAGTGGTATTAAAACGGTTACATCATAGTTTATAATTATTTAAATATTTCATTGATGATTTACGCATTTAATAATTTAGTTGTTTCAATTCAAGTTAATCATTCTACAAATATGAATCTCGAGATCTATTCCACCTCTTTGGTTTCTTGGTCACCTTACAGAAATGATCTTTTATTAAAATAAAACATAGGATCTCATCTGGAGGTGCCAAAGGTTCTTTTCCATACAACACCAGAACACATGGCGTGTATTCAGTAGTACACGTCGTGTAGCCAAGGTTCAATGCACCGGGTCTAGTTCGCCAAACCAAGTTGTGTCATTGTTGTTTGTCTAAGTCTTAATGACTCCGTGTGTTGACCAGGAACATGTGGCGTGTGGTTTCTGTATTACACATCGTGTGTCCAACTGGACATGATGTGTAGTCCCATCGGGTTAGGGTTGGACCATGTACCACATACACGACTTGCCTGGCTAGAAATCGTGTAACAAGGAACTATAAGATGTGTGGCCCACTGGATACATCACGTACTCCGAAGATTTACGAAGTACACTCACACGCCATTTCCCCAGGCGTGTACTTCAGATGGAAGGTGAAAAATAGTACACACCATGTAGTTAAAACTACACGTCGTGTACTCATCCAAATTACAAAGATTTGTTAAAATTTATTATTATATTATACAAACCCTTGAGACATGTACCATCGTGTGAGCGTAAAGCTGAAGCATAACACGTGATAGGTGTTTTATATATATGTGTTTAATTTAACATCTGTGTAATGTTCATTTTTACTTATTAGGTAGTTATGAATAGGAATTCACCGGGTTGCCTCCAAGGTACGAGTTACGTACAAAGATAATTTTAAATGAATTTATTTGTTTAAAATTGTGATATATGAGAATCTTAAGGAAAAACAAAAAATGGTTTAAGATAAAAGGATTGATTAATTAAATATGATAATTAATTGATTCGAGCTTGATTTATCTTAAACAAGAATGATTAAATAATTGAATGCTAGTTTTATTTATGCGTAAATATCGTTGCATGTATAGATGATCGTTAACTAAACCAATACATTTGTATATGGATGGTTTATTTTAATTTATTTATTTAAATTAAATTTTTTGGTCTGTGATCCTTATCCTCATTAATATATAGAGCATGTGTGCCCAAGGTTTATTTTATGTAAAGCCACTTTTTACCCCTCACCTGCATGTGAGTTAAAAAAATTCATATGTAATGGATGGAACTCCCAATCTAGTGGAGGCGGTTCAAGCTATAGATGAGACGAAACCAATCCCAGGAGATACAGAGGTGGACAGGTGGAAAGCTGTAAACACGAACCCAAAAAGTTCAAGATGTTTCTCCCATAGGTCAGGGTTAGTTTATCAACCATTGGATAAACTAACCATTAGAAAATCTCATGATCATGCCCTTTATTTTATTTCGGTCAGTTTCATGGTTTATAATTATGGATGTATTTTCAAAATCACATAATTGATGAATTAAACAAGAATGCAAGATGGAACTAAAATAAACCAGACTTATGCGTAAATATTATCAAGACATGGTTAATCACTTAAGTAAGTTCCACTCAATATTAACAAGCATGTGATAATGATAATAAGGAATTCATGCATAAGAGATAAAAACCCCTCAAATAAAAATATTAAGTCAGACGAAGCCTTTCGTTACTTCATTAATGGAAAAACTCAATAAAACTATGTGTTTGACCAACCCTTGTTGGGACACTTAATTTTATACAGGAATACCTTATTAAAGGTTTTAGGTTGACTTAACCATATTACATTAAGAGGAGTATCCCTTTCTAAACTTGGTGTAATACTGGAGGCAAGATTTGAGTAAATCCAAAGTCATGATTTTAGGATTGGGGAGTCCACTCAACATATCAAGGAGTTGTAAGCCCATAGTTGGAAAAGACCTGCCTACCTAAATACCTTTTAATATCTTGACCAAACTTTGTAGGGGTTATGTGAAGGGGTATATGGATCCTTTCCACTAGAATGTTGTGAGCAGTATTTCCAAGGAAGACAATGTGGAAGACCCCTTGACTAAAGCCTTGACTCAATAAAAACATGATCACTATGTGAGGTCTAGTGGACTGAAAAATCATAGGCAGTTGGATCTAGTCCAAGTGGGAGTTTGTAAGATTTGGTGTCCTAGAACCAACTGGTTGTACTTTGATTACATGGATATTTAATGTATTTAAATATTAAACATCTTATTACATATTGTTCATTATTATGAATAAATATGATTTAATAATGTCCTAGAGTATTTGTTGCATTGATAAGGTCATGACAGTTCCCCGCTATAATGAGAACCTTGAAATGATATAACAATATTCTTAAATATAGTTCTACGGTTGGATAACATACTATGATGGGACACATATCATGCAGACCGTCAGGTGTGAGTACTCATAAGAAGATGAGACTTCCTCTCACGAATTTTTCACTTGGTAATCTCCAATATAGGAGATTATGATAATAGACATGCCAATAGAAATTATGCATGTTTTGGTGTTATCAGATATTTCTATCTGTGATCATGTGTAATGATCCTTAGACTTTAAGATTATTATTAATACATGTCATGACTCACACACTTTGATTTACTAACAAAAACTGTCACGCATACAGTTAGTGGGAATTGAGGTACATTGGGTGTGTTACGAGTGGCATATTATTAATGGATAAGTTGAGGAAGGATTTTTCCCTTCCATTTATGGAAGTTGATATCTCAGCCCTTTGATTGAAATAGAACTGTCATGAAAAATTCTATGGTCATGGTGTAATGATGAGTTTATTTAAGGTAGTCAAAGAATGATGTATCAAGCATAAAAGTTGATGACACTATCATGAAACCTGCTTGATGAGATATTGCAACAAAGGGATTATATTACATAATGAGCATTCGTATGTGGATGTCATTGTTGTGACTTTAATTTCTTTCTCTTGGGTGACTTAACTCATTTCTAGATAGTACTCTTGGACTTTAGGCAAGCCCGCCTAATTCTAATGAGAAAGAATCCTAGAGGGTCACACACTAAGGTTTTCTGGTGGTTTTAGTTAAATTCTATTTGAATTTAATTAATAAATATTATTTTCATGACAATGGAATAATTTTATTCAAGTTAAAATGATTTCATAAATTAAATAAATATTTATTCACTGGATTATGGGTAAAATATATTTATTTATTTTATTGAACATTTAATAAATATTTATTTACTAGTTTAAATAAAATATTTATTTAAGAGAATAAATTATTTATTTATTTATTCGGGTGTTCAATAAATGGAAGTGGAGTTCGAGAGGACCAAGGTCGGTATGGTAGTAAAATAATTATTTTCAAGATGATAAATAATTATTTAACTAGTCAACATGATTTAAAATAACGCTACTATTATTTTGTGACGCAAAATTTTATTTATAATTCTGTTTTGCGCAAGTTGGCACACCATAAATAATGACACAGTATTATTATTAATAACATCGGTTTTCTCTAAAGTTATGAATGTATTTAATTACTGTTATGCAATTAAATAATGTAACGGAATCCCTATGTCAATAAATAGACACATACGTCTATTGTACCATGTACTAAACCTCACACCCGGTGAATTGAGAAATTTTTTAGCTAAACAATTTCTCTCTTGAATCTTCTTCCCACCCCTCTCAAGAACCAGAGACATTCTTCAAAGCTAAAGAACAAGCAATCAAGAATGACCAACACAAGACACTCGCTTCGCTGCGCTAGCACCCAAAGAACGAGTGGTGTAGATCAGAGGACATTGGAACACATGTGGATCACCGCTAGAGGGATTCTAGTTTGGATCCTTTCAAGCCCAAAAATATAATTATGAAGGGTCATTCCAGACGATCAACATCATCAACAAATAAAATACCAAAGATCCAGGTATTATTTTCTTTAGTAAATTAATTAAATTAATTATAAACATGATGTGTAAGATCCTCTCTAAAGGTTTTGGGCCTCTTCCTTCTTTATCTAAATCTTTGATTCTATTTCATAGAGACTGGCGTTCATCGTCATATTGATCTCAGAATAATCATTGATCGTGGTAAAAAACAAAGATGGGTGTCGGCCCAACCACGCTTTCGCTATGCCCGAAACCTTTAAGTGGTATCAGAGTGGTTACATCATAGTTTATAATTATTTAAATATTTCATTGATGATTTATGCATTTAATAATTTAGTTGTTTCAATTCAAGTTAATCGTTCTGCAAATCTGAATCTCGAGATCTGTTCCTCCTCTTTAGTTTCTCATTCACCTTATAGAAACGATCTTTTCTTTTAATTTTGACTAAAATAATACATAGGATCTCATCCAGAGGTGCCAAAGGTTCTTGGTCGTACAACACCAGAAAACATGATGTGTATTCGGCAGTACACGTCCTGTAGCCAAGGTTCAATGCACCGGGTCTGGTCCTCCAAACCAAGTTGTGTCATTAGAGTTTGTCTAAGTCTTAATGACTCTGTGTGTTAACCAAGACAGATGGCACACAGTTTCTAGATTACACGTTGTATGGCCAACTGGACACAACATGTAGTCCCTTCGGGTTAGGGTTGGACCGTGTACCCCATACACGACTTGCCTGGTTGGAGATCATGTAATGAGGAACTACACGGTGTGTGGCCCACTGGACATGTCTTGTACTCTGAAGATTTTCTAAGTAAACTCACATGTCGTTTTCCTAGGCATGTACTTCGGATGGACGGTGAAAAATAGTACACACCGTGTAGTTGGAACTATACACCGTATACTCATCCAAATTAGGTAGATTTATTAAAATTTATTATTATATTATACAAACCCTTGAGGCATATACCATCATGATGGAATAAAGATGAAGCACAACATGTGATGGGTTTCTTATATATATGTGTTTAATTTAACATCTGCATAGTGTTAATTTCTACTCATTGGGTAGTTATGAAGAGGAATTCATCAGGTTGCCTCCAAGTTACAAGTTATGTACAAATATAATTTTAAATGAATTTATTTATTTAAAATTATGATGGATGAGAATCTCAAGGAAATTCAGAAAATGGTTTAAGATCAAAGGATTTATTAATTAAATATGATAATTAATTGATTCGAGCGTGATTTATCTTAAATAATAACAATTAAAGAATTTAATGATAGTTTTATTTATGCATAAATATAATTGCATGTATGGATGATCATGATCTAGACCAAGACCTTTGTGTGTGGATGGTTTCTTTTAATTTATTTATTTAAATTAAATTTGTTGGACTGTGATCCTTCTCTTCATTAATATGTAAAGCCTGCGTGCCTAGTATTTCTTTTATGTAAAACCCCTTTGTACCCCTCACCTGCATGTGAGTTAGAAAAAGGCATATGTAATGGATGGAACTCCCAAGATAGTGGAGGTGGTTCAATCTAGATTTGAGACACAACCAATCCCAGGATATGCAGAGGTGGGTAGGTGGAAAGCTGTAAACACGAACCCAAAAGGTTCAAGATGTTTCTCCCCTAGGTCAGGGTTAGTTTATCAACCGCTGGATAAACTAACCATTAGAAAAGCTCATGATCACGCCCTTTATTTTATTTCTATCAGTTACATGTTTTATCATTATGGATGTGTTGTCACGATCAACTTCAGTAACTTCCAAGAATGGTTTAGACACCTTCGGGTTATCCTACGCCATGAATGGAAGTCTTACATGCTGGATTCAGTATTACCTGATCTGCCTACCAAAGAGTCGAGTGATGAGGATTTCCCGATCTATGAGAAACATATGAATGACCCGGTTGACATTCAATGTTTTATGCTATCATCAATGTCTTGTGAGATCATGAAGTCTCATGAAAATATGGATGCTTATAGCATTCTTGAGCACCTCTGTGGTCTTTACTAGGAGATAGAAATATAGAAAAGGTTTGAGATATCTAAGGTACTCTTTTATAGTAAGCTTGGAGAAGGTTCCCCAGTTGGGCATCATGTAGTCAAGCTCATTGGCTATATTGAGCACCTGGAGGTTCTAGGTTTTAAACTCCCCGAAGAACTGAGCACCGATCTCATTCTCACATCACTCCCTCGGAGCTTCTCTAACTTTGTTTTAAATTTAAATATGAACAACATTGAGAAGTCTCTATCTGAACTTCTTATCCTCATTTTCCAAGTGGAAAAAGATATGAAGCGCAAAAATCCTTCTGTCCTTATGGTGAATAAGAGGAAAGGGAAGGCGAAGAGATTTAAGCCAAAATCTTCTTCACGGCCTTCCAAGAAAAGGAAGATCAAAGGGAGGAAAGGGGATAGGAGGTTGTTTGTTTCGTATGTAGTGATAAGGGATATTAGAAGAAGAATTGCACCCAGCCTAACAAGAAAGGGGAAGCTCCATGTGTGTTTGTTATCAAATGAAATCTATCTATTTCTACAAATTGGGTATTATATATAGCTTGTGGTGCTCACATATGTATCCAAATACAGGAACCAAGTAGAGTCAATAAGATTGATCGAGGGGAGGTAGATCTAAGAGTATCCAATGAAGTCAGAATTGTTTTTGTAGCTGTCGAGGACTACCACCTCATGTTACCAACTGGGATGATATTGGTGCTAAAGGGTTGTTATTATGTTCCATCTGTTACTAAAAATGTTATTTTTGTATTCAGATTAGATACAGATGGATTTGTTTTCAAATTTGGAAATGAATGTTTCTTCTTTTACAAAGATAACATTTTTTTGGTAGGGCACATTTATACAATGGTATTTACATGTTGGATTACACAAACCAATTAATGGCAATTGATAACAAAGATACTTCACATGGCTCATACCACACCCAAATTTGGCATCATTGACTAGGTCATGTAAACGAGAAACGCTTGAAAAAGTTATATCAAGATGGATATTTAGATTATTTCAAACTAAAACCACTTGGAATATGGCATGCATGTTTACAAGGCAAAATGATCAAAGCCCCATTTAGTGGGAAAGTTGAAAGGGATAAATAACTTCTTGAATTGGTTCATACCGATGTGTGTAGACCATTTCCAATTGAAGCAAGGTGAGGGTACTCATACTTCATAAATTTTTCTGATGATTTTAGTAGATATGGATATATCTACTTAATGAGGTATAAGTTAGATTCTTTTGATAAGTTCAAAGAATACAAAAATGAAGTTGAGAACCATCTTGGTAAGAAGATTAAGAAACTCTTGTCAGACCGAGGTGGAGAATATCTTAATCAAGACTTCATTGATTACTTACAGGAGTTTGGGATCCTATCCCAACTCACTCCTCCATACATGCCCCAATGGAATAGTGTGAGAGAAAGGAGGAACCAAACCATGTTGGACATAGTGAGATCAATGATGAGTCATGTAAATCTTCCATTATCCTTTTGGGGATATGCATTATAAACAGCGGCACACATACTAAACCAAGTACCAACTAAATCGATAAATGGTATTCCATACAAGTTATAGAGTGTAAAGAAAGCTATATTATCGAATTTACATGTGTGCAGAAGCGATGCATTTGTTAATGCCTCTTTAGGTAACAAACTTGCACCCAAAGGAACAAAGTGTACATTTATAGGATACCCCAAGGAAATAAGGGGATATTACCTATACAATCCCTCAAACAAAAGTTTTTAGTGTCAAGACATGCCATATTCCTTGATAGGGATCACATATCCAAAAGTGATAGTGGGAGCGAGATAGACTTCGATGAAGTTGAGGATCAAGGTACACAAGAGTTGATACAAGAATATATTCCACAAATCCCCATGGAATAAAGAACTATTCCATAGACACAAGAGTTGTGTAGGAGTAAAAGAGAGGTTAGAGAACTAGAATGGTTAATAACTTGAGTAAGTTACACTTAATATTGAGAGTTACATAATTAATGAATTAAACAAGCATGCAATATGGAACTAAAATAAATCAGGCTTATGTGTAAATATTATCAAGAAATGGTTAATAACTTGAGTAAGTTCCACTTAATATTAACAAGAATGTGATAATGATAATAATAAATTAACACATAAGAGATAAAAACCCCTCAAATAAAATATTAAGTCAGACGAATCCTTCTGTTACTTGATTAAGGGAAAAACTCAATAAAACTATGTGTTTGACCAACCCTTGTTGGGACACTTAATTTTATACAGGAAGCCCTTATGAAAGGTTTCAGGTTGACCTAACCATATTACATCAACAAGATATCCCTTTCTAGACTTGGTGTAATATTGGAGGCAAGAGTTGAGAAAATCCAAAGTCATGATTTCAGGATTGGGGAGTCCACTCAATAGATCAAGGAGCTGCAATCCCATAGTTGGCAAAGACCTGCCTACCTAAATACCTTTTAATATCTTTACCAACCCTTGTTGGGGTTATGTGAAGGTGAATATGGATCCTTTCCACTAGAATGTCATGGAAACTAAACATTCCGAGTTCAATGGTGAGGGTCATTAAGACTTGATAAAATAGTGGGAGACTTAATAAAATTTATTATTTATCATAAAGTGTAATCAAGAAAGTACTAATGATTTTCTCTTTTAATTGTAGAATAAAAATGACAATCTTGACAACCACACTATCTCTACGATCAATTCTGGATAAAGACAACATCCTCACTGGCAGTAACTTCCAGGAATGGTTTAGACGCCCTTGGGTTATCTTATGCCATGAACGGAAGTCTTACGTTCTGGAGTCAGCATTACCTGATCCGCCTGCCAAAGAGGCGAGTGATGAGGATTTCCTGGTCTATGAGAAACATATGAATGAAGTGGTCGACGTTAAATGTTTGATGTTATCATCAATGACTAGTGATCTCATGATGTCTCGTGAAAACATGGATGATTATAACATGCTTGAGCACCTTCATGGTCTTTACTAGGAGAGAGAAAGACAGGAAAGGTTTGAGATCTCTAAGGAACTCTTTCAGAGTAAGCTTGGAGAAGGTTCCCCAGCTAGGCCTCATGTAGTCAAGATCATTGGCTACATTGAGCGCCTAGAGGTTCTAGGGTTTAAACTCCCCAAAGAACTGGTAATCGATCTCATTCTCACATCACTCCCTCAGATATTCTCTAACTTTTTTGTTAATTTCAATATGAACAACATTGAGAAGTCTCTATCAGATCTTCTTATCCTCATTCTCCAAGTTGACAAAGATATGAAGTGTGAAAAGCCTTCTGTCCTTATGGTGAATAAGAGGAAAGGGAAGGCGAAGAGATTTAAGCCCAAAGCTTATTCATGGCCTTCCAAGAAAAGGAGTATCAAAGGGGAGTCAAGGGAATAGGAGGTTGTTCGTTTTGTATGTGGCAAGAAGGGCCACTAGACGAAGAATTACACCCAGCCTAAGAAACAAGGGGAAACTTCAGGTGTGTTTGTTATCGAATTTAATCTATCTGTTTCTACAAATTTGGTATTAGATACAACTTGTGGTGCTCACATATGTATCCAAATACAGGAACCAAGTAGATTCAGTAAGATTGAACGATGGGAGGTAGATCTAAGAGCAGTCAATGAAGTCAGACTTGTTGTTATAGCTATCGGGGACTACCACCTCACATTTTTAATGGGGATGATCTTGGTGTTAAAGGGTTGTTATTATGTGTCGTCTATTACTAAAAACATTATTTTTTTATACAGATTAGATACAAATGGATTTGTTTTCAAATTTGGAAATGAATGTTGCTTTTTTTACAAAGATAGCATTTGTTTTGGTAGGGCACATTTATACAACGGTCTTTACGTGTTGGATTACACAAATCAAGTAATGGAAATCGATAACAAAGATACTTCACATGACTCATACCACACCCAAATTTGGCATCATCGACTAGGTCATGTAAATGAGAAACACTTGAAAAAGTTACATCAAGATGGATATTTATATTCTTTCAAACTAAAACCACTTGGAGTATGTCATGCATGTTTACAAGGCAAAATGACAAAATCCCTATTTAGTGGGAAAGTTGAAAGGGATAAATAACTTTTTGAATTGGTTCATACTGATGTGTGTGGACTATTTCCAGTTGAAGTAAGGGGAGGGTACTCATACTTTATAACTTTTACTGATGATTTTAGTAGATATGGATATATCTACTTAATGAGGTATAAGTCGTATTCTTTTTATAAGTTCAAAGGATACAAAAATGAAGTTGAGAACCATATTGATTACTTACGGGAGTTTGGGATCCTATCCCAACTCACTCCTCCATACATGTCCCAATGGAATGGTGTGAGATAAAGGAGGAACCACACCCTGTTGGACATAGTGAGATCAATGATGAGTCATGCGAGTCTTCCATTATCCTTTTGGGGATATGCATTACAATCAGTGGCACACATACTAAACCAAGTACCAACTAAATCGATAAATGGTATTCCATACAATTTCTGAAGTGGAAAGAAAGTTATATTATTGAATTTACATGTGTGCGGGAGCGATGTGTTTGTTAAGACCTCTTCAGGTAACAAACTTTCACCCTGAGGCACAAAGTGTACCTTTATAGGATACCCCAAGGAAATAAGGGGATATTACATATACAACCCCTCAGACAAAAAGGTTATAGTGGAAAGACATGCCATATTCCTTGAGAGGGAGAAAATATACAAAAGAGATAGTGGGAGAGAGATAGAATTCGATGAAGTTGAGGATCAAGGTACATAAGAGTTGGTACAGGAATAGATTCCACAAAGCCCCATGGAAGAAAGAACTGTTCCAGAGACACAAGAGCTACGTAAGAGTACAAGAGAGGTTAGAGAACCAGAATGGTACGGTTTTCTAGTTACCGAGGATGGTGACTCATTATTAGTTGATAATAATGATCCTCTAACCTACAAGGAAGCAGTAAGTGGCACAGATGTTGCCAAGTGGTAAGAAGCCATGAATTTTGAAATAGATTCCATGTACCAAAACTAAGTCTGGATTTTGGTAGATCCTCCAATTGATGTAAAGCTTGTTGGTTGTAAATGGGTATTCAATAAGAAAGTGGGCATATAAGGAAAAGTTAGTACCTATAAGGCACGACTGGTTGCAAAAGGGTTCAAACAACGTCAAGGAATTGACTACAATGAAACCTTTTATCCAGTTTCAATGCTGAAATCCATCAGAATTCTATTGGCCATTGTCGCTTACTATGACTATGAGATTTGGAAATTGGATGTAAAAAAAACATTTCTTAATGGGAACCTTCAGGAAGATGTCTACATGACACAAATTTAAGGGTTTATGACTCCAAAGGATGCCAATAAGGTATGCAAGTTGTAGAAATCCATTTATGGATTAAAGCAAGCATCCAAGTCATGGAACATTCGTTTTGATGAAGCCATAATGAAATTTAGTTTTATCAAGAATGAATGTGAACCTTGTGTTTACAAATGGTTTAGTGGGGGTGTGGTAGTTTTTCTAATAGTATATGTTGATGACATATTACTTATTATAAATGAGATACCAATCTTACAGTTTGTTAAGGCATGGTTGAATCAATGCTTCTCCATGAAGTACTTGGGCGAGGCAACATATATTCTTGGGATCAAGATCCATCATGATAGATCCAAGAGATTGTTGGGCCTAAGTCAAAATACATACATTGATAAGATACTAAATAGATAATAACAAAGAATCCATGTGCATCAGTGATTGGGTCAGTCATGTATGTCATGCTATGTATTAGGCTGGATGTTGCCTACGCATTGAGTGCGGTAGGTAGATATCAAGCTGACCCAGGTGACTGTCATTGGATGACAGTCAAGACTATCCTAAAGTATCTGAGGTGTACTAAGGATATGTTCCTAGTTTATAGAGGATATGAGGAAATAGTCATCAGAGCATATGAAGATTCTAGTTTATAGACTGATCAAGATGACATGAAGTCACAAACGGGATACATCTTCACTTTGAATGAAGGTGCAGTGAGCTGGAAGAGCTCAAAGCAGAGTGTGGTCGCAGATTCTACAGTAGAGTCTGAGTATATTTCCACTTCTGAGGCAGCTAAAGAAGCAGTTTGGATGTGAATATTTGTCCAGGAGTTGGATGTAATACCTAGCAGTAAATATCCCATCATATTGTACTGTGATAATACTACAGCGGTGGCTCTCGCAAAAGAGTCAATGTCACATCAGCGGACGAAGCACATACTTCGTAAGTATCATCTCTTGAGGGATTTTTCTTATGGAGGTGAAGTTTCTATGAGAAGTATTTCTACGAAAGACATTGTGGAAAACCCCTTGACTAAAGCCTTGACTCGGCAGAAACCTGATCACCATGTGAGGTCTAGCGGACTGAAAGTTGTAGACAGTTGGCTCTAATCTAAGTGGGAGTTTGTAAGAGTTGGTGTCCTAGAACCAACTGGTTATACTTTGATTACATGGATATTTAATGTATTTAAATATTAAATATATTATTTCATATTGTTCATTGTTCTGCATGAGTATGATGTAATAATGTCCTAGAGTATTTGTTGCATTGATAAGGTCATGGAAATTCTCTGCTATGATGAGAACCTTGAAATGCTATAACAATATTCTTAAATATTGTTCTACGAATGGATGACATACTATAATGAGACACATAGCATGTATACAATCAGGTGTGAGTACTCGTAAGAATATGAGACTTCATATCATGAAGTTTGTACTTGGTAATCTCCAAGACATGATATTATAAGAACAAACCCGCTAGTAGAAATTCTGCATGTTTTGGTGTCATCGGATATTTCTATCTATGAGCGTGTGTAATGATCCTTAGACTTTAATGTTGAGAAAGTGTTGTTTTCATAAATATTTTATACTATTATGATTAGGGGAGATTGTTGAGCATGTATTGTTTCAATAATACTCTATCTTTTTATGATGATTTTGATGCTCACAAATACCCTTGTTTGTTATTCTAATGATTTTACTTTGAGTATATTTCAAGAAATTAATATTCTTTATATTTCTATTTTGGAATAATATTAAAGTATTTAATCCGTGTGTAATATTTGACAAAGTGTTCGGAAATCATTTTAGCATGTTCTGGAAACATTGTTCATACCCTACGTTGAAGAGCGTAACATAAGGATAACGTTCTACGTTTACTTTATGCTATTAGAAAAGTATGGTTAATCAACCATACACTATCAGAAAAGTATGGTTAATCAACCATAGGCTATCAAAAAAGTATGTTTAATCAACTATATACTATCAAAAAAGTTTGGTAAAAGAACCTTGCGTTTGGTAAAGGACCTTACGTTTGTAATATCAGAAAAGTGTGGAAAAAGAACCTTACATAAGTATGGAACCTTATGTTTACTTCACAAAAAGATATACGAGTCACATAGATCTGCTGCTACCAAGATCTATTAGACTCTGTTTTTTTGAAGAAAATGAAAATAATTAAAAGATTATTATTCTACATTGAATATCTATCATGAATCTATTGTTGTTAAAGTTTCTGATTTTTTTCAAGATCTATTTGCGACTGGATCGACTCAGAACTACTCTTACCTAAAGAACATCTTTTCTGAAGATGATGATCCATCTACTGTTAGTTGCATGCTACTACAGTTGTGAAGAACAACTGGAGAGTATTTTTAGACAAATACTCTTTTTCATTTTGATTAACCGTCTTCTCGTACTAAGCTATGTATTCGGTTCTGTTCATGAACCAAAAGGCTTTATTTTAGCCTTATCTTGTAAAGGTGTCAACTATCTGCACTCAGTTGTGGACGGTCTATTTATAAGAGGACCAGATAGTGAAAATCACCAAGCTCGTGGAGTAGAGTATTGGTGGAGTGGACTAGGGGCCTTTTGTTCCCCGAACCACTATACATCTGTGCGTCCTTTAATCTGTTTATTTTTCACTGCATAAACATTATGATAAAGATAAAGGACAGATTTGGAAATCATCGCGATTCTTGAAGAAATTGTAAAAGACACAATTCACCCCCCCCCCCCTCTTGTGCATATTTGGTATAACCCAATCCAATAATTGGTATTAGAGAAGGGGATTTATTTTGATAAAGCTATAACAAACTTAAAGTTTCAAAGGATTATACTCAGAGCACAAGGGTTGATACAAGAGAGGGAATGTTAATGGTTCGAGCTCCGTACTTCAATGGTGAAAACTATGGATGTTGAAAGTCGGGGGGTGGTTATCTATCTAAAAAATATTGGATGCAGAGTCTACTAAAAAATTCTCACTCCTTATGAAATTCTTGAGAAACCTGAAACATGGAGTGAAGATACTGAAGTAGAGTATGACATAAATTCAAAAGCTATGAATTATATCATCTGTGTTCTAGGACCAGATGAATTCAATTGAGTATCTCAATGTCCTACTGGATATAAGATGTGGCATACAATTGCAGTTTCCTATGAAGGAACTGACAATGTCAGACAAATGAGGTATGCCACATCAAAATTAAAATTTGATACATTCAGATTGTTTGAGGGTGAAAGCATCACTCAAATGAATGGAAGGCTCATAGAGATCATCAACAACATCACTGACTTGGTAGATCCTATTAAACAAGCAGATTAAGCCTTGAAAGTACTGAGAGTACTACCACCCAAATGTAATGGAATATCGGCTTCCATTAGGCAATCATCACCATTCAAAGATATAACTATGAGAGAATTAATTGTAACTCTGATGATGTATGAAGCTGAGATGCAAGATGAAGAAAATGAGCATAAAGTCTTGATCAAGAGAGAAAATACTGCTTTGAATGTAAAATCCCAAAAAAGAGCATAAATATCAAGTAAGAGATCAAGAGAAAACCAGAAAGTTCTGGTTCATCTGATTCAGATGTGGAACTGGATTAGTTAGCCAAGAAATTCAGTAAATTCTACAGAAAGAAGAAGGGATTCAGAAAATCCTTCAAGAAAGATGAAAAAGATCCAAAGGAAGTTAGATGTTATGAATGCAAAAAAGATGGGTCACATAAGATCTGACTATCCTCAATTAAAAGAAGAAAACAAAAGGAATTTTTTCAAAAACAATGATTATGAATAGAAAGACAAAAGAGTAATGAAAGCTACTTGGAGTATTTCTAAAGACTCTAGAAACTCATCAAAGTCTGACTCAAAAAAGGAAGAATCAAATCTAAAAGCAAATATGTGCTTTATGGTAGAAGATGATGAGGTACAATCTTATTACTCATCTGATTCAGATTCTAGTTCTAGTTTCTCAAATAATAAACTTGAAGCCTACTACAATATGTTGGAAGAGAAATATGATTACTTATTTAAGAAATATAAATCACTAAAAAATATTCACACTAATGTTTTAGGAGAAAGAGACACTCTACTAAAACAACATCAAGAGTTAATTGAAAAATATAACTCATCAAACACAAATTGTACTGATAATGAAACTAAAATAAAAACAATGCAAATAGAAGTAGAGACATACAAAAGTGTAGCTCTTGTTTTTACAAAAGAAGAAATTTCACTTAATGAAATTCTTGGAAAGAATGTGATTAAAAAGGAAAGATGTGTAATATGCAGTAAAGGTGAGAAACCCAAACTGTATAAGAACTATTTTGTTCCAAGTATAGAAGGTATGATTTGCAACTACTGTGGAACAAAAGGTCACATATCTGAAAACTGTTATTTAAGGCAACCTCAAATAAGTGGTTTTAAAAAATCCTTTATTACAAGTAGTTTATATGATTCTATTGATTATAGAAAAACAAAGCAATTCTGGATTCCCAGATCTTTGCTAGCTAACACTGCTGGACCCAATAGAATATGGGTACCAAAACAAACTTTTGTTTGAATATCTTTGTAGGAAGTAGGTCACAAAAGCCGAACTTAAATATGGTATATGGATAGTGGCTGCTCTAGGCATATGAGTGGGAACTCGTTAAACTTTAAAACATTAACTCAAAAGGATGGAGAATTAGTCACATTTGGTGACAACGCCAAAGGTAAAATAATTGGCATTGGAACTATTGGAGATCCAAAATTTGTCTCAATCAACAAAGTAATTTATGTATAATAATTGAAATACAACCTGATAAGTATCTCTAAACTATGTGATGATGGTTATTTTGTTGACTTTTCTAACAACTATTGTTCTGTTTTTAAAGATAAATTTCTTAAATTTAGAGAACCCAGAACTGATAATGTTTATACTCTGGACTTAAATTCCTTATGTAAATAAAAAGTAAATTGTTTAAATGCTAAGATAAATGAATCTTGGATCTGGTATAGAAGAATTGGACATTGCAGTATATATGTTTTACATAAATCATCTAAGAAACAACTAGTTTCTAATTTAACTAGTCTTAGATTTGATAGTGATGGATTTTGTGGTGCATGTCAACTAGGAAAGCATCACAAATCATCCTTTAAATCTGTTAACAAAATTTCTACATCTAAACCTCTAGAACTTATCCTCATAGATTTGTTTGGACCTTCAAGAATAAAAAGTTTGGCTGGTAAATTATATGTATATGTTTTAGTTGATGACTATTCTAGATTTACTTGGATTTATTTTCTAAAATATAAAAATGAATCTTTTACTATATTTGAAAGTTTTTGCAAAGCTGTTTAAAATGAAAAAGGTTTTAAAATAATTTCATTAAGAAGTGATCATGGTAGAGAATTTGAGAATTTGGAATTCAATTCTTTTTTCTAGAATTTAAGTATTAAACACACCTTCTCTTCACTAAGAACACCTCAACAAAATGGGATTGTTGAAAGAAGAAGTAGAACTATTCAGGAAATGGCTAGGACTATGCTAAATGAATATAGTATTCCTACCTATTTTTAGGAAGAAGCTATAAGTATAGCCTACTATATAATGAATAGAGTTTTAATTAGACCTATTTTCAAAAATATGCCCTATGAACTCTGGAATAACAGAAAACTGAAAGTAAAGTACTTTAAAGTTTTTGGATGCAAGGTTTATACCTTGAACACCAAGGAAAATCTTGGTAAATTCAATCCAAAATTTGATGAAGGCATTTTCTTAGGATATTCTACAACTTCCAAAACTTATAGAATCTTTAATAAAAAGTCAAGGATTGTTGAAGAATCAGTTCATGTGAAATTTGATGAATCTGATCCCTTTGAGAAAAGGAAAGATCAAATTGATGAATCTAACTCTAATGATAACATGAGACTTGAGAACTTGAAAGATGATTTTGAAAAAGATATATATAAAATTCAGTCCAGTTTAGAAGAACATGAAACTGATGAACCTAATAGTGTATTACCTAGAAAATCTAGAACCCTAAAGAATCACCCTTTATAAACTGTTATAAGAGACCTAGATGTAGGAATAAAGACTAGAAGAAATATAGGAAATTTAGTTGAGTTTTCTGCCTTTCTATCCTAATTAGAACCTAAGAAATTAGAAGAATCCTTAGTTGATGAAAATTAGATGATAGCAATGCAAGAAAAACTAAACCAGTTCAAGAGAAATGAAGTTTGGAATTTAGTTGAAAGACCACAAAACTATCCAGTTATAGGAACTAAATGAGTCTTTAGAAATAAACAAGATGATCAAGGAATAATAACTAGAAATAAAGCAAGACTAGTAGCTAAAGGATATAATCAGGAATAAGTTATAGATTATGATGAGACCTTTGCACCTGTAGCTAGATTAGAATCCATTAGAATCTTTTTAGCCTATGAATCTCATATGAACTTTAAATTATTTCAGATGGATGTTAAGTCTTACTTTTTAAATGGTTATTTAATGGAGGAAGTTTATGTTGAGCAACCTCCTGGTTTTGAACATTCTCAAAAACCAGATTCTGTTTTTAAACTTACTAAAGCTCTTTATGGCCTTAAACAAGCACTTAGAGCTTGGTATGAAAGATTAAGTTCTTTTCTTTTGAAAAATGATTTTACTGTTGGAATGGAAGATCCAAAATTATTTAATAAAACTGTAAACTCTAATATTTTATTGGCTCAAATTTATGTTGATGATGTAATTTTTGGATCAACAGACAAAAAACTTTGTCATGAGTTTTCAAATTTAATGCAAAAAGAATTTGAAAAGAGTATGATGGGATAATTAAATTTATTTTTAGGAATTCAAATTTATCAAAAATATTTTGTAAATGTTTTGAATCAAAACAAATACATTACTAATTTACTAAAGAAATTTGGACTTGAAAACAACAAGACATATACAACTCCTATGTGTACTAATATAAAACTTGATTTGGATGAAACTGGAAAATCAGTTTACAACAAGTTATATAGAGGTATGATTGGTAGTTTATTATATCTTACTGCTAGCAGGCCAGATATAATGTACTCAATATGTCTTTGTGCAAGATTTCAATCAAATTCTAAAGAATCTCACTTTACGTGTTGTCAAAAGAATTTTTAGATATTTAAAAGGAACTATTTTTCAATCTCTTCTCTATATAAAAACTTCTGATTTTTAATTTAATTTCATATTCAGATGCTGACTTTGGAAGCTATAGATTAGATAGAAAAAGTAACTCAGTAACCTGACACTTTTTAGGAAAATCTTTAGTTTTATGTTCTAGTAAGAAACAACACTCAGTTGTCTTGTCAACAGCCGAGGCAGAATATGTGTCTGTAGGCAGTTGTTGTGCACAAGCGTTGTGGATGTAAAAAACCCTTATGGACTTTGGACTAAATTTTAATAATACACCTATTTTATGTGATAATACAATCACAATAAATATTTCAAAAAATCCTATTAATCATTCTAGGACTAAGCATATTGATATCATACATCATTTTTTAAGAGATCATGTTCTTAAAAAGGATATATTCTTAGAATTTGTAAGTACTGAAATTCAATTAGCTAATATTTTTACTAAACCACTTCTCACTACAAGGTTTGATTTTATTAAGTGGGGTTAGGTTTATTTAATTTTAAATGAAATTTTAATTTTAATTTTACTTATTTGATTATATTAATTCTTATTTTAATCTTCACTGTTATAAATAATTTAATTATTTGTTTTTAGAATAATTTAAAATTTTGTCTGTACTGTAATATTTTTTTCCACATATGTTTTTACTTTATTTTAAATAATGTAATGATTATTACATACGTAATGACATAGGAATCAATGTTGTCAGAACCCGTTTCAAATTCCAAACCCGTTTATTTTATTAAAACCTTTCAAAACACCAAAACTCTTACCATCTTCATCTACCTTTTATTGAACCTTTGAAACCCTAAAACTTCGAGCCTTCAAAACTTTGAGATAGAAATGGATAAGATAAAGATAATAGAGGAAGGAGAAGCTAGTAATTCCAAGTGTCAACATTCGGCGTGAAGGAAGATCTTACAGGGCAAAGTAATTGATTTGGAATGGATGTAACAGACCAATCTAACACTGAAGCAAGCTTTGGATTTTCAGAATCTCAAACAAACATTCAGTAATGAAAACACAAAATTTTTGTATGATTTAGAGTTGATAAATTTCTTTAAATCTATTCATTTCAGTATTGGAGATATAGAGGACTCCATATTCGTGAAAATTGAAGATCAAGATTTTTCTATTTCGTGAGTGGAAATAGCTAGCATCTTAAACTGCCCTCATGAGGGAGTTTATCACTTTGATTTGAAATCCATTGGATATAATGAACATAATTCATAGGAAATTATGTCATTTTTATTTATTTCTATGAATATCATAAAGATGTTATTCAAGGATTTAGATTCAGACCAGAAAATTCTTGTAAAATTTGTTCAAACAGGGATTTCCCCAAGGATGTCTGAAATAGAGAAGATCTTATATCCTGATATGTATTTGATGTTTCTGTTTATGAGTGACATAAAGTTGAATTTTCTTCATTATATGATAAGTTATTTGAACTAATGTTTTCAACCAGAGGCTAGAATGAACTTCTATCCCTATGGGAGGTTCATTTCAAAATTATTTTTTAAGTCTGATGTGGTGAGATTAGTAGATGTCAGAGTGTGATGTCATCATAGTAATGTGTTCAATGATGTAACTTTAAGAAAAATAGGATTTTTATGGAGTACTATGAAAGGAAAGATTATGCATGTTGGTGCTGATAAAGATCAGGAGTCTGCTTAGGGAGAGAAAACTGGGAAAACCAAAGAAGGAATAGCAGAATCAAGGACCAGTGATGTTTCAAAAACATCAAGAATAATTATATTTGAAGCAGTCATTGCAAATGCTGATGAGGGAAGTCAAGAGGGACTTCAAATGAAAAGACACATAGCGGCTCAAGCTAGTGAGGAGCTTATTCAATGAAATACTATTACAACTGGAGATCTTTTAAGCTATATATTTGTAAGAGAAGTCGTTTATCAGATTGAGGTGGTACCTTAAATTGAAGAAGTTGTACCTCAGACATAGGTAGAGCCTGGAGAAGTTGAAGTGGCTCAAACTGAATCTATTCAAAAATAGTCTGCACAACCTACTAAATCTATTCAAGAAGAAACATTTCAGGAAGAACCTGTTTTAGAGGAAGTAAATGAATATGCTCATGAGGAGAAACAACCTAATGAAAATGTGAATAGAGGAAAGAGTCCATCTGAAGTTCATACTAAAGTTTTAAATGAATTTTTTTTTTGTGGATGAGTCTGTTCATGACTCTTAGGAAAAATTGGTTGAGAAACCAATGGAGAAGGCTACAGATCAGAGATCTAATGCTCAATAATTGCCTTTAATTTTGATAAATCAAGTTGAGAATCAAGCACAGGGTGCCTCTGATTCTAAGAATAATCATGTGGAGGAGTTAATCAGAAAATTTAATAGAATTCAAGATGAAAATTCTTCTTTAAGAAGAGCATTAGAGAAGGAGAGACAGAAGTTTTAGAACTTGAAAGATAATTCAGTTTCAAAAGGGGAAGTGGAAGTTTTTAAGAATGAGATGTTAGCTGAAGTTGAAAAATTAAAATCTGAAGTTGTACTAAAATCAGATTTGTAAAAATTCAAAACTTTCATGGAGCAACAGTTCAAAACTATCCAGGATAATCAAGTAAGTACATCAGGTACTTCGCCTGATCTGATCAAGAGATTCCAGGCCATTACAACTGTAATGAGCAATATGAATGACAGGTTGCATGACTTACAATGTAATAGTGCTCCATTGTTTGTTCTGTTGGATAATCAAAAGCATCTTGTTGAGCAGCTTACATCAACTGAACCAGGAGTAAGAGAGTTACTGAACAGGTTCACTGAAAAGCTAAATCAGTTCATGGAAAAGGAAGAAAGATTGCATGAGTTTTTCAGAGTCAATATGATTGAAGATATTCATTTGACTCAGGAAGGAAGATATCTGATAATTTAGTTAAGAGATGGAATAATGAAGAGGTTGAGAATGCAGTTAGTAGAGCTAAAGGAAGTTGTTTAGAGGCACTGAAACCCATTTTCAACCCTTTTAGCCCAACCTTGATTCTTGTATCAATTATGTACTTGTACATATATTTTCAATAAAATATTTTTGAATCTCATTTTTATGTGTTTTTAATTTGTTTTACTATTATGTTTCTGTTAGAATTCCAAAATCTAGATTCAATTATTGATAAACAGTTTATGATAGAATTTACTTAAGTTTAGTGCTACATTAAATGTGTTATATTCCTTATTCTATCATTCTTTTTTATATCACAAAAAAGAGGAGAAATTGGATAAACACAACATTTTATTTTAAAAAAATGGATAAATATTTTTCTCAGGGGGAGAAATTTGGATACAATACAGCATTTTATATTGTTTTTATGTTTTAGCTTTATGGGATAAATTTGGATAAACACAAAATATTATTTTCTTTATTTTACTTTATAAATGGGGGATAAATTTATAAAAGATTTTTTAAAGATTTTTTTTTAAAAAAATATTTTATTTATATATGGGAGAACTATGGATAACACTTTATTTATTTCTTATTGAAATAATTTTGTTAAAATAAAATATTATTTTATCCTTGTAAAATTCTAAATTATATGCAATTAATTTCATGGGTTATTTCATGGGTTTTGTGATCAACAAAAAGGAAGAGATTGGTGAGCAAGTGTTGTTTTCAACAATACTCTATACTATTATGATTAGGGGAGATAGTTGAGCATGTATTGTTTCAAAAATACTCTATCTTTTTATGATGATTTTGATGCTCATAAATACCCTTGTTTGTTATTCTAATGATTTTACTTTGAGTATATTTCAGGAAATTAATATTCTTTATATTTCTATTTTGGAATAATATTAAAGCTTTTAATCTACATGGAATATTTGACAAAAATGCTCGGAAATCATTTTAGTATGTTCTAGAAACACTTTTCATACCCTACATTGAAGAGCGTAGCATAAGGATAACATTCTACATTTACTTTACGCTATCAGAAAAGTATGGTTAATCAACCATACACTATCAGAAAAGTATGGTAAAATAACCTTATGTTTGGTAAAGGACCTTACGTTTGCAATATCAGAAAAGTATGTAAGAAGAACCTTACATAAGTATGGAACCTTGTGTTTTCTTCACAAAAAGATATACGAGTCACACAGATCTACTGCTACCAAGATCTATCATACTCTGTTTTTTTTTGAAGAAAAGGAAAAGCATTAAAAGATTCTTATTATACATTGAAGATCTATCGTGAATCTATTATTGTTAGAGTTTTTGATTTTTTTTCAAGATCTATTTGCGACTGGATCGACCCAGAACTGCTCTTACCTGAAGAACATCTTTTTCTGAAGACGACAATCTATCTACTGCCAGTTGTGTGCTGGTGAAACTATGAAGAACAACTAGAAAGTATTTTTAGACAAATACTCTTTTCATTTTGAGTAATCGTCTTCTCATACTAAGTTGTGTATTCGGTTCTGTGCATGAACTAGAAGGATCTGTTTTAGCCTTATCTTGTAAAGGTGTCAACTTTCTGCACTCGGTTGTGGACGGTCTGTTGATAAGAGGACCAGATAGTGAAAATCACCAAGCTCGTGGAGTAGAGCGTTGGTGGAGTGGACTAGGGGTCTTCTGTTCCCCAAACCACTATACATCTGTGCATCCTTCAATCTGTTTATTTTCCACCGCATAAACATTCTGATAAAGATAAAGAACAGATTTGGAAATCATCACGATTCTTGAAGAAATTGTAAAAGACACAATTCACCCCCCCCCCCTCTTGTGCATATTTAGTATAACCCGATCCAACATTTAAGATTATCATTAATACATGTCATGACTCGTGCACTTTGATTTACTAACGAAAACCATCACGCAGATAGTTGGAGGGAAGTAGGGTGTGTTGGGTGTATCACAAGTGGCATATTATTAATGGATAAGTCGATGAAGGATTTGTCCCTTTCATTTATGGAAGTTGATATCTCGACCCTTTGATTGAAATAGAACCATCGCGTGAAATTCTATGGCTATGGTGTAATGATGAGTTTATTTTCAGGTAGTCAAATAATGACGTATCAAGCATAAAAGTTGATGACACTATCATAAAACATGATTGATGAGATATTGCGACAAAGAGATTATATTACACAGCGAACGTTCGTATGTAGATATCGTTGTTGCGACTTTAAGTTCTTTCTCATGGGTTTCTTGACCCGTTGCTAGACAGTACTCTTGGACTTTAGGCAAGCCCGCCTAATGCCAATAAGAAAGAATCCTAGAGGGTCACACACTAAGTGTTTCTAGTGGTCTCAATTAAATTCTATTTGAATTTAATTAATAAATATTATTCTCAAGACAATGAAATAATTTTATTCAAGTTAAAATTATTACATAAATTAAATAAATATTTATTCACTGGATTGTGGGTAAAATATATTTATTTATTTTATTGAACATTTAATAAATATTTATTTACTAGTTTGTAAATAAAATATTTATTTAAGAGAATGAATTATTTATTTATTTATTCAGGTGTTCAGTAAATAAAAGTGGAGTTCGAGAGGACCAATATCGGCCTGGTAGTAAAATAATTATTTGCAAGACGATAAATAATTATTTAACAAGTCGGTACAAATTAAAATAACGCTGCTATTATTTTGCGATGCAGAATTTTATTTATAATTCTGTTTTGCGCAAGTTAGCGCACCATAAATAATGACACAATGTTATTATTAATAGCATCAGTTTTCTCTAAAGCTGTGAATGTATTAAATTGTTGTTACACAATTAAATATTGTAACTAAATCCCCATGTCAATAAATATACACATACATCTATTGTGCCATGTACCAAACCACACACCTGGTGAATTGATAATTGTTGAGCTAAATAATTTCTCTATCAAATCCTCTTTCTTCCCCTCTCAAGAACGAGAGACGTTCTTCAAATCCGAAGAACAAGCGATCAAGAACGACCGACACAATACACTCGCTTCGCCGCTCTAGCACTCGGAGAACGAGCAGTGTCAATCGGAGGTCATCGGAGCATATATGGATCACCGCTAGAGGGATTCTAGTTTAGATCCTTGCAAGCACAACAAGATAATTCAGGAGGTTCATTCCGGACGATCAACATCATCAACGAAGAAAATACCAAAGATCCAATTATTATTTTCTTTATGAAATTAATTAAATTAATTATAAACATGATGTGAGATATTATCTCTAAAGGTTTCGGACATCTTTATTCTTTATCTAAATATTTGATTCTATTCCATGGAGACTGGTGTTTATCGTCATATTGATCCCAGAATAATCATTGATCATGGCCAAAAACAAAGATGTGTGTCGGACCAACCACGCTTCTGCTGCGCCCAGAACCTTCACATACACCATGGAATCCTTTAATGAATTAAAATAATCATCAAGGGAAGTTAAAAGAATTAAATATTGGTCCTCATCTTTAACCTCTATGTCTATATTAGCTAAATTTAGAAGAAATTTATTTAAACTCATCAATATGAACACGCACCGAATAGCCAGGAGTCATTTTGAAGTTATATAACCACATCTTTTTATACAAACGTTCAAACAAGAATTTGGTCATATACAAATGTGTTTAAGATATATGGATTTAGTAATAATTTCACGTGCAACTTCACGCAAAACTTTATCTCTTAACGTTAACAGAAGAGTGTAGTGAGCCTTTTCCAGTATATTAGGGTCAACGTCAACTAAGGAAATGGTGGACTGATCATCGGCAGAGATGGTCACAACATGTTTTTTATTACCATGCAAAGAATCTACAAGGACATTACGAACTAAAAGAGCACACATTTTGTCACGCCCCGGCCACAGATACTCCCTTATTTTATTCTTTTCTAGATGTTGAATATTTTTGGTTGAGGTTTGGGTTGAGTGCCCAATAAAAGTCCTTGTGTTTTTGTGGTTTTGGGTTTCCTTTTATACCTATGATTAGTTATTCTTGTTGGGATTGAGATAAAGTTTCATGTTGGAGAGTTTGTGATGTCGTCAGTGTCTCTATATTGTGTTTAAAACATTCAAGGATCAATGGGTGGGCTTCCCTAGTGTTTGGGATGTAATTTGGGGGTTTTTGGACAATTTTTGGGGTCGCACGGTTTGAGCACGGCCTGTCCAAACCATTCAACCTAACCATGCAAAGTTGCAGGAGTTTCCAGTATCCCCCGCACGGTTTGCGCACGGTTTGACATACCGTGCAGCCAAACCGTGCAGCCACTTGTGGGCTTTATAACTTTTTATGTAGAGCTATGATTTGGGTGATTCCACCTCCAAAATTAATCCCTCTCTATTGGGCATCGACCAGAGGAGCATCCCCATCCTTCCTGCTTCGATTCGGGGCGTTTTTTAGGCGATTTATTAAGAAAGGTTGGTGGTTCCTCATGTTTCCTTCATCAAATCTTATCTCCTTCTCTTTCACTCTTTTTTCTTGGGTTTCCTTTGGGGGTTTTCTTCCATGTCCAAAACCTAATGTCTAGGTTTTATGTTTGGTTCGTTTTTATTTGGATCTAGGGTGTGTGAATGATCATTGGGGCTTAGATCTCTCCTCCCTTGAAGTTTCGTTCCATTCGCACATGGTTGAGGTAGGTGTTTCCAACTTTTTCCTTTTTGGAACACTCCACATTCACTTGCGTGTTTTCATTTAATTTTTAAATGTCTTTTGAACCTATAATATATCTATGTATTGATGTGAATGATGTCTCTGTATTGGTAGAATTTACTAAAAATAGGTTTTCAAAGGGATTTGTGTGAAATACCTAGGTTTATTGCACCTAGGGTTATTGTTTAAAACCTCATTGTTCTTTAAAGTTAAATTGGGGGGTTTTATGAAATGTTTAGACTTAATTATGGTGGGATGGTTGTTTATTATTTGTGTTCTTTATTTGGTGTGTATGGTTTGGTAATGATTTATCTTTTTAAGTGTTAAAATGTTGTAAAAAGGGTTTTATGGTTACAATGGGATTGTTTTATGTTCTATGAATAATGTGGAGGGTTGGATGTGGTTTTAAAGAAAATGATTGGTTTTGTGTAAGTGGTTTTTGGGTGTTCCTTGAAATATTAGTTTCCTAAATGTTGTTTAAAATGGAATCCCATGGGGGGATATGCTCGTTTGGTTTTTGGTGTGTGTGTTTTGGAAAATGTTTGGCTTGAGGGGTTGTTTGGCATTTCACACTAGAAGATGGTTTTAAAAATGATTTGGAAATGTTTTGGTAAATTCATTTGGTTGTGCAAACATAAAGGCCCGTTTGAAATTGTACCTTTAAAGGTGATGTTTTGTGTTGATTTTAGAAAAGAATGTGATTCAGAAAATGTGAATGCCCAGTTGGCAACTTAAGGTGTTTTAAAAGATGGTTTGAATTCTTAAGTGATGTGATGGCCTGTTTGGCATGTTTTTAGTGTTTCGCGTTTTTTCTGAAATGTGTAAAGGCTTGTTTAGAAAAATTTTGAAGAGGTGGTGTTCCTCATGGTTTTTGAAGTGATTTGTAAATGTTTTGGTTTGCTTAATTTCTCAAGAGTGGGTTTGTGATGTGAAAGTGGTGGCTTGTGAAATGAGATGCTTGGTGTGGTTGATAAATGGTGTATGTGGTAACATGTGATGTGTGAAATTTGATTGAGCACGAAATGGGAAGCCTGGGTATCTAGGTGGGCAGACTTGTACTAGTATGCTAGTGATCTTGTGGGGTTTGGCCCCTGTTTCACGTAGCAAGTTTGACGATGAAAACACTAACTAAACTATGATGATGATGTTGGGGACCACTAGGTTATGGGTATGTTCCCTACTAGTGGCTCGTGCACGAGAAATAATATTTTTATGGTTACTTTTCACCGAGATACGAGGTACCTGGGGCCCACATCTAGCTAGTGCCTAGGGGTGTTCCTGTGACTAGTGCTCAATAATTATATTGCACCTCCCATCGTCATACAGTAGATTGGGTTGGTAATTTTAAATTTAAGTGTTTTGTATTTAATGTTACATTCTTTGAAATTGTTTTCCATTTAAAGTTGTTCCATTAAAAATTATTACTAGTAATGTTTGGGTTGGTTTTTTGTTATAAAATGATAGTTTTCTTGAAAAATGGATGGCGTCATGTGTTGGCCTGGGAAATGGGAAAGTTATGGTTATTTAATAAAATGTGAAAAAAACTATTTTTATAATTGTATTTTAAACTAGTGTTAATGGAATGTTTTGGGAAAGGAAACACTTGGAATCTGTGGTGATTTCCTACTAAGCTGTTAGCTCACACCCTACCTATACCACTCGGTGTCGGTAGACCTGAGCTGTTTTGTAGGTTCAGGTTTTGATCAGGTTTTTCTAGTTCAAGTTATATCCTAGAGTAGGGTGGTCTTGTAGTTGGAGGTGACCAGGAGGTCACATGGCGATCGTGTTAGTAGTTGGTTGTTTTATTTTATTGTAACTCTTGGTTCTTTCAGTGTTAGTTTCATTCAGTTGTATTTGTATTGGACCAGATTGTTTTTTTTTTTTAGATTTAGTTGTGGTTAGCTCTGCTACATTTTCAATGTTGTATATTTTGATCCTATTTATTATTGGGCCAAATCGTTCCCTCTTGTTTTATATATGATGCTCGACACTAGTTGTCAGTCCGTGGGGATCGAGAACGCCCTTTGGATCATGTCGTGGACCGGGTCGGGTGTCGGGTTAGATGGCATCCCGGCCTGGTTCTTGACAAAATGGTATCAAAGTGAGGTTCTTGATATTTGGGGTGTCTGGTAGATGGAGACTAGGGTTTTAGGGACTCAGTAGGTAGGTGCGGGGAGGGCGTCATGAACCCTTGCTTGTTCTGAACCTCGAGTCACCAGGGGTAGTCTGAGATTGAGTCTTGTGTCTTGTGTTGTTTTGGAATTGAAGGATGAAAATGGAGGTGAGTCGGGTTATATTGTGGCCTTATGTGGGGTGGTGACCCATGTGATGTCCAAGTGCCCGATTCAAGCCCCTCCTAGTGTTATGCCTTACTTGGGGCATGGCTCACCACCATTTTTTCGGGCTATTCATAGTCACTATTCCCTCATTCTGGTGGTCCATTGTTGGTTGGGTTTCATTTTGGTTTCAGTTGGTGTAAGTGTATGTGGAAAATTAAAGTGTATTTTGAAATGAAAATGGATTTAAAAATGGAAGTGCTTTCCATGAAATGGGTTTAAATTGGGAAAGTGGGTTTTCAAACATTGAGGGTGATTTGGGTTTGATAATGTTAATGGAATGTGTCCCTTGGTATTACTTATGGATGTTGACATGTGTGTGGGTATGTGAGAGAAGTGCATGTTTGCACGTGAGGATGAGAATGGATGGGCGCACATGTAACAGTTCATGGGATACCATGGGTTGGGTTTTGGAATTAAAGGATTAGTATGGTTTTCCTAAAGTGGATTTGAATGATAAAATGATTTTGGGAATTTTTTTTTCTTGAAAAATGGGTTATTGGTATTTGGGAATTAGCCTTGGAAGAAGGCTGTTTTGAATTTTAAAAGGAAAATGATGGTTTTTGAAAAAATATATTATGGTGGTGTTTGTTTTTACTTGGCTTTTGAGCCAGTTGGTTTTGGTTTGAGGTGTTCCTCTTTGTTTGTGCCTTAGTTTGATGTTGGATTTGGTCTGCGCTTTTCATGTTGTTTAGAAAATGTCGCCTAGAAAGGTCCCCAAAGTTCCTAATGAGTCATTCCTAATTCCTTTTCCTTCACATATTTTTCCTATTTTCTATGGTGATCAAGGTTCTCTTGAGGCTATGGAGTAGCTTGAGGAAGTCGAGCGTGTCTTTAAGTCATTGGGAACTACCGATGTTGTTAGAGTCCATGCAGTTCAAAGGTTGTTTGAGCGTCCAGCCTTGTTCTAGTGGCAGTTGGTCTCCCCGTCATCGACAAAAGGTGAGATGTTGTGGGAGGTGTTTAATGCCACTTTCATCCAACAGTTCATACTAGAGGAGGTGAAGGAGAGGAATGTGGCAGAGTTGTAGGATGTTTGGCAGGGCCAATGATCTGTAAAGTCTTATGTTGAAAATTTCAGAGAGCTATTTCCATTCTCTTTGGAAGTATCATCATAGGATCATATGAAGGCCCCTATATTTTTTGGGTTCTTCATCCTAAAATCACGGAGAAAGTGATCTCATTCGGTGAAACCTATTTTGAGAGGTTGGTGGATGAGGCATTAATGGATGAGCTAGTTTTTGGGGTCAGCCGGTGGTTGTTGGTTCTTATGAAGGTTCCCCATCTGGTGAGTAGGGTGTGCCAGTGGAATAGGTTTCTGAAAAACATCCCTTTTTGGCTCCGGCTTCTAGTTCATTGGACCATTTTCTTGTAGGTTTCCAGTGTGGCCGGTTTGGTCACTCAAAGTCGTATTATCATATTCCTCCAAAGACTTGTCGTTGTTGTGACTGTTTGGGTCATTTAGAGAACATCTGTAAGGGGTGTTTTCTGAAAAGTAAGTCTTGAAAGGAGGATGTGTTGTCAGACTGTGAGACAGGAGATTCTTCAGCCATCAGAGCCACAACCACAGGTCTCGGGGTGAAGCTCACGCACAGCCAGGAGTGACAAGGGGGTGTAAAAACCCAACCTAGCTTTGTTTTCTGTGTTGGGATGGAAATAATTAACATATACTTGTTATTTTTGCCTTGATTTTGTAAGTTAACCTTTTGTGGTAATGGTGAGATAAACTAGATCTCTTGTAACACAAAAATTTGAGTCTATCTAAATGTGGGCTTTGAAATTTTTCATTCTCTTTTGAGTGTGTCTTTCCTTAGTGTAGGTCGGTCACAGTTTTAACTTTTGGCAGTGCTCATTTGGTGATGCTTGAGCTTTGTATAATTGGTTTATTGTGTGTTCGGTTTGTTTGGTAGGGTCCCTGTTTTAGTGGTGGTAGTGTCCATCTTGTGTATGGAAGTTCAGGTTTGACCCTGGTCGAGGTTTCTGGGTTTTTGGAGTTTTCAAGAGATTTTTCAAAGTGAAGCACGGTTACCACACAGCTAGTCAAAACCGTGCGGCCCCAGCCAAGAGGATAGAACCAACTGCACGGCTAGTGCACGACCATGCGGTAGGTCTCATAACTCTACGGGTTGGTGTCATTTTTGGGCAGAGGCATTGGAACGGTTGACACACAATTTTGAAACCGTGAGGCAAAGTCATGTGGGGTGCCCCTTCTTTCCAGTATTTCATGCACGGTTTGGTAAACCATGCGGCCAAACCATGTGAGTCGTATAAAAATTTTAAATGTTGAAATCCCTTATTCCTAGTTGCAGTGAGGGTTTTGTTTGGGGTTTAAATGTTTTTCGTATTAGTTGAGTTCTTGTGGTGGGGAGAACCCTCTCATGTTCCCCCCTTATCCTCATCCATGCATTGTGGTTTCTTCTTGATCGGTCGGGTGTGACTTGTGGAGTGAGTAGTCATCCCGGAGATCATGGTTTTCCCTTGGTTTTTGTCAGGTATGGACTTGAGCTTTGGTTGACTTTTGGTCGGGTGACTTTCTGATGGCAGAAAGTGTCTGTGGTGGGGAGAATTGTCACACCCCGACCACAGATACTCCCTTATTTTATTCTTTTCTCGATGTTGAATCTTTTGGTTGAGGTTTGGGTTGAGTGCCCAACAAAAGTCCTTGTGTTTTTGTGGTTTTGGGTTTCCTTTTATACCTATGATTAGTTATTCTTGTTGGGATTGAGATAAAGTTTCATGTTGGAGAGTTTGTGATGTCGTCGGTGTCTCTATATTGTGTTTAAAACATTCAAGGATCAATGGGTGGACTTCCCTAGTGTTTGGGATGTAATTTGGGGGGTTTTGGCCAATTTTTGGGGTCGAACAGTTTGAGAACGGCCTGGCCAAACCGTGCAACCTAACCATGCGAAGTTGCAGGAGTTTCCAGTAGCCCCCGCACGGTTTACGCACGGTTTGACAAACCGTGCAGCCAAACCGTGCAGCCACTTGCAGGCTTTATAACTTTTGACGTGGAGCTCTGATTTGGGTGATTCAACCTCCAAAATGAATCCCTCTCTATTGGGCATCGACCAGAGGAGCCTCTCCATCATTCCTGCTTCGATTTGGGGCGTTTTTTGGGCGATTTATCAAGAAAGGTCGGCGGTTCTTCATGTTTCCTTCATCAAATCTTATCTCCTTCTCTTTCCCTCTTTTTTTTTGGGTTTCCTTTGGGGGGTTTCTTCCATTTACAAACCCTAGTGTCTAGGTTTTATGTTTTGTTCGTTTTTATTTGGATCTAGGGTGTTTGAATGGTCATTGGGGCTTAGATCTCTCCTCCCTTGAAGTTTTGTTCCATTCACACATGGTTGAGGTAGGTGTTTCCAACTTTTTCCTTTTCGGAACACTCCACATGCACTTGTGTGTTTTCGTTTAATTTTTAAATGTCTTTCGCACCTCTAATATATCTATGTCTTGATGCGAATGATGTCTCTGTATTGGTAGAATTTACTAAAAATAGGTTTTCAAAGGTATTTGTGTGAAATACCTAGGTTTATTGCACCTAGGGTTATTGTTTAAAACCTCATTGTTCTTTAAAGTTAAATTGGGGTTTTTTTATGAAATTTTTAGCCTTGATTATGGTGGGATGGTTATTTATTATTTTTGGTCTTGATTTGGTGTGTATGGTTTGGTAATGATTTATCTTTTTAAGTGTTAAAATGTTGTAAAAAGGGTTTTATGGTTACAATGGGATTGTTTTATGTTCTGTGAATAATGTGGAGGGTTGGATGCGGTTTTAAAGAAAATGAATGGTTTTGTGGAATTGTTTTTTGGGTGTTCCTTGAAATATTAGTTTTCTAAATGTTGTTTAAAATGGAATCTCAAGGGGGGATATGCCCGTTTGGCTTTTGGTGTGTGTGTTTTGGAAAATGTTTGGCTTGAGGGGTTGTTTGGCATTTCACACTTGAAGATGGTTTTGAAAATGATTTGGAAATGTTTTGGTAAATGCATTTGGTTGTGTAAACATAAAGGCCTATTTGGAATTGTACCTTTAAAGGTGATGTTTTGTGTTTATTTTAGAAAAGAATGTGATTCGGAAAATGTGAATGCCCGGTTGGCAACTTAAGGTGTTTTAAAAGATGGTTTGAATGCTTAAGTGATGTGATGGCCCATTTGGAATGTTTTTAGTGTTTCATGTTTTTTCTAAAATGTGGAAAGTCTTGTTTAGCAAATTTTTGAAGAGGTGGTGTTCCTCATGGTTTTTGAAGTGATTTGTAAATGTTTCGGTTTGCTTAATTTCTCAAGAGTGGGTTTGTGATGTGAAAGTGGTGGCTTATGAAATGAGATGCTTGGTGTGGTTGATAAATAGTGTATGTGGTAACATGTGATGTGTGAAATTTTATTGAGCACAAAATGGGAAGTCTGGGTATCTAGGTGGGCAGACTTGTACTAGTATACTAGTGATCCTGTGGGGTTTGGCCCCTGTTTCACGTAGCAAGTTTGACGATGACAACACTAACTAAACTATGATGATGATGTTGGGGACCACTAGGTTATGGGTATGTTCCCTACTAGTGGCTCGTTCACGAGAAAGGATATTTTTATGGTTACTTTTCACCGAGATACGAGGTACCTGGGGCCCACAGCTAGCTAGTGCCTAGGGGTGTTCCCGTGACTAGTGCTCAATAATTATATTGCACCTCTCGTTGGCATATGGTAGGTTGGGTTGGTAATTTTAAATGTAAGTGTTTTGTATTTAATGTTACATTCTTTGAAATTGTTTTCCATTTAAAGTTGTTCCATTAAAAACTATTACTAGTAATGTTTGGGTTGGGTTTTTGTTATAAAATGATAGTTTTCTTGAAAAATGGATGGTGGCATGTGTTGGCCTAGGAAATGGGAAAGTTATGGTTGTTTAATAAAATGTGAAAAAAACCTATTTTTATAATTGTATTTTAAACTAGTGTTAATGGACTGTTTTTGGGAAAGGAAACACTTAGAATCTGTGGTGATTGCCTACTGAGTTGTTATCTCACACCCTACCTATACCACTCAGTGTCGGTAGACCCGAGCTATTTTGCAGGTTCAGGTTTTGATCAGGTTTTTCTAGTTTGAGTTATCTCCTGGAGAAGGGTGGTCTTGTGGTTAGAGGTGACAGGAGGTCACATGGAGATCGTGTTAGTGGTTGGTTGTTTTATTTTATTGTAACTCATGGTTCTTTCAGTGTTTGCTTTATTCAGTTGTATTTTTATTGGACTAGATTGTTTTTTTTTTGAGATTTAGTTGTGGTTAGCTCTGCTGTGTTTTCAATGTTGTATATTTTGATCCTATTTATTATTGGGCCAAATCATTCCCTCTTATTTTATATATGACGCTCGACACTATTTTCCAGTCCATGGGGATCGGGAACGCCCTTCGGATCATGTCGAAGATTGGATCGGGTGTCGGGTTAGATGGCATCCCGGCCTAGTTCGTGACACATTTTTACTCTCTGGAGATCGAAATCATTTTCACCGTCAAACTTTTCGACTTCAAATTTAACATACATTGTTCAAATGATTACAAGATCTGATACCACTTATTGAGATATGAGCGGGTTCACTTAGAATTGTTCGAAGCAAACATGAAAAAAAGTGTGAATCATTTTTAACAAAGCTGAAAGAACAAAAAGAAAGTGCATAGAAGTAAAGAACATAGTTGATTTACATGGTTCAAACCTTTGGTCCTACTCCATGGTAAGAACACCACCATGATTATTTATTATTATGCAAAAGAAACAGAGCACATACAACCAAAGAAAAACAAATTAAAGAAAATCATGCATGCAGACTGGAAAAACTATCCGAGAACAGGGACCTCATCACCCCAAGAGTCAGTGATGAATCATTGCTCGAAGATAGCAACGTACTCCTCAGAACTGGACAGACACACGCACGCAGCCCTGAGAACCAAACCGAAAAAGAAAAAAACAAGAACATGCAATGCAGAAGCCAAATAAAGAAAAGCAATAGCCTTACAAAACCAGAAGTGCTGAAGGAGAAACGTCTTTTCCAGGGTCGAAAGTCCTTGGTTCTGAATCAGTGTAGTCAAAGCTCACGAGTCTCGAGCTCTCCACCAGAGAAGGTCACGAAACGGAGGGGGTTGCAAAGCCAGTGAAGCAGAGATCCGCTGAGGTTCCTCCTTATTCTCAAAAATCTCTCTTAACTCTCTGGATCAACCGACGAAGAAGAATAACCACACGACGCTACAAAAAGACTGAGCGACTGAGAAGTAATAACAGCACATCAAAAGTCGTGGTGACGCGGACGACTGAGGTGTAACGTCCCGGTTCCGGGTGCCACTCAAAGGGTGCCCCGAACCCGGTTCACCACGTAACCTCAAGCGTATTTCCCCAAATGCCAGAGGCTGCCGACTAGCAGCGAGGGCCCAGGTCTAATAATGGGGAAACTATGCCCTCATTTGTCAAAGTGTAGCGCAGCGGAATACATAATAAAACATAAATCAAACATACAACGAACAGCGGAAGCAGTAAATCATACACAACTGAAATAAACAACAGCAATGGATATAACCAACAATAGATAAATAATGATGCTACATGTCTCAAGTTATAAGAAAACAACCAGAACATGTTATATGATCAATATAATAAAACTGAAGTACAGGTACAGCAAAACAAAGAAAAACAGCTGGCAGCGGCATCGCGAGCCTAGGCTCGGTCCCATGCCCTCCTACTCCTCAGCAGCAATCATGTACCTGTATAGGGACTCTTTCCCCTATCCACACCTGCAGAAACGTAATCTGTTTGGGCCGAAAAGCGTGACCCAAATAGGGTGTGAGAAATATATCTCAGTAGGCACCCACCCAAGGCCCGTGCCCAACTGCGTGTAAGCATGAAACAACAATGCAATAGTAAAATGCAATAAAGTAAGAAGTACTCACAAGTAACCAACTTAATAGTTAATTTTCCATTCTAATATTCATTTTAATCATTTAATTTTAAAATATCACCACAGTGAATATTCTAAGTAAACAGTCAAATGTCCACAGACACGTAAACTCCCACCCTCGGGTAAATAGAAACCAACACAGGAATTTGCCCACAGGCACACGGATATTGCCCACAAGCATATTTAGTGTTGCCCACAGGCACAGAATCATCTGCCCATAGGCACGGAAGAAGTTGCCCACAGGCTAAGTAGAATAACGCCCACAGGATAATCACAACACTGCCCTCAAGCTAACAGGTAAACGGGCCATGCCCAACATGTAAATATGCAGTAAACAAGCAATTCCTCTTGAGGAAATTCTACAATTACTACTTTTAAGGCATACCCTCAGGTATCCTGACCAAACGGCTAAACAGTAGAACACACCCCCGGGGTGGTTTCGGATCCAAGCAATGATCCTAACCAGCATTTTAATATCATATTTAAATACCTAATCAATTCTTGGTGTTAAATATAGCAACGGCCTCAGCCTCACGACACCCCAACATGGGTTCGTGGCATAAAAATGCACAAAACACACGACAGTTGGAAAAATAAACACCAAGCCACTTACCTTATACGCCAACAAGCGTTATATGTGAACGTCGATTCCAAAAATGCCCAAGAACGACGTAGATCTGATGAAGAACAAAACTCTCTTAATCCCAAATAAATCCCGTTTGGAGAAGAATTGGTAAGCAACACGCTAGGAGAAGAGAGGGTTTACCCGTGCGGTTCCAACGAGATCTCCTGAGGCGGAATCGGATTCCAGACGCTCAATCGGTGGATCTCCAAAGGTCCGACCGTCTACTCCCGCTCCTTCCTCCGGTTCTAAGCCTTCCCTGTGAACAGGTGAGGCTACTGCCCGATTTAAGCTAAAAAAACAAAGTACACGGCGTGTACTTCCAAGTACACGGCGTGTACTCCCTTCATTTAACTGTTCCTCTGGCGGCACCGCCATACTTTTCACTCGTCGACATGAGTACACGACATGTACTCCTAAGTACATGGTGTGTACTGTCGCTCAGCTGGAGGCTACTCCACCGCCTTACTGTTTTGGTCTGTCGACTGACTACACGGCGTATACAAGACCACTACACGGCGTGTAGTCGGTTCCTACACCCTTTGTCACTGACATGGCTACACGCCCTGTGTACTCATCCCCACACGGCCAGAAGTACACGGCGTGTAGAAAAAGTACATGGTGTTTACTTCCAAAATTTAGGATTTTTCCCCATTTTCCATTTTTTATTAAAAACACTAAAGGAAAAGAGAAAAGAAGAAGCTCGTACCTCAAAGATAAGAACCGGGTTCTTAAAAACTTCCCCCTTATAACAATTCATCCCCAAATTGCCCTTCCAAGGGTGGTGAAGATATAGTCGTGAACAACTCCGACCACTGAGCACGTACGTCGATCTCCCACTCCCAGGTTTCGTCCTGCACTCGGCCATGCTGCCATAGCACCCGTACAAGAGGAATTGACCGACCTCGGAGAACCTTTGTGCTCCTATCAACGATACGAATCGGATGCTCCTCAAAGGACGCATCTGCCACCAGCTCAACCTCCTCGGGCTGGAAGACGTGAGACGGGTCTGAATGATAGCGACGCAATTGGGATACGTGGAAGACTTCATGCATGGATCGGTACCGCTGCGGTAACCGCAAATGATAAGCAACCAGCCCGACTCTCTCCAGAATCTCAAATAGCCCCACATATCGCGGTGAAAGTTTACCCTGCCTCCTGATCCGCTTGTGTCTTAGCCTCGGCGAAACACGTAGAAAAACATGATCCCCGACTACGAACTCCAAAGGTCGTCTGCGGTGATCAGCATAAGACTTCTGATGAGACTGTGTGGTATTCATCCGCTTCTGAATCAACTGGACCTGCGCAGAAGTCTCTTGCACGAGTTGTGGCCCCAATAAAGCTGTCTCACATGCCTCTATCCAGCACAAGGGGTGAACGACATGGCCTACTGTATAAAGCCTCGTATGGTGTCATTTCAATAATCGCCTGGAATCTATTGTTATAGGCAAACTCGAATAAGGGTATATGTTTCTCCCAAGATCCCTCAAAGTCTAGGACGCATGCACGTAGCGTGTCCTCTAGCACTTGTATCGTATGCTCTGACTGGTCATCGGTCTGAGGGTGGTAGGCTATGTTCAGAAGCACCTGTGTACCCAGTGCCCTCTGAAAACTCTTCCAAAAACGAGACGTGAAGCGGGCGTCCCTATTAGAAACGATAGAATGGGGGACCCCATGAAGACATACGACCTCTCGGATATACAACTTCCCGAGCTCGTCAACACCGAAGGTCTCCTTGATCGGCAAAAAGTGGGCTACCTTCGTGAGTCTATCCACAAAAACCCACACAACATCATTTCCTCAAGGTGACCTTAGCAAACCAGTCACGAAATCCATCACGACATCATCCCATTTCCACTCCATAATGGGTAGTTGCTGTAACAGCCCAGCTGGTCTCTAATGCTCCGTCTTCACCTGCTGACAGGTGGAACACCTCGTAACAAAACCAGCTACATCTCTCTTCATACTCAGCCACCAGTACCGACGTATCAAGTCGCAGTACATCTTGGTAACCCCGGGATGAATTGCCCAAGCTGAAGCATGAAACTCTCGCATCAGCTCCTCGCGTATATCCCCTGGAACCCATACTCGTCCATGGAAACGCAATACCTCATCATCGTCTATCGTCCAACCAGGAGGAGGGTACTCACTTGCCACCGACTCCCGTAGAACTAGGCCTTCTGAATCAGATAGTTGTCTCATCCTCACTCTATCTAGGAGGGTAGAAGTCACAGCTAAAGAGGAAAGATAAGTCTTCCCCTGATTGTCGTGCACCTCCATATGCATCTCAGAGAACAAACTCATGAGCTGTCACTCGCCACTGGCCTCCTACACTGCCTGTATCTGAGTCTTCCTACTCAGTGCATCAGCTACTGCATTACATTTATCAGGTGTATAGGCAAGCTCAAAATCGAAGGACTGTAGGTACTCAACCCACCTTTGCTGCCTCAGATTCAGGTCACGCTGTGTAAAGATATACTTGAGACTTTTGTGGTCGGTGAAAACCACAAAACGTTCTCCCAACAGATAATGCCTCCAACACCGCAACGCATGTACAACTACAGCCAATTTGAGATCATGCGTCGGGTAATTCCTCTCATGTGGCCTCAACTACCGGGACCCGTACGCAACAACTCGATCGCCCTGCATCAACACTGCTCTCAGCCCAATACCTGATGCATCACAGTAAACTGTATAGCTCTTCCCCTGGTCTGGGAGTATCAGGATCGGTGCTGATATCAACCTTCCTTTCAGGTCCTAAAAGGCTGCCTCGCAAGCTTCCGACCAAACGAACTTCACACCCTTCTTAGTCAAGCCCGTCAACGGCGCTGCTAAGCGAGAGAAATCCTATATAAAACGCCTGTAGTAATCATCCAGCCCTAAGAAACTCCGTATCTCAAACACGTTCTTAGGCTGCTCCCAGGAAACTACTGCTCTCACCTTCTCTGGGTCTACTGAAACTCCTACCTCTGAGATGATATGACCCAGGAAGTGAATCTGGTCCATCCAAAAGTGGCACTTTGAGAGCTTAGCATATAGCTGATGCTCTCTCAGTGTACTCAATACGATCTCAATATGGGTGGCATGGTCGTGTCGAGTGTGAGAGTACACCAAGATGTCGTCCACGAATACTACCACAAAAGAATCAAGATACGGATGGAACACACGATTCATCAGAGCCATGAAAATTGCTGGCACGTTCATGAGTCTGAACGGCATAACCATATACTCATATAGACCATACCTACTCTTGAAAGCCGTGAGAGGTATATCAGATAGTCTCACACACAGCTGATGATATCCTGATCTCAGGTCAATCTTTGAGAACACTCGTGTTTCACGAAGTTGATAAAAAAGATCATCAATCCTTGGTAAGGGATATCAGTTCTTAACCGTCAACTGGTTCAGCTTCCGATAATCCACGCAAAGTCTGAGGGTACCGTCCGCCTTCTTCACAAAAAGGATCAGAGAACCCCAAGGAGAAGTACTGGGTCGGATAAAGCCCTTTGCCTGCAACTCCTCCAACTGCCTCTTGAGCTCTCGCAACTCAGGTGTAGTCATCCTATATGGAGGAATGGACACCGGTGCTGCTCCTAGCACAAGCTCAATGGAGAAATCCACCTCTCGCTCCGGAGGTAGACCCGAAAATTCATCCGGGAAGACATCCCTGAAACGATCAAAACTGGAGGGAAATTCGTCTGACAAGTCCCCTGATCATCCAGATATAAGCTCGCAATCTGGGCTGTGACTCCACCTCACCCACGATGCTCTGGTCCAGCTCGACTCACCTGAACATCCCATTCGCCCTTGTATAAAAACTTTCCGCCCTCTGGTGACGTGAAACTCACCCTACGACGATAGCAGTCTACAAAGTCTCGGAAGGGAACCAGCCAGTCCATCCCGAGAATGACGTCATAGCTCGTCATCTCTAGGACATAGAGGTCCCAAAGGAAGTGACACCCACCAACCTCAAGGGGGAACTCCTTACACTGACGCACACCAGTCGTTCTAGTTCCCAATGGAGTGTCTAGCGTTATAATATCAGAAGATGAAGAAACACAGAGCCCAAGGCTCTCTACAACGGGTACATATATAAAACTATGCGTAGCATCCGTATCAAAAAGTACTGAAGATAAGGCAGAAGCTACTAAAATAGTACCTTTGACTGTAGAAGGTCCGGGATCCTGCTCCTACTGGGTCTGTTGCACTGCATATGTCTGCCCAGTGTCGCGGCCCTGCGACATAGCCTGGCTACCCTGAGCTGTCCTGCCCTGTTGCCTCTGAGATCCTTGTGTCTGGCTACCACGGCCACGACCATCATCTCTGCCTGCACGCCCTGACGTATTCCAATTTTCAGACTGGTAAGAAGCTGCTGGTCCCGCTCCCGCTCGCGGAGTCTGCACAGAACCCCTCTCACTAGCCATCGGTGGAAACGCCCTGCAAAAGCGCTGCAGATGACCCATCCTGTCGCAAGATCGACACTCCACTGGGGTCTCATGGACACTGTGGCCTCTTGTGCCCCTCTCTACCACACTAGTAGCACATAACCTGGCCACCTAAAGCATTTTTCTGACTGGTACTGCCGCCTTGAGAGAAGTCCGCCTGTCTCTTCCTCTTGCCAGCATAAATAGTACCAATAACTGGTGCTGAACTACCCTAGCCCACACCACTAGATTCTCGAAGGTTCCTCTTTGTAATCAGTGCCTGGTTCACAATTTCATGTACAGTAGGCAACCTGAAAACGTTTACCAGTGCTCAGATGTCATAAAGAAGACCATCCTCAAAACGTTTGGCCCTCAGTGTCTCATCACCCACCAGCACGGGTGCAAAGCGCTGAAGCTCGGTGAAACGAGTAGAATAGTCCATCACCGACATAGCGCCCTGCTGCAGATTCATGAACTCTCGAGCTCTATCTGCTCTCAGCGTCTATGGGAAGAAGAAGTCATAGAAGACTGCCTGAAAATCTTCCCACGCCATGTCTCTGTGATGCTCTGACTGGGTGGTAACATCCCACCACCTCTTGGCGGAATCACGCAGCATGTATGTCGCGAGCTTGACCATCCGCCCTGAAGGCATCTCAAGATGCTCAAAAATAATCTGCATCGAACCCAGCCAAGACTCTGTAGCCTGTGGTCCGCCATCCCCTGAAAACGTAGGCGGGTGCTGCTGCTGGAAGATACGTGTCAGCTCGGCCATAGATGTGGTAGCCTGCGGTGCTCCCTAAAAGGTCTGCATGAACCGCATAAAGCCTTCACAGAACTGCGCCTCTGCGCCTGTGTCCGGTATAGCAGTCGGCGCCGCATCTGGCTCTGCTGGAGGATCAAATGGTAGCCCATGGCCCACCCTCTCCGGAGTATAGTCATCGCCGCTCTCCTGGCGAACAACGCGCGGTCGTCTAGGCGGCATGACACTACAAGGTCAAAAGCACGCCTTAGATTCAAGATTATTAAGGCTGAAACAAAGAAACCACAAAGGGAACAAGAAGAAGAAGGTATTTCAAAATTTACAAAACAAGACTACACGGCGTGTATACTGACTACACGGCGTTTACTTGACTTCCCTTCCCCTGTCCGGGTCTTTCGACACGGCTAAGCTACACGGCTCTCGTTAAACAAAACTACACGGCGTGTATATAATCTACACGGCGTGTATGGTGTTATTTTCCAACTGTCTGTGTCGTTTGTGACACGACCGACTACTCGGCTTAAAACTACACGGCGTGTTACACCCGCACACGGCGTGTACATCACGCCGTTTCCCAGCCACACGGCTAAGTCCACACGGTCTGTCATCGGACAAGACTACACGACGTGTCCCATAGGTACACGGCGTGTTCAAGGAATGGTGACACCGACTCGTATGTTAGTTACACGGCCGAGTCCCCAGGTCACACTACACGGCGTGTTCATCATTGACACGGCGTGTTCTGTACAGGAGTTCACCGACCCGTGTTGTTAGTTACACGGCCGGACTCTGGGTCAACACTACACGACGTGTATATAAGGTACACGGTGTGTTTTACCCAAGCACTTCTCCACCCCGTGTTGCTGCCCACACGGTTTGTGACACGGGAAGAGACTACACGGCGTGTACAGAATCTACACGGCGTGTTCTCCCTAAGCTCTTCCCTCCCTGTGTCGCCGCCAACACGGTTTGTGACACAGGAAGAGACTACACGGCGTGTACTTAAAAAGTTCATTTTTCTTCCTGAACAGAAGGCCATACACGGCGTGTGTAAGGATACTACACGGCGTGTATACTGGGTTTTTGGACAGTATGCCTCAGAAACTTCTCTGGAACCCAGAAAATACCGAAAAATAACACCCAAGTGTCAAATTTCAACCTGTGAGGGCCCATACTCCTCACGAATCAAAATTTGACATCTTATTTGTGTTATAACTTAATAAACAGCTAATGATCCACCAAATTTCGGTCAATGGGGGCCCATACTCCACAAAACCCGAAGTTTGGCGTCCATTCTTTCCACGGACTTATACAAAAAAATACTCTATCACACAGCAGGTATTTATCAAGCAGCTATCACAACAACATGCTTTTTCTAGCACAACAACTATCACAACAACATGCAATTTCTAATGCACCTACATGGCATGGAACTATGCATGAAATGTGATTTCTAGCATGTGCCTAAATGATGCATGAGATGACATACCCTCATCTCATCGGTTTGCCACTAAATAGAACTCACAGATAAAATATAAACAACACAATCCAAGTGTGTCACCCAACGGTGAAATCATATCAACTGTAAATTGCAAAATCAGTAAAATTGAAATACGAGGTAAATTGGTTTTTCCCTGTACACGGGTTAGCTACGCCCGGACACAACTTATTACCAACTACCGTTCCCGTCCTATCCCTGACTAAGGCTCCAAATAGTAAGTCAAAGAAAAGAACTCCTCTGATACCACTTTGTAACGTCCCGGTTTCGGGTACCACTCAACGGGTGCCCCGAACCCGGTTCGCCACGTAAACTCAAGCGCATTTCCCCAAACGCCAGAGGCTGCCGACTAGCAGCGAGGGTTCAGGTCTGATAGTTGGGAAACTATACCCTCATTTGTCAAAGTGTAGCACAACGGAATACAGAATAAAACATACATCAAACATACAACGAACAACGGAAGCAGTAAATCATACACAACTGAAATAAACAATAGCAGTGGATATAACCAACAGTAGATAAATAATGATGTTACATGTCTCAAGTTCTAAGAAAACAATTTGAACATGTTACACGATCAATACAATAAAACTGAAGTACAGGTACAACAAAACAAAGCAAAACAGCTGGCAGCGGCATCGCGAGCCTAGGCTCGGTCCCATGCCCTCCTACTCCTCAGCAACAATCATGTACCTGTACAGGGACTCTTGCCTCTATCCACACCTGCAGAAACGTAATCTGTTTGGACTGAAAAGCGTAACCCAAACAGGGTGTGAGAAATATATCTCAGCAGGCACCCACCCAAGGCCCGTGCCCAACTGCGTGTAAGCATGCAACAACCGTGCAATAATAAAATGCAATAAAGTAAGCAATACTCACAAGTAACCAACTTAACAGTTAATTTTCCATTCTAATATTCATTTTAATCATTTAATTTTAAAATATCACCACAATGAATATTCTAAGTAAACAACCAAATGTCCACAGACACGTAAACTCTCACCCTCGGGTAAAGAGAAACCAACACAGGAATTTGCCCACAGGCACACGGATATTGCCCACAGGTGTATTTAGTGTCGCTCACAGGCACATAATCATCTGTCCACAGGCACAGAAGAAGTTGCCCACATGCTAAGTAGAATAACGCCCATGGGCTAATCACAACACTGCCCTCAGACTAACAGGTAAACGGGTCATGCCCAACTTGTAAATATGCAGTAAACAAGCAATTCCTCTCGAGGCAATTCTACAATTACTACTTTTAAGGCATACCATCGGGTATCCTGGCCAAACGGCTAAACAGTGGAACACACCCCCGGGGTGGTTCCGGATCCAAGCAATGATCTCAACCAGCATTTTAATATCATATTTAAATACCTAATCAATTCTAGGTGTTAAATGTAGCAACAACCTCAGCCTCACGACACCCTCAACATGGGTTCGTGGCACAAAAACGCACAAAACACATGACAGTTGGAAAAATAAACACCAAGCCACCTACCTTATACGCCAACGAGCGTTATACGTGAACGCCGATTCCAAAAACGCCCAAGAACGACGTAAATCTGACGAAGAACAAAACTCGCTTAATCCCAAATAACTCCCGTTGGGAGAAGAATTGGTAAGCAACACGCTAGGAGAAGAGATGGCTTACCCGCGCGGTTCCAACGAGATCGCCCGAGGCGGGATCGGATTCCAGACGCTCGATCGGTGGATCTCCAAAGGTCCGACCATCCACTCCCGCTCCTTCCTCTGGTTCTAAGTCTTCCCTGTAAACAGGGGAGACTACTGCCCGATTTAAGCAAAAAAAAACAAAGTACACGGCGTGTACTTCCAAGTACACAGCGTGTACTCCCTTCATTTAACTGTTCCTCTAGCGGCACCGCCATACTGTTCACTCGTCGACATGAGTACACGACATGTACTCCTGAGTACACGACGTGTACTGTCGCCCAGCTGGCGGCTACTTCACCGCCTTACTGTTTTGGCCTGCCGACTGACTACACGGCGTGTACAGGACCACTACACGGCGTGTAGTCGGTTCCTACACCCTTTGTCGCTGACATGGCTACACGCCCCGTGTACTCATCCCCACACGGCCAGAAGTACACGGCGTGTAGAAAAAGTACACGGTGTGTACTTCCAAAATTTAGGATTTTCCCCAATTTTCCATATTTTATTAAAAACACTTAAGGAAAATAGAAAAGAAGAAACTCGTACCTCAAAGATAAGAACCGGGTTCTTACATGAGGCGATGAGTGATGTCAGGAGTGACAGTCAAGGCGAACACGTGGTTGGCAGAGCAAGCACAAAAAGATCAAGAGGATAAGGCCGGTGCAACGAAACATGACTAATCCGGGACATGCGACAACAGACAAGTGGACGAGCGACAATAACACAGATAATCGACAAACAAACAAACACAAAACCCATAAGCTAGAGTCGATGAATGGAAGCTAATCAACATCCAGCAGAAAACATCTCAGGCGGATCGACATGGTAGTGGAGTGGGGGTCAGGCGGGCCAACTGATCAACAAGCCAACCGAGCAGCCCAACAAGGTGCCACACGCCACGATTCAGAAGGGAGTCCAACATAACACAAGGCCCAAGCAGAGACCCAGTAGAACATAAGCCCAACATAACAAAATATACACAATAATACAAACTAAAATAATTTTGCATGTCAAATTATTTAAACAAAACCTTTAAATTGAAAACGAAAAAATCAACATAATATTAATTATTATTTTTAAATATTTTATATTAACATCATATTTTTAATTGAGTTACGCGGATTATACAAACCAACAATGTCCAACCAAAATCCACTAGAATACCATTCAGCAGGGTCGGCCATGGGGCATGCCCAAAGAGCCCCTGGGTTAGGGCAACGCTTAAGAATGAAAAAAAATACAAAGAAAGGGCATCGATTTTTTTTTACTGTAACTCTCAATGCTTTTAGGGCAAAAATTCTGATATTAGTATGGGGCAACTAAATTTTCCGGGCCGCTCCTACCATTCAGATTGTATCACTTCACTCGATTATAATCCAAATCCATTTATACTTGATTCAAATCCATTTAACTCGTGTCATGCCTTATAAACGGGTACGACACAATTGCACATCAACGTTCCTAACCCCCCGCCAAAAAATTTGAGTTTGAACGAAGCACCCTTAAGTTGTTTTCATCTTATTCCTGCCTTCATGTCATGCCTTTAGGGTTTCAATGACATTATAAATTGTTATCTCATTCAAATTAAAAGCAACTGCAAGCTATCTATTTGGCAACCTTCCAATCTTATACCATTTAAAATAAAAAACATGCTATAATCGTGTTGATTTTTTTCTTCAATTAAGGCGACTATAAGAATAAAATACATGATAATATTAATTATTATTTTTAAATATTTTATATTATTATTATATTTTTAATCGAGTTATACAATTATACATACCAGTAATAATGATGACCCCGAATCCACTGGAATATCATTCTTATCCGATCACTCAATTCCATTATAATTCAGATCTATTTATATTTGATTCAATTCCATTTACACGGGTCAGTACGGCCCAATCGCAAGCCAACGTCCTAACCCCCCGGCCCTAAAAAAATCTGAATTTGAACGAAGCGCCTCCGAGTCGTTTCCTCTCTATTCCAGCCCTTTCGCCTCTCTCCTCATTTCTGAAAGAAACAGAGCTTCATTTCTCTCTCTCATCTGATAGCCGTCCGCCCCTCTACTCGAAGAATCGAATCTCATTGTCTGCTGGCGTTCCGCGTCACGCCCGCTCTCGTGTCTGTATCGATCGGTTAAAAGCTCATTGTTTCCCGAAGGTTTGGATTCGCCTGTTCGTATACACGCTAGTCGTTCGTTGTTTACAGTTTCTCATGCCGATGGTTGACTGTTCGTCAATCGTGCCACGTTAACCACAATTGAGGAATCCAGGCATTTTCCTCCGTTCAAGCTAGGTCTTCGCCCCATCCGATTCGACGGCAGATGGAGGCTTCTGAGGTCAATCCCATTTCGCACGAGAGGGATTCTTCTCAATGTGTGAGAGTCGCCGTTAACATCCGGCCGTTAATCACCTCAGAGCTCCTTATCGGATGTACAGACTGCATTACGGTTGTTCCTGGAGAGCAGCAGGTAATGTAATTTTTTCATATTTAGAGGATTGTCCTTGAGAGGACATAATGCATTCTTTTTTAGGTTATTGTTACATCGTTACCTTTCTAATTATCTTGTATCTAATCTAGACTCCTGTATTTGGTTTAATGTTTCAATATGAATTGTTATCCGGTACATAAACAGGTGCAAATTGGATCCCATGCCTTTACGTTTGACTATGTTTATGGAAACGGGGGGTTGCCATATTCTACCATATACAGGGATTGTGTTGCTCCCCTTGTTGATGCGCTCTTTCATGGCTACAATGCCACTGTTCTTGCATATGGCCAGGTTTCATATTTATACCATCATCACAGCATGTTTTGCATCCTTGTGCAAGCTCATATGTACCTGATTTGATTAGCTTGCTAATTTAGTGTGTTTATATTTGGTTTAATTGTACAAGACCGGTTCTGGAAAAACATATACGATGGGAACAAACTACACTGGAAATGGCATTGATACTGGAATTATACCTTATGTAATGGAAAGCATATTCTCACGCGTAGAGAAGATGGACTCTTATGAATTTCTCATCAGAGTATCATTTATCGAGGTATGAATACTTTTCTGCATGTTTCTATGGGTATGCATACATTTACATGCCCATATTTGTCGTCTCATCATATGTTGGCATTTTTCACTATTCTTTTTTTGAATGTTCGCATGCTTTTCGATCTGTCAGATTTTCAAGGAAGAAGTATTTGACCTACTTGATCCAAATTCAATGACCGTGTCTAAAGTTGAAGGGGCATCTCATGCCAAGATTGCTGCTCCTGCAAGGGTTCCCATCCAAATTAGAGAAACAACAAGTGGGGGGATAACACTTGCTGGAGTCACTGAAGCTGAAGTTAGGACAAAAGAGGAGATGGCATCTTATCTATCCTGTGGATCACTATGTCGCGCTACCGGCAGCACAAATATGAATAGTCAATCAAGGTGGTACTTTTATTATATTTCACATATCATTCCACCTTTTCTTTTTTGTTCTACTTTAATTCAAAGACTGCTATATATACAAATATGATCGTTAAAAATGCTTGTAGGGCTCAAATATGTAAGTCATTTCTAGCTCTTTGAAGCAAAAGCTGCATTTCGAGAATTAGGCTTTCAGCACCCCCCCCACCAATTTATGTTTTGTGATGTGATTGCCTCAAATGCAGTCATACCAACTTCCAAGCACAAAAAATGATGGGCCTACAGAACAGTAGGCTTTTGTTGACAAACAAGGAAGGGCAAGACTTATCTACTTATTTGACATGCTGTTCTGCACGTGTTGTTTTTTAGGCAATCAAGCCCTTCCATTTAATTTGTCATCTATTATGTTTTTTCCATTCCATCATCATACTTTTATAAAATATACCTTATTTGCAGCCGTTCACATGCTATATTTACAATATTGATGGAGCAAAAGAGGCTTTCTCAGCTTCAGAGTGAAGTAACAGAAGAAGATTTAGGTGATGATATACTAATCGCAAAGCTTCATTTGGTGGATCTTGCTGGTTCCGAACGAGCAAAACGTACCGGAGCAGATGGAATGCGTTTTAAAGAAGGTATTTTGGCGACCAATACCGTTATTTTAAAATAAAGATGCTATTTTAGTGTTTTTTTGGTTTTATTGCCTTCTGAACTGATGTATCAATGTGTATTTTTTAATGAATTTTATAACTAGTAACTCATGTAGTATGTTTTTTTTATTTGTTTGATTTTTTTATTATCTTAGGGATTCATATCAACAAGGGGTTGTTAGCTCTTGGAAATGTTATTAGTGCCTTGGGTGATGAGAAGAAACGGAAGGAAGGAGGCCATGTTCCGTATCGTGACAGCAAGCTGACACGGTTGTTACAGGCAAGTGACTTACTCTATATCCTTTCTTGCCGTGTTGTTTCCATTATATCTTAGTTTCCTTGGAAATAATTTCATAACTATTTCCATGCTTATTTGAAGTGATATTCTATTAAGATAGTTTTCTTGTTGTGATTAATTCATTTAATATTATTTTTTTAGTTTAACAATGGCGACAATGTATCCGGTAGCAGTGTTGTTTCTCATTGATTTTTTTTATTTAATATTTGTGAGATTTGATGTTGCTTGTCTTCTTAATTAATGAAGTTGGATTCTTTTTAATTTTTGGTGTGTTTCTAGCACAAAAATAACATAAGCATTTTAATAAGAATGAAAACAGAATAAATACGTGCTTTGATTTTTTTTTGTTACATATAACTGTTTATTTTGTTCCAATACGGGAAGAAGTCCAGCAGTTGCACCTATTCAGGCCAGGCCATTCATCTTTATCATGATTTGATCCAGATCAGTGGTTATGATGCGTTTTTTTAACCTATTGGGTTTTTTCTTGTCTTTAATTTGTGTCATGGCCATGCCAAATCAGGTGCATGGACACATTATTTTTTATATTTTAGAAACATTTGAATGATTCCTTTTGAAGTTATCCATTATTAAAATTAGGAATCAATATTTTCTTACTGGATTTTTTTTGTTTCTAGGACTCTCTTGGAGGAAACACCAAAACAGTCATGATTGGTATTTAAGAAGTGCATAGTTCATTTTATTAACTGTTTTGTCTCTACTAATTTGTATGCACCATTCTAACTCGTTTGCAAACAATTGTAGCTTGTGTTAGTCCAGCTGACTCAAATGCAGAAGAGACCCTCAATACATTGAAGTATGCAAATCGTGCTCGCAACATCCAGAATAAAGCAGTTGTAAGATTATTTTCTGTGAGTTAAGTTTAAAGCAGTTGTAGCATTTTAAGTTCTCATTTCTTCTCTTTTTCTATTGGATACTTTCAGATAAATCGTGATCCAGTGGCAGCTCAAATGCATAGATTGCGAAGCCAAATTGAGCAATTGCAGGCTGAACTTATTTTTTTTCGTGTTGATGCAAGTGCACCAGTTGAAGAACTTCAGGTATGGTTGATATGATCAAAGAGGCATCTTCGGAAGTACTTACTCATAAAATTCTGATGACATTCAACTCTTGTTAGATTCTCAAGCAAAAGAATTCTTTGCTTGAGGCAAAGAATATAGAGTTGCAAAGAGAGGTTAAACAACGTCATATCACTTGTGAGCACTTGGCACAACGTGCTATTGACGCCCAGGTCATTGCTTCCGTTCTTATTGCTTCCGTTCTTATTGTCAATAAAATACTTTAATTGCGGGCTTAACTTCATTTTATGTACTCAAAATTATGTTGTTTAAGTATTTCAGCTTGAAAAGGACAAGCTTATTATGAAACTTGAGGCAGCTCGAACTGGTAAATCTTTGGGTGAAATTGATGCTGATTTAAATCAGGTTTGGATTTGTGGGCTTTTTTGATTTTTTATTGTTTTCATTTTGCAAGGTTTACTTATTTTTTGCTGTCTTATCCAGGAAGTTGATTTGATGAAACAATATGTGACTAGAATTCAAGAATTAGAGGGGGAATTGTTACGATTGCAAAAAATAATTTTTTCAAATCGTAGTAGATTTCAGGAGTCCCTTGACACCGACGAAGATGAATTTCACATAGAACCTCTACAGTCTGTAATTCCAGAAAATTTTTCATCCAGTTTTGTTTCAAATACATTAGACCTTTCAGGTATCAGGAAATCCCTATTGATTTTGTTTAAACTCTTGACTCATAGTTCCCTACTCATTTTTTATTTGTTTTAATTTATTTATGTTTCACATTCTTTATTCCTTGAACAATATCTTTTAGTTTCATTACAATTAGGTAGTGATGAAACTATGTGCAATGTCATAATTCAGATTCCTGTGATACTGAAGATGATGAAAAAGAGCTAGAACATTCATCCATTCAAGAAAATTTGGACCGTGAACTCCAAGAACTTGATCGAAAACTTGAACAGAAGGAGGTAAATTTTTGCTCAATTTGATTTCTTTGGTATGCCAGATTAATCTTTATAATGGAAAAGATCAACCGCCCCTGTGATTTTCTAGTTGTCTTCTTAGGATGCTCTTCTTATTGGTGGCAGTAATATTGGAAGAAAAGTCTGTTAGGGTTGTGTTTAAGCTGCTTATTGTTATTTTTAATTAATTTAATATTAGTTCTGTAATATTTAAGGCTTAATTTGTGATTTTATTTTCAGAATGATCATGGTCCGACTGAAAGCGTTGTTGATTCTGCTACACCTTCCCTTGGGATCCTATATCTTGTTATCCTACCCATGTTTTGATTTTCAGTCATTTTTTTTTACAATATTCTTAAAATTAACTAAATTTGAATCATTCAAATTGCATAGAAAAAGTATTTACTCCAAAGTTATGTCACACTAATATTCAAATTACCATCATATCTATTCCATTCCATATCTATTGGTGGCAGTAACATTGGAAGAAAAGTCTGTTAGGGTTGTGTTTAAGCTTCTTATTGTTATTTTTAATTAATTTAATATTAGTTCTGTAATATTTAAGGCTTAATTTATGATTTTATTTTCAGAATGATCATGGTCCGACTGAAAGTGTTGTTGATTCTGCTACACCCTCCCTTGGGATCCTATAACTTGTTATCCTACCCATGTTTTGATTTTCAGTTATTTTTTTACAATATTCTTAAAATTAACTAAATTTGAATCATTCAAATTGCATAGAAAAAGTATTTACTCATTCAAATTACCATCATATCTATTCCATTCCATTTTTCATTCTTACTCTGATTCTCATTAATTTTCCATCTCCCTTTCCCATCTTATGCCAAACGGGGCCCAAATGTAATTGCAAACACCAGAATTGGCTTAAAAGGTAGGAGAATTGACATTATTTTTTGTTAATTTTGAAACCATCAATTGATGCAAAGTGTCAAGCATGAGCAACAACATCACAATGATTATTTTGAGCTTCTGAAGTTTATAACAATCTTTGTCTTGTCACTGGTTCTGGCGTTTGCGTCTTCATTTTTTCACCAATGGAGTTGCTCTGCTCATTTTGAGGTATTTTTGTGTGTTGAAGGCTGAAATGAAGCAGATTACGAATGCCTCAACCCTAAAACAACTTTATGAAAAAAAAGTTCTGGAGCTGGAACATGAAAAGAAAGTCTTGCTGGTAAGTGTGCAGTCAATGTTTTTTTGTGATGTGTAGGCATTTTTTATTATTCTTTACTATTTTTTTTCTATTGTAGATTTCATTTTCTATGTTTTCTGGCAGATTCTTGTTTGATTTTATGTTGCAGTTGAACCTAAAACAATACTCAATTGGTTGATTGACATTCATCTGGAGATAGCTGCTTTTGCGTACAAGTACAAAAATTTTGAGACTTGATCCTCTGAATTTCATCCTGCAAACTCTTTGCTGCTTCATCACTCCTCTGTTTCTGCCTCAAAAGTTGGGATTGAGCATCCTGTTTCTTCTTCAATTCTGAAATTCTGAAACCTGCGGTGGAGAAAATTTTAGCAAGACATACAAATGTAGACGTAGTTAGAAGAAAATTTAACTCACTTGTGCTTCAAGGGCGTTCAATTTTTTTGAAGATAGTCTTGTTTTGTTGTGATGTGTAGGCATTTTTTATTATATGTATTTTTACTATTTTTTCTATTGTAGATTTCATTTTTTATGTTTTCTGGCAGAAAGAGATTGATGAGTTGAGAAACAATCTTGCAAACATATCAACAGCTTCTGATGACGGTGCTCAAAAGCTAAAGCAAGACTATCTTCAAAAATTGAATGCCCTTGAAGCACAAGTGAGTTTTCAATTTTCTTCTTCTAACTACATCTACATTTCTATGTCTTGCTAAAATTTTCTTCACAGGTTTCAGAATTGAAGAAGAAACAGGATGCTCAATCCCAACTTTTGAGACAGAAACAGAGAAGCGATGAAGCAGCAAAGCGTTTGCAGGATGAAATTCAGAGGATCAAGTCTCAAAAGGTGCTATTTTTGTAGTTATATGCAAAAGCTATCTCCAGATGGATGCCAATCAACGAATTGAGTATTGTTTTAGGTTCAACTTCAACATAAAATCAAACAAGAATCTGAGCAGTTTAGATTATGGAAGGCTTCACGGGAAAAGGAAGTTCTGCAGGTATGTTCATCATTAAATGTTTTTTTTTAATTTTTTTTTATGCTGCATTGCAAATATTTGTTACACTGTACAGCAGTTAACAGTTTTACATGTTTTTTTTTTGTTTATGTTTTTGGGAAATGTTGGGGTTTTATGATCTTTTTGTTCAGTAATTTGCATGATGCCGTTTGATTGATAGAAATGGAACAGAGGAATGAAGAAAAAGGAAAAGTGATTGAATGGGAAAGGGTGTTGTTGTTCTTTTGGTTAATAAAAATAGATTATGATTTTTAGAAAATAACTGTGTGGTGTTGTTCTTTTGGTGAATTTTTCACTTTGTGCACTTGCATTAACATGTGAATGCCTGTTTTGTGCGACTTGCTTCCTTTTTTGCAGCTTAAGAAAGAAGGTAGGAGGAATGAATATGAAATGCATAAGCTATTGGCCCTGAACCAGAGGCAAAAGATGGTGAAACAATTTTCTCGTAGGATGTGATGGAATTTTTTTAGTCCTGAATTATGTTATCATACAATGTCTCCTTTTAGGTTTTGCAACGGAAAACTGAAGAAGCTGCCATGGCTACCAAGCGTCTGAAAGAGTTATTGGAATCTCGGAAGCCTTCTTCACGTGAAATATTTGGTTAGGAGTTTACTGCTTCCTAGTTGTTGAGTTCTGCTTTCTGCAACTGTAACAAACTGGAGAAAATCTGTCTGTGCAGGTGCTGCAAATAGTAACGGCCCTGGAATTAAGGTATTTCTAGTTTAATAAAACTTTATGATTACAATATTATCACTGTGACTGTGGATGTGCATTTTATTTTGTAATAAAGGCATTGATGCATGCTATTGAGCACGAGCTTGAGGTCACTGTGCGTGTATATGAAGTTCGATCTGAATATGAGCATCAACTGGAAGAGTAAGTCCATTTATCTTATTCTAAACACGGCTTCTATATGATAATAACTCGATGTCCGGTTAATTATGTATTTTCATGTTTAACCTCATTCGTCTATGAGAAGATGCACATTTCAATTAATGAATTCCTTTTTAGTTCTCTGTCTTCATTTAAAAAATACAGCATATCAGTGTATAAAAATAATGGAGATATTTTAAATTTTGACAATTGTAGAGGTATTTAACTTATGAGTCATACCCTGAAACTTTGGGAGAGAGTGTTTTATGCTTGGATGTTCAACCACTCAAGCAATTTATTTGACTTGAGGTCTGATGAAATATTATTGACAAAAAGCCTAAGATTCGCATATGGTTTTCATTGATTTTGTAAAGGATAAAATAGGAGACCAGAACCCCCAAGGTAATCTCTCTAAGGAGCCCTTGGGGTGCTTTTATAACAAATGGTAAAGACCACACCGGACATCAAGTCCGATGTGGGATACAGACTCCAACACTCCCCCTCAAGCTAGGTGTACCTAGCTTGGACACATAATGAAAAGAAAGCAAGAAAAACAGAGACCAACCCTCCCCCTCAAGCTGGACATGCCCAGCTTGATTACAAAACCAGACGAAGTAAAAAAAAAAAAAGAGAACGCTGCAAAGGTGGCTGCTCCCCCTCACGATCGAAGCTCCTGCGCAGGAGATGGATGAATGATGTCGCAGACGCAGCAGATGAACCACACAGAGACCGGGTCGGTTGACAGAACGCCAGGACTGCCGCACTAGTGGGGCCGGTCGATGAAACGCCGGGAAATCCAAACTAGCACCGGGAAAACCGCACTTGCGGGGCCGGCGACGGGAGGCGGGGATTCCGCAGAAATCGTTGCGGGATCTGGCGGTGCCAACGGGCCCAAAGCCGAGGATGTCGAGCTACTGCGCCAGCGAATGGACGTGCCGGCGGAGATAGATGCGGCTGCCGGGAGGTGCCGGGAGATGCCGGCGAGGCGGGGATGCCGCAGGAGGAGGCCGGCGAGGGTGCAGGAGGCCGGGAGACGGCGCTGGAAACCCGAGGAGGCCCCCTGCGTGGAGCGGCCGGCACGGGTGGAGGCCGGAACAGTCCGGATCTGCCCGGAACAGTCCGGATCTGCCCGGATCTGCCCGGAACTGCCCGGAACTGCCCGGAACTGCCCGGAACTGCCCGGAACTGCCCGGAACTGCCCGGAACAGACCGGATCTCGCCGGATCTGGCCGGATGAGGCCGAAAATCGCCGGATCTGGCCAGAGCCTTCTGGATCAGGCCGGAGCCGGCCGGAGTAGCCTGGATCTGGCCGGAAATCACTGGATCCGGCCGGATTCGGCCGGAGCTGTCAGGATCTGGCCGCCGGAGAAGGGTCGCCGGCCGGAGAGGGGTCGTCGGCTGGAGAGGGGTCGCCGGGAGGGAGCGCGCAGAGGAGGGCCGCCGGGAGCAGCCGGGAGGCCGCCGGGAGCAGCGGGAGGCCGCCGGCGGGGCGCGCGGGTGAAGGCGTCGGGAGCCGCGTCGCGCCGGGGAGCTGCGCAGGGAGGAGGAGTGCGCCGGGAGGGAGGGCCTGCCGGGGAGCCGCGCCGCGCAGGGCAGAGGCGCAGGGCCGCGTCAGGCAGGAGGGCCGCCGGGAGGTTGGAGGGCCGCTGGGTGGATGAAGAGCCGCCGACGGGGAGGAAGAGCGGCGGGTCGCCGTGAGGGAGGGCGCGCAGGGAGCCGCGTCGCGCCGGGGAGGAGGCCCGCCGGGAGGTGGAGGCGCACCAGGATGGAGGACCGCCGTGAGCAGAGGGGCGCCGGGAGGTGGAGGCGCACCAGGGAGAGGCGGACGGGAGGGAGGGCCGGTCGGGAAGGGAGGGCCGCTGGCGCCGGGCGAAGGCCTGCTGGGACGAGGCGGAGGGGCGGCGGCGGTAAGGCCTGGAGGCCGCCGCCCCCCGGACGGGAAACCCTAAAGGAAGGGGAAAGAAGAAAAATAAGGAGGGTGGGATTGGGGGTTCAAAAAACCTCCTCTGATACCATGTAAAGGATAAAATAGGAGACCAGAACCCCCAAGGTAATCTCTCTAAGGAGCCCTTGGGGTGCTTTTATAACAAATGGTAAAGACCACACCGGACATCAAGTCCGATGTGGGATACAGACTCCAACAGATTTAAAAAAGACATGATAAAGTTCCTGTAGAGGTTTTATTGAAAGCTCTTGAAAAAAATAGGGTGCAATCCCTTAAGATGTGATACTTTCGGAGTATATGTTTTTTCCATTTGTGTTACCTTGTCTCTTTTTCAAGATCCATCACTACAATATTATCACAATACGATGTGATAGTCTCCTCGGTATTTCTGTGTTTACCCTTACCGAGCATGAAAGCTCACCCCTTTTTATGCTTTATATGTCCTCTAACCTCATGAATAATTAAATTATATTTTTTAAATTCATCCTTAGGAACCTTCCATATGTTTATTTCATCTTTACTATTCTATTTAATTAATTTATTATCTTGTATTATTCATTTATTTGTTTCATAGATCATGTTATTGCTAAGAAAATTCCGATTCAAGATTTTTGGTCGGAGTAGATCACTCAATAGGGGGGTGAATTTTGAGTATCTATAAAAATTTCTGTTCAAATTGGTTCTGTGAAAAATATCTCCCAATTAAAAATATAATAAAAGTCGGTTAAGTGGTGTATATTAAACACATCCAAGACATGTATGAAGAGAGTTTGACTCGAGTTAAAACTCCAATAAGTGACTGACTTCCCTATCTTAATAGGATTGCATTAAGGTTTGACTTTAAGCCCATACTTTTTTGCTTTGGTCTTAGATGAACTTACAAAGCATACTCAAGATGAGATATCTAATTGCATGTTTTTTGTGGATGATATAGTTCTTGTTGCAGAATTTAATGAGACTATCAATTTAAAATTGAAGTTTTGGAGAGAGACTTTAGAATTGAAAGTTTCCATCTTAATAGGGATAAAATATAAAATATGGAGTGTCAAAAGATTGTCTAGTAATGTTATGAATGTGAGATTGAGACCACGTTTAGTTCAAAAGTTGATTGTTTTCGATATTTATACTCATTTTTGCAATGTGATGGAGATATTAATGCAAATGTTTCTCATAGGATTCAAACTTGATGAATAAAATGGAGAAAAAGGTTCTGGGTACTTTGTGATCATACATTTTTTTTTGAAATTGAAGGGTAAATTTTATAGGACTGTTATTAGACCAACTATTCTATATGGCATTGAGTGTTGGCCTTTGACAGTACATTTTAAACATAAAATGGACATGGGAGCATACTAAGTAAGATGAATAAGATTAAAAATGAATGTATTTTATAGAAAATTGGAGTGACTCTGATCAATGAGAAGATGACTGAGACTAGATTAAGACGATTTAGACATCTTAGAAGATATGAGATGCACATGTTAATAGGGTATGCTTAATGATTAATTCACTTATTGGAGTGACTCTGATCAATGCTTGCTTGTTTAAATCTGCACATCCATTTTTTCTATACCTTCCAACTCTTTTTAGTAAAAAATTGAGCTGCATTGACTGATAATTTTTCATGGCATATGTTAAATCGCTTGTATTGACCATGTTCAAGCAATTTTGAACTTTATAATGTGCTTGGTTTAACATGTGTTGTTTTTTGTTGTGGTGGAATAATGATACACTATGTATCATCACTGCTTTTTTTAATTTGTTGTGAATAATTAAATTATGCTAAAGAGTTTGTATTTTGTGCTTCACCATTAATTTAAAAATTGAGTTGCAATGTATTTTGTAAGCTATGAGTTGTTGAGTTTGGAGTATTCTTTTCGAGCACTTCATCCAAAAGGCTCCTTTATTAGTCTTGGTTTTATTAATATGGATTTTTTGCATAGCAAAACAATTTTAAATATAAACACTCGAACTCATTTAAAAAAATCTTAATAATAGAAACGGGGAAAAAATTCCTTGTGTTGCTGTTTGATACAAATAGTTAAAAGCAACACGGTTTTGTTAAATTTACCTCGAGAGGTGTAACATCATTCCCGCCCAAGCCTAACAGGCGCAGTCCCCCAAGCTAAGTGGCCAATTCCCCTTAACAGAATGCCCTCCTCTATCTGGACAGCACCCCTAATCCCTTTTTATGGAGGGATTTACAACATATCCCTTGACCCACCGCATATTCCCCCTAACTACCCCAACTACCCCAGCCGATCCATATAACCCAGTCACCTAACACTACCGCCCCCTTGAAAATCACTTTCTCCTCAAGGTAAGACACAAAGAAAAATGTCTGGTGCATTAGTTGCCGGTGTCCATCCCACACAATCATCCAGATATGCCACCCTTGATGATTATCAGCCCGCTGAAGGTTCGCCACTGGTTTGCGATGTTGCGCCTTTCGGTGAGATTCCCACCAGAAGTACTTTTGCTCCTTCCAAAGGAAGTAGAGGGAGCGGCATGTGCTGCTTCGTGGATGGTGAGTCTGGTGTTTGGCGAAACGAATGTGCGACTACCCCCACGACACATTCAAGCACCACGACAATACTAAGCGCTCTTGATGGCGCCATTGCTTTCGGCTTCCCCTTGCTCACAATCTCTAATGGAGGCGTACCTACGTCTAGCTCGTCCCCTTGCAGTGCCCTCGTCTCCTGATGGCTTAATCCTCGATGTCCCGCTCCGCATGTGGGTGATAAATCCACCGTCGATGTTTGGGTGGGCAACATTGCCTCGTCACACGGCTTCGCCGCTACGCCGCCCAAAGCTGTGGACTGTGTGTTAAGGAATGCAGTCAACTTAGTAGCTGGGACCCTGCACAGGCGAAAGTAGGGGCATCCTGCATTGTTTTGCCACACACGGGCTCGTGCTGCTGCAACTTCTCCTGGCATTGCATCCAAGAGTATCATTGTTTGCCGGAATTCTACCTCGCGTCAACGACGAGCTGATTTCTCCTCCCACGTCTGCTGGTTGGACGATATCTGCGGATCAGACTGCATTTGTAGGAGCAGAGTGTGGTTCTCCAAGAAAGGTGTTTTTTTCCATTGTTTTTTTTTCTTTTTTTCTTTTTAATCTGGCCGCGTGCGCCTTTGTTGAACGGGTAGCACGCCTTTGCTGAATGGAAGAGCGGATGGCCGAAATTGGTGACGCGCCTGTATGGTCGTCATGCCTGAAAGTACTCCCCTCAGAGGCGAAACCGGCCAGGAGTACCTTCCAGTGGTGCGCGGCTCCTCGGAACGTGTGTAGCCGCGCTGAGACGAAGCCAACGGTATGCGCCTTCACAGAATGGAACAAGATGATGTGTGCGGACCAGGGAGAGGCTTCTTTCGCCCGTGCGAAAAACTCCCGTAGTAGCGCGGTGCTGGTGACGTTTGTCGGCGGCGAAGTCCCGCAGTGATGCGAGTCGGTGGCAGGTCGACGTTACTTCGGCAGCGGTCGTCTCCTGTGAAGTCGATGGCGTGTCTGGTAGCATCAAGGGCGGTGGTGGTCGAAAACAACAGGCGGCGGCTCTTGTCGTGCGACTGTGCGAACGAATCCACTCGTCTCCGATTAAGTCCCGCCAAAACGCACTGCTGCTGTCCCTATTGCGTGCGATTTCCTGCTGGATGGAAGCGGAAGGTTTGTGTGATGCGTCTGAGTGGCGCAACACCTCTTTTCCGTACTGGTCGCACGTCGCCGTTGTGCCAAGTCCTTGCTCGCGTGTCCCTTGGCTTTGTCAACGGTGGAAGACCACCAGCAACAAGTTGCGCGTTCGAGGGATTTACAACAGAATTCCCTCTCTTTGTACAACGCTCCTAATCCCTTTTTATAGAGGAATTTACAACATATCCCCTGGGCCCACTGCATATTCCCTCTAACTACTCCAGCCGGCCCATATAACCCAGACACTTGACAAATACACATCATTGTTTCAGTAAGTGCCTGCAAAATAAACTTACAATTTTACTGTCATCAATCCCTGAGTGATCGTTAAGTCATGAATGCATTTTGTAGAATGATAAAATAGGAGAGACCCGGACCTCCAAGGTGTACTCTCTAAAGGAGCCCTTAGGTTCTTTTATAACAAATAATTAAGACCACACCAGACCTCAAGTCCGATGTGGGATGCAGACTCCAACACTCCCCCTCAAGCTAGGTGTACCTAGTTTGGACACATAAAGAAAAGAGACCAAACCAAACCAATGAAAACAAAGCAATCAACAGACTGCAAACACTCCCCCTCAAGTTGGACATACCCTGCTTGATTACAAAACAAGACGAAATAAAAAAAAGAAACAAGCAATGATCGTAGCTCCCTCTCAGGATGATGGATGGATTGAAGATGTCGCGGGCACAACAGAGGAACCACCCAAACCGGGCCGGTTGACGGAGTGCCAGGAATGCCGCATTAGTGGGGCCGGTCGATGAGATGCCGGGAAATCCACACTAGCACCGGGAAATTCGCACTTGCGAGGCCGACAACGGGAGGCGGGGATTCTGCAGAATTGTTGCGGGATCTGGTGGCGCCAAAGGCCCGAATCCAAGGTGGTCGAGGTGCTGCGCCACGGTGGAGGTAGTGCGAAGATGTGCCGGCGCCAAAGGGCCCGGTCCGAGGCGGTCGAAGTGCTGCGCCAGCGTAAGGGCGTGCCGGCGGACAGTGATGCGGCTGCCGGGAGTTGTCGGGAGATGCCGGTGACGGGCTGCCGGGAGTTGTCGGGAGATGCCGGTGACGGGAGGCGACAGGGGGGGCAACATGGAGGCGCGACAGCAGGTAGGCGTGCGACGAGCAGGGGAGAGCCGCTGGAAAGCGGGAGACGGGAGCGTCGCTGGGACTGCCGCAGAGGAGCCGTAGGGCCGCAGACAGGAGGAGCCGCGGGAGGGCAGGACATGGGGAGAAGGTCGACAGAGACCAAGCCGGCGGGGAAGGCTGCTGCGGCGCGCAAAGGTAGGATTCCGTCGGGATTGGGAGCCACATCCGTTGGGAAGGGAGCCGGCGTGGAGAGTCGTTGGGTGAAGTCGCTAGGGAGCAGTGCGATGAGGCCGGCCGAGCGCGTCTGGATGAGGGGAGATGCGGGAGCCGCGCAGGAGATGCAGGAGCCGGCGTCGGGAGTCTCGCACATAAGGAGCGCAACCGTCGCACGCAAGGAGCAGCAGGGAAGAGGAGGGCCGCGGGCTGATCGCGCCGGGACGTGGGCGTCGGGATGAGTCGCGACGGCGCAGGGAGCCGAAGGGCAGCAGCGATCTGTCGGGATGGGGCCGTCGAGCTGGAGTGGGAGAGGCGAGAGCCAGTCGTTGGGGTGGAGCGTAGAGGGGCGCAGGGAACGTTGCCGGCGCGCGCAGAGGAGGCAGCGGGACGGTCGAGGACGCCGGGAAAATCGAAGAGGAGTCGCGACCGTCTGGAGCGGGAGCCGCGCAGAGCGGAGTAGGGAATCTGCCGGGAAAAGATCCGTCGGGATCAGGAGGAGCGACGGGAGGCGCGACTTGGGTCGGGGTCGTCGCACGGAGCACCGCGTCGGGGTCTGCCGTGAACTTGCGCTGGATAGCGAGCGGGGGTCGCGCGCAGGGAGCCGCGGAAGGAGGCGGGCCTGTAGTCGTGACGGGTAACCAAAGCAGGGAGCGTTACCGGCGCACACAGAGGAAGAAGCAGTGGGAGGGAGCCGCCGGAGGTGGAGCCGTCACGCGCAGCGGGGAGTGGCGTCGAGGAAGCAGGCGGACAGGGAGGCCAGCTAGAAAACGAGCCCAGAGGGGCGGTGGCATAAAAATAAACCTAGCCCTACATGGGGGAATAAAATGGGAGGAGGGTTCGGGATTAATTTCCCTCTGATACCATGTAAAACGATAAAATGAGAGAAACCGAAACCCCCAAGGTGTGTTCTCTAAAGGAGCCCTTGAGATTCTTTTATAACAAATAATTAAGACCACACCGGACCTCAAGTCCGATGTGGGATGCCGACTCCAACACATTTATAAAAAAATACATGGATATAAACACTCACATGTACACATACTATATCATGATACTGTAAAAAATATATTTATTTTGATTATTTAGATATACTAATACTATACCTTTATTAATTCCTTAAAATATTTTCATACAAAGATCTTGAACAATTTTTATTGTTGGATATGGTGCATGCATTTTGCGATACAGGAGGGCAAGAATGGCCAAAGAAGTTGCAAAGTTAAAAGAAGAAGAGGAGATGCTTAAGCAAAAGAAATTGGGGTAAGAAGTTCTTTTTGTGATTTTTAGAGGCTATTGTTTTATGAGCACAAATTCAATGTTGCTTTTGGTTTGCTGATTGCAGCGGTTGCCCTGAAATGATGTCTCCCGGTGCAAGAAACTCCAGAATTTTCGCACTTGAAAACATGCTTGCCACTTCATCCAGTACTCTAGTTTCTATGGCTTCCCAACTGTCGGAGGCAGAAGAGCGTGAAAGGTTATTTAGTGGAAGGGGGCGGTGGAGTCAAGTCCGGTCTCTTGCAGAAGGGAAAATCCTAATGAAACATCTGTTCGACATATCTTCCTCCTCCGGGTATTTTTGAATTATCTCTTCCTTTTTAGTCCCCATATTTGTTTTCTACCAAACAATAACCTTAGTGGAACTCGTTTGGATTCATCTCGTGCTGCTTTTGCAGGTGTCAGTTGCGGGACAAGGAAGCTGACTGCAGGGAGAAAGATTCACAAATAAGAGAGCTGAAGGAAAAAGTAGTCGAGCTCAGTTGTTTGGTTCGGCAACATGAAATGCAGAAGCAAGAACTTAAACATCAGGAAACAACATTGGTTAGGGCTACTAATTGTCATGCTGTACTTTTCTTTTGATCTATGTAACATGCGTTGTTTTGGCTTCACATCTTAATTTTATCCTCTTTGAATCTTGACAGAATGCTGATTCAAAAGAACATGGTTATGATTTGCGCAAGGTATATTTATCTTTCACTCTTCTGTGTCTGCATTCACCTTTATCTCAGTCTCCATCTTTGTATTTTTAGGGGCGAGGCTCCATCTCAGTCTCCACCTCAAGCTCCATTGCATTTATTGGCAAGGATGAGATACCAGAGGACATGGATATCTCTGACTCGGAACACTCTGATGATGAGGACTGGGTGGCCTTGGAGACAGAAATGGAGGCAACTGGTGAAGATACTCAGCCTACCAAGAAGCGGGCCTCTAGAGTTGGAAGCCGTTCAACCCTTAGTAGTTTCAAAAGCAACCGACTGAGTTTGTTGAAGACGCGGCATGGCGGTGAACAGAGTTATGACCTGACAACCAGTGAAGCGTGCTGCACTTGTAGTAAAACCAGCACTTGCAAAACCCTTAAATGCCAATGCCGAGCTGCGAGAGGCGTGTGTGGGGTGTTGTGTGGATGCTTCCCCAGCAAGTGCAGCAATAGGAATGCGGTGGTTGTTAAGGAAGAGTTCTCTGTGCTGGACCATCACGATGTCACTGGAAATTGCTCCGAGGCCGATGAAGCTGAGAAAAGCCTTGCTCTTGCTTCACATGGTGTGGTTCTTCTTCAGGGTGCATTTGCAGACAACCCAGGAAATCTGAAGGATGATTCTGTTGTGGGAAGGAAACCTTTATCTGACATTGGGAACACAAAGGTATGGGTTTGGTAAGTGCTTGACACATGCAGAGACATTTGGTTCACTGAATGTTTGATATTATTCAGGTAAAGGCAGATGCACCACTTAAGCTCACGAAGGGAAAGAAACAGAAGAAGCCTGTGGTTCAACTTGTTTCGGTTGCACCACCTTCTACACAGCCCGAGCCAAGTGAGGCCCTGGACAAATCAGTGGAGAATGTCAGAGGAAGATATCCCTTTGAAATTGCCTAGACCAAGGCGATCCGTGGCATCTGACGGCAACAAACTTAAAGAGAGAAACACAGACCACTCTTCCACACCTGCTCTCAGCAAGGAGCCTGCAGCACCTGGAAGAGTTTCACGGCAATCAAGAACAGTGGAAGAGAAAGAGAACCGTGACAACTGATTAAATGATTCTTGTTTGTTTGATGAGCAGAAGGTTGCTGGAGATGAAGTTATGTAAGGGGCAGTCAGCAGCTGCAAGGTAGCATTAGTCTAACCCCCTAACATTAGGCTGCGGACGTTTTAGGAGTCGTGCTGTTTAACAGTCGGTTATTAACCAGTTGATTGTGATCACTATGATTGTATTTCCAGTAGTAAAAAAAATTCAAACCGGTTAAATCGATGTCGGACCAATTTAATCAATACTTTCAATGTAAGACCGTCAACCCATTCCAGAATTCAAGGCATGAAGGCCCATCAAAGCCTTGTAATTCCCCTTTTCAATTTCCTTCTATTCCACAGAACGGAGAAAGGTCTGGATGATAACATCCCCCAATCATTATCCACGCCATTTGCCTCCATCTTCCCACCACCACCATCATCATCCCGGGAGGGTTCATGACCTTGCCGATCTGCAGCTTAGATGCCATTCTGTGTTCTCTCCTCAGACAAGCGACCATTGACGAAGGCTGGTGGCTGAGGATCCAAACCCACATCGGCCTCCAGAATCTGCTCCCAGAAAAGCTTGGTGCAGAGCGGTGATTTACCGCTCCACCACTACTCAGGAACGCGGAGCCTGCAGGCATTCTTCCATCTTCACCGGCAGACATTCTTCCATCACCTCCACTCGCTCAGGAGCTCTCGTTCATGAACCATGAATAACTTTTCACCCAGCATTCATGCCAGACCCTCAGCTCAGGATAACCGATCGCTAGCAGTTAATGTCCTTCGTCTTGGAAAGCAATGAATCGCCCTTGACCTGTAGTTATCCGTGTGGTAATTCAGGGGCATCCTTCAAGCAGTCGCTGATTATGTCCTCCAAACAGAACCCATAATCCCTCAAATCGGTGTTCTTCTTCTTCTTCCCCCTGGACCTGATCTCCATGTACTGAATGAAGAAGGGAGCGTTCTTCATGATGTTTTTGGCCTTGATGTCTCTTCCCCACGACAGTGCTTTGGAGACTCCCACGAGCGTGTCCATGAGCTCCCTTGGTGATTCTCTCAAGCATCTGCTTGACCTCGTTCGACGTCGAAGCGGATAGACCCAGCCTGTGGAATATGTCATCGATCGTCTTCCCCGCTTCGAAGATCTTCTTTTTCCTGTAATTAAGATTGCTGCCAATTCCTGACGTGCCCACCTTGATGAATGCGACTTCAGGTCCTCTGAACCCGCCGATCTGAGCTTGGTAATCGTCAAAATCTTGGACTATGCCGCAGGAGGAACACACCACGTAGCTCAAGGTGTCATCACGTACCAAGCACCGATTCCTGCAACTCTTGCAAAGGCCCGAGCTCTCCATGTCGGGGCTTTTTTCTATCGGGATGCCTGGCAGATCCCTCCTTATGGGATACAGTGGTTGAAGCGACACAGTGAACCACAGATCTGTGGTGGTTCGCGGTGGTGGCGAGGAGCTCGTGTTGGTGTGGACTTGATTAAAGGAGACCACGACGGTGTAGATTTGGTCTGAGGGGTACGTGATGATGTGAATATTTCTAAGGGCCGGCCCTGGGGCAAGCCCCACAAGCCCTCGGGCTTGGGCAACATGCAAGGAAGGAAAAAAAAAAAAAAAATACAGACCGTAGATATTAAATCATTTTAGGACAAAATTTCTTATGCAGTCCTGGGCAACGGAATTTACCGGGCCACTCTTCTAAGGGAGGCGGTATGATGGCCGAAGGTTGAGGGAGGTTGGCTAGGATTAGCGGCGTGACTGTTAGTTGAAGGCGGGGAGGCGCGACTGACGGCTTAAGAATGCATTGATATTAGTGGCTTGGGGTGTGGAGGATGCAGCAGGCACATGACCAACGTTCAGGCGAGGCAAGCGGTATCCAACTTGAGCGAGGCTAGGGGCATAAACTAGTGCAGCACAGTAGAGAAGAAGATGGGGAGGAGACAGGGATAAGTTGGGGAAAGACTCCGTGCCGTCCGATCAGAATCGATTGGCTGAGGAGTGTGACCGGGCCTGTTTGATCCTGGTGGAGCGGAGGGGTGGGTCGGGTGGGGCAACCCGACCCGAGCAAGTGGAATGCAGGGGTCAGAGAGCACACCCCCTCCTTTTAAAATGTCACACACACACACATATTATTAAATAATTCTTTATATTGAGAAGATGACATACACCAACTCCAGTACCAGTTCATTGCAAATGAATAGTAGAAATCACTAGTTTTTCCAAATAGATGGCTATATTGATAATTTTGAGGGTTTCTATGGGACACGGTTTCCATTTTCTTTGAAGATCTTTTGGTGGATGTGGTGCTTCATTGGTCCCTCTCTAATGTCATTGTGGAAGTTTCTTCTTCGATCCTTCTCAATGGCGGGGTGGGGAAAAAAAACTCCTCTTCAGAGGGGGGATTGACAACTTGCTCCAAGTCCCAACTCTTGTAAGGGTACTTTGTTCTCCCGCAACCAAGGCTACTTAGGTGTCCAACTCATCTTTCTCGCCATGACTACCATACTAATATGGAATGCAAGGGGCATTGGCTCCCCGTCCAAATGTGTTTATTTGTCAAAAATGATCAGGCACATACACATTTTGTTGTTTGTTATCTTGGAACCGAAACATAAGGCGACATGCATCTATTCAAAATTTTTCTTTCAAGCTGTATATGGATAACTACATGCATGACACCCCAACTAATGCTCATATTTGGCTCATCTGGAATAACATGATTCAGGTTGAGTTCTTGAATGCTTATTCCCAACATATTATTGTCAAGGTTAGTGAATCCACAACCTCTTTTTTTCATGTCCTATTTTTATATGCCAAGTACATGGTAGGAGAAAGGGAAGAACTATGGTAGGAATTGTCATCCTTCAACCCCGGTTCTAAAGCTTGGTTTTTAGGTGGTGACTTCAATACAATTCTCAATCTGAAAAGAGTGTGTGGGGGGGGGGGGGAGGGGGGGATTTACTCGAGCAAGGCTACAAATGATTTTTGAGGTTTCTTAACTCATAGCAATCTCATGGACCTAGGCTTCATTGGAGATCAATTGACGTGGTACAACAACAAGAGAGGAGGTAGCAGAATAGGGAGTCAGCTAGACATCTGCTTGGCTAATTTGTCTGCTATTACAGACTTCTTGCACATGTCTATCTCCCGTTTAGATCGGTTCTTATCCAATCATTCTCCGCTGCTACTCCAAATCCAATGTTCTCTGATTCATATTCATAGATTCCATTTCTACAAAGGATGAACAGAGGATAAAACATTCAATTCTTTGGTCCACGACTCATGGAATGCTCCCGCACAAGGGCATGCATGAGTTATGTTCCCGAATAATCTACATAGATTGAAGGAAGGCCTGATAGAATGGGTGAATAGCCAACTGTCCCCCTGGCCTGTCTACGGAAGATATTTAGGCTGAAACCAGCCAAATCGATGGAAGGCTTTAGGAATGATAGGATGACGATTTTTTCATGCTTCTAACCAGTAAACGCAGACTCTTAGAAGAAAGATGACCCATCGAAGACAACATGCAGTTCATAAAAAGATATTAATATTTGTGGGTCACTGATGGTGTTATATAATGTTTGCGAATAATGCATTATATTTTTAGCACAATCTATAAATTTAAGAAGTTCAAAAGAATCTTAGTTCAAGCGGTAGTAAGCCTAAGATTCCGCAACATCCACAAACTATGAAGAAAAATATGTCAATCTCAAAGAGATTTGAAATTCTTGGAAATATCTATTACTTTTGCAATGTTTGTGGTCAAAGGAGTGATACATGCTTGTCTAACTCAACTGAGCATTCATCGAGTGAAGATAAACATAGAAGAGCACTGAATCTGAAGAAAGGAAGCCTGCCCTGGGAAGATATCAAGAAGAAAGAACTACCAAGAACATTCCCAAGATGTTAGAAAAAAAGGGGGATGAGTCATCCTTGGGTAACAAGTAGAAGTTTTGTGCAGTTAAAAACAAGCCCAATAATTTAAAGTAGGTGGATACACCAAAAGGGGTGTGCTGCTTCTATTGTGAAGAAATAAGATGTACTATGGACTCATGAAAACAAGCCAGGAGTGTATCTATTAATGGAAGCAATCAAGATAGAAATAAGACCAAATCAAGAAATAAATAAAGGGAATGATTTAGTGAAATGCATTCCCAATAATCCACGTGAAAATTCTAAAAAGATTACATATATACCTAAAAAGTGCATGTTCATTTGGCCAGTGGATTTGGAAAAAGAAAGAAAGATGGAGGAAGTATAAGTGGGGGAAAGTGCTAAAGGAAAAGAATATGTTCCACATGAATAATTTTAATTTCATGAGGGGTTGTCAAAAAATGATCACCCAGGGTTTTAGAAGAGTTTCACAGAATATGAAAGAAGGTTGGATACTTCTAAAGATTGCTTAACAATGGTGCCAACATAAGAAAAAGCCATGAAGAGAATGAAGATTGTATAAGGTGATTCATTTGGATTGATGGCTAAATAAAAGAGAAGTACCCCCCATAAAGAAATTAAGATGTTGTAAAGAGAACCATGTTTCCTAAAGCAAAATCAAATCTGAAAAATTGTTTTGTGTGCCTAAAGAATGAAGAAACCTGGTTGAGAAACATTTTAAACCATACTTATCACATGGAGGAATAAGAACTTCCACCTTATTCCCTATCATTTGTGTAGTATTTATATGTGAAACCAGTTCTCAAGGGGTGAACTGAAGAAGGTGTGTAAACTATCAACACTATAGAGAAAAGTGAAGAAGCCTCCATCCTGGAATGATCCATCCATTAATATTCCAAGGAACATGTGTAGCAGAAGATCATCCATGATGAAGTTGTGTATGTTTTTAAATCTGTAAAGCTAATTAAAGTGATCCATTTTAGTGCATTCTCAATATGGTATATCCTAAAATCTTTCTATTGAACCTTGATGAAGATAATTTATAGCGCCCCTTGAGGGGGAGACAAGTAGATAAGAACTTGAGAAGTTTACAAAACCTAGTAAAACCAACCAAATCTAAAATATTGGAAGGTGCTTGAAAGGGATTCATTGAAAAAGGTATGATTTTGTATTCTCTCATTCTCAGTTATAAGAATCAAATCCTAACATTAAGGGGGATAAATTATTTCTCAATCAATAACATGGAAGTGAAGTTTGAAGAAGGTTCAGGGATGAAATTAAATCCTTCTATTTGTACTTGATTGTTTTTAATCTGTGTGTTGAAGTGATTGCATGAATTTAGGTTGAAATAATTCATGAGATTCTTTATAACAATTAGTATAAATCAATTTCCTGAGCTTGAAAATAGTTGGACGACTCCTAAGAAAGGTGACAGGTTGTTTCATTTCAGATTGGTTTCATATTCTTTTATAATGGACAACTTTAATGTATAAATAAAAACCTCTTATTTTTTACATTGAGCATGGCTCATGTAGACTTAGAGTAGAATGGTTGATGTAACATTGATTAATTATGAATTGATATCATCCTCTCTCAATACTTTATATTTATTATCAAAATGAGGGAGAGAGAAAATGAAAAATGAAAGGTTTTGGAGAAGTGAAGCATGTATATTGACATTTCATTTTAGCAGGTAGTGTAACGTAACGAGTCTAATTTCCATTTCTGGGCTCTTTGGATATTTCTATGTATTATTCTAGGTTTTTCTTCAGAGTCGGTGTGGTATTATGGGTGTCACAAGACCCTGAAATTGCTATATATAAAATATTAAATATATTAAACCACACACATGTATCTTTATGGATATAATGGATTTATTACTAAACAAAGTCTCAAATGGGTAAACCGTTACCGCAATTAGTTTCAGCATGTAAGTTTTACCCTAGGCATGACATAAGGATTGTTTGCATCGAACCTCTTATCGATGCGCGATCATGGGCGCATAATAGAGGAATTAAATTAATTATATTAAAATAATTAATTTAATTTATCTATTGGGCTAAGCCTAGTTTCTAACCCATTTATAATCTCAGCTAAGACAATTCTCTAAGGTTATTCTCATAAATCTATAGATTGGGAGATCCATTGTTGAGAGGATCTTTGAGGAATGAATATGGGAGGGTCGCAAATCGATGACCAGATTCAATGGAACTCATCATCGACATCGATGCATGATCATTATTCATTAGCGATCAATCCAAAAATGAGGTATGGATTTATTATTTGCAAATCATTTCTCTGTTATTTGATATTTTGAGCATGAATTGTTTATCTTCTGTAGAATTATGCTTCTACCTTGTTAAAGCATGGCCTTATCAACTTAATCTTTTCTTTGACCTTGGATTTAATCTGCTGCACTGGAGTTTTTCTGATTTGATATATGTTTCTATGATTTCGATCAATGGCTAGGTTCAAATCATCCATTGATGAACTTACCCTATTGATTTTTCCTTTATTCCCTTATTCATTATGTATTCATCATTTTCCTATGGCAGGATAGTGATTTGTCTATCGATCCGGTTCGAGATGCGATTGAACCAGGATTTGTATTGTTTTTTACAATTGATGATGGAGATAGTGATTTATGGAAGTGATGATGGTTCTAGGTGGATTCTGGATGAATGACAAAGGGTTGAACCCTCATATGACAATAGAGGCATGATGGGATTTGTGGGGATCGATGGGAATCATGAATTATGACCACCAAAGGTAAAAAATCAATGTCTGAAAGAGTTTCCTTCGATTTCAGAAGCACGAACGAATCTACCAGTTAGATCTATGGTGAGATTGATGGACATGGAAAACTTTGGAAGGATGACTTCACTTTCTGTGAAATTCCTGACTACACATCATGTGTTCCAGAAGAACACACATCGTGTAGTCCACTTTCTATGGCAGTTATGGCTTCCAACTTGATTAAATATCACATAGCCATGTGGTGGGACCACACATCGTGTGGCCCTACCTAGCCAGTCAATTAGTATATAAGGAGTAAATTCTTGGGACCCTAGGTGGTCCCACACACCATGTTCCCTGGGGGACATGTCGTGTATATGGATTTTCTCATGTCATGTTGGGTAGTGGGACATGGCTAGGTGAGGACTTGGGTGTACACCCCATGTATACCAAGATACACACTGTGTACTTTTCTTTGGATGTTCTACCTCCCGCATCTCCTTTTTAGGGGCTCAAAATTGGACCTGCAAGTTGTCCTTCTTGGATAGAATTCTATATAAAACGTGATAGTGACTTTTGTTTTAAAATCAGAGATACAATATAAGGTGGCACAAGCAGCTCACTTCTCCCATCATGGTTGGATGACATTGAGACTCTATTGTGATCTATGGAGTGACATCAGGGTTTGGAACCCCCCCTGAAAACATGTGTAGGTTAGGGAATGTGCCCCCTATTTCCTGTATAGATAGGATTGGACCCCCTGCACACACCCTGGGGCATGGGTCTTCTATTTTTGGAGTGTAACCCCCTTATTGTTGAGTGCATACGGGGAGTAGATCCTCCACACTCTTGGGGTCAGCACCCCCTCAACTATGACATGCCATCAACGAGACATGGGTGCCCCGTATGTAGTGAGGATTACATTGGTCTACTGGAATTAGGACAACACTAAAACATAGAGTGGAAAACAGAGTCACCATCCTTATCCAGCTGTGAAGATCGAGGGCCCTCTCTCTATCTCTTCGACTTGGGTTCTTCTATGAGCATATCTTTTTGTTGGGTTTCTTATTTCCTCTTCATCTCATAGGTTAAGATGACTATTTATTTCTATTACACCCCTTTGGTTTCAAGGTTTCCTTTTGGGTATGTATATACTCACTCCTGTATGGGCTTTTCCCATATGTTTCATGTCTTATATAAATGACTATCAGTTATATGGTAACCTTGGTAGGACTTGTTGGAGTTGGTGCCCTAGAAACCAACTTCTTTATACTTTATGATAAACTTGTATTCGTTGGATGAATATTAAGAAAATCCTTATCACATCATGATTATTCTTCTGCGTGACATAGTATATAATAATGTCCTAAGAATACCTGTCACACTAAAAGGTCTTAGCAGATCCCTGCTATGATAAGAACCCATAAGTGCCATGACACTATTCTTGAATATATGTTCTATGGTCAAATGATATTATTTGAAGGGACACAAATGATACAGGCTATCAGGGGCGGGGACTCATGAAACTTTGAGGCACCTTCTCATGGTTTGTTCCTTTGGTAATATCAAGGAGGATATTATGAGAACAAGACCCACTAGTAGGAAATCCACATTCATAAGTTTCATTGGATGTTCCTATCTGCAGACGTGTGTATTGGTCCTTAGAATTTAAGATTATTATTAATGGGTATTATGACTCGCGTACTTAGATGTATTGATGAAAATCATGATGATAGATACCCGTGGTGAGGTAGGATATGTTGGGTGTGTCATGAGTAATATTGCATTAATGAATAACGTGATAAAGGATTTGTCACTTCTATGGAAGTAGATATCTCATGCCCTTTGATGGAAATGATATATCCTAACTAAATCCATGGCCATGGTGTTCTCTAAGTAAGTTCAATTTTGGGAAGTCAAAGAATGAGAAATCGAGCACATGGGTTGATAACACTTGCATGCAACCCGCTTGATTGGAGATATCAGGACAAAGAGATTATATTACATGGTAAGCGTTCGTATGATGTGACATGTCGTTGCGACATCAACTTCTTTCTCTTGGGATGCCTTGACCCATTGCTAGACAGTAATCTTAGACTTTAGGCAAGCCCGCCTAATGCCAATGAGAAAGAGGCCTAAAGGTTCATACACTAAGTGTAGCCACTATCTCAGTTAAATAATTTATTATTTAACAAGTTGAATAAATATTATTCCCAATTGTGTTTTAATAATTATTCAAGTATGCCCGATCACATTTATTTCGTCGCTAGTTATTTGAGAGAATATATTGCAGACATAATATTTATTTATCGATGAATAATGCAGTTATATTTATTTAATAAATAAATAGTCATTATTCAAGGCCCGATGAATATTGAGGAGGATTGGCGGACCAAGTTATGGGTCCAGTGAAAAATAATATTAAATATTATTTGGTTAAATAATATTTAAATATCACTTGAATGTTAAGTACATGTCGTGGAAATAATAACATTGCTATTATTATTTGACATGGGGTTTCACATGGAATAATAAAATAAGTAACAATACTTGTGCTAATTATTTATTATTACCTGGTGAATTAAATTCCCTGTTATATTATTATTCTCTAATTAGCCAAGGGGTCATCCTACCAGTTGTGTGCACAACATCCTTGGAGAAAAGCTATCGAGCCTAGAAAACTCTTCCCTCTCCAAGAACGCTCTCAAGAACGAGAGAGATCCTCCTCCACCAGATCTAGAAGAATGCTTTAAAAGTGATTCTCAAGGAAATCAAAGGTGGACATCGCAATCGAAAGGATCTTCCGCGCTAGCACCCAAAGACTCATTCAACGACATTTGAAGATATGTGGAGCACATGTGGATCACCACCAGAGGAATCCTATCCTTGGATTTTACATTGCAATGAAGACACACCTCAGACCCGTGGTCGAACACATCAATGAAGAAAGAATCACCTTGGAGGTAATTCTTTAATTAAATTAAATTAATTATAAACATAATATGTGGATCCTCTCTTCTCGGTTCCAAGTTATCTCCTTTGTCTTTTATCTTTGATTCAATCCCATAGATACTGGTGTTTATCATTGTATTGATCCTAGATTAATCATCGATCATAAAATTTTTCAAAGTTGGGTACATTCCCATCCTGTGCTTCCACTACGCCCAGAACCTACAAGTGGTATCAGAGTAGTCATATTTTCATTTATAATTATTTAAATAATTCGTTGATGATTTACACTTTAGTAATTTAGTTTTTCAATTCATGTTTAATCGTTCTTGTAATCTGAATTTCAAGATCTATTCTTCCTCTTTCATTTCTCACAGATATAACAGAAATGAATAATTTTTGGATTAAAATTACATCGAGGATCTCATTAGGAGGCACCGACGATTCTGCCTTGGTAACATGATAGTACACACCGTGTTTTTGGAATTACACGCTGTGTAATCTTCCATACATGCTGTGTAATTCGGATCACACACTGTCTAGTTGTGTTCAGTGTATCGGGAGTAATTCAACAATTACTCAAGCCATGTGCATTAATGACACATGGTGTAGTTAATTCTTACACTATGTGTTGACCAGGACAGAATGACACACGGTCAGCCGGATTACATGCCGTGTGCCCCACTGGACACGACATGTAGTTCCTTAGGTTTAGGGTCAAGTCGTGTATCCCATATGCGGCTTTCCCAACTTGTGACCGTGTAACGCAAAGTCGACACAGCGTGTGGACCACTGGACATGTCGTGTACTCCGAAGATTTCCAAAGTACACCCCACACATTGTTTCCCCATGCATGTACTGAATGGACGGTGAGGAGGGTACATGCCATGTAGTCGGATCTACACACCGTTTACTTTTTCCAGATTACGCAGATTTAAAAATTTATTATTATATTATGTAACCCTTGAGACATGTACCTTCGCGTGGGCATAAATCTGGGACACAACACGTGATAGGTGTTTGATATATATATATATATATAAATTTTTAATTAACATCTACGTAATGTTCAAAGATCTTTACATCATGTATGAGTTGTATTACAATTATAATTTTGTGTGCATGCTACATGTCACAAAGAATAAAGTGTATACAAGTATAATACATATTGGGTAGTTTTGGATAGGTATTCACCGGGTTGCCTGCATGCCCATGGTTTCTTTTATGTAGACCCCCTTTTACCCCTCACCTGCGTGTGAGTTAAAAGCATATGTAATGGATATAGCTCCCAAGCTAGTTGAGGTTGTTCAAGTTAGGATCTGAGGAGAAACCAATCCAAGGAGATACAAAAATGGACATGTAAAAAGCTATAAACAAAAACCTTAAACGATTCAAGGTGTTTCTCCCCTAGGTCAGGGTTAGTTTATCAACCACTAGATAAACTAACCAATAATAAAGCTCATGAACATACCCTTTATTTATTTCTGTCAGTTGTATGGTTATTCATTATGGATTTTGACACGATCACATAATTAATGAACTAACAAGCATACAATATAGAACTAAAATAAAATGGTTTATGCATAAATATTATCTACACATGGTTAATCACTTAAGTATATCCCACTTAATATTAACAAGCATGTGGAAAGATAATACGTGTCAATTTACACATAAAGGATAAAATCCCTCAATTAAATATTAATTCGGTATAAACTTCCATTACTTTAGTTAGAATCGAACCATAGTTCAAAGTGCTTGACCAACCCTAGTTGGGGTGCTTTCAATTATCAGGGAATTCTAATTTGAGGTTTTGGGTTGACTTAACTTAGTTTACATCAAGGGTTGACTGCCCTAGCAGGACTTGGTGCAACTGAGAGGAAAAGGTTGAGGAAATATAAAATTAAGGATTTTAAGATTGGGGAGTCCAATCAACAAATCAAAGAGTTGTGAGTTAATGCAGTTAGAATTTTGGAATGCCCACCTAAAACCTTTCAATTTTCTTGACCAACCCTAGTTGGGGTAATGCGAAGGGAAATATGGATCCTTGCCACTAGAATGTCCAAGCAACAAGATATTCTGAAGCCAATGGTGAGGGCTATTGGGTTTCAAAAAAATAGTGGGAGACTAATAGATATTAATTAATTTATTTGTCTATATTTATCAAGATAAGTACTAAAGATTTGTTCATCTTATTTGTAGAAACAACATCAAAATGACATCAAACATATCATTGCGATCCATACTTGAGAAGGGAAACCTTCTCACTGACACTAATTTATAGGAGTTGAAAAGGCACCTTTGGGTTATCCTTCTCCATGAGAGGAAACTTTATGTGCCAGAAGAGCCTTTACCCGTTGTGCCTAGAAATGAGGCGAGTGATGAGGAGATATTTGTGTATGAGAAACATCTGAATGATGCTACAGATGTTCAGTGCCTCATGATATCATCCATGACCAATGAGCTCTTGAAGCAACATGAGGAAATGGATGCTTATAGCATGATGTATCACCTTTGAGATCTCTATTAAGAGAAGACAAGACATGAGAGGTATGAGATCTCCAATGCTTTTTTCACTACAAATATTGGAGAGTCTACAACAGCTGGACCACATGTAGTCAAGATTATTGGCTACATTGAGTGTCTGGATATCTTAGGGATTAAATTCTCAGATGATTTGTGTACATATCTCATACTATCATCACTGCCCATGACCTTCTCTAGTTTTATTATGAATTATAATATGAGAAATAATGAGAAGAGTCTATCAGAGATTCTTACCCTAATTTGCCAAGTGGATAAGGACACAAGGCATGAAAAACCCATAGTCTTTATGGTGAATAGGAAGAGGAAGGACAAGGCAAAGAGGCCTAAGATTTATAAACAATCTAAAGCCTCTGAGCACCATCCGACCAAGAAGAAGAAGATCCAGAGGTAGGGTAATGAAAAGGAGGTAGTATGATTTGAATGTGGCAAGTCAGGCCACTAGAAGAGGAACTTCACCTAAAGGCAAGGGGAAGCCAATGACGCGTTCGTTATCAAGTGCAATCTTTCCATTTCTACAAATTGGGTATTATATATAGCTTGTGAGGCCCACATTTGTATTCAAATATAGGAACCAAGTAGATTCTGGAAAATTTCCAAAGGAGAGGTGGATCTGCGAGTTGCTAATGGTGTGAGGCTGGCTTCTCTTTCCATCGGTGACTACCACCTCACATTGCTGACAAGAATGATTTTGATTTTACATGGCTATTATTATGTACCTAGTGTTACCAAGAACATAATTTCCGTATCAAGTTTAAATAGAGATGATTTATTTTCAAGTTTAAAAATAAGTGTTGTTACTTTTATAAGGAAAACATATGTTATAGTATGGAACATTTAAATAACAGTCTGTATGTATTAAATTATGAGAACCAAGTGTTGGAAATTGATAACAAACCAATTTCACATGACTCATACAATGCCTAGTTGTGGCATCACTGCCTTAGTCATGTCAAAGATCTTTCAAGATGGTTATTTAGACTCTTCCGAACTAAAACCACTTGATAAATGTCACACTTGTTTACAAGGAAAAATGACCAAACCACCATTTGGTGGATAAGGTGAAAGGGCCATAGAGCTTCTAGGATTGGTACACACTGATGTGTGTGGACCACTTATAGTAGAAGCTAGAGGTGGATATTCTTACTTCATTACTTTTACTGATGAATTGAGTAGATATGGCTATGTCTACTTAATGAGGTATAAGTCCAAGTCCTTTGAGAAATTCAAGGAGTTCAAGAATGAAGTAGAGAACCATCTTGGTAAGAAGATAAAGAAGCTTCGATCAGGTCGAGGTGGAGAATATCTTAACCAAGAGTTCATTGAACCTTTATGGGAGTCTAAGATTTTGTCTCAACTCACTCCACCTTATACACCACAGTGGAATGGTGTTAGTGAAAGGAGGAACCATACCTTGTTGGACATTGTAAGGTTGATGATGATTCATGTAGATCTTCCATTATCCTTTTGGGGATATGCATCACAAACTATAATATACACATTAAACCAAGTACCAACACTATTGGAATTATTGGTAATTGCAACGACCTATTTGCAATGGGATCCCGTCGTAAATAGGCTTTAGCGACGGGGCCCCTTCGCAAATAGCCTGTTGCAGAAAACGCTGTCGCAAATACCATTATTTGGGACGGGAAACATCATCGTCGCAAATAAGCCTATGATTATATGTATTATTTATACATAAACTTTTTCATGATGGGCCTATCGCAAATAATTTTTGCGACGGGCCCATCGTCCCGTCGCAAAAATATGTATATATATATAAAACATTCTGCGACGGGCCCGTCACAAAAAAATATTTGCGACGGGTAAGTTGTCCCGTCGCAAATATGTTTTTAAAAAATATTTAGTTAGACTATTTGCGACGGGGTCTCGTCACAAAAGGTCTCGTCGCAAATAATAAATTAATTTTTAAAAAATAAATTTAATATAATTATGATTAATGAAAAAATAATATTACTATTATTAAAAAAAATATTAAAATTCTCAATATTCACAAAAAAAAAATAAAAAAATAAAAAAAATAATAATAATATTATTAGTAAATAAACAAACATTAAAAAATATAATACTAAAAAAATATATTTAATAAAATAATAATAATATTATTAAAATAATAAAAAATAAATAAAAAATATTAAAATTCTCAATATTCACAAAAAAATATAAAAAATAGTAAAATATTAAAAATTAAATTATGTAATATTTGCACCGATATAAAAGAAAGACAATGTAAATAATTCAGATTACAATTTTAAATTCAAATGTTTTTAACATAAAAAAAAATCATTGGGAGGGGGTCGTCTTCTGGAGGAGGTGGAGGAGCTGAAGGAGCTGATGGAGGAAACTCCATCCCTAAACTACGAGTCAGACGACACATGTACTCCATCTGCTCGTGATGCTGCTACTGCCATCGATGCATCTCCTCCTCATGCTGCTGCTGCTGCTGCTGCCATCGACGCATCTGCTCCTCGTGATGCTGCTCCTGCTGCTGCTGCCACCGACTCATCTCTTCTTGCTGCTTCTGCAAAGTCTCTATAAGCTCAGCCTGAGCTCGTAACTGCTCTTGATACTGTGAGCCAGAAGATGATGCCTCTCCACGAGCTCCTCTCGAGCTGGACGTCGACATCGCAGCAGTACCAGAATAAGTACCAGGAGTCAAATGAGAGCCGATACCAACTACTCTGCCCTTCTCAAAGCCATACCGAGTCGCCTGCATCCATGCCGCCTCATCGAAATGGTGCGCACTGGTCTGCTCAGTCGTCTCATCCTGACCCTCAGCCTGTGTCTGAGAGGTCGCAGCCTCATATGACTCCTTCAATTCCAATTTAAAATTAAAATTGTGAAAATATTATATGCAGTTAATTGTCAAACTGAAAAAATAATACTAACCACAATCTGATGCTGGCGATCACCTCTAATCTCTCCAGTGGCTGGACCACTGTACATCCTCTGATAAATGTCGAACTCCGTAATATCGGGATGCTCGACTGCCTACAGAAATATAAAATAAACTGTTTATATTTAAAGTTATATAAAATATTTAAAAAATATACTTACCAGATGATCTATATGCGAACTGAATGTACGACTACCAGCTCGATGCGTCACCTCCTGTCTCCCCCGGTTCTACCGTCCCACTGAAGATCTCCTCTGAAATCCACCACCCAACCAGTGTAAACATAATCCATCCCAAACGTGAGATGAAATGTACTCTGGTCGGTGGCCTCTACATGACTCATCAAATTCTACCACTTTTTCTTTCTTAATGTCTGTCCTTCTCAAATTGTGAAAAAACTGACGGAAACAGTCACACATAGAAACCTTCCATGCCGCGTGGATAGCGTCGCGTATGCTATCATTGACAGGATACCATAAACCCTACAAATAATTTATAATATCAAGTTGTTAATAAAATAAATTTCAAAATAAATATTATTTATTTACGTACCAGCCAATGATGGAACATGTCGCGTCACACATCAACGGAAATATGTTCCCATGTGATCCATGACTGAGAAAAATAATTGCGCAATATAACACTCCCCTGTCCAATAGCTACATGCTGAAAACTGTGAAAAAGGAATAAATAATCAAACAATTAGTATATATATAAATAAATTAATGAAATCTAACTAAAATATACAGGTTACCATACCTCCGTGTGCGTGGATCGAAACCAAGATGTGGACGTCGCTCGGGGATAGGGTTAGGAATCATCAGTCGCGCAAGACCGCGCCCCCTTCGCGTACCTCCTACACCACCAGTAGGCTGAGGGTCAGATGATCCCACATCCCCATCATCCAAAGGTCGCTCAACCTCCTCTAACTCACGCAATAGATCAGAGTCCATCTGAAACACAAAATGATTATTGTTAGTAGATAGTTGAAAATAACTATTATATATAGATATATATTAGTTATGATTATAACCAACATTTAGCTGTGTCAATGTTCATCTTCATCCTCTTCTCCATATGTCAATGTCAATATCTTCATCTTCCTCCTCAGCATCATCAATATCCATATGAGTTTCAGTTTCAGCATCTCTTGTCATTTCAAATTCATTTGCAACATCATTAAAATCTTCATCACCATCGATCCTTAATTATGGGGTGTCATCGTCGATATTCACATCTCTTTGTGAATTAGATGGATTTTGAGCAGTCTCTTGAAAAATTTCAATTCCTTCCACTTCAGCAGAACCAAATTCAGTTTGAGTAAACTGATTTTCCCGAGATTTCATTTTTATTATGCTCCACCAATCACTCAAGTCTCTTGAAGTAGCACAGTACTTCGCATAATAAATTTGATGTGCCTGTTGAGCCAGTAAAAATGGTTCATTTACTGCAAGAAGACTTCTATATTTAATATCGACGATTCCATGAGTCAGATGAACACGCAAGCCTCTTTCAGTATCCAACCACCGACATTTAAACATTGCTATGTAATTGTATCCTAGATAACACAACTCAATAATTTCATCCAAAATGCCATAAAAATCAACTATCTAATGACTTATTTTCGCTAGAATATAAGATGCAATCATTTGGACATGCATGAATCTTCTGATAACTAAGACACAAATTATGAATCAGCCTCTTGCTCTCATAGTAATTCGCAGGCAACACATTTTCTTTAGGAAACAATGTTTTAACCAAAGAAAATATCTGATCAAAACAGTTGTTTGACATTGCATTATCTGATTTAATAGCCATAAATTTTGCAATCGCTTATAATTTGCTTATCTTGCAACCGGGATATAATGCATCCTCAACAGACCTCAACAACTCATAAAATTTAGATGGTACCAACTCAGGAGTTAAATCAATATCATCGTGAGTTTCAATTTGTTGTACAGATGGACCTGCAACATCATGTACTAAATTTTGAAACCGTGATGGATCCATAATCAAGTTATTAGGATATTCTCTGGAACTGCGTTCACCGTGTTGATACCAAAAAACATAATCTGGTTGAAAACCAAACCACAAGAGATTTCCCCAACCTTGTCAAATGTGTCAAACGTTCTCAGAGCACATTTTTTACAAGGACACTTAACTGTGCCTTCTGAAACATATTCTAGTTTTGATGATGCAAATGCTAAGAAAGCTTCAACACCCTTAATATATACAGGATTTAAACCAGAACCATTTGTATTTTTGCACTGATTTATCCAAGCACGATCATCTAATAATGACTGATGTCGACTTCCTTGTTCCATATTTTTCTACATAAAATATAAAATCATCACTGTTTTTGAATAATTTGAAATTATAAAAACACTATCTAAAAAAAGAAGATAATTAATTACAATTACTTAATAATTATTACTAATTATTACAATTATTACTAATTATTACAATTTATTACTAATTATTATAATTTATTACTAATTATTACAATTTATTACTAATTATTACCAATTATTACAATCTATCACAATTTATTACTAATTTAGCAATACTTAGTAATACTTAGAAAAATGAAAACTGCTTGAATAATGAAAGGAAATTTGGTAATCATCGTTGTGGAGATGATTACAAATTTTCCCTTCATTATCCAAGTAGATTTCGTTTACTAATTATTACTAATAAAAAAATTATATTATCAATACTTATGAAAAAAAATATTAATATTATTAAAATAATAATTTTTTTATAAAATATTAAAATTATCAATATTCGCAACAGACTTTGCTCTATTCTTAACATGTTCAAATCTCAAAGGGTCACCAATTGTCAGGTCATGCGCAATAAAAATTTTGTGTCAGTCATGTCCAATGTAAACTCTATAATTGTACTTGCATGGTTGATCACCTCACAAGTAGTGTTGCAATAGGACGACCAAAGTAATGTCATTCTCGTCTCTAAGAATCATCTCGCTCCCTTTACATAGATCATTCTTCCTTAAAAATTTGAGGGGATATCAGTATCTTTCCCTTAAATTTTCAAGAAATAATGGTCTATGTAAAGGGTTATGTGAGATAATTCTTATAGAGGAGAAGGGCATGACTTGGGTTGTCATATTACAACACTACTTGCGAGGTGATCAACCATGCAAGGACAATTATAAAGTTTACATTGGACATGGTTGACACAAACTTTTTATTGCGCATGACCTGACAATTGGTGACTCTTTGAGATTTAAACATGTTAAGAATAGAGCAAAGCCTGTTGCGAATATTGATAATTTTAATATTTTATAATTTTTTTATTATTTTAATAAAATTAATATTGTTTTTTCATAAATATTGATAATATAATTTTTTTATTACTAATTATTACTAATTATTACCAATTATTACTAATTATTACTAATTATTACTAATTATTACTAATTATTACTAATTATTACTAATTATTAATAATTATTACTAATTATTACTAATTATTACTAATTATTACTAATTATTACTAATTATTACTAATTATTACTAATTATTAGTAATTATTACTAATTATTACTAATTATTAGTAATTATTACAAATTATTACTAATTATTACTAATTATTACTAATTATTAGTAATTATTAGTAATTATTCCTAATTATTCCTAATTATTCCTAATTATTCCTAATTATTACTAATTATTACTAATTATTACTAATTATTAGTAATTATTACTAATTATTAGTAATTATTACTAATTATTAGTAATTATTAGTAATTATTAGTAATTATTACTAATTATTAGTAATTATTAGTAATTATTAGTAATTATTACTAATTATTAGTAATTATTAGTAATTATTAGTAATTATTACTAATTATTACTAATTATTAGTATTTATTAGTAATTATTACTAATTATTACTAATTATTAGTAATTATTACTAATTATTACTAATTATTACTAATTATTAGTAATTATTACTAATTATTCCTAATTATTCCTAATTATTACTAATTATTATTAATTATTACTAATTATTACTAATTATTAGTAATTATTACTAATTATTAGTAATTATTAGCAATTATTAGCAATTATTAGTAATTATTAGTAATTATTAGTAATTATTTGTAATTATTAGTAATTATTAGTAATTATTAGTAATTATTAGTAATTATTAGTAATTATTAGTAATTATTACTAATTATTACTAATTATTCCTAATTATTCCTAATTATTCCTAATTATTGCTAATTATTCCTAATTATTGCTAATTATTGCTAATTATTTCTAATTATTTCTAATTATTGCTAATTATTGCTAATTATTGCTAATTATTGCTAATTATTGCTAATTATTGCTAATTATTGCTAATTATATCTAATTATTACTAATTATTGCAAATTAATACTAATTATTACTAATTATTGTAAATTAATACTAATTATTACTAATTATATCTAATTATTGCAAATTAATACTAATTATATCTAATAATTACTAATTATATCTAATTATTACTAATTATATCTAATTATTGCAAATTAATACTAATTATTTATATAGGTTAGATTAGCTGCGACGGGTTTTTCCCGTCGCAAATACCCTCGCTTGCATTAATTACAGTCGGCGGTTAAAAGGTTATTTGCGATGTGACCCATCGCAAATAGTTCCTGCCGACAGTCTTTTTGCGACGGGACGACATCCCGTCGCAAAAAGTTATTAACCGCCGCCGGGTATTTGCGACGGGATCCCGTCGCAAATACCCCTGCGCGGTTTTCCACGCAAGTCGCACCAAACTATTTGCGACGGGAGACGAAAACCCGTCGCAAATAGCTTCCTGGATGGGTTATTTGCAACGGGAAGAAATCCCGTTGCAAATAACTCATCGCAAATAGTGATTTTCCCGTAGTGCAACTAAGGCGACAAATGAGATTCCCTTCGAGCTATGGAGTGGAAGTAAATCCAATTTGTCGCATACATGTGTATGGGGATGCGAGGAATTTGATAAGGATTTATCAGGAAACAAACTAGCACCCCAGGGCACGAAGTGTATCTTTATAGGTTATCCTAAGGAAACAAAGGGATACTACATATACAACCCCTTAGAAAAGAAAGTGATTGTTTCTAAACATGCTGTCTTTATTGAGAGGGAGCACATCCTCAAAAATGATAGTGGGAGCAAGATTGACTTCTATGAAGTTGATGCTCAAGATGCACATGAGTTGGTACATGAATAAGTTCCATAGGTCCCCGTGGAAGAGGTAGTTCCTAAAACACAAGTACTTTGTAGGAGTACAAGAGAGGTAAGGGAACCAAAGAGATATGGTTTCCTTGCCACCGAGGATGGTGACTCATTATTGTTGGAAAATTATGAACCTATCTCCTACAAGGAAGTAGTAGAGAGCTCAGAAGCTGCAAGATAGCTAGAAGCTATGAATTCTAAGATGGATTCCATGTATCAGAACCGAGTCTGTGTTTTGGTCGATGCACCAGTTGATGTAAAGATTGTTGGGTTTAAATGGGGATTCAAGAAGAAAATGGACATGGAAGGTCAAGTTAGTACCTACAAAGAAAGGATTGTGGCTAAAGGATTTAAATAGCATCAAGGAATTGAATATGATGAAACCTTTTCACCAGTTTACATGTTTAAATCCATAAGAATCATACTTTCCATACCAGCTTTCCATGACTATGAGATTTGGCACATGGATGTCAAAACTTCATTCATTAATAGGAACCATCAGGAAGATGTCTATATGACACAACCAAAAGGGTTTGTGACACCAAGTGATGCTAAAAGGGTATGCAGGTTGTAGAGATCCATTTATGGATTAAAGAAAGCATCTAGATCATGGAACATTCAATTCGATGAAGCCATAAGAAAATTTGGTTTCATTAATAATGAATGTGATCCATGTCTTTATAAGTGGTTTAATGGGAATACGGTAATTATCCTAGTATTTTATGTTGATGACATATTGCTTATTGGAAATGACATACCAGTCTTGCAGTCAGTTAAGGACTGGTTGAACAAGTGATTCTCCATGAAGGACTTAGGCGAAGAAGCTTACATTCTAGGGATCGAGATCATTTGTGATAGATCCAAGAGGTTGCTTGGAATAATTCAAAGTAAATACATTGACCATATACTAAAAGGATTTTGTATGGAACAATCCAATAGGGGATTGGTTCCAGTATCACATGGTATACATCTTTCTAAGAAAATGTTTCCCCATACACAACATGAGAAAGATAGGATATGTCACGACCCGTCCCAGTGGGGCCCGTGCCGCAACTCCCCAAGCCCGCCTCCAATAGGCCAGGGGCTCGTGACTAGCACTGAGTAGTCATGTCACTAACATGGGAGGCATTTCCTATAAACCCGTACACACACACACATCTCCAAGCCCACAAAGTTGAAAATAAAAAACTACTAAAAATGGAAATGTATGCATACACTAAAATCCCAACCAATAGAGTATGACAGGAAAGGAAAGTACAGTAATGTAAAACCCTGGGCCAAAAGTAAAATCCCACCAAAAAAAAGTCCGCAACAAAGTCCAACCTGTAAAGAAAGGTACTGGGACTACAATCCGTAGCCGTAGGAACACACCTCGGCCTGTCTAATCTCACTGAGCACCGTCCGGTCCTAGTCCACCTAGAATCCTGTCAAAGGCTTGCTCGTCTGCACAAGACATGACATGTGCGGGAAAATCCCGTGCAGGGGTGAGTATAACAATACCCAGTAGGACACCCTGAAAACCACAAAGGAATACAACAAAGGAAATACCACAAAGGAATGATACAGTCAGCTCTACACAATATATGCTTACAGAACATATAACAAGAATATCTAGATTTACTAATACACGATCAACTATCGTGAAACCACCACAAAGATCCAGCTCGAAGATTCCACTAAGCACATAACAGGGAGAACACACTTCTAGGTCTGAAGAGAGAGATATGATGTACTCGTTCCGGGAGAACTCAATCCACAAGTACTTAATAAAGATACTTGATGCGTCAGATGAGGATCACAACCAGTAGCTATGGGGTGATTCTAACAACTCAGTCTGAACTAATCCGCTAAGCAGAGGATCGGCGCCCGGGTAAGGTAGGTCATGTCAATATCAAGAACTCTACCTAGGGTACCAGGAAGGAATAGAGGATCCGACTCTAAGTCTCACAGAGGGGATTCCAACAACTCTATTCAGGAAGTCCTGCTGAAGGGATCATACTCCTGTACATAGGAAATGATACCAGAAACCTTCAGGGGAAAGACCAAGGGTACGAACCCTAATAAAGCTAGTCCAAGTCACAGAAGACAACTGGATCAAGCCATGTAAAACAAGTTACACGACGTGTAATAGGGTCACACGTCGTGTTTCTTGACTCTGGGTACTGCCCGTGTCTTAAAACTTGTCGTATAAAAGCAAATACACGGCGTGTAGAAGGATTGCATGCCGTGTCCGAGTGTCTGGGGTCTGCTCTGTGTACGTTGGCCATGTGCCCGTACACGACCTCAACCCGTGTCTCCTTGCCCGTGTACCAGTACATGGGGTATCCTGTGTATCTAGCCGGGTCTGGACGGGGAAGGGTATACATGCCGTGTCCTTGGCCGTGTACCCAACCCGTGTCCGTGTACTCCCAGAGTACATGCCAGGTAGTCCACCGACGAACACACACCGTGTAGCCCATACTACACGCCGTGTAGTCGGGATTTCTCCAGAACCGTCGTCTTCCTCCTCACACCTCGGCCAAACCTCCAGATTCATGATCTATCATCCGTTTGCCACGAAACTTGAGATCTCAGGTCACATCGCCATCGTGATGCCGAATCCGTGGGTTTCAGACCTTCGATCGGATCTGAAATCCGATTCCAGTCACCCATGCGGAAATCGTTCGAAGAACGATATCTTCCGATCCGCTTCGATCCGTCCATCGCCACTACTGTCACACCTCCGTGGGGTTGTCCTGATTCCAGATATTCAGTTTGGGATCGTTGCGTCGCACAACAGATGCACAACGATCCATCATTAATACCTCCAAGAAGAATGCATTGAACGCACACGAAGAACGTGAGAAATCAGGGAAGAAAGACACAGAAAATCGAGAGGAACGAACCTTGATCGATGTTCGTATCGATCTTGGTTCATCACCATTAGAAGGCTAAATGAAACCAAAATAACCTTCAAGAATCAATCCCCAAAAGATCCCGCAGATAACCCATCCCGCATAACGATCAATCCGCAGGCCAATCTGTTCGTTTATTGGTCTGCATCTGTCGTGGAAATCAAGAATGTGAAAGAAATCACAAAGAGATCAAACGCCCTACCAGGATCCACGACGTTCGTTGGCGAATATTTGGTCGCCACATCTTCGTCGCCGGCGAAACTCGTCAAGAACGTCGTCGCCATGTTGGGAGGTTTTCTCTAGAGCTTCCCAGAGCCTCCAGGGGAAAATCACGGTTATGAGATCTATAACCCTGACCCCCTACGAAATCTTTAATTTAAAGGATTAAAAGACTTTGCTATAGAAAGATTTTATAAAGTATTTTTATTAAATATTTTATTACAGTTACGTCCAAAAACTAGATTTCACCACCGACCTGCACCAACCGATGTTAGGCCTCACCTAAGGTAAAATTACTGCTCTGAATGCAATGTTTCCCTCATATTTCTGATCCGAGCACCCGTTCAGGAGTTATTACACTTTTTTAGGAAAACCCCATGAGCGTGTTATTTAATTATTTAATTAAATTCAAACATTTTTTCCGGGATCACCGGGCCTCGGAACTTCACGCCGTCTCAAAGCCTAGTCTCAAAATAATTCTCATATAATATTAAAATAATACATGGAAAAATTTGGGACATTACATACTCCCCACCTCAGGGCTTTACATCCCTGAAAAGCCAAAACAAAGGCTACTCAAAAAGATATGGGTACTGCGCACGGATCTGAGCCTCCCGCTCCCACGTGCTCTCCGAGAGATTCCCGTGCTGCCACCAGACATGCACCAAGGGAATAGCTCGCCCACAAAGGATCTTCTCCTACCGATCTTGGATATCCACTGGGTACTCAGTAAAGGTCGCTCCATCATCGATGTACAACTCTCCCCAGTCGATAACATGCGATGGATCATGCACGTACTTCCGTAGCTGCGACACATGGAAGACGTTTTGTACCCGGTCCATCTGAGGAGGTAGAGCCAAGTGGTACACCACCTTGAAAACTCTACTTAGAATCTGAAAAGGGCTGATGAACCTCAGAGATAGCTTGTCGCCTCGGCCAAATCTCCGCAATCCCTGTCGAGGTAAGACCCGAAGGAACACATGGTCTCCCTCCTCGAACTCCAAGGGCCTCCGTCTCCTGTCGGCATAAGACTTTTTCCGACTCTGTGCATTCTTCATATGCTCCTGGATGACCTGCACCTTCTCTGTAGTAGCTTGCACCATTTCTGGTCCCATGAGTGCTAACTCTCCTAGGTCAGTCCAACAAAGTGGTGACCTGAAAGGTCACTCATAAAAAGCCTCAAATGGTTCCATACCAATAGTGGAATGATAACTATTGTTATAAGAAAATTCCACCAGCGGTAGGTGATCCTCCCAACTACGACCGAAGTCAAGTATTCAAGATCATAGCATATCCTCCAGAACTTGGATGGTCCACTCTGTCTATCCATAAGTCTGAGGATGCAACGCTGTGCTCAAGCATAACTGAGTCCTAAAAGTTTCCTGCAATCCCTTCCACAAATGGGATGTGAAACGAGCATCACTATCTGAGATGATTGTTGATGGCACTCCATGAAGTCGAACTATCTCCTGCATGTAGAGACGTCCCAAGCTCTCTACTGAATTCTGCTCCCGTATGGCTAGGAAGTGGGCCGACTTGGTGAGTCAGTCAACGATCACCCAGATGGCATCGTGTCCCCTGTACGTACGTGGTAAACCCGTCACGAAGTCCATGGATATCCCATCCCACTTCCACTCTGGCACCTCAAGGGGCTGAGTTAAACCTGCTGGAACCTGGTGCTCAACTTTTACTTGCTGACAATTAAGGCACTGAGAAACAAACTCTGCCACACTCTTCTTCATTCCTGGCCACCAGAACTGACGTCGGAGGTCCTGGTACATCTTTTCCACACCTGGATGCACTTCCAAAGGAGATGTATGGAACTCCCTCAGAACCTCCTCAAGCAACGTCACTGGTACTACTGTGCGCCCTCTGAAAAGAACAAAGTGCTCCCCACCTTTTGAATATTCATCAGCAGCATCACCTGTGGACATCTGAGCACGTAGAGTCTCACAGCTAGCATCCTCAAGTTGTGCTTCCCTGACTCACTATAAGAGTGTAGGGGTAACAACCATCGACTGAAGGTAAGGTCCCTCATCTCTATCCACGAAGGATAACTATAAAGAGGCCAACTGCCTCGTCACCTCATCCAGCAACCACGAACTGGATTTCCTACTGAGAGCATCTGCCACAACATTCCCCTTCCTAGGAGTATAAATGATCTCAAAGTTGTAATCCTGGAGGAACTCAAGCCACCACCTCTGTCTCAAATTCAGATCCTTCTGAGAAAATATATACTTGAGACTCTTGTGATCAGAGTAGACGATAAACCGCTCGCCCATCAGGTAGTGCCACCACATCTTCAATGCGAAGACTACCACTGCCAACTCAAGATCACAGGTTGCATAGTTCTACTCGTGTGGCCTCAACTAACATGAGCCATAGGCAACCACTGCTTGCCTCTGCATCAGGACACAACCAAGCCCGATTCCTGATGCATCACAGAACACTACGTACTCGACACCCTCTTTTGGTAGTCTCAAGATCAGGGCGCTCGTCAGACTCTGTCTCAACTGCTGAAAAGCCTGCTGGCATCTCTCGGTCCACACGAAGGGCTGCCCCTTTCGGGTCAAAGCTATCATGGGTGCTGAAATCCTATAGAAATCAAGAATGAATCTCTGATAGTAGCCTACCAACCCAAGGAAACTCTGCACCTCCATCACGCTCCGGGGTGGCTCCCATGCTAACACTGCCTCTACCTTGGCTGGGTCCACTACTACACCATCTTCTGAGATAACGTGTCCTAGAAAGTGGACCTCCTATATCCAGAATTTACACTTCGAGAGTTTCCTATACAACTGGTGCTCTCAGAGTGTGTCTAGAACCACCCTTAGGTGCCTCGCGTGCTCCTCGTCGAACACAGAGTACACAAGGATATCATAGATGAAGACCACCATGAACCGATCTAGATAGGGCTGAAAGATCCGGTTCATGAGTCCCATAAACACCACCGGGGTTTTTGTCACGCCGAAGGGAATCACCAAGTACTCATAGTGACCATAGCGACATCTGAAAGCCATCTTTGGTATATCCTCATCCTGTACTCGCAACTGGTGATAACCTGATCGTAGATCAACCTCCGAGAACCATTGTGACCCTCTTAACTGGTCAAATAGGTCATCGATCCTCGGTAGTGGATACCGGTTCCTCATGATCACCTGATTCAAGTGCTGGTAATCCACACACATCCTCAATCTCCCATATGCCTTCTTGGAAAACAACACTGGGGCCGCCCAGGGTGAAACACTGGGTCTCACGAAGCCCTTCCTCTACAAGTCTTCCAACTGCACTCTCAGCTCACGAAGCTCTGCAGGAGCCATCTGATATATTGATGCTGATATCGGTGTCCTCCTGGGTTGCAACTCAATGTAGAAATCTATCTCCTGATGGGGATGTAGTTCGGGGACATCCTCTGGAAAGACATCCTCGTACTCATCCACTACTGCTGGAAACTGGAAACTTGTAATATCTGCTGGGCCAAGGGCTAGGCTAGCCAATTGATGTGAAATCGGCTGTACCTTCCTACGCATGAGTCCATCCTACGCTGCCTGGGTCTCCTTTTCACCGACAAAGGAGAACCTCGTTCCATCACTGCAGACACACCGCACCTTTCGCCTAAAACAGTCAATCTGGACATGAACTGTGGATAGCCAATCCATACCAAGAATGACATCGTAAGGCCTTGATGCGACCACCAAGAGGTTCCAACCAAAACTCTCGCTTCCAAGGGTCAGGTCACACTGTCTGCAAAGGTGTGTGATCTCTGAATCTTCTCCAATCGGTGTTTCTAAGCGTAAGGGTTGAGTAAACGACTCAACTGGAATCTCAAGGTCTCGAACAAGACAAGAAGCCAGAAAAGAATGACTAGCACCTGTGTCTATTAGTACAACAACCAAAGTAGAAAAGACATATATTATACCTCTAATCATTCCAAGAGTACCTGGGTCATAAGCCTCCGCTGCCTGCAGCTTTCCCTGCCTTTGTCCACCTAATCCCTAAGCCTGGGGTGGACCTCCTGGGGGTGGTGGTGGTAAAGGGTCAAAATGACGACCACCTCCAACTGCTCTCCTAGCTCCTCTACCACGTCGGCCGCCCCGTGGATCTGTCTGATCCACACATTGCCTCTGCCTCGGTGGTCTGTCCACTGCTCCTATGTCAATAGTACGGAGGGTCGGACAATCTTGAGCGAGATTTCCCCTGCCATCACATGAGTAGCATTGCCTCTCTCGAGGCTGGTTGGATGCACCTTGTGAACCTTGTATGGAAGATCCTCTATCTTGGGATCTCCTCTGAAAACATATCCCACGCCTGGGTCCCTGATGTCGGTTCCCTACTGCCGAGGTCTCTGCTCCAGCTCGCTCACTACTGACAACTGCTGGCTGTCTCTGATCTTCCAAGAAGCTCTCGACCACCAAAGCCCGCTCGATCACCCCAACATAAGTAGGAATGCTCATAGGGATGATGCTAGATCGGATGTATCTGCGCAAGCCCTGATCAAAAGTCCGAGCTCTGAATTATTGATCCCTGACCATATCCATCGAGTACCGTGAGAGGTCGGTAAACCTTGATAAATAGTCATCCACCATCATGGTTCCCTGCTGGATCTAAAGAAGCTCCCGTATACATACTTCTCTCAGGGTAACCGGTGAAAACTCATCCCTAAAGAGATGATCAAACTCTGACCATGCAAGAGTCGCCTCGTCATGAGTCTGGATAACCAAACTCCACCATCGCCCTGCCAAGCCCTGCAGAAGGCTCGATGCCAGGATCACCATCTTGTCTGCTAGTGTCCTGACCAAACGAAAGACTTTAGCCACTGACTTAAGCCAGTCCTCTTCTATCTTAGGGTCAGGCTCACCTCGAAACCTGAGGGGTCTCTACCACTGAAACTCGTGGAGTGCACTCAGCCTGCACTCCTCCTCTACTAGTACAGCAGGCACTAAACACTGCTCCACAGGTGGTGGAACAACTGGCACACCACCCAAAGGTAAAAGTGGGGGATATGGTCCCTGTATCGAAGCTTCATCACTAAGGGGGTCATCCTCGTGATCGAGCTGCTGAATCCTAGCGGGTGCGCGTCGCGGAGGCATCCTGTAAAGAAAGAAGATATATCACAGTCAGTGAGTATATATGGAGAGATGACTCAAGAAGGACATGGAAACCACAACCCATTCCTATATGATGCATGTACCATTATTTTCCCCTGAAAATAGTGTTCTCATGTTTCGAGTCGAAAAGCAAGTTATCAGAGTCCTCGTGTATGGATACGTCGGCCGCTCGCACCAACACTGAGGTCCTTGGCCTAAAAGCCGAACTCGAAAAACTTAACACTGTTTCCCCAAACCAACTCACAGACTCTCGGTCCTAAGGTAGAACCAACCACCTCTGATACCACTCCCACGACCCGTACCAGTGGGGCCTGTCCCGCAACTACCCATGCCCGCCTCCAATAGGCCAGGGGCTGGTGACTAGCACCAAGTAGGCATGTCACTAACATGGGAGGAATTGCCTATAAACCTACACACACACACACACACATCTCTAAGCCCACAAAGATGAAAAGTAAAAACTACTAAAAAAGGAAATGAATGCATACACTAAAATCCCAACCAACAGAGTACGACAGGAAAGTAAAGTACAGTAATGTAAAAACCTGGTCCAAAAGTACAATCCCACCAAAAGAAAGTCTGCAAAAAAGTCCAACCTGTAAAGAAAGGTACTGAGACTGCAATCTGTAGCTGTAGGAACACACCTCGGCCTGCCTGATCTCACTGAGCACCGTTTGGTCCTGGTCCACCTAAAATCCTATCAAAGGCTCGCTCGTCTGCACAAGACACGACACGTGTGAGAAAAGCCCGTGCATGAGTGAGTATAACAATACCCATCAGGACACCCCAAAAACCACAAAGGAATACAACAAAGGAAATACCACAAAGGAATGATACAATCAGATCTACACAGTATATGTTTACAGAACATATAATAAGTATATCCAGATATACTCATATGCAATCAACTATCGTGAAACCCCCACTAAGATCCAGATCAAAGATTCCACTAAGCACGTAACAGGGAGAACACACTCCTAGGTTTGAAGAGAGAGATATGAAGTACTCATTCCGGGAGAACTCACTCCACAAGTACTTAAGAAAGATACTTGATGCATCAGATGAGGATCACAACCAGTAGCTATGGGGTGATTCCAACAACTCAGTCTGAACTAATCCGCTAAGTAGAGGATCGGTGCCCGGGTAAGGTAGGTCACGTCGATACCAAGAACTATACCTAGGGTACCAGTAAGGAATAGAGGATTTAGCTCTAAGTCTCATAGAGGGGATTCCAACAACTCTATTCAGGAAGTCCTACTGAAGGGATCATACTCCTGTACGTAGGAAATGATACCAGAAACATTCAGGGGAAATACCAAGGGTACGAATCCTAAGAAATCTAGTCCAAGTCACAAAAGACAACTGGCTCAAGCCATGTAAAACAAGTTACACGACATGTAGTAAGGTCACACGCCGTGTTCCTTGACTCCGGGTACTGCCCATGTAACACGAACCGTGTCTTAAAACTTGTCATATAAAAGCAACTACATGACGTGTAGAAGGATTACATGCCATGTACGAGTGTCCGGGGTTCACTTTGTGTATGCTGGCCATGTGCCCGTACATGGCCTTAACCCGTGTCACCTTGCCCGTGTACCAGTACATGGGGTATCCCGTGTATCTGGCCGGGTCTGGCTGGGGAAGCGTATACACACTGTGTCCTTGGCCGTGTACCCAACCCGTGTCCGTGTACTCCTGGAGTACACGCCAGGTAGTTCGCCGATGAACACACGCTGTGTAGCCCATACTACACACCATGTAGTCGGTATTTCTCCAGAACCGTCGTCTTCCTCCTCGCGCCTCGTCCGAACCTCTGGATTCGCGATCTGTCATCCATTTTCCGTGAAACTCGAGATCTCAGGTCGCCTCGCTTTCGTGATGCTGAATCTGTGGGTTTCGGACCTTCGATCGGCACCTCCGATTCTGGTCACCCATGTGGAAATTGTTTGAAGAATGATATCTTCCGATCTGCTTCAGTCCGTCCATCACCACTACCGTCGCACCTCTGTGGGGTTGTCCCGATGCCAGATCTTTAGTTTGGGATCGTTGCATCACACAACGGATGCACAACGATCCATCGTTCATACCTATAAGAAGAACACATAGAGCGCACATGAAGAACGCAAGAAATAGAGGAAGAAAGACACAAAAAATCTAGAGGAACGAACCTTGATCGATGTTCGTGTTGATCTTGGTTCATCACTATTAGAAGGATAAATGAAACCAAAATAACCTTCAAGAATCAATCCCCAAAAGATCCCGCAGATAACCCATCCCGCATAATGATCAATTTGCAGGCCAATCTGTTCTTTGATTGGTCTGCGTCCATCGTGGAAATCAATAACGGGAAAGAAATCACAAATAGATCAAACGCCCTACCTGGATCCGCGACGTTCGTTGGTGAAGATCCGATCACCGCGTCGTCATCGCTGGCGAAACTCATCAAGAATGTCATCGCCGCGTTGGGAGGTTTTCTCCAGAGCTTCCCTGAGCCTCCAGGGGAAATTTAGGGTTATGAGATCTGTAACCCTGATCCCCTGTGAAATCTTTAATTTAAAGGATTAAAATATTTCGTTGCAGAAAGATTTTATAAAATATTTTTATTAAATATTTTATTACAGTTACGTCCAAAAACTAGATTTCACCACCGATCTGTGCCGACCTATGTTAGGCCTCTCTTAAGGTAAAATCGCTGCTATGAACGCAACGGTGCCCTCATATTTCTGATCCGAGCACCCATTCAGGAGTTATTACACTTTTTCAGGAAAACCCCATGCGCGTGTTATTTAATTATTTAATTAAATTCAAGCATTTGTTCCGGGATCACCGGGCCTCGGAACTGCACGCCGTCTCAAAGCTTGATCTCAAAATAATTCCCATATAATATTAAAATAATACATGGAAAAATCTGGGACATTACATCCTCCCCACCTTAGGGATTTACGTCCCCGAAAAGCCAAAACAAAGGCTACTAAAAAAGATGTGGGTACTGCGCACGGATCTGAGCCTCCCGCTCCCACGTTCTCTCCTGGAGATTCCCGTGCTGCCACCAGACACACACCAAGGGAATAGCTCACAAATGAAGGATCTTCTTCTGCCGATCCTTGCTCTCCACTGGGTACATAGCAAAGGCTACTCCATCATCGATGTCCAGCTTGCCCCAGTCGATAACGTGCGATGGATCATGCACATACTTCCGTAGCTGCGACACATGGAAGACGTTGTGTACCTGGTCCATCTGAGGAGGTAGAGCCAAGAAGTATGCCACCTCGCTAACTCTACTCAGAATCTGAAAAGGGACGATGAACCTCAGAGATAGCTTTCTGCCTCAGCCAAATATCCGCAATCCCCGTCGAGATGAGACCTGAAGGAACACATGGTCCCCCTCCTCGAACTCCAAGGGCCTCCGTCTCCTATCATCATAAGACCTTTTCTAACTCTGTGCAGTCTTCATCCGCTCCTGGATGACATGCACCTTCTCTATAGTAGCTCGGACCATCTTTGGGCCCATGAGTGCTGACTCTCCTGGGTCAGTCCAACAAAGTGGTGACCTGCAAGGTCGCCCGTACAAAGCCTCAAATGGTGCCATACAAATAGTGGAATGATAAATATTGTTATAAGAAAATTACACCAATGGTAGGTGATCCTCCCAACTACGACCGAAGTCAAGTATGCAAGCTCGTAACATATCCTCCAGAACTTTAATGGTTCACTCTGTCTGTCCATCAGTCTGAGGATGAAACACTGTGCTCAAGCGTAACTGAGTCCTAAAAGATTTCTTCAATCCCTTCCACAAATGGGATGTGAAACGAGCATCACGATCTGAGACGATCGTTGATGGCACTCCATGAAGGTGAACTATCTCCTGCACGTAGAGACATCCCAAGCTCTCAAATGAATTCTGCTCCCGTATGGATAGGAAGTCATCCGACTTGGTGAGTCGATCAACGATCACCTAGATGACATCGTGTCCCATGGATGTATGTGGTAAACCCATCACGAAGACCATGGATATCCCATCCCACTTCCACTCTGTCACCTCAAGGGGCTGAGTCAAACCTGCTAGAACCTGGTGCTCAACCTTTACTTGCTGATAAGTAAGGCACTGAGAAACAAACTCTGCCATATTATTATTCATTCCTGGCCACCAGAACTGACGTTGGAGGTCTTGGTACATATTTTCCATGCCTGGATGCACCACCAAAGGAGATGTATGGAAATTCATCAGAACCTCCTCCCGCAACGTCACTGAGACTACTGTGCACCCTCTGAAAAGAACAATGTGCTCCCCACCTTTTGAATATCCATCAGCATCACCTGCGGATATATGAGCATGTAGAGTCTCACAGCTAGCATGCTCGAGCTGTGCTTCCCTGACTTGCTGTAAGAGTGGAGGTGGTCGGTGTTTTGACCCTTTACCACCACCACCCCCAGGAGGTCCACCCCAGGCTCAGGGAGCAGGTGGACATAGGCAGGTAAAATAGCAGGTAGCGGAGGCTTATGACCCAGGTACTCCTAGAATGATTAGAGGTACAATCTGTGTATTTTCTACTTTGGCTGACGTACTGATAGACACAGGTGCTAGTCATTATTTTATAGCTGCTTGTCTTGTTCGAGACCTTGAGATTCCAGTTGAGCTGTTGACTCGACCCTTATGCTTAGAAACACCGACTGTAGAAGATTAATAAATCACACACCATTGCAGAAAGTGTGACCTGACCCTTGGAGGCGAGAGTTTCGGTTGGAACCTCTTGGTGGTAGCGTCGAGGACTTACGATGTCATTCTTGGTATGGATTGTCTATCCATAGCTCATGCCCAGATTGACTATTTTAGGCGAAGGGTGCAGTGTGTCTACAGTGATGGAACGAGGTTATCCTTTGTCGGTGAAAAGGAGACCCAGACACCGCAGGATGGACTCGTGCGTAGGAAGGTACAACCGATTTCACATCAGTTGGCTAGACTAGCCCTTGGCACATCAGATGTTATGAGTTTCCAGTTTCCAGTAGCAGTGGCTGAGTATGAGGATGTATTTCTGGAGGATTTCCCTGGACTACCTCCCCGTCGGGAGATAGATTTATGCATTGAGTTGCAACCTGGGATGACACCGATATCAGTATCAGCATATCGGATGGCTCCTGTAGAGCTTCGTGAGATGAGAGTGCAGCTAGAAGACTTGCAGAGGAAGGGCTTCGTGAGACCCAGTGTTTCACCCTGGGTGGCCCCAGTGTTGTTTTCCAAGAAGGCAGATGGGAGCTTGAGGCTGTGTGTGGATTACCGGCGCTTGAATCAGGTGACCGTGAGGAATCGGTATCCACTACCAAGGATCTATGACCTCTTCGACCAGTTAAGAGGGGCACAATGGTTCTCGAAGGTTGATCTACGACCACACTATCACCAGTTGCGAGTACGGGATGAGGATATACTAAAGACAGATTTCAGATGTCGCTACGGTCACTATGAGTACTTGGTGATTCCCTTCGACGTGACGAATGCCCCAACGATGTTTATGGGACTCATGAACCAGATCTTTCAGCCCTATCTATATCGGTTCGTGGTGGTCTTCATCGATGATATCCTTGTGTACTCTGCATCCGAGGAGGAGCACGCAAGACACCTAAGGGTGGTTCTGGACACACTCCGAGAGCACCAGTTGTACAAGAAACTCTCTAAGGGAAAATTCTGGATACAGAAGGTCTACGTTTGGGACATGTTGTCTCAGCAGATGGTGTAGTAGTGGACCCAGCCAAGGTAGAGGCAATGTTAGCATGGGAGCCACCCTAGAGCATGACGGAGGTGCAGAGTTTCCTTGGGTTGGCAGGCTACTATCAGAGATTCATTCCTGATTTATCTAGGATTTCAGCACCCATGACAACTTTGACCCAAAGGGGCAGCCTTTCATGTGGATCGAGAGATGCCAGCAGGCTTTTCAGCAGTTTTGACAGAGTCTAACGAGCACCCCGATCTTGAGACTACCAGAAGAGGGTGTCGAGTACGTAGTATTCTGCGACGCATCAGGAACTGGGCTTGGTTGTGTCCTGATGAAGAGGCAAGTGGTGGTTGCCTATGTCTCACGTCAGTTGAGGCCACACTAGCAGAACTACGCGACCCATGATCTTGAGTTGGCAGCGGTAGTCTTCACATTGAAGATGTGGCGACACTACCTAATGGGAGAGTGGTTTATCGTCTACTATGATCACAATAGTCTCAGATATTTCTTTTCTCATAAGGATTTGAATTTGAGACAGAGGCGGTGGCTTGAGTTCCTCCAGGATTACAACTTTGAGATCGTTTATACTCCTGGGAAGGGGAACGTTGTGGTAGATGCTCTCAGCAGGAAATCTAGTTCGTAGTTGCTGGATGAGGCGACAAGGAAGTTGGCATCTTTACATTTATCCTTCGTGGATAGAGATGAGGGAGCTTACTTTCAGTCGATGGTTGTTACCCCTCCACTCTTACAGCAAGTCAGGGAAGCACAGCTCGAGGATTCTAGTTGTGAGACTCTACATGCTCAGATATCCGTAGGTGATGATGCTGATGGATATTCAAAAAGTGGGGAGCACATTGTTCTTTTTAGAGGGCACACAGTAGTACTAGTGATGTTGTGGGAGGAGGTTCTGAGGGATTTCCATATATCTCCTTTGGCGATGCATCCAGGCGTGGAAAAGATGTACCAGGGCCTCCGACATCAGTTCTAGTGGACAGGAATGAAGAAGAGTGTGGCATAGTTTGTTTCTCGGTGCCTTACTTGTCAGCAAGTAAAGGTTGAGCACCATGTTCCAGCAGGTTTGACTCAGACCCTTGAGGTGCCTGAGTGGAAGTGGGATGGGATATCCATAGACTTTGTGACGGTTTTACCACGTACGTCTAGGGGACACGATGCCATCTTGGTGATCGTTGACCGACTCACCAAGTCGGCCCACTTCCTTGCCATACATGAGCATAATTTAGTAGAGATATTGGGATGTCTCTACGTGCAGGAGATAGTTCGACTTCATGGAGTGCCATCAACGATCATCTCAGATCGTGATGATTGTTTCACATCCCGTTTGTGGAAGGGATTCCAGGAATCTTTTGGGACTCAGTTACGCCTGAGCACAGCGTTTCATCCTCAGACTGATGAACAGACAGAGCAGTCCATCCAAGTTCTAGAGGATATGCTACGAGCTTGCATACTTGACTTCGGTCGTAGCTGGGAGGATCACCTATCACTGGTGGAATTTTCTTATAACAAAAGTTATCATTCCACTATTGGAAGGACACCATTTGAGGATTTGTACGAGCGAACTTGCAGGTCACCACTTTGTTGGACTGACCTAGGAGAGTCAGCACTCATGGGACCAGAGATGGTGCGAGATACTACAGAGAAGGTTCAGGTCATCCAGGAGTGGATGAAGACTGCAAAGAGTCAGAAAAAGTCTTATGCCGACAGGAGACAGAGGCCCTTGGAGTTCGAGGAGGGAGACCATGTGTTCCTTCGGGTCTCACATCGATGGGGATTACAGAGATTTGGCCTATCTCTGAGGTTTATCGACCCTTTTCAGATTCTGAGTAGAGTTGGAGAGGTGGGGTACCGCTTGGCTCTACCTCTTTAGATGTATCGGGTAAACAACGTCTTCCATGTGTCGCAGATACGGAAGTACATGCATGATCCATCGCACGTTATCGACTGGGGTGAGCTGGACATCGATGATGGAGCGACCTTTGGTGAGTACCTAGTGGAGATCGAGGATTGTCAGGAGAAGATCCTTCGTGGGTGAGCTATTCCCTTGGTGCGTGTCCGGTGGCAGCACATGAATCTCCAGGAGAGCACGTGGGAGCGGGAGGCATAAATCCGTGCGTAGTACCCACATCTTTTTGAGTAGCCATTGTTTTGGATTTTCAGGGATGTAAAGCCCTAAGGTGGGGAGGATGTAATGTCCTAGAATTTTCCATGTATTATTTTAATATTATATGGGAATTATTTCGAGACCAGGCTTTGAGATGGCGTGCAGTTCCGAGGCCCGGTGATCCCGAAACAAATGTTTGAATTTAATTAAATAATTAAATAACACGCGCGTGGGGTTTTCCTGAAAAAGTGGAATAACTCCTGAATGGGTGCTCAGATCAGAAATCCGAGGGCATATTTGCATTCAAAGTAGCGATTTTACCTTAGGCGAGGCCTAACATCGGTCAGCACAGGTCGGTGGTGAAATCTAATTTTTGGACGTAACTGTAATAAAATATTTAATAAAAATATTTTATAAAATCTTTCTGCAGCAAAGTCTTTTAATCCTTTAAATTAAATATTTCACAAGGTATATGGGTTACAGATCTCATAACCCTGAATTTCCCCTAGAGGCTCTGAGAAGCTCTAGAGAAAACCTCCCAACTCGGCGACGATGTTCTTGACGAGTTTCTCCGGCGACGATGTCGCGACGATCGGATCTTCGCCAACGAACGCCGCTGATCCAGGTAGGGCGTTTGATCTCTTTGTGATTTCTTTCCCGTTCTTGATTTCCATGATGGACTCAGACCAATCAATAAACAGATTGGCCTGCAGATTGATCATTATGTGGGATGGGTTATCTACGGGATATTTTGGGGATTGATTCTTGAAGGTTATTTTGGTTTCATTTAGCCTTTTAATGGTGACGAACCAAGATCGACATGAACATAAATCGAGGTTCGTTTCTCTCGATTTGCTGTGCCTTTATTCCTCGATTTATCACGGTATTCTTGTGCGTTCTACGCGTTCTTCTCGAAGGTATGAACGATGGATCGTTGTGCATCCGTTGTGCGATGCAACAATCCCAAACTGAAGATCTGGCACCAGGACAACCCCAAAGAGGTGCGACAGTAGTGGTGATGGACAGATCAAAGTGGATCAGAAGATATTGTTCTTCGAATGATTTGTGCATGGGTGACTGGAATCGGATTTTAGAGCCGATTGAAGGTTTGAAACCCACAGATTCAGCATCACGATGACGAGGCGACCTGAGATCTCGAGTTTCGCGGCAAACAGATGACAGATCGCGAATCCGGAGGTTCGGCCGAGGAGTGAGGAGGAAGACGACGGTTCTGGATAAATCCCGACTACACGACGTGTAGTATGGGCTACACGGTGTGTGTTCGTCGATGGACTACCTGGCATGTACTCCGGGAGTACACGGACACGGGTTGGGTACACAACCAAGGACACAATATGTATACCCTTCTCCGGCCAGACCCGGCCAGATACATGGGATATCCCATGTACTGGTACACGGGCAAGGTGACACAGGTTGAGGTCGTGTATGGGCACATGGCCAACATACACTGAGCGAACCCCGGACACTCAGACACGGCGTGTAAGCCTTCTACACACTATGTAGTTTCTTTTATACGATAAGTTTTAAGACACGGTCCGTGTTACATGGGCAGTACCTGAAGTCAAGGAACACGACGTGTGACCCTACTACAGGCCGTGTAACTTGTTTTAAATGGCTTGAGCCAGTTGTCTTCTGTGACTTGGACTAGCTTTCTTAGGGTTCGTACCCTTGGTATTTCTCCTGAAGGTTTCTGGTATCATTTCCTATGTATAAGAGTATGATCCCTTCAGAAGGACTTCCTGAATAGAGTTCTTGGAATCCCCTCTGTGAGAATTAGAGACGGATCCTCTATTCCTTCCTGGTACCCTAGGTAGAGTTCTTGGTATCGACGTGACCTACCTTACCGGGGCGCCGATCCTCTTCTTAGCGGATTAGTTCAGACTGAGTTGTTGGAATCACCCCATAGCTACTGGTTGTGATCCTCATCTGACGCATCAAGTATATTTATTAAGTACTTGTGGAGTGAGTTCTCCAGGAATGAGTACGTTGTATCTCTCTCTTCAGACCTAGGAGTGTGTTCTCCCTGTTAATTGCTTAGTGGAATCTTCGAGCTGGATCTTAGTAGTGGTTTCACGATAGTTGCTCGCGTATGATTATATCTGGATATTCTTATTATATGTTCTATAAACATATACTGTGTAGAGCTAACTGTATCATTCCTTTGTGGTATTTCCTTTGTTATATTCCTTTGTGGTTTTCGGGGTGTCCTACTGGGTATTGTTATCTCACCCCTGCACGGGCTTTGCCCGCACGTGTCGTGTCTTGTGCAGATGAGTGATCCTTTGACAAGATTCTAGGTGGACCCGGACCAGACGGTGGTTAGTGAGATCAGGCAGGCTGATGTGTGTTCCTATGGCTAGGGATTACAGTCCCAGTACCTTTCTTTATAGGTTGGACTTTGTTGCATACTTTCTTTTGGTGGAATTTTACTTTTGGACAAGGGTTTTACATTACTGTACTTTACTTTCATGTCGTACTCTATTGGTTGAGATTTTAGTGTATGCATGCATTTCCATTATAATAGTTTTTACTTTTCAGCTTTGTGGGCTTGGATATGTGTGTGTGTATGTACAGGATTATAGGCAATGCCTCCCATGTTAGTGACATGCCTACTTGGTGCTAGTCACCATCCCCTGGCCTATTGGAGGCGGGCTTGGGGAGTTGCGGCACGGGCCCCTGACCTATTTGAGCCAGTTTTATTCTGTGACTTGGACTAGCTTTCTTAGGGTTCGTACCCTTGGTCTTTCCCCTGAAGGTTTCTGGTATCATTTCCTACATACAGGAGTATGATCCCTTCAGCAGGACTTCCTGAATAGAGTTGTTGGAATCCCCTCTGTGAGACTTAGATCCAAATCCTCTATTCCTTCCTGGTACCATAGGTAGAGTTCTTGGTATCGACGTGACCTACCATACCCGGGTGCCAATCCTCTACTTAGCGGATTAGTTCAGACTGAGTTATTGGAATCACCCCATAGCTACTGGTTGTGATCCTCATCTGACGCATCAAGTATCTTTCTTAAGTACTTGTGGTGTGAGTTCTCCCGAAATGAGTACTTTGTATCTCTCTCTTCAGACCTAGGAGTGTGTTCTCCCTGTTACGTGCTTAGTGGAATCTTCGAGCTGGATATTAGTGGGGGTTTCGCAATAGTTGATCGTGTATGACTATATCTGGATATTCTTGTTATATGTTATGTAAACATTTTCTTATTTAAATAATTAAATAACACACACATGGGGTTTTCCTAAAAAAGTGGAATAACTCCTGAATGGGTTCTCGGATCAGAAATCCGAGGGCACCATTGCGTTCAGAGTAGCGATTTTACCTTAGGCGAGGCCTAACATCGGTAGGCATAGGTTGGTGGTGAAATCTAGTTTTTGGACGTAACTGTAATAAAATATTTAATAAAAATATTTTATAAAATCTTTCTGCAGCGAAGTCTTTTAATCCTTTAAATTAAAGATTTCGCAAGTGATCAGGGTTACAGATCTCATAACCCTTAATTTCCCCTGTAGGCTTTGGGAAGCTCTAGAGAAAACCTCCCAACACGACGACGACGTTCTTGACGAGTTTCGCCGGAGATGACGACATGGCGACCGGATCTTCACCAACGAACGCCGCGGATCCAGGTAGGGCGTTTGATCTCTTTGTGATTTCTTTCCCGTTCTTGATTTCCATAATGGACACAGACCAATCAACGAACAGATTGGCCTGTGGATTGATCGTTATGAGGGATGGGTTATCTGTGGGATCTTTTGGGGATTGATTCTAGAAGGTTATTTTGGTTTCCTTTAGCCTTCTAACAGTGACGAACCAAGATCGACACGAACATCGATCGAGGTTTGTTCCTCTCGATTTGTTGTGCCTTTCTTCCCCAATTTCTCGCGTTCTTCATGTGCGTTCTACGCGTTCTTCTCGGAGGTATTAACGATGGATCGTTGTGCTTCCATTGTGTGACGCAATGATCCCAAACTGAAGATCTGGCATCGGGAAAACCCCACGGAGGTGCGACGATAGTGGATACAGATAGATCGAAGAGGATTGGAAGATATTTTTCTTTGAACAATTTCCGCATGGGTGACCAGAATCGGATTTAGGAGCCGATCGAAGGTCCGAAACCCACGGATTCGGCATCAAGATGGCGAGGCGACCTGAGATCTCGAGTTTCGTGGAAAACAGATAACAGATCGCGAATCTAGAGGTTCGGCTGAGGCGCGAGGAGGAAGACGATGGTTCTGGAGAAATCCTGACTACACGGCGTGTAGTATGTGCTACACGATGTGTGTTCATCGGAGGACTACCTGGCATGTACTCTGGGAGTACACGAACACGGGTTGGGTACACGGCCAAGGACACGACATGTACACCCTTCCTCGGCCAGACCCGACTAGATACACGGGATACCCCATGTACTGGTACATGGGAAAGGCGACACGAGTTGAGGCCATGTATGGGCACATGGATAGTGTACACAGAGCGAACCCCAGACACTCAGAAATGGCGTGTAATCCTTCTACATGCCATGTAGTTTCTTTTATATGACAAGTTTTAAGACATGGGCCATGTTACACGGGCAGTACCCAGAGTCAAGGAACACGGCGTGTGACCCTACTACGCACAGTGTAACTTGTTTTACATGGCTTGATCCGGTTGTTTTCTGTGACTTGGAATAGCTTTCTTAGGGTTCGTACCCTTGGTCTTTTCCCGGAAGGTTTCTGGTATCATTTCCTATATACATGAGTATGATCCCTTCAGCAGGAATTCCTGAATAGAGTTATTGGAATCCCCTCTGTGAGACTTAGAGTCGGATCCACTATTCCTTCCTGGTACCCTAGGTAGAGTTCTTAGTATCTACGTGACCTACCTTACCCGGGCACCGATCCTCTGCTTAGCAGATTAGTTCTTACTGAGTTGTTGGAATCACCCCATAGATACTGGTTGTGATCCTCATCTGACGCATCAAGTATATTTCTTAAGTACTTGTGGAGTGAGTTCTCCTAGAACGAGTACTTTGTATCTCTCTCTTTATACCTAGGAGTGTGTTCTCCCTCTTACGTGCTTAGTGGAATCTTTAAGCTGGATCTTAGTGGTGCTTTCGCGATAGTTGATCGCGTATGAGTATATCTGGATATTCTTGTTATATGTTTTGTAAACATATACTGTGTAGAGATGACTGTATCATTCCTTTGTGGTATTTCCTTTGTTGTATTCTTTTGTGGTTTTCGGGGTGTCCTACTGGGTATTGTTATACTCACCCTTGCACGGGCTTTGCCCGCACATGTCGTGTCTTGTGCAGACGAGCGAGCCTTTGACAGGATTCTAGGTGGACCGGGACTGGACGGTGCTCAGTGAGATCAGGAAGGCTGAGGTGTGTTCCTACGGCTACAGATTGCAGTCCCAGTACCTTTCTTTACAGGTTGGACTTTGTTCCAGACTTTCTTATGGTGGGATTGTACTTTTGGCCCAGGGTTTTACATTACTGTACTTTACTTTCCTGTCGTACTCTGTTGGTTGGGATTTTAGTGTATGCATGCATTTCCATTTTTAGTAGTTTTTACTTTTCAGCTTTGTGGGCTTGGAGATGTGTGTGTGTGTGTACAGGTTTATAGGAAATGCCTCCCATGTTAGTGACATGCCTACTCGGTGCTAGTCACCAGCCCCTGGCCTATTGGAGGCGGGCTTGGAGAGTTATGGCACGGGCCTCACTGAGACGGGTCGTGACAGAGTGGTATCAGAGGTGGTTGGTTCTACCTTAGGACTGAGAGTCTGTGAGTTGGTTTGGGGCAAGAGTGTTAGGTGTTTCGAGTTTGTCTTTCAGGCCAGGGACCTAAGTGTTGGTGCGGGCAGCCGACGTATCCATACACCAGGACTCTGATAACTTGATTTTCAACTAAGAACATGAGAACACTAGTTGTAGGGGAAAATAATGGTACATGAATCATATAGGAATGGGTTGTGGTTTCCATGTCCTTCTTGAGTCAGCTCTCCAGATATACTCACTGACTATGATACATCTTGTTTCTTTACAAGATGCCTCCGTGACGCGCACCTGCTAGGATCCAGCAGCTCGATCACGAGGATGACCCCCTCAGTGATGAAGCTTCGATATAGGGACCAGATCCCCCAGTTTTACCTTCGAGTAGTGTGCCAGTTGTTCCACCACCTGTGGAGAAGTGTTTAGTGCCTACTGTACCAGTAGAGGAGGAGCGCAGGTTGAGCGCACTCCACGAGTTTCAGAGGCAGATACCCCTCAGGTTTCGAGGCAAGCCCGACCCTCAGGCAGTAAAGGACTGGCTTGAGTCAGTGGCCAGAGTCTTCTGTTTGGTCAGGACACCGGCAGACCAGATGGTGATCCTGGCAGCGAGCCTTCTACAGGGCTCGGCAGGGCGATGGTGGAGTTTGGTTATCCAGACTCATGAAGAGGTGAATCTTTCATGGTTAGAGTTTTAGAATCTCTTCAGGGAGGATTTTTCACCGGTTACCCTGAGAGCAGTACGTATACAGGAGCTTCTTCAGCTCCAGTAGGGAACCATGACAGTGGCTAACTATTCATCGAGGTTTACCGACCTCTCACGGTACTCGATGGATATGGTCAGGGATCAGTACTTCAGAGCTCAGACTTTTGAGTGGGGCTTGCGCAGATACATCCGAGCTAGCATCATCCCTATGAGCATTCCTACTTATGCTGGGGTGCTCGAGTGGGCTTTGGTGGTCGAGAGATTCTTGGCATAGCAGAGACAACCAACAGTTGTTAGTAGTGAGCGAGCTGGAGCAGAGACCTTGGCAGCAGGGAGCCGACGTCAGGGACCCAGGCGTGGGAGATGTTTTCAGAGGAGATCCCAGGACAGAGGATCTACCATACAGGGTTCGCAGGGTGCATCCATCCAGTCTCAAGAGAGGCGATGCTACTCATGTGATGGCAGGGGGTATCTCGCTTGAGATTGTTTGACCCTCCGTACTACTGACATGGGAGTAGTGGATGGACCACCGAGGCAGAGGCAACGTGTGGAGAAGACAGATTCACGGGGAAACAGACGTAGTAGAGGAGCTAGGAGAGCAGCTTGAGGTGGTCGACGTTTTGACCCTTTACCACCACCACCCCCAGGAGGTCCATCCCAGGCTCAGGGAGTAGGTGGATAGAGGTAGGGACAAATGCAGGCAGCGAAGACTTATGACCTAGGTACTTCTGGAATGATTTAAGGTACAATCTGTGGCTTTTATACTTTGGCTGTCGTACTGATAGACATAGGTGCTAGTCATTCTTTTCTGGATGCTTATCTTGTTCGAGACCTTGAGATTCCAGTTGAGCCATTGACTTGACCCTTACGGTTAGAAACACTGACTGGAGAAGATTCATAGATCACACACCTTTGCAGACAGTGTGACCTGACCCTTGGAGGTGAGAGTTTCGGTTGGAACCTCTTGGTGGTAGCGTCGAGGACTTATGATGTCATTCTTGGTATGGATTGGCTATCCACAGTTCATGCCCAGATTTACTGTTTTAGGTGAAGGGTGCGGTGTGTCCACAGTGATGGAATGAGGTTCTCCTTTTTCGGTGAAAAGGAGACCCATGCAACGCAGGATGGACTCGTGCGTAGGAAGGTATAGCCGATTTCACATTAGTTGGCCAGCCTATCCCTTGGCGCAACAGATGTTACAAGTTTCCAGTTTCCAGTAGTAGTGGATGAGTACGAGGATGTCTTTCCAGAGGATTCCCCTGGACTACCTCCCCGTCGGGAGATAGATTTCTGCATTGAGTTGCAACCCGGGACGACACCGATATCAGCATCAACATATCAGATGGCTCCTACAGAGCTTCATGAGATGAGAGTGCAGATGGAAGACTTGCAGAGGCAGGGCTTCCTGAGACCCAATGTTTCACCCTGGGTGGCTCCAGTGTTGTTTTCCAAGAAGGGAGATAGGATCTTGAGGCTGTGTTTGGATTACCGGTGCTTGAATCAGGTGACCGTGAGGAACCGGTATCCACTACCGAGGATCGATTACCTATTCGACCAGTTAAGAGGGGAACGATGGTTCTCGAAGGTTGATCTACGATCAGGCTATCACCAGTTGCGAGTACGGGATGAGGATATACCGAAGACGACTTTCAGATGTCGCTAAAGTCACTATGAGTACTTGGTGATGCCCTTCGGCATGATGAACTCCCCAGCGGTGTTTGTGGGACTCATGAACTGGATCTTTTAGCCCTATCTAGATCGGTTCATGGTGGTCTTCATCGATGATATCCTTGAGTACTATGCATATGAGGAGGAGCACACGAGGCACCTAAGGGTGGTTCTAGACACACTCTGAGAGCACCAGTTGTACGGGAAACTCTCGAAGTTTTAATTCTGGATATAGGAGGTCCACTTTCTAGGACACTTTATCTCAGTAGATGGTGTAGCAGTGGACCCAGCCAAGGTAGAGGCAGTGTTAGCATGGGAGCCACCCCGGAGCGTGACGGAGGTGCGGAGTTTCCTTGGGTTGGCAGGCTACTATCGGAGATTCATTCATGATTTCTCCATGATTTCAGCACCCATGACAACTTTGACCCGAAAGGGGCATCCTTTTGTGTGGACCGAGAGATGCCAATAGGATTTTCAGTAGTTGAGACAGAGTCTGACGAGCGGACCGATCCTGAGACTACTAGAGGAGTGTGTTGAGTATGTAGTGTTCTACGACGCATCATGAATCGAGCTTGGTTGTTCCCTGATGCAGAGGCAAGTGGTGGTTGGCTATGGCTCACGTCAGTTGAGGCCACACGAGCGGAACTACGTGACCCATGATCTTGAGTTGGCAGTGGTAGTCTTCGCATTGAATATGTGGTGGCACCACCTGATGGGCGAGTAGTTTATCGTCTACTCTGATCACAAGAGTCTCAGATATAGAAGGATCTGAATTTGAGACAGAGGCGGTGGCTTGAGTTCCTCTAGGATTGTGACTTTGAGATTGTTTATACTCTTGGGAAGGGGAACGTTGTGGAAGATGCTCTCAACAGGAAATCCAGTTCGCAGTTGCTGGATGAGGCAATGAGGCAGTTGGCCTCTTTACAGTTATCCTTCATGGATAAAGATGAGGGAGCTTACCTTCAGTTGATGGTTGTTACCCCTACACTATTACAATGAGTCAGGGAAGCACAACTCGAGGATGATATCTGTGAGACTCTACGTGCTCAGATATCCGCAGGTGATGCTGTTGATGGATATTCAAAAGGTGGGGAGCACGTTGTTCTTTTCAAAGGCGCAAAGTAGTACCAGTGACGTTGTGGGAGGAGGTTCTGAGGGATTTACATACATATCCTTTGGTGGTGCATCCAGGCATGGCAAATATGTACCATGACCTCCGACGTCAGTTCTAGTGGCCAGGAATGAAGAAGAGTGTGACCGAGTTTGTTTCTCGGTGCCTTACTTGTCAGCAAGTAAAGGCTGAGCACCGGTTTCCAGCAGGTTTGACTCATCCCCTTGAGGTTCCAGAGTGGAAGTGTGATGGGATATACATGGACTTCGTGATGGGTTTACCACGTACGTCCAGGGGACACGATTCCATCTGGGTGATCATTGACCGACTCACCAAGTCGTCCCACTTTCTAGCCATACGGGAGCAGAATTTAGTAGAGAGATTGGGACATCTCTACGTGCAGGAGATAGTTCGACTTCATGGAGTGCCATCAGTGATCATCTTAGATCGTGATTCTCGTTTTACATCCCGTTTCGGGAAGGGATTGCACAAAGCTTTTGGGACTCAGTTACGCTTGAGCACAGCGTTTCATCCTCAGACTGGTGGATAGACAGAGCCGACCATCCAAGTTCTAGAGGATATGCTACGAGCTTGCATACTTGACTTCGGTCATAGCTGGGAGGATCACCTACCACTGGTGGAATTTTCTTATAACAATAGTTATCATTGCACTATTGGTATGACACCATTCGAGGCTTTGTACGGGTGACCTTGCAGGTCACCACTTTGTTGGACTGACCCAGGAGAGTCAGCACTCATGGGCCCAGAGATGGTGCGAGCTACTATAGAGAAGGTGCAGGTCATCCAGGAGAAGATGAAGACTACACAGAGTCGGAAAAAGTCTTATGCCGACAGGAGATAGAGGCCCTTGGAGTTCGAGGAGGGAGACCATGTGTTCCTTCAGGTCTCACCTCGACAGGGACTGCGAAGATTTGGCCAAGGCGACAAGCTATCTCTGAGGTTCATCGGACCTTTTCAGATTCTTAGTAGAGTTGGCGAGGTGGCGTACCTCTTGGATCTACCTCCTCAGATGGACCAAGTACACAACATCTTCCATGTGTCGCACCTACAAAAGTACGTGCATGATCCATCACACGTTATCGACTGGGGTGAGCTGGACATTGATGATGGAGCGACCTTTGCTGAGTACCCAGTGGAGATCAAGGATCAGCAGGAGAAGATCCTTCATGGGCGAGCTATTCCCTTGGTGCGTGTCTGGTGGCAGCACAGGAATCTCTAGGAGAACACGTGGGAGTGGGAGGCTCAGATTCGTGCACAGTACCCACATCTTTTTGAGTAGCCTTTGTTTTGGATTTTCGAAGACGTAAATACCTAAGGTTGGGAGGATTTAATGTCCTGAATTTTTCCATGTATTATTTTAATATTATATGTGAACTATTTCGAGACCAGGATTTGAGACAACGTGCAGTTCCGAGACCCAGTGAGCTCGGAACAAATGTTTGAATTTAATTAAATAATTAAATAACACGCACGTGGGGTTTTCCTGAAAAATTTGAATAACTCAACAATGGGTGATCGGATCAGAAATCTGAGGGCACCGTTGCATTCAGAGCATCGATTTTACCTTAGGTGAGGCCTAACATCGGTCGATGCAGGTCGATGGTGAAATCTAGTTTTTGGACGTAACTGTAATAAAATATTTAATAAAAATATTTTATAAAATATTTCTGCAGCGTAGTCTTTTAATCCTTTAAATTAAAGATTTTGCGAGGGATCAGGGTTACATATCTCATAACCCTGAATTTCACCAAGAGGCTTTGGGAAGCTCTGGAGAAAACCTCCCAACGCGGCGACGACGTTCTTGACGAGTTTCGCTGGTGACGACGACGCGACAACCGGATCTTCGCCAATGAATGCCACAGATCCAGGTAGGGCGTTTAATCTCTTTGTGATTTCTTTCCCGTTATTGATTTCCACGACGGACGCATACCAATCAACGAACAGATTGGCCTGCGGATTGATCATTATGCGGGATGGGTTATCTGAGGGATCTTTTGGGGATTGATTCTTGAAGGTTATTTTGGTTTCGTTTAGCCTTCTAATGGTGAAAAACCAAGATCAACACAAACATAAATCGAGGTTCATTCCTCTCGATTTGTTGTGCCTTTATTCCCCAATTTCTCACGTTCTTCATGTGTATTCTACGTGTTCTTCTCGGAGGTATGAACGATGGATCGTTGTGCATCCGTTGTGTGACACAACGATCCCAAACTGAAGATCTGGCATCGAGATGACCCCACGGAGGTGCAACGGTAGTGGCGATGGATGGATCTAATCAGATCAAAAGATATAGTTCTTCGAACAATTTCCGCATGGGTGACCAGAATCAGATTTTGGAGCCGATTGAAGGTCCGAAAACCACGGATTCTGCATCACAACGACGAGGCGATCTGAGATCTCGAGTTTCGTGGCAAACAGATGACAGATCGCAAATCTGGAGGTTTGGACGAGGCGCGATGAGGAAGACGATGGTTCTGGAGAAATCCTGACTACACAACGTGTAGTATCTGCTACACAGTGTGTGTTCGTCGGTAGACTACCTAGCGTGTACTCCGAAAGGACATGGACACAGGTTGGGTACACAGCCAAGGACACGATGTGTATACCCTACCCCGACCAGACCCGTCTAGATACACGGGATACCTCGTGTACTGGTACACGGGCAAGGCGACACGGGTTGAATCCGTGTACGAGCACATGGCCAGCGTACACAGAACGAACCCCAGACACTCGGACACAGTGTGTAATCCTTCTACATGACATGCAGTTGCTTTTATACGACAAGTTTTAAGACACGGGCCGTGTTACATGGGCAGTACTCGGAGTTAAGGAACACTGCGTGTGACCCTACTACACACCGTGTAAATTATTTTACATGAATTGAGCTAGTTTTCTTCTGTGACTTGGACTAGATTTCTTAGGGTTCGTACCCTTGGTCTTTCCCCAGAGGGTTTTTGGTATCATTTCCTACATACAGGAGTATGATCCCTTCAACACAACTTCCTGAATAGAGTTGTTGGAATCCCCTCTGTGAGACTTAGAGATGGATCCTCTATTCCTTCCTGGTACCCTAGGTAGAGTTCTTGGTATCGACGTGACCTACCTTACCCGGGCACCGATCCTCTGCTTAGAGGATTAGTTCATAATGAGTTGTTGGAATCACCCCTTGATGCGTCAGATGAGGATCACAACCAGTTGCTATGGGGTGATTCCAACAACTCAGTCTGAACTAATCCGCTAAGAAGAGGATCAGCGCCCGGGTAAGGTAGGTCACGTCGATACCAAGAACTCTACCTAGGGTACCAGGAAGGAATAGAGGATCCGACTCTAAGTCTCACAGAGGGTATTCCAACAAATCTATTCAGGAAGTCCTGCTGAAGGGATCATACTCTTGTACATAGGAAATGATACCAGAAACCTTCAGGGGAAAGACCAAGGGTACGAACCCCAAGAAAGCTAGTCCAAGTCACAGAAGACAACTGGCTCAAGCCATGTAAAACAAGTTACACGACGTGTAGTAGGGTCACACACCGTATTACTTGACTCCGGGTACTGCCCGTGTAACACGGCCCGTGTCTTAAAACTTGTCATATAAAAGAAACTACACGGCGTGTATAAGGATTACACGTCATGTCCAAGTATCCGGGGTTCGCTCTGTGTATGCTTGCCATGTGCCCGTACACGGCCTCAACCCGTGTCGCCTTGCTTGTGTACCAGTACATGGGGTATCCCATGTATCTGGACAGGTCTGTCCAGGGAAGGGTATACACACCGTGTCCTTGGCCGTGTACCCAACCCGTGTCCGTGTACTCCCGGAGTACACGCCAGGTAGTCCGCCGATGAACACACGCCGTGTAGCCCATACTACACGTCGTGTAGTCGAGATTTCTCCAGAACCGTCGTCTTCCTCCTCACGCCTCGGCCAAACCTCTAGATTCACAATTTTTCATCCGTTTTCCATGAAACTCGAGATCTCAGGTCACCTCACCTTCGTGATACCGAATACGTGGGTTTCAGACCTTCGATCGGCTCCGAAATTCGATTCCGGTCACCCATATAGAAATCGTTCAAAGAACGATATCTTCCGATCTGCTTTGATCCGTCCATCGCCACTACCTTCGCACCTCCATGGGGTTTTCCTGATTTCAGATCTTCAGTTTGGGATCGTTTCATCGCACAATGGATGCACAACGGTCCATCGTTCATACCTCCGAGAAGAACGCATAGAACGCACATGAAGATCATGAGAAATTGGGGAAGAAAGGCATAGAAAATCAAGAGGAAAAAACCTTGATCAATGTTCGTGTTGATCTTGGTTTTTCACTATTAGAGGGATAAACGAAACCAAAATAACCTTCAAGAATCAATCCCCAAAAGATCCCATAGATAACTCATCCCGCATAACGATCAATCCGCAGGCCAATCTATTCATTGATTGGTCTGCGTCCGTCGTGGAAATAAAGAATGAGAAAGAAATCACAAAGAGATCAAACACCCTATCTGGATCCACGACGTTCATTGGCGTAGATCTGGTCACCGCATCGTCGTCTCCGGCAAAACTTGTCAAGAACATCATCGCCGCGTTGGGAGGTTTTCTCCAGAGCTTCCCAGAGCATGAGTAAGATTCTATACGTTTCAACGATAGGATATATCATGTATGACATATTATGCACCAGACTTGATGTTGCCTATACACCAAGCATGGTAGGTAGATATCAAGTAGATCCAAGAGAACAAAATTGGACTGCTGTCAAGACTATCCTTAAGTATCTAAGAACAACTAAGGATATATTCCTGGTGTATGGAGGACATCAGGATCTTTTCATCAGAGGGTATTATGATGCTGGTTTTCAAATAGATCAGAATGATATAAAGTCACAATTAGGATATGTTTTCTATCACAATGGAGGAGCTGTGAGCTGGAAGAGTTCAAAGAAGCTAGTTGTCACTAATTCTACAACAGAGTCTGAATATATAGTGGCTTCTATTGTAGCCAAGGAAGCCATTTGGATTTGGAACTTTTTCTAGGAGCTTGATGTGGTACCTAGTAGTAAGGATCCCATTACATTGTATTATGATAATACTGCAGCATTGTCTCTTGCAAAGGATCCAAGGTCACATCAACAAACAAAGAACATACTCCGAAAGTATAACCTATTGAGGGATTTCTATCAAAGGGGTGAAGTTGTAGTGAGAAGAGTGTCCATGGAAGAGAATGTGACAAACCCCTTGAGTAAAGTCCCATCTCAGTAGAAGCATGAATATCATGTGAGGGCTAACAGACTGAATATTGTTAGCAATTAGATCTAGTGAAAGTGGGAGTCTGTTGGAGTTGGTGCTCTAGAAACCAACTTCTTTGTACTTTATGATAAACATGAATTCATTGGATGAATATTAATAAACTCCTTATCACATCATGATTGTTCTTCTGCATGACATAGTATGTGATATTGTCCTTAGAATAGATGTCGCACTAAAAGGTTATAGAGGATCCCTGCTATGATGAGAACCCAGAAGCGACACGATACTATTCTTGAATATATATTGAATGACCGAATTATATCATTTGAAGGGACATAAATGATACAGGCTATCAGGGTTGGGGACTCATGAAACTTTGAGGTATCTTCTCATGGTGTGCGCTCTTGGTAATATCCAGGAGGATATTATGAGAACAAGATCTGCTAGTAGGAAATCCACATTCATAAGTGTCATTGGATATCTGTATCTACAGATGTGTGTATTGGTCCTTATACTTTAAGATTATTATTAATGAGTATTATGAATCGCATGCTTAGATGTATTGACTAAAACCACAATGACAGATGTTCGTGGAGAAGTAAGATATATTGGGTGCATCACGAGTAATACTAAATTAATGAATAATGCGAGAAAGTATTTTTCACTTCTACGGGAGTAGATATCTTAGGCCCTTTGATGGAAATGATACAACCTAACTAAATACATGACCATGGTGTTCTCTAGGAAAGTTCAATTCAAGAAATTCAAAGAATGAGAAATTGAGCACATGGGTTGATGAAACCTGCATAAAACCTACTTGATTGGAGATATCATGAAAAAGGGATTATATTACATGGTAAGTGTTCGTATGAGGTGACATATCATTGCGATGTAAACTTATTTCTCTTGGGTTCCTTAACCCATTGCTAGATAGTAATCTTGGACTTTAGGAAAGCCCACCTAATGACAATGAGAAAGAGTCCCAGAGGGTCACACACTAAATGTAGCTAGTATCTTAGTCAACTAATTTATTATTTAACAAATTAAATAAATATTATTCTCGGTTGTAGTTTTATAATTATTCAAGTATGCTTGATCGCATTTATTTCGTCGCTAGTTATTCGAGAGAATATATTGCGAACAAAGTATTTATTTATTGGAAAATAATGCAGTTATATTTATTTAATAAATAAATATTCATTATTCAAGGCCTGGTAAATATTGAGGTGGATTGTTAGACCAAGATATGGGTCCAGTGAGAAACAATATGAAATATTATTTGGTTAAATAATATTTAAATACAACGTTCAAGTTAAGAACATGTCATGGAAATAATAGAATTGCTATTATTATTTGACATGGGGTTTCACATGGAATAATAAAATAAGTAATGAAACTTTTTCTAATTATTTATTATTACCTGGTGAATTAAATTCCCCATTATGTTATTATTATCTAATTAGCCAAGCGGTCATCCCACTGGCTAACCAATGGTTGTGTGCACAACATCTTTGGAGAAAATCTATTGATCCTAGAGAACTATTACCTCTCCAATATCACTCTCAAGAACAAATGAGATCCTCCTCCACCAGATCCATAAGAACGCTTTGAAAGCGATTCTCAAGGTGATCAAAGGTGTACATTTCAAGCGAAAGGATCTTCCACGCTAGCACCCAAAGACTCCTTCAGTGACATCTGGAGATACATGGAGCATGTGTGGATCACCGCTAGAGGAATCCTATCCTTGGATTATACATATCAAAGAATCCTCACCTCAGATCTTCGGTCGCACATATCAACAAAGAAAGAATAACTTTGTAGGTAATTCTTTAATTTAATTAAATTAATTATAAACAAAATATGTCGATCCTCTATTCTCGGTTTCAGGTTATCTTCTTTGTCTTTTATCTTTGATTCAATTCTGTGGATACTGACATTTATAATCGTATTGATCCCAGATTAATCATCGATCATGGAGATTTTCAAAGTTGGGTACACGCCCATCCTGCGCTTCTATTGCACCTGGAACCTACAGGACTAGTGTTGGTGGAGCTTAGTAGTACTCGATGATGATTATCTAAGAAAGTGGTTGGTATTGGTGTTCAATACCTAGGTTATACTTCCTCATCATTTGTTATGTTGGGAATCTTTTACTTCTAGCTGGGAATGCATTTTTATCTTTCATACTTTTATTACATTTATGTTGCTGCACTCTAGTCATTCTATAGGTTATTACATGCATTTTTTCTTTCTTGGGTTGGTACAACTTTATTTATCATGCATGGTTGTGATGTACTAGGAGGTATAATTATGTACAAGTTATTTAGGATAAGGCCTACTCTTTGTGTGATATGCCTACTCAGTTCCATATTTCAGCCATTATCCTATTGGAGGTGGCCTTGGGTAGTCACTCTCAGCTTACCATCGGTCTAGATGGCCCCCTGTGGATTGGTTTAGGAAAGAGTGGTATGAAAGGGTTATTTATTATGGATGATGTTTAGAGATATATGTGTTGTGAGGATTTGGATTAGGACTTAGGGAAATGATGTTTAGGTGTATCAAGTTTTTCTTTCATGTTAGGGAACTTGGTGATAGAGTGATGACCAATGTATTCATACATGGTGACTCTGATAACCTATTTGTAAACTTGATATAATGAGACATTGGTTGAAGGGAATCCAATGATACATGAATCATATTGGAATGGGTCACTAACTTTCATGTCCTTCTTGAGATAAATCCCTAGATATGAAAATATAACCATGATACATATTGTTGACTTTCAAGATGTCACCATGATGACAGCCAACTAAGATACCAAGATAGGGTTGTGATGATGATCAATTGAGTGACGAGGCTTTAGTGTAGGGGCATGTTAATGAGTTTCTCCATCTAGGAGAGCAGTGAGTAGTACTTCCACCCATTAAGTGATGCATAGACCTACCCCCCATAGTTTAGGTTGATGTTCATCTTCAGTCCAAGTAGTTAGTTGTTCCAGCAGGCCAGGACGATGATGTACATAGGATGAGTGCACCACATGAGTTTTAGTGGTAGAGACCACTTAGATTTCATAGTGATCTAGACCCTTAAGTAATGGAGGATTGTCTTGAGTCTATATCCTGATCATTCCAACTCATTCAAACCCCAAATGACCATATGGTTCCACTCATGAACAATATTCTTCATGGAGTAGTAGATCATTGGTGGAATTTGGTCACCTAGACCCAGGATGATGCAACACTCCCATGCACTGAGTTTCAACACTTATTCTACAGCGAGTACTGTCCCTAAACCTTTATCTCTGTGTGGATCCAGGATCTTCTAGAGTTACAACAGGGTGATATGACTATTGTAGAGTACTCATCATGGTTCACCAATATCACATGATACTCTCATGACATGGTTTAAGATGGATACTTATGGGTGTGTAAGTTTGAGGAGGGACTCCATGAGGAAATCCAAGCTACTACGGTCTCTCTATATATTCCTACCTATGTTAGGGTGCTAGAGTGGGTCTTGGTGATGGAGAGATTCCTAGCATAAGAGTGTTGAGTGGATGGATCTGGAATTGGCCATCATAGAGTAGGGTCATCTATTGTAACTGATAGATTATGGACTTTAGGTACTTAGAATACGAGATCTTCATGTAAGTTTTCTCATTCTTAGTGATCAATAGTATAGGGATACCATTGGGGATCCTTTCAGATGAGATACATATGATTTTATGGTTATGACAAGTGGGGTCACATGGTGCGTGATTTCCCAACCCAATGCACTGGAGATGATGGATAATCCATGAATAGACCTCCATAATAGAGGTAACATCATAATTAGGGATCTGCTATGGGTGGTTAGGGTAGCCCTTGGGGAGGCAATGTTGATTGAGAAGCTAGTAGAGCCCCATGTAGAGGAGCTGCATGTGGAGAAAGATGATATGACCTAATTCTACCACCACCACTAGGTAGAACACACTAGGCTCATAGGCATGGTGGTTGAGAGCATGTTTAGCTACAAGATATAGAGGGATATGATCAGGTTGTGCATTAAAAGATTCAAGGTATGATCTTTGAATTCTCTACTTTAGCACTAGTACTTATAGAGATAAGAGTGAGTCATTATTTTTTCACCTTATCCCTTTTTTGATATATTGAGATCCCATTGGAGATTTTATCCTATAATTTGTGGCCATAGATTCATATAATGAGTGATTCCACTATTTCACATGTTTGCCAGTAGTGTGAGATAATTCTCGATGGAGATAGATTTATATGGAACCTCTTGGTAGTTTCAATGAAATTGTTTAATGTTATTCTAGGTATGTACTAGCTATCCATGGTATGTTCCCAGATAGACTATCGTATTAGGAGAGTTAGAAGTCTAAAATTAGATGGGATGATATTCTTCTTAAATGGTAAGAAGGACCTGTTGGCAGAATAAGTGGTGACCATGAGCAAGAAGTTACATCCTATATCCCATCAGTTTGTGAGTTTACCCTTGGTGCAATGGGCACTTCAAAAACTTGGATTATAGAGGCAGTGTATGAGTACATGGATGTTTTCCTTGAAGATGTTTTAGAACTACCTCTACATTGAGAGATCTATTTCTGCATTGACTTACACCCCAATATTGGACCGATATCTTCTACGGTATATCATATATCCCTTAACGAGCTTTGAGAGATAAGGGTGTAGTTAGATGACCTTCAAGAGAAGGGTTTCATTAGACCTAGTGTGTCCCCCTAGGTGGCTCTGATGTTGTTCGCTAAGAAAGTAGACAAGATATATGATTATTCATTGATTATCATCACTTGAATCAAGTGATTATCAAGAATAATTACCCATTTTCAAGGATTTATGATCTCTTAAACCAACTAAAATGTGTGAGATGGTTCTCAAAGATTAACCTCAGGTATGACTACCACTAGTTTTAGGTTCATAAGGAGGGAATACTGAAGATGACATTATGATGTCTCACGAGCATTATGAGTTCCTAGTGATGCCCATTGGTGTGATGAATTCCCATGATGTCTTCATGGGACTCATGAATTGGATATTTCAACCTTTCTTAGATCGTTTCATGGTTTCCTTTATCAATGACATCCTTATTTACTCTATGTCAGAGGAGGATCACACAAAACATTTGATGATGGTTATGAACTTACTATAGGAGCATAAATTATATGGTAAACTCTCAAGGTGTTAGTTCTAGACTAAATAGGTTCACCTTCTGGTGAATTTCATCTCAGGGCATGGTGTGTCTTTAGACCTAGAAAAGATAGAGGCAATGCTAGATTGTGAATCACCCAAGAGCATATCTAAGGTGAGTTTTTTTACTTTAGCTATATAATATAGGAGGTTTATGGAATAATTTTCTAGGATTGATTCCCCTTTAACAACCTTGACATGAAAAGTATTTTCATTCACCTAGAACGAGAAATTTCAGAAATCCTTAAAGGATTTGAGGTAGAGGTTGAGAGGTGGTCCTATTTTGAGACTACCAGAGGAGGGTGCTAAGTATGTGGTGTTATAGAATGCCTCTGGAGCTGGGATCTGGTGCGTGTTGATGGATATGTATGAGGTGATTACTTACATGTCTTGGAATTTGAGACCCTATGTGTAGAACTATTCAACCCATGACTTGGAGTTGGAATCAGTAGTCTTCTCCTTAAGGATGAGGAGGAATTATCTTATGGGTGAGCATCTTTTGGTTTACTTGGACCACTAGAGTCTCAGGAACATATTTTCCTAGATAAAACTCAACCTTATACAAAGTAATTAGCTAGATTACTTACAATACTATGACTTCAAGATAGTATATACTCTAGGGAAGGTTAGTATGGTATCATATTTCCTTGGTATAAAATCTCATCAATGCTTGGTGGAGGAAGAGACATAGCAGTTAAACTGGTTACTACTAACCCCGATTGAGGAGAGGGAAACAACTTTTCTCCATTTTATGGTAGTGACTCCACCTCTTCTACATCATGTGAGATATTCACAATTGGGAGACATTAATTGTGAAGTTCTATATGACCAAATATCCTCAAGAGATGCAACAGATGGATTTTTGGAAGGTGGGGAGCACATTATCCTTTTTTAAGGATAAACGGTAGTACCTATCACATCAAGATAAGATATGTCGAGGGAGTTTCATACAAGCCCCTTTGTGGTACATATTAGAGTGGTGAAAATATACTAGGACCTTCAACATTAGTTTTAGTGGGAAGGAATATGCCAAAATGTTATCGAGTTTTTTTCTTTATGTCTCACATGTCAATAGGTGAAGGCAGAGCATCAAGTTCTAATAGGTTTGAATCAAACTCCTGAGATACCTGAGTGGGATTATGATGAAATATCAATATATTTTGTGAAGGGGATTCCAAGAATAGTGAGAGGCCATGATTTTATCTGAGTGATTATTGATCGAATTACCAAGTTAAATCACTTATTTTCCATCCAAGAGTAGAGTTAGATGGAGATTTTGGAGTGTTTGTATATATGAGATATCATCCAAATTCATGGGGTACCCTCAATGATTGTATTCAACCACAATTCTCTGTTCACATCATGGTTGTGGATAGGTTTTAAAGAGGACTTTAGCACCTAGTTACAGATGAGCACGGAATTTCACTTCTATATAGATGGCCAAATTGAAAGAACTGTCCTAGTTTTAGAATACTTACTGAGAGAATGTGTGTTGGACTTCAATCAGAGTTGGTAGGATCACCTACCTTTGGTGGAGTTCGCTTATAATAATAGTTATCACTCTACTATTAGAATGACACCATTTGAGACTTTGAATGGGATACCCTTCAAGTCACCCTTATGCCAGATGGAAATAGGTGAATCATCACTTATGGGACCAAAGTTGGTATAGGAGATGATGAATAAAGATCAAGTGATATGAGAGTAAATGAAGACCACTCAAATTTAGTTGAAATATTATGCATACTAATATTATAGAACCTTATACTTTGATAAGGGAGATAATTTATTCCTGAAGGTCTCTCCATGATGAGGTTTGTAAAGGTTTGTTCGGGGTAAAAATCTATCCTTAAGGTTCATTGGTCCATTCTAGATATTGCGTAGGGTTAGAGAGGTTTCATATCGCTTGGATATACCCCCACAGTTGGACCAAGTGCATGAAATCTTCCATGTTTCATAGTTGAGGAGACATGTGGAAGAACCATCACATGTTATTGACTATAGAGGGTTGAACATTGATAGTAGAGCCACTTTTTTGGAGTACCCAATGGAAATCAAGGATCAACATGAGAGGATACTTTTTGGGAAATTCATCCCACTAGTACAAGTTCTTTGGAAATATGGGAACCTCTAAGAGAACTTATGGGAGTGTGAGATCCATATTCAGGCTCTGTACCATCACCTTTTCAAGTGGGTTTTTCTTTTGGGGGGTGAAAATCCTTAAAGTCATAGAGAATTTAATGACTCCAATGTTCATTTCTATACCTTTGGGTTATTTCTATGTATTATTATGAGATTTTCTTTAGATTTGGCATCATATTACAAGTGTCATGGAAACCCATAATTGATATATTAAAAATATTAAATATATTAAACCATGTGTGTGCATCTTTATGGAAATAATGGATTTCATCTTGAATGGAGTTTTGGATGGGGAAATCTATACCTTAATTAGTTTCATAACATGAGTTTTACCCTAGGTGTGATATAAGGTTTGTTCACATCGAACCTCCAGCCGATGTGCAGTCACATGCACATAATAGAGGAATTCAATTAATTAAATTAAAATAATTAATTTAACATGTCTATTTGGATAAACCCTGAAACTAAACCCTTTATAATATATATTAAGATAATTATAAAGGGTTAGTAACATAACCCTAGATACTGGGAGATCCACCATTGAGAGGATATTTGATGAATGAATGTAGGAGGATCATGGGTTGGAAATCAAATTCAACAAAACTCATCATCATCATCGATGTGGGATGGTTCTTCATCTAGATCAATCCAATGATGAGGTAGGGCTTTGTTATTTGTGGATTATTTCCCTATTTTTTTAGATTTAGATCATGGATTATTTATCTAATTTGGAATCATACTTATACCTTGTTAAAGAATATCCCCATCAACTTAATCTTTTCTTTAACCCTAGATTTAATCTATTGTGCTGGAGTTTTTCTGATTTGATATCTATATTTTTGATTGTGTTCGATGGATAGGTTTCCAATAACCATTGATTAACATGCATTTTTTATTGTGATTTTATTCCACTGTTCTTTGTGTGTTTGTCGTTGGCCTATGATAGGCCAACGATTCGACAACTAGTCTATTTTGAGATCTGATCAAACATGGATTCATTTTTTTTTCAATCTATAATGAAGATGGTGATTTTTGGAAGTGATGATGATCCAAGGTGGATTCTGGATGAATGATGGAGGATTAATCCCTTGGATGATGCTGGAGGCATGACAGACTTTGTGGGGATCAATGGGAATCCTGATTTCTAACCACCGACGGTCATAAATTAATGACTAGAGGAGTTTCATTCAATTTTGGAAGCACAAATGAAGCTACCAGTTAGATATATAGTGGGATATATGGATGAAAAAATCTTCAGAAGGAATACTTCACTTTCTATAAAATTCCCGACGACACACCATGTGTTCTAGAAGAGCACACATAGTGTAGTCCTCTTTATGTGATGTCTAGGGTTTCTAGGCAAGTTAAATATCACATGATTATGTGGAAGGACCACACACCAGGTGACCCTAACTAGACCACCAATCCATATAAAAGTATTACATTCCTGGTACCCTAGGTAGTCCCACACATCATGTTCCCTGATCGACTTTTCATGCATATGGTTTTTTGCATGCCATGCCGGGAATGAGACATGGTCAAAAAAAAAACTTGAGACTACACATCATGTACACTAAGAGACAAATTGTGTACTTTTCTTTAGATGTTATACCACTCATATATACTTCTTTGGGACTCCAAATAAAACCCTCAAGTGGTCCATCGTAAGTAAAATTTCATATAGAATATGATGGTGACCTTTATTTTGATTTCAAATATACTCCATGAGGTGGCATGAGCAGTTCAATTATCCCAAAAAGGTTGGATGATGTTGAGACTCAAGTGTGATATTTATAGAAACATCAGGGTTGAAAACCCCCTGATAGAACACGTAGGTTAGGTCATGGGTCCCTCATTTCCTATAAAGGTAGGATTGGAAACCCCCTTGCACCACCCATAGGGCATGTTTCTTCTAGATGTGGAGTGAAACCACCTCATCATCGAGTGTAAACAAGGCATGGGTCCTCCACTCTCTTAGGGTCAACGCACCCTTGGTCATGACATATCATCGATGAGGCATGGGTACCTCATATCTAGTGAGGATTATGTTGGGTTACTGGAATGAGGAAAGAAATGATACTTAGAGTTTCATACAGATCATCCATAGTTGGATATGAAGACCGAGATCCCTCTCTCTCACTTTGACTTTAGTTATTCTATGAGCATATATGTTTGTTGGGTTTTTTATCCCCTCTTTTTCATGTGGGTTGAGTTGACTATTTATTTTTATTTCTTCCTCCTTTTTATGGAATCCTACTTGGTTGTATATACTCATCCCTACATGGGATTTTCCTACACATGTCATGTCTTATAAAGATTATATACAGTTATACGGTGACCTTGGAAAGCTGAATATTGGTGGATCTTAACACTACTTAGTGACAATGGTCATAGATGATGGTTGATATTAGTGTTAGAAAGAAGGATTTTTCCTCCTCATCAATTGTTAGGTTGGGACTCCTTTTACTTTTGGTTGGGTGTTCATTTTTCTCTTTCATACTTTGGTTACATTTATGTTGTTCCACTCTGGTTGTTATAGAGATTATTACATGCATTTTTCCTCATGGGTTATTATATTTTTATTTATCTTGCATGATTGTGATGTACTTTGAGGTGTGCATGTGTATAGGTTCTTTAGGATAAGGGATCCCATGTATGTGATATGTCTACTCAGTGCTATTCATCCACCCCTGGCCTATTGTAGGAGATCTTGGGGAATTACTCTCGACTTACTGTTAGTCCAGGCGGGGCCTCAGTGGGTTAGGTCATGATATGTATTGATAATAAATACAAATGGGGATATTGTTGAACCAACTTTGTCTGTGCTGTGTTTTTTTTCAAGGAATTTTAATAAACATGAAGTCCCAATTATTTTTTATGCTAATATAGAAGAAAGAAGAATTGGAATGAAAAAATATGGCTTGTAAATAACTAGAATAATCCAATCATGTTGATAAAAGTAGTATCCCCAAGAAGGTTTTTATTCATACTAAGTGAATAAAGATTCAAGAACATGTCTTCAAAGTTAAATAAGGAAATATATTTCCTTTGGTGTGATGTAGATTCATTTACATTAAGGTAAGAGATGTTGAAGTATTTGATTTCCATAGATAATTTATAAGAATTACATAATTAATTAGATGATTTTAAGGAATAATGAAAAGGAAAGATGGTAATGGGAAAAGGAAATCTAAAGAGAAGAAGTAGGTTGTGGATTTCAGAAGAGTACCTATTCTGAGAATCTATAGAGCTTGGAAATCTTGTTTTGTGAAGTGATATTTTAGAAGTAAGTGGCTGGATGCCTATTTTTTCAAAGTAATTCAAAAGTAATTTTTTTTCCAACTTAAAACTAGCTACACACTCGAGAAACCAACCCATTACAGGGAAAACCGACCAATATAAAAGGAAAATATAGTATCGAGTGGTATGGAGGAGGCATAGAGCTGGCATGGGGAAGCGTGTGAGAAATAGGGGTCAAGTTACCATGAAAGGATCTAGGGAAAATCTATCAGGTGGTGCGGGTACTAAGGGATTTTTAGGGTGTAAAAGAAGTGATTTGGTTGATAAACTGGTGCGTGCCCAAAAAAAAAGTCTAAGTGGGACTCATATATATGTGACACTATTTATTTCTTAATAAATGCATGATTTTGTCTTATACAATTTCATTCATCATCGTATTCCTTGTGCAACTGGATATATGCCATTCCATTTTTTATTATGACATGTTCCACCACTAGAGGTGTGGAGAGAGATTGAGTTACAATCCCATGATGCATGTGGGAGTTTTCAAATATTATCAGAAGTTTATACCTATATAAAAAGTTACATAATATCATAAAAAGGTTGAGAATAAGTTCATAAGCCTTTTTGTAAGTTCATAAGACTTAATGTGTACTATGTAAGACTTTGTGAGAATTTATGCATAGGACTTTCAAAGTGATTAAGAATTTGATGATTTATAAGGATTTTAGGAAATTGTGTAAGACTTCATAAATCATAATCCTTATCTAAAAGTTTTATGAAATTCAATTTTTCCAAAAAAAAATGAAGTGGAACCTCATACACAAATTCACCCAAAGGAAATAAAATATGAATAATGATTAAATAAATAAATGTTATGCCAAGTGTTTAAATTAAAATATCATGTTTTGGTTAATCATGATCCTATTAGATAATAGAGAGTAAATAATATATCTAGAGAAATTTATGCCACAAAGAAAGAAGAAAGCCACAACTGTAATATATTCCCATGAATGCATAAAATATACATAAGTAAGTTTCCCAGAAAGATTATAGAAAGATGAAGATTCATGATTTTATAGAGGAAAATAAATGATAGGAATACACTATATTTAAAAATATCATGAGGAATCTGAGTCATCAAAAAGATAGAAGAAGGAGTTTTAAAGAGAGATATTTTTAAGAAAGTTTAAAATACTGAGAATCATGGAGATTCAAAGTGCATATTCACACAGTGAAATGAATACAGAAGAATATAGAGATAATAGATACTAATTAATTATCATTCATATATATATATATATATTATAGGCTGAAGAAAATTAATACAGGGTTGATACTACATTAAGTAGAAAATTTTTTCAGTTTCAAAGAAGACAGAAGATCTGACACTATTAATTCTCTAAAGAAGTTACATGTGTTGAAGATAAAGGAAATAGAGGATCCATTATAGTTATATTACAATGAATAATAATAATAAGATGAAAGAAGGGTTTTTTAGTTCATTTTACATAGGAAGATAAGTCTTGAATTTTTGTAAGAGAATAAGGATTAGCTCTCAAGTTTTATATTGGGAAGAAGAAAAGGAAGGTGCGTTTATTATTTTTCATACAAAATAAGAAAAATAGAAATTTACTTGACCTTGTGCATGTAAAAAATAAGAATAAGAAGAAGTGTATCTTGTATGTTTTTGTGAAAGTAAGGGAAGAATAAGACAAGGAAACACATCAACAACTTGTAGAAGTCTAAATTGGAAGGAAGATTCTCTTGTTGTTACCAGACACTTTATTGTACACTATTGTGAGGTAGTATAAAGACCCATCAGGATGATATAAGAGTTCAAGATAAACTATAAATTGTTGTGAGACATGTAACATGAGTTCTAGGATACTCCATACTCTTTTGTATCCCACTATATACTTATACTATAATGGGTCCCCTTGAGTTTTAAGTGTTTGGGACTGAAAATTTTGATTTTTGAGCACTTTTTTCAGGCCGTATGGTAACCATACGGGGTTTTAAACCATATAGGAAAAGTGTATGACTCTGGAAAACTTTATTTCTAGTGTAATTCACATGGTTTCTGTATGTTTTGGTAAACTGTGTGTATAAACCATGAAAACTACCCAAGAAGGGGTATTTAGTTCTTTCTTAGGTGCTTTTAATTGGCATTTACCCTCTTTCCTTCCCCTATTCAAATGTGTCGACTCGAAGGGATTCAAGGATGATTCTACCCTCTTCCACTTTGACCAAGGGTGTATTTTTTCATGAATGTTCAAATTAAATATCCCTTTTTCTCTTATTCTTCCTTTCCTTTTCTTCATCCTTCCATTTATTCACCTTTTGCTTCTTCTTCCTTGCCCTAATGGCCATGTTGGCCAAAAATAAGGTCTATGATTTGTCTAAATATGGGGATTTTGATATTTAGGGCATGTGAATATTCTCTTGGGACCAATAATATCCTTTTTCATTGAATGCAACACGATTTCTTTGGATTTAAGTAGGTGGTTCTATGAAATTTCATTTATTTTTCATGCTATGTGTGGTTGAACTTTATAAACCTATCTTTTAATTAGGATTTAATTATAAATTCTAGTATTGGTTAAGTTTCATTGGTTTTATTATGTTAGTGTTTTTCAATATTGACATTAAAGGGTTTTTCATTAGTTTCTTAGTTATATACACCTAGAATGAATTTAAGTGCACTCTAAGTGTTTGAAAAAAATGTCCAAGAGGATCTTTTCAAAGAAATTGATAAACAAAGTGAGATTTAGATTCCCAGATGATTTCAAAAATGACTTATCATGTGTTATTTTATGGGTTTAAATGTTTACAAGGTTCAAGGGGTTTCTTGGATATAAGTATATTTTTTATTGAGTTCATGGATCTTCTTTGATATATTCCTCTGTTGCGTACATGTTGACTCATGTTTATATTACTTGATTCAAGTTTAATTGATTACTAATACCTATCAAGGTGTATTTTTTCATTTTTATTCAATATTATTTCTCATATTTGAGTTAATTAAAATTTTCAATCAAAGATATTTTCAAAGTTACATTCAAAGATGGTTTAAAATTGGTTTTAAAAATTGGTATCCAAGTTTTTCAAAGAATGGATTATGACTAAAGCCCCATTTAGAAAATTGTATCAATGGTTTCTATAATATAGGATACACCTTTGGTTTGGTTACCTTTCATTATTATTTATATGAATTTATGTATATTTTGAGATAAAGTTGGTCATGGTTTATTACTTATGTGAATAAAAAGGGGTTTCCTATTAAAGGGTGTGGGGTGGTGAGATTAGGAATTTAAATTGTGATGGATTGACTTGTGTGATTTTATCGATATGTGATTAATGGGTGTTAAAGTACTTCCTCACCTCACTTAGCTTGCTTCATGGGAACCTGGGGTATTTAGGTTAGGGAGACTAGGATTAATCACCACTTTGGACTACTTCACACTAAATAAACAATACTAAGACAAGGTTGTGGTGCCATCAGATGGGTGTCACCACACTACTTGGATAAGACATGATATCCTTAATGGATAGGGTTGCAGTGCCACTAGAAGGGTGTCATCATGCTGTTAGTCCAAGACATGCTCCTCTTAGTATCTCATGTGAACATTTGGATATGATTGGTTATACTCATAACAATGTACGAGGGTTCTAAGGTGCCTTGACCTTATTTACCTTCGGGTGTTACCAATGATTCTTGATTGAGATGTTCATTTACATGGTTTTCCTTTCATGTTTTAAACCATTATAAAGTGTGATATGTAAAACTTTACTTTGATTTCCATATTAATAGGATTTTATCATATTCGTTATTTTAGCACTAACTTTATTTAATTATCATTATGTGATCACTTAGTGTCATCAATTGCTTTTATATCACTAAGGTTGTCTATGTTGTTTCTCTAACCTTACTTATGTGAAATCCATTATTTATATTCATGTTGATATAGTATATTATTTCCAAGTTGTGTGGTTCTTTATACTTTTCATATGTATGTTATTCCATGATTATGCATACCTTATGTTTTTAGTTATCTCTCTTTCATTTATTGGTTTTAAACTCAACCATCAATTTATTTTTGAAAATTAAGAGGGTAAAGTCATTTTTTTTAAAATCAATTAATTTCCTCCATGAGATAGAGGATTTTCTCTAAATCTTTTATAAAAGGTTTTTCAAATATATTTACAAGAACTAGTTATCTTTCCTTTAAAGAGTTTTTTGGTTTTTATAAAAGTGTGAATATGTGTGTGTTGATATAGTTTTTATTTCTTAAAATTAAAAAAGGTTAGTTTTCTTAAATTTTATTTCACATTATCATTTTTGGACTAGATTATAAAAGAAATTTCATCAAATATCTTTTTGGTGGCAACCTATGGGGCATGTGTAGCTCCCACCCTATATACACACCCTAGTGTGTATGCAGTTCTTATGACCCCTGCATTATGTCTTTTGTGGAAGACATGCATTGTTTTATGACCCCTACCCACTAGCTTTGCCAATGCCCTCCCCCGATGGACTACTCATGCCGCTGCCACCATCCTCACTAACGTCGCTCCGCTCTCCCCACAAATATCATCCCTCCCAAAAAAGTAAGCTTCCTATTGGATTTGATCCCAGATCATGGGAGCATAACCAAATGACCAAATGAATGCTCTAAAATGCATACTTGATAAAATAGTATATTACTCTATATATATTTACATATTGGCATATATATAGATTTATAAATTTATATATAAATATAATATATCAATGTATCAACACACACACATATATTAATATACAATCTAATATAAATAAAATAATACTAATATTTTATAATTACTAAATTAATTACTAATATATATGATTTTATATACTTATTATAAATTATTTATTATTAAATATTGTTTAGTTATTGGTTATAATATCAAATTAATTATAATTATGTTTTAAATCATAATTAATAATAGTTAATTTATTTATACACACACACATATATTATTTTTAATGTTATGTAATACTATTATATGCGTACAATCTATGTCTCTCTCTCTATATATGTATGTATATATGTATGAATGCGTGTGTGAGATATAATATAATAGTATAATGATCATTTATTTAGTTATTATTGATTAATATGTATGTATGTATATATATATATATATAAATTAATCTCCATCTCTCCCTCTCCCCTCTCTCTCTTATATATATATTCAGAGATTAACATAAATATGCTTATAAATACACACACATGCCTATATATATATAACATTTATTTTTAATGCGCGCGTGTGTTTGTATGTCTCTCTCTCTCTCTATGTGTGTGTGTGTGTATATATATATATGTATGTATAGATGTATGGATATGTGTGTGTGTGTTTGTAAAATAATATTAAAAATAACATATATGAATAATACATACATAGATACAAACATATATGTTTGTATTATTCATATATGTTATTTTTAATATTACATGATATTATTATTTGTGTGTGCACGCACGTGTGTGCAGATATACACATCCACACATATATACATGTATATGTATCTGTATAAATTAATGTGATTATAATTATAAATTTATATATATATTTATTAATATAAATATATATTATTATATTTATATATATGTATAAATTAACATGATTATATTTATAAATATATTATATTTATTATATTTATATTATATGCTAATATATTTGTGTATATATATAAATACATATAAGTTTATATATTTATTTATATACTAAAATACTAATTTACACACACACACACACATATATTAATTTACGCTTATAAAAATTAATATGATTATATATATATATATTATATGTTAATATGTGTGTGTGTGTAAATGCTTATAAGTTTATATATTTATTTATATATTAAAACAACAATTTACATATATATACATATATTAATACATACACATATATTTATTTATGTGTGTGTGTATTAAATGTTAATATATTTGTATTTGTGTATAAATACTTATAAGATTATATATTTATTTATATATTAAAATATTAATTTACATATATATATATATATACATATATTAAATAAATAAATATAAATATAAATAAATAAATAAATATAAATATATATATATATATATATATATCTGTGTGTATGTGTGTGTGTATTATATGTTAATATATTTGTGTGTATATTTAAATACTTATATGTTTAAACATTGATAATTTTTGTGTGTTTATAACAACTACTAAATAAGAAATGTTTATAAACACAGCTAAACTAGCGATGTATATAAACATGAATAAATTGGTCATGTTTTAAAATATGGATAAATTAAGAATTAGCGGTATTTTAAAATGTGGATAAATTAGCTATATTAAAATTTAGCCATTTTTTTAGAAAACATGGCTAAATCAAAATTTAGTCATGTTTTCAGAAAACATGGAAAAAATATGTGGCTAAAAGCCTATTTTGGTGTAGTGAACATATCTTAAAGTGATCCTGTAAAGTATTTAAAATACAACCCAGGAAAATTAATAAGTGGTTGATGACCATACATTCCATGACATGCTACAATGAAATCAAACTATAATATTTTTCAATGTATTATAAAACACATGCTTTATATATACACACAAAAATATGTTTACACACACACATACAAAAAAAAAATATTTAATTTGTTTTCATATCTTTGTGTGTATATATATTATAAAATTATATTTATATATACCAATTTTATTGTATGTATTTATTTTGTAATTTATTATAAACCATAGACTTTATATCTATTATTTTATATACTTTATATATGTATGTATTATAATATATAATTATATTTTTTAAAGCTACTTTATATAATTTATGCATGCAAAAAATGATACATCATATGCATTGTCACGACCCGTCCTCGGGGCCCGTATCGTGACTACCCCAAGCCTGCCTTCCATAGGCCAGGGACTGGCGACTAGCACCAAAGGCATAAATTCCGATAACTAGGAAGACATTTCCTTTATAAAAGTAAACAAACACACAGAGTACAAGCGGAAGTAATATACTAAGTAAAAATGAGTACAACAAAAGGTGCTGAAAGTAAAGGGGGCCGGAAATACAAGCCCAACTGTAAAGTACAACTGAAAGGAAAAACAACAACTGAAAGGTAAAGCCGCTACGCCGAGCTGTCCACTGGAAATCCCACCTGAAGGGTGGGTACAGATAGCTCCACTGCTCCTCGGGTCCCGCCGTCTGCCACGGATCCTACCTGAAGGGTAGGTACAGATAGCCTCCACAACGCTCTCGCCCGTCAACCTCCTCCGAGTGTCGTCTCACCGTGAAGTCCACCTCCGGATACTGACTCGTCGTGTAGTCCACCTCTGGGTACCGTCCAGTCCTCGAACACTCGGCCTCCGTCAGCACTGTCCGTCGTCTGTAACCAACACAACGAGGTGCGGGCATAGCCCGTGCAGGGGTGAGTATAACGATACTCAGTAGGGACCCCGAGACCCTCAAGGTCTCACTAAAATCAACAAGGATAACCACAAAGAAGATCTCAATAGAAAACCTCTACTTAGGTATATGCCCATACATATACCTAAGTTATCAAGTAACTCATCTCAATCACGAGGAAACATAAGGATTATGAAATCAACGGATAACCACTACCCAGATATATGCCCATACATATACCTAAGTTATCAAGTAACCCATCTCAATCATGAGGAAACTCAAAGGTCATTGACTCAGCTCAAACCAGGATTTTCATTATCGAAACCGTAACTGCTGAAGAGATCCGTCTCTGGAGTGTACAGTGGTCCTGTCACGACTCCGAGGTACTGCTCACTAACCTAAGACTGCTGAGGTACTCCTCCTGTCGAGTACTGCGGGTTTGCGGCCAACTACCGGGCGCTCCGTCCGCTGAGGGTCTGTCGCCAAATACCGGGCGCTCACCCAAATAGCCTACAGAGGTACTCCTCCAGTCGAGTACCGCGGGTTTGCTGCCAACTACCAGGCGCTCCGTCCGCCGTGGGTCTGCCGCCAAATACCGGGCGCTCCGTCCACTGGGCTAGTCGACTCACTCCAAGTCGAGTCGGTCAAGCAGTCGTCAGGTCTCAGCCGGCTACACGGTCTCCGTACTCCGCACGCTCGTCTCCGGGAGGGTCCGCTCCACGAGCTACTGTTCGATACTCCAAGTATCACAAGGTCCCACAGAGAAGTATCTCAAAGGACCGTCTCGTCACAGGGGTATCAACGCAACAGACGACGCGTCGATCGGACGCCCGGTCTGTGAGTTATTAGCCTTTTCGTCCCAGGGGCCCGGTTGGTTTCGTGTGCGAACCAATCCCAGCCATATCTCAACTGTACCCTGAACTCCCATAGGGTATACTCAAAGGGACCGTTACTCAACGTAATCACCAACGCCGCTGACGGTTCGTCAAACGGACGTCCTGTCTGAAAGATATCAGCTTTCCCGTTCCAGGGGCCCGGTTGGATTTCGGGTGCGATCCAACCCGGCCACTACCAACTGTATCCAAAACTCGGGCGAAGGATGCCAAAAGTTCCGTATCGTCAACAGGAACTCAACGCAACAGACGGTGCGTCGATCGGACGCCCGGTCTGAGAGTTATTGGCATTTTCGTCCCCGGGGCCCGGTTGGTTTTTAAGGCAAAACCAACCCGACCGTACTCCACCTGCGTCAAAACCTCGGGCGGAGTATGCCAAAAGATCCGTCTCACTAAGAGGAACACAACAAAGCTGACGGCACGTTAATCGGACGTCCAGAGCTCAAGTTATAAGCGTTTCCGCTCCGAGGGCCCGGTTGGATTCATGTTCGATCCAACCCAGTCGTACTTCAAATGACACCGGTTAACCAAACCAGTCACACCATTGCGATCCATACGGAAAAACACACGAGATGGACTACCCATTGGTCCCAAACGGATAGCCGGTGAAAAAGTTGCATTTCACCGCATCATGCGCGAACCGGGCCTCGTGGGGCCCGTGCATCAACCTCGACTTAAATATCCAAAATTAGTCTTGAAACATCCGTCGTAATTCCAGTGTCGCAACGTCACAGACGGTTCGTCATTCCGATACCGTATGAGAGAGATATGTCCGATACATGATCCCGTAATAATAATAATAATAATATTATTCGGTGTTTCGTGGCCCCGCACCACGAACTAGAATTTAGTATCCAACATTAGACTTGAATCGATCGTATTAATGACGGAATTATATCGCCACTGACGGCAAGCCAATCGGACGTCGCACGTATGAGTTATGGTGGGTCGAAGATTTAATAATAATATTAAATCTATTATTTTTCCGAGCGCTTCGGGTACCAGACCCAAAAACCCGAAAAAGACATCCAATATTGGACTCATAAATTCCGTCTCGAAGTCAGGGTCACACTGCCGCAAACGATTCGTGAAACCGAGGTAGCACGAAGGAGTTGCTGGCGAAAAGGTGTTTTATCAACAAAAGTAATAATAACAATATTTTATTGTTATTATTAATTGTTTATTTAATTATATCTTTCTTAACTCCAAAAAAAAAACAATCAAAACACGTTCCTTTTCCCCCTTGTGCGCCAAAATCAAACACCTCTCCCTTATCCCTTTTTGTCTCTTTATTTTATTTCCCAAAACTCTCTCTCTCCAATCTAATAACTTATTCAATCACAATTTCACGCAGCCTCTCCTCCGAACCCCAGCGGCCAACCTCTCGCACCCGCTGTATTTGCCAGAACCGCCTCTCGCACCCGCTGTATTCGCCAGAACCGTCGCGGCTGCCTTCAGCCTGCCGCGCCGCTGCTGTCTTCACCGTAAACCCTGATGCGTCCGCTCCCGCATCACCTGCTTCCTCACACGACTTCTCCCCACGACCTGCACCAACGGCCTCCGCCTTCCGCACTCCATTCCGACTTCGATTTAACTCAGAAAAAAGATACGAATGCATATTCATGATCCTCGGGTCGAGATCTTCGTGTCCGTATGTCGCGCTCAGGGAAACATTGAGTTTCCAGCGTCAATAAATATTTAGACGCCTCCTTCCGCGAGCCATTGTGGCTTCGTTCCAAGCCCGAAAAATTAAACGATCACATAATTGTGATCCTTGCGTCGAGGGCTTCACATCCATATATTGCGCTCAACAAAACTTCGTGTTTCCAGCGTCAATAAATATTTGGCATTGAAGAACGTACGAAGAACACGTGAAGAATAAAAAGAAAAAGGAGAATGGTTTATGTGCGGGACGATGTCCATGTTCATTTGGTCATCATCATCATGAATTTTAGATATGAAGAATCAATAAAACGAATTCAATCATATATAAAAACCCCTACCTTGATAGTCGCACGTTGACGTAGTCGTGGAATATCGGTGTTGATTCCTTTGATGTTGGAGGAAGAGTCGTTGTCGATGGCGTTCGTCGCGGAAAACCGTCGCGGAAGAGATGACGCGGAAGAAGAAAGTCACGTCACGGATACGGCGTCGCGGAAGGACCGTGTTCTTCGGCGAAGAAGTTCTTCGTTGAAGAACGGCGTTCTTCGTGTTCTTCGTCGAGGTTGAAGAAGATGAAGAAACAAGAAGAACCTTCCCAACTCTCTCAAGGAGACAAAACTAAACACCAAAAAAAAATAAGACTATCTTATTTTATTAACACAACAACACACTAGAATTTCAAGAGTTTGAAATTCAAAACACACACACAACTCACCTTATTTAAGTCTAAAGTTATAACTTAAGATATCATAACTTATGAGGGAGTTGAGGGGTTTTAGAGGATATGAAGAGGTGGGGTTCGTGTGGGCCCCACCACCCTCATAACCTCCCAAGGGAGGTTGGGTGGTTACCCAACTTCCAACAAGAGATAACACTTAGAGTAAAATAATAAAAATTGTAGTGTAATTACAAAGTAAACATCCACAATTTTTATTATCAACACTCGTAAGAACGCAACTCCAAAACAGGAGTTCCTAAGCGTTTACCGGCACTACGGTTTCATCGGTGCCCTCGGAATTCGATTCCGAGCACCGGTTCAAAAGTTAGAAATTCCCGCTCGTTCGTTCACTAAACGTACCCGAGCCCAACTTCGGAAATTGATTTCGGGCACACTGGGCCTCGGAATCAGGTGCCGTCAGAAACCGCGCTCTTGTAAAATTCCAAAGAAAATTAAGAAAAAATTTCCCTTGAATTTTACGGGTCTTTACATTACTCCCACCTCAGGGCTTTACGTCCCCGTAAAGCTTCATCAAAAACTAGGGTCACAAAAGCGGTGCAGAGTACGCATCTGAGCCTTCCGCTCCCATGTGCTCACCTGGAGGTTCCCGTACTGTCGAAGGAAGTGCACCCAAGGAATCGATCATCCTCATAGGATCTGCTCCTGTCTATCCTTGATCCCCACTGGAACCTCTGTGCATGTCGCTCTATCATCGACGTCTAACTCCCTGAGGTCGATGATGTGTGAAGGATCAAGCACGTATCTCCTCAATTGAGTTACGTGAAAGTTATCGTGCACCTGGTGCAACTGAGGTGGATGGGTCAAGCGATAAACCACCTCGCCTACCCTGCTGGGGACCTAGAAAGGTCCATTGAACCTCGGAGATCTCTTACCGCCTCGGCTACATCTCCGTAAACCTCTTCGAGGTGAGACCTGTATAAGAACGTGGTCGCCATCCTCGAACTCTAAAGGTCTCCCTTTTTAGGTTAGAACTGAAACTCAAAACTCCTGCTGCCATGAGGGTAAGGTTGGCCGACCCAAGAATGATCGGCTACACCCTCCCATGCACGAGTTTATCTTGTGCTTCCCAGGGTTTCATTTTCGCCGACCAAGGAAAACCCATCCCAACTTTTGCCTAATATCGTCAATTTGAGTATGATCAGTGATTGCCAAAAACATACTCAAACTAACGTCGTAAGGCCTCGACGCTGCCACCAAGAGGTCCTAACCGAGACTCTCGCCTCAAGGGTCAGATCACACCGTCGGCGTAAGTGTGACTATCGAGTCTCCTCCCAAAGGTATCTCCAGACGTGAGGGTCAAGTCAACGGCTTAACCAGAATCTCTAGGTCTGGGACTAGATTCATGGAAGGAAGGGATGATTCGTTTCGATGCCTGTGGCTACAGCAGCTAGTAGAAGATAAATTCCGCACTTCGAATCATCCTTAGAGCCCTTTTTTTGGTCGTACTCCATGACCGCAAGCAGCTACCCTCTTTCCCTGCTCTCCAACTCCCTGAGTCTAGCGGGGACTACAAAGGCGGGTGATGGTAACATGTTGAAATGTACACCACCACGAGCTTCTCTCCAAGCTCTGCCTCCATGTCTGCTGTACTGCAGATTCATCTGTCCTTAACATTTCCTCTTCTTGAAACATTTTACATGCCCAAGTCTCTGAGACTGGTGTCAGTTTCTTGCTTTCCAAACTTCTAACATTCTCTGGCTGTATTCGATCAGCAAAGAATTCTCAACCACAAAGGATCCTTCTAGCACTCTAGACTAAGTAGAAATGCATAGAGAAAAGGTGCTGGCTCAGAAGCCCTTAAACATACCATGGTCAGAGGTCCGACCTCTATTACACTGATTGAAACGCTTCCATCGAGTACCCGATATGTTCGGTACGCCTCGATGAATTCTCAGTTATCAACACGTCGTCCCGCCAAAACTGTAAAAGTTATAGAAATTTCTCGGCCACCTCCTCAAGCCAGTCCTCAGCCGCCTATGAGTCAGGTTCACCTCGGAACATGAGGGTATCTGAAGTTAGAACACATGTAAGGCAGTAAACTTACATGTGTCACCTACCAGTACCGCCGGTTGTAACTGCTGACCAAAAGGTAGTGATGTATAGCTGACACACTACCCAAAGGCACTATCTCAGGCATCGGTTCACGTACCGAAGCCTCACCACTATGAGGACCATCCTCATGGTCATTCACTGGAAAACACTCGTGGCGAAGTCCACCATCCACTCTACTGATGTCTCAGCTAGGCGGAAAACTCTAGCAATCGCCTCCAGCCACTGCTCTGCTGTCTGGAAATCTGCCTCACCTCGTAACTTCTGAGGCCTCTACTGCTGGAACTCGTGCAACGCGCTCCGCCAGCATGCACAGTTTGCTAGTATAGCCGTTGGCATCTGCTGCCCAACAGGTGGTGGTGCTACTGGTACACCACCCGAGGGTGCCACAATAGTAAAAGGGGCCCTGCACCAGAGCCGCGTCGCTCGGTGAGCCGTCATCGAGTACTCTCTCGGAACTCCAACTGACTGTCTGCGTGGAGACATCCTGAACAGATGCTACACGGTCATTGTCTTATACCTGGTGAGCTGACCTGGTTTGAGCTGACTTTAAAACTTTGGAAACACACACGCAATCAGTGTTTTTGTGTACAAAGTCGGAGATCAGTAGTCAGGGTCCTGGTGTATGGATACGTCGGCCGCCGCACCAACACTGGACTCCCTGAACTGAAGACCACACTCGGTACCCTTAACACTATTGCTTCACATAGAAAAAGATCAGAGTCCTGAGTTCTGCGGTAGAACCGAACTCCTTTGATACCAATTTGTCACGACCCGTCCTCGGGGCCCGTATCGTGACTACCCCAAGCCCGCCTTCCATAGGCCAGGGGCTGGCGACTAGCACCAAAGGCATAAATTCCGATAACTGGGAAGACATTGCCTTTATAAAAGTAAACAAACACACAGAGTACAAGCAGAAGTAATATACTAAGTAAAAATGAGTACAACAAAAGGTGCTGAAAGTAAAGGGGGCCGGAAATACAAGCCCAACTATAAAGTACAACTGAAAGGAAAAACAACAACTGAAAGGTAAAGCCGCTACGCCGAGCTATCCACTGGAAATCCCACCTGAAGGGTGGGTACAGATAGCTCCACTGCTCCTCGGGTCCCGCCGTCTGCCACGGATACTACCTGAAGGGTAGGTACAGATAGCCTCCACAACGCTCTCGCCCGTCAACCTCCTCCGAGTGTCGTCTCACCGTGAAGTCCACCTCCGGATACTGACTCGTCGTGTAGTCCACCTCTGGGTACCGTCCAGTCCTCGAACACTCGGCCTCCGTCAGCACTGTCCGTCGTCTGTAACCAACACAACGAGGTGCGGGCATAGCCCGTGCAGGGGTGAGTATAACGATACTCAGTAGGGACCCTGAGACCGTCAAGGTCTCACTAAAATCAACAAGGATAACCACAAAGAAGATCTCAATAGAAAACCTCTACTTAGGTATATGCCCATACATATACCTAAGTTATCAAGTAACTCATCTCAATCACGAGGAAACATAAGGATTATGAAATCAACGGATAACCACTACCCAGGTATATGCCCATACATATACCTAAGTTATCAAGTAACCCATCTCAATCATGAGGAAACTCAAAGGTCATTGACTCAGCTCAAACCAGGATTTTCATTATCGAAACCGTAACTGCTGAAGAGATCCGTCTCTGGAGTGTACAGTGGTCCTGTCACGACTCCGAGGTACTGCTCACTAACCTAAGACTGCTGAGGTACTCCTCCTGTCGAGTACTGCGGGTTTGCGGCCAACTACCGGGCGCTCCGTCCGCTGAGGGTCTGTCGCCAAATACCGGGCGCTCACCCAAATAGCCTACAGAGGTACTCCTCCAGTCGAGTACCGCGGGTTTTCTGCCAACTACCAGGCGCTCCGTCCGCCGTGGGTCTGCCGCCAAATATCGGGCGCTCCGTCCACTGGGCTAGTCGACTCACTCCAAGTCGAGTCGGTCAAGCAGTCGTCAGGTCTCAGCCGGCTACACGGTCTCCGTACTCCGCACGCTCGTCTTCGGGAGGGTCCGCTCCACGAGCTACTGTTCGATACTCCAAGTATCACAAGGTCCCACAGAGAAGTATCTCAAAGGACCGTCTCGTCACAGGGGTCTCAACGCAACAGACGGCGCGTCGATCGGACGCCCGGTCTGTGAGTTATTAGCCTTTTCGTCCCAGGGGCCCGGTTGGTTTCGTGTGCGAACCAATCCCGGCCGTATCTCAACTGTACCCTGAACTCCCATAGGGTATACTCAAAGGGACCGTTACTCAACGTAATCACCAACGCCGCTGACGGTTCGTCAAACGGACGTCCTGTCTGAAAGATATCAGCTTTCCCGTTCCAGGGGCCCGGTTGGATTTCGGGTGCGATCCAACCCGGCCACTACCAACTGTATCCAAAACTCGGGCGAAGGATGCCAAAAGTTCCGTATCGTCAACAGGAACTCAACGCAACAGACGGTGCGTCGATCGGACGCCCGGTCTGAGAGTTATTGGCATTTTCGTCCCCGGGGCCCGGTTGGTTTTTAAGGCAAAACCAACCCGACCGTACTCCACCTGCGTCAAAACCTCGGGCGGAGTATGCCAAAAGATCCGTCTCACTAAGAGGAACACAACAAAGCTGACGGCACGTTAATCGGACGTCCAGAGCTCAAGTTATAAGTGTTTCCGCTCCGAGGGCCCGGTTGGATTCATGTTCGATCCAACCCAGTCGTACTTCAAATGACACCGGTTAACCAAACCAGTCACACCATTGCGATCCATACGGAAAAACACACGAGATGGACTACCCATTGGTCCCAAACGGATAGCCGGTGAAAAAGTTGCATTTCACCGCATCATGCGCGAACCGGGCCTCGTGGGGCCCGTGCATCAACCTCGACTTAAATATCCAAAATTAGTCTTGAAACATCCGTCGTAATTCCAGTGTCGCAACGTCACAGACGGTTCGTCATTCCGATACCGTATGAGAGAGATATGTCCGATACATGATCCCGTAATAATAATAATAATATTATTATTCGGTGTTTCGTGGCCCCGCACCACGAACTAGAATTTAGTATCCAACATTAGACTTGAATCGATCGTATTAATGACGGAATTATATCGCCACTGACGGCAAGCCAATCGGACGTCGCACGTATGAGTTATGGTGGGTCGAAGATTTAATAATAATATTAAATCTATTATTTTTCCGAGCGCTTCGGGTACCAGACCCAAAAACCCGAAAAAGACATCCAATATTGGACTCATAAATTCCGTCTCGAAGTCAGGGTCACACTTCCGCAAACGATTCGTGAAACCGAGGTAGCACGAAGGAGTTGCTGGCGAAAAGGTGTTTTATCAACAAAAGTAATAATAACAATATTTTATTGTTATTATTAATTGTTTATTTAATTATATCTTTCTTAACTCCAAAAAAAAAACAATCAAAACACGTTCCTTTTCCCCCTTGTGCGCCAAAATCAAACACCTCTCCCTTATCCCTTTTTGTCTCTTTATTTTATTTCCCAAAACTCTCTCTCTCCAATCTAATAACTTATTCAATCACAATTTCACGCAGCCTCTCCTCCGAACCCCAGCGGCCAACCTCTCGCACCCGCTGTATTTGCCAGAACCGCCTCTCGCACCCGCTGTATTCGCCAGAACCGTCGCGGCTGCCTTCAGCCTGCCGCGCCGCTGCTGTCTTCACCATAAACCCTGATGCGCCCGCTCCCGCATCACCTGCTTCCTCACACGACTTCTCCCCACGACCTGCACCAACGGCCTCCGCCTTCCGCACTCCATTCCGACTTCGATTTAACTCAGAAAAAAGATACGAATGCATATTCATGATCCTTGGGTCGAGATCTTCGTGTCCGTATGTCGCGCTCAGGGAAACATTGAGTTTCCAGCGTCAATAAATATTTAGACGCCTCCTTCCGCGAGCCATTGCGGCTTCGTTCCAAGCCCAAAAAATTAAACGATCACATAATTGTGATCCTTGCGTCGAGGGCTTCACATCCATATATTGCGCTCAACAAAACTTCGTGTTTCCAGCGTCAATAAATATTTGGCATTGAAGAACGTACGAAGAACACGTGAAGAATAAAAAGAAAAAGGAGAATGGTTTATGTGCGGGACGATGTCCATGTTCATTTGGTCATCATCATCATGAATTTTAGATATGAAGAATCAATAAAACGAATTCAATCATATATAAAAACCCCTACCTTGATAGTCGCACGTTGACGTAGTCGTGGAATATCGGTGTCGATTCCTTTGACGTTGGAGGAAGAGTCGTTGTCGATGGCGTTCGTCGCGGAAAACCGTCGCGGAAGAGATGACGCGGAAGAAGAAAGTCACGTCACGGATACGGCGTCGCGGAAGGACCGTGTTCTTCGGTGAAGAAGTTCTTCGTTGAAGAACGGCGTTCTTCGTGTTCTTCGTCGAGGTTGAAGAAGATGAAGAAACAAGAAGAACCTTCCCAACTCTCTCAAGGAGACAAAACTAAACACCAAAAAAAAATAAGACTATCTTATTTTATTAACACAACAACACACTAGAATTTCAAGAGTTTGAAATTCAAAACACACACACAACTCACCTTATTTAAGTCTAAAGTTATAACTTAAGATATCATAACTTATGAGGGAGTTGAGGGGTTTTAGAGGATATGAAGAGGTGGGGTTCATGTGGGCCCCACCACCCTCATAACCTCCCAAGGGAGGTTGGGTGGTTACCCAACTTCAAACAAGAGATAACACTTAGAGTAAAATAATAAAAATTGTAGTGTAATTACAAAGTAAACATCCACAATTTTTATTATCAACACTCGTAAGAACGCAACTCCAAAACAGGAGTTCCTAAGCGTTTACCGGCGCTACGGTTTCATCGGTGCCCTCAGAATTCGATTCCGGGCACCGGTTCAAAAGTTAGAAATTCCCGCTCGTTCGTTCACTAAACGTACCCGAGCCCAACTTCGGAAATTGATTCCGGGCACACCGGGCCTCGGAATCAGGTGCCGTCAGAAACCGCGCTCTTGTAAAATTCTAAAGAAAATTAAGAAAAAATTTCCCTTGAATTTTACGGGTCTTTACATGCATAACATCTATGTATTTATTTATTTATCATTAAATATGAATATTATTGAACCAAATATGATGAATATGAATAAAAAATGAATGGAAGTTAATCTTCTAGAAAAAGAGTATGAGGATGGGGTTTGTTGACACTCGCCAAATGAGCACCGACAATTCTATGCTTGAATAAATGACTGAAGCATGTGTATTATTTTATCTGCAAAACAAATGAAGGAGTAGCATGAATTCCAAGCGACCGAATCATGCAGATCACATAAGCTCTAGAAGGAAATGTGATTGCATGAACCTAGGAGGGTCATGCGAACAGATCATGCGCTATGCATAATCTTATTATGATAATATAAAGCCCCTCTGAAAAACCTTTATGTTCTCATGAAGGTGTCCAAACAAGCACTGATGGTCATACAAAGGATGCCAACCAATTTCCTCTGGTCATGTGACTTTTTAATCAATATATTCCTAAAATTCACCCAAAACCCCTTATAAAATAACGGTGAAAAAGGAGAAAGATTAAAGTGATGGGGAGTTATGTTGATTTTCATATAATGTGTTTATGAGATTCACAAGCCCCCCCAGATCCCCTAGTGACATGTCGACCTTGTCACCTGAGATCATGTTGGTGTGTCACCTTCATCATATGAAGAAATTCAGACATGTCTGTTCGATCATGTGATACCCCTTCGGCTCCATGGACAGGTGGAAGGATTATCTATAACAATGTTCACACTCCACCACAAGATCCATCTTTTATCATGCAGTGTTTCATAGAAAAGCAGAGAAATTTTCCATAATAATTCTCACATACCATCACAAGATCCTCCACTGATCATGCGGTGCTCTGACATACAACCAATGGGAAAAGGCCATAGGTCTTAGAAAATAGTGGATAAAGACTAAAAAAGGTGAAATCCTCTCTTGAATGGAAGATACATTTATTTTCATGTGAAGGGGTTATGCATCATTGATCATGAAAAATCCCCTGACAAGCCATCTTGATCTCACGAAAGGCCCTTGACAAGCTTCCTTAGTCTCACGAAGGACCCCAGACAAGTCTTCTTTGATCATGTGAAAGCCTTTCCATAAGAATTTTGATCTCACGAATACTATAAGATATATCATCTTAATGGTGAAAAGTGAATTTGACATGTTAATATGACCATGTAAAATCCCTTTGATAGGCCAAGATTTCAATGAATATAGCAATGATAGGATGCTCTTGTGATCACTATTTATCACATGAAACCTTGGATGAACCGCGACAGGGTCATATGAAGCACATGATAAAAAAATCCCTCCACCAAATCTAGATCATATCTATGATATATACACCATGAAAGGAGGAATATAACTAGGGAAGTGAGGCCTATAAATCCATCACCCTCGACACAAAAATGACTATGACGACTACGCATAGATGACAACAGCCACACCCATGAGAGCACAAAAGAGAAGACCTCTCGGAGTGGAAATTCACATGATCGCAAGAGTCTTACACCATGTAAAATCTATGGAATGACCTAAGAGATCATGCAACATAAATATGTTCTTCACGTGATTTCCCTATAGATCACACAAAGGACTTATGACAGGACAACCAGATTATAGGAGGAGTATCTTCATGTTTAATTGGTCATGTGAGATCTAAATAGGGTAATACTTAACAAAAATTGATGCACATATGAAATAAATACTAAAATATGGAATACATATGCGAGAAAAAATATGCTAACTTTCATGTAGAAGCATCATGCACTTCGCATGACCTATCCATGTCACGCGACAACACTAGGACATGCCACCCAAAGTCTTGCGAAGTCCTCCAGACATGTCAACCAAGTCTTTATAAGTCCTATAGGCATATCATAAAAGCATTTAAAAGTCCCCCATACATATAAAAAAAGTCATGAGATGCCCTCTGGACATACCATCCAGATCATGTGATGTCCTCCAAGCATGTCAGCCAGGTCATGAAACATCCCCCATACATGCCATCTAGATCACGCGATGTCCTCCAGATGAGCCAATTGGATCATGATATTGTATTTTGACATGTCTTCTAGGAAACCAGGACATTCCCATACATCCTTAGACATATCATACATACACCCCAGATATGTTAGGAAGACAATTAGGGCATGTCAGGAAGACACCCTGGGACATGATAACCATGTCCAGTAGATATATTTATACATACCCATCAACCAAACTATGGGGTCTCTGATTATTTCTATAAAAAAGATCCATAGGATTCCTTCCAAAGTCCCGATATCCAATGAGAATCCACCTTGGTGTAAGTCGCTCTATGTCTTAGACACTCTAACCCTTGGGACCCAATCTCCCCCATGGGATCATCATTATTCCCCATAAATCAATGGATTGAACTATGAGGACTTTGATTCCTGATGTAAATAGGATACTTAGGATTCATTTTTAAAGAATGAGATCTATATTGAACACCCTATAAGGGTGGCCCCAGTTCATAAGTCCTGAGTACACATGTGATGATACCGATCACTTGATATCCCTTGTTTCTCACATAAAGCATGGATCACATGAGATTAGGGATTTGTAGTGATCATATCATTCACATCATAAATTTCCACCATCCAGGGAAGCCTTAGTGTGTAAGCCACATTTAGTGGAATGATATGTCTACCCCCATACAAGGACATCCACCTCAAGGTGGGCCTCTAAGGCACAACTAAACTATGATAACTCTAATTACTACTATAAGAAGGATACATAAGATGCCTTCCTAAGGCTCGAGCTCCATACCCAGTGCCTAAGTTCCGCCACATATGTCCTTTCCTCATGATGTTAATCTACGCAGTTTAAAAAAACTATGTGGGTTTTCATTCATATTATAAGTAGGATATATAGGATGCCTCATAGAGGTTCAATCCCTACTTGAAATATCAATCACCCTCCTGGATGGCAGTAAACTCCAGAGTTATTGGTTATATGGCTTAAAAATATAAACAACTACCCATTACTAAGAAATAATAGGAAACAGATGAAGAACCTAAGATTTATATTGATGTTCTCATTAATAGAACCCCCTGTTGCATGCAAAATGATTCGATACCTGATCATTTTGTTAGGGTAACCAGTTCTGTATTGGGATTAGGAAGAGATTGACGAACATATCTTAAATCTATAAGAGAGTATCGAAATAGGAAATAAATCCCCTCAAAAGGGTACGATGAGCCTGACCTCTATCCACTCGACCAATGTGATTTCCTAAGTTCAATTGGGTCTAAAACCCAAAATGACTACCTATATTTGGAAAGTGGGTCTGTACCTTGTTATGGATGTGGGAGTTGTTGGAATTTTATAATAAATGAAACTGGTAAACTGGGCATAAATGATTGTGAAACCATACTTGAACCCCCATAATCAACTCTCAAAAAGGAATAAAAAATGGTTGACCCAGTGTAAAGGCATGTAATGATAGAATAACTGAATCATTATAGGCGTCATACACCTTGTCTCCTAAACCTAGGATACCACACATTTTATGAGTGAAACAAAAATGGTGAACCAGACATGAATATATCAAATGATGAAAATGATCAGTTGATCATGTGTCAGGACATTTTGTTTTGTGTCTCATATACAAATGAAAATGGTGCACCTGATGTGAAATCTTATGTAATCGGGGTTCCCATGAAATAAGTTTATTCTCACCATGAAAATTCTCTGATTAAAATGGAAAAACCAAGAATAGGAAAGGAAAATTGTGCTTCCTGTGCATATCTGATTGATCATGTTTCATACTTGAAATGATGCACTAATTGATGTCCTTGTTCCTTGTTGTCTTTGTGACTAGATATTTGTCTCACAAATAACACCTTAACCCAATATCATGTATTCATAAATTAACTATTCCGGAACCTCAGCTATGGTTGCAAACTATGTAGGTCATAAAACCACCTCACCCACCCAACACCTTCATCTTTGGGTGGTGAATGCAATGGTCTAGGAATACCACTAACATGGTATGATACCAACCCTTGAGGTTTCATGCAAGGGTCTCAAAAAACTGAAGTCGATGAATCTGTCCTGTCTAGGGAAAGCTGCAGTGAAACCAATGGCGCTTCTTTCCACCACCAATTGCTTCAGAATCTTATCCCGAAGCATGAAAATCAGCACCTTCCATATTTGAGTAAGGTGTATCAAGGAGTTTACTATGGCTCCATTTCAGTTCAAGAGCCACTGAGGAGGGTTCTTATCAATCCCTATCACCAGCATCATCCTGTCAGTTCCCCTCAGTCACCTACTAAGGGAATCAACTGACACATTGAAACCTTGGACACTCATGTACAGGTACCAAGTAAGTATCAACATGCATGGAAATATTTGGATAAATCAGGGTGGGATCATATCCCCACTTCCACTGATGAAACCGTTGACATATTATGACGGTATCCACTAAGAAGTCTCATATCCATGCTCACTCAGATCAAGTATTCATGCATATTACCACAACAAGCATGGGGGAGGAACATATCCCTTTCCCCATGCATAAATCCCACAACAAATTTCAATGGAATAAGGAGGGAAGTAGTGGGATTATATCTCCAATTAAATCAAATATATCTTCTAGTACATATTAGAGACTAAAAATGTTTAGGTTTACATTCCTGCACACACTTTACTAAAGTGTCACTACATTCTAGAGATAACTGAAGAACTCCACCAATATATTCCAACACTGGTACATATATAGGGACATGAACATATTCCCATCCTAATATCCAGAGTATCACATCACCATGATCAATACAAATAGGTGGCTACTTCGTAGTAAGTGCACGTTCTTTCTCCCATCCAAGAGGATTATTGGTATATTCCAGTAAAGGAAAAGGAACCAGACTGAGATCATATTACCGTTCTAACTAGGGATCACCAAGTGAGAGCGGCACATGCCTGGGGATAGGTACACATCCCTATTGAAAAATACTAGTGACATAATACAAAGGTATAGGGTCGGGCTCATATCCTTATTTAGACTGGGGCTCACCAAGTGAGAGCGACACATGCCTCAGGACAGGCTCATATTCCTGTCAGTGAAGCTACTCAGCATATTCTAGAAACTCATGTAAGCCAGGCTCATATCCATACTCCCACTGATGAATGAGTGCACCATCATCATTTAGAGGCTATACAGAATGAGGATCATATCCCTTCTCCCATTTCAAATATTTTTTTGGCATATTTTGACGGTGAATACATATTTGAACAGAGCTCATATCCTTGTTTCATCTAGGATTAACTAGTATATTCTAGAAACCACCCATAGGAATATCCACATTCCTATCAATAATATAGAATCTCACCAACGTACTCCAAAAACTTCTTAGCAATGGGATCATATTCTCATAGCACCTAAAGGTTTTCAAAATATTTTGATAGATGTCATGGAGTGGGATTATATCCCTGCTCAACCCCAAAAGGTAGGTCTGCATATTCTGACCATGATGCTGAATGAGGATCATATCCTTGTTCTGCTCAATGATAGTGTCCTTGTGGCTATTCAACACATATCCAAAACACCTCAAGGGTACTTCGACTCTTCAACCAAAGAACAAGGCAATAATTACCTTGATATTCCTCTTCATGGTAGTGTGGATATGGATTTTAGGGACTTTACTCCTAACATTATCCATGGTCAACCTCCCCATGGTGATATCTACCTCAGAAAAGGAAACCCTCCACTTTCCCAAACACCTCCATATAGAGAGGTGCTAAAAAATCATACACCTTCATATAGAGAGGTTCTCAAAACACTAAGGTAGTATATACATATTTCCTCATCAACTATCAGTGGAACTTCACCACAACTAGCAGGTGACCCAGAGAAGCAACCTTTGTGGTCTGACTAGGTGGAGGCATATAGACCTGATTAAGAGGAGGAAGACATGGATATATGGAGAGAGTTAGCCTAAAAAAACCTCCAAATAATATTTTACCACTCACCACTTATAACTATGATATCCCAGATGAGATAGAGTCTGAGTTCATGAATTACCTAAGAAAAAATATATGGGGAAATCATCAGTGGTTAAAGTCTAGACACCTCCCCTATCTAGGATACGAGGGACACATTCATACCATCAATATACTCTATTTTTAACTGGATCTGGTTGCTATCTCCATGGACCAAGACCCAAAACTAGAAAAGAATAGTGTAAATCTACAAAATGCTTGCCGCAATTACACCATAAGTCTTAGAAAAGTGATCATCGAAGTCTCATCAGGTATCTATATTTATGAGGATAGGGAAATTATGGATCATTTCACTTAACCATGCCCCTATAATTGTAGAACTCCCCAGATATGGTGTTCTGTAATGTCTCAGACTTCAATAAAATTAGGGGTCCAAGTAATGCACATTTTATTTGATCAATATTAAAAAATAACCCCACTTTAAAGATGAAAATACATCAAAAATAGAGGGAGAGGACAACCAATAGATTCTTAAGTTGGGTCCCTCAAAAAAATAAGAACACATTTCAGACACATAAGCTAAAGTTGTTTCCAACCTGACAACTTCCCATATAAAATGAATCCCATCATGGGATTCCATTTCACCAAACTCATACATGATCACAATTGTGCCAAATCAAATGGGTGATAATAGAAGCTGCCATAACAACCATCTAGGAGTGAACCCATCCCACAAGGTTAGGGGAATATTTACCATCACCTCCAACACTTGAGTAATTAATCCCTAAGGGGATTTAGGACACATCAGAAGAGGCATAAAACTAATACCATCCCATAGGTATGGGGGTATCTTTATCTCAATCACCATCACCAGGTCCATCACACCCTGAGAGGGTCCTGTAGAAATCAATGAATGTTCCAGATCAATCCCAGTCTATAGGGATGATGGCATTTATATCTCAATTCTTGTCCTAGGAGTCATCAAATCCTTTACTAGAATCATCAAATCCGCAACATTAGTATTAACAAGTTCTAATGGAGGCCCCAAATAGTCCCCAACTCATAGGGATGGGTGGATTTTCATCATTATCAACACCCTATAAGGAACTGATCTTCTCCAGGTTGGGAGGTAAATATTTATGGTCAGCATCCCATCCATTCCTCCTACCATAAGATAAACCTTTGTTATTCAGGGCCTATTAGAAAAACATGACAAAAAATTCCCTCAAGTTCACTATTCACAAACTAAGATGAGAGTAACATATGGAGAATGAAATCAAACCCCATAGGGGTCGTAAGACAAAATGGTCTAATATGGAAAAGGGTATGATAAATGACCATGATGAAACCCTCAAAGGAGGAATAAGTAGTGCAAAATCACCCTATTGTTTCAAGAGCAATGGGACAACTAACATTTCTTGATACAACTCAGTGAATTTCATCACCATCAACATAATAAATAATATAGATCAAGATGAAAATGTGAAGGGACACAATACAAAAAGCATACCTCAAGAGGAGGGTGATCTAGATGCACCAATTGAGGCTTCACACACATAAAATTAGAGGAGGATCCAAAACCTAGAAACTCTGAATAATGAGTTGTAACCTCTATGAAGGAACACTTCCAAGGATAAAGGGAAAGGTGTGGTTACATCCCATTCACCACCTAGAAGAATTGAAATTCCTTCTATAGAGTAACGACTGGAATAATATGAGAATAATATACAAAATCTCAGACAACTCAAGGAGGATTTTTTCAGGGGAAACATTCTCACCAGGTATTATCTTTAGAAAGAGATGAATATAACTCCTCCCACAGATCAAGAAAGAGCTGACCCGCTAGCAAGAGCGGCATCTGAGTGTCAGGTCAGCTCCAAATCTAGGAATCCAGTCTATATAAACGAGGAAGTCAAAGATGATTGTGAATTACCTCAATTAAGGGGAAAAACTACCACACTCCATGGTGATCATTTAGTCTTAGAAAAAATAGTGGGATATAAAAATGGAACCACCTCATCAATCCTCTCCCGATCCCTATAGATGGGAGGTGGCCTAAACATCGGTACCTTTGGAACTTCTCAATTCCATTGAATCCTTGGTTGCTCGAATGTAAGCCATGTAAGGGAATCTTACACCCATTCATATTGAGAATAATACACATCTCGAATGGGTGGATAATATTCCCCCACCCAATTTAGGAAATCCCACCTTCTCAACCTTTGATGGTGTAGGAGATCCAGAATAGTATCTCATGAACTTTGTGTCCCGATGCGGATCGATGATGGACCCTCGAGATCAGTAGGAGGCAACCAAGCTGAGATAATTTGTAAAAAATCTAATATGGTAAGCCTTTTTTTAGTATAAAAACCTTCCAGAAGGATCTATTGTGGGATGAGAAGACCTTCATCATCAATCCTTTATCAATTCATCTCTAAACTAAGGAAAATGACAATTGTCAACCTCAAAAATTGTAAGAAACATGAAAATTAGAGGGTTTATAAATTCATATCTATATGGAAAGGCTTAACCTATTCACTCAGCATCCCTCTCACATAGAAGAAATTACTGGAACTATGTGCTAAAAAAGTAGGGATGAGCTGTAGATACCTCCAATCCTGATGAAGTATCCAGGAGGATTCCATGAGTTTGTAGAAACAACACAGCATTTGGAAGATTCCATTTAGTGGAACTGAGATAAATCTTGACTCATTACCTCAGCACATGGGAAAATTCTTGGTAAGGAAGAGACTATCACTATTACCCTTAAAAAAGTAGCAGTTCCCATTCAAGCATCCAGGTAGGCCCTGAATTGGTTGGTGCCTCCTATTGAATGGAAACAAAAACAAAATTTCCCTCGAATAGAAGAAAAATAAGATCAGGGTCACCCATGATTTGAGGAATGAATGAATAAAGTATAATAATTTTGGAATGAGAAGTTCCCTAGTTATTTCCTTTCAGTCATGGAAAATAACCTAATAAATCTGTCACATCCCAGGAAACCCAATGAGGTCAACGTCACTGATCATCCCGACTACTGCTCTTTCCATAGGAAGTTGGGTCACACCATCCACGATTGATTCATCTTTAGATAATTTCTCCAAATCATGGTTGATTCTGGATAGGTGATGTTGGAAAATTCCCTGAAAAAAGTGGATTTTATAACTGTCACTCATCTAGAAGAAGATGGTGATTGGAAAGAAGTTTTGTCTAGGCGTGGGCATAACTTTGATAATTGGATAACTCAACAGAAAGTTGAATGAGCTCATAAAACCCTAAGAGAATAGGTTCTCAAACCCATAATTATCTCATCACCTAGGTAGGTGAAATTGAATACACCTCCTGAAGGTGGACGTAATATTAGGACACAAGAAGAGACAGAAGAGGAAGATTCATATTTAGCTCCCACACAAACTCTGACTCTTACAAATTTCTTTCCTTCAACATCCAGATAATGATAAACACCCCACAAAATGGAATCATAATTGGATGAAGATATCATATTTGGTTCTGTTAATTAAATTCAATTAATATATCCCTTATCCAATTATTAATATGCCTTTGATTACGAGTTCACCATACCTAATCATGGAGCTGGAGGCTGAAGGTGGAGGATCCAAGGATATAGAGGACAACATGGGCATAATCGAACCTAATATCTTGGTCATATCCTCACAAAGGATATATATGAATCCAATAAAAGTGGTAAAACACTCTAGAAATCCCAAAATAAACTCAAATGTGTCATAGATCCCTCCAGCAATTGTCCAAGCCCAGTCATCTTACACAACCTCCTGGCGGGGGTACGATTGTATGATCAGCCCAGACAAAGGGGAAAGATGTCACAACCTATTCCACTAAAAGAATATGATCCCTAAACCTATACATAAGCACCATTCCCATAAACCTTAAATACCTTAGCTCCCAAACCACATAATAAGAAGCAACCCCACTTTTGGAAATCACCAAGCTCTAGCACAAACGTATGACATTTTGAAATAGTTGGCGGTTGTCCCATCCAAACTCTCAATCTTGTATTATATCAATATTTAAAATTAACTCATAGAGGCACTCATTGAGGCCCTCTATATCCCACAAGAGTTTGATAAAGAAGTTTTTATAGTCAATATTTATCAATTAGAGACTATGCCATTATAATTCCATGTTTCCATCTCATTTATAGAATAAGATCAAGAAGAAGTTATCCAAGGACATATCATACTCATATATGTATCTGTAAAACTCGATGATGTTGAAATATAAAGGGATTTGAATGAAAATGTTTTTGGGATCAAACTCATCCTAATTTAGACCCTTCAACATTTGAGATATAGAGAGGGTGATTTATCTCCTACAAGGATAACTATTCAAGGGTACGATAAGAGCAAGAAAAAGCCTCTCAAGAAGACCAAGCTCAAGTCTAAGTTTGGGTACCTCATATCTAACATTGATTTCATGGTTATCCAACAAGACACCACATATAATTTCCTTCTTATAATACCTTGTCTTCGTATCCATGTAGAGGTACATTCAATATTTCATAAGTGTTTGAAATACCTAATCGAGGGGAAGGCTGACATAATACATAGTGGAAACACTCCCTTAGAGTCTTGTGAATCCACATATTCTGAGATAGGTTTCTATAAAAGGGAAGTAAAACAACCAATGGTGGATGAAAATATACAGGTTTCATCCCCCAATGGCTTGGGGACCTCCCCTACAAATCCCTAGAGTATGATCGAGAATGATTATGTGCTACCCATAAACCTAATTAAGGTAGTTGAATTAATCCTAGGTGAACAAGCTCCTCTTGTCCCTAATTAAAACATAAAAGAAAAAAATCAGCTCTAGAATCTCTCTACGATGACTGTTCAAGATGATAATGTATCTTCCCACAACCTCTCTCACTTCGATAATGAAAAATATTCCCTTATATTACCTACCATGTCTGAAAATTCCTCCATATAATCAGAGGTGGAAGAAGAAGAGGATAACCTCAGGAACACCCCTCCCATATTTGATGAAGGTATCTCCACCACCATCAATGAGATTAGACAGGTGAATCTAGGTGTTTTCTCTGATGGATGGTTATTCTACTAAAACATGACATCAATTTCGTGTCACATAAGGTAGTGAAAGGGTAGGACCTAGTGGATTTTCTTGCTACACATCCCACCCCAAAAAGTACACTAGTGGACACTAAAATTATAGACAAATAGGTTTTTTATACCCATGAAACTCCCTAAACATGGGAGATGTATTTCTATGGTGCCTCCTATAGTCCTATTGACAAGATTTTGGAAGACCTAAAACTTAATCAATTTGGTCTAGGGATTGTGTTTGTTTCTTTGGACAAAGAAAATTTATTTCTCACTATCTAAAGACTACACTAATAATGAGGTAGAATACCAATCCCTCATCGCTAGCTTGTAACTATCCCTACAAATGTAGATAGCCTACCTAAACATCAAAGGGGATTCAAAGATGGTGATAAAGTAGATCAACAATGAATAAGCCATCAAAAAAGAATAATTGAACCCTATTATTGAAAAAGTCATAGGAGTGATGAAAGAGTTACCTTTTGAACCAACATTTCATCATGTCCCCTGATCACAAAATGCTTTTCCCAATACATTGGATAATGTAGCTATAGTTCTAGCCAATCCTGATCAGGATGAGGTGGTATTCCACATCACATACCTAAGGATGGTATCATCGGTCATCATCTGTAACATGGAATAAATCAATCAGATCAACATCTCCCTAGATCCTAATGAACCTATATCCACCCCTATATGGATAGAACTCATAATTTATTATCTCTAAAATGGGACTCTCTCGATGGACTAATATGGAAGGGAATAGACTCAACACTAAGCATTAAAATTTATCCTTTGGGATAGGCCAAATGGTAAAAAAATACCTCTAAAAACAAGGATTATATGGAATCCTCCTTAGATTCATAGTAGAAAGAGATATTCCTACCATCATGTAGGCTCCCGTGGTTTTCATCATTCTAGGACCGGGCTCTCTTTCCAAATCAGGAGGCTTGGTTACTACTGGAAAACAATGATTTAGGATTGTGTAGAATTAAATAGGAAATTTCATGCATTCCATATTCAGGAAAAATTCATCCATCAACCCCCATAATTGCTACATAAAACTAAATATTTATGGAAATTTTCTGTATAAGGAATGAATGTTATGGGGGAATATCCCCCAACCACAACTAATTATTTTAAGTATATCCTTACTACTACCGACTTCTTTTCCAAATGGGATGAGGAAATACCCCCTTAAGAAATTCAGGATAAATAATATCATTAAATTCATAAATTCCAATATCATCACCAAATTTGGAGTCCCTCTTTTGATATTGATGGAAAAAAATACCAACTTTTATTCTACTGAGTTGAATAAATTGTACAAGGAGTACAACATCGAGTCCAACCATTTATCCTGCTATCATGTATTGGAAAATAGAGAGATTGATTCCTTCACTAATAATCTTTCAAATATACTCCAGAAGATGGTAGATAAATACAAGAAGCATTGTCTAGAAAATATCCTTCATGTTTTATGGGATTACCGCACCACCACGTGTACTGCTACACAAGAAACTATATATTCATTGGTGTAATAAACCAAGGTAGTATTTCCCATAAAAGTCTAGTTGACCTCACTTTGAATATTTATCTTTGGAAAACTATCAAATGATGAAAAATCACAAAAGATGATGGATGATTTGGAATGGATTGATGAGAAATTTTTTCACACATTGTATAACCTCAAAGTCTATTATAATTGGATCGCAGGATCCTTTAATAAAAATGTTCACCTCCATTTGTTCTTTTAAGGGAAACTAGTATTGGACCTCAGAACCCCAATGATACCAGGTAATAAAACTCCAAAGATGTAACCCAAATGGGAAGGGCCTTACATAATACATAAGTTCTATTCTAATGGATCTTACTCATTGGACACAATGTATGGGGAATGCTTCATGCCCCTTACCAATGTGAGGTTTCTTAAGAAATAATTTTCATAGTGGCTGTCAAAGTCGTCAACGTCCTAGTTGCATGACATGAAACTTCCTGATTCATCCTAGTCACATGAGGCTAAACTTCATGAGTGTTCCTAGTTATATGAAATAAAACTATAATAAATTATTCTTCCTTACCACATGACATTAAACTTAACAAAAAACGTCACTTCATAGATGACTCGCTGCACATAAGATGATCTATGAAAAAGTGAAATGGAGTGCCCCATCCCTGTGTGTGAGTCAGGTTCACATAGGGAATCTCTCCATTTAAGAAATATGTGTGGCTTGATTACTGCCATCATAGGATATTTAGTGATTCCAAAATCCCAAATCCTGTGTCCAGCTACAACATATCCTGTAACGCCCTTACCCCAGTTACCCAGATTCGGTGCATTATTACGTAACATTGGCATGATCACAAAAGATCAAGTCTCGAAAGACTGATTAGTTTAGTATCCTTGGAAACACTAGATACATTCATAAATGTTATATTACATCATAAAGTGAAAAATCACAATAACATAGTCTCCATAGTCCACACTCATATCCCCTTCAGACTATCCCTGCAGGTCAGTCATAAAATATTTTTTCACATCCTGAGAAAAATAAAACATAGAAAGGGGTGAGCTCAGATGCTCAGTAAGGATAAAAATATAGCAGAAAATTTCATAAATAAACATAAACATTTAAGGCAATGTATAACTAAAATAAAATACTTTTAACTTGAACTTCAGCATAATATGGAAAAAATAAAATGAAATAATTCCATTTACTTATTCACATGGATATTCTACTAGATGAATAATCACATGCAATATCAATAACCACTTTCATAATGATGGAATGCATAATGCCATACTATCATAACCACGTAGCCAAGGCCTCGTGCCAAGACTACAAATAAGATTTTGTCAAGGCCTCATGCCAAGATACTAGTTTGTCTCATGAGATCTACCGATGCATTGAGGAGCTATAGAGGGCTCCACCCATCACTTATTAATTCCAATGCATTCCTTATATGAAAAGGTTTAAACATATCCTAAACCATAACATAATCGTATCACATAAAACATGCATAATGGAAACATAACATTTCCATATTTCAATCACAAGATATCAATACAACACATTGATATAATAAAAACATTATCAAAACCATTTTCAATACCAAAATAAAAGAAAAGTAAAACATGGTATTTATTTTTCATTTAAAAAAAGTTATGGCTTGTAGAGGAATCCGAAACTCAAATAATTGTCACGACGGTGGAGAAGTCGTTGTCGCCGCATACGTACGACAAAAAAAAACATTCCCTTTTGTCGTTTAGTAAAAACATTCATATAAAAAAGATTCCTTTTGAATAAATGTAAAATTCAAAGGGTTTTATACACTGTATAAAAGAAAGTCTTATATTAAAACAAAATATGCCTCAAGGAAAGAAGATTGAGACGAAGTCCCTTACCTCGTGTCCGACTTGACTCGATCGTTCTTTAATCTCCTGAATAATAAACTAGAGTTAATCTCTAATTTATTAAGAACATTTTTCAATTTCATTATTCCTTTTATATCACTTATTACCATGTTATGAAAATTATGCAGTCATTTAAGTTAATAACGGTCATTTTGTCGATCTTTGGTACTTGAGTCAACAATAAACTTCTTATAATTACAAGTTGTTCATGTGGTAAAATATCAATTATATCTAGAATTATATTAATTATCTTGATATCATATATATCATATATATCCAGTATATACATGCATTTATAATATTACATAACATTTAGAGGTAAGAAATGAAATGCACCGTTCATGGAGACGGTAAGCCGTACGTTCGCATGAATCCTACTTTCATTTATATTTCATATTTAATGGAATGAAATAATGATGATATAAAGGTATATTATAATTAAAATATAATATGATATATAATATCATTTAAATCCTTACTTTATACTTCCCACATATGGCATTAACGATTCAAATTACTTTGAAGGGACGGTAGTCCGCACTTCCTAAAATTAAATTATCGTGTTTACCCATAATGGAAACCATAAAGGTATTCCATAAATAAAAAATATAGAAGCATAAGGAAAACATAAATATAATATATATAATATATAAATATAGTGTCATCATAATGGCCTCCATGAGAGGTGTTAAAAGAAGATTGAACAATCATCATTTCGTGAGGCAGTAATTCACCACCCATAGAAACAATATGTTATTTAACCATTAGATGAAGGTGTGTGTAAGTGTAAATAAAATACCTCTCATAAAAACATCCTAGTATATTTAAGATACTGGTTTTGTTACAAAATAAAGTAATAAAAAGATTTTAAGGGGTTGGAGAAGCAAAATAAAACAAAATAACATAAGAGAAGACATTACCTTAAAATCGGGTAACTCTTTTTGATTTGAGCCAAAGGATTCCTTGGGAAGACTTCTGCCCAAAGTGAGGATTCTAGGAGTAAAAGAGGGAAGTTGAGAGAGTATTTTGGAAGAGTTTGGCCGAGCCAAATGGCTTTGAAGGTGTGAATAAGGTGGTAGTGGTGGGGGCCTTTTATAAGAGGAGAGGAGGGGCACTCTTGGAAAGTCATGAAATGTTACTTTATTATATAATGAGTTTCGGATTTTAAAGGTCCCACAATTATATATTTCGAGGATAAGGTGATAAGGGTTCGAAATATACTCATACAATAGGTTTTTGACAAGTGTAAGTCTTAGATCTTACATTATATTTTCATTTTATTTAAATCATTAATTAATGGGGTAATCGCTGCATCATCATGGTGTCATAAAAAAAATTTAATTTATTTAATGTCTAAAAATTATAAAAAAATATCATGATGTAGGAAATATATTTAGCTTTCCAATGAATATTTATAGTCAAAAAGTTAATTTATATAACCCCATGTAATAATTGTTTTAGTAAAACAACACATGTTTGTGACAATTTTATTTTTACTTTAAATAAAAAGTTATTAATGTTATTTTCTTACCCAAGTGGATCCATGGAGTTCCCAAGTTGACCCATGGATTGTCTTGGTCGGACATGACTCATCCAATAATGTTAGTACAAGTGTAAAGGTAATTTCATATTATTATAACAGTATATTTACCTTAAATTACACCAATTACCTTTAATCGCGATTAATAAAACTTAAAAGTTACTATTCACCAAAAATTATTTTCATCCCATTGAACCACATTTTACTTACTAATGAAAACCATATATGTTGTATTTTTGAAATTAAATTCACAGAAGTGGTAAAGTTTCATTTAAACGAAAAATTAGTTTTTTAACTACCACTTAGTGGTTTCACTATTCATCAAAAATTGAAGTTTTTTAGAAAAATACCAAAAATTAACCCTAAGATATATTTGATATTCCTAATTAAAAAATGATGACTATTTTACAAAATTCAAAACATATAAGTTGAATTAATTAATTTAATAATTAATTCCCGCTGTCACAACACAATGTGTTTTTAAGAAACAATATATATCAAAAGATTGACAATTGTTTATGTCCAATTTCAAAGTGAAATTAATTCTAATGACCACCATTGGATAAAATGGTTAAAATATATTCTAATTATACTTTAAAACCAGTCAATCATATAATTTATCACTATAAATTATTTTTATTAAAAAAGTTGTTTTTAAGTATTTTTCACTATTCATCGAAAATTGGAAGTTCTCAGAAAAATACCAAAAATTCAACATAGGCTAATTTCGATATTTCAAATCCAAAAATGAAGTCCATTTTGAAATATAAAATTTATATAATTTCAAAAAGTGGGTATTACTATTCATAACGGCTATTTTGATTGTTCGCGGTGTGTTAGAATCTCGAACTTGCGTACAATGCAAGCTATTGCATTATTGAAAGAGAAGCATACCATGGAAGCTTGGGGTGTTATATTCTCCCCTACTTAAATAAATTTCATCCTTGCAATTTGAAATTGTTCTTCGAAAATAAAAGCTTGAAAATAGAAAATACCTTTGTGGAAAACCCACATCAGAAATAAGGTTAATAAAATTTATCCTTAATAAGAGGGAAAGGGAAATGAAAAAGTCACCACCAAATTATGATATCAATTAGTAGAAAATTGGTGGCAATTAGAGACACATAATTGGAGGAATAACGTAAATATTTGTAGGGAGTGATTGAGGTCATCAATCACAAACAAGTGTAAAATTGAGGGTCTCAAAGCCTTCAATCTATGGTGATTTAAAATATCATCAGTTCAACAAAACATATGGTATTAGGTTAACAAATTTTTTTATATCCCTTTCCTAAAGTTTAAGAATTAATTTATTCATAGAATAAGAGAGAGGTATATATATATATAATTGACAAGTAGAGTTTCAACCTTCAACTAATTTCTACCATAAACTCATTTTTCACTCAAAAAGATAATAAAACTCAAAAATATTATATTTATCCTAATCTTACAAGGTTCCAAATATTAACACATACCATTTAGATTAGGGAAACTATTTTTTAACAACCAGGGACTTCCTGTAGGCTAGTGGTAGGTAATAAAGGCCTGTTGCACTATGGTTGTGGGTTCGATTCCTGCAGCTTTGTCCGACGCGATGGGTTATCCCCCAACCCGCAGGTTGTCATTTTCCTAAAACTATAGTATTATAATATTCCAAAAATAATATTCAAAAATGTTTTAACCTTAAACAATACTATCCAAAGTTAAACTTAATCCATTCCAACCTTTATAGTTATCCAAAATACCTCTGTCCAGACTTTCTCTAAAAGGTCTCTAAATTCCAAAATCAATTGTAACATCATATTCCCTAAACAAAGTAAAGTTTATCTTATTTTCACATACTAAAAATATGATTACCTTCATCATATTAAAACCTTAATGAAAACAACAAGTACTTTAGTACAATCCTTATATATATATCACATTATTCTTATAACCATAATATAGTTCTTGAGTCCAAAAACACAAATACAATAATTATTCAACTTCATCTGTAGTAACAGCATAAGCTTGGCCTTTCTCCCTTGGCCTTTTCTGAGGTAAGTTTCCTTTGTGCTTAGGGAATTCATTTTCATAATGCCCCATTTCTCTACAATTGTAGCATTCAACATTGATAGCCTCTTTCTTTCCCTTACAATCACGAGCCTGGTGACCTTTTTCTCCACATTTGTAACAAAATCCCATTCCCTTTAGGCAAGTACCAGGGTGATTCTTCCCACAATTATCACATAATGGAAAATCCTTATTTCCCTTTTCCCCTTTATCTGTCTCTTGTTCCACCGTTATCTTCTTCTCTTGCTTTACTTTATTGTCATAAGACTTAGAGAATTCCTTTTCTGTCTTGATAGCACACGAGACAATATCTTCGTACGATGAGAAGGATTGTGATAATAAAGCTCGATGGAGAAATGGTTTTAACCCATCAAATAAATGATCAATATTACTTCTTGGGTTACGTATATAATCTGTAGCATGTCTCACTAACCTTGTAAAGTTGACCTCATACTTTGTGACATTCTCATCCTCCTTTTGTCTCAGAATCAGAAATTTCCTTTCCATATTTGGTCGATGGTCACAAGGATAGTATTTTTCTAAGAAAAGCTCCTTGAAATCTCTCCATTCCATACTTGATACTTCTTCATCTTCCTTTTTATTTTGAATCAATGAACACCATTGATCAACATCTACAGTGAGGCGGTAAATTGCCATGATAACCTTTTCCCTTTCACTACTCCCCAAAGCCTGAAATATTTTCTCTAGGGAATTTATCCATTGCTCAACCACTAAGGGATTTGTACTCCCATTGAATGTTGGTGGTTGTTTCCTTATGAATCGATCTAACATTGATCCTCTACGTTGCGGATCAGGGTGCTCCATACGAGTAAGGTTATTATTCATAACATGAGTGAGTTGTCCCAGTATGGTGATAAGCTGATCAGCACCAGTTGTATCACCAACTCCATTATAATTATCTTGAGTAGGAGGGCAATCCCTACATGGAGTGCATTCATTGATATGGTTTCCCTTCCTCCCACTAGGCTCCATTTCTAAACAATGGCATAAACTAGATCAGTTTATGAATCAAAATACATAATTCCATACTTGTAAAACACTTAACATAAATTGAACAGTTTATGGATATAATCCATAATCATAAAAAGAAATGTTTTCTTTGAGTAAGTATATACTCATAAACCCTTCATAATGGTTTGTAAAGAAAATGATAATTATCCTAAGCATATCCCCCGAGAGTGTCATAACCAAGAGTGAAGTAAGACCCATTGTCGTGCACCAGTTCCTGTTCGAGTCTAGCTCAAAGCAGTGTTTTTGGGTTTTAGCCCCAGGTACATCTGTGCCAGAGCTGCCTCTACCTGCTCGTATCCAGACAGGGATTTATTGCTTGGAAAACTCACAAAATCTCTATAATACCAAAATTCTAGGAATTTCTTCTATACTAATCCTCAAAGTATATCTTAGGGCTATGTGCTCTAATCAGAGTTTATCTAAATCTAGCTTCCAAGGTTAGTACTAAACTACCTCTAATACCAACTGTAACGCCCCGACCCCAGTTACCCAGAGTCGGTGCATTGTTACGTAACATTGGCATGATCACAAAAGATAAAGTCTCGAAATACCGATTAGTTTAGTAGCCTTGGAATCACTAGATACATCCATAAATGTTACATTACATCATAAAGTGAAAAATCACAATAACATAGTCTCTATAGTCCACACTCATATCCCCTTCAGACTATCCCTACAGGTCAGTCATAAAATATTTATTCACATCCTGGGAAAAATAAAACATAGAAATGGGTGAGCTGAGATGCTCATTAAGGATAACAATATAGCAGAAACTTTCATAAATAAACATAAACATTTAAGGCAATGTATAACTAAAACAAAAGCCTTTTAACTTGAACTTCAGCATAATATGGCAAAAATAAAATGAAATAATGCCATTTACTTATTCACATGGATATTCTACTAGACGAATAATCACATGCAATATCAATAACCACTATCATAATGATGGAATGCATAATGCCAGACTATCATAACCACATAGCCAAGGCCTCGTGCCAAGACTACAAATAAGATTTTGTTAAGGCCTCGTGCCAAGAAACTAGTTTGTCTCATGATATATACCGATGCATCGAGGAGCTATAATGGGCTCCACCCGTCACTTATTAAGTCCAATTAATTCTTTATATGAAAAGGTTTAAACATATCATAAACCATAACATAATCGTATCACATAAAACATGCATAAAGGAAACAAAACATTTCCACATTTCAATCACAGGATATCAATACAACACATTGATATAATAAAAACATTATCAAAACCATTTTCAATACCAAAATAAAAGAAAAGTAAAACCTGGTATTTATTTTTCATTTAAAAAAAAGTTATGGCTTGTAGAGGAAGCCGAAACTCAAATAATGGTCACGACGGTGGAGAAGTCATTGTCGCCGCATACGTACGACAAAAAAAAATTCCCTTTTGTCATTTAGTAAAATGCTTCGTATAAAAAAGATTCCTTTTGAATAAACGTAAAAGTCAAAGGGTTTTATACATTGTATAAAATAAAGTCTTGTATTAAAACAAAATATGCCTCAATGAAAGAATATTAAGATGAAGTCCCTTACCTCGTGTCCGACTTGACTCGATCGTTCTTTAATCTCCTGAATAATAAACTAGAGTTAATATCTAATTTCTTAAGAAAATTTTTCAAGTTCATTATTCCTTTAATAACACTTATTACCATTTTATGAAAATTATGCAGTCATTTAAGTTAATAATGGTCATTTTGTCGAACTTTGGTACTTGAGTCAATAATAAACTTCTTATAATTACAAGTTGTTCATGTGGTAAAATATCCATTATCTCTAGAATTATATTAATGATATTGATATCATATATATCATATATATCTAGTATATACATGTATTTATAATATTACATAACATTTAGAGGTAAGAAATGAAATGCACCGTTCATGGAGACGGTAAGCCGTACGTACGCATGAACGCTACTTTCATTTCTATTTCATATTTAATGGAATGAAATCATGATGATATAAAGGTATATTATAATTACAATATAATATGATATATAATATCATTTAACTCCTTCCTTTATACTTCCAACATACGGCATTAACGATTCAAATCACTTTGAGGGGGCGGTAGTCCGCACTTTCTAAAATGAAATTATCGTGTTTACCTATAATGGAAACCATAAAGATATGCCATAAATGAAAAATAAAGAAGAATAAGGAAAACATAAATATAATATATATCATATATAAATATAGTGTCATCATAATGTCCACCATGAGAGGTGTTAAAAGAAGATTGAATAATCATCATTTCGTGAGGCAGTAATTCACCACCCACAGAAATAGTATGTTCTTTAACCATTAGAAGAAGGTGTGTGTAAGTGTAAATCAAATAATTCTCATAAAAACATACTAGTATATTTAAGATACTGGTTTTTAAAAAAAATAAAGGAATGAAAAGAGTTTAAGGGGTTAGAGAAGCAAAATAAAACAAAATAACATAAGAGAAGACATTACCTTAAAATCGGGTAACTCTTTTTGATTTGAGCCAAAGGTTTCCTTGGAAAGACTTCTTCCCAAAGTGAGGCTTCTAGGAGTAAGAGAGGGAATTTGAGAGAGTATTTTGGCAGAGGTTGGCCGAGCCAAATGGCTTTTAAGTTGTGAATAAGTTGGTAGTGGTGGGGACCTTTTATAAGAGGAGAGGAGGGGCACTCTTGGAAAGTCATGAAATGTTACTTTATTATATAATGAGTTTCGGATTTTAAAGGTCCCACAATTATATATTTCTAGGATAAGGTGATAAGGGTTCGAGATATACTCATACAATAGGTTTTTGACAAGTGTAAGTCTTATATTTTACATTATATTTTCATTTTATTTAAATCATTAATTAATGAGGTAATTGCTGCATCATCATGGTGTCATAAAAAAATTTAATTTATTTAATGTATAAAAATTATAAAAAAAATATCATGATGTATGAAATCTTTTTATCTTTACAATTAATATTTATAGTCGAAAAGTTAACTTATATAACCCCATGTAATAATTGTTTTAGTAAAACAACACATGTTTGTGACAATTTTATTTTAACTTTAAATAAAAAGTTATTAATGTTATTTTCTTACCCAAGTGGCTCCATGGGGTCCCCAAGTTGACCCATGGATTGTCTTGGTCGACCATGACTCGTCCAATAAGGTTAGGACAAGTTTAAAGGTAATTTCATATTATTATAACATTATATTTACCTTAAATTACACTAATTACCTTTAATCGCGATTAATAAAACTTAAAATTTACTTTTCACCAAAAATTATTTTTATCACATTGAACCACATTTTACTTACTAATGACAACCATGTATATCAGATTTTTGAAATTCAATTCAAAGTAGTGGTAAAGTTTCATTTAAACAAAAAATTAGTTTTTTAACGACCACTTAGTGGTTTCACTATTCATCAAAAATTGAAGTTTTTCATAAAAATACCAAAAATTAACACTAAGCTATATTTGATATTCCTAATTCAAAAATGATGTCTATTTTAAAAAATTCAAAACATATAATTTGAATTAATTAATTTAATAATTAATTCCCGCTGTCACAACAAATAGCGTGTTTTTAAGAAACAATATATATCAAAAGATTGACAATTGTTTATGTCCAATTTCAAAGTGAAATTAATTATAATGAACACCATTGGATAAAACGGTTAAAATTTATTCTAATTATACTTTAAAACCACTCAATCATATAATTTATCACTATAAATTATTTTTATTAAAAAAGTTTTTTTTAAGTATTTTTCACTATTCATCGAAAATTTGAAGTTCTCAGCAAAATACCAAAAATTCAACATAGGATAATTTTGATATTCCGAATCCAAAAATGAAGTCCATTTTGAAATATAAAATTTATATAATTTCAAAAAGTGGGTATTACTATTCATAACGACTATTTTGATTGGCCGCGGTGTGTTAGAATCTCGAACTTGCATACAATGCAAGCTATTGCATTATTGAAAGAGAAGCATACCATGGAAGCTTGGGGTGTTACATATCCATCCCAATCATAAGACATCAGATTGTGCAATAATATCTTTAGCACATGATGATAAAATGTTGACTTATCTTGTGTACTAAGAATAGGATGAATTGAAAAACTAGACCATGAATCCTTGTATAAAAACATGGGATTCATGTCATGAGATGATATCCTGAATTCCTAGACAAAATTTATAGGGATTCATGCCTTCTTTTTCATATCGGGGAACCTTCGTCCTCACCGCATGATGTTAAACTACATGATTTTCTAAAACTACATTCAGCTTGATTATTATTCCAATTAGATATGTAGGTATGCATAAATCTTATATCTTGTCCCATCCACCACATGATACAAAATTCCCCTATAATTTCTTTTAATTGATTTTGTGTTGTGAAAGAAGCCTTTTCCATTACTTGTTTCTCACACCAAACATAGATAACGTGGGCTTAGGAATTTTGGTAGCGGCTTCCCAGCATGATCAAGACACACCAGTTCACGTTAAGGTTAGTATAGTCCTAGATGAAAGACCTTAAAAGGAACACCATGATTCCTTGTTTCATGATGTTAAACTACATGGTTGACGTCTCTTGCATGATGAAAAACTACGCACTACTATAGACCTCACCTAAGAGGACCACTATCTTTAGTGTTGGTCCCCCACCACACCTCCCTTAGAGAACTACATGTGGATAAATTCCTATAATTATAGGATATATAGTGATACCCGAATATCCAATCTTAGGTCTAGACAAAATCATTAATAAGAACAATTTCCCCCTCTTTGTATGGGTCAGGCTTGTATAGAGAGTTTCCCATTTGAGAAATATGTGTGGATTGATTCCTATCATCACAAGATACATAGTGATGCTTGGATCTCCAATATTGGTTCTAACCACAACCATTAATGGTAAAAATACCCCCTTATACGTATGAGTTAGACCCATGTATAGAGTTACCCATTTGAGAACTACATATGGCTTAATTCCTATCATCATAGGATACATAGTGATGTCCAGATCTCTAATATTAGTTTTAGATTCAACCATTATCAGGAAAAATTCCCCCCTATTTGTATGGGTCAAAAATTTATAGACAGTTCCCCATTTGATAACTATGTGTGGATTTATTTTTATCATCATAGGATACGTAGTGACACTTATATATCTAATCCTAGATCCAACCGCAACCATTAACAGAATAATTCCCCCTCTTCGTATGGGTCAGACCTTCATAGAGACTTTCCTATTCAAGAACTACATGTGTCTTGATTCCTATAATCATAAGGTATGTAGTGATGCCTAGATCTCTAATCATAGGTCTATCAAAAACCATTAACTATAATAATTCCCCCTCTACGTATAGGTCAAACCTGCATAGAGAGTTTCCCATTCAAGAACTATACGTGTATTGATTACTGTCATCAAAGGATACATAGTGACACTCAGATCTCTAATCTTGGGTTCAACCACAACCATTAATGGGAGCAATTCCCCCTACGTATGGGTCGGACCTGTGTAGAGAGTTTCCTATTAAATAACTATGTGTGGCTTAATTTCTATCATCATAGGATATGTAGTGATGCCCAGATCTCCAATCCTAGGTCTAGCCTCAACCATTAATGGGAAAAATTCCCCCTCTGCATATGGGTCAAGCCTGTGTAGAGAGTTTCTTGTTCAATAACTATGCGTGGATTGATTTCTATCATCATAGGATATGTAGTGATTCCTAGATCTCTAATCATGGGTCCAACTACAACCATTAGCAGGAACAATTCCCCCTATATGTATAGGTCAAACCTACATAGAGAGTTTCCCATTCAAGTAATACATGTGTCTTGATTCCTGTCATCATAGGATACATAGTGACACTCAGATCTCCAATCCTACATCCATTTGTAACATAAAAATGTCCCCCTCCTTGCATACAGGTCAGACTTTCATGGGGAGATTTCATGTAAGAACTACGCGTGGATTGATTCCTACCATCACATGATACATAGTGACACTTGGATATTTAATCTTGGGTTCATCTATCATATATAAAATGATAAAAATTCACCCCTAACTACATATGGGTTGGACCTATGCAGTGATCCATTTGATACCCACTCTTGCACAACTCAGTCAACTGCCCAATTATCCCTTGTTTCTCATACCAAGAACAACTCAGGTGATCTTAGGGAACCTAGAAATTCGCTCTAAATTACATGACCATGACTCACTATAGATTGGGAACCATGTCCTAGTCACATGACGTTAAACAACACGACCAATTCCTAGTCACATGACGTTAAATTACATAACAAAGGGTCTTCACATTGAACAGAACATCCCCTCTGATGGTTGTGTATCCAAGAATCATGTGTTTTATTTCTTCACCTCAAAATGTGTTCAATACACACTGGTGTAGTGTTTAGGGTGCTTGAACCCTTCTTTAATCTTATTTTTTCCAAGAACCGACTTAATATCTTTGATATATGAGCCGACACAATGAGTTCCTCAAGTAAATACCCTCATATTGGAACCCCATGGACCTTGGGATTCTTTTATCTTGGATCCTACCTATATTAAACTAGTAATAGGGACTAGTTTATCCAAACAAACACTTGTATCCCAGGAATCCCCCTTAAACCCAAGAGTTATTATCCTGGATGCATGGAATGTTATAGGCTTCCACTATTACTAATGGTGGACCTGTACCCACTAGTTTCCACCTTCAGATAACTCAGATATTCTTGGGTTATGATTTATATCCTCCGTAACCCAACTATTCAAGTGGATTCATATTCTATTGATGTTAGACATATGTGTATCATACCCATTGTCAAAGCAAGACTATAACATCATACCCTTGTACCCTTCCATTTCAAGGTATGTATCTTTTGTGAAGGACCAATTTCTCTCTAAGTTAGTCACCCCTCTTCCATGCATACGAGTCAGATATATGAAGTTAGATCCCTTTAAAGGAGTTGATTATGACATGATTCCTATCCTTACAATATTCATAGGAAAACCTAGGAAAACCCATCCATAAAAGTAGCACACAACTCTTTTTAAATAGGCCAGAGTCATACAATCTCATTCTGCCTACACATGAGTCAGATATACATAAAAATTTATTGCACAAAAAATAAATCTATGCAAAAATGGATCCAATATATGGCTACTCACCAATAAGATTGTGCATGGATAAAAGGTGTTTCTTACATCTAAATTCCCCTAACTAGTGAAAAGTGTCCCCAATTATGTCTTGTACAATTTCACGTCAGTTCCCACATCCTTAACACATGATGTTAAACTATAAGAAAAAAATACTTACCACATGATGTTAAAATGGAAAAAAAACATCCTTACCACATGATATTAAACTGTAAGGAACACATCCTTGTTTCATGATGTTAATCTGTACAATAGATAAATCCTCACTACATGATGTTAAAATGTTCCGACCATCACCCATCATCATTCCTCCTCAAAGGAACATAAGAACCGGATCCTGGTTAACCAAAATATGGGGTGATTCCATCATCTTTTAAGCCCCTAAACATATAAATCACACTTCATTTCTTGAGTGAATCGGGTTGCGTAAAACCTTTCATAGACCTTGGAAAGGAAAATGGATCTCTCTATTTGACCATGCTAGCGACACATAAGGGCTTTGAACCACCAACCAAATAAATCTTGGCCCTATAGGAAGGGATTTCTAAACCTTGTGAGCCTGATGTCACCATGGAAGAACTCAACACATTATGATTTTCTAGGTCATCCTTGGTATGATTTTCCCATATCATTACTCATGGAGTGAGAACCTTGAGCCATGATTTACAACATTTTCATCTCCCACTCAAAATTTGTTGAATCACTCTTGACCCTAGGTATCCAAATTAAGTTTTTGTATAAAATTCCCCTCATACCAAGTCTACGTGCACCATTAACTTAAACTACATACACTTTGGTCAAAGTTATATGAACTTAAACTTTATCATTTTTTGTTCCAAATCGTAAGATCCTAAAACTTCTAGTAAAAGAGTCATAAAACTTTTCAATATGAAAACCCACAAAGGGAGGCCTAAGTAAAAGTCAAGTCTCCTCTCTCTAAAAATATTCATCTCCAGAGGTTAGGAAAAAGTTAGAGAATAAATAAACAAGGAATAAAGCTCACAAGGCCCACTTTATACCCCTATAAAAATCCAATGCATGATCGCTAAACCCACTGTTCCAGGAAAAAGTTAGAGTAATGATTTTTCACATCTCCTCACTATAATAATGTGTTCACTAGGTGGAGACATAACTTTTAGGGTTCTCGAACCCTTATTGAATATTAGGTTTTCCATAAACCACATTAATGTATTTAAAGTGTAATATGGCACAACCATTTACCTGAGTTGATATCCTTCTCTTGGACCATGGGCCTTGGGTTTCCCTATTATTGGTTCTTCCCCATAGAAAATTGGTAATTGGGACTGGTTCATCCAAACAGACCCTTGGATCCTCGGAAGGACCCCCTTAAATCCAAAAGTTATTATCCCAACCACATGGAACATTATAGGCTCACTCCATTACCAATGGTGGACCGTACCCACCGGTTCCCACCTCCAGTTAACTCATATCTTTCTGGACCATGGTTTAGAATCCCCATAACTGGACTATTCAAGCAGATTCGACATCCTTGAAATTACTTTACCATGTGTTATACCCTTTCTCAAATAAAGAATGTGACACTCCATTATCAAATATTTTGATGGCCCAAACCATGTAATTCAAAACCATACAGTGTAGGGCTTGGGCCTCCCAACCAAAGGCTAAACTTCCATAGGGTGAAAAAACCCTTCCTAGATAGTTCTTTTCCCTATACCCCACTTTATATTCCAGACATTTGAGTCTTAATAAATATATCATGGCCATTGGAAGAGAGTGGGGACACCACTACTTGAACATGCACGTAAGACCTATGGGCTCGTGCATAAGGGCTTCTAACCTACCAATTAGAGGCATATCCTCCTTATAGGAAAGGAACTCTAATCCTTGTGAGCCCCAGTGAAACCATGGAAGAACCCAAAACCTTAGGGTGTTTTGGTTCATCCCCAGTATGTTTGTCCCATTCCATATTCATTGGTTCAAACTTTTGAACACATGAATTGTACTACCTATATTAAAACTATCCAGGTGGATTTGGCTTCCCTAATATTTTTCCAATCACCAATATCATCTCTGAAAAATCACCCATGGCCCTTGGAAAAGAGTGGGGACACTTCTGTTTGACCATGCTAGAAACACATAAGGGATCATACCTACTAAATAGAGGGATACACTCCTTATAGGAATGAAACTTCAATCCTCATGAGCCCCAAAAATTCTGCGGTGGAACTCAAAAACTTAGGGTGTTTTGGGTTATCCCTGGAATGTATGCCACATTATATTGTAAGAACCTAGTTCTTATTCTTGAGGTATGGGTTTATTATTTTCTTATTTCCTTAAGTGTTTTTGAGGAAATAAGGAAAATGGGAAAAAATCCTAAATTTTGGGACTACACGCCGTGTACTTTTCCACACGCCATGTAGTTTGGCCGTGTGGGATGAGTACACATGGTGTGTAGCCATGCTGGCGACGAAAGGTGTAAACACTGACTACACACCGTGTAGTTTATATTTACACACTGTGTAGTCAGTCAGCAGGCAAATAGTAAGGCGGTGGCCAGCTGGGTGACAATACATGCCCTGTAGTCGGGAATACACGCTGTGTACTCATGTCGACGGATGAACAGTGCGGCGGTGCCTCTAGAGGAACAGTTAAATGAGAAAAGTACACGCCATGTAGTCAATAGTACATGCTGTGTACTTTGTTTTTTTCTCACTTAAAATGGGTAGTAGCCAACCCTGTTTATAGGATTGGCTTATAACCAGATGGGAGCTCGAGAGAGGATTACCGAACCTTCGTGGATCTCCAGATTGAGCGTCGGGAATCTGTTTCTGCTTCCGTCGATCACGTTGGAACCGCACAGGTAAACCCTCCCATCTCCTTGCGTAGTTATTGCCAATTCTTCCTCTAATGGAAGTTATTTGAGTTTGAATGAGAATTATTTTACCTCAGATCTATGACATTCTTGGACGTTTCAGAAGGCGTTGTTTGGGTATACCGTTCTTGGGTGTTTAAGGTAGGTGGCTTGGTGTTTAATTTCCAACTGATGTGCGTTTTGTGTACCATTGAGATATGCTCCCATGAATGGGGTGTCGTATGGATGAAGCCTTGTTGAATTAAATACCTAGAATTGTATAAGTAATTTAAATGTGATAATAAATTGTTGTTTGGGATCACTGCTTAGATCCAGGACCACCCCGGGGGTGCGTTGCTCTGTTTAGCCGTTTGGCCAGGATACCCAAGGTTATGCCTTTATAATAATGATTGTAGAATTTCCTTGAGAGGAATTTCATTTTGTGTTGCATGTATGTTGCTTATTTACATATTGGGAATGACCCAATTACTTGTTTAGCCTGAGGGTAGTGTTGTGATTAGCCTGTGGGAAGTGTACTACTTAGCATGTGGGAAACTTTTTCCGTGCCTGTGGGAAATTGATTCTGTGCCTATGGGCGACACCTCGTACGCCTGTGGGAAATATTCGATATGCCTGTAGGCAGATTCCTGTGTTTGGATTCTCTTTACCCGAGGGTAAGGGTTTACATGTCTGAGGACTCTGGCTGTTTTGCTTAGAATATTCGCTGTGGTGATATCTTAAATTGAATGTTTAAAAGAATAATAAAATGACAATATAACTGGTAAAGTTAGTTACTTTTGAGTACTGCTTAGTTTATTTCATTTTACTACTGCACACTGTTGTTGCATCTTTTCACATAGTTGGGCACGAGCCTTTGGTGGGTTCCTACTGGGATTTATTTCTCACACCCTGTTTGGGTCATGTCTTCGGCCCAAACAGATTACGTTTCTATAGGTGTGGATAAGGGAAAGGGTCCCTATATAGGTACTTGATTATTGCTAGGAAGTAGGGGAGCATGGGACTGAGCTTAGCTCGCGATGCTACCAGATGTTTTGTTTTGTTTTGTTGTACTCTGTATTGTACTATACTGTATTGTTGTGTAACATGTTTTGGCTATTTTCTTAGAACTTGAGACATGTTGCATCATTTTCTATATAACTTTTGGTTATCTTTTACTGCAGTTGTTTATTTTAAATGTGTATGATTTATTGCTTCCGCTGTTGTTGTATGTTTTTATTATTCTGCTGCACTACACTTTGACAAATGAGGGCATAGTTTCCCCACTATTAGACCTGGGCCCTCACTGCTAGTCGGTAGCCTCTTGCGTTTGGGGAAATGCGCTTGAGGTCACGTGGAAAACCGGGTTCGGGGCACCCATTGAGTGACACCCGAAACCGGGATGTTACAAAGTGGTATCATAGGGTGGTTATTTTCTTTGACTTACTATTTGGAGCCTTAGTCAGGGATAGGACGAGAATGGTAGTTGGTAATAAGCTGTGCCCAGGCATAGCTAACCCGTGTATAGGGAAAATCCAATTAACCTCGTGTTGCATTTTTTCTGATTTTTCAATTTTACAGTTGAATTGATTTTCACTGAAGGGTGACGCACTTGTGATTGTGTTGTTTATATTTTATTCATGGGTTCTATCTAGTTGCAACCTGATGAGATGAGGGTATTCCATATCATGAATCATTTAGGCACATTCTAGAAATCACATTCCATGTATAGTTTTCATGCCATGTAGGTGCATTAGAAATTGCATGTTGTTGTGATAGATGTTGTGCTAGTAAAAGCATGCTGTTGTGATAGCTGCTTGGATAAATACCTGCTGTTTGATAGGGTATTATTGTGTGATCCTATTTATAGAAAGGACGCCAAACTTTGGTTTTTTGGGGAGTATGGGCCCTCATTGACCAAAATTTGGTGGATCATTGACGGTTTATCCGGTTATAACACATATAAGATGCCAAATTTTGATTCGCGGGGAGTATGGGCCCTCACAGATCGGAATTTGGAACTTAGGTATTGTTTTTCATTATTTTATGGGTTCCGGAGAAGTTTCTGAGGTATACTGTCTGGAAACCTAGTATACACGCCGTGTAGTACCTTAAACACGCCGTGTATGTTCTTCTGTTCGGGAAGAAAAGAAAACTTTTTGAGTACACACCGTGTACCCTAAGTACACACCGTGTAGTCCTTCCCGTGTCATAGACCGTGTGGGAAGGGACATGGGGAAGAGAAATTCTTGGGGTGAACACGCCGTGTACTGGATGTACACGCCATGTAGTGTTGACCCGGAGTCAGCCCGTGTAACTAACAACACGGACGGGGGAGACCTTAATATATACTCACCATGTCCATTGTGGAACACACTGTGTAGTCTGACCTGGGATCCAACCGTGTAACTAACAACATGAGTCGGTATAATCCTTTCGTGTACATGCCGTGTGTATATTGAACATGCCGTGTAGTTGGATCCGTGTGTCCGGTCATGTAACTAACAACACGGGTCGTCGAAACTCGTCTAGTACACGCCGTGTACCTGTGGGACACACAGTGTAGTATTGACCAGTGACAGACCATGTGGACTTAGCCATGTGGCTGGGAAGACGGGGTAGTGTACACGCCATGTGTGGGTGTAACACGCCATGTATTATCAAGCCGAGTAGTCAGCCGTGTCACAAACGACACAGGCAGTTGGAAAATTACACCATACACGCCGTGTAGTTTTGTTTAACGGGAGCCGTGTGGCTTGGCCGTGTATAAGGACCTGGGCAGGGGAAGAGAAGTTAGGTATATGCTGTGTAGTCAGTATACACGCAGTGTATTCTTGTTGTGCAGTCTTAAATGCCTTCTTCCTTCTGTTCCTCTTTTGGTTCCTTCATTTTCAGACTGTGATAATCTTGATCTAAGGTGTGCATTTGACCTTGTAGTGTCATGCCACCGAGATGTTCATGCGTTGTTCGCCAGGAGAGCGGAAACAAGTATACTCCGGAGATGGTGGGCCATGGGCTACTAGTTGATCCTCTAGTAGAGCCAGATGTGGCGCCATCCGTAATACCAGACACAGGCGCGGAGGCGCAGTTCCATGAAGGCTTTATGTGGTTCATGCAGACCTTTCAGGGAGCACCGCCGGCTGCCACATCTATGGCTGAGCTGACTCGTATCTTCTAGCAGCAACATCTACCTACATTTTTAGGGGATGGTGGACCACAGGATGCAGAGTCTTGGATGGGGTCGATGCAGATTATTTTGGAGAATCTTGAGACGCCTCCAGGGCGGAGGGTCAAGCTCACAACTTATATGCTGTGTGATTCCACCAAGAGGTGGTGGAATGTTACCACCTAGTCAGAACATCATAGAGACATGGCATGGGAAGATTTCCAGATATCCTTCTATGACTTCTTCTTTCCAGAGACGCTGAGGTCAGATCGAGCTCGAGAGTTCATGAATATGCAGCAGGGCGCTATGTCGGTGATGGATTATTCTGCTCACTTCACTGAGCTTCAGCATTTTTCACCCGTTCTGGTGGGATATGAGATAATGAGAGCCATATGCTTTGAGGATGGTCTTCGATATGAAATCTGAGCACTGTTGATTGTTTTCAAGTTGCCTTCAATACATGCTATTCTGAACCAGGCACTGATTATAGAGAGAAACCTGTGGGAAGCTAGTAGTGTGGACCAGGGCGGTTCAGCACCAGTTTATGGTACTATTTCTACTAGTAAGAGGAAGAGACAGATAGACTTCTCTCAGGGTGGCAGTACCAGTCAGAAGAATGTTTCAGGTAGCCAGGTCATGTGCTACTAGTGTGGTAAGGAAGGGCACAAGAGACCTCAGTGTCCACGAGACCCAGTGGAATGATGAGCTTGTGGAAGGATGGGTCATCTGCAGTGCTTTTGTAGGGAGTTTCCACCAGTGGCTAGTGAGAGGGGTTCTGTACAGACTCTGCATGCGGGGCCAGGACCAACAGCTTCTTACCAGTCATGGAACTAGAATACATCAGGTCATGCAGGCATGGATGGTGGACGTGGCCGTGGTATCCAGACACCAGGATCTCAGAGGCAGCAGGGCGGGACAACTCAGGGTATCCAGTCTGTGTCGCAGGGCCGTGACACTAGGCAGGCATATGCAGTGCAACCGACCCATCAGGACCAGGATCCCAGACCTTCTACTATCAGATGTACTATTCTAGTAGCTTCTGTCTTATCTTCAGTGCTTTTTGATACGGTTGCTGCACATAGTTTCATATCTGTACCCTTTGTGGAGAGCCTTGGGCTTTGTGTTTCTTCTTCTTCTGCTGCTGTTATGAATTTAGACACTCTGTTGGGAACTAGAACGACTAGTGTGTGTCAGTGCAAGGAGTTCCCCCTTGAGGTTGGTGGGTGTCACTTCCTTTGGGACCTCTATGTCTTAGAGATGACGGGCTATGATTTCATTCTCGGGATGGACTGGTTGGTTCCCTTTTGATACTTTGTGGATTGCTATCATTGCAGGGTGAGTTTCACATCACCAGAGGGTGGAGAGTTTCTATACAAGGGCGAGTGGGATGTTTAGGCGAGTCGAGCTGGACCAGAGCATCATGGGTGAGGTGGTGTCACAGCCCAGATTGCAATCTTATATCTGGACGACTAGGGGACTTGTCAGAAGGATTTCCCTTCAGTGGTTGATCGTTTCAGGGATGTCTTCCCGGACGACTTTTCAGGTCTTCCTATGGAGCGTGAGGTGGATTTATCTATTGAGCTTGTTCCAGGAGCAGCACCGGTGTCCATTCCTCCATATAGGATGGCTACACTTGAGTTTAAAAAGCTCAAAAGGCAGTTAGAAGAGTTACAGTCAAAGGGTTTCATCAGACCCAATACTTCTCCTTGGGGTTCTCCTGTCCTTTTTGCGAAGAAGGCGGACGGTACTCTCAGACTCTGTGTGGATTATCGGAAGATGAACCAGTTTACAGTTAAGAACCAATATCCCTTACCTAGGATTGATGATTTTTTTGATCAACTTTTTGGAGCATGAGTGTTCTCGAAGACTGAATTGAGATCAGGATATCATCATCTGCGCATTAGACCATCTGATATACCTCTCATAGATTTCAGGAGCAGGTATAGTCTATACGAGTATACGGTTATGCCGTTCGGACTCATGAACGTGCCAGCAGTTTTCATGGCTCAGATGAATCGTGTGTTCCATCCCTATCTGGATTCTTTTGTGGTAGTATTCATGGATGATATCTTGGTTTACTCTCACACTCGACACGACCATGCCACCCATCTTGAGATCGCATTGAGTACACTGAGAGAGCATCAACTATATTCTAAGCACTCAAAGTGCCACTTTTGGATGGACCAGATTCACTTCCTGGGTCATATCATCTCAGAGGCAGGAGTTGCAGTAGAACCAGAGAAGATGAGAGCAGTAGTTTCCTGGGAGCATCCTAAGAACGTGTTTGAGATACAGAGTTTCTTAGGGCTGGCTGGTTAACTACTAACGCTTCATACATGACTTCTCCCACTTAGCAGCACTGTTGATGGGTTTTACTAAGAAGGGTGTGAAGTTTTTTTGGTAGGAAGCTTGCGAGATAGCCTTCCAGGAGATAAAGGGAAAGTTGACATCAGCACCGATCCTGATACTCCTAGAGTAGGGGAAGAGCTATACAGTTTACTGTGATGCATCAGGTATTTGGCTGGGAGCTATGTTGATGCAGGGTGACCGAGTTGTTGCGTACGAGTCTTGGAAGTTGAGGACACATGAGAGGAATTACCCGACACATGATCTCGAGTTGGCTGCAGTTGTTCATGCATTGCGCTGTTGGAGACATTATCTCTTGGGAGAACATTTTGTGGTGTTCACAGACCAAAAAAGTCTCAAGTACATCTTTACCTAGCGTGACTTGAACCTGAGATAGCGAAGGTGGGTTGAATACCTTCAGTCCTTCGATTTTGAGCTTGCCTATACACCTTGTAAGGGTAATGAAGTAGCTGATGCACCGAGCAGGAAGACTCAGATACAGGCAGTGCAAGAGGCCAGTGGTTAATGGAAGCTTATGGCTTTGTTCTCTAAGATTCATTTGGAGGTTCATGACAGTCAGGGGAAAACCTATCTTTCATCTTTAGCTATGACCTCTACCCTCTTGGATAGAGTGAGGATGAGACAACTATCTGATTCAGAAGGCCTAGTTCTACAGGAGTTGGTGGCAAGTGAGGACCCTCCTCCTGGGTGGATGATAGGTGATGATGAAGTTTTTCATTTCCATGGACGAGTGTGGGTTCCAGGGGATATACACAAGGAGCTGATGCAGGAGTTTCATACTTCAGTATGGGTAGTTCATCCTGGAGTTACCAAGATGTACCGTGACTTGAGGCGTCCGTACTGGTGGCCGAGTATGAAAAGGGATGTATCTGGTTTTGTTACGATGTGTTCCACCTATAAGAAGGTGAAGGCGGAGCATCAGAGGCCAGCTGGGCTTTTGCAGTAGTTACCCATCCCGGAGTGGAAATGGGATGATGTCGCGATGGACTTCGTGACTGGGTTGCCGAGGTCACCTCGAGGCAATGATTCCGTGTGGGTTGTTTTGGACAGACTCACAAAGGTATCTCACTTTTTTCCGATTAGGGAGACCTTCGGAGTTGACGTGCTCAGAAATTTGTATATCTGAGAGATATTAAGTCTTCATGGGGTTCCATGTTCTATCATTTCAGATAGGGATGCCCATTTTACGTCTCGTTTTTGGCAGAGTTTTCAGAGGGCACTGGGTACACAGGTGCTTCTGAGCACAGCTTACCACCCTCAGACCGATGGTCAGTCAGAGCGTACGATACAGGTGCTAGAGGACATGCTACGAGAATGCGTCCTAGAATTTGGGGGCTCTTGGGAGAAGCATATACCCCTGGTCGAGTTTGCCTATAATAACAGTTTTCAGGCAACTATTGAGATGGAACCTTATGAGGCTTTATATGGTAGTCTATTCCGATCACCCTTATGCTAGTTAGAGGCAGGTGAGGCAGCTTTACTGGGACCATGTCTCATGGAAGAGACTTCTGAGTAGGTCCAGTTGATTTAGAAGCAAATGGCTACCGTACAGTCTCGTCAGAAATCTTATGCTAATCATCGTAGACGACCCTTGGAGTTCGTGGTCGGGGATCAGATTTTCTTGCGTGTTTCACCGAGGTTGGGACACAAGCGGATCAGTAGATAGGGTAAACTTTAACCGAGGTATGTAGGGCCATTTGAGATTTTGGAGAGATTCGGGCCGATTGACTATCAGTTACAGTTACCACAGAGGTACCGAGCCATGCATGACGTCTTCCATGTATCTCAGTTGCGTTGCTATCATTCAGACCCGTCTCACATCCTTTAGCCTGAGGAGGTTGAGCTTGAGGTATATTCATCCTTTGAGGAGCATCTGATTCATATCATTGATAGGAGCACAAAGGTTCTTCGAGGCCGGTCAGTTCCTCTTGTACGGGTGATATGGTAGCATGGCCGAGTGCAGGATGAAACCTGGGAGCAGGAGACCGATATAGGTGCTCAGTGGCCGGATTTATTCGTGGATATATCTTCACCACCCTTGGAAGGGAAATTCGGGGATGAATTGCTTTAAGGGGGAAAGTTTGTAAGAACCCGATTCTTATTCTTGAGGTACTGGTTTCTTCTTTTCTCCTTTCCTTAAGTGTTTTTGAGGAAACAAGGAAAATGGGTAAAAATACTAAATTTTGGGACTACACACCATGTAATTTTCCACACACTGTGTAGTTTGTCTATGTGGGATGAGTACACAGGGTGTGTAGCCATGCTGGCGATGAAAGGTGTAAAAACCGACTACACGCCGTGTAGTTTGTATTTACACGCCATGTAGTCCGTCGACAGACGAATAGTAAGGTGGTGACTAGCTGGGCGATAGTACACGTCGTGTAGTCGGAAATACATGCCATGTACTCATGTCGACGGATGAACAGTGTGATGGTGCTGCCAGATGAATAGTTAAATGAGAAAAGTACATGCCATGTAGTCAATAGTACACGCCGTGTACTTTGTTTTTTTTCTTAAAATGTGAAGTAGCTAACCCTGTTCACAGGATTGGCTTAGAACCGGACGGGAGCTCATGATAGGATATCCGAACCTTCGTGGATCTCCAGATCGAGCATCGGGAATCCGTTTCCGCTTCCATCGATCACGTTGGAACCGCACAGGTAAGCCCTCCCATATCCTTGCGTAGTTCTTGCAAATTATTCATATAATGGAAGTTATTTGAGGTTTAATGAGAATTATTTTACCTCATATCTACGACATTCTTGGATGTTTCAGAAGGCATCATACGGATATACCGTTCTTGGGTGTTTAAGGTAGGTGTTTTGGTGTTTAATTTCCAACTGATGTGCATTTTGTGTACCGTTGAGATACGCGCCCATGAATGGGGTGTTGTATGGATAAGGCCTTGTTGAATTAAATACCTATAATTGTATAGGTAATTTAAATTTGATAATAAATTGTTGTTTGGGATCGCTGCCTGGATCCAGGACCACCCCGGGGGTGCGTTCCTCTGTTTAGCCATTTGGCCAGGATACCCGAGGGTATGCTTTTATAATAATGATTGTAGAATTGCCTTGAGAGGAATTGCATTTTGTGTTTCCTGTATGTTTCTTGTTTACATATTGGGCATGGCCCAATTACTTGTTTAGCCTGAGGGAAGTTTTGTGATTAGCCTGTGGGCAGTGTACTACTTAGCCTGTGGGAAACTTCTTCCGTGCCTGTGGTCAATTGATTCTGTGCCTGTGGGAGACACCTCGTACGCCTGTGGGCAATATTCGATATGCCTGTGGGTAGATTCCTGTGTTTGGATTCTCTTTACCTGAGGGTAAGGGTTTACGTGTCTGAGGACTCTGGCTGTTTTTCTTAGAATATTCACTGTGGTGATATCTTAAATTGAATGTTTAAAAGAATAATAAAATGGAAATATAACTGGTAAATTTAGTTACTTTTGAGTACTACTTAGTTTATTACATTTTACTACTACACACTATTGTTTCATCTTTTCACACAATTGGGCACGAACCTTTGGTGGGTGCCTATTGGGATTTATTTCTCACACCCTGTTTGGGTCATGTCTTCGGCCCAAACGAATTATGTTTCTACAGGTGTGGATAAGGGAAAGGGTCCCTATACAGGTACTTGATTTTTTCTAGGAAGTAGGGGAGCATGGGACCGAGCTTGGCTCGTGATGCTACCAGCTGTTTTGTTTTGTTTTGCTGTACTATGTATTGTACTATACTGTATTGTTGTGTAACATGTTCTGGCTGTTTTCTTAGAACTTGAGACATGTTACATCATTTTCTATATAACTGTTGGTTATCTTTTACTGCAGTTGTTTATTTTAAATGTGTATGATTTATTTCTTCCGCTGTTGTTGTATGTTTTTATTATTCCGCTATGCTACACTTTGACGAATGAGGGCATAGTTTCCCCACTATCATACCTGGGCCCTCACTGCTAGTCGGCAGCCTCTGGCGTTTGGGGAAATGCGCTTGAGGTCACGTGGCGAATTGGGTTCGGGGCACCCGGAACCGGTATGTTACATATATATTCATTAATAATTTCCTAGTAGTAAGAATTTAAAATTCATATAATTTTTATGTTTTTGTAGCAAGACTTTAAATTGTAGAGCATTTGTACATCCTTATTGTATGTTGTTAAACTGCCTAAAAGATGTCCTTACCAAACATTGTTAAACTTCACAAAAGACATCTTTAGTGCATAAAATTAAAATACATAGAGAATATTACTTTGTAGATGATATATTACCAATAATAAAAGGTTCAATATGGAATACCTTAAACTACAACACATCAATGGTCTAGTTTGGAAGACCATAAAACAACCAACTAAAATAGACACAATGCTTTCCAAGATGAAAACCCAACATGGGAACCCTGGGAAAAAGTAAATTCTTTGCTCATTGGAAGATAAATTTGTGTGATCTAGGCAATATTGAGCATTTATAAAATGGGAAAAGGTATAAAAATAGTCAGTTTTAAAACCAATAAAAGGGAGGCCTAAGAAAAATCCAAGTCCATGATCACTAAGATTTCCCCTATATGAATATTTGCAAAAATTTAGGGAAATATAAATAAAAATATGAAAATATTATAGGGATCATTACTTTTCCCTAGAAAAAATCAAGCTATACTCACTAAGTCCATTGACTTTGTAAAAAATTAGAGCATTCTCCCTCCATGACATATATTTTACCCAAATTATCATTTTAAATTAGGTGATCTCAAGACAACTAGAGAAGGTACATCAACAAGGAATATCATGTTAGAGGGAATTCATGAGCATTTCTCAAGAAAAATCCATTGTGATTTAACCATTAAAATCCAGGAATTTAGGTTTACTTGGTATCATGAAAAGGATGGGTATCACTGATGATCCATACAACATTATATCAATGAAATGTCATGCACATCATGAATAAGGGAAATCTCAACAATGATATGTAAAGTTCATAAAATTCATTCACTAATAAAGTGAACAAGTAGTAATCTCTACATTATAGATTCTACCCTATTATTTTAAAAGAATAGAGAACATATACTCCCATGGTTAGATCACAATAAAATATGATTCACCATATTTTCCAAATCAGCCAAAGTTTGGTGGGAGGTATCAATGGAATGTTGAAGTTCCATTCGCTCCATATCCTCTGCCACTACCTTAGGATGAAGAGTCTCAATAAAAGAAGATAAATATTCATATCCTTTCCTACTAATAACTAATAAAGATGATGATTTCAAAATATGGAATCTGGTTCCAACTACGTGCACTTCGTATTCTGGTATTTCTATAGTCAAGAGATCCATCTGAATGCGTAGCTGAGAGGCTGTGTGATGTCTCTGCTCAAGCACCTATAATGCTTCCCTTATTGACTAGGATAGATAACCTTCATCATCAAAATAATGTATGTCCTTATCACTATTTAACAATTGTTATTGGGTTGGAATGATTTAGAACATGATATCATATATTGGATGGCGATCAAATCCACCCATCACCAAATCATGAAAAAGATGGGAAATGAATTACTCTTAGTCATGAAACATATCCAAGGGGGTCTCAGTGATCAAAGTATTAATCTACTTATAGATTATCCTGTTTTTTGATTGGTCCTCTAAAACTGTTGGGGTAGGTATGTTAGAAAGAAGAATTAGTGATTGAGCATGGTCAAACACCAAACCCGTTGAAGGAAGGATTGGTTGAGATGAAGAAGAAGCAAGAGATGAGGTTTTGTGCGATCTACTCCTAAATGATGCATTATACATCACTGATATCAAAGGACCAACTTCTTCAAAAAAAAATTCCTACTAATGGGATGTTCATCACTAGGATGATAACGCTTCTTCGAAGGCTTGCCCAAGTCTTGAATCAACTCTATTACAGCTAAAGATAGGTGGTTTGATGAATCACAAGGTTTTTTCCACCCAATGGACCATTAAATTGAAAACACCACTCAGGTAGGCTTCCACCCAAGCCTGGTCATAGTCATAATATAGGAAGACATGGGGGCCAACTAGTGGGAAAATAATCTCAGCACTTGTGTCTTCGCATGCCAACATGATCTAAAATAGGAAGATAATCCTATGATGTCGTTCTCCCTGAATTCTAGCTAAAAGGGGAATATAAACCCTTTAAATACAACCAAATTGGTGAGAAAACTAATAAGGGGTGTATAGATCACAAATAATCTGCTCGTCTACATGGTCCATAAGAATCCCATCCCTGAGAGAAATTTTGTATGACCTATCATAAAGAGAGAAACTATAGTTATCAACAATTATCTCAGTCAATTAAGGATAGGGAATGAAGTTGAAATAATCATACTGACTCAAAATTTAAATAATCTCATCAGGGCCCATCGACATCACCTCAACCCCAAAATATTCAATATCCTAGTACAAAATGAAGCATCAGGGATACCAATAGTGTTGCGATATTTCTAATAGAAAAAATGATCTCCTATCCAGAATAATAAGAACTGAAAGGTCCCACCAATCATACAAGGTATGTTTAATTATTGGATATTGCCAAGGAGTTTATAGATGTGAGAGAGAGTTGGTACATATAGGTTAATAAGGAACCCCTATTCTAATCAGGATGCCATCACCAATGTTCCTACTTGAATCCCCAAGTGTCTGTCCCCGACAGGGAAAAGCCATCTGTTCATAAACATGGCTAAAACCCCACTAGACGATGGATTGGGGATATCTTCGGTCTCACCCGGTAACCCCATGAGGAATACTCCCCACCCTCACATATTTCCAAAAAAGAGATCATGTTGTCACAAAACTATCGAGAAGGTCATTGTTGAGGCCGTATAGTGGTTAGCTGAGTTCCACTATGGCATAAACATATGTTGATCTATTCCTTAAAGTAAATACACAAGTATAGGTTTAGATCATTCCATAACTTCTTCTTCACAATTTTAAGCCCATCCCTTTCCAAAATCAGAGTTTGTGTGATGTCATCCCAAACATCTATGGAAGGAAGAAACTTGACATACATCTCCCCAAGAGGAGATATCCCTCCCATCCATTAAATGTCCCAAAGGTAGATCCCTACCTCTCTATGGGACATATGGAAGGAATTAGTGACACAAAACCAATGGATAATAATATCTTTAAGAATATCTAACTAGTGATACATGAAAAACTGATAAATACATGATGCCTCATAAGGATAAATAGAGTATAGTTGGTTGGAGAGTTTGGAGAAGCTCTATCTAACCTAAAATGACCATTCTCATTCATTAGATATGTTACTACTAGATCATAAGTCCTATTTGGAACTCCAGCTGCTTCTCAGAGTTTTCAAGGAGGATACAAGTATGATCAAATAGTTGTGCGCAATTAGCTGGTGGGAAATATTGCAATTTTCTAGACCCTGAGAGGAGTTCACCAACATGTTGGACAACACCTAGGACCATGCTACGACCAATTGATTGTATTAAGATATTGTCATTTGAATACAGTCAAGGGAAGATGAAAACCATAAAGATGGAAGATTGTAATCAGGATAGGTAATGAAAACATCATCTAGTAGACTAAATCCATACAAATTAAGTCAGTGTGATAAGGGATAGGCTTGAATCTCTGGCGGGAGAATCCCCCTCAAATCCTCATTATTGGAAAGCATGTAGTACTAAGGATCGGAATTTTGATTCCCAATAATCATATCCCTATGGATAGTTATTTTGGAAGATTTATAAGAACAAGAATCCATATGTATGAATATAATAACAAGATGTTATATGAGAAAAGATATCCTTTCAAAAGAGGTACATGAATCCGACATCATCATGCGAATCAGATGAACCATGAAGGGTTTTTTGACCGCATGGCCTAATATGAGTCTCATGAGTCACATGAACCACAAAGACCTAGTGAATCATATGATCCATAAATAATCTCATGACCACATTATCTCTTGAAATACTTGCAATCATGTGACCCTAAGATGGTCATACGAACCGCATAATGATCAAGTGATTATGCGACCGAATCAGCGGATCATGTGAAGCCTGAAAGACAACCATGTGGTCGAGGACATGGGTCAAGGTCCAATTGAATTAATAAGAGTTGATTAATGACTATCTTGAACAAGGGCTGAGATAAAGTACTCACACAACATAGACACATGATCAAATCTCATGAAACAGTCCCATGAAATAGTCTTATGATCAGTTCTTGTGATGAGGTATTGAAAATAAATCATATGAAAAAGGAAATAAAGAGAGATATGGAGTTATAAGTCACTAGAATAATGATATTCCTCCTTTATCCCTATTTATATAATGCTCTAAATAATACCAAAGGTTACCTGGAAGACAAAACACCATCTGAGATACCGATCAACAGAGGCCCAAAGGACTCAGGTGGGCATTTACCCTCCTCACAACCAATTCCTTGTCCCTATGGACCTCATTTTTGAGAGGGGGTGTTAATGCTCGCTAAATGATCACTAGAAATTCTATGATTGAAGAAATTCCCAAATCATGGGTATTATTTTCTCTTCAAAACAAAGTAAGGAGTAGCATAAAGTCCAAGAGGCCAAATCACGTAGATCTTGTAACCTCAAGAAGGACAAGCAATCTCATGACCTTGGGAGGGTCATGCGAATAGATCATGTGTTGTGCATGATCTACTTATATAACATGAATCCTCACTAATAAACCTTCATATTCTTGTGAAGGTTTCCAAACAAGCACTAATGTTTATGTTAAGGCTTCCATACAAGTTCCTCCAATCATGTGACTTGTCAATTGATAGATTCCTGATAGTCACCCAAAGTCCCTTATAAAATAAAGTTGAAAAAAGGTAAAATCTGTATGTGTTGGGGAGTTATGTTGATTTTAATATGATGTGATTATTCAATTCATAATACCCCATGAATCCCCTAGAGACTTGTCGACCTGGTCACACGAGAGCATATTGGTGTGTCACCTTCATCATGTGAAGGATTCCAAACATGTTAACTCGATCATGTGATACCCCTTTAGCTTCATAGAAAAGCAGATGGATTGTTCATGACAATGATCACACACTACCACAAGATCCAACTTTGATTATGTGGCATGTCACATTCAAGCGAAGTGATTTTATATGATAATGCTTGCATGCTATCACAATATCCTCTATTGATTATGCAGTGATCTGATAGACAACCAATGGGAAAAGGCCAGAGGTCTTGGAAAATAGTGTATAAAAATTGAAAAAGGAAGAAGCCTCTTATGAATGGAAGATATTTTGATTTTCATGAAAAGGGTTTATACACCATTTATCATGAAAAATACCCTTTAAATCTATCTTTATATCATGAAATACCCCTGATAATCCACCTTAGTCTCATAAAGGACCCCAGAAAAGTCTTCTTTGATCACAAAAAATACTTTTTTCAAGTGTTTTGATCTTTTGAAGACTATCAGACATGTTTTATTAATGGTACACAGTCTATTTTTAATGTCAATATGACCATGAAAAATCCATTTGATAGTAAACATGTCCAATGAATATGGTAATGATGAGATGTTCTTTTGGTTGTTGTTTATCATGCGACGCCTTGGATGACCCACGATAGGGTCATGCAAAGGGAGTGATGAAAAAATCACTACAATAACTTCAGATCATATCTTCGATATATGTTCTATACAAGGCATCATATAATCGGGGTGGCGAGGCCTATAAATCCCTCCCCCTCAACACAAAAATTACTACAATGACTATGCACAAATGACGACGACTACACCCATGAAAGCGCATAAGCATGGAAATATCAAAGAGGAAAGTTGATTAAACACTAAAAGAGTCTAATATTAATTGTTTAAATTTTAATATTCATGTGATTAAATTTCCATAAACATTGGTTTTATTGCATTTTATAAATTTAACTTCATTTCTCATCACATGTGCAGTTCATTTTTATAGTGTGTCAATTTGGGACCAATCAATCATCATCTTATGGATTAAATTATTTTAATTATTTTAATTTTATATTTTGGGATAATATTTATCACTTTGAGTGTGAAATTTTTTATTTTATGATCAATTGATTAATTATAAGGGAAGATGGACATTTTTGTCCATGGAGGCATAAATATCTGGACAAAGAAGAATGGGCCTTAGGCCCATCAAATAAATATGGAACCCACAATTCAAGACCAATGAAGCTCAAATTTTAACTATAGATAGATAAAATTATGGGGAAAATTTCATTAAGCTATTATTAGAGGTAATTTGGAGGTTTTTAGGGTGATCCAGGCAACACGATTTGAATTTTAAATTATGAGACAGATTTGAAGGCCCATAAAGCCAACCCACCATTTTCATCATAACTTATGAATGGAATATCAAATTGGGATGAAATTTATACATAAATTATATTAAATATGGAAGAAAAAATTTCTATGCTATGAAAATATAAAATTATACCATATTCAAAGTAAAATTCACATGTCAAAAAGGGGGATGAATCTTGTCTGATTTTTCTGGTCAAAGTTGAAAAGTCCACTTTACCTTTATTTTCCACCCACCTTATGACTATCCTAATTAATGGGGATTATATTCAATGATGGGGGATTGATACTAGGACCAAAAAATGTCTATTTAAGGTGGTTTAGGTAAAGTAATTTGGGTGGATGTTTTATTCTTTTATTTGTAATTTTACGCTGTCATTTTGTAATCGTATGTTCAAATTATCTTATGTAAGTTTTTTGGATCACATTAGTTTATTAATAAAAGTTATTCTTATTCACTTTTTAAATCATTTTTATTAAAAAAATTATATAATTGAATCATTGTGTGAATTTATTTACATCAAAATTTTGAAATTCCTTACACAATGGTGGAGTGTTCGCTATTTCATTGTTTTTACTACTTCAATCCTGCTTCTTTAAGTATACTTCCATCTTCCATTGAAATACTTGCATAAATGTAAGGCTAAAAATTTCACAGGTTTATCCTAAGGAGTGGAGTGGGGGTTTATTTAATGTTATTTCATGTTCTTTAATATTTAATTCAGTTCCTTATTTTATGATTTCCATTCAATGAGTTATTTTATTCTTCGTATTTCCCAATTTTAAAAATTACACATTTTGAGTGCTAGTACGACCCAATTCCTTGGAGTGTCCATTAAAGTGATCCTATAAGTAAATTGGTTATTATAATTTTAATTATTTAGGGATTAAATTGGTGAATGATTTTGGATAATTATCTCATTGTTTAGATGTATCTTGAATTAGTGATCTGAAATTTTATAAGAAAAAAAATACATCCAATCTATCCATAGTAGAAACCTAGGAGCGACTCATATCCTTTAATTATTTCCATTAAAATATTTAGTGTTTAATTCTTAAATTAAATACATTATCTTAGGTATGTTAATATTATTTTATCCCAATTTCAATCAATACAAAAGCTGACCACTTCATATCTAATCCTCCCAACAAATCTAAGTTTCTAAAGGTTACTTGTTCGATCCCTATGGATTCAATCCCTACTTGTAATAAAATGATAGATTCTACCTATAGGGTAAATTTGGGCATAATAAAGTTTTTGAACCATTTTTGGGGAACTAAGTAAGTTATATTTAACACTCACATTCTATTTTCACTACACTTCAACATTCTCACTGCAAATTCTCTTTCCTCACCCCCATTTCCCCTTTCTTCATTCTAAATCATAATTTCAGTTTACTCCAATGAAGTATCTTAAAAATTAACCCATCATAAACCTTAGTTGTAATAAAATGGAAAATATATATCGGGAAACCCCTAACTTAGATAATTTCTTTGATCAAACCTTGAATGATTACCCAACACCCACCGACATGTGCAATCATTGGGATGATGAATTTTTAAAGAATAAATTTCTAGCCCTCTCAAGAATGGTTATAGAGATCAATATTAGGTAAGTACATGATGTCCAAACTCCTATCCATCCTAATCCCATAAAACATCTTGAAAAATTGTGTGAATAAATGTATAAAATGAATTAGAAAGTTTCTTCATTGATACTAGAACTACAAAGCATTGGAATAATTATGGAACCCATGCCCACTTAGGTTAACCCTTCTTAAAAATTGATAGAAGAATCTTGTTACACACAAACCTATCATGAACAAACCCAAGATCTGACTATTTCATATAGTGGTAAATATAATGAAAAAATTGAACCATTAATTCTCAAACCATTAGAGGCTTCCAAATAATAATAAAATATTAAAGGTACAACTTTAGAATCTAAGAAATCAGAGCAGTAAAATGAAGTGAATTTGTTAGGGAATATTAAAAGAAAAACTGAGGAACCATAGGTAATTTTTTAAGGGTGTATAAATCATGATTAAATTGATTTTCTACATTAACATGAGTTAAACTTGTATTCGTGGATTGAATCTATTTTATATGGATCTAATAGTGATTTTTTAGGATCACCACTGAATGAAACCTTGGGGGAAATCATGAACTTCAAGTCCATATCAATTCCTAACACTCATATATAATTTTGTTTGGTTTAAACTTCTATTCAAAAGGAACCAATTATGTTGAGAAATTTTGAAAATTAATATGAGTTAAATTCTAAGTCCCAACCTATGTCTAAAAGTGTTAGTAATCCAGAGCTTGAATTACAGGTCTATACATTCTATCTCAAGTTTTCCATCATAGGGGATAATCAAGAACATTTTTTCATTATTTCATCCTCTCTTTAAGATAATAAATATAAAGTTATCCTTGATTTTTTATGCAAGATTAGGAAAGAAATTGGATGGACCCATTTTGATATTCATGGGATTAGCTCATTCACTAGGACCTATATGACTTTTCTTGAATAAATTTTAAAAAATTACTACCAACCCCAAGGGATAATAAATATAAATATAGTATAAGTGGTGAAAAATTAAATCCTTAAAATGTTTAAAATTGGTATTGGATAATTTGTGAGGTTGAAGTTGAGCTAATGAATTTAAACTAAGTGATTTCTAGGAGGCAACCCAGCTTCTGCATTGATTTTATTTTATTTTATTTTGTATGTTTTTTAAGGGAGACCCATTGGGGTTTTTAATGTGATATAATGTTTCTTGTATGTTTAATATTTAATAGTTTAATCAATTTATTATTTTAAAATGAAACACATGCCTTCTAGAGTTCAAACCTAACCTTCAAGAATCCCTTAGGAGTTTACTTGTGACATGAATCCAAAGTGATAAATTTCTTATTAATGGGTCATAAATTGGGATAAAATAATACTAAAATACCCAATATAATAGATTTAATTTAATAATTAAACAGTAAATATTTTAATGGAAATAATTAAATAAGATTGGTCGATCCTCGGTTTTCACTAGGGCTAGTTTGGATATATTTTTTTCTTAGAAAATTTCAGATCACTAATTCAAGATATATCCAAATGAAGAGACAATTATCCAACATCATTCACCAATATAATACATAAAAAATTAAAAGTCTAATAAATAATTCAACTATAGTTTCACTTTAATGAGAACTCAAAGGAACTAGATCGTACTAGTACTCAAAATGTGCCATCGTAAAAATTGGTGAAGACGAAGAAGAAAATAACTTATCAAATGGAACTCTTAAAATAATGAACTGATTTAAATATTAAATAACATGAAATAACATTAAATACATGAACACACAAATCCATAGGATAAACCCATGAAATTATTATTATTCCATTGATTCCAATCTCTCAATGAAATATGGAAGTTGTCTTAATGAAGTGGGATTGAAGAAGGGAAAATAATTAAATAACGAACACTCTACTGTTGTGTGAGGAATTTCACAATTTTTGGTGTGAATAGATTAAAAACTTGATTCAATGGTATAAATGTGATATTTAAAATATTAATATTAGTGAATAATAAGAACTTTTATTAAGAGGCTAGTGTGAATCAAATAACTTAATTTATAAAAATGACATGTGATTACAAAATGATAACGTAATAATACAATTGAAAGAAAAAACATACACTCATAATTAATTCACCACAAACACCTTAAATAGTAATTTTTGGGTCCTAGGGTCAATCCCCAATAATTTATTTTTATCCAAATTAATTAGGATAGTAAAATGTATGTGGGAAAAAAAGTAAAGAAGACCTTTCAAATTTGACTAGAAAAATCAAACCAGATTCATCCCTCTTTTTGACATGTGAATTTGACTTTGAAGATGGACTAATTTTGGATGGTTTTAGAATAGAAATATTTTATTCCACATTTACTATAATTTATATAGAAATTTCATCCCAATTTGATATTCCATTTTGAAGTTATGATGAAATTGGTGGGTTGACTTTATGGGCCTTTAAATTAGGCCCATAATTTAAACTTCAAATTGGGTTACCTAGATCACCCTGAAAACTTACAAATTATCACTTGTAATAGTTTAATGAAATGTTACCCATAATTTTATATATTTACATTTAAAATTGGTTCTTTATTGGGCTTGAATTTTTGGATCCACATTTATTTGATGGGCCTAAGGCCCATTCTGCTTTGTCTATAAATTAATGCATCCATGTCCAAAAAACGTCCATCTTCCCATATGATTAATCCATTTATCCTAAAATAAAAAATTTCACACTCAAAGTGATCAATAATATGCCAAAATATGATATTAAAATAATGTAAATGATTTAATCCACATGCTAATGATGGACTAGGCCAGAATTGACACACTCTAAACATAAATTTCACATGTGATGAGAAATGAAGTTTAATTTATAAAATACACTAAAACTAGGGTTTATGAACATCGAATCACATTAATATAAAAATATTAAAAATGAATATTATCCTATTTCAGTGGCTAATCACACCCCCAACTTGAGTTTTTTCTAGTCCAGAGTAAAAAGTATCTCAAAAATATGAAAATTGAATTCCATTTTCCAAAAAAAAAATTAACATACAATGATCACCAAAATACATCATTCCAAACAATCATGAAACCTATAAAAATAATTTAACATAAGATATGTTTACAAGAATATCCCAAGCCCAAGCCTATTCTTTTGTTCAAATTCATCACCACATTTCATTCAATTTCAATTAAGTATGATGATGTGTTGCGTATCATAATAGACATGGGGGGTTTATTTTCATGTTCAAGGGGAAAATAAATGTAAGAACTAGGTGGGAATCACATTCAACCTTAAGGTAAGTATTTATTTATTTTTAATTTTTTATTCTTTTTTCTTGATTCTTTTTTTATTTTTTTTACCACAACAAAGATGAAAAGACCAACTTCGAGAAAGACAACTATAGAGTCACGATCCCCAAGTTCCAAACACCACACATTTTTTCAATTCCATAATCTACAATAGATATTTAAATCCAAAATCAGGGAAATAAAACTATGGATTCATGATCCCCAAGTGTTGGAATCCACATATTTGGAAAAAACATTTCTCTATATGGTCACTATTTATTTTATTTTCTTTTATTTCCTTTTTTTGGATACTAAAATTAAAATCAAAGTGATGCAAAACCCAATGATATGAAAAATGGATCCTAGGAACTCAAAATCATACCCAGAAATAAAAAGGATGTGCATTGTGGAATTTTGATTAAAAGGATGAAAATGTTAATAGTGAAAAATCACATTGGAAAACCTTACTTTCCAAAAATTATGCCTGTTAACTTAAAATTTCATTAAAATCAGAATCAAGGTATGAAAAATTATTTAATATTTAGTTTTCATGTTTCAAAATATACATTAATTCACTCAATTATAATGATTTGAAATTTTCCATAAAGGCTCATTTTTTTTCAAAATATCATATTTTCACTCTCTCCCAACTCAGAATAACACCTCCCTCGGCATTGAAAGAGAAGATAAGAAGGAGTTTAGAATTATAAATAAAGAGGGGGAGAATGTGATTTGAAATCAAATAATAGGAAAAAAACACCTAGTTTGAAGTTTATGACCCAACAATAAGAAACTGATCACTTTGGATTCATGTCACAAGTATACTCCTCAGTGATGCTTGAAGTTTAGGTTTGAACTCGAGAAGTAATGTGTTTTATTTTAAAATACTAAAATGATTCAATTATTAGATCTCACACACAAGAAACATTATATCACACTTGAAACCCTAAGGGGATTCACTTGAAAAAAACAAAAAAAAGCACACAAAATAAAATAAAATAAAATAAAATAAAATAAAATAAAATAAAATAAAATAAAATAAAATAAAATAAAATAAAATAAAATAAAATAAAATGAAATGAAATCAATGAAAAATACATGTTTCATACTGAAAAGTGCTTATTTTAAAGTTGTTAGTTCTACTTAGACCCCCAAAACTTACCCAAAACCAACCTTCAACATTTTACAGATTTCATTTCTCACCACTTCTACAAGATTGAGATTGTTAATTTATTTAGAATTTGTTTCAAGTACAAATATTTGTGCTCCAATGGGTGGGAAAATACATGGAATATCATAAATGGTTGATCCAATTGCTTCTGTAATCTTTCCTAAGACATCAAGGATATTTCCCACTTTGTGGGTTTCAAGAGAATATTGAATTCCAATTGTATGTTCATGGTTATAATCTATGAATGGATACTTGATTGAGTAAGGAAGGACTATAATTTTGATCTTGTGTTGGATGGAACTTTTATACACCAGTTGGGAAATTAAATCAAACTCAATTTCATTTTCAAAATTTATCAATATACTTGGTTCCTTTCAAATAGTAGATTCAACCACCAAATTGGATAGATAAGTTTCAGGAATGGCTATGGACTCGAAGATCGTTATTTTTCCTAATGGTTCACTAATTGGTGTTTTTAAAAAATCATCAATGGATCTATATTCAGGATACTCAATACATGATGTCAAATGGAGCTATATTCATAAATCCAAGTGATGGAAGTATGGTTGTCTTCACGAGAGGTAGTGTGAACCCTAACACTGAGAGAAAGATCAAGATAGAAGAACATTAAAATTGGACCATTATATTGTTAAAACTTCCTTCTTGACCCAAATGTAATCTAGGATGTTTTCAGTGTGGTTTTTTAGGCAACATGAAATGGGATTGTATGACACAACCTTGAGAATTTCATAACTACAAGAAGATGGGTCATCTTTAGCGTTATTGTTGTAATGCTCCAATGTCGGGTGTTCTTGACACTCCTCAAGGGTCACAGACATCCTATGGATTGACAGGATGAGAGAAACAACATACTCCTTGCTATTAGAACCAAGTTAGCCATGGTGATTCTCAGAATACCATGAATCCTCAATAGGGGAAGTTTTAATAGGGTAATAGAGAGTAGAGTGTGGCAAGAAAGAATCTATTTGGAGCTGAGCAGGCTATGGTGGATGATCAATTGGGACCATCCATAGTGCGAAGTATAAATCTTATGAATTCTATCTTTATGCATGTGTTGTTTCATACGGGTTCTTATCACTATTTAATTTCCTCTCTTGTTGTTGATTTTTTGGATATAAGTGTGGAAATGATGCCTTTTTTTTTAATTTTTTTAACTCCTATGGGTAAAAAAGAGTGTTGTTCCTTCCTATGTAGAGCATGTTTTATAGTTTTGAATGAGATTGAATTGATGTGGGACTTCTCAGTACTTGAGATGGATGGGTATGATATAATATTGGGTATGGATTGGTTGATTATTTCTAAGGTCAATGTTGACTTTTATGCATGAATGATTAGTTTTATGAAGGGTGAGAGTGTTGAACACCTCTTTAGAGGAGAGAAAGATGTGAAGGTGGGTGAAACAGGATTTTTGGAACTAGCTGTTGGGACGATATCATATCAGTTGGAAGCTTTATATTTGGAATCAATGCAAGAAGATGAGAGAGTTAGTTTTTTGGTAGGGGTTGATCAGTTTATGGATGTATTTACTAAATAATTATCAAGGTTTCAACCCATGAGAGAAGTGGAGTTTACAATTGATCCCCTTCCAGGGACTAGTCCTATCTCACTTCCATCTTACCGAATGGAACCATCTAAATTGAGGGAATTGAAAGCACAATTGGAAGATCTGGAAAACAAAGGTTTCATCCATCCTACCACATCTCTGTAGGAAGCATTAGTTTTGTTTGTTAAGAAGGATGATTTAACTATAAGGATATTTTTTTATTATTTTAAGCCTAACCAAGTTACGATAAAGAATATATATCCACTTCCTCACATTGATAACCTGTTTGATCATTTTAGGGGAGATCAGTGCTTCTCTATGATTGACTTGCGATCAAGATATCATTAGTTGCATGTGGGGAAGGAGGATATTCCTAAAACATCTTTCAGAAGTAGATATGACTATTATGAGTATGTCATTATACCCTTTGGTCTTACGAATTCACCAACGATGTTCATGAGATTGATGAATCAAATATTTTAAAGATATATATATTCTTTCAGGGTGGTATTTGTGGATGATATACTGGTATATTCATAGACAAGGGTGGAGCATGAGAAACACTTGGAAGTAGTGTTAGGGACCTTAATAGATTATCAGTTGTATGATAAATTGTCAAATTGCGACTTTTAGATACAAGAAGTTCATTTCCATGGCCAGGTTATTTCCAAGAAATCCATTTTTAGTTGATCTGGAAAAGAAAGAGGTTGTTATCTCATGGAAATAGCCAGAGAATGTTTTTGAGATTCAGAGCTTCCTTGGTATAACTGGACATTATCAGGATTTTGTTCATGAATTCTCACGATTAGACTCACTGATGACATCTTTGACAAGGAAGAATGTTCCATTTCAATGGAATGAGCAGTTTTATAAATATTTTGAAGAGATTAAGAGTTACCTAACATCATCACCAATATTGGTTTTTCCAGAACCCGAAAAAGGGTACGTGGTGTATTTTGACGCATTGGTATTAGGGTTGGGGTGTGTTCTCATGCAAGGATATCATGTGGTTACATATGGATCACAATATTTGATGTTTCATGAGAAGAACTACCCAAAAAATTATCTGGAGTTGGTAGTGGTAGTTCATGCTTTGAAATTGTGGCATCATTATCTCTTCAGCGAGAAATTCACAACCTTTACCAATCATAAGAGCTTAAAGTATATTTTATCATATAGATATTTGAACTTGAGGAAAAGGAGATGGATGGAGTATCTCTATATGTTTCATTTTGACTTTATGTACACACTGGGTAAGGTAAATTCGATGGTGGATGCATTAAGTAGGAAGTTGTATGCGTAAGTGGTGAAACATGCATCATATCACTGGCAGTTGATGTTGGTTATAGCCGACATGATGTTGGAATGTGAAGACCATGGTGACATAGTTGTTTTCTTTCTGATCTCATCAGTTCCTGACTTAGTTGGTTTGGTTAAATATGTGTAGATGTTTGATTCAGAATGTGTGTCCATGAGGTTGAAACTCAATGGTGGGGAGACCATCGAGGGATAGAAACTAGATGGGAATTCAGTGTTGTGATTTTGGAATTGGATGGTTATACCAGTGGATTTTCAAGAACAACTTCTCAATGCTTACCATCATTACAGATGGGATTTCCAACCTAGAATTCAGAAAATGTATAATGCTTTGAAAGCCTAGTTCTGGTAGGCATGTATGAAAAGGAAAGTAATAGAATTTTTTTCGAGATTCTTGACTTGTCAAAAAGTCAAGGCAGAGCATCAACGGCCAACGGGCATGTTGAAACCTTTACCTATCTCTATGTGGAAGTGGGAGTAGATAGCGATGGATTTTGTTATAGGTCTCCCAAAAATGGTCAAGAAGCATGATTCCATATGGGTGATAGTGGATCGGCTCACAAAGTCATCCCATTTCATCCTGATTCACGAATCTCATATAGTAGAGGATCTATCCAAAATCTATATCCATGAGGTGGTAAAGAGGCATGGTGTTCTAGTTTCGATTGTATCAGATAGAGATCCAAGTTTTACATCTCGTTTCTAGAAATCTTTGGAATAATCCCTTGAGAGTCGGTTGACGATGAGCATGATGTATCATCCCCTAATGGATGGGAAATCTGAGAGGATGATAAAAACATTAGAATATATGTTTCAGCCTTGTGTGATAGATTTTGGTGGCTCTTGGGAGGATCACTTTACATTAGTGGAGTTATCCTATAATAATAGTTATTAGGCCTCCATACATATGGCCATGTTTGAAGCATTGTATAGGTGTCTCTGTCATTATCCACTATGTTGGGTAGAAATAGGAGAAACTTTGTTGGTTGGGATGAGCCTTTTCCAAGAGACAATATAGAAGATTAATTTGATCAAGAAGAGAATGGAGATGGCTCAGAGTTGTAAAAAAATCATATGTAGACCATCGTCGATGGTCGTTGTCATTCGTGGCAGGTAATCATGTGTTCCTGAAAATCTCTATGAGATTGGGACATCATAGGTTTGGGAAGAATGTAAAGTTATATCTGAGGTATATTGGTCCTTTTGTGATACTTGATGGTTTTGGAGAGGAGGAATATCAATTGTCTTTTCCAACATGTTTTAGTGTGGTGTACAATGTGTTTCATGTGTCACAGTTGAAAAAGTATCATCTGGAGATTTGTTGGAATAATGTTGAGCTTGAGCTGGATGCTTCTTTGGTGCATGTAACAGTGCATATTATGGATATGAATTACTAGAAATTTAGGCTATATCCACAGTTTCAAACCATGGATACAAGCCCAAAACTGTGGCTATAGGTTATAGCCACGGTTCAATAGACTGTGGCGAGTATTGGCATCCTATAGGGTAAAATCTATAGCCACAGTTTTAAATCGTGGCTAAAGGGCTATAGCCACAGTTTGAAACTATGGCAGAACATTAATCCATATAGGGACTATTTCCATGGTTCAAAACCATGGATATATTGCTTTAGCCATGGTTTAAAACCATGGAAATAGGACTCCAACCATGGTTTAAAGCTGTGGCTATAGGCCTTCCCATTTCATAAAAAAAACACCCCACATGACCCCTCCCCCTTGAACACCCCCTGTATCCCCTGGACAACCCCCTTACACCCCCATCCCCCCTGGATAACCCCCTTGAACCCCCTGGAAAGCCCCCTTGCACCCCCTTGAACACCCCCTGCACCCCCATGCCCCCCTAGACAGCCCATTGCACCCCCTTGAACACACCCTTCACCCCCATGCCCCCCCTAGACAGCCCCCTTGCACCCCCTGGACAGTCCCCTTACACCCCCTGCACCCCTATGCACCCCTATGCCCCCTTGGACAACCCCCTTACACCCCCACCCCCCTGGATAGCCCCCTTGCACCCCCTGAACATCCCACTTGCACCCCCTTGAACACCCCCTACACCCCATGCCCCCTGGACAACCCCCTTACACCCCCCTAGACATCCCCCTTGCACCCCCTTGAACACTCCTCTACACCCCCATACCCCCTGGACAACCCCCTTGCACCCACTTGGATAGCCCCTTGCACCCCCTTGAACACCCCTGCACCCCCATTCCCCCCTGAATAGCCCCCCTTGCGCCCCCTGGACAACCCCCTTACACCCCCTTGAACACCCCTCTGCACCCCATTCCCCCCTGGACAACCCCCTTATACCCCCTGTACACCCCTTGCACCCCCTTGAACACCCCCTACACCCCCATGCCCCCCTGGACAGCCCCCCTACACCCCCCTACACCCCATTCCCCCCTGGACAACCACTTTGCACCCCCTTACATCCCCTTGAACACCCCCTGCACCCCCATGCCCCCTGAACCCCCTCCCACCTAGACACCATCCTCCCTCCTAGACACCCCCCTGCACACCCATGCCCCCTTGAAACCCTCATAGACACCCCCCATTGCACCCCCCTGGACAACCCCCCTTTCCCCCCTCTTGAACACCCCTAGCACACCCATGTAGTAGCCCACTCCCCCTAGACAGCCCCCTTGAACACCCCCTTGCACCCCCCTACAGTAGCCCACCCCCTGGACAACCCCTTTTACCCCTTTAACATCCCCTTGAATCCCCCTTGGATAGCCCCCTTGCACCCCCTTGAACACCCCCCTTGCACCCCCCCTCTACAGTAGCCCACCCGACCTGGATAGCCCCCCTGTACCCCCTTGCACTGGATAACCCCCTTTCACCCCCACCCCTGCAGTAGCCCACCCCCTGCAAAGCCACCACCCCCCTCCCACTTGGACACCCCTCCCCTAGACACCCCCTCCGGGACAACCCCCCACCCCAACCTGGACACCCCCTGGAAAGCCCTCCCCGGACATGCCCCTTGCACCCCCTAGATAGCCCCTTGAACACCCCTTACATGTTGCAAACCTAACCTATATCTATGTGTAAATTGAAGAAAATAACTATCAAATTTTTCATAGGTTTACTAATAATGATTTGAAAATAGGATTCCTTATGAGGGGATTATGGATTGGATCTCAAAGTCATATCACTTCATAACTATTTGTGAATCCAATATGGTGGAATACTTACCAAACCGTTTGGCGCAATTGTGTGGATCCTGGGTTGATATCTAGTGTCATTCCATCCAATTAAACTTTATAAAGGAGTCATAACCGTAACATAATTCACTACATGAGGTATTACCTCTCATGTGCCGAGTTAACCATGTTCAGTTCCATTTAACTCATACAATTCATTAAGTTAACCTTGAACCCCATGGACATCCCCTTGAACACCCCCCTGTACACTAATTCCCCCTTGAACCCCCTCCTGGAAACCCTCCCTTGCACCCCCTAGACAGCCCCTTGCAACCCCCACCCCTGTACAACCCCCACCCAACCCTCTGGACAACCCCCTTGAACACCCCCCTGCACACCAATTCCCCCTTTCACACCCCCCTGCACACCAATATCCCCTTGCACACCCCCCTCCTAGACCCCCTTGCACCCCTGGATAGCCCCCTTGCAACCCCCCACCCCTGGACAGACCCCCCCTTCTGGACAGACCCCAACCCCCCACCTGGACAACACCCCCAACCCTCCTGGACAACAGGCCCCCTCCTGGACAGACCCCCTGGGCCCTTTGGATAGACCCCCTCCTGGAAAGCACCCCCCTCTTGAACAAAACCCCACTCCTGAAACCCCCTACCTCTTGGACACCCCCTGGACAGACCCCCCCCCTTGGAGATGGTTTTTTTCCTGATGATTAATCACTCAATGCTACGGTGTCAAGAAAAAGGGTATTTCATTGGGAGTGAAGTCCTAAGAAGCACTCTAAATGATATGTAAATTGTGGTTATGTTGTACAACATTGATGGTCGTATGACTTACAATGTCATATGAAAATGTTGTGCATAATTATTTCCTAAAAGTATTCAAATATCTAAAATATGACTTTGTTTGACTATGTGATCAAATTTAACCATGTTCAGTTCCATTTAACTCATTCAATTCATTAAAACATGGAAATTCCATTTATAATATCAAAGGGGGTAACTTAGTGGTGACTTGGTCATTACACCACTCGCCTACTTGGGAAATTCCATCTTAAAAGTATAACGGCGCTTAAAGGGTGTTTTGGTTCAAACAACCATTTTAATAAAAAGAGGGAAACCCCCTACAAGGATATAAAAAGGGTCAAGTATGATGTGTGATTTACGACTAACAATGACATCAAGTATAAGGAAAACATCAATGCAATAATGTCAAAAAAGGTATACCACTATGAGTTTTCGCAGACAACGCACCTCCATTGGAGGGGTTTTATTACAAAACCATCACTTGTTTATCAAACAAAACAATTATCTTAACTAAAACTTATTCAATAATTTAAATTTAATATAATCATAATTAAGAAGGTAGCTAAATGAAATTTAAAGCATTCTTGAATTAAAGAGTCTAGGAGAGGAACCCTACCTCAAAGGAGCCAAGCCACACTCGGTGCTTGACACTTTTATCAGCAACTCTAAGCTGCTTCATCCATCCTATAGGCATATTCACCTTTGCATATACATAAGTACGACCTAACCCTTATGCATGTGTCCGCATGTCCTTGAACACGCATAAGAGGATCCTTATATATATTCTCACATACATAAGCCTGTTATCACCCACACACGTATGCATTTTCCATATATATATATAAGCACACCTATCCCCTTATATGTAATTGTGCTTCCATGGGCAGATATACATATAACGAGAGAACTTATTATATATATGCTTACCTATGCGTAAGCGGTGAGTCACCTTTGACTCTGGTAGCTGCAACACACACGAACGGGTCCTGGGAGACTTCAACAAAATTTTAGTGATATGAATCATCATCATTAATTGAACCTAAAAATCGAAGTGGGAGGAACATGATTAGCGAGAAAGGCAATAATAGAACAGGTGATGACAATAACAACTTCAACACTTGAAGTGAAGGTTTTCTCTCTAATGAGGATCCAACATATCATGCAGTTTCAATTCATGCAATATGGATGTGGAACATCCAATTTAACATCATACATCAATGAAATTAAACATGAAATTTACATTTTACACAATTAAAACATAATCATATGTAATACATGTACACCACATTGTGGTTTATAAAATGGTAAACAAGCATTAAAAAAACATAACATAGTTTATAAACCATCATTCTTTTCTAGATACATTAAAGATAGGTTAAACCACTTCTATGTTATGTGGGATGATAATTTTCTTGGTTTTCTAATACCTATCAAAACAAGTCTCTAACTATTGTATGGGTGGTAACTGGGGAGTATTAATAAAATTCTAGGTAATAGACCATGTATAGTATTTTTCATAGACAATACATACCCAGTACAACTTCTTTTAAATAGAAACTTCTAACATGTAACCAACACTGTAGATGAAGACAATAAATTAGAAAAAGAAGATTAATGGGAGAAACGTCCAACTCAAAGAAAGACAAACACATAACATGAAACTGAACTGAAAGAAAAAGTGCCACAAACCTTAGTTGGTAAGCTCCATGATAGCAGTGACTATATTCTCATTGGAAACTTTCAGAGCCATCACAGCCTTGGCCCTATAGAATCCATCCTGTGTCATCACCAACTCGGTGTCCTTAGTTTGTAAGCTCCATGCTCAGGATTGCATTAAAAAAATTGTAAATGAATATAACTTAGAAACATAGTTATGATATATGACAATACTCCCCCCCCACTGCACACACCCCTGCCCCCTCCCATGCACACCCCCTACCCCTTCCACGGGCACACCACCCTGCCCCCTGCACACCCCCTACCCCCTACCACCAACACACCACCCTGAGCCCTGCACCCCCCCCCCACACCCACACCCCATGCCCCCTGCACCCCCTGCACACCCAAACCCCCTGCCCCATTCACACCCCCACCACTCCCCCTCAACCCCTCCCTTTCCCTGGACACCCCTTGCTCCCTATCACTAGCACACCACCCTGCCCCCTACACACCCCCTACACACACACACCCCCTACCCCTGCACACCCCACCCCTACACACCCCCTCCCCTGCACACCCCCACCCCTGCACACCCCCCTGCACACCCACACCCCCCACCACTCCCCCTCAGCCCCTTCCCCCCACACACCCCCTACACACCCACACCCCTACCCCCTGCACACCCCCTACACACCCATACCCCCTACCCCCTTCACACCCCACCACTCCCCCTTAGCCCCCTCCCTTTCCATGGACACCCCCTTCCCCTACCACCATCACACCACCCTACCCTGTGCACACCCCCTACACACCCACACCCCCTGCCCCCTACACCCCCACCCCCTGCCCCCTTCACACCCCCACCACCCCCCTCAGCCCCGTCCCTTTCCCTGGACACCCCCCTGCCCCTTCCACCAACACACCACCCTGCCCCCTGCACACCCCCCTACACACCCACACCCCTACCCCCTACACCCCCTGTACACCCACACCCCCTTCCCCCTTCACACCCCACCACTCCCCCTCAGCCCCTTCCCTTTCCCTAGACACCCCATCCCCTCAGCAAAGCCTCACTCCATAATCATGAGTGAAGTGGAAGGTTGGAACATACAAAAATTCATCATATTTGTGTCCATATATGTTTCCAGTTTCACATAATTTTTCATGAATTTATAATTTATCCTTCAATGATAATTTATTCTTATTTTGTGAAACCTGTTTATTTTTTATAGAAAGTTTGTTCTCTCTTTCATATTTTCTCCCCTATAACTTGCTCTCCTATAACATTAATATGTTTAAATATTGTGGAAAAAATATATGATCATGTGACTAAAACTACAACAAGACATTATCCTACAGAGCCCTTTTACCTTATTGATGAAATCTGCCAAGATTTTTCAACTAGAGACACTTACTATTTTCCAATTGTCCCTTCACACTTTTGTGCTCAGTTTATGGAACTATTCATCTGAGATATACTTACCTACACACTTTATCCATTAGTGGGTTTCATATAATTTTTTGATAATCATATTTTTTAAAAATTTGGTTATTTCCCGCATAAGAAGTTGAGACATCATTCATACTGTATAATCTTTTAAGGTAGTGAGTTAAATTTTCCAAGAATTAGTGGTGGATTCTCATCCACATGATCTCATGATCACTTTTCCATCATAACTAGAAAAATAACCTATATTTATGGTTTGGAACTGTGGTAGTAGATGAAAAATCCATAGAAATAGGTTATATCTATGGTTTCCCTAACTGTGGCTATTAAAGCTACTGCATTAGGGGTTTTCAAATTCCGTGTTTTAATCCATAGAATTATTCCATGTATAGAAATGGTTTGAACTATGGAATTAGTACATGTATGGACATGGGTTAACCTTTTAAATTAGAGTATAATACCATGGTTAATCCCATGGAAATTATAGGATAAATCCATGATATTAACAATGGTAATTTTTAACTACACCCATGGTTAAACCATATATCTTGGTCCCTAATAACACTTTAAAAACCATGGAAAATAGACCCTACAACCACAGTTAATAACCATGTGAATTGATTCCTACCCAGCTATACTTAATCACCAAATGCTTCCATAATAGCTTCACCATATAATAGTACTCACATCCTCTAGCTACAAGCAAAAAAATAACACAACCTTCCAAATAAAAATGAACTCAAACATAATAAAATATATATCATAATAAATCAAACTATCTCTAATATAAACAATATAAAATTTCAATATCAATATCATTATAATAAAAATAACTATTTGATAAAATTAAATGTATAAACCAAGAATAAAATTTACATATGAAATGTACCTCAATATCAGCATCACCAGAACCATCATGACCCTCATCATCTCCTGTAGAAAAACCAACATCATTATAACCTCCTCTCAGACCACCATCACCACCACCACCATCATGATCATTGAAATATTCATTGGTTTATTCACCTAAAATAGTTGAAGGAGTGAATAATCCTGATAAACATAATGCATAAAAATGAGAACACATTTAATTAATGAAAACATTCAATGTTTATATGGTGATTTATATAATATCATTATGTTACCAATAAAATAATCTGATAAACATAATGCATACAAATGATAACATTTAAAATTTTCCTAGTGGATTCATCATTAACCTATGGCACACCACATCTTGATGAAAATTGGAAGGATTATTATATCATAAGTGGGATACTTGAATAAACTAGTGGGATGTCATTATCATTATATGGTTACAAAGATCATATCCAACCATTTATAATCTTCTATATAAAATAATTGGTTAATATTTTACTTGTATATTATAATGAAAAGTAATTATGTTGTCCTATAAATTAAGAGATAGAATTTAATAAAAATACCATGTCTCCGCTATGTTTTATTTTAGTACTATTTATGAAAGTAATAAATTGAACATGTTGAAGAACATCAATTAACTCTGACATGTTTAGAGTTTTAGTTACAGAATTATGAAATTACTTATTGTTTTTAGAAAAAAATATTATTTTTGATAACTAGAGGTAAAGAGGAAGATGTAACATTTAAAATTTTCCTAGTGGGGAGAATATCATTGGGACCATGTCCTCACATAGTATCTTTAATGATGGTAACTTCATTATCACTGTTGAGAATTTTAAATCTAATAATTATGAACCACCAAAGAATAATCAATGGTTAAATAATCGATTTTATCACTATAGAATAGATCCGTAGATTCCATGATCTCACCTTTATCTTGGGTATGATTCTGGAACATCTATATTTTTAAATATAACACCAAAATATGATCATGATACATCTTTGTCATGTTTTCTCATACCTGGATCCAAGAAATATTAGAATAGTATTAATATATAATCTATAAGAAACACTATTGTGGTAATATTTATGTAGAGAATCAACCATGATGAATAATAATCATGCTAGTAAACATATACTATATCAATTGGTAAGTTTGTTTGGGTAAATATATGAAAAGATAAGAAAGAATAAGATCACATGAAATCTTGGTTAAAGATGAGAATGTGGAAGATTAATGTCATTGCACCACATTCTATGAGGGAATGGTGAAAATGTAATGATTTAATCATTAATAGCTTTAATAAATAATAAATAATTAGAGTATCTAACATACTGAGAAAAAGAAAACAATGTTTCCATGTGCCACAATATTCATCACACATCAATAGATAAATAATTCTTGGAAACATCACCCTATTTGGTGATGGATGGACTTTGGAATACGGGGAGGACCGTCTGAGGTCACAGTGACTAATCCTCTGATCTAGGCATTACTTAGTTGTTGTGGTATGGGGAATGATGTTAAAAAAATTGCACTTATTCCACCACTCTATGAAGCCCCATAATAATGGTCCAATTTCACCAAGTCTTGGTGAAATATAACATAAACCATACCTTAAAAAAACTAAATATTAAATGATATGAATGAGAAAGAATAATGAAGGTAGAAGAGGAATATTTACCTCTATCTTGCATGATGAAAAAATCTTAGATATCCACACTCTCATAAAGGAAAAGAAAAATGGAGAGGATAAGGGAGATCCCCTCCCTTAGTTCTAGCCATTTAAATGAGAAGAACCCCATAAGGCATTTTTAAAGGTGGAATCCAGAATAACTATTCTGTTATCCTTAAAAAAACAACACCCATCACTATAGGGTAACCAATCCATATCCACTATGTACCTGATGACCCTTATAAAAGGTCTACTACACTTTCCAGCCCACTGAGTACTTGGTACCCCTCCATCAGGTACCTTATAAAGGCTATAGTTTTTTACAAACCCATTAAGAGGCACCTAGTGCCTCCCAATCGAATACCCAATGACTACTGCATTTTTTTTCTAGTTATCTACCACCCTAATATTTGGTACCCAAACCTTTAAATAACCATTAGCCTCAATTGAAAACACATCCTAAAGATGTACCAACTCTTTAAATTCCAATTCATATCCTAATTCTCAAAAATCTCCCTACTTCAAGAAAAAAAAATCAAATTTCCTTTGAAATTTCCAACCCTATAATTGTGTGGGTCATTAAAAACTCTCAACCATAATAATTACAATCATTTAGAAGCATTAAGGATGATTCCCTGATTCCCAATTTAACTATCAAAATTTGATACCATCACTTTTTATCGATTCCAATTGTCCACAACTCCACTATGCAGATTCCTAATCTAGACTAATTGGATATTCACTGAAAACTACTTATCCATCACTCCACACATATCAATTATAATTAGAATAATGTGTCTAATTCAAAAACCTCTTTATCATACTCAAACATGTGAAACTATTCCAGTCTACTTCTACACACACTAATAACAAAATAATGAAGACATAATTGTTCATAATAAGGAGGAGGAGGATCAGCTGGAGGGGTTGGCCATGTCGGAGGCACACCGTAGGAGGTGGGAAGGCCACCTAGGAGCAGCATCAGTGGGGGGGGGGGAGGTGAGGTGTCCCACATTCTGTGGCAGTGGCTTGTGGTGGGGTTGCCTTGTTCGGTGGCAGTAAGGGGCACCGTCGGTGGAGGAGGATTGCGGAGAGGAGCGGTCACGATGGGTCGGGGAAGGAGGGAACCACCATTAGAGATGTAGAGGGTTCGGAGGGTCGTGATGGAGAAGAGTATCCTAACGCATTTTGAAAAAAAAAAAGACAGGATCATGGGAGAATAGAGAAGAGGAGCTCGACACATTTTAGAAAAAAAAGACAGGCCAAATTTTTAGCCATGGCCATGTAACTAAATTGTGGCTATAAAAAACTATAGCTATGGACCTATAAAACCATGGATATGGGTCCATGGCTTTAGCTTAAATTCCTAGCAGTGATGTGATTTGTTGGGATCATGTTGAGCTCAAACTGGATGCTTCTTTGGTGCACGTACCTGTGCAGATTGTGGATAGGCAAGATAAAGTCTTGCGTGGTAAGAGCACTAGTCTAGATCAGTTTTTTTTTTTGAAAAAATGGCCATATTCAAGAGGAGACTTGGGAGTGGGAGAAAAATATGTCTGAGCAATGGCCCAGACTCTTTAGGAAAAGTAATGATCCTCTACTTTCTGAGGATGGAAAGTCCAATGGTGGGGATAATTTAGTACCCCTGATTTGAGGTATATAACCCTTTTTATGTATTTTTATGTATATAAAGTGGTTGGGTAATGTTTGGGAGAGTTTGGGATGGTTTTGGGAATGTTTGGAAGCTTTTATAAAGGATCACAATTTGCGGATGGTTAGGGGAAACCGTTCAAAACTCCTAGTTAACTATGAAACTTGAGGTAGTGGGATTTTCATGGTTTTATAACCGTGTGAGTAGACCATGCTGTCATGAACCAACCCAGGTTGACCTTAAACCGGTCACCTGAGCTGATCTGTGGCAAGGCCTGAGAGGCGTTCTCGATCCTCCCAAGCTGGAGACAAGTGATAGGGCATAAATAGAGTACAATGGGAATGATTTCTCCCAATAAAAATAAATTAAGTAGTATAAATAAAATAGAATGCCGCAAAGTAAATAAATGACAATGAAAAGAAAGAACGACCAAAAAAACACACTAGCCTGATCTCAACCAAAAACTCCTCATGGCCTTGAGGGTCACTCTACAAAACACAACCAACTCTCGCCCACGATGAGAAAGCTCGAGTCGAACCTGCAACAGAAACTAAAAACAGGAAAACACTATAGGCATGAGTATTAAAACTCAGTAGGCATGCCCAACAAACTATCCCCAAAACACTACCTTTAAATAGAGAATTTACTAATTCCAGGTTTGAACTAAATTATATAAAATATTGGTCTCCACACACACACTTTCATTTCTAGAACAAGTAATAGTCCATTTCCCTTTTTAATTTAAAAACAAGTTTAATGTTTGAAGGAAATAGGTGCATTAAATTTTAAAACATTTTTGTGAAAAATTTAGAAATCCAAATTTTAGATTTTAGTCAAGAGGAAAACCACACACAACACACAACACATAATAAGGGAAATGGGAAAGTATAAAACGGGGACTAACAACCGAACTAGGCCCCTGAATTATCCACCACATACAAATAAGCACTAAAGGAAACATAGGTCGAACCCAGGTTCTCGTGAACAATCCAGAACGTACTATATGTGTGACTCATCCTGAAGGCATTCCTACTCTCGATGAAGTCATAATGACCGAATGACTGATGTTTCCCTACCTGGCCTAACCTAGGGGCCCAATACCCTAGCAGAACAAAGTCCATACTAAGGGACACTATCGAGTGTGTATTCTAAACTAGTGCAGAAATTGTTCTCATAAGATTCACTTATTATGACAGGTTCCCATGTCAACATGTGTAATAAAAAGGGGGTGAGTCAACAACGTCAAATAAGCAACCAATTCCAATGCACAAACATCACACACAACAACCCAAAAAATTGACGTGCACAGAAAGGTCACCCCTGAGTCACTCCAAATAGGATTTTCAAAATAATTTATTTTTATTAAAGTGCCAAATGAGCCTTAACCAACATTAATGAAAAACATCATTTCTCAAGAGAAGCCAAAACATTTGTTCATGAATTATAAGAGATCATTTGAAATCAAACCAGAACCACACTTGAAAGTTTGTGAATTATATTCAAAGGCCAAACGTGCATTCTTTCATTATTATGTGTCAATTAATCAAGACAATAATTCAGGTGTCATGTATAAAATAAAAAGTTTCATTTACATAAAATATTTATTCTAAAAATAATTATCTAATATTATTTATCATTCATCATAAATAAATGAAATATCAAGCAATTAATAAATTCTAAATTTAAAGGCAAGTGAAGTGGGGGACCTACCTTGAATTTTAGTTTGATTATGATGATGCGGCACATCTCACACAGGCACACAAGCACATGCACACCGATGCCTACAATATCGTGGAATTACCTACAAACATGTTGCAGAAACTACAAAACGACTAAAACATAGAAACACCAACTTAAAATAATCCAAGAGAACAAAAATCACAAAGACTCACCTAAACCCCATTGCAGGAAAAACGACGTGAGCGAAGGAGGAAAGAGTCAGTGCTGGGGTGCGCTTGATCAAAGGGATCATGCGAAAGAGGAAACGACTGGAGAGGATGCTAGTGAAAAGCGCGACCCAACTGGGAGGGTGCGCGATAGCCAGATAAGAGGCGCATTGGCCGGAAGCACACACGTTGCATTGGTAGGGCCGAATGGACAGTGCGTAGAGGTTCGAAAGGTGTGAAACCTTAGGGTGCACAGTCGGAAGAAGGTCTGGAGGGTGCACAGTAGTCGGAAGGAGGTATGTTCTGGGCGTTGTGCCCCTACTGGCTGGTTGGAGTAGGGAAGGGGGAGCCGACACCAGTAGGGGAGATCACCAGAGGTCGCACACGGCTGGAAGGGGGTCAACCCGTTGGTGAGTGTCTAGGGCGATGCAGTGCAGGTCAGAGGAAAAGGGAGGCGCGTGACGACTACTGGTTTCACGGGTGGTAGAATGCGTGAGGTTGGAGAGCCACTCGCTAGATAAAGCAGGTAAGGGGGAGAGGCATGTGCGGCCAGTGCATGAGGGGTGCGGGCAAGGTGCATGTGATGAAACGGGAGGAGGGAGCCAGCTGGAGCAGGCTGGATGCAGAAAAGGGGGAGACCAGTGGGGTTCCTGCTCATGCGAACTGCTGGAGATAGAACAGGGAAGGGGAGCTGAAAGGACTGGGCGTCGCAGCCAGCTGGAGGCGGGCGAGGCCGGAGGGAGAGCACTGGAAGGAGGTTGGTGTGCTGACCGATGCAGGCAGGAGCATCGGGAGGCTGGCAGTTGGGTGTAGTGCAGGAGTGGTGCGGGATGAGACGTTGGGCGAAAGGAGCAGGGAGAGGTGACGGGGGAGGGTGACGGTGAGCATAGAGAGGGGGAGTAATTTTTTTATGGGTTTTATGAAAAAAAAACCGGGAAAGGGGATTAGGGTTGTGGTATTTTTAAAAATGGGTCTGGGATGCGTGAACGCCATTCACGATCCTTCCGCGGTGAAGGATGCGTGAATAGTGTTCATGCATCCCAGACCCCACTGAAGAAGTGTGAACCACGTTCACGCATCTTCCCTAGAGGAGGGATGTGTGAACACGGTTCACGCATCTCACAGAGAGCTCAAATTCTCCTCAATATTTATAACTATTAATTATAAAATAATACACTTAAAGTAAAAATTAAGAAATATTAATAAATATCAATTAAATGATAGAAAATATTGAAATAATGTTAATAATTATTAATAAATATTCATGAATAATAGTTATTCATTAAATAATTATTAATAGAATGGCTTGAGTATTCTCTAACATATATTGAGAAAGATATAATCTTACCATCTTTCACTCACTCACATCATATCAACATGTTGTAGTTATACATCTATTTCTATAAAGATCCTTATATGGTTCCATTTGTATTCTAAAGTGGAAACTGTTATTATATATGAATTCCACTAATAAATGTTGTTGATCAAAATATCCCTTGAAATGGATCAAGAAATATATTAGCTGATCTACAAGCCTATGAATGATCCTTTTAGACTTACTATTAGTTTAAGTGTGGTTAATAGTTCAAATCTCATTTTTGTATCCAATTCTTGTTAAATAATTCCCAAAAACGTCATAGAGATCCTTGGGTCTCTATTAGATATAATATAAAGATTTAATCCATGTAAACTTACCTCTTTATTTATATATTGGTATGTTGATAGAGTGTGAAATACTCTCAAATAGTAATGAAGTAAGAAAGCATTGTAAGTTGATCAACTATAAACTGAATGAAATTATTTATAATGTAGGTCTTTATAAGACCTATGATGAATTAGATGGTGATATTTTATATTTTAATGGGTAATAGTTTAATCATCCTCTTTTACCTCTTTCATTCGTCCTTTACTTACTGTAAAAATAAGTTTTGAGATGCATACTCAATAATCACACTCTTTAGATTGCCTACCAGTATAAATTGTTTCCTTTTATAAAGTCTGAATATGTATCTTCTCAAAATTGGCCAAATGAACTTCTAATTCATATTGTAGTTATTCTGATCTTTAATCATAATCATATACTCTTGAAAAATATCCATTATTCATTCAAATTCTTCTTCATGAAATTTAATTTTTGTAAACAAATAATCATGTTCCATGATATTATATGATTTTACATCTAATTTTAAATTGTTGATATCAATAATATTTTTCAATATTTCTTCAAGTTCACGCATCTTTTCATCCAGAATCTATTTTATTTTGAAAAAATTAATATAATTAATATTTATAATTTAATTTAATCATATTATTTATTATACATATATATATATATTGGTAGATAATTTGATAACAGTAAGACACTTATTAAAAAAAGAATAGAAGTATAAAATTGATAACAGTAAGACACATACAAAATGTATCATAAATCAAATGTCAACCTAATCTATGCCTCTGGCATGGATGCTCCTCTGTCCCACAGTCAGGCATATACTGGATGTTTCCATGCCGTGTCTGTCTATGTCTATGCTCTGGCGTACGCTGTGCATCCTCATCGACAACCACCTCCACATCCTCCTGTGTGACAGGCGGTGGATGCACAGTCTCACCGCCTGTACCCTGGCCCGCATATAAGGATAGTGGAAGATGGCTGGAACTCTCACCAACATAGGAAGTAGATGGCTTCTCTGCTGCGGATGACTGCAATAAAACATCGAACTCAATCCAGTCATCGTCTGTAAGTACCTGTGGCTGTGCCTAAGAAGCTGGAGGAGCATCTGACTGATCATGCTGAACACCCTCCTCCAGTGGAACAATATCATGTGGCTGAGCAAGCTGGGAAGCCTCCTCCTGTGGAACAACATCATCCATAACAGGTTCGTCACCCCCAGGTACATCTATGTGAGGCTCAGCAGGCTCCGCAGCCTCCGTAGCAGGTGGTGGATCAAAGAAAATTCCATGATAAATCTCATCCATCGACAATAGCATCTGTCGCACAAGGGTGTGAAAATATGCTGGGTCAAAGGAATCTCTCTCCACTGGATCAGACATATGAAGTAGATGATAAATATGAGCATCCTGGGAAAACAAATTCCATTGTTAACTAATATGAATAAAAAATATGTTGAACAGTGAAAGGAAGAATGCATACCAAGTCATGAAAGCCCCGTTCGTGCCGTGTCAGAAATCTGACTGGGGACCTGATGTACCAGCCTGCATAATCCATCTGATCCATCAAATGAAAACATACTGTCCCTGCCCCTCGCAACTGGGACTCTTGTCGTCTATCCCATAACGCAACATATCTGGCATGATATCTACTCCAATCAAAATCCCTCTTCCCTGACATCTTCAGGGAATGCAATGAATCCAACTGACTGGGTGGGTCAGGAACTATCTAAAAGAATCCAAACTGCCTCATAACCCTATCCATCTAATGCCACTCGACTATATGAAAATGAATAAGTGGAACCATGTAGGATCCGATAGCAATCATCACTATACAGTATGAGAGAAAACTCTGAAGGATATCATCTGTATATGGAATCCATGTAATCTGAAAAAAAAAATGAATAATCAATTAATCAATTAATAGATGTATAGTAAAGAGTAAATATTTAACAATATAAATAATAATCACTTATATCGTCTGGTCAAATGCTATCTAACATAAGTCTGTAGGTGTGAACATCATGTCTGGGAGAATCTAAATGTCGATGCGCCTGACTCCACCTGTAAATAAAATTTTTATTTTTACATTTCATAAAATAATCTTATACAATTAAGTTAGATATTAGAAGGAATTAATAACATACCAACGTCCACGTGGATCCTCTACTACAATATCTACGGGTAATGGTGCATGGGCATGTGGAGCTAAACGATGGATGTGCTCCCATACCCACATCTGTAGAAGAACCATGCATCCTTTGATCCGCATCTTATCGATGTGACATGCGCTGCATAGGGCCCTGTATGTATATGCTAGGTCGGAAGACCCCCAACTATATCGGCCCGCCTGGTCCAAATCCTCCAAAAAAGATAAATACATCAGGTGCACAAAATTAGTAGAGTGGTCAACAAAAAGCGTGCCACCGATCGGCCTCAAAATATATGCGCGTGCAAATCGCAGCACTGTGACGTCATCAACATCATCTGGTAAATGTGTGAAGTGATGGTCTAACCAAGGCATCCACAATCTACCACCGATGATGGTCCTGCCATCATCCCGGACCTCTATGCCCAGTAGTATATGAACAAGCTCAGGAAAATCTGATGGAAATCGGCCTGTCAAAGTGTCCGTCAATAGGGAGGCCCAACAAAATGGCCACATCCTGTAACGTAATAGTCATCTCCCCCTCACTGAAATGGAAAGTATGAAACTCTGGTCTCCATCTCTCTACAAGTGCGGCAATGAGCTGATGATCAAGAAATGTAAAGTCGCACATCGATACTCCATAGAATCTAGCTCGACAAAGATGGGGGATGATAGCGGGAGGTGGTGCAGTATAATGGAAATGCTGAGATCTACGTACACTCAAGGGAGGTACAGGACGTCCCTCTAAAAGTAGCCACGATACATGAGTAGCTTGAGATGTAAGCAATGGAAAACCTACCATCTGCACACATGATATCATCGTTACTTTTTAATAGTGAATTGAATAAAAATTGCAAACTTTTATTTTAAAAAAACTACAACAAGCAAAATAAGGTGGAAAATAAAGCAGTAGTGATGAAAAACCTGAATTGAAGATGTGGAAGCATGATATATTCATTTTCGTTTGGTGTTTATTTTTTTAATAGTTTTAGTATCATAAAATTCTTTATGATAAAATCCAAAAATGAGACAAACCAAAATTCAAACATCTCAAAAATGGAGCAAGTACACAGACTCGATCATGGATGATGAGATTTGGAACTCTGTCCTACCACTTGGGGACATCTCTTACGAGTATGTCCTTCTGCGTGACAAATACTGCATCGTATTATCCCTCCTCGTTGTCGAGGACAATCCATATCATTTCTGATACGAGTTGACTTCGGTCTTCCTCGGAGCCGCAACCTAGTAGCATGAAGCCAATAATTTTAAAAATGACAGACATTGAAAAAATCATAAATGAAACCAAAACCAACTTATGAAAACCTGGAAATATCAGGGATGATGGTCGGTTGATCAGCAGGCAATGTGATAGAATGGAAGTCGCCAACAGGCATCCAAACATCACTATAACAGTTAACCAAAGTGCTCATGTGATACACCGGGTCAACATATGGATCCCATGATATATTTACCGAAGCGCAATCTAAGATAAAATGTACACATGGATATCTCAATGCCTAAAAGTTACCACAATCATAATACCTGTTGTCCAACTTCACAAAAAACACTCCACCATTAGAGCATGTGCGCTGGTCGTAGCACTGTCTTACCCGAAAGATCCTCTTTTCCTTGTCAAAGGATATAACATTCCATCTTGAATCCTCATTCCATATCCAGTCAATATCAATTTGAAAATGCTGAGTAAAAAGCATTCCATTTTCCATCCTTTGGTAGGCCTTTTGGGACTGGTCAACAAAGTAGTAAACACATCTAAAAAATTTCTCTTGCACTAACCCTGTGATTGGGAGTTTGTGCACACCCTTGAGGACCCCATTTATGCACTCCACTATATTAGTGGTCATATGCCCATATCTCATGCCACCATTGTATGATAATGACCATTTTCCTTTGAAATTTGCATCATATATTCATATACCTCCTCATTAACTATTCAGATCTCTTCAATACGTCGATCAAACCTTTCTTGTTGGGGTTCATATGCTGAAACCATAAGATAATAATGTATTAAAATGGATATTAAATTTTGTTAAAAAAATAAAGTTTAGAAAAGCATACCCAACTTTAGGATCACCTTCTTTATGGTCTCATCTCTAAAATTCTTATGCACATTACTTGCAATATGTCTAATGAAATAACGGTGATAAGAATTCGGCTCAGTCCAAGTAACCCCATCACTACTCACGGCCTCTATAATCGCTCGATGATGATCAGATATCAGACACACACCCTGTTTTTGCGTGACATGAACACATACACATGCCAAGAACCAGCTCTAGTATTCAAAATTTTCTTTTTCAACAATAGAAAAAGCAAGTGGCATAGGAGCGCGATCACCATCCTGTGTGGCAACAATGAGTAGAACACATGTATACTTTTCAAAATGGAATGTGCCATCTACCTGAATAAATTGTTTAAAATAGGGGAATGCAGCAATGCACGGTCTGAATGCCCAAAATAGCCTATTGAACTTCACCTTTGACCGATCAACTCGATGATTCTGGGATACATACTCAACACTTTCCAAATGATAAACAATCTGATTATTGAGAGACAACAATTCCATAAGCTGTGGAAACATCGCCTAAGACTCATCCCAATCACCATACACTTTTACAATGGCTTTCTGTTTTGCATTCCAAGATTTGTTGTATGATATCTTATAGTTATACAACTGTTGAATTCTTTCCTGAACAAGGGCAACAGGAATATCCTGACTTGTTCGTATCATCTCACAAATAACAGTAGATATAAACTCTACATCAAGGGAAGAGTGATCTTGTGCCAAGCTGGGATGCAGACAAGTGTGTGGGCCTTCTAATTTGGTTATCTTCCAATATCCATAATATTTATAAAATATTGCTCTTAATCTAAATTTACATTCTGACCCATATTTTTCACAACGAATGAGATATTTGGTCTTCTTTGACTCATCAACCAAAAATGTGAAATGTCGCTCAATGTGGTATTGCTTTATCAAATTTTTCATGACCTGTTTACTTTCGAACTCCTGCCAAACATATATGGCATTATCATGTGATACAGGCCTATTCCCTATAATACCAGGGAATTAAGAAGCTGGTGTAATGACATCCCTATCAAAATGTTGTTCACGTGACATTCCTCCAACTAAGGAACTCAAAACTGAAGGTTGATTACCACTAACTGGTGGATGTAGTGGATGTCTATCTCTCAAAGGAACCTCAGAAGGTTCATTCCCAACTACATCATCTCCTGCTGACTCCCCAGATTCTTATTCCTCAGATAAACTTTCATGCACTATGTCAGCACACAAAGGGATGTCATCTACACTTCCTTCCAAATTTTGATCATCTTCCTTATTACATTCTTCCACAGGAGTCATATGAGGAGGAGGCAATGAATAAGACTGCTGTGAAGGACCAGCTTCTACAGAGCTCACAAAGCATGGTTCTGTAGTAATCTATTGCACCACATCAATATCAGAAATGACAACAAATAATTCCATCAAACCATTAATACACTGTTGACTGAATAACTGAGAAGCCTCCATCCAATCCTCATCATCGACTATAGGGTACTCGCTGTGCCACAAACGCCCAGGATATTGAAGATGTCGGTATCTAATTGAAGTGATTGCTTGTCCAGCCCTTAGTTTTAACCGACTATGAATCTTATTACGAACTGCATCCAATGTCATAAAACCATGGAGATTTACCACTTTGGCTGGTGGAACACTATAGCTAAAACCCTTCTCGGTATAAATTACCTCACTGTTGCAATATATTTGAGCAAACATAATTACCTATAAAAAAATAATTTAAAAAATATTATATACTACATTAAAAATTTAAATTATTTAATTTGGTTTTTAATAATTGATTATCATGAGACTTTTTTATGTATTGATTTATCACTGTTAAAGTATAGTGATTGTGATATTAGCACAAAAGAAAATTTAATATAATGTTTCATAAAGTTTAATTACTTATGAATATATAATCACGACTTGATCTTGAGACTTATGATTAGTTTATCATTATCTGATAAACTAACCACAACCTATGGGTGAAATCCTGTCTCTATTATCAAATATTTCAGCAACCGCCAATCTCCTGTCAAACAGCAACGCCGCCTCTCGAACAGTTCTTGAATGCCTCTTCATGGACACCTCTTCGGGGAAGCATGTTCGGGGACACCTCTTCGGGGGCATCTGTCTTTTAATTACAAATTTACTCACATTCATGTGAGGGGGTCTAGGGGTATGAAATACATAATTTTTTTAAGCAGACATGCAGGTCCTTACACTTACTGAGAGATGACTCATAGGTCATCAATGTGGAAAAAATGAAATTATTATAAATTGAATAACAACATACACAAAATAAAACATGAAATTTCAATTATGCATGGTTGGTCATCTCAAGATTAGTCATCACTCATACCATGTTTTTTGGTATAATTATTATATTATCCATATTATATAACTTTATCTATTACTAAATGAAATCTATATTAAATACTACACCTATTTTCCAAAAATTTAACTTCATGTGTATATATATATATATATATATATAATTATTAATAACATTTGATAAATTTTATTATAACTGATATAATTGAGATTTACATAATAAACACTATTGTTATTTTAAATTTTATGAAATTGTAATGTTTTTTGGCCATTCTTATACTTTTCAAAATATAAGTAAATATATTTTCTACTTTATTGATTAAAAATATTATTAATAGTAAATAAAAGTAATATAATTTACACTTACATCAAAACCATTCATTAAAATAAATTTCTCTAACATAAATTAATTTTCCTAAACATTCAAGATTTTAGACATAACATAAAACATTCAATATTCAGACAACATACATTCAAAAAATTAAATCATACAATCATTCAACATCCAAAAAATTAAATCATACAAAACATTACACATCATACATAACATATGAAATAAATAAATCATACACACAATTAAACATACAAATGAAATAAATAAATACAATTAAAATAATTAAAATATTAAATAGAAATTTTACCTCAATAAAAGCAGAAAATATTTGTTGAGAAAGAATTTCTACAGGGCTTCACAACAAAAACCAGAGGAGGGAAATGAGTTTTGAGGGGGGGGGACCCCTCCTTTTATAAAATTTCTCAGCAGGATGCGTGAACGCCGTTCACGCATCCTTCAGCTGCGTGGGAAAGGATGCCTGAATGGTGTTCACACATCCCTTCCGCGGCTCGAATGCGTGAACGCCGTTCACGCATCCTTGTGCGGGAAAGGATGCGTGAACGACGTTCACGCATCCCAGACCCATTTTGAAAAATACCGGGACCTTGATCCCCTTTCCCGATTTTTTTTTCGTAAAACCCATAAAAAAAATTACTCGAGAAGGGGAGAGGATAAGAGAGAGGCCACACTAGGGTTAGAAATAGAGGAAATAGAAAAAGAAAGTAAAAATAAATAAAGATAAGAATAAAAGGTAAAAATGAATAGAAATAAAAATAAAAATAATGATAATAATTAAAAAAATATTAATGATATAATGATAAAACTAATAATATTATTTATTATAAATTTAGTATTAATAATAATAACAATTGAGAAATAATATCATTATCTTATTTCCTTTAAATTTTATCTCATTTTTCATTTATCTTATGTCATTTTTTTTGAATACTACAATTGCACGGACTGTGTCGTAACTTCTATCTGATTCAGAAGTAGGTGCTCGGGTGCTCGGGCAAGTGCGCAATTGCCCTGTGTGACTCATAAGAATTTTAATAAAGAAGACAATGAAAATTATTTCGTTCTTAATAATAATTACACTCTTAATAATAATAATAATAATAACAACAACAACAACAACAACAATAATAATAATAATAATAATAGTTGTAATAATAATGATAATAATAATAATAGTAATAATAATAGTAATAATAATAATAATAGTAATAATAATAATAATAGTAATAATAATAATAATAATAAATAAAAATAAAAATAAAAATAATAGTAATAGTAATAATAATAATAATAAAGCCCCATTAATAATAATAATAATAAGAACAATAATAATCATACCGATAAAATATAAATAATTAAAATATTCAGTTCACTTTCATAATAATAATAAAATCATTAACAACAATAAAATTTTAAATAACACAATAAATTACAAAAGTTTCTCATTTTAATTTTGTGAAGACTAGTGGATTGTGCTGATGTTTGGGCAAAGTCATGTGGGGTTTCCAAAACACACTCTGCCCGTGCGCCGAATGACATCAACTAAGAAATGCACACTTTTTGAAAAAACTCAGAAATCTCACTTGGGATTTAACCCGAACCTCAACAAAAAAAATTTAAAGCCAAAGAAAATAAAAATAATAATAAATAGGTCGGGATGTGACAATTCTCTCCACCATAACATTTTTCGCCCCTGGAAATCCACAACAAGATCAAGACCCAAAGATAAAACTTCTTACATGTCACCCACTTCCAAAAGTTTAAGCGCCTCTAGTTGATCGATCCAAATAGACACCGAAAACCCATCACAAAAAACTCATCCTTAAAACAAGATCACTTTAACCGTCACCAAGAAGAACCCAAACCATCCATTTCATCCAAGGAATGAATGAACTTAAACCACTTCAGACGTTTATTCCCATAATCTTAGTCCAATAGAACCGTTGGGTGTACTCCAATATCAACGTTTAATCAAGAGGAAGAAATTAGGATTAGGTGGTTCTGCACGAGACCACCCACCACCAAATAGTACATAAAAAAAAACTTTGACACTGACACATGGAGGTCCGAATGGACTCCCCACCATAAGTATTGGGATAACACTAAACTACTTCAGGTGTAACTCTGTGAGACCCACTGTGGGTCTCCCCACCATAAGAACTGACGATATTAACTGAACTTGAAAACTTATCACATGGACTAAAAACTCCCACCATGAGGGGGAAAAGGGAAGGGCCCAACTGATAGAGCATCAAAAATATTGTCATCACCATATAAACAACATCTCACCCTCAGAAGAACACAAATCGTGCCACACTAAGGAAAAAAGATTAAACCAAGGCCCTTTTCACCGCTGGGGTTCTCCTGACTACGCGCCAGCTTCACTTTGGGACCTATGGCTGGAGCACTGATGATTGAAGCATCTCTTGCCTCGTAGTCAGGTTTCATAAATTCCCAAACATAACACACAAACCAAAATTTTACCAAACACATATATTTTAAAATAGTGGTTTTAAAGAGATTTGTCAATAACCATTCTTACATCCGAAGGAAAAGAAACACCACAAAATGCTATAAGAGACGACCACTAAATCCAAGAAACACTACAAAGAGAAATCCTCAAACTGATCCCAAACATTGTCCTACTCCTACTGATGGGATGAGGTGACCTTTAATGAGATAGGTTTGGCTTTAGTGTGCTTCTTGGAAACACCTCGACAGAATTGTTGCAAGTGGCCCAGACGTCCATAGGCATAGAAGGGTCTTGGAGCACTCGAGCACATCAGTATCTTGTGTCCCTTCTTACCACACTAGTGACAGATCAAGGCATTACACTGTAAGGAAGATGACTGAAGGTCTAATGGCCTCTTGATTCCTCTATTAGAGCCACCATCATCAGGTCACTCCCCATTCTTCCTATCATCATCCTTTGCACTGCTTCCCAAGATTGGGGGAGGATTCTCCACCTCATGTCCTCCTGATAACTCAGCTTACCAGAAATGCTTTCCCCAGAACATCCGAGAAGGTGGTTAGGTTGAGCTCTACCACTTTCAACTACAGTTCTAGTCAGATTCCAAACTCAAATTGTTGAGCCTTCTCGGGATCATTTGAAACAAACAATTGGTCATACGAAACTAGGTCCAAGAAACGTAGATAGAATTCTAGTACTAATTCAATGCCCTTCTGAACACAACACAACTCCATCTTCTTCCCCATATTCATCAACTCAGAGAAATATTTTTTGATAAATGAAGACTTGAAGAATTCCCAAGTGATATCTTCTTGAGGCTTGCTTCGAGACACAGACTTCCACCATTTCGAGGTTGGACCTTCAAGCATAAAGGTATCCAACTTCACCTTCAATGAATCAGGCAACCCAATGAAGCTAAAGTTCCTCTATATCTTTCTCAACCACTCCTCCACCTCAATAGAATATTATTGTCCATAAAAGAGAGGAGGGTTCAGTTTTCAAAACTCAATGATGTAGTGTATGTTCTGATCAACTAGAGGATTTGCTAAGGGTGCACCACCCAAAGCTGCACCTTGGACGTTCATCAAAACATCATGGGGGAGAACACTAAGGAATAAGGAAACAAATAACTTAATCAAAAAATGATCATTTCTATTTCAAATTAAACTTTTAACAATTTTGTAAATAAAACTTTACAAACGGTTTTTATAATTAACAAAGACCAAAACAATTCACCAGGGGAAACTAGTGCTGATGGGTGACTCAGACATATGGTTGGCGGCCATACACCAGTCATGCCACCATCACAAGGAGCACTCTAGGGTAATGTCTTTGGCTCCACATGGCTTTCCAGACCATGTGAGATCACAGAGGTCTCCTTCCAAACTCCCATTTCATTTCTCAATACCAAACAAACCATAAGAATCAAAGGACATCGACAAACCCAAACATCCCATGGTAACCCGAGGTTCAAAATGAGCAGGGGTTCATGACGTCCTTCTCGTCCGTACACCTCGAGTCCCAAAAATTATACTCCTTCTACCATTAAAACCTTAAATAACGATGGGTGCTATGAAAAACAAGGTCTGCTCAAGAGTCGAACTACCTCTAATACCATTTTTTCATGAAATAACCCGGGTCAACCCTGAACTGGTCACCCAAGTTGATTTGCGGTAAGGCCCGAGAGGCGTTCCCGATCCTCCCGGGCTGGCAACAAGTTCCAGGGAAACAACAAAGTACAATATGAATGATTTCACTGAATGAAAATAAACTAAGTAGTATAAATAAAATAGAATGCCGAAAAGTAAATAAATGACACTGAAAAGAAAGAATGACCAACAAAACATACTAAACTAGTCTTGACCAAAAACTCCTCGTGACCTCGAAAGTCACTCTCCAAACCACAAACAACTCTCACCCATGACGGGCAAGCTTGAGTCGAACCTACAATAGAAAATAAAAACAGGAAAACACTATAGGCGTGAGTATTAAAACTCAGTAGGTGTTCCCAACAAACTATCCCCAAAACACTACCTTTAAATAGAGAATTTACTAATTCTAGGTTTTAACTAAATTATATAAAATATGGGTTTCCACACACACACTTTCATTTCTAGAACAAGTAATAGTCCATTTACCTTTTTAATTTAAAAACAAGTTTAATGTTTAAAGGAAATAGGTGCATTACATTTTAAAACATTTTTGTGAAAAATTTAGAAATCCAAATTTTAGTTGTTAGTCAAGAGGAAAACCACACACAACACACAACACACAATAAGGGAAATGGGAAAGTATCAAATGGGGACCACCAACTGAACTAGGCCCCTCAATCGTCTGCCACATACAAATATTCACTAAAGGAAACATGGGTCGAACCTAGGATCTCATGAACAATCCAGAACATACTGTACATGTGACTCATCCTAAAGGCATGCCTACTCTCGATGACGTCATAATGCCCAAACGCATGATGTTTCCCTACCTGGCCTAACCGAGGGGCCCAATCCCCTAGAAGAGAAAAGTCTGTACTAAGGACCACTAGCCAGTGTGTATTTTAAACTAGTGCAACAATCGTTTTCAGAAGATTCACTTACTATGCCAGGTTCCCATGTCAACACGTGTAATAAAAAGGGGGTGAATCAACAATGTCAAATAAGAAACCAATTCCAATGCACAAACATCACACACAAAAACCCAAAAAATTGACATGCACATCAAGGTCACCCCCTGAGTCACTCCAAAGAGGATTTCCAAAATAATTTATTTTTATTAAAGTGCCAAACAGGCCTTAACCAACTTTAAAGAAAAACATCATTTCTCAAGAGAAGCCAAAACATTTTTTCACGCATTAGAATAGAACATTTGAAATCAAACCATAACCACAGTTGAAAGTTTGTGAATTATATTCAAAGGCTAAACGAGCATTCTTTCATTATTATGTGTCAATTCATCAAGAAAATAATTCAAGTGCCATGCATAAAATAAACAGTTTCGTTTACATCAAATATTTATTCCAAAAATAATTATCAAATATTACTTCTCATTCATCAAAAATAAATAAAATATCAAGAAATTAATAAATTCTAAATTTAAAGGCGAGTGCAGTGGGGGACCTACCTCGACTTGTAACTCGATTATGATGACGCGACACACCTCGTACAGGTGTACAAGCACATGCACGTCGATGCCTGCAATATCGTGAAATTACCTTCCAACATGTTGCAGCAACCACAAAACAACTAAAACACAAAAACACTAACTTAAAATAATCCAAGCGAACAAAAAGCTCAAAGACTCACCTAAACTCCAGTGCAGGTGAAATGGTGTGAGAGAAGGAGGCAAGAGTCAGCACGGGGGTGTGCTCGATCAAAGGGATTGTGTGAAAGAGGAAACGACTGGCAAGGATGCCAGTGAATAGCATGGCCTGAATGGGAGGGTGCGTGATGGCCGGACAAGAGGCGTATTGTCTAGAAGGGCACACGTTGCACTGGTGAGACCAGATGGACGATGCGTGGTGGGTCGAAAAGTGCGCAACCAAAGGGTACGTGGCTGGAAGAAGGTCCAGCGCGTGTGTGGAAGTCAGAAGGAGGTCCGTTTTGGGTGTTGCACTGCCACTGAACGACCAGAGTATGGAAGGGGGAGCCAACGCTGGTAGGGGAGATCGTGCAGAGGTCACGAGCGACTGGAAGGGGGTCGGCCCGTGGGTATGTGGCCATGGAGATGCAGCGCAGGTCGGAGGAAAAGGGAGGTGCGCGACGGTTGCTGGTTGCACGGGTGACGAAAGGTGTGAGGTTGGGGTGCGAATAGCTGGATAAAGTAGGGAAGGGGGAGTGGGAGGTGCGATCGGTGTTAGAGGGGTGTGGGCTGGCTGTAGGTACTGCAATAGGAAGAGGGAGCTGGCTGGCGCAGGCTGGATGCAACAAAAGGGGGAGACCAATGGGGTTCTTGCTCGTGTGGACTGCTAGAGATGGAGTGGGGAAGGGGAGCCAAAGGGACCGGGCATCGTGGCTGGAAGGAGGTAGGTGAGGCTGGCAGGAGAGCATCGGCAAGAGGGCCGCGTGCTGACAGGTGCATGCAGAAGCGTCAGGAGGCTAGTGTCTGGGTGCAGCGCAAGAGTGGTGCGTGCTGAGATGCTAGGCAAAAGGAGCAGGGAGAGGTGACTAGGGAGGGTGGCGGCACGTGGAGAGAGGGGGAGTGGATAGGAGAGAGGCCACACTAGGGTTAGAAATAGAAGAAATAGAAAAAGAAAGTAAAAATAAATAAAGATAAGAATAAAAGGTAAAAATGAATAGAAATAAAAATAAAAATAATGATAATAATTAAAACAATATTAATGATATAATGATAAAACTAATAATAGAATTTATCACAAATTTAGTATTAATAATAATAAAAAATTGTGTAATAATATTATTATCTAGTTTCTTTTAAATTTTATCTCATTTTTCATTTATCTTATGTCATTCGTTTGAATATTGAAATTGTACGGACCATGCCATAACTTCTATATGATTCAGAGGCAGGTGCTCGGGTGCCCGGGCAAGTGCGTGGTTGCCCTGCGTGACTCATAAGAATTTTAATAATGAATATAACAACAATTATTTCATTCTTAATAATAATAACACTCTTAGTAATAATAATAATAATAATAGTAATAGTAATAATAATATTAATATTAATAGTAATAATAATAATAATAATAATAAAGCCTTATTAATAATAATACTAATAAGAACAATAATAATCATACTGATAAAATATAAATAATTTAAATATTCAGTTCACTTTCATAATAATAGTAAAATCATTAACAATAATAAAATTTTAAATAACACAATAAATTACAAAAGTTTCTTGTTTTAATTTTTTGAAGATAGGTGGATCGTGCCGATGTCTGGGCAAAGCCGCGCAGAGTTTTCAAAATGCGCTCTGTCCGTGTGCCGAACGACGTCAACTAAAAAACGCACACATTTTGACAAAACTCAAAAATATCTCTTGGGATTTAACCCGAACCTCGACAAAAATTTTTAAATGCCAAAGAAAATAATAAAATAAAATAATAGATAGGTCGGGGTGTGACAATGCAGAGTGCCCTTTGAGACAATAACAGGAGAACAATTAGCGCATGGTTTGTCTAACCGTGTGAGCTAACCATGCGTGACATTAAAAATTGGGTTTTTAAATCCAGGATTTTTGAGATTTTCCCTAATCACTCAATTTATTTCCCCATACAAACCCCAATCGGTATTTTTGGTTCTCAAGGGTTATAGGGGCTCTCCCACTCATTTTGGAATCAAATCAAAGGGTTTTCAAGGTGCGATGAAGGCGATTCTCTCCTGGTAAGTCTCTTCTCTCAGTTCTTTATTGGTTTCTATTAGATATATATCTCCCTCTCTCTCGGTTTTCTAGATCTACTTTCGTTTCATATGGATCTATTGTTTTTGTTGCCTAAAATGATGATATTGGGGCTTGTTGATGATAGGAAAATGGATTTAAGGTTGTTTTGGTGGAGAGCTTACCTGGATTTGTGGTGAGGTTGTGAGTTGGTCAATTTCACCAAAACCCTAAGGTAGTTGGATTCACTCTCATTTCCATTTTGATAGAAATATAAGGCTTTAATTTAAAATTAATTCTTTTACTTGAAATTGGTTGAGATTATGATATGAAAATCTTGTTTGGAACCCATTTTTTGTTACTTTGTGTATTTGAGGGAAATGCGGTTTTGTTTTGCAATATGCTTGTGTTAGATTTTAAATGGTGATTTTACAATTAGTGGGTTGTTTTATTTTATAGAAAATGAGTTACAAAAAAAATTTTCAATAAAATGTGGGTTTTATTGAAATGAGGTTGGGAATGGATGTGGCATAATGGTGTTTTCAAGGAATGTGATTTTATTTAATGGTTTGGCTTAAAAAATCCTTTGGGTGGTAATTGTTGAATTGGCATGATTTATAGAAAATGTTGGTTTATATGATGTGGAAATTATGAGTTGGCATGTTGTTATGGTGGAAAATTGTAAATTGAAATGTTTTTGTGATGTGGTAAATGTTGATTTTTTGTGATTTGGATGGATGGTGGTCATGAATGTATCACCATCAAGTTGATGGTTATGAATGTACCATCATCAAAGGGGGGGGGGTGATGGGTGTGAAGTCCCACACCATGGGAGAGAAGGGTTGGTCGTGAATGTGCCACCATTAAAGTAGCACCAAAATTGCATGAATGGTATGAATGGTATTTTTTGTGTGACATAATTGTATTTATAGTTGAGATATGTATGTGATCATGAAAAATGAAATAGATAATGACATGTTTGGGTGTCTTCCTTATAATTGTGTTGATTTGGAAAATTTATTTAGGTAAGATCGTGTTTTGGATTTCTATTAATTGTTGAAATGTTTTAGCGACGTTATATAAATTGTTCTATACAAATTGTGCTAATGGTTTTATCCTAGTTTCATGTGTAGGGAAGTCATTTGGGGAAAACCTACTGAGTATTATTACTCACCCCTTGCTTTGGCACTTTGGTACTTTTGTATATGTCGTATTCTGGGACATGGGAAAAGGTAAGGCATATTATTTCTTTAGTGGTTCATCATGATTCTTGGGAATATTGTGGTGCATGGAGCATGGATCTTGGTGTAAAGTTGTGGAGTTGTTTCATATCTTCCTTTGGGTTTTATTGTTGAGTCTTACACTTGGTACTCTAATTATGGATTATTGTGGTTTGTTTGTATTGGTATTTTGGTATTGTTGAGTTGTAAAACATCATTGAAATGCATCATGTATCTTCGATTGGTAATGGAATGTTTGGTTGGTTGTTCTTACTCCAAAGGGAAAATCACCCCCCATCGTTCTTGAAGCTCTTGGCATTTATTTCCAGCCTTTGGCACCTTGGGGATGTTGCCTAAGGATGGGTAGCATATCAACGCCCTCTCAAGCCAATGGGAAGAGGAGGGATGTTAAAATAAACCCATAAAAGTATTATCCTTCCATTTATTCCAATCTCTCAATGGAATATTGAAGTCGACTTAATGAAGCAGGATTGAAGAAGTGAAAATAATGAAATAAAGAACACTCCACCGTTGTGTGAGGAATTTAACAATTTTTGGTGTGAATAGATTAGAACCTTGATTCAATGGTATCAATTTGATATTTAAAATATTAAAATTAGATAATAATAAGAAGAACTTTTATTAAGAGGCTAGTGTGGATCAAACAACTTAATTGAGAAAAATGATTTGCAATTACAAAATGACAACGTAACAATGAAATTGAAAGAAAAAAACATCCACTCATAATTAATTTACCACCAACACATTAAATAGTAATTTTGGGGTCCTAGGGTCAATCCCCAATAATTTATTTTTATCTCAATTAATTAGGATAGTAAAACGCATGTGGGAAAAAAATTAGAGAAGACCTTTCAAGTTTGACTAGAAAAATCGGACCATATTCATCCCCCTTTTTGACGTGTGAATTTGACTTTGAAGATGACTTAATTTTGGATGGTTTGAGAATATATATATTTTATTCCACATGTAATTTAATTTATGTATAAATTTAATCCCAATTTTATATTCCATTAAGAATTTTTGATGAAATTGGTGGGCTGACTTTACAAGCCCTCAAATCTGGCCCATAATTTAAACTTCAAATTGGGCTACCATAATCACCCTGAAAACTTACAAATTATCACTTGTAATAGTTTAATGAAATATTACCCATAATTTTATATATTTCCAGTTAAAATTGGATCTTTTTTGGGCTTGAATTTTTGGCTCCACATTTATTTGATGGGCCTAAGGCCCGTTCTACCTTTTCCATAAATTTATGCATCCATGAAAAAAATGTTCATATTCCCATATGATTCATCCATTAATCCTAAAATAAAAAATTTCACACTAAAAGTGATAAATAATATCCCATAATATAATATTCAAATAATGAAAATAATTTAATCCACAAGCTGATAATTGACTGGGCCAAAATTGACACACTCTAAACATGAATTGCACATGTGATGAGAAATAAAGTTCAATTTATAAAATACACTAAAACTGGTGTTTATGGACATTGAATCACATTAATATAAAAATATTAACAATGAATATTATCCCCTTTTAGTGTCTAATCACACCCCCTAACTTGATTTTTTCTAGTATAGAGTAAAAAGTATCTCAAAAATATGAAAATTGAATTCCCTTTTCTAAAAATATTTTAACATACAATGATCAATAAAATACATCATTCCAAAAAATCATGAAACCTATAAAATTAATTTAACACAAGATATGTTCATAAGAATATCCCAAGCCCAATCCTATTCCTTTGTTCAAATTCATCACCACATTTCATTCAATTTCAATTAAGCATGATGATGTGTTGTGTATCATAATAGACATGGGGGCTTATTTTCATGTTCAAGGGGAAAATAAATATAAGAACTGGGTGGGAATCACATTCAACCTTAAGTTAAGTATCTATTTTTTTCATTTTTTATTCTTTTTTCTTGATTCTTTTTTTTTACCACAACAGAGATGAAAAGACCAACTCCGAGAAAGACAACTATGGAGTCATGATTTCCAAGTGTCGAACACCACACATTTTTTCAATTCCATGCTCTACAATAGAGATGTAAATCCAAACTCAGGGAAATAAAACTATGAAGTTATGATCCCCAAGTGTTGGAATCCACATATTTGGACAAAACATTTCTCTATGAGGTCACCATTCATTTTATTTTATTTTATTTTTTTTATACTAAAATTAAAATCGAAGTGACACAAAACCCCATGCTATAAAAAATGGACACTAGGAACTCAAAATCATATCCCAAAATAAAAAGGATGTGCATTGTGAAATTTTGATTAAAATGATGAAAATTTTAACAATGAAAAATCACATCGAACAACCATACTTTCCAAAAATTATGCCTGTGAACTTAAAATTTCATTAAAATTAGAATCAAGGTATTCCAAATTATTTGATATTCATTTTTCATGTTTAAAAATGTAAATCAATGTATTTAAGTATAATGATTTTAAATTTTCCATAAAGATCATTTTTTTTCAAAATATCAGATTTTCACTCTCCCAAACTTAGAACAACACCTCCCTCATTGTTGAAAGAGAAGAGAAGTGGGAGTTCATAATTGGAAAGGAAGAGGGGGAGAATGTGATTTGAAATGAAATCATGGGAAAAATCACCTGGTTTTAATTTTATGACCCAGTAATAATAAATTGATGACTTTGGATTCATATCACAAGTAGATTATTTTTGGGATGCTTGAAGTTTAGGTTTTAACTCTAGAATTAATGTGTTTCATTTTAAAATACTAAAATGATTTAATTTTTAAATCTTACACACAATAAACATTATATCACACTAGAAACCCCAAGGGGATTCCCTTGAAAAAAAAACACACAAAATAAAATAAATAAAATAAAATAAAATCAATACAGAAGCTGAGTTGCATACTAGAAATCACTTATTTTAAAGTTATTAGATCGACTTAGACCCTAAAAAATTACCCAAAACCAACTTTCAACATTTTAAGGAGTTCATTTATTACCAATTCTATAAGATTGATATTGATACTTCATTTAGAATCTATTTCAAGTACAAACATTTGTGCTCCAACATTTTAAGGAGTTCATTTATAGTCTCCTCCTATTCCTTGGGTTGAATTTCAGTATTCCCTAACCAATTCACCTCATTATCCATCTCCTATTTCTCATATTCTAAAGTGGTTTCTTCAATATTTTCCTCTAATTTTAAATCCACTAATGGATTGAGAATCATTAATATAGGGTTTTAATTAGTTATCACGCTCTTAGAAATATTCACATCTTGGAGATGTTCATGAAAAGTTTGTGTGTAATAAGATTCTTTTATCCATGTTGAGGAGGGGAAAACCCGAGTGGGAATGGGTTCTTAAACTATTTCAATGCACTGTAGTTATACTCTCAATGATGAAACCTCATACATCATTATCTCCATTTTTTGAAACATTTTATCAATTATTGATTATGGATAAATCTAGACAAGAAGAATAATAATATTTTTATAATTGTATTATAGGATGTTCAGATTGGATTTTTTGGTATTGAAACTCATTATATTTTGGAATGTTTTGTGGAAAATATGAGTTTAAACATTGGGAGGATTGGCTATGAAGTGGCCAAATTTTGTGATGATTAAAATTGGGATAAAATAATACTATCATACCTATGATAATTGATTGAATTTAATAATTACACACTAAATATTTTAATAGAAACAATTAAATAATATGAGTTGATCCTAGGTTGTCACTAGGGCTAGATTGGATGTATTTGTTTTCTTAGAAAAATTCATATCACTAATTCATGATGTATCCAAAAAATGAGATAATTATACAACATCATTCACCAATTTAATACCTAAAAAATTTGAAATATAATCACCAATTAACTTAGAGGATCACTTTCATGATCACTCCAAGGAATTGGATCATACTATCACTCAAATTTTTTCATCATTAAAGTTGGAAAAGATAAAGAAGAAAATAACTCATTGAATGTAACTAATAAAATGATGAACTGATTTAAATATTAAAGAACATTAAATAACATTAAATCCACCCAAAAAAACTCCTTAAGATCAAACCATAAAAGTTTTATCCTTACATCGATGTAAATCTTTCAATGGAAGATGAAAGTAGACTTAAGGATGTAGGATTGAAGAAGTGAAAACAATGAAATAATGAAAAATCCACCATTGTGTGAGGAATTTCATAATTTTTTATGTAAATAAATTCAAACATTGATTAAATAGTATCAAAGTGTTAATAAAAATGATATAAAAAGTGAAGGAGAAGAACTTTTATTAAGAAACTAAGGTGATCTGAAAAACTTACATGATAGAAATTGAACATGCGATTTCAAAAAGACAGGGTAAAATTACAATTGAAAGAATAAAAAATCCACCCCAATTACTTCATCATTACCACCTTAAATAGTCATTTTTTGGTGATAGGGTCTATCTACATCATTAAATATGATACCATTAATTATAATATTCAGAAGGTAGGTGGTAAATAAAAGGAACGTGGACTTCTCAACTTTGACCATACAATTTCATTCCACTTTTTGACATGAGAATTTGACTTTAAAGATGGAATAATTTGGTATAGTAGTATAATAGAAATATGTTCTTACATATTTTCTATAATTTATGTAGAAATTTTATCCTAATTGGATATTACATTCAGAATTTATGATAAAATTGGTGGGGTGATTTTACGGGCCTTCAAATCTGGCCCATAATTTAAAATTCAAATTAGGCCACTTGGATCAACCTAAAAATGTCCAAATTATCTCTCATCACAGTTGAAAGAAATGTTAACCATAAATTTTTATCAATCTACAGTTAAAATTTTAGCTTCATTGGGCTTTAATTTTGGGCTCCACATTTATTTTATAGGCCTAAGGCCCATTCTTCTTTGTCCATAAATTTATGCATCCATGGAAAAAATATCCATATTCCCTTATGATTCATACATTGATCCTAAAATAAAAAATTCCACACTCAAATTTATAAATAAAATAAAAAAATATCAAATTAAAATAATGAAAATAATTTAATCCACAAGCTGATGAATGATTGTGCCTAAATTAATACACTCTAAACATGAATTGCAGATGTGATGAGAAATAAAGGTCAATTTATAAAATTCACTAAAACTTGTATTTTTGGAAATTGAATCACATGAATATTAAAATGTAAACAATTAATATTAGACTCTTTCATTGGATAATCACACCCCCCAAATTGAGTTTTTCTAGTCTCGAGAAAAAATATCTAAAAAATATGAAATTTAATTCCCTTTTCAAAAACATTTTAACATACAATGCTCATCAAAAGACATCATGACAAACAATCATGAAACCTATAAAAATAATTTAACACAAGATAGGTTCACATGCATATCACAAGACCAAGACCATTCCCTTTTTTCAAATTTAACACCACATTTCATCCAATTTCAATTAAGCATAATGATCTGTTGTGCATCACAATAAACATGGGGGTTTAATTTCATGTTCAAGGGGGAAATAAATGGAAGTGATAGATGGGAATCACATTAAAACTTAAATTAAGTATCCATTTTGTTTCATTTTTTATTATTTTTTCATGATGCCTTTTTTTGGTTTTTTATTATAATAGAGATGAAAAGAAAAACTATAGGAAATAAAACTATAGATCCATGATCCCCAAGTGTTGAAAACCAAACATTTTTTCAATTCCATTATCTACAATAGAGATGCAAATCATAACTCTAATAAAGGAATCTATGGATTCACGATCCTCAAGTTTCATATGCTACAAATTTATAAAAATTATTTCTCTATGAGGTCACCATTTTTTCTCATTTTTTTGTTGGATACTCAAATTAAAATGAAAGTGTCACCAAACCCCATGGTATGATTAAAGGGACCCATGAACTCAAAATCAAACCCCAAAATCAAAAGGATGTGCATTGTGGCATTTTTATTAAAATAATGAAAATGTTAATAGTGAAAAATCACATCGGACAACCACAATTTTCAAAAATTATGTTCATGAACTTAAAATTTCATTTAATTCAGAATCAAGGTATGCAAAATTATTTGATATTTAGTTTTCATGTTTCACAATGTACATTATGAATGTAAGAATAATGAATTGAAATTTTCCATAAATGATCCTTTTTTTCAAAATGTTAGATTTTCACTCCCCCAACTTAGAATGACACTTCCCACAATGTTGAAATAGAAGATAAGAGAGAGTTTAGAATTGGGATGGAATAGGGGGAGAGTGCAGTTAGAAATGAAATCATGGAATGAAATCACTTGGTTTAAATTTTATGACCCATCAATAAGAAGACTATCACTATGAATTCATGTCACAATTAGACTCCTAGGGTATTCTTGATGGTTATGTTTGAATTCTAGAAGGCATGTGTTTCATTTGAAAATAAAAAACTACTTCAACTATTAAATCTTACACATATAAAAAACATTAGATCACATTGGAAACCCCAGGGGGGGTCCCTTAAAAAACACACAAAATAAAATAAAATAAAATCAATGAAAAATCGAGGTTTCCTCCCAAAAATCACTTAGTTTAAATTCATTAGCTCAACTTGGATCCCCAAACTTACCCAATACCAACATTCAATATTTTAAGGATTGTATTTTTCACCACTTATACTAGATTGAGATTGAGTCTCCCTTGGGGTTATCAGGAAGGTTTTAAAATTGATTCAATAATAATCATATATGTCCCAGTGAATGAGATAATCCCATGAATATCGAAATGGGTCCATCCAATTTATTTCTTAACCATGCATAAGACATCAAGGAGAATTTTGTATTTATTAGATTTAAGAGAGGATGAAATTATGACAATTTTTTTTGATTATCCCTTATGAAAGAATACTTGAGAGAGGATTTATGGACCTTTAATTTGAGCTCAGGATGGATAACACTTTTAGACATAGATTGAAACTTAGAATTGAACTCAGATTCATTTTCAAAATTTCTCAATAGAATTGGTTCCTTTTGAATAGAAGTTTCAAACACTAAACTATTCAGATGAGTGTTAGTAATGGGTATTAACTTTAAGTTTTTGATTTCCTCTAAGGTTCTATTTAGTGGTCATCTTGAAAAATCACTATTGGAGCCATCTAAAAGTGATTTAATACATGGATACAATTTTCCATCACATGAAAATAGAAAATAAATTTCATCATGATTTAGAAACCCTTCAACAATTCCCTATGGTTCCTCAGGTTGTATTTAAATATTCCCTAACAAATTCAATTAATTTTCTAACTCTAATTTATTAGACTCTAAAGTTGATCCTTTAGTATTTTCTTGTGATTTGGAAGCCTCTGATGGTTTTAGAATCAATGGTTCAATTTTTTCATTAGATTTCCCACTATTGGAAATAGTCATAGCTTGGATTTGTTCATGAAAGGTTTATGTGTAATAAAATTATTATATCAATTTTGAGGAAGGTACAACCTAAGTGGGAATGGGTTCTATAATTGTTTCAATTATTTATAGTTCTAATATCAATGATGAAACTTTTGAATACATTTTATACATTTTTTTCACACAATTGTTCAATAATTTGTTGGGTATTATGATGGATAGAAGTTTTAACATCATTTAATTCCCTAAGATTGATCTCTTTAACCATCCTTGAGAAGGTTGGAAACTTATCATTTAAAGATTCATCATCCCAATGATTGTACATGTCATTGTATTTGGGGTAACAATTCAAGGGTTGATCAAAGAAATTCCCTAAGTTAGGGGATTCCCAATATAGATTTCCCATTTTATTCCAAACTGGGTTTATGATGGGTTAATGTTGATGATACTCCATTAGAGTAGACTAAAATTATGATTCAGAGTGAAGAAAAGGGAAATGGGGGTTAAGAAGAAGAATTTGTGGTGAGAATAGAGAAGTGTAGTGAGAATAGAATGTGAATGTCAAATATAACTTACTAAGGTCCCTAGTAATGATTCCAAAAGTCATGTGATCACAAGATTCTTCCACTAGGTAAAATATAGGGAATGTACTAAGTGATCATATGACATGAATATGTGTTCCATGTGATTTCCCTATAGATCATGTGATGGACTTCGGTTGGGCCAGACAGATTATGTTAAGGATTCTCTGCATGTCAACTTGGTCATGTGAGATCTAAATAGGTTAATTATTAATGAAAATTGAGGAAAATATGAAATAAATACTAAAACATGGAATAAAAATGATAGGATGGATACACTAACTTTCATGAGGAAGCATCATGCACTTTGCATGACCTATCCAGGTCATGTGATAACACTATGACATGTCACCTAAAGTCATGCGCAATCCTCCATACATGTCAACCAAATATTTTGAAGTCCTCCAGGCATATCACCCAAGCATTTAAAAGTCCCCCAAACATGTCAACCAAGTAATGTGATATCCTCCAGACATTCCATCTAGATCATGCGATGTCCTCTGGGTTTGTTAGCTAAGTCATGCGACGTCCCGTAGACATGCCATCCAGATCATGAGATTTCCTCCATATGAGATAAATGGATCATGAAATTGTATTTTTAAATGTACTCTAGGAAACTAGGACATGCCCATAAATCCTCAGACATTTCATATAGATACAACAGACATGTCAGGAAGACAATCGGGGCATGTCAGGAAGACACCCCAGGAGATGATAACCTTGTCTAGTAGACATATCTGGACATACCACTCAAGAATATAAACCATGATAAACAACAAAAATGATCATAGTAAATAGATAACACACAATCTAGAAAATCAAGAGGAAACATAAACCTCATAAAATCTCATGAGATCGACCTAATTCCATATTTCATTCATGATTCATAGTTACTGTATTTCTTAGGTTGATCCCACTATTACTAATTGAAGCTAAAGTATTATAATCTCACACTTGTACATAAAAAAGTATTATTAATTAATCCCCTACAAAAATTATAATTTCAATGTTCTCTGAGAAAGAATAGACAATCAAGGATCAACCACCAAATCAAAGGAAAAACCACAGGAACCTATCCACAGTAATACACCATTAATTTTTTCTCAAACCTCATCCCAAAATAGAGAAACCTCTCTAAAATGAACCTCTATAAAGAAGAGAGCAATGAAAATAAGTATAAGATGAGAGAGACAGTACTATGATTCACATGACTTCAATCCAGATGAACTAAAAGGTTTGGACTCTTAAAGAAGATGATAGAGGATGGTGATAGGGTTAGGGGATATCTAGAGTTTGAGAGAAAATCTAAAAATATTAACTAAGGGTTAGCTAACCCTCTATTTATAGAGGAAGCCTGAAAGGCCTCCACTATAGTGTATTGGAATGAAAAACACACATTATGGCTATAAAAAACCAATATTTTCATATATTTTATTTTTCATTTTAATGATTTTAATACAACCATTTTATCATTTTAGGGGTAAATATTTAGATTATAAATCATTCCATATTTAATTGTGAAAATGGACCAAATCTTGAGTTTTAATTTTTTTTCTTTGATCAATGGAAATTGTTGGAATAAATATTACATTTAAATTTGAATGTTTTAATAATTATTTTAGGTGGATGAGGTTATCTATAAGAGAAATCTAGGTTATTTTTTGATTAATATGGGAATTTTAGAATTTATACAGTATAAAAAATTGGCAAAGGACCAAATGTAAGAATTTCCCATCCAAGTGCAAAGCATTATCCATGAGCATAAAGCTTTGGTCCTGATCGTAAAGATTCACTGATGATCATAAGTATTTAAATCATAAGGCTTGGTAGATAATCATAACTATTTTGGAACTAAGTGTAAATCTTTGATATCCATAATAAGGAATTGAATATAAATCTTCCTGATAATAAACCTTTGCTCCATCGTAAGGCTTTATGAATTTTTCAAAAAAAAATCTAAAAGATACAAGGAAAGCTTTAGGGGATTCACTTGGGAATTCAAGAAAAACATAAATATGCCATATAAACCCTCATGTAAACATTAAAGGGTTATCACATGTATTAAAATCATGCATAATATTTCAATCAATAAACTAAAAAAGGGAAACTATGAATTTTTAGGGAGAAATAATCACATATAGATCAGAAGTTGTAAAGAAAAAAGAAATATTCAAAGGATTTAAAATTTAAAAATATCTTATTGGTTTGAATAATAAAGTAATATAGAGGGACTCAAATATTTAAAGAAATCATGGGTTCTAGAGTGTGGGAGAGGGACTGATGTTAGAGAATCTACTACTACTATTTTCATTTATTTTTCTATTTTTATAGTTTTGTAATGTCTTACACTTCTCCATTCATCTTTTTTACCTCTTGAAAAGAGGGGTAAAACTTCCAAGTGATTTAGGGAAGGGAAGTTGGACCTTATGTAATTCTTGAGTCTTAGTATTTCAATAAATACAATACTGTCTTTCTTATTGATTGATTTCAGTATTCAGTAACAGATTTTAATTTTCAATACGGTTGAGTTTGATTTTTTATTATTATTTATCACCTTTATCAATGATACATAATCTACCTCCACTTAGTTTTAGACCATATATGGTGGAATGGTCTATGCTAAGTTGTGAAGTTTTAAGTAGTTATTACCATGTAAGGAAGGTATAGAGGTTACTCTTGGATTACTTGGAATAAAATGACCAAATTGGGTGTTGCCTAAGTGAACTGAGGGTGTTTTAATATTTCACTTTCACACATTGGAAGGATGGTATACCTAAGTAGATATTTTTTTTAAGATAATCTCATAAATATCATTCAACCAAGGTTGTGGTTATAGAACCTATCACTTATCAGTTAATAAGAAGAAGAGCTTGTTGGAGTTGGTTCCCTATAACCAACTTCTATGTGCTTTGTAACTGAATGAAAATTAATTTTTTATTAAGAAAACCACCTTTTAAGGGGTGAGGGGGAACACAACATGACATTCAGGACTTAAAGACATAAATTGTGCCCAACAATCCAAAATCCAATGATTTTTGATTAATTGTATTCATTATTTTGAATATTAATAAACTTCTTATCACATCATGATTATTTTTATGTGTAAAACAATATATAATAATTTCATAAGAGTAATTTTCACACTAAAAGGATATAGAATTTCCCTACTATGATGAGAACCCATAAGTTCCATGATATCATTCTTAAAAATATGTTATATAGTTGGATGATATCATTTTTTAGGACACAAATGATACATGCAATTAGGGGTGGAATGAAACACCACCAGTTTTAGATACTTTACCTTTTTATTATGTATTTTAAAGTTATATAATACTTGGGTTGAGTTTCAAGAGTTTCTGGAAGGATTTTTAGTGTTTTTGAAGGGGTTTTAAGGGCACAATATTTGATAATGGTTAGGGGAAATCGTGAACTTTTCCAAAGAAAATGTGTGAGATGGGAGTTTTGGGATAGTAGATACACGCGATTGGTGAATAGTTTGTCAAATTGTGTGACACAACTATATAGTACCTCTATTTAATAGACAATAATAGCATACGATTGACACATGGTTTACTAAACTATGCGGAACAACCATGAAAATCTCTATTTTGGAGACAATAGCATGTGCACTATTGGCTCACAATTTGTTAAAATGTGTTGCCTAACCATGTGACATGCAATTAATTATTCAAAAATGATTATTTTTCTTAGTTTTAAACCAAAAAAGTCTCATTTTACTTCCATTATCTTAGTCCCCAAAACTCCTATCCTCTTCTAAGCACCCTTGATGATACCTATTGATCTGGAAGGTGTTTATTATGAATAAAAGTGTGTTGTATCTCTGGAATCAATGGAAAGTCTTCATTTATTCTCTTTCTCTTTAGATATTCTCTTCTTATCTCACCCGAGACATTATATAAAATTAATTATGGAAATTTATGTGGTCTATGATGTGTTTTTATGAGATATTGATTATATCTATTGAAGGAAACGTGTTGTGATCCCTGATCAAGAAGTTTTATTGTGTCATTATCCATTGTCATCAACCGTTGAGAGGTAAGTGGATTCTCTCTCTTCTATACTTATTATATAACTTAAAGTCTTAGTTTTATTAAAATATTTTTCTTAGTTTAAAATGAAAGTATTGAATGTATCTTAAAGGAAAACCTTTTTATTGATGAATTAATAACATGGGAATTTGGATGTATTTTTGAAAACCCTTTTGTTTATAATTTTAAATTATGGTTTTAAAATTATGGTGTTGGTTTGATGAAATGTTTTAAAGGGAATAATTTTTTTATGTAGAATTAATTAATTCATAATATGTTCTTGGAATACATGGTGGTGTGTGTTCATATTTCATTATATGGTTCTGTTTTTAAATATACTTGGTTAGTGCCAAATTTGTAATAGCACATAGGATTTTTCAACTTGTGATGCCTTGGTGGAGGATTAGAGACTGCCCATGAGTATGGAACTATCATTAAACATGTATATGTTTGTGAGAGATACATGGATGGTTATGACAAGAGGAAGGAATGAAGTGAAAAATTTACCTTGTTCAATTATTTTTCTTAAAATGATTTCTTATGGATAAATTATTCTAATTTCAATTTAATATATTTTAAATTGAATAATTGTTTTTATGTTTATCCTTTGGATATAAATTGTGTTTTAAATTTATTGTTATACTCACTCCATACTTGGGAAATTTGGATCATTTTCAAATGTTTTTTACTAAGACATCGAAAAGGGAAAGGCATTGTACTTCTCTAGTGGAACATCATGATATTACTTCTGCAAGTTTATTTTTATATATTGTAGTTCTCTTTGATACTTTAGAGTGATTCCACATTAGTGTTACTACATTTGGATTTCCTTTTGTTTATTTTTTTTCATATTTTATTAATTTTTCATTTATACTCTTATGTCTCTATTTTTATGGTTTTCAATATAATTTTATCATTATTACTCATTCACTATAAATTTGGTTTTGGTTTTTTTATTTTAACTTGTTAAGTTAGGTTTTTTCTTTAGGTAAAATTACACCACAATGTTTTACTAAGCCCTTAGAATTTATTTTCATCCATTTGTGTCTTTGGGATGTCACATAAGGTTAGTAGCACCTCCAACCTAGTCCAAGATAGTGGGTTAGGGTGAGATGTTTAAAATGGTATCATTCTTGGTCAGTCTGTTTGTCTTTTTAGGATGGTATCAAGGAGATAGGAATGTTGGAACTTGAAATGTATAGCATAAAAATATGTATCTAACCTATTTGTTCTAAAATTCAAGTTACTAGGTTGGTCTAGGTATAAAAGTGTTCTAAGACACTTCTAGGTGTCTTATCCCCTCATAATCATGGGTTTAACCAATGAGTGTGGCATATCATGCATTAGTATTGAGAATTTCCACTTGTACTATATTGTTAATGATGTGTTTTTTAATTTCTAGAAAATGGTAATAATGGTTGTTGAATTTATGATTCTTGAAAAATTATTATAATGATTTTCTCTTTTGACGACTTGAAATATTCTAAGACTTTGGTTTCTAGTGAGTGATGACTAAATAGAGTTTTGTTCTAGTTATAGAGAATGTAATTGGGTAGATTCCATAGGAATCAACATAAATAGGCCATGGAAAATGTGGTTTCACCTCATCTATAGGAGAATAAACAACTTTTACAAATCATTTTAAGTATTTTCAAGTCGTTGATAAATGAAATTTAAATGGTGAAACTCAATGAGTGTATCATTCCATATAATTCCAAAAATAGAATCCAACAATATTTCAAGTGGATTCCTAACCAAAAAAGTGGAAGTGTGGATTAACTGAATGAACCAAATTTTTGATTTCCTTGGTTCACCGTTTGAGTTAAATTCCATGTTAGCATCCTATATGTTGGATGATCTTTTACACTAATGGTGTGATTTAACTATCTAAGATAAAGTCAACCAAGGAATTTTGTGGGAAGAATTTAAGGATTTTTTCAACAAAAAATTCTATCCTCACACATTCAAGATAAAAATAATGGATTTATTTATCCTAAATAAAGAAAATATTTCAGTGATGGAATATTAAAATAAGTTTATGAACTTAGTTCACTTTTCCCTAGAATTATTTTATCGCGTGTCCTTGAATAAAAGTATCTTCAAGTCTGTACTATGATCCAAAATTCACTATAACCTAATTTTACTCTATATTATGGATTATACAGATATAATTAATAGAGTGATAGTGGTGGAAAGAGATATCTTGGGAAATACAACTAGAGGAATTATGTTTGTCTCCACAGGAATATGTGATAACTCTAATGTTGGGAACAAGTGGAATAAGAAAATTTATTTAAAAGGTGGTGGACAATCTCAAAATAAAAACATTGGATCAGTGAACTTTCCTCCATGAACCAATACAAAGACTACCTATTTTTAATGTGTCTCATTTGAGTATATGAAGTGAGATTACACACCACCACCTAAAGTATGTCACAAATGAAATAAAATGGGACATATACAATGTTTCTGCTATAGAACTCTAAATTTATTTTCTGATAATGCATCTCAAGACTCTCAAACATTTTATGTTTCAACTAAATGATCTCTTTAGAATTATCATCCTCAATATTGAGTGAGCCAATTTGATTCTAGAAACACCATGACTATTCAAAAAATTCAATCTCATCAAGGAATTAAGGATCATAGAGGAGAGAGTAAGTGGTTATATGGTGTTGAGAAGATGATTATGGAGGATCAATATGGTCCTTCGATGGTGGAAGGTAAGATTCTCTTGAATTTTACTCTAATGAAAATTTTGTTTCATACTAGAATTCCAAATCTTTTATTCTTTATTGTGTTTTGAATCATATAGGTTTTTATATTGAAATGATTCCTTGTGTCTTAAAACTTTAAAAAACTCTCATCCAAAGAGAGTTTTGAGATTTTAAGTGTAAATAATGTTCTATAACTATCAATGAGGCTGAGTTTGTTTGGTATTTCTCTATTCTTGATGTTAGAGTTTGTGTCCTAAAACCAACTATTTTTACTTTGATTACATGAATATTTGATGCATTAAATATTAAATTAAACATATTATTACATATTTTTCATTGTTCTAAATGACCATAATGTAATAATGTCCTAGATTATTTGTCGCATTGATAAGATTATAATAGTTCCCCGCTATAATGAGAACCTTGAAATGCTATGAAAATATTCTTAATATAGTTCTGTAGTTGGATAACATATCATGATGGGAGACATAGTATATAGACCATTAGGTGCAAGTACTCATAAGAATATGATACTTATTCTCATAAAGTTCTCACTTGGTAATCTTCAAGATAGGAGATTATGATAACAAAACCACCAGTAGGAATTCTGCATGCTTTGGTGTCATTGGATATTCATATTTGTGAGTGTGTGTAATGGTCCTTAGACTTTAAGATTACCATTAATGCATGTCATGACTCGTGCACTTTGATTTGTTGATGAAAACCATCACATCATACATTGGCGGAAAGTAGAGTACATTGGGTGCATCATTAATGACATGTTATTAATGGATAAGTCAAAAAAGGATTTTACCCTTCCATATTTAGGGAAGTTTATATCTCAAATCTTTGATTGAAATAGAACTGTTTCCCTAAATTCCATGGCCATGGTGTAATGACTATTTTATTTCAGATAGTCAAATAATTATGTATCAAGCATATAGGTTCATGACACCATCATGCAACCTGATTGATGAGATTATGTGACAAAGGGATTATATTACACAGTGAGTGTTCGTATGTGGTTTTTTTCATTGCAACTTTAAGTTTCTTTCTCTTAGGAGCCTTCACCTATTGCTATATAGTAATATTATACTTTAGATAAGCCCATTTAATGCCAATGAGAAAAAATCCCAGAGGACCACACACTAAGTGTTTTTGGTGGTCTCGATTAAATTCTATTTGAATTTAATTAATGGAATAAATATTATTCTCTAGACTAATGAATAATTTTATTTAAGTTATAATGATCGCATAAATTAAATAAATATTTATTCACTGGATTGTGAATAAAATTTATTTATTTATTTTATTGAATATTTAATAAATATTTATTTATTAGTTTGGGAATAAAATATTTATTTAAGAGAATAAAATATTTATTCGGATGTTCAATAAATACAAGAGGAGTTCGAACGGACCAAAACCGTGTCAGGTGATAAAATAATTATTTATGAGTTGGTAAATATTATTTATCCATTTTGTGAAAGTTTTCACACCAAAAAATAATAGTACTATTATTATTATTATGTGGCATGGGATTTCATTAATTTTTATAATTATATTTAATGGCTATTATGAAATTAAATTTTGTAACCGAAATCCTAGCTCTATAAATAGACAGCTACGTCAATTGTGAATTTTTTTCAAAACTAATTCCAAGTTTGGGAATAAAGAATTGTTGCACACAACGAATTCTCTCTCAAATCCACCTCCTCTCTCTATCTCAAGAATGAGAAACCCAAGAGAGAATTTCTTTAAGATCAAAGAATGAGTGATCGAGAATGAACAACACAAGCCATTCGATTAACCATGCTAGCACCTGGATAATGAGTGGAATTTCTCAGAGACCATTGAAGCACATGTGAATCACCATTAGAGGGATTCTATCCTTTTATCCACATAAGCACAGTAAAGGAAATTCGAACATGCCTTTTAGAATGATCAATAATCATCAATGAAGAAAGTTCTTAAACCCAAGTATTTATTTCTTCAGATATTAAATAAATTAATTATAAATTTGACGTACCATATCCTCAATCTTGGTTTCAGGAAATTATTAATAAAATAAATTTTAATATATCACCCACCATCGCACACTTCCGCTACACCTAGAACCACCAATTGGTATTAGAGGTGTCACATTTATATTTATATTTATTTATTTGATTGTTCATCTATGCGCAATTGTGGTTATATTTTATTTCATATTATTCTTTATTTAATCTAATTTGAATTAACATGTTATCAAAATATTAATCATGTTCATTCAGTGTTTCATTTTATTAAAGGTTTAAGAAAAAATGAAGAAGGACTGGAGATTCCATCGAGAATTGCCAAATCATTGACTGATAAAACTGGGTTACACAGCGTGCGACTAGAGCACATGATGTATACCCATGAGCAATGTATCTAGATGTGTCAAGTAATTAATTACATGTGGTGTTTTTATTGCACATCATGTTTTAATCGGGCCAACCTAGAACACAACAAGAGGATCTGAGGTGTGTGATTGGAATGTACACACCATGTAGTATGGCCGAGTCAACACACCAAATCCACAAGAGTGTGACTTGGATATACTGAAACCGTGGTACATGATGTGTAGATACATGTACATGACATGTAGTCTCCCATTAATGGAAAAAATTAAAATTAAATTAAATTTAAAATTACAACATTAAAACCTTATTTTATTGATTAACACGTCATTGTGTGTTTGAAAATTTAATAATGGTTTTAAAGAATTTTAAATGCTAAATTAATTTATTGTAATTAATATTTCATCATTGGTTCTTCCATTCATTTTCCATAAATTTCATTAATTATGGGTATCTCCAAATAAGATTATATTATCATTAATATGAATGATAATTAGTTAATTAATTAACTCAAGCACATTTATCTTAAATAATAAAAGAACAAATAATGAAATGAATGCTATCCATTTACTTTTGTGTATTTTTTTCATGTGTTACCGTTCATGAGCTTGACCAAGACCTATATATGTGTTGTCATTTATTTAATTAAATTTATTGCATGGTTTTGAAATTATTTAATATTAAATTAAAATATGGCTTGTGAGCCATCCCTCCCTCCATTATTATGTAAAACTTACATATCCAATGATATTTATGTAATTCCCTTTAACCAATCATTTGGTTCCCCTCACATGCATGTGATTAATAAATATTTGTAATTAATAGAGCATCCTAAGGCATGTGAGGATGGTTCAAGATGGAACCATAATGACTCCAACTCGGTGATACATAAGTGGACATGTGGAATGATGTAGCTCATGCCAATTCCGACATAAGAAGTTATTTACCCTATGTCATAGGTTGATTTAATGTCTTCTCATTAAATCAACCATTAGATAATCTCATGATTGGTTCATTTAATTATTTATTTATTTTATGTCTAATGCATTAAAATTATATTTATTTATTCATGAGCATGATCACATAAATGAGTGAATTAATATTCAAAGAAGAAATTTAAATAAAATTGATAATGCGTAAATGTTTTATCCAAACATGGTTAATTAATTAATTAAACATCCACTTAAATATTAAACTTACATATAAAGGATAAAACAAGATAAAAATGTATGCATAATAAAATAAAATCCCTCAATATAATATTAAGTCAGACTAATCCTTCCATTACTTGATTAGGAACAAAACTCAATAGAACTATGTGTTTGAACAACCCTCGTTGGGAAAATTACTTTTATAAGGGGAGTTATTATGAAAGTTTAAGGTTAACATAACCATTTTACATCAAGATAATTAGACCTTCCTAGACTTGGTGTAATTTGGAGGAAAGTGTTGAGAAAATCCAAGTCAGGATTTCTGGATTGGGGAGTCCACTCAATGGATCAAGGAGTTGCAATCCCATAGTCATCAAAGACTTGCCTACCTAAATACCTTAAAAATATCTTGACCAGCCCTTGTTGGGGTTATGCAAAAGGGAATATGGATCTTTTCCACTAGAATGTCCTAGAAACTATACATTCCAATTTCAATGGTGAGGGATATTGGGACTTGATAAAATATTGGGATATTTAATAAAATCAATTTATTATTTCTCAAAAAATATATAATCAAGAAAATTAATAATAATGTACTCTTTTAATTGTAGAATAAAATGACAAGCTCACTATCCCTATGATCAATATTTGATAAAGACAATATCCTCTCTGGTAGTAACTTCATGGAGTGGTTTAGATGCCTTCAGGTTGTTCTACGCTATGAACGGGAATATTACATGCTAGAATACTCAATTCCTGATCCGCCTACTTAAGAGGTGAGTGATGAAGAGTTCCTAGTCTATGAAAAACAGATGAATGACAAGGTCAACATTCAATGTTTGATGATTTTATATATTTCTAGTGAACTCATGAAGTCTCATGAAAACATGGATTTGTATAGCATGCTTGAGCGCCTCTATGGTATTTACCAGGAGAGAGATAAATAGGAACAATTTGATATTTCCAAGGTGCTCTTTAAAAGTAATCTTAGAGAGGGTTCTCAAGCTAGGCCTCACATATTCAAGCTCATTGGTTACATTGAGTGTCTAGAGGTTCTAAGGTTTAAACTCCCTGAAGTACTGGGCACCGATCTCATTCTAGCATCACTCCCTCAGAGCTTCTCTAGTTTTTTTGTGAATTTTAATATGAAAAACACTAAGAAGACTTTTCTAGATCTTCTTATCCTCCTTCTCTAAGTAGATAAAGATATGAAGTGTGAAAATCCTTTTATCCTTATAGTGAACAAATGGAAATGGAAAGAAAAGATCTTTAAGCCAAAATATTCTTCATTCCCTTCCAATAATAAGAAGATCAAAGGAAAATCAAGGGAATGGGATTCTATCTATTTTTCATATGGAAAGAAGGGACACTAGAAGAAAAATTGCACCTAGCTAAAGAAGCAAGGGAAAGCTTCAGGTGCATTTGTTATCGAGTGAAATTTATTTATTTCTAAAAATTGGGTTTTAGATAAAGCTTTTGATGCTCACATATGTATTAAAATACATAAAACAAGTAGATTAAAAAAACTCAACCAAGGGGAGGTAGATCTACGAGCATCCAATAGAGCTAAACTTACTATTGTAGTTATCGGGGACTACCACCTCAAATTTATGACCAGAATGATCTTAGTTTTAAAGGGTTGTTATTATGTTACTTCAGTTACCAAAAATGTTATTTCTGTATCTAGACTAAATACATATGGATTCATCTTCAAATTTGGAAATAAATTTTTCTTCTTTTATAAAGATATCATTTTTTATGGTAAGGCACATTTACATAATAGCCTTTATGTGTTGGATTACATAAACTAAGTAATGACAATTGATAATGAAGTTACTTTACATGACTCATACCAAACCCAACTTTGGAATCACCGGTTAGGTCATGTAAATAAAAAACACTTGAAAAAATTACATCAAGAAGGATATTTAGATTCTTTCGAACTAAAACCACTTGGTGTATGTCAGACATGTTTACAAGGAAAAATAACAAAATTCCCATTTACTGGGAAAGGTGAAAGGGCTAAAGATCTTATTGAATTAGTTCATACCAATGTGTGTGGACCATTTCCTCTTGAAGAAAAGGGTGGGTAATCATACTTTATAACTTTTACTAATGATTTTAGTAGATATGGATATATTTACTTAATGAGGTATAAGTCAGATTATTTTGATAAATTCAAGGAATACAAGAATGAAGTTCAGAACCATCTTGGTAGGAATATTAGGAAAATCTACTTGGAATGAGGTAAATAATATCTTAATCAAGACTTCGTTGATTACTTATAGGATTTTGGGATCCTATCCCAACTCACTCCTCCTTACATGCCTCAGTGGAATGGTGTAAATGAAAGGAGGAACCACACCTTGTTGTACATGGTGAGATCAATGATGAGTCATGCAAGTATTCCATTATCCTTTTAAGGATATTCATTACAAACAACAACACACATGCTAAACCAATTACGAACTAAATTGATAAATGGTATTCCATATGAATTTTGGAGTGGAATAAAAACCATGTTATCAAATTTACATGTATAGGAAAGTGAAACATTTGTTAAGTCCTATTTAGGTGACAAAATTACACCCATAGGCACAAAGTGTACCTTTATAGGATACCCCAAGGAAACAAGGGGATATTACCTATACTAGCCCTCGGAAAAAGGGTTATAGTGGAAAAACATGCAATATTACTTAAGAGGGAGAACATATCTAAAAGAGATAGTGGGAGTGAGATAAAATTCAATGAAGTTGAGGCTCAATGCACAAAAGTGTTGGTATGGGATCAGATTCCATAAATCCCCATGGAAGAAGAAACTATTCCAGAGACACAAGAACCATGTAGGAGTACACGAGAGGTTAGAGAACCAAAATGGTATGGTTTTATAGTTATTGAGGATTTTGATTCATTATTAGTTGATAATAATGATCCTCTAACCTATAAGGAAGTAGTAAGTGGAACATATGTTTCCAAGTGGAAAAAAGACATGAATTATAAAATAGATTCCATATACCAAAACCAAGTATGGAATTTGGTAGATCCTCCAATGGATGTAAAGTCTGTTGGTTTCAAATGGGTATTTAAGAAGAAACTGGACATTGAAGGACGAGTTAATACCTATAAGGTGCAACTAGTTGCAAAAGGGTTTAAACAGTGTCAAGGTATTGACTACGATGAAACCTTTTCACTAGTTTCAATGATAAAATCCATCAAAATTCTAATTTACATTACAGATTACTATGAGTATAAGATTTGGAAAATGGATTTCAAAATATCCTTCCTTAATTGGAACCTTTAGGAAGATGTCTACATGATACAAGCTGAAGGGTTTGTGACTCCAAAGGATGCCAAAAAGATATGCAAGTTGAAAAAAAATCCATTTATGGATTAAAGCAAGCATCTAGGTCATAGAACATTTGTTTTGATGAATCCATAATAGAATTGGTTTTATAAAGAATAAATGTGACCCTTATGTCTACAAATGGTTTAATGGTAGTCTAATTGTTTTCTTAATAGTATTTTTTGATGAAATATTACTTATTGGAAATGAAATACCAGTCTTACAACCTGTTAAGGCATGTTTGAATAAATTATTTTTCATAAAAGACTTGGGAGAGGTAGCATACATTCTTGGGATCAATATCCATCGTGATAAATCCAAGAGGTTGCTCAAACTAAGTAAAAGTACATACATTGACAAGATACTGAAGAGATTCAATATGGAACAATCTAAGAGGGGATTGGTTCCAGTGTCACATGGCATTAATCTTTCCAAGAAAATGTGTCCTTAGACCCATGAGGAAATAAATAGAATGGAAAGGATTCCATACCCATCAACAATTGAGTAAATCATATATGATATGCTATGTACTAGGATAGATGTCGCCTACGCATTATATACGGTAGGCAGATATCAAGTTGATCTAGGTGACCTCCTTTGGCTGGTAGTCAAGACCATCCTTAAGTATCAAAGGCATATTAAGGATATGTTCCTAGTTTATAGAGGATATGAGGAACTAGTCATTATAGGATATACAAATTCTAGTTTCTAGACTGATCAAGATGACATGAATTCAAAAATGAGATACATATTTACTTTAAATGAAGGTGTTATGAGCTGGAATATCTCAAAGTTGTTGTACCTCTCGTACCCCTCGTGGTTTGATTTTCATGATCACAATCACCGTCTTATTTATCTAATCCTCTTTCAAGTGTTTTTGGATGATAGGAATATTTTTAGGTGGGCAAGGAGTTCGGCCAAGAAAGCAAGGAAGCAAAAATGGAATCTCAGAGTCCACCGGCCAACCAGTGGCTTCACCACCGGCCAGCCGGTGGAACCCAGACCGAAGGCTGAGCCACTGCCTCAGCACCGGCCAACCGGTGGCCTCAGCACCGGCCAGCCGGTGGCACCCAGCAGAATAGTGTTAGCTACTGTCTTGCCACCGGCCAACCGGTGGCCTCCTCACCGGTCAGCCGGTGGAGTCTGGACAGAAGCTTCCTCCCATCTCCAGGGCACCGGCCAACCGGTGGACCTGTACCGGTCAGCCGGTGGAGGCAGTCAAACTAGCCGTTGGGCTTTTGACCAGCCTGTCCACTTGGCCTCCAACGGCTCCGAAGCCCTTTCCAACGGCTCCGAAGGCCTCTAACGGCCATATGAGGGTTCCCCCTCTATAAATAAAGGACTAGGAAGCCCCGGAAACTTAACCAAGCCATAAGGAAGCCAACGGACACATTTTACATCATTTGGCGAACCTCTGGCGGACTTCCTCCAAGGAACCCCAATCGCTCCAATTCAATTCCACATCCAAGGAGCATCACCAAAGAAGCTTGGGAGTGCACGTCTTCAACTCCAATCATCCATTGGCACCCAAGGCTTCTCCAAATACGGTTTTTATTGTTTTATTCATTTTGAGCTTAAATTTGAGTTTGTGCCTACAAACTCCCAATTCTCTCATCCTCTCTTCTTTGGGTTCTCACACCACCTTCAAGGTGTGAAGAGGTTGGTCAAGCCTTACCTTGTAAAAGGCTTGAGATAAAGGTGAGCTAGCCTTCACCTGTAAGAAGGCTAGTGGGTTCTTGCTCAACCATTGAAAGCAAGTGGGTTCTTGCATTACCACTAAAAGCAAGCTGTAATAGGTTCTAGACTACCTGTAAAGTCTAGTGGGTTTCTTGATAAAACCATTGAAAAGCAAGCGGTAGGATCTCTCAACGGTTGAGTTGGGAGCGGAGACGTAGGCCGGGTTTTTGGCCGAACTCCGTTATCAATTTTGTGTCTTTCCTTATTTATTTCCGCTGCACTTTCAACTTTGATTTTAATTTGTTAATCTTTTTTTTTAAAAGGAAATTCACCCCCCCTCTTGCCATCACTTCCCTTTTTCTCCGCCCAACAATTGGTATCAGAGGGAACTTTGAGTAATACCCTTCACCGGTTTCAAATTCAAGATCTTTTTTGATGGCTTCAACCTCTTTCGCCCCCGAAGGCTTTTCTTTGGGTCGTGCTCCATTTTTTGATGGAACCGACTATACTTATTGGAAAACCCGCATGACCACTTTTCTTAGAAGTATAGGTTATCCCATTTATAAAATTGTCATGCAAGGTTACACTCTCTCTTCCCCCGATGAATCCAAATGGACTCAAGCCGACATTAAAAATTTCGAGCTTGATGGCAAAGCCATGAACGATCTACATTGCGGCCTTGACCGAAATGAGTTCAATCGAGTTTCCACATGCACTACATCACATGAAATCTGGAAACTATTGGAGGTTACCCATGAGGGGACCAACAAAGTAAAGGATACTCGATTAGATATGTTTCGTCAAGATTTTGAGTCATTTTCTATGCACCCACATGAATCTATTTCTGAAATGTTTACTCGTTTTACTGACGTGTGCAATGGTAGAAAATCTCTTGGAGATAATATTTCTGCAGAAACCATGGTCAAAAAGATCCTATGGATCCTACCAAGCTCATGGGCTCCAAAGGTAACGGCAATTCAAGAAGCGAAAAATTTAAAAGAAATGCCGGTCGAAGAGCTCATCGGATCCCTCATGACTTATGAGATCACCATGAGGAGGCAAGCTGAAAAGGAAGGCAAACCAATCAAAACTCCAAAGAACATCGCCTTCAAGGTACAAAACGAAGAAAGCCCATCCTCCTCCTCATCTTCTTCCTCATCAAGCGGCGATTCCGAAATGGAGAACCTTGCCCGCAAGATGCACAAGTTCATGAAGAAGCACAAAAAGAAGAAATCATGCAAGGCCCGCAAGGCTCAACCCAACGAAAAATCCGAGCCCAAGGTAACATGCTACGGGTGTGGCGAGAAAGGCCATTACAAGCCCAATTGCCCACTCAACAAGAAAAAGGCCAAGCAAAAGGAGAAGAAAAAGGCTTTCAAGGCCACATGGAGTGATAGCTCCACATCATCCTCCTCCTCCTCCTCGAGCGACAACGGTAACAAATGCCTAATGGCATGTCATGAGGTAACTTCTTCCGACTCCTCATCCTCTTGTTCTTTAAATTCAAATTCTTTCAATCACATGTCCTATGAGGATCTCCAACATGCTAGAGATCAATTGGAGGAAGGTTTTCACGAAATTTCTTCCAAATTTGTTGCTTTAAAAAAGAATTTCAAAAAACTCTCTTCCGAAAAAGAACAACTTCTTAAAGAGAAGGAAGAGATGTCCCTCAAAATCCAAAATCTTCCCGATGTTGATTCCATGGAATCAACCATCAAAGATCTAAGGGAGACTCTAGCCAAGTTCACCCAAGGGGAACAAAATTTGAACAATTTTCTAGGTTCCCAACGTGTATCTAGGACCACCCAAGGGCTTGGCTATTCCAAGCAAGCTTCCTCTTCCCATGCACCTACTATTTTTGTAAGGGGGAGCTCTCAATTTAAATTTTTCAATTATTGTAAAAAACCCGGGCACATAATTTATGAGTGCAATTGTAAAAATGCCCGGTATGGTAGGCCCAAAACCATTTTCTTTAATGATGAATTTTATAGGAGAAGACCCACCACTAGACAAGTTTGGATTGAAAAATCCCTCTTAGTGAGTCTCTCCGGGCCAAAATTTGTCTCAGTTCCAAACACCTCTCCCCGGTGATTTGTTGTTTTATTTAGGGGGAGTTAGGTTTGTTTAAGCTTTTTGTTTTATTCAAAACTTTCTATTAAAACTTTCAATTTCAACACTTGGTATCAATTTTTTCATTTCAAAATTTTCGATTCAAAACTTTTAATTCAAAATTTACTATCAAATTTTTCAATTCAAAATTTTCTATTCAATTTTCATTCAAATCTTTCAATTCAAATTTCTCAAATTTCAATTGGTTTCAATTCTCTATCTCGCTTTTCAACGTTTTCCCTCAATCAAGTTTTATGCCCCGTGCTATTTTGATAATCACAAAGGGGGAGAAATTCTTGATTGATTGGGGGAGAAATCTTTCTCTCATGCATTGCTTGTTTTCATTTTATCCTTTAAAGCATGCCTATCTTTTTAGTATTTTACATTGCTTGTTTTGGTGATTGTGATCATCAAAATATGGGGAGATTGTTGTACCTCTCGTACCCCTCGTGGTTTGATTTTCATGATCACAATCACCGTCTTATTTATCTAATCCTCTTTCAAGTGTTTTTGGATGATAGGAATCTTTTTAGGTGGGCAAGGAGTTCGGCCAAGAAAGCAAGGAAGCAAAAATGGACTCTCAGAGTCCACCGGCCAACCGGTGGCTTCACCACCAGCCAGCCGGTGGAACCCAGACCGAAGGCTGAGTCACTGCCTCAGCACCGGCCAACCGGTGGCCTCAGCACCGGCCAGCCGGTGGCACCCAGCAGAATAGTGTTAGCTACTGTCTTGCCACCGGCCAACCGGTGGCCTCCTCACCGGTCAGCCGGTGGAGTCTGGACAGAAGCTTCCTCCCATCTCCAGGGCACCGGCCAACCGGTGGACCTATACCGGTCATCCGGTGGAGGCAGTCAAACTAGCCGTTGGGCTTTTGACCAGCCTGTCCACTTGGCCTCCAACGGCTCCGAAGCCCTTTCCAACGGCTCCGAAGGCCTCTAACGGCCATATGAGGGTTCCCCCTCTATAAATAAAGGACTAGGAAGCCCCGGAAACTTAACCAAGCCATAAGGAAGCCAACGGACACATTTTACATCATTTGGCGAACCTCCGGCGGACTTCCTCCAAGGAACCCCAATCGCTCCAATTCAATTCCACATCCAAGGAGCATCACCAAAGAAGCTTGGGAGTGCACGTCTTCAACTCCAATCATCCATTGGCACCCAAGGCTTCTCCAAATACGGTTTTTATTGTTTTATTCATTTTGAGCTTAAATTTGAGTTTGTGCCTACAAACCCCCAATTCTCTCATCCTCTCTTCTTTGGGTTCTCACACCACCTTCAAGGTGTGAAGAGGTTGGTCCAGCCTTACCTTGTAAAAGGCTTGAGATAAAGGTGAGCTAGCCTTCACCTGTAAGAAGGCTAGTGGGTTCTTGCTCAACCATTGAAAGCAAGTGGGTTCTTGCATTACCACTAAAAGCAAGCTGTAATAGGTTCTAGACTACCTGTAAAGTCTAGTGGGTTTCTTGCTAAAACCATTGAAAAGCAAGCGGTAGGATCTCTCAACGGTTGAGTTGGTAGCGGAGACGTAGGCCGGGTTTTTGGCCGAACTCCGTTATCAATTTTGTGTCTTGCCTTATTTATTTCCGCTGCACTTTCAACTTTGATTTTAATTTGTTAATCTTTTTTTTTAAAAGGCAATTCACCCCCCTCTTGCCATCACTTCCCTTTTTCTCCGCCCAACAAAAGTAGTTTGTGGTCATAGATTATATAGTAGAGTACAAGTATATTGCAGATTCTAAGGTAGCTAAAGAATCATTTTGGATGTGAAATTTCATCCAAGATCTTTATATGGTACCTAAAAGTAAAGATCTCATCACACTCCATCGTGATAATACTGTAGCGGTGGGTCTCGCAAAAGAGGCAAGGTCACATCAGCGGACGAAGTACATACTTCAGAAGTATCATCTCTTAAGGGATTTTTTGCAAAGAGGTGAAGTTACAATGAGCAATATTTTCATGGAAGACAACATGATGGGCCCCTTGACTAAAGCCTTAACTCATCAAAAACAAGATTATCATGTGAGGTCTAGTGGATTGAAATTCATTGGTAGTTGGCTCTAGTCCAAGTGGGAGTTTGTTAGAGTTGGTGTCCTAGAAGCAACTATTTGTACTTTTATTACATGAATATTTGATGTATTAAATATTAAATTAAAAATCTTATTACATATTGTTCATTGTTCTATATGACCATAATGTAATAATGTCCTAGAGTATTTTTACATTGATAAGGTCGTAGTTATTTCCCTCTATAATGAGAACCTTGAAGTGCTACGAAAATATTCTTAATATAGTTATGCAGTTGGATAACATACTATGATGGGACACAAAGTATATAGACCATCAGGTGCGAGTACTCATAAGCTGATGAGACTTATTTTTATGAAGTTCACACTTGGTAATCTCTAAGATGAGTGATTATGAGTACATACCCGCTAGTAGAAATTCTGTATGTTTTGGTTCATTGGATATTATTATCTGTAAGCATGTGTAATGGTCATTAGACTTTAAGATTATCATTAATTCATGTCACTAATTGTACACTTATATTTTATGATAAAAACTGTCACGCCATATGTTGGCAGGAAGTAGGGTACATTGGGTGTGTCACGAATGACATGTTATTAATGGTTAAGCCAAGAAAGTATTTGTACCTTCCATATTTATGGAAGTTGATATCTTGTCTCTTTGATTGAAATAGAACCATCACCCTAAATTCCATGGACATGGTGTAATGAAGAGTTTATTTTAGATAGTCAAAGAATGATGTATCAAGCATATAGGTTGATGAAACCATTATGCAACTTGCTTGATGAGATTATGTGATAAAAGGATTATATTACACAGCGACCATTTTTATGTGGTTTTCATCATTGCGACTTTAAGTTCTTTCTCTTGGGTGCCATGACCCATTGCTAGATAGTAATATTGGACTTTAGGCAAGCCCGCCTAATGCCAATGAGAAAGAATCCTAGAGGGTTGCACACTAAGTTTTTCTAGTGGTCTCAATTAAATTATATTTGAATTTAATTAATTGAATAAATATTATTCTCAAGACCGAGGAATAATTTTATTTAAGTTATAATGATCACATAAATTAAATAAATATTTATTTACTGAATTGTGAATAAAATTTATTTATTTATTTTATTGAATATTTAATAAATATTTATTTACTAGTTTATGAGTAAAATATTTATTTAAGAGAATAAAATATTTATTCAGGTGTTCAATAAATATAAGAGTAGTTTGAACAGACCAAGACTGTATCTGGTGATAAAATAATTATTTACAAATCGGTAAATATTATTTATCCATTTTGTGCAAGTTAGCGCACCAAAAAATAATAATACTGTTATTTTTATTATGTGTCATGGGATTTCATTAATGGTTATAATTATATTTAATGGATTTTATGCAATTAAATTTTGTAACTGAAATCCTAGCTCTATAAATAGACAGCTACGTCTATTGTGTAATTCATTCAAAACCAATTCCAAGTTTGGGAATAGAGAATTTTTACACATAAAAAATTCTCTTTTGACTCCTCCTCCTCTCTCCCTATCAATAATGAGAAACCTAAGAGAGAAATTCTTTAAGACCAAAGAACGAGTGATCAAGAACGAACTATGCAAGACATTCGATTCGCCGCGCTAGCACCTGGAGAATGAGTGGAATTTCTCAGAGGCCATTGAAGCACGTGTGGATCACCACTAGAGGGATTATACCATTGGATCCTCATAAGCATAATGAAGGAAATCTGTAAGGGCCTTTTCTAATGATAAAAAATCATCAACGAAGAAAGTTCCTAAGACCAGGTATTTATTTCTTCAGATGTTAAATAAATTAATTATAAATTTGATGTGAAAGATCCTTGCTCTTAGTTTCAAGAAATGATTATTGAAAGAAATTTTAATATATCACCCACCACCACACACTTCCACTATGCCCAAAACCACCAAGGATTGTGACGAACATCTATGATATGATTTTGGGAATGGATTGGTTAAAACCCTTCAAGGCCCACATTTACTATTATTCCCAACAGGTTAGTTTTTCATATTTGGATGGTATATTGCATATATTTAAAGGATATTAGGATAAAAATGCCAGAAGATCATGACCTTTAGTACCAGTGTTTGGAACTATCTATTACCAGTTGTCATTATTTACATTGGCCTCTACTAATTCGATAACACAAGACATTTTCCAACCATAAATGACCAATTTCCTGATGTCTTTACAAAAAATTTCTCTAGGTTTCCACCTGAAAGATAAGTATAATTTATGATTGATCTCCCAGAAGGGACTAGTCCTATTTCAATTCCTTCCTATAGGATAGAACCAATAGAATTAATGGAATTGAAACTTTATCTAGAAGAGTTAGAAAGAAAAGGGTCCATTCGATTGGGTATATCTTCCCGAGAAACACTGGTTCTTTTTTGTAAAAAAGGTAGATGAAACTCTTCAGATTTGTGTCGATTATTATAAGCTCAAATAGGTTATAAGAAAGAACTGATATCCTCTTCCATTAATTGATGATCTATTTGATCAATTGAGGTGCACCACATGGTTCTATAAGATTTATTTATGATTGGGGAACCATCAACTTCATGTTTAGAAAGAGGATATTCCAATGATAGATTTCCAAAGTCATTATGGTCATTATGAATATGTGGTTATTCCCTTAGGTCTTATGAATTCACCACCAGTGTTTATGGAATTTATAAATTAGATATTTTAGATGTATCTAGAATCCTTTGTGGTGGTGTTCGTAAATGAAATTCTGGCACACTCTAGGATTAAATCTGATCATGAACACCACTTGGACATAGTTTTGGGAATCTTAGGGGAATATCACCTTTATGATAATATTTCTAAGTGTGATTTCTGGATAAAATAGGTAATTTTCCTTGTCCATGCCATTTATGAAAGAGGACTCACCATAGATCCTAAACAGGTAGAAGCTGTTATCTCTTAGAAACCATATAATAATGTCTTGAAGATACATAGATACCTCAAATTAACATGATATTACTGGTGATTTGTTCATAAATTTTCATGAATTTCCACACCAGTGAAAGATTTTATGAGGAAAGGAGTTCCTTTACAATAGAGAAACATGTGCCAAAAATACTTTCAAGGTATTAAGTTTTGTATTACATCAGCACCTATCCTTATGTTTCCAAATCTAGGACAAAATTATGTGGTCTATTTTGATACATCTAGATCTAGGTTGGGATGTGTTCTCATGCAGGGTGATCATGTTGTAGCTTATGGATCACAAGAGTTATGAGTGCATTAAAATAATTAACCAACACATGTTTTGGAATTGGATTTTGTAGCCCATGACTTGAAATCTTTGTTCCATTACCTTTTTGGTGAGAAATTCATAGTGTTCATGGATCATAAAATATTGAAACACATTTTCTCACAAAGAGATTTTAATTTAAACCAATTATTATGGATGAAATATCTTTATATGTTTTAATTTGATTTTATATATACATAACGTAAAGGAATTCTATAGCTGATGCATTGAGTAGGTATTCATATAGTTAGTTTTCAAAAGAAGCTTGGAAAAAGTGGCAACTAATTTTGGTCATAGTTTATAAGCACATGGATTGTGTTGAGAAAGGTGATGTCGTGGTTTTATTTCTGATTTATTTTTTTTCCAATTTGGTTGAGTAGGTTAAATATGATCAAGCATCTAATATTTTATGTTTAACCATGAGGTCAAAGTTCAATGGTGGGGAAACCATTGAGTGATGAATAATAGATGAGAAATATGTGTTTCATTGTAGGGGTTGTATTACTATTCCTCCAACTTATCAAGAATAAATTCTTTCTACCTACAAGCACTCAAGATGGTTTTTTCATCTTGTAATTCAAAAGATGTATAAATTGATGGGATCATAGTTTTTTTGGGTTGGCATAGAGAGGAAATTGGTAGAGTATGTCTTGAGATGATTTATATATCAGTGGGTCAAGGAGGAGAACCTAAAACCAGCTAGTATATTGCAATATTTACTTATAATCATGTGTAAATGGAATAATATAGTTATATATTTTATCACAAGTCTATCAAGAATGGTTCAGAAACACTATACCATATGGGTACTTGTGGATTGGCTCACAAATTCATCTCACTTCATCCTTATTTGTGAATATAATATGGTGAAATACTTATCAAAACTCTACATCCAAAAATTTGTAAAGTTACATGGTGTAATGGTTTCAATTGTGTTTAACTGGGACCCCAGGTTTGCATCTCAATTTTGGAAATCCTTACAATAATCCATTAGATCCCAATTGACCATGATCACCACTTATCATCCTCAAATGGATGTAAAATCCAAAAGGATGATCCAAACATTAGAATACATGATTAGATATCGTGTTATATATTTTAGTGGCTTATGGGAAGATTATATACCACTAGTGGAGTTATAATAAAATAAAAGTTACTAGGACTCCATACATATGAATCCTTTTAAATATGTGTATGGTTTTCCTTATCATTCCCCACTTTTTTGGGTGGAAACATGTGATACCTCACTTATCGGACCTAACCTTGTAAATGAGATAATGGAGAAGATTAAAATGTTCATAAAGAGAGAGGTGATGAATCAAAGTTGTCAAAAATCATATATGGATCATCATCACCAGTCATTATCATTTTATGTGGGTGATCATGTTTTCTTTAGAATCTCACCAAGGATAGGGTATCATCATTTTGGAAAGGAAGGTAAATTGGCTTCTCGGTACATTGAGAATTTTGAGATACTTGAATGAATTGGTGATTTAGATTATCGGTTAGATTTACCACTAAGCTTTTGTTTTATGTATAGTGTGTTTTATGTATCTCAATTTAAGAAGTATCAACCTGATCCTGACCATGTGATTCAATGGGACCATATTGATCTTCAGCCATATGCTATGTTGATTCATGTTCCAATATGGATTGTGGATAGATAAGAGAAGATCTTGCATGGGAAAAGTATTGGTTTGGTATGAGTCTTATGGAAACATGGTCAGATTTATGAAGATACATGGGAATACAAAATGGAGATGCTTGATTAGTGGCCTGAGATCTTATAAAGCAATTCCAGTCTCCCCCATTATAAGAACAAAAATACCAATGGTAGGTAGATTTTAACACCCCCAGTTTCAGGTACTTTACCCTTTTATTATGTATTTTAAATTTATATAATACTTGGGTTGTGTTTTGGGAGTTTCTAGGGGGAGGGGGTTTGAAGTATTTTGGAATGATTTTTAAAGGCACATGGTTTGAACATGGTTAGGGGAAAACAGGAACTTTACTCAGGAAACTATCTGAGATGGGAGTTTTGGGGATAGTATCTAGGTACAATTGGTGAAAGTTTTTTCAAACCGTGTTACACAACCATGAGGTCCCTCTAGTTAATGGACAATAGCATTGCATTTTTAGTAGATGTTCTTTCAAACCATAAAACACGACCATGTGGATATCTATTTTAGAGAAAGTACCATGTGCACGGTTTGTTAAAAATTGTAGTCTAATCATGTGACGTACAATTAATGATTTGAAAATGAGTGTTTACCTAGGTTTTACACACGAAAAGTATCATTTTCCTTCCATTCTATTAGGATATCAAACTCCTCTCCTCTCTTAGGCATCCTTGATGATTCCCTTTGACCCAAAAGGTGTTTTTGATGAATCAAAGTGCATTAGATCTCCATAATCAATGGTAATACTATGGTTCTTATCTTTCTCTTTATATTTTCTCATCTACTATTACCCGTGACATTAAATATAAGTAATTATGAATATATCTATGGTATATGATGTTTTTTATGAGATATTTATTGGATATATTTAAGGGAAGGTGTTGTGAGACCAGATCAATAATTTTTCTCATGTCATTCTTCATTATTGTCAATTGTTTAGTGGTAGGTGGCTTCTATCTCTTCTTCACTTGTTCTAGAATTTGAAGGCTTGGTTTTATTGAATTTTTTTCTTGGTTTAAAATGAAATTATTGAATTTTTATTGAAGGAAACCCTTTTGGTTGATGAATTAAGAACATGGTAATTTGGATGGCTATTGGAAAACCCCTTTTTTATAATTTTAAATTATGGTTTTGGTTTGATGAAAAAAAATGTTTGATGAAATATTTTAAAGGGAATAAATGTTTTATATGGAATGAATTTATTTGGAATATAGTCTTTGAATACATGGTGGTGCATTTTCACATTGCATTATATAGGGCCTTGTTGAAATATGCTTGTTGATTGATGCCAAAGGTGTAGTGGCACATGGTATTTATCACCTTGTGACAGATTAGTGGAGGATGAGAGACTTCTCATGAGTATGGAACTATCATTTGGCATGTATATGTGTGTGCATGAGATACATGGATGGGTATTCCAAGAGGAAGTAAATAAATAAAAAATTGGTTTAGTTCAATTATTTTTTAAATTCTTTCTTCTAGATAAATTATTCTACTTTCAATTAAATATATTTTAAATTGAATTATTATTTTGATGTTTATACTTTGGATATAAATTATGTTTTAAACTGTTAGATAACATGTTTTTTCCCTAATAGCGTGAGTTGGGAAGTCTGTTGGGGAAAGCCCAATGAGTGTTATACTCACCCCTTACTTGGGAACTTTGGTTCATTTGCAGATGCTGTTTACCAGGACACAAGAAAGAGAAAGGTATCATACTTATCTAGTAGTTCATAATGATTCAGCTTATATAGGCTGATGTTTGGAGATTGGGTTTCTTTCAGAGTCATTGGAGTGACGCCACATCAGTTTTACTGTGTTTGGATGTTCTTTAGTTTCTTTATATCGTCTTTTATCACTTTTTCACTGCTACTCTGATATTTCTATTTATTTGGTTTTCATTATATTTTCATTGTTATTACTCATCAATCATATAGTTGGTTTTTTTTGTTTTTATTTTATCTTTCAAGGTTATGTTTTTTCTTTATGTAAAACTATCGCTCAATGTTTTACTAAGCCCTTGAAATTTATTGTCAGCCTTTGGTGTCTTGGGGATATCACCTAAGATTAGTAGCATATCTAAATTATCCCAGGACGATGGGTTGGGGAATTATGTTACATGGAGACTCATAAGACTTTGAGGCACTTTCTCATGGTATTATCCCTCATTAATTTCCAATACAGAATATTATGTGAACATAACCCACCAGTAAGAAATCCACATTTATATGTGTCATTGGATATTCCTATATATGAATGTATGTATTGATCCTTAGAATTTAAGATTATTATTAATTGATATTATTAGTCATATAATTTTATTTATTAACAAAAACCATAATGACATATGTTTATGGAAAGGTAATATATGTTGCGTGCATCACGAGTAATATTGCATTAATGAATAATGTGAGAAATGATTTGTCCCTTATGTTCTTTAATGGAAGTTGATATCTAATTATTTTTTATGGAATTGAAATAGTCTAAATAAATCCATGGTCATGGTGTTATGTGGGAAAGTTTATTTTTATAAAATCAAAGAAAGAGAAATTGATCACATAGGTTGATGATACCAACATGCAACCTGGTTGGTTTGAGATATCATGATAAAGGTATTATATTATATAGTAATCATTTGTATGAGTTTGTATGTCATTGAAACATTAACTTATATCTATATGGGTGACTTGGTGTGTCGTTAGATACGAACCTTAGACTTTGGGCAGCTCCGTCTAATGCCACTAAGAAAGAGGCCTAAAGAGTTACACACTAAGTGTATCCAGAACCTCAATTAAATAATAACATTATTTATTATTTAACATGTTGAATAAATATTATTCTCATACGTGGTTTAATAATTATTCTTATTTACTTTATCATATATATTACATCACTAATTATTCAAGAGAATATTTTGTTAGTAGAATATTTAATAAATATTTATTTTCTATTTAGTGAATATAATGTTTATTTAATTATTAACGAATAATGTAGTGACATTATTTATTAAATAAATAGTAATTATTCAAGGATTAATAAATATTTTAGAGGAATGATGGACCGAATTCATTAGTATAGTGAGAAATAATGTATATTAAATATTATTTGAATAAATTTTAAATGATTTATTTAAGAAATAATATTTAATTAATTATCTAGTTTTATACATGTCCAAAAATAATAATAATAATACTATTATAGACATAGGATTCTATAGGTGATAATGAAATAATAATGGCTCATGTGCTGTTATTATTTTCTAACTCTAGCACTATTTAAACCCAATTATATTATTTCCAACCCTAACACTAGCCATTATGTTGGTTGTTCACAATGAATCTAGAGAATTATCTCAATCCCTAGAGAGAACCTCTCTAAGAATTCTCTTAATAATGAAGAGTGATCGTCCTCTACCAACCCTCCCGATTCTAGATAGATTGAGTATAATTATTCTTGGAAGCAATTCTCATAGAGATTAAGGAAGAACAATGAAATTATTTGAATATTCTAGGATAGAACATAGATATTCTTATGGTGATGCTCAGAGGTTCATGGTATACATGTGGATCACCAATAAAGGGAATCTATACTTTATTTCTATGACATAAAGACAATACAATGTAAAGAAAGTTTCAGATTCATCAATAAATAAAGAATTCCTTACAAGTTAATTCTTTAATTGCTTAAATTAATTATAAATTTATTTTGTGATGATCATGTGTTTGGTTCCACTATTCTAATGTCAATTAATCTTTGATTTAATTTCATTTTTCATAGTGTTCTTCATTGATGAACATCTCAGATTAATTATCAATTATGATAGAAATCTCGGTTAGGCATGCCCCACTGGTGCTTCTTCTACATTTATAACCTTCAGATCTCAATAATTGGAAATTAGGATAACATTATAATTAGAAATATGGCCCTAAACTGATCAATTTTCTCACCATCTACTTTCTAATTTTTGTTTCATACTTTCTCTGTTTGTAAAACCAAAACACCTCGTTTTTAACCAGTAAATGAAAAATGGATTTACTAAACTCCTCTATAGAGATAAACCAAGGTTTCCACTACTACTACATTAATCTAGGAAATAAATATCTTTTTTCACACCCCATGAAAAATTTGTGTAAAAAACTTAGTGTTTCTTTTAGGGAGATAGTGCCAAATCCAACCTTTAGAATTACATAACAAGGAATTGTAATGAAAATATTTACCATTTATATCCAAAAATTAAATGAACCTTATTGAACATACTTAGGAATATTAAATTAAACTAATTTTTTAGAAATAACACTTTCATACTCGATTTAAACTTCATGTGTTCACACCAAGCCTTCTAGAATAACAATACACCCTAAACAAACCCTAAGTGGCTTGTGTGAACCTCAATTTTCTAATAAAAAACCATATCACTATTCCTAAAATGAAAAATGATTTTGAATTAAAAGTTGTCTCAATATATATTTTTCCAAAGATTCATGATCTTACAGAAGAATATCCCAATAGACACATACAAGAATTCACACATGTTTGCTCAACTTTGAAACCTCATGGAGTAGCTAAAGAACAATTCAAGTTGTGGGCATTAAACTTTTCACTAGAAGGATATACTAATGAGTGGTTGTATAACTTACAATTAGGAGAGATCTGTAACTGGTAATACTTACAAAAATTCTTCATGAAAATATTTTTTCTAAACTCTAAGAGAACAACAATATGGAAAGAGATATACTCCATCACACAAGCATCTAAAGAGACTCTCTATGAGTACTATGAAAGGTCAAGAACGTTTTTTTCAATATGTCCCCATAAAGTAGTTAAAGATAACAATTTTATTGTTTTCTTTTACCATGGACTACTAGACAATGATAAAAATCCATTGGATTCATCATTTGGAGCATCTTTTATTGAAAAGTCACCAATAGAATCCTAAGTCTTAATTAAGAATATTGTAGAAAATTCCAAACAATTTGGTACAAGTGTTACCGATATAAGAGGTAATCAGGAGGTAAGAAATTATGAATCAACGCCTTTAATAGAATAAAAATTTGAAGATCTAACTAGTTTGATGATACAAAAATATTTGAAATAAATCAGTGAACAAAAAAAACCAATTAAGGTATGAGAATTATGTCATTCACCTAATCATTTTACTTACTAGTGTACTGAATTACAGGCCATGGAGAGTTGTTAAATAGCTTTACAACTAAGTAAATTCCAAAAAAATAAACCTTTAAAAGATAACTTAAAATCAAAACTAGGATTTGGAAGTTAAAATAATCAATCTAGAACCTTATACTAGAACCAATACCCACCTCATCCTTCATTATGACAACAACAATACGAAAACCCACCATGAAAATAACCTTATAAGAAATATTATAACCATATTTCTTACCAACAACCACCTCCTTTATAACAAAATAAGTCCTATTAACAACCTTCAACCAATATACCATCACCTACATAGTAACAATGCAAGGTTAATGAGTTAGAAAATAAAGTAGATGAATTAAAAAAACCAACACAATAGTCTTATGGAACTTCTATAAAAAAATATATATAGAAATCACCAGATAATATATCCTAAAATCCATAGAAGAATGTAAGTGTGATAATTAAAAGAGTTGGAAAAAAGCTCCCACCACCAGTCACAACTGAACCTAAACTAGAACAACCTAAACTGGATGAAATTGAAGTTGGATGTTCTTAAAATTTTGGACATATATCAGAAAATTAACTATGAGAAGAAGACAAGAAAGAGAAATAAGAGAAGGATGAACCAAGTAAAAGAGAAAAGAAACACCACTATAAAAGAAAAAAATAGAGAAGAAATAATTACCCACTCCATTCCCATAAATAATTATACAAACAAAGTAGATTTAGGAAGAATCACTTCAAAAATAAATTTGGATACTTTTTATAATGTAGAAATCAATACTCTCCTTCTTGAAGCTCTCAAAAAAATTCCCAATTATGCTAAGTTTATAAAGGATATTTGAACTAATAAGAATAGGATTCAAGGTAATGAGAGGATAAACTTAGGAAGAGGTGTATCAGCCTTGATCATACCCTAGTTACCCACTAAATGTCAAGATCTAGGGACATTTTATATTCCCTATGCCATTGGTTATTAATATTTTTTAGATACTTTTTATGATCTTGGTGCCTTAATAAATTTCATGCCTCGCTATATTTTCATCTCTATAGATATGATATTTCAATCCCACAAGATTGGTGATCTAACTCACAAACTAATCTACTATTTTTCCAACATGAGTGTTAGAATATGTCCTTATAAAGGTATAAGATTAGTTATTTCTAGATGATTTAAATGTACTCAACATGGAGGAGGATAGACCTTTAGTTCACTCAACCATAATCTTGGGGATACCCTTTTTGAATAAATATAAGACCATTATTAATTTACATGAAGGAACACTCACCATGGAGTTTGGAGATAGCATAGTACACTTCAATATTTTTGACTCTATGAGGAACCCTTCAGATGATCATTCACTTTTTACAATATCCTGATTTGATTTGATCTAAATTTTGAATATTTAGGTAAGTTGGATGAATTTTTAGCCTTGGAACAAAATTTTTGATTGAAAATTCTATATATAATGAGGTTTCTCAGAATTCTGAAAATTCTAGAAATCCTATTTTTAAACTGGAAGAGGAGGAAACCTTTGAGTTTTCTAATGAATCATATGATTTATTTCATAAAAAAGGATTATGATATGTTTCCCTATATATATAAAATTCAATACTTGGGAGTGGGGAACCTCAATTTAATTTCATCTCTTGAATAACCCATGATTCTATAATTAAAACCACTTCCCACTGATTTAAAATATCTATATCTTGTGGAAGTAGAAAAATTTCTGCTAATTATTGCTAATAACCTGCTCTCTAGTCAAGAAAAAAAATTGGTTAAAATTTTAAAAGAAATTTTTTTAGCCCTAAATTGGAGTTTAGGGGATATTATATATATATACCTTAAAATCTACTCACATATAATTATTCTTAAGAGAGACTCCAAACCAGTTAGGCATCCCTAAAGGAGGCTCAATCCCACTATAATGGAGGTGGTAAAAAAAAGTAAATAATGAATTTACTAGAAACATACATAATTTTCCCCATTTTTTACTCCTAATGGGTCAGTCTAATCCTTAAAATTCCAAAGAAAATCTACTTAATCATTATGAAGAATGAGAAAAATGAATCGATCACTCTGAGAATTCAAAATAGTTGGAGAGTGTGCATTGATAATATAAATATGAATCAAGTCACTAGAAAAGATCACTTTCCCATTACTTTATTTAACAAATGTTATAAATTTTTTAAGTAAACACACAATACTATTTCTTAGATGGTTTTTTAGGATATTTCCATGTACAAATTTCTCTAAATGACCAAGAAAAGACAAACTTCACACATAATTTTGGCACTTTTCCTATAAGAGGATATCTTTAAAACAATTTAATACAATAGGTACATTTCAAAGGTCCATGGTAATTATATTTTTAGATCATATTAAATACTTCTTAAAGGTGTTCTTATATGAATTCACTATTTTTAGAGATTTGTTTGATCACTGTTTAAGAAATCTAGAAAAATTGTTGAAAACATGTATTGAGAAAAATATTTTTTTGAATTTTGAAAATAGACATTTCATGGTTGAAAGAGGAATATTATTAGGGCATATAATTTCACAAAAAAGGCAATGGGGTAAAAAAATATAAAATTAAAGTGATAAATTCTTTGTCCTACCCAACTTTTGTGAAATATGCAAGATCTTTCTTTGTCCATATAGGTTTTTATAGAATATTTATAAAGGATTTTATTAATATTTCTCTCCCTCTTTCTAGGAATATAAAATTTAAGTAATAAATTCTTTTTCCTTCCTAACTTGTGTGAAATATGAAAGATAATTCTTGTTTTCTCTTATTTTCTCTTGTTTTCTCTTTCCTCCTTAATAAAAATGGACATGTTGATTTATTGAAAGATCTTTCTTAAGATATATAGGTTTTTATATAATATTTATAAAGGATTTTAGTAATATTTATATCCCTCTTTATAGTATTATTTTAAAAAAATGATTTTAATTTTAATGATGAATGTAGGGAATCATTTAATGAAATTAAGAGGAGATTAATCACCCCACCAGTAATACAACCACCTAATTGGGAACATCCATGAGAAATATCGTGTGATTATTCAAGCCAAGCTATGGGAGAAGCTATTTAGCAAATAATTTAAGTTGAACCACAAGTCATTTCTTATTCATAAATAACATTAGAGACTTACCAACTAAACTAAATATCCACCAAAAAGGATTTCCTTTCAATTTTTTTTACTTTAGATAAGCTCGTATTCTATTTTCTTGGAACTAAAGTCACATTATTTTCTAACCATGCAGCCCTTAGATACTTAATGAAAAATAAATATGGAAAACCTAAGATAGTGATATGGATACGACTTTTACAAGACTTTAATATAAATATTAAAGATGAAAAATATCTAAAAATTAGGCATCTAGTCACCTAAGAAAACTACCCAACATTATTGAAGAAAAAATTACAAACCAAAACCCATTGAATTTCTACATTCCTAGAGAAAAAATCTATATAGAATAAGGGGAAGTACCATGGTATAAAAATTTAAGATCCCAACCTTTTCTAGAGATGTATCAGGCTTATTTATAGGTACTATTTTACTTTTTTTTGAGTAATTTTTGTTTGGGTTCTACCTTGGGGTGTGTTTGGGGGGAAATTTGAGAAAAATGGAAGAAAGAGGGAAGTGTACGGTTGGTGTACGATTTTATCTAACCGCGTGACTTGGCCTAGAAAACCATGAAAACCATGATAGAGAGGTTTTTCATGGATGGAACATGGTTTTTCAAACCATGATCCCTAAAAATAAGAAACTATGCACTTCCTAGAAGAGGCACATAGTTAAGGCGCATGATTAGGGGAAACTGTGTGCCCTGAGTATAAAACCGTGTGTGAGAATTTAATTAGACCAAAAATTTCTTTAAAAATTTATCAAGACCCCATTTTAACCCCTATTTGACCCTAGCTCAAACATAACCTCTCTTTCATGTTTTGGAGGCTCCCAAACATATTCTAAACCTTCCCAACCTCCATTCTTGGAAAATTTAAGGGTAGATTAAAGATCTGCACTCCACGTGGTAAGAGGATCTAATCCTGTATGGTTTCCTTCTTCTCATTCATATCTCCCTTGTCTTTTATAGGGAAGATATCCTCTGTTTTTTTATCTAGATCTAGGAATTGTGGATATAGATATATAATTAATAGATATTGATTTGTTTTATCTTGATTTAGGTTTTATATATTGATCTCATTCTATGTTGTTATTCCATAGAAATTGGAATTTTCTATTTTGCGATCACTCATCAACAAATTGAGGTAGATGGTCTATAATTAAAATCCCATAATCTTTGTTGAAATTACATGTATGTAATTATGAAATTTCTATTTGATGTTTAGAAATTGAGTTCTTGATTGAATTAATTAATTTGGAGAATTAATTAATTAAGGTAGATGTGATACTGGGGATCTTTGAGATTATAAATTTGTTAAAATTAATTATTGAATTAATTATGAGATATTGAGAATTGAGAATTGAATGATTAATTGATGAATTAATTATGAGATATTGAGATAGTTGATTTGATATGGTTAATTTATGAATTAATTATGAGATATCAATAACTATTAATTGAATGATGAATTGGTGAATTAATTATGAGATAATGAGATAGTTTATTTGAGATAATTAATTGATTGATTAATTATGTGATATAGAGATAGTTTATTTGAGATAATTAATTAACAAATTAATTATGAGATATTGATATTGTGAATTGAGGGAATTAATTATTGAATTAATTATGGATTAGTGATTAATTAATTGTCAAATTAAAGGGATTGATGTGATTAATTAATTGGGGAATTAATTAAGGGGAATTATGTGATGACTAATTTTTGAATTAGTAATGAAATTGATGTGGATAATTAATTCTTGAATTAATTATGTGTTGATGGATGGTAACATGGGCATTCAAGTATGAATTGAGGAATGGGAACATGGTCATTCAATTGTGTGAGGTTTGAATGGAAATATGGGCATTCAAGTATAAATTAAGGAATGGAAACATGGTCATTCAATTATGTGAGGTATGAATGGTAACATGGGCATTCAAGTATGAAGTAATGAATGGTAACATGTTCATTCAATTGTTTAAATTAATGAATGGTAATATGGTCATTTAGTTGTCTGAATTAATGAATGGTAACAATGAAATTCTAAGATATGATATTCTTTGGAATTAGTTCAGAGTCTGGCATAGGCTGAAGCGGGTAGTGAGATATGGGAATCCAAGGGAACCCAGGGGTTTATGTGGTTAAATAAAGATTAATTGATAATGTGATAACTATTTACTTATGCATTGTAATTATTTATTTATACAAATTCATACACTATTATTTTACTGGATATTATTTTATAGGACATTGGTGTTGGCCTACTGAGTTGTAATCACACCCTACTCAGGATTCTTGATCAGTACCTGAATAGATTATATGATTGCAGGAAAGGTTAAGGGAAAAAGCCCTATGTTAGATGACTGATTGTGATGGATCAGGGATGAGGTAACCATACGTGGTTTGGGACCCACTTGGGATTTATCAGTGTCTTTAATTTTGAGTTTAATTTTTGACTCTTGGAATGTACTCTAGCATGGAATATCAACTGTTTAGTTTTGATATTGTATTTTTAGATTTGTTCATCTTGTGTTACTAGATTGTTCTGGTTATGTTATATCATAATTTTTTTATTATATATTTATTTTTGTTTTTATTTTACTCTGAAAAGAGGTTATAGTCTCCCCACAACTAATATTAGGCCCTTGCTACTAGTTGGTAGCCTCTAGTGTATGGGGTGGCACACTTGAGGTCATGTGATGGTCCAGTTTGGGGCACTGATATGTGGATCCCAGGCCGAGACGTTACAGTGGTATTATAGAACATTTTTCTTTTATTTTTCTTTTGTATTGATTTTTGGGAAAGGTATACATGATACTAGGAAGAGTTATTCCTTGGTTATGATCTCTTTCATGGGAGTATCTAACCTGTGTATGGGGGAGAACCCAAGTGCCTAGGGTGGGATTGCTATTATTGGTGTTTTCTGTTATAGTTGAATATTATTTCACCTTGGGTGACACACTTGTTGTGTGATGTGATTATTAATGTTGAGATTTTTTGATATTTGACTCATGGATTGGTATGGAACTGGAGTTGAGTTTCATAAATCATTCTAGGAACTCAATATTATTATGAAATGCATCATTTTAGGCATGCACAGGAAAACGGGTTATGGGTAAGTGGTTGAACTTGAAATGTTTTGGATTTCTTGTGAATTTGAATTGAAAATGGCTCCAAATGTGAAATTGAGAAAGATTGTAAAATGTCACAAGATGGGAGTAAATGGGTGCCTAAATGAGGAACATGAATAATAGAAATGTGTTTACCCTTGTTAACCAAGACCTAGGTGTAGGATGGATACAGGTAGTAATAGCGCCTTGGTTTTGACTCTGTGGTGGGGTTTGGGGAAATGAATTATTGTGGAATATTGGTTTTCCATAAATGTGATAAGGTTGTGTTATGTGTCATGAGACATGTGTTTGGAATTATAGAGATATGCCTCCATGATGACTCCTGTTGATATTACGACCAGAGGTTATGGCTGGAGATGCTCTACTAGTAGTGGAACCTGAGGCACCAATAGTGTTGGGTGAGGAAGTAAGGGAGAAGTTCTGAGAGAAATTTTCCCACTTCATTCAATTCCTAGAAAGAGACCCAGGTTGGGTTGTGAAGAGTATTTCTGACCTGATGAGGTAGTTTAATTTGAAAAACCCTTCAACTTTAACTGGAGAGGGTGGACCTGAGGGAGCTGAGTTCTGGTTTGAGTCCATTGAGATGATACTTGACCATTTGAATAATCCTACTGAGAGGAGGGTCAAGTAGTATTATTATATTATATGAGAATTATTGAAGTTTTGGTGGGGTATTTAGGCATGAAATGGATAGGCTAATGGTATATTATGGAAGGACTTCTTGGAGAGGTTCATGGAGCACTTCTATATAAATACACAGAGGCAGGAGAGAGAAGTTGAGTTCATGAGGTTGAATTAGGGGAGTATGTCTGTGATGGACTATGTTAGATGCTTTACATATTTGTAGTTCTTTGCTTCAACATTGGTAGGGGATGAGATGACTATAGATAGGTGTTTCTATGATGAACTTAAATGTGAGATTAAGTCCCAAGTTAACCTCTTTAGGTTAAAGAAGTTTTATGAGGTGGGAGATTAGGATCTCATAGCTGAGGGGAACCTAAAGGAGTCTTATAGTGAAAGATAGATAGTTGTAACTAGATGATGATGAGTTATGACTACTGGGAGTAGGAAGCGTCTTTAAGATAAAATTATTTAGGGCAGTGGTAAGCAAGGTGCACAAACAAAAAGATTAATTTATGAGGATCTTACTTGAGTGATATGTCACCAGTGTGGTAGGTCGGGACACTTCCAGAGATAGTACCCCTAACCACCAGTAGATTTCAGGTCTTACAGCAAGATGAGTCATATACAAAAGTTCTATAGGACCCAGTGACTGACGAGTAGTGATATAGAATCTAGACAGAACAAGGGTGTATGAAGGGGATCCTCTACACTATATCATTATAGAAGTTGGAGTTTTATTGGATGAGGTGGTAGAGTTAGTAGACATGGGGCTTCTAGGAAAGAGTGCTTGTATCAATATAGTATCATAGTTTAGGGGACTCAAGTAGTGTCATAGGGAAGAGGGGCAGGAGAGTTTCATGTGGTGCTGCCTACACTTTTGGATAGTGAGGCTAGACCATCGATAGCAAGAGGTACTATTATTTTAGCTTCTATACTAGCTAGTGAATTATTTGATACTGGTGCCTCTCATTCATTTATTTATGTACAACTTGTTAATGGTTCAAGCCTAGCGGTGGAGTTTGTGAGCAGAGTTATGATGATAGATACACCATTGGGACTACGGTCGAGATATATCTGTTTGTCCAAGGGATGTTCTCTTGAAGTTGGAGACTATCATTTTTTGTGGGATCTTTACATTATTGGTATGGAAAGTTTTGACCTAATTTTGGTTATGGATTAGCTAGTATCATACTAATCCCACATAGATTGTTACCACGAGAGATTGTATTTTACATCTCCTAAGGGTGACAACTACATCCACTATGGAGAGTGGGATATCCATGTGGGCCAAGCAAGTCCAATTACTCAGCAATTGGGAGATCTCATAGCCCAGGTTTCAAGTCTATTGCTAGATGATGGAGATGTAAATCATGATGTATTTCCACCTATAGTTGATTGGTTTTATGATGTCTTTCCTAAAGAATTATTAGGGGTGTCACTTGAGAGTGATGTGGAGTTTACCATTGAGCTCATGTCGAGGGCTGAGCCAGTTTATATTCCACCATATAGAATGGCACTAACAAAGCTTCAAGAGCTCAAGACTCAGTTGGAGGAGTTGGAGGATAAGGGGTTTATCTATCTGAGTACTTCGCCTTGGGGTTCACCTATGTTATTTTCTAATAAGGATGATGGGAATCTACACTTGTGTGTTGATTAACGGAAGTTGAACTGGATGATAGTGAAAAACTGGTTTCCTCTTCCACGTATCAATGATATTTTTTACTAGTTGGGAGGAGATTGTGTCTTTTCAAAGATAGAATTGAGATCAGGGTATCATCAACTAAGATTTCAACCTTATGATATACCAAGTACTACTTTCATAAGTTAGTATAACCTATATGAGTTCGTCATAATGTTGTTTGAGTTGACGAACACACCAGCAGTGTTTATGGAATTGATGACCAAAATCTTTCACTCGTACTTGGATCAGTTTTTTTAGTATTTTTAGATGAAATATTGGTGTACTCTAAGACTCATGATGATAATTTAAAACACCTTGACATTGTCCTGAGTACACTAAGAGAGAATCAACTATATTTCAAGCTATCTAAGTGTCAATTTTTGATTGACCAGGTACACTTCTTGGGTCACATCATCTTAGAGGAAGGTGTGTAAGTAGATCTAGAGAAATTTTAGGTTGTGTTTTCTTGGGAGAATCACAAGAATGTGTTGATATTTATAGCTTTCTGGGGTTTTCATGATATTACTGGAGATTCATCCAGTACTTTTCCCAATTGAAAACACCTCTTTCAGGATTGAACAATAAAGGGATAAAGTTTTAATGGTAGTAATCATGTGATAATTCCTTATAGGAGTTTAAGAATCAATTGACATCGAAACCAATCTTTATCCAACCTAATCCTAGTAAGGAGTATATGATGTTTTGTGATTCTTATAGGATAATTTGTGGATCAATGATAATGTAGGGATATTTATTTGTAGAGTACGGGTCTCGATAGTAGAGGAAACATGAAAGGAATTACCTTATGCATGAAATCAAGTTGGAAGCTATGGTTTATGCATTGAAGTGTTGGCTGAATTACCTGTTGGGAGAAAATTTTACTGTGTATATAGACCACGATAGTTTGAAGTATATATTTTCATATCAAGGTTTGAATATTCTACAACAGAGATGGGTTGAGTATATCTAGTCTTTTGACTTTGAGATATCATATACACCCAGAAAGGGGAATAGAGTTGTTGATTCTTTGAGTAGGAAAACTCAGACTTACGTTGTTTAAGAGTCTAGTGCTGAGTGGAAGATGATGACTTTGTTGTATAAGATGCACATTGTGGTTTAGGAGATTTAGGAGCAGATGACTCTCATATCAGTTTCAGTGGAGTCTACACTTTTGAGATGGATCAAAGACAAACAGTATAAGGATACAAAATTTTTAACCTTGAGGGAAAGTCTTGAAAGTGGGGAGTCACCTTCTAATTGGACCATAGATGAGGATGAGATCATCTATGTTAAGAACTGGGTTATTATGCCTATGATCATGTAGGAGGAGTTGATTCATGAATTTCATGACATGAAGTGGGAGGTGCATCCAGGTGTGACCAAAATTAACCATGACCTATTTCAATATTTTTGGTGGCTGGTCATAAAAAAAGGAGATAGTAGGGTTCATGAAACGATGTTACACTTATCAGTAGGTGAAGATTGAGCATTATTAACTTGGAGGGTTTCCACAACTGTTGCCCATTTCAGAATAGAAGTGGGATGAAGTGAACATAGATTTTTTGGTGAGTCTCCTGAGGACACCTCAGAAGAATGATGCTATTTGGGTGATTATAGACTGACTAATGAAGGTAGCACATTTCTTAACTATACAGGAGACTTTCTCATTAGAGTAGATGGGAGTTTTATATATTCAAAAAATAGATTGTTTGCATGGGGTGTCATGGACTATTGTTTTAGATCATGATTAATGATTTACTTATCACTTCTAGTAGGGCTTTCATAAGGAACTTGGTACATATGTTTTTTTGAGTACGACATGGGTAGTCGAAGTGGACTATTCAGGTGTAGAGGATATATTGTGAGAATGCGTCCTATATTTTGGTGGATCATTGGAGAAACACCTATATTTGGTGGATTTTTCCTATTAAAACAATTATCAGGATAAGATATAAATGTAACCATGTGATTATGTTTATGGTAGGCCATTAATATCACATATATGATGGATGGAGGCTAGCGAGTTAGAGTTATTGGGACTGAGTCTTTTATAGGAGACATTGGAGTAGGTTTAACTGATTCAGAAGCATATGGATACATCTCAGAGTAGATAGAAGTCATATACCGATAGATGATGATGAACCCTATAGTTTACAGAGGTTGATTGGTTATTCCTTCATGTGTTTCCTAGATTAGGTCACCATAGGATATAGAGACATGGCAAGTTGGCGCCCAATCTTGTTGGACCGTTTGAGATTGTGGAGAGAATTGGGTTGGTGGTGTACAAATTGATTCCTCTACAGGGATACAGTGTTATGCATGATGTTTTTCATGTTTCATAACTTTGGAGGTATCACCCCTACCCTTATAATGTGATCAATGTGGGTGATGTTGAGTTTGAGGTAGATGCATCCTTTGAGGAGAATTCGATACGTGTGTTAGACCACAGTGAGAAAGTGTTGTGGTGAAATATCGTGTCGATAGTTTAGGTATTATGGAAATATGGGTGTGTACAGAAGGAAACATGGGAGAGAGAATAATATATTAGGGCTTAATGGCCCAATATTTTTTACTCTAAATCCTAGAGATGTTTGGGAGTATAGCTCAAGGATGAGATGTTATAAGTTGGGGAGATTGTAAGATCCTGACCTTTTCTGGAGATGTCTCTAGCTTATTTTCAGGTACTCTTTTGATTTGGTTTCTACCTTGGGGTGTGTTTGGGTGGAAATTTGAGAAAAAAATGATGAAAGAGGGTAGTGCACGGTTGGCGCATGATTTTCCATAACCATGCACCCTGGCCCAGCAAACTGTGCAACCTTGGACAAAGAGGTTTTTCCCAACTGTCAAATGGTTTATCAAACCGTGCACGCTAAAAAGGAGAAACGGTGCACCCCCTCTAGAAGAGGAACATGGTTAAATCATACAGTTAGGGGAAACTATTCACCCCAAGTAGAAAACCATGCCCAAGAATTTAATTATCCTAAAAAATTATTTTAAAATTTACCAATCCCCCATTTTAACCTTTATTCGACCCTAACTCGACCATAACCTATCTCTCACGTTTTTTGAGGCTCCTAGATAGATTCCAAGTCTTCTTGACCTCTGTTCTTAGTGAATTGAAGAGCGGATTGAAGATCTATGCTCCACCAGGTATGAGGATCTAATCTCATACGGTTTCCTTCTTCTCTCTTGTCTCTCCCTCATCTTTTATAGGAAAGATATCCTCTATTTGTTTATCTAGAACAATGAATTTTGGATCTAGATCTATAATTAAGGGATCTTTATTTGTTCAATCTTGATTTAGGTTTTAGATCCAGATCTCATTCTACATCATTATTCTATCAAAATTGGGATTTTTTGTTGGGTAATCACTCATCAACGAATTGAGGTAGGTGGTCTATAATTCAAATCCTATAGCCTTGGTTGTAATTATTTGTATGTAATTGTAGAATTGATATTTGATGTTTAAAAATTTATTTCTTAATTTAATTAATTAATTTAGTGAATTAATTAATTAAGGGATATGTGATATTGGGGATCTTTGAGATTATAGATTTGAGATAATTAATTGATAAATTAATTATGACATATTGAGGATTGTTAATTGAATGATTAATTGATGAATTAATTATGAGATATTGAGATATCTGATTTGAGATGATTAATTTATGAATTAATTGTGAGATATTGAGAATTGTGAATTTAATGATTAATCGATGAATAAATTTGAGATATTAAGATAGTTGATTTGTGATAATTAATTGATGAATTAATTATGAGATATAGAGATAGTTGATTTGAGATAATTAATTAATCAATTAATTATGAGATATTGAGATTGTGAATTGAGATAATTATTTTTTGAATTAATTATGGGTTAGTGTTTAATTAATTTTCGAGTTAATTAAAGGGATTGATGCGATTAATTAATTAGTTAATTAATTAAGGGTAATTATGTGATGACTAATTGTTGAATTAGTAATGAAATTGATGTGGAAAATTAATTCTTGAATTAATTATGTGTTGATGGATGGCAACATGAGCATTCAAGTATAAATTGAGGAATGGGAACATGTTCATTCAATTGTGTGAGGTATGAATGGTAACATGGGAATTCAAGTAGAAATTAAGGAATGGGGATATGGTCATTCAATTGTGTGAGGTATAAATGGTAACATGAGCATTCAAGTATGAATTAATGAATGGTAACATGGTCATTAAATTATTTAAATTAATGAATGGTAACATGGTCATTCAGTTGTGTGAATTAATGAATGTTAACAATGGCATTTTGAGATATGATATTCTTTCAAATTAGTTTAGAATCCATCACAGGTCGAAGTAGGTAGTGAGATACGAGTTTCCATGGGAACTTGAGGGTTTATATGATTAAATAAAGATTAATTGATAATGTGATAACTGTTTACTTATGCATTGTAATTATTTATTTATACAATTGAATACACTATTATTTTACTGGATATTATTTTAGACATCATTGGTGGTGGCCTAATGATTTTTAATCACACCCTACCCAAGATATTATATTGGTACCCAAATAGATTATTTGATTACAAGATAGGTTAAGGGAAAAGTTCATGTGTTAGATAGATGATTAGGATAGAGCATGTATGAGGGGACCAGACATGGTTCAGGACCCTCTTGTGAGTTTTTAGTGTCTTTAATTTTGAGTTTCATTTTTACTCTTGGCACGTACTCTAGCATGGTATATCTACTATTTAGTTTTGATATTGTATTTCCAATTTTTGTCATTTTGTGCTACTAAAATTTTCTAGTTATGCTATATCATTATTTGGTTATTTTATATTTATTTCCACTGGTGTTTTACTATGATAAGAGGGTATAATATACCCATAACTGATATTAGACCCTTATTTCTAGTTAGAAGCCTCTGGCGTATAGGGAGGCGCACTTGAGGTCACATGGCGGCCCGGTTTGGGGCACCAGTGTGTGGCACACAGGATGGGATGTTATAGAAATCATAGTAAATTATTTAATCAATTATTAGGTAAAATATCATATTAACTCTTATTATAAAAAAATAAAATCTATATCTATATTTTATATTTGGGAAGATCCATTCCTATAGAAAATTTTCAATGATCAAGTAAGAAGGATATGTTTGTACGTAAGTGTAATTGAATCCATTTTTTAATTTTGTCACACCTTTGCTTGTGGAAGCCACTTTAGACCTCAAATAACTATAAGAAACGTTTTTTAATCCAATATTTATTGACTCACTCTATTCAAGGATACACATGAATACCATAAGAAGTTTAGAAAATGCCAATTTTATAGAAATATTTCAAAAATATAATATATTCCTCAAAACCCGTTATCTTTTGTGAACTTTTTGAAGTATAGGGAATAGTATTTAAGGGAAATTTTCCCATGTCATTTATAAATTATTACATTATTATTTTTGTAGATAATGTTTCAAAATTGATGGAGCCACAAGCCACCAAAACTAATGATACTAAATTTTTGTGTGATTTTTTTAGGACTAACATATTTTGTAGGTTTGGAGTACTAAGGGCTATCATTAATGACCAAGGGACTCACTTTTATAGTAAAATAATGAAGTATATATATAGGAATTGTAGAATTCATCATAAAACATCCACACCCTTCTATACATAAATAAATTTCTAAGTTGAGGTTTCTAATAGGGAAATAAAATATATTTGGGAAAAGATAGTAAAACTCAACATGAAGGATTGGAGCCAAAGGTTGGAAGAAATCTTATGGGATTAAATAAAATACTACAAGACACCCATAGGAATGATCCCTTGTTTATAAATCTATGGAAATAGTTACCACCTACTTGTGGAGTTGGAGTACAAATCCTACTGGGCTATTAAAGAAATGAATCTAAACTTGAAAAAAGATGGAAAAGAGAAAAAATTGTAGTTGTAAGAACTGGGTAAAATTAGAATAAAAAATTTTAAAAATATCATAATTTGTAAATAAATAACTTGAATGGATCATGAAAAGATGATAAAATCAAAAATCTTCCATCTTAGAGACCAAGTGTTTCTTTACAAATCTAGACTCTAGCCAGTTCCAAGTAAGATTCATTCCAGATGGGAAGGTCCATTCATAGTCACTCATATATACCCTTTTAGTGTTGTGATGATTATTAAGGGAGGAGAATAAAACTCATTCACTATTAATGGTCATAGGTTAATGAATTACTGTGGTAATCTACCCCGAGAATTAGTGGAGGATCTCACACTCCTCTACACTTTCTATAAAAAATAAGCCATTATATTGTAACTCTCCTTAATACTTGATTGCATATTGTTATTCCGCTTAAAATATATATAAATAATTAATGTATTTGAATTAATTGATGAAAATGCATAATTTAAGTGTGGGTGATGGAACCTTGTATTTTATAGCCTTTTGTTTAGGATTTTTCTATTTTATTTTTCAATTTTTGTAGTTTTTTTCATTTGTTGTCAGTTTTTGAAACCTATGAGCTTAATATGAATACCCCCACAAACTTTGAATCAGTTATAATGTCGAGAAAATAATTTGAACCATTTACTTCACTTATATTAATTATGAAATGGTATTGTTTCAAAATTCTAAATAAATAAAATTCATGAAAAACCCACTGATTTTTGAATCTCATACCATGACATATTGCCTAATATTTTTTGTCACTTACCTGTGAGGATTCTGAACCAATTTTGTATCTTCTTCATAATTCCCTTTTTCTTGAGTGAACTAATACATAATTGAATAAATATAATTGATGAGTATTATTTTCAAAACATTATATCATTTGAGTATTCATTTTTGTACCTGACTGAGGCATTCTTTTGATTTTAAAACCCCTTTTGTTTAATAAATTATATTTTCAAGAATACCTTTACATTTAATACTTATTTCCCTTATAAACCCTGAATTATTTTTTTATGAATCCAAATTAATATCTATAAATTCCTATATACCTTTATCTATAATCTTGTCCATGATCTAGGTTGAATTCAAGTGTGGGGGAGGGAAGACATTGAGATGAGAAAACTTCTTGACATGATCTATGTGGAATTTAAGGTAGAATTGCTACAATTTTTTTGCTATTATTTTAGAATAAATGTAATTATGTAAAGAATAAAAAAAAATTATTTATATCATCCAAGTCTATATAATGATATTCACCACTATTTGAAGAAAAAAATCCCCTCTCATTCCCTAGAAAAAAGTGATTCTAAAGAGAAATCCAGATATGAAAAAGCTAAAATGTTATTGGAAAAGAGAGGATAAACTGATGGTGATACTAATGATACTAAATTTTATATAGGATATATTAGAAAGAAGTTTAGGAAGATCCTTCACCTACCATATAAATTATAAAGTCCCTCTATGTCTTCAAGAGTGGGACCAAAGTAAAAAAATGTTTAACGAAACCTATTGGTGGAAATAGGGAGAGAGATGTTAAATATTATATAAGTGCTAAAAAGTGTGAATATCCATGTAAAATTTAAAAAAAAAATATGTTTATTTGTATAAAGGTAATTGAGGTAGTAATTAATACTTATATTAAACTAAAAATCATGCATTGATCCTCGTACTAGAGCGAAGCCTCCTCATTCATCCTTAACAATTTTACATTCAGATCCTGCCCACCTTTAAGATTTAGAAACATTTGAACCAGATCATAAATCCCTCATAATATGCACATATTCTTGAATCAGTGGATTTATATGAATAAATTCATCAATCCATTGGTAACAATTTTATGAACTTGTAATGAGAAAACCTTACTTGAAAATTATAGTTAGTATTGAGTGAAAAAAATTTGGAAGGTGGGTATAAGTGTGCATGAGAGGATAAAAAAATTTAAGTTCAATTGAATAAAATTTGTAAGGAAAATTTAATCAAGATCCTTTAATATTCATGATGATAATGAGGACCATGGTGTTGAAATGAGTAATTTACATTGGCTGGTATTTAAATCTTTCTCTGGTAATCTTTTAAACTTACTTGTCTGGAGTCTAAGGTTTGAGTGTGGGGGAATTGAAAAACAGTATTTTCATATAATTTATATTATTTTTTAATGGTTTTAATCCCATAATTTTATCATTTTAGGGTTAATTATCACATATTTAGAATATAGGATCATTTCAGAATTAATTGTAAAAATGGATTAAATCTTGAGTTTTAATTATTTTTTTGATATTTGGAGATTGTTGGAATAAATCCTAAATTTAAATTTTATTTTTTAATAAATATTTTATGTGGTTGAGGTTGTTTATTAGAGAAATAAAGGTGATTATGTGATTAATCTGGGCATTTTGGAATTACCACAGGCTGAAAATTTATCAGAGGACCAAACATAAGACTTTACTGGTCAAGCATAAAGCTTTGGCCCAAGGTATAAAGCTTTGGACCAGATTATAAATATTCACAAAAGATCATAAGTCTTTTGGGACTTAGTGTAAAGATTTAACAACCACATTAAGTCTTTTAACGTAATGATTCCTGGTTTTAAACCCTTCCTCCATCATAAGGCTTTATGCCTATTTCAAAAACCAACTTCTAAAATACTCAGGGAAGGGTTTGAGGGATTCAATTGGGAATTAAAACCAAAATTCAATCCACCATATCATCCCTCATAAAAACATTCAAGGTTTTCCATGTGGATTAAAATCATGCATAATATTTTGATCAAAAAACTAAAAAATGTGGAAGTTATGGATTTTTAGGTAGAAAGAATCAAATGAAAATCAAAAGTCGTGAAGAAAAAGGAAACATTATGAGGATTTAAAATGAAAAAAGATATCTAGGTTTTGACCAACTAAGGAATAGAGATATCCTCATATATTTAAAGAAATCATGAGCTATAGATTTGGGGGGAAGGAATAATATTAGAGAATATACTACTACTATTTTCATTAATTTTCCCATTTTCTTAGTTTTATAATGTCTTTCATTTCTCCATTCATATTTGTTTCCTACCAAATAAAGGGGTAAAACTTTTAAGTGATTTGGGTAAGTGAAGATAATACATTTCTAATGCTTGAGTATCAGTATTTTATTGAATAAAATTCTCTATTTCTAATTGATTGATTTTATTATTTAGTAATAGATTTTAATTTTGAATGTGGTTTTGTTTGATTTAATCCTTTTTATTGTTTATTTTATTGGTTAATGATCTATTATCTCCCTCCACTTATTTTTAGATCATATATGGTATAATGGTCTAGGTTGAGTGGTGAAGTTTTAAGTGGTTTCTGAAATGTGAGGAAGGTCCATAGGTTACTCTTATATTACATGGAATAACAAGCCTAGTTTGGTGTTTCCTAACTTAACTAGTGGTGGTTTTCCATTTACCTTTCACACATTGGAAGGATGTTAGACCAAATTAGAGTTTTTTATTAATATTATATCACCAATATCATCTAACCAGGGGTGAAAGTAGAAGTAGTTATAGAACCTATCACTTATCAATTAATAAGAAGAAGAGCTCAAAAATTGGATACCATGATAGAATTGCAATTTTTAAGATGAACATAACCCAATAAATTTTGTCATCATCCACTTTCAAATATTTGTTTCATACTTTCTTTGTTTTCAAAACAAAAACACCCATTGTTTCTAACCAATAAGTGATGAATGGGGTTAATGCACTCCTCTTTGGATACAACCTAGGGTTACCACTACTATAACATTAACCTTGAAAATAAATATATTTTTATGCACCCTGTGTCAAATTTTTATCAATATTCCTTCAAATGGAGATCTATTTGTCTTGGCATTTAAAACCCCATATCTCTCCAAATCTCATTAATTTTAAAAACTATATCTAAAATCTTTGATTTACACCATTCCTTGCACCACAGTAAGGTGAAAGGTATTTCAGATGCCAAGCAGGTCACCATACCTCTATGTATAGTGTAGCATAAAGAACCTAGATATTTTGACCTTCCACATAGAGGACTATAAAATGGATGAATCTAGATCATCGTTTCCTCCTCCCTCATGTTCTCAACCTCACCTTGACCACATACACCACCATGCCCAAATCTACAACATCATGGTATCCCTATTTTATATAGTAAGACTCATCAAGAACCACACCCAACCAAATATGGAATTTCCATAGTTCCTATTTACAATAGAGAATCTCCAAAGCACCTCCAATAGCACCGTTCCCTCTATTAAGACATGGTTCCCATTCCATTTCCCATGGGGGGAAATGATTCAAGCAAAACGCCTTACACCATGACATGTTTGATAATTTTACTCATTGTGTAATATCCCAGTACACAATGACCACCTCACTACACTAAAGGCCTCAAAAAAGTCACCCTTACATGGTCTAAGTGAACTTTAGTGACCCTTATATAAAAATCATATCACTCTTATGTGATTGACCCTTATACGAAGACCCCCATGCAAGTTTGAAAATCTTAAAAAGACCTTGATGTGAGATGTTTTACCCTTACATGAGTTAGAATTACCCTTATGTAGGTTCCAAATGACCTTAATTCAACTCATAAATAACACTTATGTGAGTATGACTACCTTTTTGTGATAGAGGAAAACCTTTCCACAATGGATCAAAACTAATCTTACCCTTACGTAATGAAGGAAAAGCTGGTTTATGTAAGAGTAAGGGAACCTTTACACAATGAGGGGGTCCTGTATAAGGGTAAATAGAAATTAAGGAAAATTAAATTTTCAATTAAATAAACTCATAAATAATAAATAATAGGCTCTAAACACTTTCAAGTAATGGTAAAAGGAAAAAATAAGGGTTCGGTAAAATCTAAACTCTTACATCGTCACCCAACAGACTCTCCAAAGTAGAAGAAAATTGATCATGAATATTCTAAATTTGGAAATGAGTCAATAACCCTATATTTTTCACGATCTAGAGATGGAATGAATCTATTTGGTGTAAGAATTATCACCCATTCTATTATGTTGAAATATTATAACTTTTCAATGTTGTTATGAATAAATTGAAAATACATTATGGTGTCTCTGCTTATTCTAGGACCAAAAAGACCTAGTAATGATATTGATGTTTATTTAAATTCATTGATCAAAGATCTAAAATTAATGTGTTATTCAGGTGTTACAATGTATTATTCTCATATAAATGAATATTTCACATTGAGAGTCATGTTTTTCCGGATGATAAATGGTCAGTATGAAAAAAGTGAGTGTTTTTATTTAAAAGTAACATTTTAATTCAAAAAATGCATCACATACTCAAAACTAAGAAAATTCACTCAGATTATCTTGATGAATTAAAATAATTTGTGATTAATTTGTGATTTATAGTAATCATCCACATGTTAATATGATATAAAGTGTGATCGATATGACTAAAAGTGTATGTTTTCATTTAAAAGAGTAATTTTAGTTCAAAACAAGCATTGTATACTCAAAACCAATCAAATGTGATTGGATTATATTAATACTTTAGTAAAATGATCCATTGTTCATTTTGGATATATATCAATCAACCGCACATCAATCTGGCACACAATGTGACTGGTATGACTCAAAGTGAAAGTTTTCAGTATAAAAGTAATAGTTTAGATTATAACACATGTCACATAGTCAAAGAAAACAAACACTCTTGGATTATATCAATACTTCAGTAAAATAGTCCTTGATTCATTTTTAATGTGTAGGTATTAACCACACATCAATATGACATGTGGTGTGGTTGTATTGACAGAAAGTATTTTTTTAGTTTAAAAGTGAATTTTTTATATAAAATGTGCATTACATACTCAAAACTAAGAAAATTAAATAATATTATCTTGATAATTTATATAATTATTAATTATTAATTTGTGATGTGTAGGAATTAACCTTATATATATATGACACATGGTGTCTCTATATTGACTAAAAGTGCATATCTTCAATTTAAAAGTGACATTTTAGTCCAAAATGTGTGTCACATACTTAAAACTAAGTAAACATGCTTATATTTTCTTGATAGTTTAGATCAATGGTCCATGATTTATTTTTGATGTGTGGGAAATAAATGCATGCCAATCTGACATGGTGTGACTAGTGTGATTTAAAGTGTATGTTTTCATTTAAAAGTGGAATTTTAGTTTAAAACACTTTCTATATGATCAAAACTAAGAAAACACACTTGAATTGTCATGATAATTTAAGATAATGATATTTTGTTAATTTTGACTCATAAGAATCAACCTCGCATCAATATAACACACAATGTGGCCAGTGGGACTGAAAGTTAGTTTTTTCATTTAAAGGTGACATTTTAGTTCAAAATGCATGTTTCATACTCAAAACTAAGAAAACATGATTGTATTATCTTAATAATTTAGGATAATGATCTGTGATTTATTTTTTACATTTAGGAATCAACTACACATTAATTTGAACTATAATGTGGAATATATGACTCAAAATGTATGTTTTCATTTAAAATGACATTTTAGTTCAAAATGTGCATCACATACTCAAAACTGAGAAAACATGCTTGGATTATATTAATAATTTCAAAAAGTTATTTTTTATTAATTTTGGACATGAGGGAATCAACTTCACATCAACTAGTCCCACAATGTGACCACTATGACTCAAAGTGTGTGTTTTGAGTTTAAAAATAACATTTTAGCTCACAATGGATGCCACATAGTCATAAATAAAAAAACATACTTATATTGTCTTGATAATTTAGGTTAAAGTTACATAATTAATTTATGATGTGTTCAAATTAATTATACATTAATTTGATACACGGTGTGATAGGATTGGTGGAAAGTTCATGTTTTCAGTTTAAAAGTGATATTTTAATTCAAAACATTTTTTACATGCTCAAAACCAAACAAATGTGCTTGGATTGTCTTGATAAATTAGAAAAATGATTTTTGATTCATTTTTGGTGTGCAAGAATTAACCTCACATCAATCTGATACATGGTGTAATCTCGAATGGCCTGAAGGCCTTCTTTTTTATTTTATTATGGATAATCCCCCTTTTAAGAGTTGAAGGGGAACCCGTACATGACCCGTAGGCCCAAGTCATAAGGCCCAACATGAACTGCAATAGATGGTGTAATCGGATTGACTAAAAGTGAATTTTTTCAATTTAAAAGTGACATTTTAGTCTAAAATGCACGTCACAATCTCAAAACCGATAAAACACACTCAGATTTTATTTATAATTTAGTAAAAATATATGACATTTTTTTATGTGTGGGAATTAACTACATGTTAATATAGTATTCAATGTGGATGGTATAGATGAAAGTGCATGTCTTCATTTAAAAGTGTTATTTTAGTTCAAAACACGCACCACATACTAAAAATTGAACAAACGCACTCATATTTTCTTAATAGTTTAGGAAAATTATATGTAATTCATTTATGAAGTTCATAAATTAACCACACATCAATCTAATACATAGTGTGGTTGTTATAATTTAAGGTGTGTGTTTTTATTTAAAAGTTACATTTAAGTTCAAAACACTCATTACATACTCAAAATCAATAAAACATACTTTAATTATCATGATACTTTCAAAAAATGATATATGATTCATTTGTGATGTGTGGGAATTAACCACACATTAATCCGATACATGGTGTGGCTATTATGACCAAAAGTGTATGTTTTCATTTAAAATTAATATTTAAGTTCAAAACATACATTATATACTCAAAACCAAGAAAAAATGCCAGGATTATTCTGATACTTTAGGAAAATGACTCATAATTCATTTGTGAAATGTAAGAATTATCTGGACATCAATTTGACACAAAGTGTGGTCATTACGACTAAAAGTAATTGTTTTCATTTAAAATTGACATCTAAGTTCAAAATCTATATCACATACTTAAAACTGATAAAATGTGCTCATATTGTCTTGATACTTTGGAAAAATGGTCAATGATTCATCTATGGTATGTAGTAATTAACCTCATGTCAATCTCATATATGGTATAACTATTGTGATTGAAAGTGTGCATTTTCATTTAAAAGAAACACTCAAGTTCAAAATGTGTGTCACATACTTAAAACTGAGCAAACTCACTCGTATTTTTTTGATACTTTATAAAATTTATCCATTGTTCATTTTTAATGTGTAGGAATTAATCACATGTCAATCTGATAGACATTATTTTTGATGTGACTGAAAGTGCATCACATACTCAAATATAAGAAAAGGAATTGTAGGTGTTGTATTACTGTGTAATATGTTTTATTTATTTATTTATTATATTGTCCTTTTTATTTATGCATTTTATTTTAGCATTCATGTTTCCCTTTTCATTTATTTATTATTAATACATTATTTTATGATATTTAAGTTTTAATTTTTTGTAGTATTGCCAGTATAATCATTTTTTAATCACATGAACACTCTATTTTTCTTTGAGCTAGGGGTGGTGTGTTTGAAAAGTAACACGACCAATATCTATTGGAAAGGGGTACCAAGGAAAAAAAATATAGGGCCACCCAGTCTAATACAATTTTTTTTGAGTTTGTTTGAAATTGTATATGTTTGTAATAAATTGTACATATCATTATATTTTTAATGTATTTAAATGTTTGTAATATAAATTTATTTGTAATTTTAATTTTTCATGATGTAAATTTATTTGAAGTTTATTTTTTGTGTTGTTGTAGTTTTATGATTATATAGAGAACGTTGTTTCAGTCGATGAATTTTATCAATGCTAAAACTAGTGCTAATAAAAGTACTCAGCTTTTATCAGTTTTGGATTTATCAATACTGATAATGGACTTTTTTTAAGATTTCATATCCAATATATATAGTAGTGTTTCAATCCAATAGCCTTTATATCATCGTCATATGGAAGAAAATTATGCCAAATATGACATAGAAATAGTAGACATGAAGGAGGTATGAAATCCTTTTTCAATATAGTCATCTATTTTAGTTCATATTGAGGTAATCTCAATTTGAACCACTACCATATCTTATATGTAGTGAATATAAAACATTTTGGCATCTTGATGACCATATCACATCCTGAAGGTTTTAGTATATGACAACCCTTGTCTTTATTACACATCAATTCATGATTTATTATATAATAACACACATATTACAACCCAACATATTGAGAAGTTTGATTTCTTTGGGTAATTAGTTAAATTAAATTACAACTTAAAAATAGGTGGTACATCAACATTATTGAAAACTTCCTTAACATACTCATAATATTCTATCATTCTTAAAACTTCATGGGATAATCTGGGGACATACATAAGAAAGGGCTGAGATATAAATATCATTAAGGGAATAAACATGGAATAACATGAAGAAAGTATTACATGTTAGAAAATAGTCATTTCAATGGGACATAAAAGTGGTGAGAATCATAAACATGAACAAAGAGACATGATATATCATGATAACATAAATAAAACATTGGAAAGTGGAAACAAATTTAAACATGACATCATAAACATAGGTCCAGGATAACTAAAAAGACATATCATGAGACTAAAACATTACCCATTATATTGGAGAACTATATAATTTCATGCACACCTATCTCTTTCATACTATGTACATACATAAGTATACCATATAGATCATTCAATATAGAATCATTTTATATAAAATTTAATCCCATGATTAATTAATGTGGGTTAACTACACGTAATTCCAAAATAAAATAATTATAGTTATGTCTAGGTTAAAACCTTTGAGTGGAAATAGTTATGGTATTCACATTATAAAGTTTTGGCAAGGAAAAATCACAGTGAAATTTTGATAGCATAACGACAGTACTTAAAAATTTATAAAATGGTTTAATGAGAAAGAAATGGGTATATCATAATTTGGATGTAAAATTTAAAGTAATAGTTATGTGTTAAAAACATATCCCATCATTATGAATTATAAATAAAAGGCATACAATGAATAAGATACTTGAATAAAGAAGAGAAGGAAAATATCCCTTACTAAATTTTAGCATAGTAACTGCTTAGGTAAATGACATAATGAGTTGGGATAAATGATATATAATTTTTATGACATAAATTGGATAGTATAGGGATATTTATAAAGTCATTAAAATATAAAAAATTGATATTCAAATGGCTAAATACAAATAAGGTTCTTGTATTAAAAAGAAGAGAGAGAGGTATCTTACACTCAGAGGGTGATTCCAAAAGATTGGGAGGAGATTATTGAGAGATTGGGACACATTTGGAGGACTTTAGAGAGGTAAGGTAAGATTAAATACATTATCCAAGTCTATTTATTTAAGAGTAAGGTGATCTTGTGTGATTATATATAGGAAGATAGAGGGGAGTTCTTTATTATTTTTCAAACATAGGTTTTGGAATCTATAAAATAAAGTAATCAAAACCACAAACCTTACCATGGTTTTTTCAAATGGTTTCTACCCAAAAGGATTATTTAACATTATTTTATAATTCCAAGTTCATATATCATTAAAATATTACCCTTGGTTATGTGGAAGTGAGTCATGTTCATAAAGAAATTATTTTAAAACCTTAAAAAATAATATAGGTTTTGGAGGATTCATAATGAATTTATAAAAAAAATTAAATAACCTAAAAATAACATTATTTTAAATGGGAAACATATATTTGGTATTTTATACCTTTTATATCATTTATTATATCACTTTTGGATCATTATTATGTCATAATACACACCGTATATTTATACCATATTTAATTTTTACCTGAAAATTTGAATGTCTTAAAAAATTATGAAAAACTCATCATCAGATAATTTTTATGTGTTGATTCAAAAAATAATATTTATTTTATCAAAATAATTTTCTAAATATGTGTATTTTTACTTTTAAAACAAGAATCGATATTTGTTGATAAATGCTTGGTTTTTTGACAATTATAGTTTTCGAACCCTTATAAAAATTATATTTGAATTAAAAAAATTATATGATCATTTATATTTAATAAACATTATTTAATTTTATTATTTTATTAAAATATAATTTATTTTTAAAATTCATTAATTCGTTAAAAAGGAATATCTTAATTGTAATTACATATTAAACAAAAGTATAATTTTTGTTTTATCATTTCAAAATCAAAATCACTTTCAAAAGTAACAAAAATAAGAAGTAAATATATTCATTATTCTATAAAATATACATATTCATAATAATTTTTTCTTTATACATATCCCTTTATTACACTGGAAAACAACCTAAGGGTAAGGTGTGTGATGGTGATATTTTCATGGGTCGGTTTAGCGTACATGGTTTGGGTCATGATCTCAATGAGCTTGATCTTATCCAATGAATAGTTTTTCTCATGCTTTAGTTGTTAGATATCAGCTTGGTATTAGTCAAGGGTAAATTCCAATGATTTTATCTCCCTTAGAAGCTCTGATAAATTGGATTTATAGAGTATGGTCTTACTGGTCGAGGTCATCACTTCCTTTGTCTGTGTCAATTAGATTTATCAAAACCCTATATTTATACTAATCACATGATCACTATTAAACAACTTTATTATAAATGGTTATGATGATTAATGGTCTTTTAAATATGATAGTATATAATAAAACCAAATAAGTTCATGTGTCTTCTATAACTATAATACATGATAGTTCATTTAATTCAATCAAAAATGAAATTTTATTTAAAAAAGTTTGGGTCATTACAATATCCCCCCCCTTCATAAATTTCACCCTCAAGATTTTCATTTCACACAATAAAATAGATGGGGGTAATTATGTGTCACCTCCTCCTATGGTTCCCACGTCGCTTCTTCAAACCTTTTATTTCTCTATAGCACTTTGAACAGGTGCATTTTCTTATTATGTAGAAATTTGTCTCTATTTTCTAAGACCTTCACCGGATACTCCTCATATGAAAGATAATTATCTAATGGTACCAACTATAGATTCATCACATTTAAGGGGTCCAGTATATACTTCTTCAAGATGGATATATGGAACACATAATGTACTTGAGATAGGTTATGTGGGAGTTCTAGTCGATAGACCACCGCTCTGATATGATCAAGGATCTCAAAGGGACTAATGTATCTTGGACTAATATTTCTCTTCTTCCAAAATATCATGACTTTATTCCATTGATATATGTAGTGGAATACCTTATCTCCAACCTCAAACTCCAGGTCTCATGGACAATTTTCATTATATCTCCTCTATTGGCTCTAAGCATCTTTGATGTGCTGCTGAATGGTCTTGACATTTTCCACTATTTCCTCAACCATTTTAGGACCCAAAAATTTTCATTCACCGACTTCATACCAAAAAACATGTATTCTGCACCTATTCCCATAAATGGATTCATAGGGATCCATTTGGATGCTTGAGTGGAAACTATTATTGTATTAGTACTAGAATATAGGAATATGTTGAGATTTCTCTCAACATGTCCTCAAGTGTCTAGATAGCCCAGTCAGATTGGCCATCAGTTTGAGGGTGATAAGTCATACTTAAGTTCAACTTTGTATTTAGAGAATTTTGGAGACTCTTCGAGAACATGGAGGTAAATATTGGGTCTCAATAAAATACATTCAATAGTGGTGTTCCATATACCCTCAACACTTATCTAATGTATGTCCTTACAAGTTGTTTGAGTGAGAAGTCCTATTCAATTCCAATGAAGTGAGCAGTATCTGTATGATGATCCACCACAACCCATGTATCATTATTTCCTATTAATTTATTTAGAAGACCAGTGAAAAATTCCATGGTTATGTTTTCCTGTTCCCATATAGGTATGGGTAATGGTTGCATCACCCCTTTGTATCTTTTCCTTTAATCCTTCACTTGCTGACATACAAGACACCTTGATGTATATTCTATGATATCCTTATTCATATTTTACAACTAATAGTTCTCTCAGAGATATTGATACATATTTTTACTCCCTATATGAATGGATAAGTTCAAGCTATATTCATCATCTAACAAATCCTTTTTTATCTCAAGATTTTATGGTACATATAGTTGTGAACCAAATATTACAAATCCTTCTTCATTAATTTTAAAATCTGAGGATTTCCCTTTTCATATAGATTCCACCTTCTTCTAAATTTCCACACCATCTCTTTGATAATCCTTTATTTTCTCTAGAAGTTATGGTTGAGTAATCATTTGTGAAAGTATTTATGATTTTCCTTCCTTTATGATTACCATGTCCATCCTTTTCAAGTCTAAGAAGATCGAATCCTTCTTAATTCTCATCAAAACTAAAATTTCTAGATCATTTATACTTAGAGCGCCAACCACTTTATTTTCTTTCCTAGGATGGTGGTGTATTGAGTAGTCATAGTCCTTAATCAGATCTAACCATATTTTTTGGTGCATATTCATCTCCTTTTGTGTGAATATTTACTCATGGCTCTTATGATCCATATATATTTCACACTTCTCCCCAAAGAGATAATACAACCATATTTTTAATATGAATATTACTATGTAAAAATATAGATCATGCATTGGGTAGTTCTATTAATGAAATTTCAATTACCTTGAGGTGTAGGCTATCAATTTTTTATTCTATATTAGTACACATCCCAAGACCATCTTTAAATCATCGTTGCATACCATGAGAAGTTACCCACATATTGGTAGTGTAATTATAGGTGCAATGATAAGACTCTATTTAAACTCCTTGAAGATCTATTAATGTTAATTATTCTAGAAAAAGATGAATCCCTTTTGAGTTATCTTGGTTATAGGGTTTGAAAATCATTAGAAATTTCTCACAAATCATCAATAATACCCAGCCAGTCCAAGGAAACTATGGATATCCATCACAGATGTTGGATTCAACCACCCTTCAATTGATTCTATATTTGAAGGGTCTATATATATCCCATTACTTGTGATAATGTTCCCCAATAATGATACTTCCTTCAACCAGAACTCACATTTTCTATACTTTTCATAAATATTATACTTTCATAAAGTTTTAGAACAGTGCTCAAATTCTCCTCATGATCCTCCTTTATTTTGTATTATATTAGAATATCATCTATAAATACTACCAAAAAAATTTCAAGGTAATATATAAACACTTTATTCATAAAGTATATTAATATATTCAGAGCATTAGTGAGTTTAAATGGAATTACTATGAACTCATAGTGACCATACCTTATATGAAAAACATTTTGGGGAATATCCTCCTTACTTAACCTCACTTGATAATACTACAATCTAATATCCATTTTAAATAAGTATTTTTATCCATATAGTTGATTTAAAAATCCATCAATCTAGGGAAGATGATACTTTTTCTTTATCGTGATCTTGTTGAGGTCATGATAATCAATGAAAAGGTGCATTGACCCATCATTATTCTTGATGAAGAGGACTGGTGAACCCCATGGAGAATCACTTGGGCATATAAACCATTTATCTATATTATCCTATATTTGTTTCTTCATCTCCTCAAGTTCCACAACATCCATTCTATATAGATTCTTGGATATTGGAAAATCCCTAAGTATAAGATCGATTGAAAATTCAACCTCTCGGCTTGGAGGAATACCAAGGAATTATTCAGAAAACACTTTAGTTTATTCCCTCACAAAGGGAATATCTTCAAGGATGATCTTTTCCTTAGACTCAGTCATTTGATCTAGATATGATTTCTCATAGGTTAATAATATCTATTCTTAATATGCTGGTTCTAAAGAAGATTAACCCTCCTTCTTGAACTTGTACAAAATTGGAGGACGATTTGTGATATAGAGTGTGATTTCAATCTCATGGAAATTTATGTTGGATCTATGTAAGGAAAGACAATCCGTACCTATAATTGCATAAAATTACACTAAAGGTAGTATCTCAAGGTTATCTAGGAAGTTCATCCCAAAAATTTTGATAGGGGAGGAGTTGTATACTTGGGATGAAATAATTACACTATTTTTTGTTTTCACCAACAAATATACTTCCATGATTTGTGGTAGTGTTTGAATATTTCTACTAAACTTGCATGATATAAAGGAATGTATAGAACCAGAATCAAAAGGTACATTTTATATTATTGAATGAATAACTAGCATACCTGTCACTACTTCATTGTCGAGATCTACCTTAGTGATTGTGATGATAATATTTCAATTGCGTCCTTAGATGTTGTTGCCACTAATTGTCTCTAACCACCCTTGTCTTAGTGAATTGGTTTGAAAAGTGACCTTGTTCCTTGTAGTTGAAACATTGAACAATAGGGTAAGGGTTGACTGGAGAATTATTCTCTTTTATTACATTGGTGGGTTTCTCCCGTCGATAATCTCTATCTATGTTCCCTTCCTTACCACACCTAAAGCATTTCCATATCCCCTTCAAGAAATTTCAAGGGTGCTTCTTTCCACACTTTTGATAAGTAGAATATTGAAATTTCTTACCACCATTATATTTCTCCATCATGATGTCAGGATAAAACTCTAATTTTTACTTCTTATCCCCATGTGACCCTTGAGATATTTTTATCTCCATTTTGATTTTGAGGGTAAATCAGACAATTTCCTTATAGCTATCAAAGTCTCAAATCTCCAGGTATTTTCTTAGGCTCAGTTTTATCCCACCAAAGAAGTGGTCAAATTTTCATTCAGGGGTAATGAAAAATCCATAGGCATATCGTGCAAGTCTTGTGAATTTGTCCTCATATTCCTCTGATGGATTTATCATCTTTTTGTTTTAGGTAAAGGAAAATCACTTCCATTTTATATTATAGAGTGTGAGTAAAAAAAATTCAAAAAATATTTTCCGAAATTCCTTCCACCCCATCACTTCAATATCTTCCTCAGGCTTCGTATTCTTGATCAATTTCCACCACTAATCATATTCTCCCTCCATATGAAAAACAAATATTATGAACTTCTCTTGATGATAACATTAAAGGATGGAGAATATCTTCACAATTGAGTTGATCCATTATTCCATGATTAAAGGATCAAATGATCCATTGAAATTCATAGGCCTTTTCACATAAACTTCTCAATTGTAGCTTGTTATTTCTCATATGGGTTTGGGATTTCCTCCTAATTCAGGTTTATATTTAGAACCTAATTAAATTGAGAGAGTATCATCACAAATTTTGTGATTCTTTCTCCCATCAGGTTGGGCATCTCATTTGGGTAGTCATCACATTTCCCTTCACATTGGTTGTTTACTCAGTTCCTACTATTTACAACCATTGGATAGAATAAAGGGAAAATTAGGGATGAGTACTTTTAAACTATTAAACACATAATTAGGAATCCAATAACCTTAAAGTGTTAATTTATAAATGACAAGTAATTACTTAACTTATGAATTTCAGGTATTCAAACTATGTTATCTATGATCTATTTTCTAACATATACTCTTATTGTAATTTTTTATTCCCTTAATAATGGTTCATAATTTTCTTGTGAATTTATCAAATAATATCACCCAGGAGTGTAAAACTTAATATACAATAAGACATGTTTTTATGCACCAGTTCCTAATCGATTCTGGCTTAATATGGTGTTTTGGGGTGTTACCCCTAGGTATATCTATTCTAGATCCACATCCACTTACAATATCCATAGAAGGATATATTTTCTTAGAATATACTTACTCTATAATTTACCAAAATTTAGGTATGTCTTATTATGTTTAGTCTTATCCCTAAGTATTTTTCTATATTTTTATAATCTTAATCCCAAAAATAACTAAACTTACCTTTGATACCAACCATGAAAACTCTTGTCTTTATTGCACATTAATTCATGATCTATTACATAAGAACACGCATATTACAACCCATAAGATCAATAATTATAGTGTATTTGGGTAATTAGGTACATTACATTGAAACTTAAAAATAGTTGGTACATTGGCATTAGTGAAACTTATTTAACTTGGTCATAATATTCCATCATTCTTAAAATTGTATGGGATAACCTGAGGACATATATAAGGGATGAGCTATAAATCCTAGTAAGGGAATAAACATGGAACAACATTAAGAAATTATTATATGTTTGACAATAGTAATTTCAATGGGATATAAAAGAGGTGATAATCATAAACATTAAAAAAGAGGCATGATATATCATGATAACATAAAGGCAACATGGGAATGTGGCAACAACTTTAAACATGAAATCACAAACATAGATTAAGGATAACTTCCAAGACATCATAAAATGGTGGAAAAAATACCATAATGGATTAGTTTCACTCCCTAATCCTGTAAATTATGTCTCATGAGATGAAAACATTACCCAATGCATTGGAGTGTAATATAATTCTAGGCACACCCATCGCTTTCATATCATGTATATGCATAAGTGTGCCACACAGATCATTCAACATAGGATCATTTTTCATCAAATTTAATCTCAAGATTAAGTAATGTGAGTTAAATTCATGTAATTACTCAATAATATAATTATATGTATGTCTAGGTTAATACCCTTAAGTGGAAATAGTGATGGTGTTCACATTATAAAGGTTTTCTATAGAAAAATCATAGTGAAACTTCGGCAACATAACGATGGTACTTAAAGATTCATAAAATATTTTAATGAGAGATAAAGGGTTATATAATAATTTTTATATCAAATGGAAAGTAATATTTATGTTAAAAAAATATATCCCAACATTAATAATTGCAAATAAAAGCATAAAATGAAGAATATTCTTGAATAAAGAGAAGAGGGAAATGATCCCTTGATAAATTTTAGAATAGTAAAGACTTAGGTAAATGAAATAATGAGATTAGATAAATGATATATCATTATTATAAAATAAATTTTATAGTTTTGAGATCTTTATAAATTCATTAAAATATAAAAAAATGAGATTAAAAAGGATAAATACAAAGAATGTGTTTGAATTGAAAAGAAAAGAGTGAGGTCTCTTACCTTGAGAGGGTGATTCTAAAAGCTTGGGAGGAGATTCTTGAGAGATTAGGGGTACCTTGGGAGGACTCTATAGAGTTAAGGGAAGAGTAAGGATGTGATCCAAGGTTTTTTAGTGAAAAGGAAGGGGATATTGGGTGGGTTTATATAGAAGAAGATATGGGATTTCATTATTATTTCTCAAACTTAGGTTATGGACTCTATAAAATAAAGTAATCAAAATCACAAATATTCCCATGGTTTTTTACCATGGTTTAAACCAAATAATATTTATTTTATTTATTTTATAATTACAATGGATTATATCATTAAAATATTACCCTTGGTGATGTGGAAATGAGTCATGTCCATAAAGAAATGATTTTAAAACCTTAAATTATAATATAGGTTTTGGAGGATTCATAAAGTCTTTATAAAATTAATAAAATAACCTCAAAATCACATTATTTTAAAGGGAAAACATATATTTGGTCGTGTATACTTTTTATAACATTTATTATATCAAGTTTGCATCATTATGATGTCATAATACACACCATATATTTATACTATATTTAATTTTTACCGGAAAATTTGACAGTCTCAGACAATTATGAAAAAATTATTGTTGGATAATTTTGATGTGATGATTCTAAAAATAATATTTATTTTATCAAAATAATTTTATAAATATGTGATTTTTTATTTTTAAAACAAGAATCGATATTTGTTGACAATTTATAGGTTTTTTTTACAATAATAGTTTTCAAACCCTTATAAAATTACATTTGACTTTATAAAATTACAATATCATTTATATTTAATAAAAATTATTTAATTATATTATTTTTTTAAATATAATTTATTTTTAAAATTCATGAATTCATCAAAATAGAATATCTTAAATGAAATTGCATATTAACCAAAAATACAATTTGTGTTTTATCATTTCAAAATCGAAATCATTTACAAAGTAACAAAAATAAGAAGTAAATATAATAATTATTCCATATAATATACATATTCATATTATTGGGTTCTTGATATATATCCTTTTATTACACCAAAAAAATTCCTAAGGGTAAGTGTGTGATGGTGAGATTTTAATGGGGTGGTTCAGTGTACATGGCTTGGGTCGTGATCTCGATGAGCTTGAACTTACCCTATAAAAGGTTTCAATAATGGTTTAGTTATTAGATATCATCTTGGTATTATTCAAGATAAAATATAAATGATGTTGTCTCCCTTATAATCTCTGATAAATGGGATTCATGGGGTACGATCCTACTGGTCAAGACCATCACTTCCTTTGTTTGTGTCAATTGGATTTATCAAAACCCTATATTTATACTAATCATATTATCACTATTCAGCGACTGTATTACCAATGGTTACGATACTTAACAGTATTTTAGATATGATAGGATATAATAAAACAAAATAAGTGAATAATTTTTATATAATCATAATGTATAATAGGGAGTATAATTTAATCACAAAGAGAATTTTATTTAAAAAAATTTGGGTCATTACATGAACGCAATAGAAAAACCTTTGGTGGGAGATAAATAAAAAAATATTTCAACGTAGGATTTATTGAAACCCAAAAAGAGGATCTTTCACATTAAATTTATAATTAATTTATTTATGATTGGAATAAATGGTTACCTTATCTTATGAACTTTCTCTAATGAAGATGTTGTTGATTATCCAAAACACCCTTTTCCAGATTACCTTCATCATGCTATAAGGATCCAAGTATATAATCCCTCTTGTGGTGATCCAAATGTGATCCTTTCATATTCGAATGATGCTAATTGATTTCTAGGTTCTTCCATAGTGAATCAATTGTCTTACATTGTTCGTGTTGGTTGCATGTAGTTCTTTAGATCTTAAATAAATATCCCTAGCGCTTCTCATTCTTGAGAGGAAGAGAGGTGGAATGGAGAGAGAATTATATTGTGTGCAACGATTCTCAAATATTGATTAACCCTACACAATATACATAATAATCTATTTATAGAGCTAGGTTTTAGGTTAAAATATTATTTAATTCCATATCAGACATTAAATAATATATTAATCATTATTAAACCACATGTAATATAATAAAAACAACATTATTATTTTATGACATGCGCTAACTCACGCAATGATAAATATTATTTACTAGCTTGAAAATAAACATTCATTGACCGAAATTATCTTAGTTCACTCTAATTATTCTTCATTTATTGAATACTTGAATAAATATTTAATTAAATATTTCATTGATTAATAAATAAAATAAATATTTTATTCACAATCCAGTGAATAAATATTTATCAAATATTCACATAATAAATATATTATTTATTAATGAATAAATAACTACTTATTACCTTGTAAATGTTATCAATCAATAAAACTTGAATAAAATTATTCATCGGTCTTGAGAATAATATTTATTCCATTAATTAAATTCAAATATAATTTAATTAGTATCAACAAAAACACTTAATGTGTGACCCTCTTGGATTATTTCTCATTGGCATTAGATAGGATTACCTAAAGTCCAAGATTACTGTCTAGAAATGGGTCAAGGAACCCAAGATAAAGCACTTAATGTCACAATGATGACAACCACATATGAACACTCACTGTGTAATATAATCCTTTTTTCACAATATCACATTAAGTAGGTTTCACATCCATGTCATCAACCTATATGCTTGATACATATTTTTTTTACTATCTTAAATAAACACATCATTACACCATGGCCATTGAATTTAATTCTATAGTTATATTCTAATCAAAGGGTTGATATGTCAAATTATATAAATACGGAAAGGAAAAATCATTCCTTGACTTATTCATAATAACATGTCACTCATGACGCACCCAACATATCTAACTTTCCTATAAATTTCTATCATCATTGTTTATGAAATACACCTAAGTTCATAAGTCATAACACACATTAATAATAATCTTAAAGTATAAGGACCATTACACATGATTGAAAATAGTAATATCTGATGACACCAAAATATGTGGAATTCCTACTAGAGGGTATGTTCTCATAACCTCCCATCTTGTAGTTACCAAGTGACAACTTCATGAGAATAAGTCTCATCCACTTATGAGTACTCACACTTGAAGGTCACATTCTATATATCCCATACTATAATTTTATCTAACTATAGAACTATATTTAAGAATATCATCATGGAATTTCAAGTTTCTCTCCATAGAGGGGAACTACTACAACCTTATCAATGTGATAGATACTCTAGGAAATTATTAAATTAAAGTCATAAAAAATAATGAATAACATGTAATAATATATTTTATTAATATTGAATAACATGTAATAAGATATTTTATTAATATTAAAATCTTAGAATATATATGTAATCAAAGGAAAAACAATTGTTTCTAGGACACCAACTCCAATAAAGACCCACTTGAACTAGAGCCAATTGCCTATGACTTTAATTCCACTAGAACTCACATGATAATCATGTTTTTTTCTGTAAAGGATTTAGTAAATGGGTCTAGTGCATTATATTCTATGGAAATAATGATCATTACAACCTCACCTATCTGAGAAAAATCACTCAAGGGATGATACTTCCAAAGTATGTGCATCATCCAATGATATAATCTTGGCTCTTTTGTGAGATCCATTGTTATAATATTATCAGAATAGAGTGTGATAGGATCTTTACTGCTAGGTACCACATCCAACTCTTAGAAAAAGTTACATATCTATACTTCTCCTTTATCTTTCTTAGAAGCCACAATATACTCAAACTCTATTGTAGAATCTGTGACCATAGCCTGTTTTGAGATATTCCAGCTCATAGAACCTCCATTAAAAGTGAAGATATATCCCATTAGCAATTTAATATATTCTTGATCTATTTGGAAACTATAATATGCATATCCTATAATGAATAGTTCCTCAACACCTCCATAGACTGAGAATATATCCTTAGTGTGCCTCAAATACTTAAGTATAGTCTTGTCTTCCATCCAATGGTAGTCACCCAAGTCAGCTTGATATCTTCTTACCACACTCAAGGTATAGGAAACATCTATCTTAGTACATAACATAACATATATGACTGACCCAATCACTCATGTGTATGGAATCATTATCATCCTTTATCTTTCTCCATGTGTTTGAGGACACATTTTCTTCGAAAGATGAATGTTGTGCAATACTAGAAATAATACTATCTTGGATTGTTCCATACTAAATATATTCAGTATATTATCAATATATGTACCTTAACTTAGTCCAAGAAGCCTCTTAGATATATCATGATAGACCTTGATCCCATTAATATATGTTTTTTACCTAAGTCCTTCATAGAGAAACAATTATTCAACCGGTCCTTAATATACTATAATACTAGTATTTTGTTTCCAATAATTAATATGTTATAAACATAAATTATTATGAAAATTACTAAACTCCCACTAAACCATTTATAAACACAATTATCACATTTATTCTTTATGAAACCAAATTTAGTTATGGAATCATAAAAATGAATGTTCCATGACTTGGATGCTTACTTTATTCCATAAATGGATCTTTATAATTTGAAACCTTTTTTGGAATCATTTGGAGTAAAAAACCCTTCAAGTTGTGTCATATAGGAATATTATTGAAGTATCACATTAAAAAAGGTTGTTTTGACATCCGTTTTCCAAATCTCATATTCATGGAAGGCCGCAATGGGAAGTAAACTTTTTATGGATTTTAGCATTACAACTGGTGAAAAGGCTTCATCATAGTCAATACCTCAACACTATTTAACCCCTTTTACAACTAGTCATGCCTTATAATTACTAACGTGTCCATCCATATCAAGTTTCTTCATGAATTACCAGTTATAACCAATGGTATTTACATTCACTAGAGAATCTACCAAAATAAATACTTGGTTATGGTATATGGAATCTATTTCAGAATTCATGGATTCTTTCCAGTTGGAAAACTCTTTTCCACTTACTAATCCCTTGTAGTTTATGGGATCATTATTATCAACTAATAATGAGTCACCATACTAATACTATTGAACCATATTGTTCTTGTTCTCTAACCTCTCTTATACTCCTATGCAGTACTTATGTCTCCAAAACATCTTCTTCTATGGGGATTTGTGGGATTTTTTATGTTCCAACTATTGTGTATCTTGATCCTAGACTTCATTGAAGTCTATCTCACTCCCAATATCTCTTTTATATATATGATTCTTCTTAAGGAATATAAGATGTCTATTAACCACAACCTTTTTGTCTGGAGGATTTTACAGTAGTATCCTCTTGTTTCCTTGGAAAATCCTATAAAGATGCACTTTTTGTCTCAGTGTTCAAGTTTATTACCTGAAGAGACCTTAACAAGATATTTGTATCCCCACACATGTAAGTATAACAACACATGTTTCTTTAAATTCCACAATTGGTATGGAATACTATCTACTGCTTTAGTTGGAACTCGATTTAGTATGAATGTTTTTATTTGTAATGTGTATCTCTAAAAATAAAATGGAAGACTCACATGAATCATCATTGATCTCATCATGTCCAACAATCTTTAGTTCCTCTTTTAACTTACACCATTCCACTAAGGTGTCTAAGTATGAGTGAGTTAAAATAATATCCTAAAATATCATAAATAATCAATAAAGTATTTATTAAGATATTCTCCACCATGGTCCTAGTACAGTTTCTTAATATTATTACCAAGATGGTTCTCAACTTCATTATTGTATTCCTTTAATTTTTCAAAGGAATTAGACTTATACCTCATTAGGTAGATATATCCATATCTACTTAAATCATCAATAAAAATTATGAAGTATGAGTACCCACCCCTTGCTTCAATTGGAAATGGTCTGCACACATTGGTATAGACTAATTCAAGAAGCTATTTGGCCCTTTTACCTTTTCCAATAAATAGGCATTTTTTTCATTTTTCCTTATAAACATTCATGATATACACCAAGGGTTTTTAGTTCAAAAGAATCTAAATATCCATATTTATGTAATTTATTCAAACATTTTTTATTTACATAACCTATCTGGTGATGCCATAATTGGGTGTGGTATGATTCATGTGAAGAAGTTTCATTATCTATTTTCATTAGTTGGTTTTTGTAATCCAACACATAAATATCATTATTTAAATGTGCCTTTCCATAAAAAATTCTATATTTATAAAAGAAGAAAAATGTATTCATAAACATGAAAATAAATCCATACATATCAAGTATAGATACAGATATAATGTTTTTGGTAATTTATGGCTCCTAATAAAAACCTTTCAAAACCAATATCATTCTCATTGGCAACGTAAGGTGGTAGTCACTAATATATACAACAGTAAGTTTAGCTTTCATTGGATGCTTTTAGATATACCTATTATTAGTTAATCTTTATAAATCTACTTGGTTATTATATTTTAATACATACATGAGAACCAACATCTATATCTAATACCCAATTTGTAGAAACAAATTAATTTCACTTGATAACAAACATACCTAAAGCTTTCTCTTGATTCTTTATTTGGGTGAAATTTTTATTCCAGTGGCCCTTCTTGCCACATGTGAAACATGAAACATCCCATTCCCTTGTTTTACCCTTTATCTTTCACTTATTGGAAGGGAATTATGAAGAATATTTAGCTTTAAATCTCTTTGCTTGACCTTTCTATTTGTTCACCATAAGGACAAAATGATTTTCACACTTCATCTCATAATCTACTTAGAAAGGAAGAGTAATAAGATCTTAGAGATACTTCTCAATATTGTTCCTATTAAATTAACAACAAAGCTGGAGAAGCTCTAAGGGAGTTATGTAAGAATGAGATTAGTGCACAGTTGATAAGGGAGTTTAAACCCTAGAACCTCTAGATGCTCAATGTAGCCAATGAGCTTGACTATGTGAGGCCTAACCAGTACACCCTCTCCAAGATTTCTCTAAAAGAGATCCTTGGATATCTCACACCATTATCATCTTTCTCTCTCCTAGTAAAGACTAAGGAGATGCTTGGGTATTCTATAAGAATCCATGTTTATGTGAGACTTCATGAGTTTACTATACATAGATGATATCATAAAACATTGAACACCACCCATGTCATTTAAATATTTTTTATAGACTAGGAACTCTTCATCACTCGCCACCTTTCCAGGTAGATTAAGTTTTGAGGATTCTAGTGCATAAGATTTCCATTCATGGTGTAACATAACCCAAAGGCATTTAAACCACTCCTGGAAGTTACTTTCATTTAGGATATGGTATTTCTCCAATATAGATCGTGAGGATAATGTGGATGATTAAATTTCCATTATTCAAAAATTTAAAAGATAATATTATTAGTAATTTTCTTTATTAAAAATTATGTGAGAAGTAATAATAATAATAATAATAATTAAATTTTTATTTATTATTAAATATCCCACTAATAAATCAAGTCCCAATATCCCTCACCATTTAACTTGTAATTTCTAGTTACTTTGACATTATAGTGTAAAGGATCCATATTTACTTTCTTATAATCTATACAAAGGCCATGAAAATTACTAGAAAGTATTTAGGTAGGCAGTCTTTCCAATTGAGGGCTTTTAGCTCCTTGATCTTTTGAGTAGACTCCCCAATCCAAAAACCATGACTCAAATTTCCTCAACACTTGCCTTTAAATTTTAATTGGATAGATAGAGTCCATTAAACCCAATATATATTTAGTTAAGTTTGCATGTTATCTTAGTTAAGACTTTGATAATTAAAATTACCTATAACAGAGGATGAACCAACACTTAAAATATGGGTTCATCTTAATTCAAATGATGGGAGTATTAATGAATTATTATTTACTTGAGGGATTTTGTTTTATTATACATAATTTTTTTCTTATTTTATATTTTACATACCTTGTTAATATTAAGTGGATTTTACTTAAGTGATTAACCATGTTTTGATAAAACATTTATGTATAATCAATTTATTTATATTCCATATTTTTATATTTATTCATTTATTTATATGATTTCAGTCATGCATCTATAAAATAAGTAATACATAATATAGAAATAAATAAAAAAATAAATGACCCAATCATGAGCTTATCTAAGGGTTAATTTATTGAGTGTAAAATAAATCAACCTATAACCTCAGGGAAAACTCCTTGTACCAGTCTTGGAATAAGTTAAATCATTCCACCTATCCAACTATGTATCACCTGGGTTGGCATCATCCTAGTTCCATCTTTAACAGCCTCCATACACCTTTGGATACTCTATTTATTACAAGTATTTATAACTCATACATGGGTGATGGGAACCAAATGATTGGTTAAGGGGGATTACATAAATATCCTTTAACACTTTAGTCCTACATAATAAATAGGGGAGGGATGAATAACTAGACATCATATTTATTTTAATAATTAATAATTACAAACCCATGTAATAAATTAAATTAAATAAAAAAAAATGCATACACAGGTCTTGTTCAAGCTCATGAATGGTTATACACATGCAATGAATATGAAAAATCCCTCGGTATGTTCATCGTATGAGCGACTACACAATGTGTGAAATTTAGCTAAACATCATGTATCTCACATGTTTTGTGTCTGATTTTACTTTCCAAATCACTCAGAGTTTATTTTGGATGTAGGAGTTAATTTACTACATAATATATATGCAAAATACACATTGTGTATCTCATTAATACTCTAGGTTATCAATATCATGCAGTTTTACCATGTATTTAAACACACATCTTGCATGAATTTCACCACTAAATTATGTAGGACACGTGAAGTGTATGAAAAATGACTAGAAAATTCACTTATATCCATGATTTGTAACCATATAGGTAAGACAAAAACACATGGAAATAGGGTAAATCCACGATTTCCCTAACTGTGGCTGATAAAGTCATTATAATAGGGGTTTTCAACTACCATAGTTTAAACTGTGGAAGTAGGCCATGTATAGATATGGTTTAAACCATGTAATTATGTATCTATAACCATAGTTTAACCATAAAAAATGGCCCCTAATACCGTGGTTAAAACTATGGAAATTAAATGCCACAACCATGGTTTTAACTGTGGAGATTGGAATTCATATCCACGGTTAAAACTATGGTTATATCCTATAGATTATATGAAAAAAAAAAGTTCTAATTCCATGGTTTAAACCATGTCTATATCCTCCAGATTCCAAAAAAACTCTTACCATGCAGGCTATAGCTGTCATAACTCAAATCCTCCAACTACTTCAGCTTATAACATCACTCATATCCTCCAGATTCCAGTAAAAAAAAATCATTTAGCATTTAAATTATTTTCATAACTATCATAAATACCTTTAATGAATCATCAAATAATGTTTAACTATTTTATTATAACCTAAAATGGATGAAATGAAATGATTCAATACAATATCTGGTATTCAAAGTAATTTCACAAATCATGATGCACTCACATCACTAGTTGTGTTGTATGAATTATGTATCAATAAATTAAACTATAACTCTTGTTTTTTATGAGATTTATTACATAATTCCATATGTCACTCACTTTCACTAAATCGTTCTAGAGATAATATACTAACACACCCACAAATTTCATGTATTCAAACTAAACTCAAAGGAAATTCATGCATACCAATACATAAGAAATTAAATGGAAATATATAATGGAAGTAATTGTGGAAAAAAATCCTAAATAATCTATAATATTGTGTTCAAAGCTTCAAACTATTGCTAGAAATCAAAACCCAACTACAAAGGCCACTTTTCATTACCTGAAACATCATGCATTCAGTTTTTATGCACAAAAGGTGTTATGTATAGTGAGTGAGAACATAATACTTAGTAAAAATTACAAAAAACTCTGTTAACTCAAGGAGTTAGTATGTGAATATATAAATAATAGTGTAATGCCAAAAATGGTCAATTTCCTTCAGGACCAATTATGCCATACCTTGGAATTTCATAACTCATCCCATCATAATCCCCATATAAGTGACCATTACCATAGCTCAAACATACCACAACATGTTTAGTGATAAAAATCTCATACATCACTAATACCACGACATATTACATCATTTCTTTCCCATGAAAACTCATGCTGTCATTTTATTCCCCCTGCATAGCATATGAAATCAACCTGAAAATACAAATCCATTATTTTTATTAAAATTCATAATTTATGCAACCCAATATACATAAATAGCCTCTATCAAGGTCTCAATATCCTATATTTTAGGTCATGGTTAATTACCCAACCATTACCCAATTTTTATTCCTATGTAACCATTTAAGGATTTATTTCCAGATTTATGACATAAATCTAGCATGTAACTCACATCTTAATAAACCCAGTTAAGGAAGATCATCACATATTCTAGTTTAACATACATTGGACATTCTTCCCCAATTAAAATCAATACTATATTCCTCTTACACATTTTTTCTAGCATTTATCATACCATTTGACATGAACCAATCTTTCACTTTGGTAAAACAAGGTCTCAGTATCCCATATTTAATGTCAAGGTTAATTACCCAACCATTACCCAATTATTCTTCCTATGTAACCATTTAAGGATTCATTTCTAGCTTCATTACATATAAATTCATCATCTAACTTGCACCTTAACAAACCTGGTTAAGGAACACCATCATATGTTCTTGTTTAACATACATTGGACATGCTTAAAATCAATACCATATTCCTCTTAAACATTTTTTCTAGTATTTAGAAAACATTTAAAGCCTAACAATATTACACTTTGGTAAGATCAAGCATATTTCCAACAACCCAAGAACTATATGTGCTTTCTATATGTTTATTATCCACTTTATACTCTTAGAATACAATTCCTAGCTTTGTATAATCCATCAAAGATATAATAATAATGCCTATAAATCTTTCAAGCTTGAGGTTAATCCACAAAATTTTCTTGGACATGCTTATCCCTCTTAAACACTAATTTCCACATGCATAAATGACTAATTCAGTAGAAATCGTACCCCTTAAAACCACAAAGTTGTGTATAACTTATCACGAGGGCATAATGAAACTTATAATTCCACCATATTAAATTAAAAATCACTATTTCACACCTAATATACCATTATTCCCATTCTTTCTTAATTTTTTAGCCTTATTTACCTATCCAAAATCCTCACATTATTGTCCATTTCTCTTAGGAATTTCATATTCACCTTTCCCCAACAAATTCATCAGTTTAAACCTGTCCAAACTTAATTTGAACCCTATATCACCATTTTAGTGTCACAATCATCATTCTAAAAATACAAAAACCCATTTATCACTAATTAGACTAATTACTAATCAAATAAACACATAAAAGTAATTTAAATCAATAAGTATTCCATAATTAACATATGAACACATACCAAGGCCAGGAGAAAGTGATAGGTCGTCTAACTCAAAGAGGATAAGCAATTATCTTATAGTATAGACGCATAGCTTATCTAAGAGCATAAGGATTTAGTAATCTAATGAACTAAAATAAATGAAAAGGTAATTATCCATAATTCAAAAACATGTTGGAATAGTGAGGTTAAAAGAAAATTACTCAAGTGATAATTTTAAAATTTGTTTTAGTTAGTGATTGGTGCTTCAATTTTTGTTTCCTAAAAAAGTTTATGTTACTTAATTACTCAAGTAATAATTTTAAAACATATTAGAACAATATAAGAAAAAATAATAAAATTCATTTTGGAATAATATTTCAATGAAAATTTCATTATTAAATAACTTCATGTTAAAATTTATGTGTAAAATTAAGAAACTATAAAATATAAAAGGAAAATTAATTAACATCATAACATACATACAAAATTTCTCATTAAAAATCATTTTTAGAATTTATAAAAATAAAAAAATAGACAGAAACAAAATTAAAGGAAAATTGGTGGCCTGACCACAAATATATTTTCTTAGGAAAGTGAATTATAAACATATATTTGGATTGAATAAATATTTACAAGAAATAAAAAATATGAATTTTGATGACCACTTTATGAATCAATAACCATAGTATAGTATGTGTTATTAAATAGAGCATCAAATAATTAACTGTAATTAAGATGATTCCCCTACTGAAATAAATTTGAGGAAATTGGATTTTTGTTAATGAAGTTAGAATAAAAAATGATATAAATACAAAAAATTGTATAATTCTAAAAATAATTGTAGAATCTTGTTTTAAAGACACAAGTAAACCATGAGAAATATAATATTTATGTTATGTTTTTACACAAAGTATTATATTTTATGAATTATGATATTCCAGCATCAAACTTAGCATTAGATCATGTTGAGAAAGTGAGATATATAGGAAACTATGGAAGCAAACATGTGTGATGTGATCCATTCCCAAAAAAGTATATCATAGAATAAATGAATCATCTAAATCTTTTGTTGATAAAAGTAAAGAAATTTCAAGTGAGTTATAACTTTTGAATTCATGGTAAAATAATAATATGAAGCAATAATTAAAGTTGTCACTTAAGAAATCCAAATATCAAGCTTAAATAAAGTTGATAAAGGTGCTGAAAGGTTTTTAATCAAGTTATAAGTAATAAAAAATAATGAATTGAGATTGAATAATTTTGTGTGAATCACTAATTCTAATTTATTATTGATTAATATATTTATTGAAGGAAATTATTTTACCATTCAAAACATGGAAATTCAAAGGGTGTAGATATACAAGAAAATTACAATGAATGATTTCAGGAATTTTTCAAACACAGAATAGAAGAATAGAAATTGTAAACAAAAAGAATGTAAATAAGAAGAATGTAAATATAAATTAGAAGATGAATAGAATAATGTAAACAATATACTATAAGGAAATGGTATCAAGGTTTTGAGGTAATTTCAGGGTTTATTTGTACTATTTATAGTTGGAGGAGGGGGAATAAGGTAAATTAAACAAATATGATTGAAAAGTGGCTTTAAGTAGTCCAATTCGTAATTCAATTCCCAATAAAATAACTTTTTCATTGGATATAAGGATTTTTTTTCAATATGTTTCACTCATTATATATCCTAAAACCACAAGATAACCCAATTATAAAATTTTATAAGAAGAGTACTAACACTAAACTACATTTAAAGAATCGAGTAGACATAGAATACTGATCACCAAAACCTTAACATGAAGAAAAATTCATTTAGTTTGGTTGGTGAGACATAGACAGTTCAAATAGGAATGATGATATTACCTATCATGGAAGAGGAATAATATTTGTAATTTTTTTTCTCCAATTTTTTTCTATAAAAATCAAAGGTTAAGGAGTTAATGGGTTGTGTGTCTGCAAAAAACTAATAAAAAATGTTTTACTAAAATGAGAATAATATTTTGAGAAAATTATGGATAGATGAAAAATAGTAGTTATTAAAGGAAATATATTGATACAATAACATATACACTAACTTTAATATATTATTTCTTAGATTGATTATAGTTTTTTATCAAGAATAAGCAAACATGAATATATAAAAAACATAAAAAAAAATTAGTTTTGAAAGAAAATATATAGCTACTTACACTGCTTATAGTACTTTATCAAGAATATACCAGCTTGAATATACAAATAACATAAAATATTGGTTCGGAAAATTTTATTATTTATCAAGAATATAAACCTACCTGAAAAATAGTACTTTATCAAGCACATACATTCCTGAAAATTATTAGTTATGTAAGGATATATATTAAGACAATAACAGGCCTACTCGAATATATAAATAACATAAAAATGGTAGTTTGCATGAAAATATATACCTTATTTCATTTATCATAGTACTTTATCAAGAACATGCCTGCTTGAATACATAAATAACATAAAATAGTGGTTTTCAATGTGTATTATTTAAATAAGTGGAAGAAAATGTTTTTTTTCAACGTGATACACTTCTAAAAAATCTTTTATCACATTTGATATGTTCTATAGATAGTTTTCAATGATTTTTATCAAATATTCTCTGGTGATATGTAAATCGTATAGTAGTTCCTATCATTTTTAGTATACTTGTAATCTCTAGGTAATATCAATACTATCGTAAGGTGGGTATGATCATAATGTAAAAGGGAATACAAAAAATAACCAATATACATAGCTGTAAATTTACATAAATATAAAAATTTAAGGATAATAAAAGATATTTGCTTCAATAAAAATTCATATGATTTCCCCTAAAGGAACCTTGAACAAAAACAATCCAAAAAAGAAAAGAGATTGTAGCATAAAACCTTTTCCACTTTGGTAACTTTTAAATCATAATCCCATGAAATAATAATGTCAAATGAAAAATTAAATATCATGAAAATAATTATATTCAATAAATATTATGTCAAAATGGTAGTATATACACCACATAAAATAAATTAGGTGCACAATAATAAAATATTCCTCAAAGAAGGAAAAATGAGATGAATTCCCATACCATGAGTCTGACTCATCAAATGTGTTCTTTATATTCAAAAATAATAAAATTAGTTTAATTATTTAATTTCTTAATAACCTTTTTCAATTTTATTATTCCTTTTATATCACTTATTACTTAATCATTTAAGTTCACATTAGGCATTTTGACAATATTCGATATATAAGTCCAAAATGACTTTGGTAAGTTGACTATGGTCAAAGAGTTAATAATTTAATCATCTAAATAATAATATCCATTACTTAATTATCATTTTTATATGAAAACTATAATTTTAAAACCAATCATGAAATATGGTTATGAAAAAATAATTGTGTTGCAATCATGGAGACGGTGGGTCATACGTACGCATGAGTAACGTTTCCATTTTAAAAAATCATTATAGAAAGAAGTAAAGTATCATTTTATATTTAAATAATTATCACAATATCATAAATATCATATTAATTATTTAAATATACTTATATATATCATCCATGTGATGTGGTGATGAAAAACGAATCATAACACTTCATGGAGGTGGTAGTCCACACATACGCACGAATGACGTTATCGTTTTTCATTGAATGGAAAGGTAAGAAGTTAAATGATATATTATATTTTAATAATTATAAATATGTTATGAATATCATATATAAACATTAATTCTGTCATTATAATCCATCCATGAGATATGGTGATGGAAAACAAATTACATCGGTTCATGAGGCGGTAGTCCGTCGTACACACGAATGATATCTTTGTTTCCCATTAGATGGAAGAGGATATGGATATAAGTTGTGACATTAACATAACAATACCTTAGTGTATTTAATATATTTTTTTATTATATAATCATGGTTAGTGAAGATTTTAATGAGGTGTAAGAAGAAATAAAACTAAATCATGCGGTTAAAACTATACCTCTTCTTTGGGAAAGTCCCCTTTGATTAACACTTTAAGCCCTATAGGTTTGGTATTCTTCCTAAAAAAGACCACTAAAATGAGGGTATAGATTATATTAAGGTATTTGGTCATTTATTGTCCAAAAAAATGGTTTCTATGTCTTAAGGAATGAGAAGAAGAGGTTCCCTTTTATAAGATAAGGGACACTCTTGGAATTTCTCAAAATATTAAATTAATCTAAATTAATTTTTAATTAAAAATGGCTCAAAATGATTTATTTAGAATATGGGTTGATTATGGGTCTAAATTATCTCATAAAATAATTTTTTGACAAGTTTAAGTCATATTTTCACCCTTATTATTTGGTTTTAACCCCTCGTTAACCCCTTTTACAGAGTGACAATAAGGATTATTAATCTTTGAGGGTCAATATAGTTACTATAAATTAATAAAAAGTCCAGAAATGGAAATTTTTTTATATTATAAACCATATCCTAATCACTTGGATGAATCTAAAATTTTTATAAATTTTATATCATTTAATAAAATATTATTTATTATAAAATATCATTAATGTCAATTTTTGGAACTATTTGTTACTTTGATTTTAATAACATCAAGAAAACAATTAAAATTTGAATAAAATATTTTATTATGTCACTAACATTACATTTTTATATATATAATTTTTTATCACATTAATTATCTTAAATTATATTTCTTTCAATATTTTTAATATCATTTATTTGATTTTTCCATTAATTGAATAATTATTGAGTTAGCGTGTATAAGAATTTAAGATAATTATTTATTAAATAAAAATAAAAATTAAATTACCATGATGAATATAAATCATTTATATTTAAAAATAATATTTATAAATGGATATATCCTCTCCTTTTTCCATGTTAAAAATATTATAGTTATTAAAAACAAGAGTGTGACATTTTTTACTTTTCTTTACAAAAAAATACTATAATGGTCATAATCACACCAAAATAGAAAAAAATACATATAAATGAATTTAGGATGATTATGGATGAAATTTATCCATAAAATAAAATTTATTCAAGTTTTGGGGTCATTTTATAGTCCATATAATTTTATTTTTAACCCTTAATTGCCTAATTTACCTTTTACCGTGGTAACAAAAATCACTAAAGTTACTATTCATATTAACCAAAAATAAAAGGAAACTATTTATAAGATTCATACCTAATATTTAAAAATATTTAATCCATTTTTCAAAATTCAAAACATTGAAGTGGTGGAATTAAATTTAAAATTAAATCGTAAAAATGCAATGAAAAACAGTTTTTCAAAAAAATGTCCTTTTTAAATATAAAAAAGTATTTATGATAAATTCAAGTATAAAATCCATTTAAAACCCATAATTAGATTATTTTAAATAAAAAAGAACTAATTAAATTTTAAAAATAATCTAATACATAATTTTATTTTGTAAATACTTTAAAATAAAATACAGTTTTCAATAAAAAACGCTATTTTTCACTATTCATTGAAAAATAAATCTTTTCAGAAAATTATCAAAAAATTATCCTAAGATAATTTAGAAATTTTGATTTAAAAAATTAAGTTAATTTTATCAAACAAATTTTCTAAATTTTATATAAATTAATTATATTTTTTTCTCACAAAAAAATAAAAAAAACTTTTTTGAAGAAAACGTATTTTTTAAGAATAAAACGACTTTACTAAAAAATCGAGTGCTTATTTAAAAATAATCAATTAATAGATTATAAATTAGTATTACTATTATATATTTCATAATTTTATTAATATTATTCATTCTCACCAATTTAATGGTTAGGTTATAATGGCCACATTTAAATAATAATAATTCATTGTTCATTTAAGCTCGGTGTTGCATATCTTGTACGCTATCAAACATAGTCTTTATTTTTTTTTAAATATCAGGATATTAAATTATCCCCCATTTAATAAATTTCAACCTCTAAATTTTAATTCATTCTCAATACCCAGGGGTTTGAATTTTCAAAATACCTTTGTTGAAATCCCACATCGTAAATAGGGTTAATAAAACTTCCACTTGAAAAGAGATAAAAGGGAAGTAAAAAGGTCATATGAAATAACACATAAAAAAGTTTCCATGTAAGAGAACATAAGTGGGAAGTGAAAACATGGATATGGAAGAAAAACTAACTCCCAAGGACTGATATAGAGTAATAGAGAACATGGTCATGAGAAAGTTAACCGGTACAAAACTATAAATATATGATGGGTTAGAAGGTCGTTGATTTCTCAGTGAGAAAAGTAAATGGATAAAAATTTTATTTCAAGATCCTTTTCCAATATTTTATTAATTTTGTTATCATCTATACTAAAATCATAAGTAAATATACTTACTTGGAAAGTAGAGTTTCATCTTTAATCAATTTCTACCACAATCTCATCTCTTACTCCAAATGATGAGTATTAAAGATGAATTTTTCATGCCTAAAGCACTAGATTCAACTTATAATGAATCACATAATCCTAAAATAGGATAATAAGATATACCTCATATATTTATAGATTACCCAAAACCAAAATGGTTATCAAATGGTATTATAATTCCCAAAATGAATAATCCTTCATATAAAGAAATACAATATTAATCACCAAAACCCCAAAAATAACACCCAAATATTAATTTAGATCATTTGATAAATATAAAACCTTAAAATTAATCAAAATATTTCAAACTAAGATTGAAACCCAAATATTATAAGGATTTGATCACATATTCCTCCAAGATAACATCATTCACTCTTAATTTCACATACCAAAAATGTATATTCCCTAATAATATAATCTCATAAATAACCTGAATCACCATAAAGCCACATTAAAATCATATTTACCACCAAAAGATAATTCAAACTTTAATCTTAAATTAAAATCCCATAATTTTCTATTTACCTTAATCATATAAGGTTCCCAAAATAGTGGACATCTTTCAAAATAACATTAATCTCCTAATCACCAAATTTCTTATCAATCTCATGGTTATCTCTATGATAAAACATATATTTCCAAAAATATAATGAACACCCTCAATAATATCACTTTATAACCTCTAAGGTTTTCTATATAACTCATTTTTTCACAAAATCAAATAATTTATCATCAATCACATATTAACCTAAAGGCTTATTTATCCCTTTATCATATGTCCTTAAATGAGTGTCTCCAAAATTATCACTTTTTACTACACCAATTTTCAAAGGTATCTATTTCCTCTATTTATGTTTCCAAATTTTGAAAATAAAATCTACTATAAAATGTTTTAATATCATTGATAAACACTTTATTCAACTCCTTTCTTAATACATTAACCATTATTCATCATCTTATTCAATGATATGAAATATTTCCTTATGATTAATCAATATCACTCGATCATGATTCATACTTATATCATAAGAAAATAATTCATACCTTAAATCTTGACATCGGGATATTCCTTTATACTATTGATATCCCATTTATCTTCCAGAATTTAGTCCATGTCTCCATAAAATAATTATTCAAGTACTTGGTGGTATTTCTCTTGTTGAACGAGGTGCATGAGTCAAGATTTTTAAATCAAATAAGTGATATACCATTATCCAAAGAAATTTTATAGAAATAAAAAGGTTTTGGATAGATCAAATAGTTTCTTGTATGTGATTTGGATGCTCAAAAATCTTTCAAGATCATATGAACATTATTTTTCCATGATAGTGGTTATTAAATAATTTGGAAGGGATAAGAAGGTTGTGTGTGATACTTTTCCTTCCATACTGATAAAATATCTTTAATCTATAGAGAAGAATATTATTAAAACATGAAATGCATGTTAAAATGAAAATGTTCCTTGTAAATAAAATTCCATTAGAAATTATATAATACTTTAACCTTTAAAAATATCATTAATAACTCCAACATTAAAGAATTTTTTAACCTAAAAGGTTTTCCATTTACATCCCCAAAAGGTAACATTATTATTCTGAAATAACCCTTCACGTTAAACCTAAGGGTTACATATACTTCAACCTAATAAAACATCTCCCAAAATCTCATTAATCACTATAAAATATCATCAGTTAAAACCACAAAATAGGGTGTCTACACCTTTAAACATATATTCAATATTAAACTTATAAACCTATGATGGTACCCATAACTCTTAAGATAACCTGTCATGAAAACATCATAACCACCAAAGGTGTCTAAACCCTATTTTGATACCAATTTTAAGGAAATGGCCTTAAACATCACTTATTATAGTGTATTTAGACTATATTTCAATTTATTAAATTCCAAAATATCCTTTAGGTTTATATATTTAGAGAGTTAGGTCATAAATATTACATAACAAACCCATATATTACAAATAGGACACTTCTACTCAGTATCAATTTTGTTCACAATATTAAAATTTTAAAATAAAACAAGATTTATTTTTATGAAAAATATTCACAACTTTCAAATTGAATTATTCATTTCCTTTACCCATCCTTAACTGTTCTTTCCCAAATTTACCTAAGTTTTTATGGTTAAGCGGTCGCTTGTAGTGTAGCTTAGGTTGTCAAATCCTCGGAGACCTAAGAAGAAACCTATAGACACATACATTCTATGGATTGTTTTTGGATATGAAGTGGCCAACTTTGGGGTTGATTTTTTATGGGTTACTAGAGAACTAAAATTTTAAGTGAATTCAAATTAAGAGAATGAGTTGATCTTAGGTTATCACTTAGGATGGATTGGATGCATTCCTTTTCTGACTATTTCAATTTCTTATATTTATTATGGGTTTATTCAAGAAGATCAAACAATTTCATCACTTACTAGTTTAATAACTACACAACCTAATACTAATCACCTATACACTTGTAGGATCATATTTTTTAGCACTTCAAGGTAAAGGTTTGTATTAGAACTTAAAGTGTGCGGCCTTAAAATTCAATAAGGATGAAGAAGTTTTAAAATTGTTAAATGAAATTATCAATTAAAAGAAGTGATTAGAATTTAATGGAGTGATAAATAACATCAAATTCATACCCTTTATAATCCATTTAATCAATCCATAAGTGGGTTATCCCCCCATTGATTATATGGTTTCAATGGAAGTGGTAAGTAGACTCATGAGGGAGGAATTCAAGAAGTGAAAAAAACAATAAAAAGAAAACGATCACTCCACTATTGTGTGAATAATTTCACAAGGTATGGTGTGAATAAATTCACACCTTGAGGAAAATTTATCAATTTGATATTAATAAGAACATTATAATAGGAAATTAAGAGGTTTTATTAGAAATTGAGGTGATTCTAACAACTTACAAGAGAGTGAAATGTTGTTACAAACACAAAGTGGTGGCTTAACATTGCAATGAAACCAAGCACAAAATATGCCTCAACTCCTTCACCACCACTAAATTAAATAGTAATTTAAAGATTCTTGGGTCTATACCCCAACATTATAGGTCTTCCCACTTGAGTATGGTAGTCTTAGGGTGGTCGAAAGTTTGTGGAATTTGGACTTTTCCACCCTTGACCCGAAATGGAAGCCAGTTTGCATACACCAAATAGAGGTACCTAAATGAGTTTCTAGATGGAATAATTTGGATATTACATAGAAGAAAAAAATGGATATTCAGATGTCCCATGATATCTTGTAAATTTTCTGTTCAAAAGGATTTTTCTTTCGAGATATGAGTGAAATGGTGGGCTTTTTTTCTGGGATGAAAAATTTGGCCCAGAATTACATCTTCAACTTGGCCCACCTATAACTCCATTAAAACATCTGAATTATCTTAGGACACTATTTAATTAAATGTTCCCCATTATTTATTCTATCTCTATTTCAATTTTTATAATCATTGGTCTTGGATCTTGGCAGCTACAGTACTTTTATTGGGTTTTTGTCTGGTTCACTTCGCCCAAAATGTTCTTGGTTCAAGGCCCATTTGGTGGTCTTACAATGAGAATCTTAAAGTACTAAAAAGGAATTAATTTTTCCTTATAGTATGGAGGACCTGAAAATAAAATATGAAAATAAAATCAATACCATTTTGTGTTTTATGAGGTGTTCAAAAATGTACCATGAAATAGTTCATTTTAAAAAGGAATTACAATCATAATATGAAATAATATTCAATTTGTAAAAGGAAATAAAAATATTTTTTATGATTAATGAAGCACATGAATATTATATATATTAACAATTAATATTATCCTACTTCAGTGGCTAATCACACCCCCCCAACTTGAGTTTTGTTAGTCCCGAGCAAAATGTATCTCAAAAATATGAAATTTTAATTCCCTTTTCCAAAAACATTTTAATACACATTGCTTACCAAAATACCTCATAACAAAAAATTATGAAACTCATAAAAATAATTTAATACATGGTAGGTTCACAAGCATATCCCAATCCCAAGCTCATTTCTTTGTTCAAATTCATCGCCACATTTCATCCAGTTTCAATTAAGCATGATGATGAGTTGTGTGTCACAATAGACCTGGGGGTTCATCTTTATTCAAGGGAGAAAATATGGAAGTTCTAGAAGGAATCACATTTTAATATTAAGATGAGTATTCATTTTTTCTATTTTTTTCTATTTTTCCATGGTAATTGAAATTGAACTCAATCGAGTCAACCCATGTAGCGAGACTTTGCCGATGACTCACAGGATCAAATGACTTAGGTAACCAAGTGAAGATCACATAATCGAGAATCATCTCAAGTTTACTCAATTAAAAGCAAATTCAAATTACCAAAAATAGAGATAAAATTCCCAACTCCTGGCTAAAAAACTATGGAGTCACGATCCCCAAGTGTCTAAAGCCACACATTAGGTAAATTCATTGCTCTATGCGTAATTTATTTTTTTCTTTTGATTTTTTTTAATACTCATGTTAAAATTAAAACGATCACCAAACCTATGCCATTTATTATGGGACCCCATGAACTAAAATTAATACCCCACAATCTAAAGGATGTGTGTTGTGAATTTTTTTATTAATTGGATGAAAATGTAAATGGTGAAGAATCACATCGGATAACTACACTTTCCAAAACTATGATCATGAACTTAAACTTGTATTAAAGTAAAAATAAAGGCATGAAAAATTATTTGATAATCAGTTTAAAAGTTTAAAATGTGTATTATCATGTTCAAGGTTAAAGAAAATTTTCCTTCTATTAAGGCATTCATTTTTTTCATTTCAAATCAATTTTTTTATACACATAAAAGCAATTTTTTATTTCATCTCCCCAAAAATTAAAATAACACTATCCCAGTGTTTAAAGAAAATAAAATTTAGAAATTGGGTAGAGGTAGAGAAGAGGATTTCAAAAATAAAATTGAAAATGAAAATCATGGAATGAAGTCACCTGGTGGTTAAAGTTGATGCTCGTGTTACTCTCATTTAATCCCTTTGATCTCCTTGTCACATGTAGGCTCCTCATGGATTATTGATGACTGAGTTTGAACTCGTGATGGAATTTGGTTCCATTAAAAACATGAAACTTCTTAAGCTTATAAATATCACAATCAAACAACATTAGATCACAATAGAAACCCCAAGGTGTTCCCTTAACTAAAAACAAACAAAGACAAAAGGCAAATGAAAAAAGGTACCTATTTATTTTAGCATACCAAAGACCAATACTAGGAACATGTAAAAATTATATATATATATATATTTATTTCAAATATAAGTGTATATATATATAAAAAATAGGATAATGAAGTAATATAAGCCATAGTTCAGTGGTAGGTGCACTCCCCTATCTCCCTTCGGTCACGAGTTCGAGTCCCGTGGTTTCGCCGGTCACGACGGGGTTGTCCCCATGACCTACGATGTGGCATTTTTCCCAAAAAATGATTTTTTTTTTATTTTTTATTTTTTATTTTTTTTCATTTTTTTTTTTGAAAAACTATAAATAAAAAAAAAATAAAAAATAAACTTAGAATTCAGGTTGCCTCCCAGAAAGCACTTAGTTTTCTATCATTAGCTCAACATGAACCCCCAACTTACCCAACACTAACTTCAAGAATATTAAGGATTATATTTTTCAACACTTACATTAGATAATTATTGAGTATCCATTGGGTTTGGAAGGAATGTTTGGAAATTGATTCAAGAATAATATAGGTCCCATTGAAAGGGATAATCCTAGGAATATAAAAAAGGGTTCATCCAATTGTTTTTTTAATATTTCTTAAGACATCATGGAGAATTTTATTATCATTAGAATTGAGAGAGGATAAAATTATGACAAAATATTTTTGATTATCCTGTATAAAGGAAGACTTGGAAGAGGATGCATGGACCTTAAATTTGATCTCAGTTTGGTTAACAGATTCAAACACAGGTTGGGACATTGAATCAAACTCAATTTCATTTTCAAAATTTCTCAATAGACTTGGTTAATTTTGAATAAAATATTAAAACAAAAAATTGGATATATCAGTTTCAAGAATGGATATGGACTTGAAGTTTTTATTTCTCCCAATGGTTCAGTGATTTTTGGATCTGTAAAACCATCGATTGGGCAATATTTAGGATACTCAATCCATGATGTCAAATTTCCCTCTTGTGAATAAAAAAATCAGTTTCCTCTTAATTTAAACACCCATTAAAAATTAATTCATGTTCTTCAAGTCTCTTATATTCAAAGGATGATTCTTTATCATTTTCATGAGAAGTTTTTGTGTAACAATATTCTTCTAGGAATGATGAGGAATGGACAACCTGACTGGGAATGGGTTCCATAACTGTTTCAATGCTTTGTAGTTCTATTCTCAAGGATAAAACCTCATAAGTCATTCTCTCCATTTGTTTAAACAATTTGTCAAGTAATGGTTGTGGATCAGGATGGGCAAGGGGTTGATATAGATGGTCTATTCTAGGAGGATAATTAAGTTGTAGGAATTACACAGCAGGATGTTCAAATTGGCCTTGTTGGGATTGGAACTCATTATAGGTTGGAATTTTTTTGTGGAGCATAGGAGTTAAAACATTGTGGCTCAATCATTTGTTGATTTTATCACCAATATAAACTAGTATGGTCATTTTACATCACAATTGTTGTGGGGTATTCAATGAAGGGAGAGGTTCCCCGTGTTTGGGTTTGTTCAAAATGGCCTTCCATGAGAATGATATCGGGGGTGAGAATAGAGAACTGGTGTGAGAATAAGAAGTTAGTGTCTAAGATAACTTACTTAGGTCCCGATAACGGTGCCAAAATTTGGTCTCTCCAAAATTTACCCAAGTTTTTAGGGTTAATCGTTCTTTTGTAGTGTATCTTGGGTTGTCGAATCCTTAGAGACCTAAAAAGAAACCAAAAGATACGTACATTATATGGATTGTTTTTTGATATGAAGTGTACAACTTTGGGGTTGATTTTTGATGGGTTACTAGATATCTAAATATGTAAGTGAATTCAAAATAATAGAATGATTTGATCCTAGGTTATCACTTGGGATGGATTGGATTCATTCCTTTTCTGACTATTTTAATTTATTATATTTGATATGGGTTCATTCTTGAAGATCAAAAAACTTCATCACTTACTAGTTTAATAACTACACAACCTAATACTAATCACCTATACACTTAGAGGACCATATTTTTTAGCACTCCAAGGTAAATGTTCGTATTAGAACTTGAAGTGTGCGACCTTAAAATTTAATAAGGACGAAGAAGTTTTAAAATTGTTAAATGAAATTATTAATTAAAATAAGTGATTATAATTTAATTGAGTGATAAATAACATCCAATCCAGGACCTTTCTACTCCCTTGTATTAACCCATAAGTGGATTATCCCTCCATTTATTCTATGGATTCAATGGAAGTGGGTACTAGACTCATGAGGGAGGAATTGAAGAAGTGAAAAAAACAATAAAAAGAAAATGATCACTCCAATGTTGTGTGAATAATTTCACAAGGTTTGGTGTGAATAAATTCAAACCTTGAGAAAATAGTATCAATTTTATATGAAGAAGAACATAATAATAGTAAATAAATAACTTTTATTATAAACTATGGTGATTCAAACAACTTACAAGAGAGTGAAATGTGGTTACAAACACAAAACGGCAACATAACATTACAATGAAACCAAGAACAAAATATGCCTCAAATCCTTCACCACCACTACCTTAAATAGGAATTTCTTGAGGATTGGGTTGATCTCCCAATAGTTCATATCTTCCAACTTGATTATGGTAGGCTTAGTGTGGTGGGAAATTTGTGGAATTTGGACTTTTCCACCCTTGACCCAAAATGACAGGCATCTTGCATCCACCAAATAGTGGCACCTAAATGAGCTTCTAGATGGAAAAATTTATGTGGGAAATAGAAGAAAAAAATGGATATTATGATGTCCCCTGGTATCCTATAAAATTTCATCCTAAAAGGATTTTTTTCTAGATATGAATTAAATGGTGGGATATTTTTCTAGACCACAAAATCTGACCCAGACTTACATCTTCAACTTGGGCCACCTAGAACTCTATTAAAACATACGAATTAGCTTGGGAAATTGTTTAATAAAATTTTACCCATGATTTATTATATATCTAGTTCAATTTTTAGAATCATTGGGCTTGGATCTTGGTTTCTATAGTACTTGTATTGGGTTGTTGTCCAGTTCACTTTTCCCAGAATGCTCTTGGTTCAAGGCCCATTTTGGTAATCTTACAATGAGAATCTTCATGTGCTCCAAAATCATGAATTTTTCCTTATATAATGGGGGACCTTAAAATAAAATATTAAAATAAAACCAAGATCATTTTGTTTTTTATGAGGTGTTCAAAAATGTACCATGTAATAGTGCATTTTAAGAAGGAATTACAATCATAATGTGAAATAATGTTCAATTTGTAAAATGTGCTAAAAATGGTGTTTATGAATAATTAATCACATGAATATTATATATATTAACAATGAATATTATCCTAATTCAGTGGATAATCATTAAATCCTATGAAAAATATTTTAAAACATGGGATGATCACAAAAATCTTAGTAAGGGGCATAAGTAAAAGAAACCTATTAGTCCAGTGAAAAACATCAAATTCCATGAAAAACATTTTCCTAAAAACATACCCTAATATCCAAAAATAGAATTATTTTTATTTTAAAATATATTTATCTTACCTTTTTAAATCAATTATTTTCATGAAAACTCATTAGCAAGCATAGAAAAGTCATGTTGGTGCTTTAGGACATCATTATCTTAAAACCCTTACAAAACCCATAAATGAACCCTTATAATTAGAAAAACCATACTATAGAATTCCAATATAATTATCTAGATAACATAATAATTACCCAATTCATTAGAGAACTATCTAGGCACACCCATTGTATAAGCTATATGGGCTCACTCGTGAGCTATAATGGAGCTCAACCCATCGTATAAATAATGTCCAAGAACCAAAACAATAATAAAGCACATATATCTTTCATTTTATTATATAAATTATAAAACAACCATTATACCTTTCATAACTCGATTAAATTGTGGAAAAGAAATAAGTTCCATGAAAGTATCTTTAAAACAATCATAATCCATCCAAAGAAAGAATGAGGATGGTATAATTACAAAATATCCTCAATAGAGAATAAGTAACAACAAGGGTTATTGATATTGATGAATGGAAATTCCATTGAAATATCATTAAAATTTTCTTTAGTAAAATAAAATTTTCATCTTGAGTAACATCAAAGGGTGTCATCTTAGATGGAAAATAATTTTGAAATATCACTTGGAAATTTTCTTCAGGAAAATATCTTTTCTATTTTGAAAACGCTTCCTTTTAAAAAAATATATGCAATTATAAAGGAAAATATTTTCTTTTAAAATAACCATGGTAACTTGTAAATTAATCTTCAAGGCATTGAGGTTTTATGATGGCAGAAAAATATACTCATGTCATAAATGTTAAAAATAATCATTATTTTTAAACATTTTGTAAAAGGGAGTCTAAAGTGATCCATTTGAAAAATGTTAAGAAATTTACATTTTAAAAAAAATTAAAAGAAGGTTAAATATCATTTAAAATAACTTTAATAAATCATTTATTTTTAGAAAAAACATTTTTGAAAACATTTTGAAAACATTTTAGAAAACATTTTAGAAAATATGGATATGGAAGAGAAATATTTCTGATCATAAAAGAAGATACAAGATTGGTATCACTTACAAATGACTTTCTTGATGTTTATTCAATCAATAATGAAGGAAATATAAATTGAAAATATAAACCAAATTCATAACTAGAGGATAATAAATGATATGTGATTCAATAAAAAATACATATGATTTCCCCCAAAGGAACCATGAACATAAACAATCCTGAAAAGAAAGGAGATTGTAGCATAAAGTCTTTGCCACTTTGGTAACATTTCAATCATAATCCCATGAAATAATAACATAAAATTAAACATTAAATATCATAAAAATAATTATATTCAATAAATATTATGTAAAAATGGTAGTATATACATCTCATAAAAGAAATTAGGTGTACAATAATAAAATATACCTAAATGAAGGAAAATTGAGATAAATTCTCTTACCTTAAGTCTGAATCATCACAATCATTCTTTATCTTCCTAAATAATAAACTTAGATTAATTATTTACTTTATTAAAACCCTTTTTAATGTTTATTATTCCTTTTATATCACTTATTACTTAATTATTTAAGTTCACATCAGAAGTTTTGACAATATTCGATATATAAGTCCAAAATGTCTTCAGTGGGTTGATTATAGTCAAAGATTTAATTATTTAATCATGTAAATAATAATATTAATGAAATAATTTTCATTTTTATACATAAATTATACTTTTAAAACCAATCATCAAAGATGGTTTTGAAAAATGAATACATTACAATCACGGAGATGGTAGGTCGTATGTATGAATGAGAAATGTTTCCATTTTTCAACGAACGTTATAGAAAAAAGGTAAGTATCATTTTATCTATAAATAATTATCATAATTTCATAAATATAATTTTAATTATTTAAATATACTAATATATATCATCAATTTGATGTGGTGATGAAAAAAAATCACATCGCTTCGTGGAGGTGGTAGTCCACACGTACGCACGAACGATATTATCATTTTTTGAATGAAAATGTAAGATATTAAATGATATATTATACTTTTATAATTATAAATATATCATAAATATAATATATAAACATTAATAACATTATTATAATCCATCCATGAGATATGGTGATGGAAAATGAATTACAATAGTTCGTGAGGCAGTAGTTTGTCGTACACACAAACGACATCTTGGTTTCCCATTTGATAGAAGAGGATATGGATATAGGTTGTTCCATTAACATAAAAAACCTAAGTATATGAAATATAATATTTTTATTATATAATCATGGTTGGATAATATTTTAAGGATGTGGAAGAAGAAATAAAAATAAATCATATGGTTAAAACTATACCTCTTCTTTGGGAAAGTCTCCTTTGACTAACACCTTATACTCTCTAGGGTTAGTATTTTGCCTAAAACAAGACCTGAATAATGATATTATGGATTATAATAATGTATTTGGATAGGTATTGGATATACAAAATGGGTTTTTAAGTGTGAATTAATAGGAATAAGAGGTTCCATTTTATAAGAGAGGGGATGAGCACTCTTGGAATTTCTCAAAATATTAAATTAATATAAATTAATTTTTAATTAAAAATGGATCCAAACTGATTTATTTATAATATAGGATTATTATGGGTCTAATTAATCACATAAAATAATTTTTTTTACAAGTTTAGGTCAGTTTTTTACCCTTATCATTTGGTTTTAACCCCTCATTAACCATTTTTACACTTAGCATGACAAATAGGATTATTACTCTTTGAGGGTCAATATAGTTACTATAAATGAAAAAATGACTAATAAATGGATCATGGTTAATATTATAAACCATATAACAATCACTTGTACTAATATAATATTTTTATAAATTTTATATCATTTAATAAAATATTTTTAATTATAAAATATCATTAATGTCGTTTTTTGGAACTATTCACTTTTTTGATTTTAATAACATCAAGAAAACAAGTAAAATTAGAAAAAAAATATTTTATTATATCCATAACATTTAATTTTAATCTATAGATTTTTTATATTATATTAATTATGTCAAATTATATTTCTTTTAATATTTTTAATATCATTTATTTAATTTTTCCATTAATTGAATAATTATTGCGTCAACATGTGTAAGCATTTAAGAAAATTATTTATTCAATAAAAATTAAAATTAAATTACCATTATTAATATAAATTGTCTATATTTACAAATAATATTTATAACTAAACATATCCTCTGTTTTTTCATGTTAAAAATATTATAGTTATTAAAAATTAGAGTGTGACATTTTTTACTTTTCTTTAAATAAAATATTATGGAGGTCATAATCACACCTAAATGGAAAAAAGTCCATATAAACGAATTTTGGATGATTATTGAAAATATATACCCATAAAATAAAATTTATCTATTTTGGGATCATTTTATAGTACATATAATTTAATTTTTAACCCTTAATTACTCGATTTACCCTCTACTATAGTAACAAAAATTACTAAAGTTATTATTCATGTTGACCAAAGATAAAATAGGGGTATTTACCAAATTTTAACCCACTATTTCCAAATATTTAATCCAATTTTCAAAATTCAAAACATATAATTGGCATGATTTAATTTAAAATTAAATTGGAAAAATGAAAAGAAAAACAATTTTTCAAAAAAATGCACTTTTTTAAATATAAAACGTCTTTATGCTAAATTAAAGTATAAAATACATTTAAAAAACATAATTGTATTATTTAAAATAAAAATTATCTAAGAAAATTTTAAAACTAATCCAAAACATTATTTTATTTTGTAAATACTTTAAAATAAAATACAATTTTCAATTAAAATTAGTATTTTTCACTATTCATTGAAAAATCAATCTTTTCAGAAAATTCTCAAAAATTCATACTAATATAATTTTGAAATGATGGTTTCAAAAATTAAGTTCATTTTATCAAATAAATTTTCTAAAATTTAAATAAATTAATTATATTATATGCTCATAAAAATCAATAAAAAACATTTTTGAAGAAAATGTATATTTGAAGAATAAAATGACTTTACTAAAAAAAAGTGATTATTTAAAAATAATTAATTAATACATTATAAATTACTAAGACCATTATATATTTCATAATTTGGTTAATAATATTCATTTCTCACTGATTTAACAGCTATGTTATAACAGTCACATTTAAATAATAATAATTCATTATTCGTTTAAGCTTAGTGTTTCATATCTTGTAAGCTATAAAACATAGTTTTTATTTTATTTAAATATCATGATATTATAAAATGGCACTAACTGCATTATTTTCATTAGATCACATGATGGGATCGTTGAAGTGCCTGAAGACAGTGATGGTGATCACGTGAATCTCTTGCGATATGTGGCTGGTAATCACACGAAGCGTGTAAGGTCGATTGTTAAGGTGGTGGAACATAAAACTAATTATGATTTATAGAGATAATGTGGTTTATTTATGCCTATAAATACCCCTTAAATCATATTTAATAGGTAGAGAAGTTTTCTTAAGTGTATCAATCTGAAGAAAAGTATTTCACATGAGATGAAGAATGTTTTGCACCAGAATCATGTGATCCACATAATCAGAACATACTCTCATGAAGGGGTCCCACATAGGAGTATCATGGAGATATCTTGTGAATGGATATATGCACTAGTTATAGGCAGACCTATTGGTATCATGGGATCTACGTAACTTGAGAAAGGTCTCGCGCTCGAGGCACATGAATCATGTGAAAAGAAGAAGGTCTTGCAGAGGGATCTCGTATAGAGGTCTCACAAAAAAGTTTCATGAAGGGGTATCATAAAGAGGTCTCATAGAGTTGTCTCATGAAGGGATCTCGCAGAGAGGTCTCACAGAGGGATCTCATGGAGGGGTATTGTGAAGGGGTTTTCTCACAAAGGTGGTTGTCATCTTCTTGATGAAACAAGAGTATAAAGACACACACAGGTGTGAATCAACTCAAAAATGTTTGTCATAAGATTTTACTTGAGGAGAAGTGTGTTCAGTTCAATAGAGAGAGTAGTGAACTTTCAAATTTTTAATAGTTGTAACCCATGAGGGATAGTGAGTCCACTCTGAACCCTATAATAATAGTATACTTTAGTGGATTTTGTACATCAGTACATTGTCTTTGTATACTCCTTGGGCGTATCTCAGTGAGGGCGAACCATGTAAAATTTTTGTGTCTTATGCATGTTTTAATTCCCATTTGTTTTTTGTTATTGGAAGGATGGAGAAGAGAGATTTTCTTAACCACAAAATAATATCCAAATAGATAGTTGTTTTAATATTTCATACCCTGGTTTACCCCCCCCCCCCACCTCTTAGGATATTTAACCTAGTTGGGATAACAAAAAATATATGATAATAATTAAAATGTTGAAATAATGTTAATTAAAGATCATATTAAAGATTAAATATTTTTAAAATGAAATGTATAACCACTATTGTGAATATAGATCAATAATCTAATAAATAATTATAAATTTTAAATGTGATCACTCTGATACCACTTGAAGGTTTTTGGTGTAGTATAAGCACCTTTGGTGGGCGATAAATCAAAAACCATTTTGACTTAGGATTTATTGAAACCCAAATAGAGGATCTTTCATGTTAAATTTATAATTAATTTATTTATAATTGAAAGAAATTGTTACCTCATCTTAGGAATTTTCTCCAATTAATATGTTGTTGGTCGCTTGAAAACCCCTTTTCTGGATTACCATCATTGCGTTGTAAGGATATATAAGTATAAAATCCCTTTAGAAATGATCCACATGTGATCCTTTGATCTCTAAATGGCGCCAATTGATTTTTAGGTGTTAGTGTGGAAAATCAATTATCTTTCATTGTTTGTGTTGGTTACTTATAGTTCCTTCATTCTTGAAAGAATCTCTCTAACACTTCTCATTCTTGATAGGAAGGGAGGAGGAGAAATGGAGAGAGAATTATGTTGTGTACAATGATTCTCAAATCATGATTAACCCTACACAATAGACATAACTATCTATTTATAGAGCTAAGGTTGAGGTTAAAATATTATTTAATTGCATACTAACCCTTAAATAATATATTAATCTTTATCAAACCTTGCGCAACATAATAATAATAATAACATTATTATTTTATGATGTTCACTAACTCTCACAATGATAAATATTATTTACTGACTTATAAATAAACATTCATCGTCAGCCATAATCTTGGTCCACTCTAGTTCCTTGACATTTATTTAATACCTGAATAAATATTTAATTAAATATTTCATTAATCAATAAATAAAATAAATATTTTAATCACAATCTAGTAAATAAATATTTTTCAAATATTCACATATTAAAATAGATTATTTATTAATGAATAAATAATTATTTATTACCTTGTGAATATTAGCGATTAATAAAGCTTGACTAAAATTATTCCTCTATCTTAAAAATAATATTTATTCTATTAATTAAATTTAAATATAATTTAATAGAGATCAATGAAAACTCTTAATGTGTTGCCCTCTAGGATTCTTTCTCATTGGTATTAGATGATCTTTCTTAAAGTCCGAGGTTACTATCTAGAAATGGGTCAAGTCACCCAAGAGAAAGAAGTTAATGTTGCAACGATGACAACTACATACGAATGTTCATTGTGTAATATAATCTCTTTGTAAAAATATCTCATCAAGAATTTTTCACATCTATTTCATCAACCTATATGCTTGATACGTATTTCTTTGGCTATCTAAAATAAACATGTCATTATAACATGGCCATGGAATTTAATGTGACACTTCTATTCCGATCAAATGGTCAAGATATCAACTTTCATAGAGATGTAAAGGACAAATCCTTCTTCAATTTATTCATTAATAACATGTCATTCATAACACACCCAACATATCCAACTTCACCATGAACTGTTATCATTATGGTTTTTTAAATACATCTAAGTACACAAGTTTTAACATGCATTAATAATAATCTTAAAGTATAAGGACAATTACACACACTCATAGATAGTGATATTTGATGACACCAAAATATCACTATTGTAGATCCTCCCTTTAATAGTGTGGAAAAAGGGTTTTATCTATGATAAAAAAATCACTATTATCATAATAGACCTTAAAAGACTATGTATTTTATCAGTGCTAAAAATAGAACAGATAAAATAAACCCTTTATCAGTGTTATTTTGGCACTGATAAAGGCCACACTGCTACATTGTACTACCAAAATTATTTAAAACTTATAGAGACCAAGTTTTTGCCTGTAAGACTTTGAAATATTTTTATATGTATTTCTAGAGCTAGTCACTGAGACGACATGTGATTTCAAGGATCAGTGTGCTTAGAATTAATTTTATAAAATATTAAATATATTTTATATTACGTACGTACGGTTTCTTAAAGAAAATGGGATAACACTTAAATGGAAGTTCGAATCAGAAATCTGAGACCACAGTTGAGTCTAAAATGCATTTTTTACCCTAGGCGTGACCTAAAATAGGTCAGCACAGGGCGTTCAGACATCTCACTTGTTGGTGGTACATTCAGTGGATTAATTAATTATTAAATTCATTCATTCATTCATTCATTCATTCATTAATTTTTTACCTCAATGAAATTTTCATAAATATACTACCATGGAGATTCACCCAGGGTTAGCCTCATAATCCTGGGATCAGCCGAGTGATTATCCTTCCTCCTTTCATTGGAAGATCACCTCAGACAATGATGAAACTCCAGATCAAAACAAATCAAGAAACAGAAAATGAAATGACTTCCTTTGATCATTGATGGGAACATTCTTCAATGAAGAACAATCCAATCTCCAGGTAGGACTCATAAATTTTTGGTTTACACCCTTTTTGATTAAATTTATTGGGAAGATCGATTCCTTTCTTGGATATGAGATAATTGTGGATTGATCATGTGCCCGTGTATTGAAATCTTAATTGATTATTCAGTTTTTTCTAACCATGGATTCCCTATTCTTTATTTTTGGTCAAGAATGCTTGGAAGAGATCCTTAAACCTTTGTTTTTGTGTTTTACCCCCTTAATTTCTCTGTGTTCTTCACTAGTAGGACCCCACGATCCCATTTTTACATTGTCGGGAGATACTAAACCCAATCGGACCCCTGGAATCATGATGAAATGATAAACAAGGTGTGGATAGGTGAAATAAGGTTAGATTTGGGTTCATTGTGGGATGAGGATGATCATTTTGACGATCAGTGGATGATTCTTTGATGGCAGAAGGATTAGCGACGTGCAGGACTCACGAAGAAACTCTTATGGGTTGATGGATCAGTTTTCTAGAGAACAACAGTTGGGAACAATGAGCAGCGCCTAGATCCAAAAATATCGGGTGGATTCGAGGCAGGATCTATGGTGGATCAGCCTGAAATGAATCATAGATCGCGGATATGGAGATTTGGAAAATTTGTGAAAAACTCGACTACATACTGTATACAAGGATGAACACATGGTGTGTATCCCCTAGAGTGTGGTGGATAGGGTTTTGGAAATATATAAGAATGGAACGGCATATAGCCCTCCTATACATCATGTACCTCATCCTTGGGTGGATGAGTCGTGTGATGGATCACACAGGCAGGACTCCATGTGAGAGTACATAGCCAGGCACACAGCCATGTACCCAAGTACACAGACACGACCAAAACACATGGGCAGAACCCCATGTGAATAACACACCATGTACCAAGTACACATACACAACTTGAGTACATGGACATGTCCAGAAGGACATGACCTAGACCCGGATAGTTCAGACATGTCATGTAGTCCACATGCACAGTGTGTACTGCTACATGGGTTGGGAGACATGTGGTAACTAGGGACATGGCCAGGAATAGGAGCAAGACCACATGCCATGTGGGTCCCCTCACACGTCATGTACTTATTGGTTCCTTTTGAGGAAACTTTAACCTTCCATATCTCCTTCATTTGAACTCATATTTTGGCCCATGAGTAGCTTATCCTATGTTTTTTCCCACATAGAATGCAATGGTTCCCTCTATTTTGGATTTCAAGATATGATATGAAATGTTTTGAGAATGGTGCTTACTGAGGCGACGCTTGATGATGGTAGAGATCAGGTGGGATCACCAAAGGCTTCTTATAGAGTGTAACCCCCATAAGCATGGGTGTGGGTCCTCTATAGCTTCATACTAAGTAGAAACCCCTTATCGGATAGGTATTGGGTCCTTGATGGCTAGAGTGGAACCCCCCTGACGCACCAGGGTGTGGGTCCTCAACCTATAGAGTGGAACCCTCCATCAGCATGGGCATAGGTCCTCTACCTACCGATTAGAACCCCCTATCGAATAGGGAATGGGTACTCGTGATACCAGAGTAGAACCCCCCTGACATACTAGGGCAGAGTCCTTTATGGATACTATCAGAGTGGAACCCCCCTAATGCACTAGGGCATAGGTCCTCTACTTGAAGTTTGTATCCCCTCAATTTTGTGGTATAATGATGAGGTATGGTTTAGTTTGGATGGTTTATTCTTGGAAGACACATGAGATGTTGGGCATTATTGATAGACTTTTTGAACTATTGGATACTCTTCTTATTAGGATGATTTGTGAGATAGAGATCTCCTTACTCTCCCATTTGGGATTATTTTAATTGAGCATATATATATATATATATATATTCTTCTATATTCATACCCTTAGATTTAGTTACTCTCTTTTCATGAGATGCAAAGATGCATGGGGTATGCCATGTGATTTCTATTTTTAGCTTCTCATGATTGGATGAGTCTACTCTCCTTTTATATGTGGAAAATACTTGATGTTTAGTTCATCTACTCACCGTGTTGATCCCCTTGTGTTTGGATGAGGTTACTCTCTCTTGGTTTAGGTTGAGCTATTCTCTTTGACTATATCTTGCATCTACTATCTTTTTATTCCTATTGTATCTATTACTAATCAATATTTAGATTTAGGGTCATCCTACTGGGTATGTATATACTCACCCATTCATGGGCTTTTCCTGCACATGTTGTGTCTTATACAGATGATAGATAGGTTGGAAGTGACTTCAGAGGAAGATAGGGATTCCTGGTGTATTGGACTGTGCACGGTGGTTGCAGCTTCTAGAGAAAAAGTTGGGATCTCTCAGCAGTTTACCTTTCCAGTTTTGTCAGTTTGGGACACTTTTTTTGGTTGGGTGTTTATTTTTTCCTATTTTCTCTTCCTTTTGTACTATTTTACTCTTGTACACCATGGAGGTTTTGCATTTTTTGTTTACTTTCTAGTTATTACATATTTTTATTATTATTCCTATGAACTTTTGTATTGATACGGTCAGGTGTGTGTGTACATGTACTTAGGAAAAGGCCTTCTTTTTAGGTTATGTATTTTAGTGCTTGTCTCCACCCCCTAGCCTATGGAGGCATGCTTGAGGTAGTTGTAGCTCGAGCCCTAGATTGGGTTAGGTCATGACAGATTGGTATCAGAGGAAGTTCATTACTTGGAATGTTGTTCGGATTAGTCCCCTTGGGAGGTTTTGTTTGGTTTTAGTGTAGCAATGTTGAAGTTTCTCGAGTGCGACTCTTAGGCTAGGGAATCCAGTGATGGTGCGATTGGATGATGTATCCATTCACTAGGACCTTGACTACCTGCTTGTCGACTCGACACACTAATACATTAGTTCTAGGGATCAATGGTAAATCCATCATATAGGATTGAGTCTTTGACTATCCTTATTAAGTCATCTCCCCATTGTTGTTATGTGTGTGTGTGTGTGTGCTTATCTGACTGTGGTATGTCTTGATAAATCTTAGGATGCCTCTACGATAAAATATATCTAGGATACCAACTCTAGATCGTGATGATGATCAAATAAGTGGTGATGCCTCAGTTCAAGGTCTATACTGTGAGATTCTTCCTCTAGGTGGGAAGGTGGTAGCACCTCCACCTATCAAACATCATATCATTCCAGCAGAGTAGGCTAAGGATGCACACAGTCTTAGAGCACTCTGCGAGTTCCAGCACTAGAGGCCACTGAGGTTTGGCGATGAGCCAGATCCTCAGGTAGTAGAGGATTGGATAGAGTCAGTGGTTTGTGTCTTTAGGCTCATATGTACATCAATGGATCAGGTGGTTTCTTAGGTATCAAGCCTTTTCCATGGAGCTTTTAGGTGCTGGTGGAGTCTTGTTACCCAGATGCATAATGATTCGACACTATCATGGCCAGACTTCCAGCTGTTTTTCCATGATAAGTACTACCCATTCTGTTTGCACTCATTTCAGATTTAGGAGCTTCTAGATCTACAACAAGGAGGGATGATGGTGGTTTTTTATGCAGTGAGGTTCACAGACCTTACCTGGTACTCCCGTAACATGATCTAGGATGGATACTTTCAAGCATGGAAGTTTGACCAGGGACTCTACAGAGAGATCCATGCTAACATGGTTCCCTTGTGCATCCCCACCTATGTTGGGGTACTAGAGCGGGAACTAGAGACAAAGAGATTTATGTCATAGGGATGCCAGACAATCTGAGCTGGTAGTGGGCACCACAAATCTGAGTTGTCTACAACAGCTAGTGGATGCCAAGAACTAGGATCTTGACGTAGAAGACCTCTCTGTGATCAAACTCACACATGCGGTTAGGGATAGTGTAGAGTTATAGAGCAACACTAAGAGTATCGGTTCTTTGATTGTGATAGGTGATGTCACATATCATGAGACTGCATGACCAGACGTGCCGAGGAGCATTGGAAGATAGCTGATGGACTGCCACAATAGAGGCAATGCCGTAATCAGGGACCTGATGGAGAGGTCAGGGTGGTCCCTAGGGAGATGGAGTTAGAATAGTAGTAGGATTTTTGGTATGTGGATGACTCTATGAGATCCTTCTACCACCACCACTAGGTATCCCACATTAGGCTCAGGGAGCTTGCGGCTAGGACTGCGGACAACTGTAGGATTTGGAGGCTTATGACCCCACAGTGCATGAGATGATAAAAGATATGATTTTTGTGTATTATAATCTTATTTTAGTATTAGTATACATAGGTTCTAGTCATTATTTTATCCCTATACTCCTAGTGTGATATTTGGAGCTCCCAGTTGAAGCACTAGCCCAGCAGCTTCATCTTGAGGTTTCTATAGGAAACGCTTCTTCTGTATATTTTATCTGCCGATAGTATGAGATATTACTTGGTGGAGAGAGGTTCATGTGGGAACTTTTGTCCATAATTATGGAACCATATGATGTCATATTGTCTATGGATTTTTTTTTTCATAGTCCAAACCCAGATTGATTGTCACCATAGATGAGTCAGATGCCTACGTACTGATGGGACGAGATTTACCTTTATGGGTGAGAGAGATCTCATGGAAGGATGAGTGGATTCTATGAGAAGGAGGCTACATCCCATCACCCATCAGCTAATGAGGGAATCCCTTGGTGTATCAGTCTCTTTAGGTATCTAGATTCCTTCATTTATGAAGGATTATATGGACGTCTTCCATAAGGACGTTATGAGACTACCTCTAAGTAGAGAGATGGATTTTTTCATTGACTTGCATCCCAGCACTACTCTAATATCTTCTATATCATATCGTATGGCCCCTACCGAGCTCTATGAGCTATAGTTATAGTTGTAGGACTTTCAATATAAGGGTTTTATCAGACCTAGTATGTCCCCCTGGGCATCTCCGGTGTTGTTCATGAAAAAGGTGGATGTGAGCTTACATATTTTCATGTATTATTGTCACCTGAACCGAGCAACAATAAAGAAAAAGTACCCCTTTCCAAGGATTGACAACCTCTTTGACTAATTGTGAGGCATGGGATAGTTCTCAAAGATAAATCTCAGGTCCAACTACAACTAGTTAAGGGTTCACAAGGATGATATTCTAAAGTTGGCATTCCGATGTCGCTACAGACAATATGAATTCCTAGTTATTCCCTTTTGTGCGAAAAATTACCCTATTTTTTTTATGGTTTTGATGAACCGGTTCTTATAGTTGTACTTGGAACAATTTTTGGTTATCTTTATTGACAACATATTCATCCACTCTACATCGGATGAGGAACATGCAGAGCACTTAAGGTTAGTTCTATATTTTATTTGAGAGCACTAGCTTTATGGAAAGCTCTCTGAGTGCTAGTTCTGGATTCATGAGGTTCACTTTATAGGATGTATCATTTATAAGAATGGTTTATTCATGGACCTAGTGAATATTGATGTAGTGATTTCTTGGGATCCACCTAAGAGTGTGTCATAAGTGCATAGATTTCTTGTCTTGGTGGGGTACTATAGGAAGTTTGTGGTAGAATTATCTAGATTTTCATCCCCTTTGACTGCCTTGACATAGAAATGATAGTTTTCTACCTAGTCTGAGTAGTTCCAGAGGACCTTTTAGGAGTTTAGGTCGAGGCTGATGAGTGATCAAATGTTGATACTATCAGAGGATGATGAAGAGTACATGTTTTATTTTGATGCCTCAGGAGCTGGTCTCAATTGTGTGTTGATGCAGGAACAGGTAGGTATCACATATGGGTCGAGGAAGTTTATACACTGTGAGAAAACATATATTACTCACAACCTAGATCTTCTTGAATTAGTCTTTTCTCTAAGAATGTGGAGGAACTACCTTATGATGGAGTGCTTTTTGGTTTACTTAGACCATGAAAGTCTTAGGTACGTATTCACATAGAAAGACTTGAACCTCAGATAGTGGCGCTGGTTTGAGTTCCTAAAATTCTACAACTCTGAGATAGTCTATACGCTGAGGAATGGAAACATAGTAAAATATTCCCTTAGCAAGAAATCTTAGGCTCACTTGGTGTAGGAGGATTTTAATAGTTGGCCTCCCTATAGATGACCCTGGGGAAGTAAAAGGGTACAACTTTCCTTCAGTCGATGGAGTTGACTTCTCTGTTTCTCAAGAACGTGAGAGAGTCCCAATTATGATACATTAACTATGAGGTCTTACATGACTAGATATCCATGGGGGAATCACCATATAGATATTATGAAGGAGTGAATCACATCAACTTTTTTCAAGGACGGACAATGGTTCCAGTCACGATATGGGAGGAGGTGATGTGAGAGTTCCACACTTCTCCTCTAGTTGTACATCCCAGTGTGGGGAATATGTACAAATAATTTTAATGATAGTTTTAGTAGTCCAGCATGAGATGAATCATAGCTGATTTTGTCTCTCAGTGCCTCACCTATCAGTAGGTGAAGGTTGAGCACCAATTTCTGGTAGGTTTGTTGCAACCCCTTGAGATTCTGGAGTGGAAGTGGGATGACATAGCCATGGACTTTGTGATAGGGATTATATGTAAAGCGAAGGGCCATGATGACATATGGGTGATAGTTGACTAACTCATGAAGTCGACACACTTCCTTGTAATTAGGGAGAAGAGTGCAGTGGAGAGTTTGGGGCATTTGTATGTATGGGAGATCATTCGTCTTCATGGGGTTCCCTCGATGATTGTCACTAATCATGACATGTGGTTTACATCATGATTGTGGAGAGGCCTCCAGGAGTAATTCAAGACCCAAATGAGGATGAGTATAGCCTTTCACCCCTAGAAATATGGGAATATTTTGAATGTTATCCAGGTGTTGTAGGATATGCTAAGGGCTTGCGTGTTAGACTTTGGCTGGATATGGGGGTATCACTTTCCCTTGGTAGAGTTTGTCTACAATAACAGCTACCACTCTACCATAGGAATGGAACCTTTTGAGGCCCTATATGAGAGACCATGAAGGTCACTCGTGTGTTGGACAGAGATCAATAAAACATCTCTTGTGGGCCCAGAGATGGTGCAGGTGATAGCAGAGAAGGTCCAAGTCATCTGTGAGTAGATGAGGACATCCTAGAGCAGATATAAATCTTATGCATATCACTATCATAATCCCTTGGAGTTTGAGTAGGGAGACCACATTTTACTAAGAGTCTTCCCACGATGAGGATTGTGGAGGTTCATATAGAGAGGAAGTTTATTCTTAAGGTTCATCTAGTCATTTGATATTATGCAGAGGGTTGGCGAGCTTTCTTACTACCTCACCTTACCCCCAAAGCTAGAGAGGGTGCATGAAATCTTCCACGTGTCTTGGCTAAGGAGATACGTGCATGACCCCATGCACATCATCGATTGGAGAGAGATAGACATCAAGGATGGAGACACCTTTACAGAGCACTTAGTGGTGATCGAGAAATGACATAAGAGAAACTTAGGTGGATGGATAATCCCCTTGGTTTGCGTGTTGTGGTATCATGGAAACATGTATGAGAGTTCCTAGGAGATCCAGATGAATTCTTGGTATCCAAAGTTTTTTTTAGTTTTTCTTTTCGAAGATAAACATCTTGAAGGAGGGAATGGTGTATAGAGTTAGTTTTTTGGATTGTAAGACATTGAAATACTTCTATACATATTTCCAGAGCTAAGAGATGATACAACATGAAATTCTAAGGCTCGGTGTGCCTGAAATTAATTATAGAGAATATTAAATATATATTATATTTTGTGTGCATTATTTTTTAAATAAAATGATATGAATCTTAAATAGAATCTCATATTGTAAATATAAGAACACGGTTGAGTCTGAAATGCATTTTTTACCCTAGGAACGACCTAAAATAGGTCGTTGCGGGGCATTCAAACATCTCTCCCATTGGAGGTACATTTAGTGGATTAATTAATTATTAAATTGATTAATTAATTAATTTTTTGACCTAAAAATGTTTATAAATATACTACCATGGTGATTCACCCAGGTTAGCCTCATAATCCTAGGATCTACCGAGAGTTTCTCCCCCTCCTTCCATTAGTGGATCACCTTGGATGATGATGAAACACCGGATCAAAGCAGATCAAGATGCAGTGAATGCAATAACTTCCTTTGATCATTATTAGGTGTGTTCTTCGACAATGAATGATCCAATATCTAGGTAGTAATCTTGAATTTTTGGTTTATGCCCTTTTTTATTAAATTAATTGAGCAGATCAATTCCTTTCTTGGATCTACACTAATCATGGATCAACCATGTGCCTGTGTATTGAAATATTAATCGATTATTCAATGATTTATAACCAAATATTCCTTGTTCTTGATCATTTTCTAAGAACACTTGGAAATGATCCTTAAACCTTTTTTTGTGCTTTCCCCCCTCGATTTCTTCACGTTCTTCACCTGTAGGACCACGCGGTCCCAGTTTGACATTTTTAAGCGGTACTAAGCCTGATCAGACCCCCAAAATCACAAAGAAATGATGAATGAGGTGAGTATTGATGAAATAAGGTTAGATATAGGTTGGTTGTGGTATTTTGATGATCATTTTGATGATCGGTGGATGATTCTTTGATGGCGGAAGGATTGGCATTGTGCGGGACTCATGATGAAACTCATGTGGGTTGAAGGATCATATTTTGGAAAATTATAGCTAGGAACAATTAGAAGCACCTACATCCTCAAATATTGTGTGGATTTGAGGTGGGATCTATAACAGATCATCTTGAAATAAAGCATAGATCATAGATTGGGAGATCTATAAAATCTATGAAAAATCTGACTACAAGTCATGTACAAGGATGAACACACAGCATGTATTCCATGGAGTGTGGCATCTAGGGTTTTGGAAATCTATAAGGATGGCACAATTTTTATCCCTCCTACACATCATGTACCTTGTCCCCGGGTGGATAATCCATGTGATGGATCACACAGGACGAAATCCATGTGGGAGTACATGGGCAGGGATACAGTCATGTACCCAAGTACACAAACATGACTAAAACACATGGTCAGAACCCTGTGTGAAGCAACACACCATGTACTAAGTACAAATACATGACTTGAGTACACAGACACGACTAGAAAGACACAGATTAACCCCGGATAATTCAGACACACTGTGTAGTCCACCTACATGGCATGTACTACTACATGGGTTGGGATTCATGTGTTGTCTAGGGAAATAGCCAGGCAGGGGAATGGGACCACATGTCATGTGGGTCCCCTTACAGACCATGTACTACTTGGTTCCTTTTGAGGAAACTTCAACCTTTCATATCTCCTTTGTTTGAACACATATTTTGGATCATGATTAGCCTATCCTGAGTGTTTTCCCACATAGAACATGATATTTCCCTCGGTTGTGTATTTTGAGATGTTATGTGAAATGTTCTAAGAATGGTGCTTACTAAGGCGAAATCCAATGGTGGAAGTGATCAGGAGAGATCACCAAATGCTTATTATAGAGTGAAACCCCCTATCAGCATGGGTGTGGGTCCTTTATAGATACCTTTTGAGTGGAACCCCCTATTAGATAGGGTGTGGATCCTCGATGACTACATTGGAGACCCTCTATCACACCAGGGCATGGGTCCTCGACTACTAGAGTAGAACCCCCCAATCAGTATGGGTATGGGTCCTCTATATCTTTGTATCGAGTGGAACCCCATATTGAATAGTGCATGGGTCCTCAATGACTAGAGTGGAACCCCCTAATGAACCATGGCGCGGGTCATCAACCTATAGAGTGGAACCCCCCATAAGATTGGCCTGGGTCCTCTACCTACCTAGTGGATCCCCCTTATTAGATAGGGTGTGGATCCTCATGACACCAGAGTGGAACACCCCTGACGTACTAGGGTGTGAGTCCTATACAAATACTATCAGAGTGGAACCCCCCTGATGCACTAGGTTGCAAGTCTTATGCTTAGAGATTGTGGCCCCTCGATTATGTGGCACAATGATGAAGCATGGTTTAGTTTGGACGATTACTTCTGGGTAGACGTGTGAGATGTTGATCATCGTTGATGAACTTTTGGAATTGTTGAATAATCTTCTTCTTGGGATGAGCTGTGAGATATAGATCCTCTTACTCCCATGTTTGGGCTTATTTTGACTGAGCATATATATATATATTCTTTTGTATCCATACCCTTGTATTTGGTTACTCTCTTTCCATGAGATGTGAAGATTTATAGGGTATTCCATGTGCTTTCCGTGTTTAGATTATCATGGTTGGATGAGTCTAATCTCCTGCTATAGGTGTAAAAAACTCAATAGGTTGTTCATCTAATCACCGTGTTGATCCCCTTATGATTGGATGGGGTTACTCTCTCTTGTTTTGGGTTGAGATATTCTCTTTGACTGTATCTTGCATCTATTGTCTTCTTATTCCTGTTGTATCTCTTACTTCTCCCTCTTCATCTTTCGAGACATCTTACTGGGTATGTATATACTCACTCCTACATGGGATTTTCCCACACATGACATGTCTTATGAAGATGACGGACAGGTCGGCAGTGACTTCAGAGAAGCTTAGGGATTCTTGGTGCTTTGGACTACGTATGGTGGTCGAATCTTAGAGAGCAGGAGTTGGGATCTCTCGGAAATTTATTTTTTTATTTTTTTCAGGTTGGGAAACTTTTCTAGTTGGGAATTCATTTTTTTCCTTTTTTTTCTCTTCATTTTGTATTGTCATTCTCTTGTACACCCTATTGGTTTTTCATGCTTGGTTTACTTTCTATCTATTGCATCTTTTTATTATTATTACTCTACACTTATTCATTGATATGGTAGGGTGTTTTTGTATAGATACTTAGGAAAATTCCTCCCATTTAGGTTATTCCTTTTGGCGCTTATTGCCACCCCCTGGACTATGGAGGTAGGCTTAAGGTAGTTGCAGCTCAAGCCCCGGCTTGGGTCAGGTCGTAACAACTCTGCAATAGAAAATAGAGGATTTAATTGAAATTAAATTTAAATCACAAATACAAGAAAACACTATATTAGATACATTTCAATCATATTGATTTGTAAAATTACATTGGTAAGTACAATTTATCACAAAGATTCAAAAACATCAATATTCCATTATCTTTAGTCCCCAACCCCCTCTCAAAAGAGTCCAATCATACTACCAGTTGTCGAAAAAACCACTCCAGCTTAAGAAAAAGAGTACACCTATATAAAAGATAATTATTATGTTAGTAATAATATAAATAAATAAATTAAACATAAATATGAAATAATTCATTAATAAAATGTCAATTTAAACTGAAAATGTACATTTTGAGTCATATCGATCACATCGAATTTTAATTTGAAGTGATACTAATTCCTACATGTCATAAATGAATTATGAATTATTTTTCTAAATTATCAAGACAATGAAAGTGTGTTTTCTCATTCTTCAATGAGTGGCACATGTTTTGAACTAAAATTTCAATTTTAAATTAATAACATACACTTTGAGTCATATCAGGCACATCGTGTATCATATTGAGGTGAGGATATTTCCTACACGTCACAAATGAAATAAGGATCATTGTTCTAAAGTATAAAAAAATATGAATTTTTTTTATTAGTTTTGAGTATGTGAAGTGTGTTTTGAACTAAAATGTAAATTTTAAATAAAAAACACACTTAGAGTCATATCGGTCAAACTGTGTATCAGATTGAGGTGTGTTTAATTCTTACACATCAAAAATGAATTATAGATAATTTTCCTAAAGTATCAAAATAATTCAAATAAATTTTCTTAGTTTTGAGTATGTGATGTGTGTTTTGAACTAAAATGTCAATTTTAAATAAAAAGACACACTTGGAGTCATACCGGTCACATCGTGCATCAAATTGACATGAAGTTGATTCCTACACATAAAATGACTTATGGATCATTGTCCTAAAGTATCAAAACAATATGAATGTGTTTTCTCAATTTTGAGTATGACTCGTGTCTTTTTTACTAAAATGTCAATTTAAACTGAAAACACACACTTTGAGTCATATTGGTCACATCGTGTGTTGGTTTGACATGAGACTGATTCCTACACAACATAAATTACTTATGAAATATTTTCCTAAAGTATCTAGACAATTCAAGTGTGTTTTCTAGGTTTTCATTTACTAACACACATTTTGAACTAAATTGTTAATTTTAAACTAATAACATACACCTTGGGTCATACTAAGAACACTATATATTAAATTGAGGTGTGTCTAATTACTATATGTCATAAATGACTTATGTATTATTTTCCTAAAGTATAAAAATAATCTGAATGTGTTTTCTTGGTTTTGAGTATGTGATGTGTGTTTTGAACTAAAATGTCAATTTTAAATAAAAAGACACACTTGTAGTCATACAGGTCATACCATGCATTAGATTGATATGCAGTTGATTCCTACATGTCACAAATGACTTTAGAATCATTGCTATAAAGTATCAAAACAATCTGAATGTGTTTTCTAAGTTTTGAGTATGTCACGTGTCTTTTTACTAAAATGTTAATTTAAACTGAAAACACACACTTTGAGTCATACCGGTCACATCATGTGTTGGTTTTATGTGAGACTGATTCTTACACATCAAAAATGACTTATGAATCATTTTTTATAAAGTATCAAGACAATATGATCATTTTTTCATGGTTTTTAGTGAGTGGCACATGTTTTGAACTAAAATGTCAATTTTAAACTGATAACATACACATTGAGTCATATCGGGAACATCGTGAATCATATTGAGGTGAATCTCATTCGAACATGTCAAAAATGACTTATGGATCATTGTCTTAAAGTATCAAAACAATATGAATGTGTTTTCTCAGTTTTCAGTATATGATGTGTGTTTTGAACTAAAATTCCATTTTTAAATAAAAAGACACACTTGGATTCATACCATTCACACTGTGCATCATATTGATGTGAGGTTGATTACTATATATCAAAAATGATTTAAAGATCATCTTCCTAAGGTATCAAAACAATTTGAATGTGTTTTCTTAGTTTTGAGTATGTGGAATGGGTTTTGAACTAAAATGTCAATTTTTAAAAAAAAACACACACTTTGAGTCATACTAGTCACATCGTGTTTCAGTTTGATATGCGGTTGATTCATATACATCACAAATGACTTAAGGGTCGTTTTTCTAAAGTATAAAGATAATACAATCATGTTTTCTAGGTTTAAAGTTAGTGACACACATTTTTAACTAAAATGTCATTTTTAAACTAAAAACATACACTTTGAGTCATACTGGGAATATTGTGTATTGAATTGAGGTGTGGATGATTCCTACACATAAAAAATGACTTATGGGTAATTTTCCTGAATTATCAAAACAATATAATTTTTTTCTCAGTTTTGAGTATGTGGTGTGTGTTTTGAACTAAAATGCCAATTTTTAATAAAAACACACACTTCAAGTCATATCGATTACACCGTGTGTCAAATTGATGTGTGGTTGATTCTTACATGTAAAAAATGACTTAAGGATAGTTTTACTAAATTATAAATACAATTTTATCATGTTTACTAGGTTTTAAGTGAGTGATATTTCTTTTTAACTAAAATGTCATTTTTAAATTGAAAACACACACTTTGAGTCATACATGTCACACCGTGTATCGAATTGAGGTGAGGATGATTCCCACCCATCACAAATGAATTATGGATCATTCTTATAAATTATAAAAACAATATGAATTCATTTTATTGATTTTGAGTATGTGGCGTGTTTTTTGAACTAAAATGTCAATTTTAAATAAAAACACACACTTCGAGTCATACCAGCCAAACCGTGTGTCAAATTGACATGCAGTTGATTCTTATAAGTCAAAAATAAATTAAGAATAATTTTAATAAAGTATAATGACAATAATATCATTTTTCTAGATTTTCAATGATTTAAATAAGTTTTTAACTAAAATGTCATTTTTAAACTGAAAACACGCACTTTGAGTCATATCTGTCACATCGTGTATCATATTGAGGTGAGACTAATTCCTAGATGTAAAAAATGAATCATGGATCATTTTACTAAATTATAAAAACAATATGAATGTGTTTGATAAACTTTGAGTATGTGGTATGTGTTTTGAACTAAAATGTCAATTTTAAATAAAAATGCACACTTCGAGTCATATTGGTCACTATGTGTGTCAGATAGACATGTGGTTGATTCTCACACATCAAAAATTAATTAAGGATAATTTTCATAACATAGTAAGAAAATTTAATCATGTTTTATAGGTTTTTAGTGAGTGTACATTTTTCAACTAAAATTTCATTTTTAAACTAAAATCATTCACTTTGAGTCATACCGATCACACCATGTATTATATTGATGTGCAGTTGATTCCTACATGTAAAAATGAATTATGGATCTTTTTATTAAAGTATCAAAAAAATATGAATGTGTTTTCTCAGTGTTGATCATGTGACATTTATTTTGAACTAAAGTGTTAATTTTAAACTAAAAACATACACTTCGAGTTATATTGGGCACACTGTGTATTGGATTGAGGTGTGAATGATTCCTATAAATCAAAAATGACTTATTAATTGTTTTAATAAAGTATCAAAACAATATAAATGTGTTTTCTTGGATTTGAGTATGTAAAATGTTTTTTGAACTAAAATGTCAGTGTTAAAGTAAAAAAGATACACTTTTAATCATAATAGGAACATTGTATATCATATTTATATGTGGTTGATTCCTAAACATCACGTTGTTTATTTTTATTCTAAAATACATTCAACATTCTAAGTTATTTAACAAGATTACTACAGTGATTCAAAATAAGAAATGCTTAAAGATGAACTATGGTTACCGTTACCTAGGTGCATGTTTTCTATTTGATAACTCAAAATATTGAATACAATGTAGAATAAAAGAAAAAGTGCATCATCATAGGTGCATCATCCTTGTTGAGTTAAGGATCATAGTACATGAGTGCGTCATTATTATTAAAGACTTTGTCGATGGTTGTTTTTATCTAACCATTTTATGCTCTTAAAAGATCAAAAAATGTCCAGAGAAAAAACAATTATTGAAGTCGTTTTTTTTTTCTCTGTGAAAATTTAAAAAAAAATAAGTATTGGATAAAAATGATAAGTAAATAAACTAAAAAGTAGATAGAATGATGAGAAAATTAAGTAAATAAGTAGTAAAGATTCACCTCTTCATGATGTCTGTATACATTCTGACCCCATGTATTCTATCCATTCATTTCTAAACAAATATATTTTATCTTTTGAATATGAGGACTTTTGATAGTAATGGTGGTATTAGAAAAATGTAAATAAAAAAATGATTAATAAATATTTTAAATGAAATTGTAATTATCATCAAAAATGCCTCTTTGGAGATGTTAGTTTATTGATGGAATACGATATATTTCAAAAAAAACAAATGTAATAACCACAATATTTACCATTAGTTTGTTTAGATCACTATAGAAACATTGAAAAAAATAAGTAATTTTGTTTTTATATAAGTTTTGATAGTGAAATATTATTATATATACCTAATACTTATCTAGTTATAGAATTCGATAGGCTTTTTTTGCTCATGTATTGTCCTCATTCCATGATTTTGATGATATTTAAACACTTTCCTATCATAAAAAATCATTAAAATATAATATAAAATGTATAAATTGAAGGTTATTTGTAAAATGTTGCATATAGTGTATTAAAAATTGAAAAAAGGTATCATGTGTGGTCAATTTGTTGGGTATCCATGCATTGAATCCAAAAAATAAATCTTTAGAGTATCCAAATTTATCTTCATGAGTAACCAATAGTTCCTAAAAATGAATAAATAATAAAAGGAATAAAATTATATTTGATATTATTAAATTGTAGAGTTTTACCCTTTCATCATGGGTATTAAGAAGAGTTTTTCATATATAAGTTTTATTTCAAAAATTGTAGTCATTTTGTCCATTATTACTTCATATTTCGTTGGTTTCAATGATAATTATTATGTATAAGTGATGAGAGGACTAATGAGTCCAAATTTTTATTTACAAGGTTTTCCCTTTAAATAGTATTGATATAAACGGCTGTAAAAATATGAATAGTATTTGGTTATAATTAACATAGTAGATCAGCTGTTGGACAAATAAATTATGAAAACACACCTCATGTATACATTTACAACTAATACTCCTAGCCATTCATGTTTGAGGATTTCATTTATAATCTCAATAATAATGTAGTCTATAATATACTCTGCATAAATTTATTATTCAAAATTAATTTTGGCAATTTTATACCACTTTTTAACAATGTATCTGCATGAATGTTTAATGTTAGTAAATACAGAAGTTGAAATTGATGGGTAAAGGTAATTTCTAAATATCTTTTTGATTGATTGGTTGATTCTTTAGATCGTTTTTATTTTATATTCTGTTTCACCCCTTCTGTTTCTCTTTCTATAATAACATTCATCAATTCATGCCTTTTTCAATAATTGTTAAAGTTTTTTCATAAAAAAATAAATTAGAAAGGAATACCTCCTTGTTGAAAAGTAATTTTACAAGATCAAACAGTCATACTATGAAAGTTACAATAGAAATCTTGGTCGTATAAAAATCTATATCATCAAGTGTAATAGGTAACTCAGCACTCGTTTCGTGAGCTACGTGAATCCCCACTCTCACATGACCTATTGGAAGTTGTTTTTTGTGCAGAATATCTTCTTGGGTATTGTACACTATACCCATAATAATAAGGAGATGGGTGGGTGTTGATAGATATAAATCACAATCATTTTCACCCTGAATAATATTAGTACAGGAAAGGTATTAGTATTTTTCTGATTCACATTTCAGAGAAATAATTATGATAAAATTGATTACCTCTTGTAAGAAAGCCCTTTGAGGGGAATAGATCACCTCAAAACCAGTGGGGGTGGGCGGGGATCTTTATGTAGTGGTTATTGTTGTGTTGTTTCTACTCTTTGATTCTTTCCCACAAAATTTTCTAACAACTCATACTTCCAATTAAATTTTTCTTCTAGAATAGCTAATTGTGACCACATCTCATCCATTGTCTTATCTTTATCCATGTTCATTTCTTTTCTCAAAATATGTTTGGGTGACACCCCAAAATCCGCACCTCTATCTCAACCATATTGTTCTGAATGCTTCAAGGCTGCTAATAGAAGTCATTCATCGGGTATATTTGTATAGAATGTATAACCATTAATTACATAAAATTTATAATATAATATGTTCACACTTGGTCCTATGGGTAGTCATCGAAGTCGTTCTAAAATTGAATCCATATTTGAAGTTGACTCCTTAAAAATTTAGTCTCAAAACCATCCTATAAACTATTGATTATATATATTTGATATCCAAATGTTTGTCCTTTATGGATTCAAATTATTAAGAATTATTTTGTTAGTTTCAACATATGGCACCACCTCTAAACTATTATGTAAAACATAGAGGTGAGCCTACTCTTGATCTGTAAAATTAATTGTGACAACATCTATTCTGAAAATTCCTTCACCCAAAAGTAACATGATGTGAAGATATTTTTATAAAACATTACTTTTCACAATTAGTGAGTAGTTGATACAGAATTCAACACCTCCCAAAACAACATATCGCTCTATGATAAGTCCGTCTATATTGTATAGAAATACATAGTTGGATCTCTCTAACCAATTGAACCGTCATATCAAAGAATAGCAGTGGGAAGAACATTTCTAACTCACATAATATGGCAACAATTTCCTTTTACATAGTTGGCAATTTCACTGGGTCTATAACTTTGCTTCATAAAGATTTGAAAAAGAAACAGAGCTTGGTTAATTTATGACAGAAATTCATAGCCAAAATTCAATGTAAAGCTACTAGCATTCACTACTACAAAATGTGCATTATACAGTGCTAGTCTTTATCAGTGATAGAGAAAAGTGCTGATAAAGGTTACCTTTATCAGCACTAAAAATGTAGCGACCCCCAAAACCGGGGTGCTTAATGAGACATGATATACTTAACATTACATCATTACAAATTAAATATCATGTCTCATTACAACAGAAGATCGCGAGTATCAGGATTCTGGGAAACCAGCTGCTTCCGAATAACTTCATAGGTATCAACCATGCCTGAAAAATTTTAACAAAACGTAGGGTGAGAAAAAATGCCCAGTAAGGGGTTTCAAAACATTTTTAGAAAATACTTTCTCAAAGAAGTTCTTTTGAAGAGAATAAAACACTTTGCTAAAACAAAACATTATCTTTTCTTAAAACATGAAATTCATCTTTCTTTGAAAACCACTTGCACAAAGAAGTACGTACTTGAAATGAGCTTTAATGTAAACATGATCAGAGTGCGCAATATAAGAAAAATAAACAATTCATAATGTTAAAACAAAGTTACTTTAATTCTAAAAGAATTTTATGACTAAGCAGGGAAAACATGCATATCATGGTTCATGAGAAAAATGCAGATCATCTAACAGTGTACCATATGGAAACAGTTCTTGTTGCATAAAGTACATTTTCATGATCTTGGGAGCTTTCATCTAGGGGTTGTCCTGTTAGTTGAACTAACCCCCGGTTAACCTTTATCATTACATGCATAGGGAATGTATAATACTGGACTTTGTCAAGACTTTTCATCAAGACCGTATAACATACTTAACAGGTCAAGGCTCACTGCCCACCCTGTTTCCTTAGCACAAGTCAAGGCTAACTGCCAAGACCATCACGCATGTTCGTCTCATGAGACTCTTGCTTTACCCAATGCATTGGAGCACTGTATAATTTCGGGCGCACCCGTCACATCATTCTTGTTGCGCTATATAATTCAGGGCGCACCCGTCACATGTAAGTCCTATACATTCCTCACATATCCTGACATGGTCATTCATTCATGGGGTTTCATGCATTCTTAATTAAACCCCATTTTCACATACTTATTCATTACATGAAAACAGTTCTATCATTGAAAACGTTAGGACATGCATGCTAAAGCTTCGTGCACATAAAAAGTTAACATTTTAAAACATGGGTTTTAAGTAAGTAAACATAACACTCAACATTTCATACATCAAAATACCCAATTAAAGCATGGTCGTTCACATATGATGATAAATGGATATCATAGGTGTTTAACACAGGCAGTTGAGGTTACAATGTGCATAATCAAGTCCATCTTGGGAAATCATATACATAATTGTGTAAACTCTTCCATTAGCACTTTAAATAAACATGAGTACATACCTATGAATACATGTATGCATTTATAAAAGTTCAAGGAGTCCATACTATCCATTTTAAGAAAAATCCTAATTATCCAAAGTAGTGATAAATGAAAATTCTTAGTTTCAGGAATGATTTTGAAATCCAACCAACCCATAAACTTCATCATGCTTTATTGTAATAATTGCAAACATGGACACTAAGTTCATATTAATGTATATAAACATACGTGTATGTATATACAACAACAATATACATCATTTACTTGCATAATTTTACCTATTTATTTGATTACTCAGAATCTCCATTTTTTATAGGCGAAAAAGAAAATCAGGGGTATAAACATAGAGGAAAGGTGGTATACTTGCATTTATTATCTTATACATATGTGTATATATATATGTATATATATATATATATACACATATATAAACACAAGGTGTGAAAAAGGAATTCGCACCCAAATAAAAACAGAACCTTCGAACCCTTGCCCCAATTTTAGGTGTTCACAAAGGGGATGACAAGATTAGTTAAAACCGGTTTATTTGGTCCTGTATATTTTTTTTATACACAATTATATAACAAGTGTATAACTATATAAAACTTACATAAATGGTAGGAAACAAAGAAGAGGATTTTTCTCCCTTACTTCCAACCGATTCTTTAAGCCGAGGGGGAGATCTCAAGGCCTGGGTTTGCACCAGTTTCTCACATACCGAAAATATATACACACATAACATGTATATATATATATATATATACTCTGAAACTCAAACACAACAAAAAAAATAAACATGCCTCTTACCTGGTTCGGAGAGGAGGAAAGGAAATTATAAATGAGGCAAGTGGATCCAGTGGATCCGGTTGTACAAACACAGTATGAATACATATATATATAGCACATATATATGTATATAAAAAACTGAAACTCAGATAGGAACCACAAAAAAAAGGCTTCTCCCTTACCTTAACTCGGAGAGGAGGAGGAGTACGGTGCAGCTACGGGATCCAGAAGCTGGAGAGTTCAAGGGAACCGAAGGTATAAACATAGAATATATATATATATAACATGTATATACGTGTATATAACTATATACAAAACCTGGTGTTTACACAAACTGGAAAAAAAACACGACCCTTACCTTAGCTCGACGAGGAGGAGGAAGAGAATGGAGCAGCGACGGCCGGGATTACACGCTGGTCGATCGGACGGCTGAGGAGTGGTGCGGCATTAAAAGAAACTGGCGGCTGCGATCATGGGGAGTAGATCGGACGGCTCCAGACACGCGCGGCGTTAAAAAAAACAATACGCAGTCTTCGTTTTTTTTCGCGTTTAACATATTTTATCTATTTATTTTATTTCAACGTTTTTATCTTATAAAAACTGTTATTTTATTGTTATATTAAACCTATTATTATTATTAATTTACTATAACAAAAAGATCAATTATTAATCTGACTTTTACGATTTTAATAAAATCATTGGTCAAATAAAAAAATTATAAATTGATTTAATCAAAACATCTTATTATATAAACATAAGTATATATATATATATATATATATTCTGTTTTAAAATACCAATATTTTTTATTGGCCTTATTATTTTAAGTATATTATTTTTAAACCATAATTATTATATTTTGGAAAATTAAAGGTTCATTTAATCAATTAAAGAAAGCATCGATTTATTCATCATAATATATATTTATTTGTTTATTTATTTATTTATTTTTACTTTGCTGTATGACATAATAATTACCTTAATTTATAATTTCATGCAAACATTTGGATACCCTCATTTAAGAAAAGAAAAATAAATAGGTTTCTTAAAAGTATTTGTGTAAGCTTAAAGATGCGAGATTTATAAATAAAATCATAATTTAATAAATTTTCCAATATAGTTAATAAATGTCAAATTATTAAAGAAAAAATGTATATAATTTGTTGCAATATATATATAACTCATAAAAATTCATCCAGTTTGATATAAATAGAAAATAAGAGTTCAATTGTTCAAATTAATATGTATAATGGAAGAAAAACCATAATATTAATTTTCGCCGTTTAGAAACATAAAATAAAATTATCATTTTGGGAAAACTAAATTAAAATTGATGACACTTTAAAACATTAAAGCAAAATACACAATTATCATTCCGATTTTATTCCAACGGTCAAAATAAAACATAGAGGATAAGAAGACCCAACGGTCAAAATAAAACATAAGATTCTTTGGGAAACCAACGGTCGAATTAGTGGTCGTTTGAGGTTCAACGGTCGGATTAAGGTGCTTATAAAAAGGGTCTAGTTTCGGGGTGTCCCTTACTCCAAGTGACCGAAGGAGAAAAGGAAAGATGGTTCGTGTGATCCCCTTGGTGCTGAGCACGGTCGCGGTGGCTTCAGCAATCCTCATGTTTCTTATGATGGACGCTCGAAACCCCTACCGCATTCTCGGGCTTTTAGTAGTTTTAAGCGGTCTTCCCATCATTGTAATCGGGTTCTTAGTTGGGATTTTTGGTTAGTTTACCTTAGTGGATGTTGTAGCCGAAAGGTTGCTTATTTGAATAACAGGAATTTTTCATCCATTTGATGCATTTTATTATTAATACCATATTAGCTATTGGTTGGTTCACTTAACGAGTGACATTGGAAAGTAAACTTGTTAAAAACAAAACAAAACATGGTTTCTCGGGTTGTTACATTACTTCCCCCTACAAAGAATTGCGCCCTCACAATTCTATCATAAAAAGAGAAAAACAGAAACCCCATATGTACAAATCTACCGAAATAGCGGATCTGGCTCGGTTAACGGGACACCAAAGTTGGCACACAGCTCTTCTGTTTCCCTAGTCCAGATGCACCTCGAACAGTGCTCCTTGAACTCTTGTTCGTGTGTACTGCGCACGGGCTTCCAAAGGGAGGCTCGTGCGATGCAAAGCTCGGAAAAGTCCAAGTAGATAAACTCCCTGATGACTCTTCTGGCCACATCATGCTCGAGGTAGTCGAGAGGGATGATGCGGTTGAGGAGACTGAGGTTCAAGACTTGGAACATGTAAGCTGCACTGAGCTGGCCATCCTGGGCGACCACGAGGAAACACGCTCTGGCAGAAAAGTTTTGTGCCAGAGTGAAACACTGGAACAGGCCCTCAAAGTAAATTCCCCTTCGCCTATAGCAGGGGAGTTGAGCAGCAGCGATGAGGTGAAAGACGCGATCATTCTCTTGACATAACCGAAGAATCTCTGGACCGTTTTCTAAATTGAGAAAACGCTAGAAGGACCCTCGCAGGTGGAGAAAGGACGGGTAATCCACCATGCATGCCTTGATCAAGATGACTTCTACTAGCTCATCGGGTAGGGATGAGAAGTTCGTTTGACCAGCCATCTGAAAATAAACATCGAAGGGAAACTCTTAACAACATAGATACGGTGAAGACATGAAAAGAAACAAGAAACTTCCATTTATAAAAAAGTTTACACGGCAAAGTCTGAGTTCACAAGACGTACGCCACAAAGAGTGGAAAAACTTCCTAACTCTTCAAACCACACACAGGATGAGCATACAGGACTAAACTCATGGGAACATTTATAACGCCTCCTGAGTTTAGCGTGAGGGGTGTGGAGTTGGGAAACATCGGTGTACACTTCTTGCCTAAGAGACATACGAGTGGACTCATTTTCCCACGCTCCAAAGTCCATTAACTGGCCCCAGAAGCCGTAGTGCAGGACCTGGCATAGATAAGCCGCTCGGAGGTCTCCAGTAGCAGCAGCTTCTTGAAAGGGGTTATCTAGCGTTGTGCCAAATTCCTCGCCAGTTGTAAACACTCGGAAGAGTCCTTCGTTATACCTTCCCCGACGTTCATAAGAGGGAAACTGGGTCATCATCATTAGAAGATAATCCATCCCCATTCCCCGGTGGAGACTAAGCACACAAGATGAGTTTGACACATCGTACAGGTGCTTACACGTCATGCGAATTTGGGCATAATTTAGAAAGTTCTCGCGACTAGCTAGAGATATAATGTTCTCTAGAGCCTCAGTGGGAAGTGACAAAAGGTCGGTAGGTACATCAGCCATCTGAAAGTTATAATATTTTTACTTAGTTAGTCTTAGCAATATATTTATATCACCTGGTTTTCCAGAGTTTCCTGAACCCATCCTCTGATACCAACTGTAGCGACCCCCAAAACCGGGGTGCTTAATGAGACATGATATACTTAACATTACATCATTGCAAATTAAATATCATGTCTCATTACAACAGAAGATCGTGAGGCTCAGGATTCTGGGAAACCAGCTGCTTCCGAATAACTTCATAGGTATCAACCATGCCTGAAAAATTTTAACAAAACGTAGGGTGAGCAAAAATGCCCAGTAAGGGGTTTCAAAACATTTTTAGAAAATACTTTCTCAAAGAAGTTCTTTTGAAGAGAATAAAAAACTTTGCTAAAACAAAACATTATCTTTTCTTAAAACATGAAATTCATCTTTCTTTGAAAACCACTTGCACAAAGAAGCACGTACTTGAAATGAGCTTTAATGTAAACATGATCAGAGTGCGCAATATTAGAAAAATAAACAATGCATAATGTTAAAACAAAGTTACTTTAATTCTAAAAGAATTCTATGACTAAGCAGGGAAAACATGCATATCATGGTTCATGAGAAAAATGCAGATCATCTAACAGTTTACCATATGGAAATAGTTCTTGTTGCATAAAGTACATTTTCATGATCTTGGGAGCTTTCATCTAGGGGTTATCCTGTTAGTTGAACTAACCCCTGGTTAACCTTTATCATTACATGCAGAGGGAATGTATAATACTAGACTTTGTCAAGACTTTTCATCAAGACCGTATAACATATTTAACAGGTCAAGGCTCACTGCCCACCCTGTTTCCTTAGCACAAGTCAAGGATAACTACCAAGACCGTCGTGCATGTTCGTCTCATGAGACTCTTGCTTTACCCAATGCATTGGAGCACTGTATAATTCTGGGTGCACCCGTCACATCATTCTTGTTGCGCTATATAATTCCGGGTGCACCCGTCACATGTAAGTCCTATACATCCCTCACATATCCTGACATGGTCATTCATTCATGGGGTTTCATGCATTCTTAATTAAACCCCATTTTCACATACTTATTCATTACATGAAAACAGTTCTATCATTGAAAATGTTAGGACATGCATGCTAAAGCTTCGTGCACATAAAAAGTTAACATTTTAAAACATGGGTTTTAAGTAAGTAAACATAACACTCAACATTCCATACATCAAAATACCCAATTAAAGCATGGTCGTTCACATATGATGATAAATGGATATCATAGGTGTTTAACACAGGCAGTTGAGGTTACAATGTGCATAATCAAGTCCATCTTGGGAAATCATATACATAATTGTGTAAACTCTTCCATTAGCACTTTAAATAAACATGAGTACATACCTATGAATACATGTATGCATTTATAAAAGTTCAAGGAGTCCATACTATCTATTTTAAGAAAAATCATGATTATCCAAAGTAGTGATAAATGAAAATTCTCAGTTTCAGGAAGGATTTTTAAATCCAACCAACCCATAAACTTCATCATGCTTTATTGTAATAATTGCAAACATGGAAACTAAGTTCATATTAATATATATACACATATGTGTATGTATATACAACAACAATATACATCATTTACTTGCATAATTTTACCTATTTATTTGATTACTCAGAATCTCCATTTTTTATAGGCGAAAAAGAAAATCAGGGGTATAAACATAGAGGAAAGGTGGTATACTTGCATTTATTATCTTATACATATGTGTATATATATATGTATATATATATATATACACATATATAAACACAAGGTGTGAAAAAGGAATCCGCACCCAAATAAAAACAGAACCTTCGAACCCTTGCCCCAATTTTAGGTGTTCACAAAGGGGCTGACAAGATTAGTTAAAACCAGTTTATTTGGTCCTGTATATTTTTTTTATACACAGTTATATAACAAGTGTATAACTATATAAAACTTACATAAATGGTAGGAAACAAAGAAAAGGATTTTTCTCCCTTACTTCCAACCGATTCTTTAAGCCGAGGGGGAGATCTCAAGGCCTGGGTTCGCACCAGTTTCTCACATACCGAAAATATATACAAACATAACATGTATATATATATATATACTCCAAAACTCAAACACAACAAAAAAAAAGCATGCCTCTTACCTGGTTCGGAGAGGAGGAAAGGAAATTATAAATGAGGCAAGTGGATCCAGTGGATCCGATTGTACAAACACAGTATGAATACATATATATATAGCACATATATATGTATATAAAAAACTGAAACTCAGACAGGAACCACAAAAAAAAGGCTTCTCCCTTGCCTTAACTCGGAGAGGAGGAGGAGTACGGTGCAGCTACGGGATCTAGAAGCTGGAGAGTTCAAGGGAACCGAAGGTATAAACATAGAAGATATATATATATATAACAAGTATATACGTGTATATAAATATATACAAAACCCGGTTTTTACACAAACTGGAAAAAAAACACGACCCTTACCTTAGCTCGACGAGGAGGAGGAAGAGAATGGAGCAGCGACGGCCGGGATTACACGCTGGTCGATCGGACGGCTGAGGAGTGGTGCGGCATTAAAAGAAACCGGTGGCTGCGATCAGGGGGAGCAGATCAGACGGCTCCAGACATGCGCGGCGTTAAAAAAAACAATACGCGGTCTTCATTTTTTTTTTCTTCGCCTTTAACATATTTTATCTATTTATTTTATTTCAACGTTTTTATCTTATAAAAACTGTTATTTTATTGTTTTATTAAACCTATTATTATTATTAATTTACTATAACAAAAAGATCAATTATTAATCTGACTTTTACGATTTTAATAAAATCATTGGTCAAATAAAAAAAATTATAAATTGATTTAATCAAAACATCTTATTATATAAACATAAGTATATATATATATATTCTGTTTTAAAATACCAATAATTTTTATTGGCCTTATTATTTTAAGTATATTATTTTTAAACCATAATTATTATATTTTGGAAAATTAAAGGTTCATTTAATCAATTAAAGAAAGCATCGATTTATTCATCATAATATATATTTATTTGTTTATTTATTTATTTATTTTTACTTTGCTTTATTACATAATAATTACCTTAATTTATAATTTCATGCAAACATTTGGATACCCTCCTTTAAGAAAAGAAAAATAAATAGGTTTCTTAAAAGTATTTGTGTAAGCTTAAAGATGCGAGATTTATAAATAAAATCATAATTTAATAAAGTTTCCAATATAGTTAATAAAGGTCAAATTATTAAACAAAAAATGTATATAATTTGTTGCAATATATATATAACTCATAAAAATTCATCCAGTTTGATATAAATAGAAAATAAGAGTTCAATTGTTCAAATTAATATGTATAATGGAAGAAAAACCATAATATTAATTTTCACCGTTTAGAAACATAAAATAAAATTATCATTTTGGGAAAACTAAATTAACATTGATGACACTTTAAAACATTAAAGAAAAATACACAATTATCATTCCGATTTTATTCCAACAGTCAAAATAAAACATAGAGGATAAGAAGACCCAACGGTCAAAATAAAACATAAGATTCTTTGGGAAACCAACGGTCGAATTAGTGGTTGTTTGAGGTTCAACGGTCGGATTAAGGTGCTTATAAAAAGGGTCTAGTTTCGGGGTGTCCCTTACTCCAAGTGACTGAAGGAGAAAAGGAAAGATGGTTCATGTGATCCCCTTGGTGCTGAGCACGGTCGCGGTGGCTTCAGCAATCCTCATGTTTCTTATGATGGACGCTCGAAACCCCTACCGCATTCTCGGGCTTTTAGTAGTTTTAAGCGGCCTTCCCATCATTGTAATCGGGTTCTTAGTTGGGATTTTCGGTTAGTTTACCTTAGTGGATATTGTAGCCGAAAGGTTGCTTATTTGAATAACAGGAATTTTTCATCCATTTGATGCATTTTATTATTAATACCATATTAGTTATTGGTTGGTTCACTTAACGAGTGACATTGGAAAGTAAACTTGTTAAAAACAAAACAAAACATGGTTTCTCGGGTTGTTACAAAAAAACACTGAAAAAGGGTACCTTTATCAGTGCTTTATTTGCAGCATTGATAAAAGGTAACTTTTATCAGCATATTTTCTAGCATTGATAAAGGTTATGATCACGTGTGTGAGTTTCACATCGAAATAGCAGTTGTTCGACCGCTTCTGTATATAAGATTATATCGCAAGGTAAGCTTAGAAGCCTACTGGGGGCATGGGCTCCCCACATTCACTTCACATGCCCATATAGGCCCATGGGCCCATGCGAGCCTTGGCCCACCCTATGCCTTCCACGGGCTTTAGCCCACCCGCATACATGCTTGGTCCACCCTATCTTCCCATGCGCATGGTCGAGTCCTACATAACACGGCCCACCTACCCATGTGAGCCATGTCCCATATTTTTTATCTATACCAAAAAAATACAAGTATTAAAAATATTAAAAAATTGAAATAATTAAAAAAATATAAATTAAAAATGAATAAATTAAAAAAATATTAAAATTTTTATTAATTAAATAATTATTAATAACTTTAATATATATATATAAATTAAAAATATTAATAAATATTATATATTAAATATTGATATATAAAAAATATAATTATTAATAATATTTAAAAAATTGAAATAATTAAACAAATATAAATTAAAAATGAATAAATTAAAAAATCATTTAAAAATTTATTAATTAAATAATTATTAATAACTTTAATATATATATATATTATAAATATTAATAAATAGTATATATTAAATACAGATATATAAAATGAATAAACTAAAATAATTAAACAAATAAAAAATAAAATGAGTAAATTTAAAAAAATATTAAAAAATTTATTAATTAAATAATTATTAACAAAAATGAATAAATTTAATATACATATATATAAATTATAAATATTAATAAATATAATATATTAAATATTGATATATAAAATGAATAAATTATAATAATTAAACAAAAAAATAAAATGAATAAATTAAAATATTATTAAAAAAATTATTATTGGAACAATTATTAATAAAAATTAATAAATTTAATATATATATATATATATTATAAATAGTAATAAATAATATATATTAAATACAAATATAAAAAATGAATAAAATGTAATAATTAAAATGGGTGGGTTATCCCTTGGGGGATATGACCCACCTGTTGTGTGTGTTGCATTTCTATGTTTCATTGTAATTGTATCCAAAAGTACCTATAATATATTAATGTCTTGTTCATTTTTAATGATTTTTGTACATAATTATTCATTAATATAATTAATATTTTTAATATAGAAATATATTCATATATATTTATATATATATATATATATATCAATATATATAATATTTCCCAAAATATGATTTATATAATACAAAATATTTATGCTTGCATTAAATAAGCCATATATTTAGTGAAAAATTATTTATAATTAAAAAATGATATCAATTAAAAATATTGATTAATTGTGTCGAGTGATGTACATTTAATTGAATGTTGTTTTATTTTTCAATTTAACATATATCAAACTTATGTTACATTGATTTCACATATACATGTACATAATTAATGCATTTTTATATACAACATACACACGCATAATATTTTTGTAATATATTCAATTTTTAATATTCATTTTAGAATTATATTTAGTAACATAATATATTTAATATATATTATGTTTCTAGTCAGTAAATTTTATCATTTTTATATTTTTATTCAATATATACTATTTATTACTTTTAATATTTTTTTTAATTTTATTCATTTTTAACATTATTTATTCATTAATAATCTTAATTGTTTTTTAATATTTTTTTAATTTACTTATTTTAAAGTTTTCATTGTTCAATATGTTTTTAATTTTATCCATTTTAAATATTTATTTATACATATTTATTCATTAAAATTTAATGATTTTAATATGGTTGTAGTTTATATAATTAATATGTATTCATTAAAAAATATATATTTTTATTTTTATTTTTTAAAAATTATCAATATAATTAATAACGGTTATTCGTTTTTTAAATTTATTCATTCTTATGATTATTTATTTCATTAATAGATGCTACATATTATATAATGTCATTGTTAAATTTAACATGTATCAAACTTGTATATATATATACACACACATTAATTTCACACACGCAAATATTTACGCAATTAATAAAATCTTATATAGAAACACATACACCTAATATTTATGCAATTTATTCAAATTTTAATATTCATTTTAGAATTTAATTTAGTAACATAATATATTTAATATATTATGTTTTTAATTAATAAATTTTATTGATTTATTTTTAATATTATTAAAGTTAGTATTATTTATTCATTTTAATATTTTTTATTTTTTATTTTTTTGGGAATTTAATCATTTTATAATATTTATTTATACATATTTATTTACTATATTTTAATATTTTTAATATTTTTAATATGTATTCATCTTCATTTCAATATATATCCATATTTTATTTTTTTAATAATTTGTATAATTAATAAAATTGATCTATTTTTTCAATATTGTTAAAGTCTACTCATTTTTAAATTTTCAATTTCACTCATTTTTAACATTCATGCATTTAAGATTATATATTCATTAATAATTTTAAAAATATATTAGTAAATAAATATTTATAAATGTATATTTACTATAATTATAAAATTATAATAAATATATTTAAATGATGAATATATTTACTATATTTATATATATTTATTAAATATATATATAATTTTATAAATATATATAAGGATATAAATATATTTATAATTATAAAATTATAATAAATATATTTGAAGAATAAATATATTTACTATATTTATATTTATATTGATTTATTAAATATATATAATGATATAAATATATTTATAATTATAAATAAATAATTATAAATATATTTACAAATATATTTATAAATTTATATTTACTATATTTATAAAATTATATATTTATAATTATAAATATATATATATATTTTAAAAAAACTATTTATATAATTGTAAATAAATAATTACATATTTAAATTATTATAATATTATAATAAATATATTTAAATAGTGAATATATTTAATATATTTGTATTTTTCTATTACCAGAAGGGTTGGGGGCAAGCCCCTTTATTAAAAAAATAAAAAGACAGTAGGAACCCCTTTTTAACTGGGTAAGGGGAAACTCATTATAAGCTTGTAGACTCAAAGGGGTCAAACCCATTACAAAACCCACTACCAAACCCATTACAATAGCCCAAAATACCAAAGGGGCTATTACAATCCCATAGACTCAGAGACATATACGTCATAAACTTCGTGGCCCGAAAGCCCAGTGGGACAAATCCCATTACAAACCAAGCCCAAAATAATTTATATTTACTTATTAAATACATATATAATTATATAAATATATATAATGATATAAATATATTTATAATTATATGAAAATATTTATAAATATATTTACAGATATATTTATTTATAATTATAATTATAAATCTTTATCAGTGATAAATAGGTGTTGATAAAGAGGTCTTTTATCAATGCTTATTAATTTAACACTGATAGAACCTCTATTTATAAGGACTTCTTTGGAAGCGCTGATAAAACCCTCCCCAGTCTTTTTAAAAGAACCCTAACCAAATTTATTTGTGTTGTGCCATTCAAGATCTTGCGGAATTCCAGTGTTTTAATCACTCCCCCTCGACCTTCTCTCAAATGAAGCAAGCCTTGAATCTAAGGTATGTTCTTGTTTTCTCCCCCTCTCTTGTTGTTTGCTTATGTAGGTTCCACAGTGTGCATTGGTGTGGCATTTTCTGGGCTTAGTGGTCTTTTGGTTCCACATTTAGGAGCTTTGTCAATGAAGTCCCCACCACCATTCATCCTTCTCTGATGGTTCCTTATTTGTGGGCCTCTGCATTTGGATTTTACCCTACTACATCTCATATAGGTTCCTTCTTTTCCTAGTCTTACTTCAATTTAGGAATTTCAAATACAAATCCTAAAATGGACAGGTTCTTCATTTCCAAAATGTATTGTTCCATCAATATCCCCCTTGGTATTCTTTAAAAAAACATATTACTTATCATATAATATGAACACCCAAAATCCAGAATACAGGTTCTACTATTTATTAATTCTCTCAAGGAAATATCAACCAAATTTTATTTCCTAATATTATTTCAATAACTATAATATATTCCCAAATGAGTTATGAATTTTGTTGATCTCTACCCATTTTTTATAGCATAAGAAATTAGACTGAATATTTCTTCTTCAAGCGGATAAAACTAGTTTTTCAAAAAAAAAAATGGATTGTCTTTCATCCATTTAACTTTGAATTCTATAAAAATACCAACCTCTTCTCTTCCTACAATCTAATTATTTATCAAAAAAATTATCAATTAAAAATATATATATAATTAATTTCTATTTTTATATAAAGGATACATTTTTCTTCTACTCTGTTGGCAACCAATCTCTTTAGCTTACAAATGGATTTATACTTCACCATAATAAGACATCATGCACCCAATATAGCCACAGAACTAAAAAATAATAAGTGGAAATGTATTATTGATTCCATCTCTCAACATATCTCTAACTTTTTTATAACTTCTTAATTATTGATAAATTCTTGATGGTTGATAAATTTATCATTTCATCTTCTTCTCATTACTTTTCACATCAAATGTCTTTGTTTTTTATGTTTGAGTCTAATATCCAAGAGTATTTTTACCCATTAAATCGGTTATTTGAGCATTTAACACTTTCTAAATTTATCTTGTGTCTTGTTCATCTCTTTCTTTTAACACTTCATGTGAAAAACTTCTTAATTATAACTTCTTCTTTGAGCCATTATTTTTACATTTAGACTCAAATTTCTTTCTAAATAAAACAACTTCTACTTCTAGTGTCATAATATTATTTTCTTATTCCTTGAAAAACATATTATGATCATTAATGATATTGATCTATTCCTTAATATTCAATTATTAATTCACAACTACTTTAGATTTGATATTATTTTTTTCACATTATTCTACTAATTTTTCAAGATGATCAACTTCTACTTCAATTTCATCAACATAACCTAAAGAATCCTTCAAAAAACCCTATAATTTTCCAATACATGTTTATTTTTAGATCGATCACCATGAGATCCCCTTAAAATTCCAACTTAATATATATAAATACTTCTTATTTAACATCATCCTCAATAATAACTTTTTATTTTTCTAGTGATTCCATAATACCATTTTCCACTTCTAAGATAAAATATTTTTCAATACATTCTAAGGGATCTTCCATGGAATCCTCTAACTCATCACTCACTAGCACCTTTCTCTAAAACATTTATCCACTTGAATTTCTATAATTTAAATTCTTTATAGGGTAAAATTTATTCTTTTTTGTGAAAATTCAAACTCATCATCCTCTTCATAAAACTTCTTTGGATATATAGCATCAAAGATCCAAATATTTTCACAATGAATGTAAAAAAAATGTAACATACCCTCAAATATTAATTTAGCTATTTTTAAAATCCTTTTTAAAAGTGATAAGAAATCATCACTTACCACTTATTAAATTCTAGTAACCCAAACATCTTGGTTCTCCATATATCTGAATAAAATTTCATTAGATGAATGTTATAAAGATATTTATAGATTTACTCACATTTCTTATACAGCTATTTTACTATATAAATTATTAGGATATAATTCAACAAGATTCATTTCATCATGTGCTAAAACCTTCATATTTTTAGTTGATGTTAATCTCTATATGATCTTCTTTATAATATTTGAACCATTGAACACATGACCAAGGTCATGAATATCTCTAATAACTTTTTTGAGATGATTAAATAATTCATCCAATTTTTCATTTGAATTCATCTTAAATTCATTAAATATTCATTACAAAACATTCACATTTTCTTTTCTCACTTTTATATCACATTCATAGATATTATCAAGCTTGTCCCAGACTTCTTTGGATGTTGTGTCATTAATCAGCTTCATATAAATCTGATTAGATAAATATTTGACTAAAGCATTATGATATTTAGTTTCATTATTACACATCATGTTACCTACTTCTATCATTTACCATCTAAAAGGATCACTTACTTGAGTCCCATGTATTGTTTACAAGTAAATATATTTCCCATGAGATCTTAAATGATATCTCATCCTCTTATAACATACATGAAAATTACACCCATCAAATAAGAGTAATCCATCGTCATTCAAAATATTCTCTATTAAAATTTCATTTGATATATTCTTTGAGAAATAACATGTGTATTTGATACCACATGTTGTAAACTATAGTTTTGTTGTACGCCCTAAGAGGGGGGTGAATTAGGTTGTCTTGAAAAATTATCATTGTCTTTAAAAAATGGATCTTGTATTCATGTTAGACAAGAAACTTTGAATCTATCATGTAGGCATAATAAAATGATGAAATATAATATAGAAAATTCAATGAAAATTTTACATGGTTCACTTATAATAGGATATATCTAAGGAGTACATATCAATGATGTATTCATATGCCAATTATATGCTACTTCACTATTATGTGATTACAAGGTTTAGGATAAGATCTCTTATCATAAAAGTTTTACATCCTCTTATTCTAATCCACTCACCTCATTCAATAGGGTTACAAATATATATTTGATATATAGTTCAAACTCACAAAGATATCAATTAAATATATAACCCATGACTATAATGGTTATTCTCCATAATACTCCAATATTAACCTCTAACCATTGTTGGTTCACCTTCTCCCTCACTTTCACATTCAATTTTCTTTAGATATACCTATGAAGGTTTTGACTACTAGATATGAGAGATATCTTATAATAATTTTTGTCATTGTTAGAGGTGGAATTATAATGCTTTAGATCTCAATGATGTGAAATTAATTCTAACTAAATTTTTATGAATGTTTATTAATGGATAGTATTTATGGTTTTTTAAAGTAAATTGAATAGATATTAGGATATATGAAATATACCTAAGCTTGATAACTCCGCTATTTTTAAAATAGGGTTTTGTCAGTAGGTTATAGTGCAAATATATTTTTTAGCATTCCAATAATACATCAACTATAATAATCTATAGAAAAAGAGAGTAACATGGAATTCAACTTCACTTCTATTGTCAATAATAGTTTTATCCATTTGTTTCATGAAATTCCAAGCTCCTTGACCCTATGTCAAAATCTAGTGATTACATGACCTTGTATGTTCTGAGGAAATATATTTTTACACAAATTTAGAAAGCCAGGTCATAATTAAATGAAAAACAAGATACAATAATTTTCAAGGGAAGTCTTCCATCCAATAATAAATAAATTTTATTTTCCAACATATTTATTAGTTATTATTAGATTAATATATGTTTGTAATTGATTTGGTTGAGTAAAATATCCATTTTATTAACATTGTTAATAATATAATTTATAATTATACATGAAATTATGGTTTTAAAGCCCTTGATTTATGATGTAAAGTGTATCGAAACATGGTAAATGGGAATAAATAATAGAGGGAACATTTATTACTGAAGTGGATACCTATCATTAGTAATATTTCATAATTAAAGGAAAGAAGGATCAAGGGTTTACCAATAATTTTTAGTAGTCAAATGTCTCATATGATTTCAATTACTCACTACTTTTTCTAGATATTCAAATTAATCATACGTGACATTTGTCCACTGACAAGTGACGGTCACCAGAACTTTCTCACCCCTTTAAATATCTACTCAGACTATCAATGAAACACCACCTGGCCCACCATAAACTAAGTTAATAAATGAATAAACATCAACTCCTCCCACTTATTGGACTCCCACCTAGCAAGGTTATAGAACCCATCCTAGAATTACTATATTTTTTCCCACACAACATCAAATCGAGAACCTATACCAACAACCACATGTTTACCCCAAGTTATTTATTTTCATGTCACCCTTGTATAAAATGATAACTTGTTATGAATCATAACTAATAACTTTAAAATGTTGGGTTCTCCTTATTAGAATTGTCTATAATTTTCTCTTTTGATTATGAATATATTATTTATATTTATTTATTTATTTTTAAAAAATGAATATTTTATGAACCTAATAGGATGAATATGAATCGAAAATGGATGTACGCTAATCATATGATAAAAGAGTATGAATATAGATTTAATGAGTTCATCAAGTTTTCAATAGAGAATGAATACAATCCTTCTCAAATCCTTTGTTTATGTTTATATTATTGTTATTCAAGACAACTTAGTCTGGAAGAGTTGGAAGAACATTTGATTCATCACATAATATATCAGAGTTATAAATGTTAGACTAAACACGGGAAAAAAGTGCATGTGCACACTAATTGGGATGATACTATATACTATGGTTTATGAATCATTTGATATGAATACCAGTTTAAATGATGATGTATATCATATGGAAGAAATGATAATAGAAATTTAAAATGACCTTCGTGATTGTCCAAGTTGTTTGAGAAGTTACATGGATGTGTTAAGAGACCATTTTATACCAATTGTACTAAATACACAACATTTTAATTTGTATTAAAGTTATATAATTTTAAAGATAGCAGCAGATGGAGAAACACCAGCTTTACAGAACTACTTGGTCTCCTAAATTATATGATACTAGAAGAAAATGAACTTCCTTGTCGAACATATAATGCTAAAAAAATATTGCATTCAATGGGAACGATCTCTAAAAAATACATGTTTGTCCAAATGATTTCATATTCTTTCATAAGGACCATGAATCACTTGTAAAATTCCCTAAGTATGGTGTGGATCGATACAAGATATATGAATCAAGTCCTTCAAAATTTGTATGGTACTTTCTTATCATTCCATTGTTTAAAATACTATATGGATGTCAGGAAACCATGAGATAGTTGACATGGCATGCTGATACAATAATTAAAGATGGGAAACTGTGTCATACAACAAACTCTCCTCAGTGGAAGAAAATTGATTACAAGTATCCTGAATTTAAAAAAAATCCAAGAAAATATCATATTATGTTATCTACAGATGGAATAAATCCTTTTGGTGTACATATTAGTACTCATAGTACATGGCCATTCATGTTGGTAAATTATAACTTTCCACCATGGTTATGTGTGAAGCACAAATAAATTATGTTTCATTTGATTATATTTGGACCAAAATAACCCGGTAATGATATTAATGTCTATTTGTATCCATTGATCTAAGATCTTAAATTGATGTAGGATATAGGTGTTATAGTGTATGATGCTTATAGAAGTGAAGAATTCACATTGAGGAACATGTTGTATGGGATGATAAATGATTTTCCTACTTATGGAAATTTTTCAGGATACAGTATTAGGGATGTCCCATTTATGAATAATTCACATACTTAGTTCGGTTGAAACATTCCTCAAAGAATGTGTTTTTAGGACATTGGAAATTTTTACCTTGATGACATAAATACTAATCATGGATGACAACATTTGATTAGAATATCAAACAAGGTCAACACCATATCCACTAATGGGTGATAAAGTAAAAGATATTGAAATGTTTTTTGGTAAACCATTTTTGAAAAACCTTACAAAATCAGGTTGGAAAAATATATCAATTTTATTTGAATTACTGTATTGGAATTGTTTGTACGTCAGACATTTTCTTGATGTCATGCATGTCGAAAAAAATGTATTTGATAGTATTATTGGAACATTACTTAATGTTAATACTAAAACAAAATATGTAATCAAGGTTAGGTTGGACATGATTGACATGGGGATAAGGGAAGAGTTAACACAGGTGAAGGGTAAAGGTCATACTTTTCTTCCTCCAACATCTTACACTCTATACAGATAGGAAAATTTGTAATTTTTCATTTTCCTTAATGGTGTAAAAGTTTCATAGGGGTATTCATAAAATATCAAGAATGTAATTTCAATGACTAATTTAAAGTTATGGGGACTAAAATCACACAAATGTTATGTTTTGATGTAATATTTGATGCCCATTGCTTTACATTGAATTTTTCCTAAAAATTCACAACATACATTAACTATACTCTACTTATTTTTCAAAGTCATATATAGTAAATTTATAGAACCAGAAAAGTTTCAAATCATGATTATAGAGGTTTTAGTCATATTATGTGAATTAGATATGTTCTTCACACCACCATTATTTGATATAATGGTCTAACTGATGGTTCTCTTAGTTAGAGAGGTTCAACTATGTGGTCATATCCATTACAAATGGATATACCCCCATTGAATGGTATATGAATATTTTGAAAGGGTGTGTCAATAATTGAAGTCATACAGAAGGTTGTATTACAGAACAATATATTGTTGAAGAAGTTGTTGAATTTTGTATTGATTACCTATTAGATATTGATAGCATTAGTCACCCAAAGTATCATCACAGTGGATTCCTAATGGGAAAAGGGATTTCTAGAAGAGATGTTGTTACAATTATCATCACAGATCGAGAGAAAGTGCACCTTTACATTATACATAATAGTGAATATGTTGATCCATACATTGAATCCCACAATGCAATTCTTAGATATTTGAATCCATCAAGGGCTAAAGGATGGATATCAAATACTCATAATCAATAATTTATAGGATGGTTCTAAGATAATATTTATAAGGAGTTATATGAAAATATGAATTCAATTGTCGAATGACTTTTATAGATATCTAAGGGACCAAATGAAAATGTCATATCTTACACTAGTTTTGTAATCAATGGTTATATGTTTCATAAAAAAGAACATGATAACTATAATATGATGCAAAATAGTAGATCTATGCTTGTGGTAGAAGTGATGCACATATCTGGTTCCAAGGATAGAAATCCAATTTATGTAAATATGTCATATTTTGGTATTATCGAATAGATATATGAGTTGGATTATATAACATTTTGAGTGTTGATTTTCCATTGCAAATAAATTTATAATGGGAGTGTAGTGAAAGTTAATGAAATAGGATTTGTGAAGGTTAATTTTAGTGTAGAAGGGGAAAAGGATGAGTCATTCATAATGGAATCACAAGTAGTGAAATTATTTTATGTCTCGGGTCCAGTAAATAAGAATTGGTCAATTGTTCTGCTGGTGACTAAAATAGTTGTAGGGTCATATGAAAATTCAATCGAGGATGACCCTTTCATTGGAAGATCATAATCAGTTCATGGTTTCCCCAATATTTAAATGTATTGTATATTATAGGGGACCACAAAGAGGGGATTCAGATTCTTAATAGAGGATCCAAATCCCTTTAACCTTAAAAAAAGAAAGATATTTCAATGATAAGGTTAAATTATTTTTTAATATTATATGATTTTCCTCATAATATTAGGTGTTCTCTATTATATTAACATAATATAAATTAAATGTTTGACTGCTCATGAAAATAATATCTTCTACACGTGATGATGTTACCAATCACAAGGAAGAATAGGCATTTGGTGCTAAAACTATAGAATTATTAGGGGATCAACAACATGTTTATGAAAAAAACAATTATGACTCAACATCACAGTGTTGAATAAAATTATAAAGGAAAGAAGTAAGAGTATAAAATTTGAGGTTGGATGGAATCAATGTGGCCAACCTGTTGAGCTCAACAAGTCAGTGTTCATTAGTTATGTTGGGGTCACAACGAGGATTAATGTGCCAATTGATATATATTCGTGGTGGCATGTATATCCTGTAATTAAGGAATCCCATTGATAAGATATAAAGGTAATGTTACAATATACTTGATATATTTTACCAAAATATATATATATATATATATATATAATGAAATTTTGATTTAATTTTCACTATTCTTTGTAGAGTTTTTTATTTTAGATGATTTTCATAAGATATATGTTTTAATGGCCATTGGAAAATCCCATAGAGCCTTGAAAACTCTTCTCATCAAGTTTCATCTTAGGGATACTGAGGGGAAAGTAAATCCTCACCCACTAGTTACTTATGCACACATTATAAACCAAGAAACATAGAATGATTTCATCACTCATCATGATGAGAAATCATTTCAGGTGTAGTGTAGTCAATAATATATTGTTTGACATTATTTATTTTATTCAATTTGATTCAAAATTATTAATTTATGAAATAGAAAAGGAGTGCTGAAAATAAACAATGTGCATCAAACCAATGTACCCCTATCACAAAGAAAGGATGGGGTATACTTCACTAGAGAAGAAAATGGTACGTATTTTAAACAAACAATCAAAGTATTATGTGATATGAAAAAACATATGTTACTTTGTTTATATGCATATTTATGAATCAAAATTTGAATCCACTTCCATCCCATGTCATGTGCTATGGAAGTAGGCTCATGTAAATAAGGAGGGTAAACTAATTAATGAAAATACAAAAGCAATATGGGAAACATGTGTAAGTATGACATAATAGTAATTTAGTATGATTTATAACATCATCACATAAAAATATATATATTCATGATCATATGTTTTTTATATGGTTTAGACATAAGAATCGGCAGCGACCGTACTGGAAGAAATCACTAGCTTTTAAGTGGCCAGAACAATATGGTCACGTTAGAGGTGTAGGTTTTAGAGTGTCTCCTCAAACATATTTTAATAATACATAACTATAAGAAGATATATATAATATGTTGAAAGTATTATAGGTGAAAATATATGTTTTTCAATATATTATTATCTGATCTAGTTTGGCAGACCAATATATGTGAAAATATCAAAGCAAATCGGTAGTAGAACAAAGATCGGCACATAAACAACCAAATGACCCCACTAGATTTGAGGATAGTCATTCCCCTCAACCATATACCTTACCCAAGGTAATTAATTTTTTCATTACTCTTTCTCTTAAATGTGAATCAAACAACTTTCAATGACTTTATATTACTAAAATTCTATAAGGTAAAGGTTTATGTGATTTGTATCTATCAACACCCACGCATCGCTTTGTTGTGATGGGTACATTGTATAATATCTCAGGAGACAAGATACATAAAAAAACTCCCAAAAGATCACATTATAGTGGGTATTGAGGTATCTCAAGAGCTGAGTGCTGAGTTTCTCGTTCCACTTGATCCATATATTACAATGGTCAATGATTCTATTGTAACTTTCATAGCATGGTTGTATGATTTTATAAAGATACATGAGGTACATCCTTAACAAAAAAAATCAAATGAAAAACCTATAATGGTTAATGAAAAAAGGTCTAAAGTGAGGTATGGTATTACAAAAAGATAAAATGATGGGGAAATAGAAGGTTGAATCAAGATAATCAAGTGAATCGAACAAGAAAATAAAAGGATCTTCTGGGATTACCTTCTCCCCGACAGTTCCACTAAAACATATATTATCATTACAACTTCATCTAGACACCACATTCAAATATGTAGATGTATCCTATATTCCATATAAATAAGAAATATTTGGAATTATCATTACAGACATAGTTGGTCTAGATAGTGTAAATGAGATTCTCAAGTTTGAATGGTTGGGAGTCTCAGTTGTGAATACTTACATAAGGTAAATTTTTATAATACATCTATCCAAAAAATGATCTAATATGTTCATTAAATTTAATAAATATTCATATTTTATATAGTGATTTATATTACCACTATATAAAGTGAAAACCCTGCAAGGCTTGCTTTGGATTCATTAATCCTTGTATCATTTATATGGATGAAATTAAATTGGAGTTGAAATAAATTGATAAGAAAAAATATATTTTATATGAGGCATTTGAGAAGAAAACAACAAACAGAATACTCTTTTTGATGCCTACAATGTAGAGGTAAAACTATGCAATCTAATTATATAAAATATTTTTTTATTTTTTTCATTACTTATTTGTTTTTGTTTTTTAGGAATCATTGGATGTTAATCGCAAGCAATCTGAATACCCCAAATAATCATTTTTTTTGGATCCAATGCATGTATATCCATCATAACAACCACACATGGTGTGTATTTTGAATTAATAATGCCTTGTAATCAATATTTTATAGATAAACTTTGGATTATATGTTTCTATATGTGTTTTAATTAGAATTTTGTTATGATAGGGCGATCATTAAATATAGTCTAAATCATGGTATGAAGTCAGTGACTGAATATAAGAAGCATGTGGATTACTTAAAATGGAAATAGATTAAGGTATGTATAGAAATATTTAACTATCAAAATATATTTCAAAAAAAATTACTTATTTTGGTCATTATTTCGCTAGTGTATGAAGAAAGATAACAACAACAATTGTGGATATTATGTTTGAAATTTTATAAAAGATATCAGAAACCATCAAAAGACAAACATCCCCAAAAAGTTAATTTCTGAAGGTAATTAAAATTTCAATAAAAATATTTATTAATTTCATATTTGTCTATATTTTCTCAGTACTACTAAGATTACCAATAATCTACGTACTCAAAAGAAGAAGTAAATTTGTTTAGAGATGAGTGGTCAGTGTACATGGTATTAGAATGTTTACCGACATCAAATTTAGGTGATTACGTACTATGTTTGTGATCTAGTATGGGATATGACCTTAGAAATATATTTGGGGTGTGAAACATTAGTATCAGAATGCTTATATATTATTTTTGATTTGTTTCTCAGGGAGAAGTATAATGGAGAAAATTAATTTGTTTAGAAACAAATGTGCATAATACATGATGTCAGAATTTATACATACATCATGAAAAGGTGACTTCCTACTACTTATTTAGTTAATTTTCTCATTATTTTGTCTACTTTTTCTATTTAATTTCCTTATCATTTTGATCTGATACTTATTTTAATAAAATTTATACATTAGTTCAAAACACACATCACATGCTCAAAACTGAGAAAACAATCTTGTATTGTTTTCAAAATTTAGGAAAATGATCCACAATTCATTTGTCATGTGCAAGAATTTACCGCACACCAATATGACACACGATGTGTTCAGTATGACCTGAAGTATGCGTTTTCAATATAAAAGTGTCATTTTAGTTTAAAATGTGCATCATATAGCCAAAACTGAGAAAACAAGCTCAAATTATTTTCAAAATTTTGGAAAACGATTCATAATTAATTTTTCATGGGTAGGAATTGACTTCACACCAATATGACACATGATGTGGTCGGTATGACCCAAAGTAAATTTTTTTAATATAGAAGCTTCATTTTAGTTTAAAATGTGTGTTGTATAGCCAAAACCAAGCAAACAAGGTCGAATTATTTTTGAACTTTTTAAAAATGATCCATAGTTCATTTTTCATGTGTAGGAATTTATTTCACATCAATCTGAGACACGATGTGGTCAGTATGACCTGAAGTTCATGTTTTCAATAGGAAGGTGTCATTTTAGTTTAAAATGCATGTCAAATAGCCAAAACTGAGTAAAAGAGCTCGTATTTTTTTTTCAAACTTTAGAAAAATGATCCATAATTCATTTTTCATATGTAGGAATTAACTACACATCAATATGACACATGATATGGTTGATACGTCCTGAAGTGTATGTTTTTAATACAAAAGTGTCATTTTAGTTTAAAACACACATCAAATAGCCAAAACTAAGAAAACTAGCTCATATTGTTTTCAAAATTTACGAAAATGATCCATAATTCATTTTTCATGTGTAGGAATTAACCACACATCAATTTGAAATATTATGTGGTCAATAAGACCTGAAGTGCATGTTTTCAATACAAAAGTTCCATTTTAGTTTAAAACACACATCAAATAGTCAAAAAAGAGCTCATGTTATTTTCAAATTTTATGAAAATAATCCATAATTCATTTTTCACATATAGAAACTGACTACACATCAATTCAAGATGTGATTTGGTCGGTATGACTCAAAGATTATGTTTTCAATATAAAAGTGACATTTTAGTTTAAAACATGCATCACATAGCCAAAACCAAGAAAAAGAGATCATATTATTTTTAAACTTTATAAAAATGATCCATAATATATTTTCGATGTGTATGAATCAAACGAACATCAATCTGACACACGATGTGGTCAGTATGACTCAAAGTGCGTGCTTTTAATATAAAAGTGTCATTTTAGTTTAAAATGCATATTATATATCCAAAACCAAGAAAAATATATCATATTATTTTTAAATTTTATGAAAATGATACATAATGTATTTTTAATGTGTAGGAATTGACCACGCATCAATACGACACACAATGTGGTCGGTATTACCCAAAGTACGTGTTTTCAATACAAAAGTGGAATTTTAGTTTAAAATGCGTATTACATAGCCAAAACCAAGAAAAAGAGCTTGGATTGTTTTCAAGTTCTAGAAAAATGATCCATAATATATTTATTATGTGTAGAAATCAACTTCATGTCGATCTAACACATGATGTGGTCATTATGACTTCAAGTGCGTGTTTTCAATATAAGTGTCATTTTAGTTTAAAACAATTTTCACATAGATAAAACTAACAAAATGAGCTTGGATTATTTTCAAAATTTTTTACAATGATCCATAATATATTTATAACATGTAGGAATTGACTTCATGTCAATCCGACAAACGATGTGGTTGATATGACTCGAAATGCGTGTTTTCAATATAAAAGTGTCATTTTAGTTTAAAATTCATATCACATAGCCAAAACTGATCAAATGAGATCAGATTGTTTTAAATATTTGGGAAATGATCCATAATATATTTTGGACATATAGTAATTGACTTCACATCAATTTGACACATGATTAACTGATAATATAATTGATATATACAGTAATTAACAATATAATTTTTCATATGTGGATTATATAACATTAAAATTAAAAAATATTTTTTTCATTTAATGTTATTAAAATAAAAATTGGTTTTATTATAGAGACATACTTTTATATAGATATTGATCATTGAAAATAGTGCTAGTTTTGATTTTTTTTATATGGGTTATAATTTTTATGGTTAATTGTAAATATGACATTAATGTAAATATTTTGTATATAAATTTTGAATTGAAATGGTAGTGTAATGTGTTATTTGTATTCTAATATGGTTTAATGTATATTTTTATTCCTTTTATGTATTCTGGTTGGGTTTGATTTTACAGGGCTTTTTCATGGTTGTTGTAGGGTTACAGTTGTATAGCAGTTGAAATGGCTATTATCAGAGCTTCATATAATGCTGATAAAGGGTCGCTTTATCAACACTTCATCTAGAACTAATAAAGGTATTATTTATTAGTGTTGTTTTAAAGTGTTGATAAAGTTCATGGGATTTTAATATCCCTTAGGTTTTTGACACTTTTAAGCACTGACAAAGATCATTTTTATCACTATTAAAAGTGCATTTTATAGTAGTGATTAGATCTTGAATAAAAACATGATAGTCATATGATTCCATACCCTTTAACTTTAAATCAGTCATTGGCGTGATATTTTTGATATTTGATGAATACCCATATGGACCTTTAAATAATTCAAGAAGTTGTAAAACTGATATCTCTCTTTCCTGGAAAGAGTGTAAGCAGCTAGAGAAAGAAAATTTTGTCTTTCACCCTTCACTGGTGCTAACTCTTCCTGTATCCTCATGTCAATCATGTCCAACCTAGCCTTAATTCCATCATTTTATTATTCCAGGTGCATTTAGTAACACATTAATGACACTGTCACATACATTTTTTTCCACATGTGTAACATCAAGAAAATGTTTGACCTACAAACAATTTCAGTACAGTAATTAAAAAACTGATTTCTTTTTCCAACCAATTTTCATAAGGTTTTTCAAATAATTCTTACCAAAAGAAATGTCCATATCTTTTACTTTCTCAAACAGTTTATCACCTATTAGTGGAGAAGGTGTTATGCCTTCTTCTGAACTCCCATCGAATGATGTCATCCAATATCGGTATTTATGTCATTAAGGTAGAAATTTTTGATATCCTAGAAACACGGTCTTCGATAAATGTTTCAACCTAATTGAGTGTGTACCTTGTTCACAAATGGTACACCCTTTAATTCCTTTAATGATATATCCTAAAAAAATCATAAGTATGAAATTCATTTATCATCTCGTATAACATGGCTCTTGACATGAAATCTTCATTTCTGTATGAATCATACAACTTAACACTTAAATCCTATAATAATTTCAAATTTTCGATCAATGGATCCAAATAAACATCAATATCATTACCTGATTGTTTTTTTTCCTGATATAAGCATATATAACATAATGTACTTTCATTTCATGCATAAAAATGGTGGAAAGTTATAATTTACTAACATAATTGGTCATGTATTGTGAGTACTAATTTTAAAACCAAAAGGATTCACTCCATCTATAGATAGTGTGAGATGAAGGTTTCTCAGATCGTTTACAAATTCAGTATACTTGTGATCAATTTTCTTCTGCTAAGGAGATTCTAACGGGTGATGAAATTTACCATATTTATTTCTTGTATCTATGTGTCACATCAATTTCCTGATAGTCTCCTCACTTCCATATAGGTTTCTAAACCATGGAATGGTTGGAAGGTACCATGTAAATTTCATATGACCTTATTCATCTTTCTTGTATCGAGACGTGCTACACTTTGGGAATTTTTTAAGTGATTTTTAGTCTTTGTGAAATTGTATACAATCATTTAGATAGGCATGTATTATTTAAAAGATCATACCCATTGAACATAACATTTTTTAGCATGATATGTTCAGAAAGGAAGCTCATTGTCTTCTAGGAGCATATCATTCAAGAGAGAAATTAGTTTAGTAAAGATGGAATCACTTCATCTGTTTCCAACTTTTACATTATATATGTAAAGACCCTGAAATTCCATATAATTTTTTTTAAAAACTATTTGGGATTATTTCGAGACCGCAAAATCTGACGCTGCGTAATTCTGAGGCCCGGAGTGCCTGGAATGATCCGTCAAAAAATGTTAAGTTTAAAAATAGCGCGCGTGAGTGGTTTTCCTGAAAAATTTGAATAACTCTTAAATGGGTGCCCGGATCAGAAATATAAGGGCATCGTTGCGTTTAGGATGGTGGTTTTACCCTAGGTGTGAAATAATTTTAGTCGGCGTAGGCCTCCAGTGGGAAAACCCAAAAATGACATAATCGTAAATAAAATTATTAAATAAAATTATTTTATTTTTCAAATGCTTATAACTCACGAACGGTAACTCAGATTAAAAATCCAAGACCACCACTGAACTCGTGAGGGTGTGATTTTCTTAGGATGATACTAACATTGGCTGGCGCGGGCCACCAGTGAAAGTTAGTTTTTGGCCGTAAATAAAATAATTACGTGACAATTATTTTATTGTAAAATCCATAACTTCTAAACGATAACTCGGATTGAAAATATGAGAGTACCATTGAGCTCATGAGGTTTTCTTATACTTAGGTGGAGCCTAACCTTGACCAGCATGAGTCGAGGGTGACTTTTAATAATTTTCTAAACTTTTTTTTGGGTACATTGAGAAAACGTGTGGGTGGCGTTTTCTAACTTTTGAACCGGTGCTCAGATTAAAAATTTGAGGGCACCATTGAATCCGAAGTGCTGGGATTCTCTTAAGGGAGGATTCACTTTGACCGTAGTAGGTCTGGAGAAAAAGTTAGATTTTGGGACTTTTAAAAGAATAGTAAAATAACTTTGTTATTTTATTTGTTTCTTTTCTTTTCCTTCAATAGACAAGTGGCAGTGGCGGGTCCAACAACATGTCAAGCCATTAAATGGCTTGACTCCTCAAAACCTTTGTAACAGCACCTTTGGAATTAGGAAGGTTCCTATTAAATGAACCCCCATTAATTCCACAGGTGTTACTCATCCTCCCCCTCTCCTATTTATATGGAGCTTGGGGGAGGTATTGGCACGACTTCACCAAGCGACGAAGCTCTGGTAAAGTGCTGCGACGCCCAACAATTGGAGGACGGAGTCGGTTCCAGTGGGTGGTGATGAGCAACACCAAATCACAAACCAAAGGACAATGTTTGAGCGGCAACGTTGGCGGCTTTTTGCGGGGACGATGAACACTGACTCTTCCTCAATCATGGGCGTTCTCCATCGAACTTGAGGTAAGGATTTTATTTTGTTATAATTTTAAGTGATTGTTGAATCCTTTTTCCCTCTCTCATGTTTTCAAGCTAACACGGAGGGTGCGAGCCAAATGAACATGGCTTGGACCCTCCGCTACCTTCTTTACCCTTTCTTTCTCCATGAAAGATCGTCGGTGCGGCGGCACCGACCAGCCACGATGGAGGCGGCGCACCGTCGCACACCGTAGGAGGAGGCCATGGCACTATGCCATGGCAGTTACCAGAGCAGCTGGCACCGGCCAAATGTGGAGGTGGTGTGGCGCGTCGTCGCACGCCACTGATGGGAAAGGGTCATGGCCGAAGTCGTGGTGAGTGAAGAAGGTGGCAGGTTTGAGCCGGCCAAGGAAGGCGGAGGCAGAGCGGCGCGCCAACGCGCACTGCTGGAGGAGGTCGCGACTCGAACCCGCGATAGGTGGAGAGCGGTGTGGCCCTCGCACTGCGCCAAGTTAGTGGACCCCCCGGTCAGCCAAAACGGTCGACTGTTACGTGGTGGGGCAGTGCCCCACTGGCTGGCCGAAACGGCCCCACACCCGCAGGGCCAACTGGGAAGACCGGTCAGCCTTCTGGCGGACCGGGTCGGACGCAGGCTGGCCGAGCGGGTCAGACTTGCCCAGCGGACCGGACCTGCGGCCCAGCAGACCGGACCTGCGGTCCAGCAGGCCACACCCGCCAGAGGGCTAGGCCGAACCCGCGGCCCAGTGGGCCAACACGGGTGGGCCGAGCCCCACTCGATGGGCTGGGTCAACTGCGGCTCGGGCCCGCAAACCGAACTAGGCTGACCCCGATGGACCAGACCCAGTAAACTGGGCCAAACCTTAGTGGGTTGGACCTGAGTGGGGTTAGGTGGACCCCGGGACCTGTTGCGTCGGGCCGGTTTGACCAAGTCGGACCGAGCCCAAACCCAACCGGTCCCCGGATAAAGAAACACTCGTAACTGACAAACCGGGTGTCTGTTCGACACACCGTTAGTGGTGTTGGGATCCCTTTTTGGGAAGTGGTACCTTTGACGTATTCTGGAGGGCCTGACCAAGCCGGGTCGGACCAAGGTGCGATCACCCCCATTTCTCGGAAAGGGGTATAACTAGTTGACCAGGCGTCCGTTTGACAAACTGTCTACGGTGCTGGAACCCTTAGGATGAGGTGGTCCTTTTGGTATACTCCACTTGAGTTTTGGATAAAGTTGGAGTATGTCCGGGTTGGATAGAATCTGAATCCAACTGGGCCCTCGGAACTAAAACGCTTATAAGTCACAGATCGGGCGTCTGATTGACGCGTCGTCTGTCGCGTTCAAATGCTTATGGAATGGAGGTCCTTTAGGATAATTATTCATGGAGCTTCTTGGTAGTTGAGGTACAACTTATGGCTTGAGGATCAGCTCTCCTAGAATCAAGCGTACTATGAGCGAGAATCCAGTGGTTGGTAGTGAGACAGAGGTTGGAGATAGATCATACGAAGGTTATTACCGAGCGATCCTGTGTGGGTCAGCACTAATCCTGTGTGGGTCATATCCTGTGTGGGTCAGTGCTCAGCGATCTTATGTGGGTCAGTGAACACCGATCCTGTGTGGGTCAGATCCTGTGTGGGTCAGCGCTCATCGATCCTGTGTGGGTCAGTGCATACTGATCATGTGTGGGTTAGATCCTATGTAGGTCATTGTGGGGGTTAGTACCTATCGAATCTAGGTAGGTCAGATCCTATGTGGATCATTTCAGGGGTTAGTACCTATCGATCCTATGTGGGTCAAACTCTGTATGGTCATTAGTAGTGCCTCTTGACAGAATATGATGATCTAGCTTCTCGACTAATCATATGTACTTCTGTGCTTTACTTATATACCTGGTGTAAGCTGAGTGTTTTACCTTCGTGATGATACCTGTGTGGTACTTTTACCTTCGTGGTGATATCTTTGTGGTGATACCCATGTGGTACTTTTTCCTTCGTGGTGATATCTTCGTGGTGTTACCTGTGTGGTACTTTTACCTTCGTGGTGTTATCTTTGTGATGTTACCTGTGTGTTACTCTTACCTTCATGGTGTTACCTTTGTGATATTATTCCATCATATATGAGATGATTATATCTTGATAACTTGGGTATATTTATAGTCATATACCTAAGTAGAGTTGATGACTGCTTTGGGATTTGTGATTGAGGTCTTGCTTTGTGGTTTTTCCTTTGTGAAACTCTAGGAGAGCTTTGGGGTCTTGGGGTCCCTACTGATTATTGTTATACTTACCCCTACATGGGTTTCGCCTGCACCTTGTTGTGTCTTGTTCAAATGACAGACATCTTTGATCGAGGTTGAGGGATCGAGGACTGGACGATGCTCAGAGGTGGACCATTTGACGTGGCGTGATGCATGATTATTGATCGTGAGTTGTACCTACCCTTCAAGTAGGATGCTCGATGGACGGTCCAAGAGCTATTTTTCTCTTTTCATTTGTACTTGTAATTTCTATTTGGACTTGTATTCTGGTCCCTTTGCTTTCAACACACTTTTTACTACAACAGTTTACTTTGTCGTTTCCTCTTGTTATGCTCTTGGATTTGTGTGTTTGTACGGGTTTAAAGGCAATGCCTTCCTGTTAAGGGATATTCCTTTACAGTGCTAGTCGCAAGCCCCTGGCCTATGGATGGCGGGTTGAGGTAGTCACGGCACATGCCCCGGGGGACGGGTCGTGACAAAGTGGTATCAGAGGAGTCGGTTCTACCAAAGAACTAGGACTCTGATCTTTTACATGTGGAAATAGTGTTAAGTGTTATGAGTGTGGTTTTCAGTTTGGTGAATCCAGTGTCGGTGTGGTGGCTGAAATATCCATACACCAGGACCCTGAATTCCGATTTCTGACTCAGTGCATAAAAACACTGATTGCGTGTGTTTTTTAAAAGTTTTTTTTCCTTATGATCTATTTGAGTCAGGTCACCATGTATAACTTAATAATTGTGGCACACCTATTCCTTATTAGGATTCTTCCAGGTAGACAACCAACTAGTATTCTCAAGAGAGTACACGATAATGACCCACTGAGCGATGAGGCATCAGTGCAGAGCCCTCTTACTATGTTAGCACCTTCAGGTGGTGCACCAGTAGCACCACCACCCGTTGGGCAGTAGATGCCACCAGCCCCACTAGCAGAGGGTGTACACCGACTGAGTGCATTGCATGAGTTTCAGTGGCAGAGAGGTCCGAGATTTCGAGGTGAGATGGACCTGCAGGCATCTGAGGACTGGTTGAAGGTTGTGGCTAGAGTTTTTCGCCTAGTTGGGACACCAGTAGATCAGATGGAGATTATAGCTGCTAGTCTTTATCAGTGAGTGACCATGAGGATGCTCCGCATAGTGATGAGGCTTCGGTATATGGACCGCTACCCAAGATGGTGCCTTCGGGTAGTGTTCCAGCTATATCATTTCTCATTGGTCAGTAGTTACAACTGGCGGTACCGGTAAAGGACACATGTAGGCTTAGTGCCTTACACGTGTTTTAGCATCAGATACCCCTTAGTTTATGAGGCGAGCCCGACTCACAGGAGGATAAGGACTAGATTGATAAGGTTATCGAGTTTCTATTTATCCAGGGCATCATTCGAACAGATGGTGGTCCTGGTAGAGAGCCTTCTACGTGGCTTAGTAGGATGATGAAAGGGTTTAGATTACCCTGATCTTGTGATGAGGTGACTTTTTAGTGAAAAATCTTGAGAACCTTCCTTAGAGTATGGGGTCTCTTTCCATAAAAAGATAAGGGGTGAGTGTTCCCTAGAGCTTCTACAGATTTGGCAGGACGACATGTCGATAGCTGAGTATTCATCAAGGTGTACCGACCATCCCAGGTACTCGATGAATACAGTATGGTCGGTGCTTCAAATCTCAGACCTCCGAGAGAGGTGTGTTTAGGGTCATCTGAGCCATCACTATTCCTCCATGCATTCCTACTTATGTTAGGGTGCTAGAGAGAACCTTTGTGGTTGAATGTTCTTTGGATGAGTAGATACAACCAGTGAATGTTAGTAGTTAGAAAGCAGGAAACTAACGCCAGTCTTAGAGACTTGGGCATGTAAAATGTTTCGGGGAGAGAAAGTGATAGGGACAGGTGAATCTATAGGGAAGAAGACGTGGAAGTGGATCTAGGAGATTATCATGAGGTGGTATATATTTAGGCATTTTACAACCCCCCCCCCCCATGAGGTCCCCACCAGGCTCAGGGATCTAGAGGACAGGGGAAGGGAGTAAATGCAAGCGATCAAGGAGTGTGACCCAAAGGCTCTAGGAATGATTTGAGGTATGGTCTGTGTCTACTACTAGTTGCCATATTAATCAACATAGGTACCAATCATTCCTTCTTTCCACGAATCTTGTTCAAGACCTAGAGTTTCTGGTTAAATTGGTGACTTGACCCTTGCGTCTGGAGATACCTTTGGGAGGAGACTCGATAATCACACTTACACTGATGGTGTGATCTGACCCTTGAGGTGATAGTTTCAGTTGGAACCTCTTGGTGGAAGTATCTAGGTCTTACGACGTTAGTTTGGGTATGGACTGAACATCCACATTTCATACTCATATTGATTGTTTTAGGCAAAAAGGATGTAGTATATCTACAAAATTGGAATGGGTGTTTCCTTGGTCATTGAAAAAGGAAACCCAGGCAGCACAGGATAAACTCATGAATAGGAGGGTGCATTCGATCACTTTTGAGTCAGCCAGTCTTACCCTCGTGGAAGTAGGAGTTTTGAGTTTTTCAGTTTCCAATAGTAGTGGCAGAGTGTGGGGACATATTTTCAAAAAATGTTTCCAAGATTAACTCTCTGAAGGGAGAGGTACTTTTTCTTAGGCTGGGTATTACCAGATATTTGTACCAGACTTCTCTAGGGTAGCAGCACCCTTGTAATCTTTGATGAAGAAGGGGGGTCCTTTCCTGTGGATGGAGAAGTGTTAGAAAAGATTTCAGGAGATCAGATAGAGACTAATGAGTGCCCCCATCTTGAGGCCATCAGAAAAGGGTGTTGGGTATGTAGTCTACTACGACACATCAGGGACCATACTAGGTTGTTTCTTAATGCAGGAGTGAGCAGTGATCACCTGCAGTTCACGACAGTTGAGACATTATGAGTAGAACTATGCTACCCAAGACCTGGAGTTAGCAGAAGTGGTCTTTGTTCTAAATATGTAGTGGAACTACTTGATGGGTGAATGGTTTACTGTTTACTCTAATCATAATAGTATCAGGTATATATTTCCCCAGAAGGACCTGAACCTGAGACAGCAACGATGGCTAGAGTTCCTCTAGTACTATGACTTTGAGATAGTCTATACCCCTGGAAAGGGGAACGTCGTAGTAGATGCACTCAACAGAAGGTCTGGTCTATAGCTGCTAAGTGAGGCATCAGAGCAGCTAGTCGCACTACAGATATCCTTCATGGATAAAGATGGAGCAGCTTACCTCCAGTCTATGACTGTCACTCCCCTAATTATTTAGCGAGTTCAGGAGGCACAGCTTGGGTACGTTGACTGTGAGGCCAGACATGCTTAGATATCATCAGGACGGTCACCTGAAGGATTTTCTGAAGGTGAGGAGCACATCATTCTCTTCAAAGGATGCACCATAGTACCAGTGAAACTACGGGAAGAGTTTTTGAGGTATTTCCATACATCCCCTTTAACGGTACATCCTACAGTGGTGAAGATGTATCATGACCTATGACGTTAGTACTGGTAGCCAGTGATAAAGGAAGTAGTGGCAGAGTTTGTACCACGATGCCTCACTTATCAGCAAGTGAATACTGCACAGATCCAATAGAAGTCTTATGCCAACAGAAGATAGAGACTCTTGGGGTCTGAGGAGGGAGACCATGTCTTCCTACGGGTCTCACCCTGACGAGTATTGCAGAGGTTTGGTCAGGGTGGCAAGTTGTCTCTGAGGTTCATCAGACCTTTATAGATTCTCAGTAGAGTGGGCAAGGTGGTGTACCATCTATCTCTTCCCATATAGATGCATCGGGTGTATAATGTTTTCCGTGTGTCATAGCTGAGGAGATGTGTGCATGATCTATCGCATGTTATCGACTAGTGCGAGTTGGACTTTGATGATGGGGTGACTTTTACGGAGTTCCCAGTAGAGATAGAGGATCAACAGGACTGAATCCTTCGTGGACCGTAGATCCATCTAGTGTGAGTTTGGTGGTATCATGGGAACCTCTAGGAGAGAACATGGGAGCAGGAGGCTTAGATTCTTTCTCAGTACCCTCATTTGTTTGATTTTCCTTTGTTTTGGATTTCGAGGACGAAAGGCCCTAAGGTGGGGAGAATGTAAATACCTGGAAATTCCATATAATTTTTTTAAAAATTATTTGGGATAATTTCAAAATTGTGAAATCTGATGGTGCGTAAGTCCGAGGCCCGGAGTGCTCGGAATGATCCGTCAAAAAATGTTAAGTTTAAAAATAGTGTGCATCAGTGGTTTTCCTAAAAAAGTGTAATAACTCTTAAACAGGTTCCTGGATTATAAATTCAAGGGTACCGTTGTGTTTAGGATGGCGGGTTTACCCTAGGTGTGACATAAGTTTAGTCGGCGCAGACCTTCAGTGGGAAAACCCGAAAATGGCATAACCGTAAATAAAATTATTAAATAAAATTATTTTATTTTTCAAATGCTTATAACTGATGAATGGTAACTCAGATTGAAAAATCTGATACCACCGATGAACTCATGATTGTATGCTTTCCTTAGGCTGATACTAACATTGGTCGGTGCAGGTCACCAGTGAAAGTTAGTTTTTGGTCGTAAATAAAATAATTAAGTGACAATTATTTTATTGTAAAATCCATAAATTCTAAATGGTAACTCGGATTGAAATTCCGAGAGTATCTTTGAGATTTTGAGGGTGTGTTCTCCTTAGGCAGAGCCGAACATCGACTGGCGCGAGTCGAGGGTGACTGTTAATAATTTTCTAAACTTTTTTTTTGGTACATTCAGTAAACACACGGGTGGCGTTTTCTAACTTTTGAACCAGTGATCGGATTAAAAATATGAGGGCACTGTTGAATCCATAGTGTCGGTATTCTCTTAAGGGAGGCTTCACTTAGACCACAGTAGGTCTGGAGAAAAATTTATATTTTGGGTCTTTTAAAAGAATAATAAAATAACTTTGTTATTTTATTTGTTTCTTTTCTTTTTCCTCCAACGGACAAGCAACAGTGATGGGTCCAACGACATGTCAAGACATTAAATGGCTTGACTCCTCAAAACCTTTGTAACAGCATCGTTGTAATTAGGAAGGTTCCTATTAAATGAACCCGTATTAATTCCACGGGCATTACTCGTCCCCCCCCCTCCTATTTATATGGAGCTTGGGGGGAGTTATTGGCATGGCTTTACCAAGCGATGAAGCTCTGGTAAAGTTCTGTGACACCCAATACTTGGAGGATGAAGCTGGTTCTAGTGGGTGGTGAAGACCGACACTGATTCACGAACCGAAGGATGACGTTCGAGCGACAACGTTGGCAGCTTGTTGCGGGGACGACGAATGTCGACTCTTCCTCAATCGTGGGCGTTCTCCATTGAACTTGGGGTAGGGATTTTATTTTGATATAATTTCAAGTGATTATTGAATTCTTTTTTCCCTCCCTCATGTTTTCAAGCTAATGCGGAGAGCGCGGGCCAAACGAACATGGCCTGAACCCTCTGTTTCCTTGCTTACCCTTTCTTTCTCCGTGACAGACCACCGACGCGGCGACACCGACTGGCCACGATGGAGGTGGCGTGTCATCGTGCGCCACAGGAGGAGGTCGAGGAACTATGTCGTGGCAGTTAGTATAGTGGCCGGCACTGGCCAAACGTGGAAGTGGTGCGGTGCGCCGTCGTGCGCCGCCGGTGGGAAAGGGTCGGGGCTAAAGCTGCGGCGGGTGAAGAAGGTGGTCGGCTCGAGCCGGCCGCGGAAGGCGCAGGCGGAGTGGCGTGTTGTCATGCGCCGTTGGAAAAGGGAAGGTGGAGAGCGGCGTGGCCCCCCGCGCCGTGCCGGGTTGGCGGACCCCCCGGTCGGCCAAAACGGTCGACCGTTACGCGGTGGGGCAGTGCCCCACTGGCTGGCTGAAACGACCCCGCACTTGCGGGGTCAGCTGAGAAGATGGGTCCGCCTTCTGGCGAACTGGGCCGAACCCACCCAGCGGATCGGACCCGCAGCCCAGTGGGCCGCACCCGCCAACAGGCCGGGCCGAACCTACGACCCAGTGGGCCAACATGGGTGGGTCGAGCCCCACCCGACGGGCCGGGAAAACTATGGCCGGGGCCGCAAACTGAACCGGGCCGACCCTAACGAGCCGGACCCAGTAAACTGGGCCGACCCTTAGTGGGTCGAACCTGAGCAGGGTTAGGTAGACCTCGGGACCCGTTGCGTTGGGCCGATCTGACCAAGTTGGACTGGGCCCAGACCCAACCGGTCCCCAGATAAAGAAATGCTCGTAACTAAAAAATCAGGTGTCCGTTCGACTCGTCATCAGTGGCGTTGGGATTCTTTTTGGGAAGCGGTCCCTTTGATGTATTCCGATGGGCCCAACTGAGCCGGCTCGGACCAAGGTGCAATCACCCCCGTTTCTCAGAAAGGGGTGTAACTAGCAGACCAGACATCCGTTTTATGAACCATCTATGGTGCTGAAACCCTTAAGATGAGGCAGTCATTTTGGTATAATCCACTTGAGTTTTGGAGAAAGTTGGTGTATGGTTGGGTTGGATCAAATCTAAATCCAACTGGGCCCTCGGAACTAAAACGCTTATAAGTCACAGACCGGGCGTCTGATTGACGCGTCGTCTATCACGTTGGAACCCTTATGACATGGTGGTCCTCTGAGATACTTCTTCATGGAACTTCATGGAATTTGGGATATGACTTATGAATTGAGGATAATCTCTCTTAGAATCAAGCGTACTATGATCGGTAATCAAATGGCTAGTAGTGAGGCGGAGATTGGAGACAGATCATATGGAGGTTAGTACTGAGCAATCTTGTGCGGGTCAGCACCAATCATGTGTGGGTCAGATCTTGTGTGGGTCAGCGCTCAGTGAACCTGTGTGGGTTAGCGCACATCGATCCTGTGTGGGTCAGATCCTATGTGGGTCAGCACTCAGTGATCTTGTGTGGGTCATCGCATACTGATCATGTGTGGGTCAGATCCTGTGTGGGCCATTATGGGGGTTAGTACCCATCGACTCTGGGTGGGTCGGATCCTGTGTGGATCATTGTGGGGGTTAGTACCCATCGATCCTGTGTGGGTCAGACTCTGTATGGTCAGCAGCAGTGCCTCTTGACAGAATAAGATGATCTAGCTTCTCGACTAATCATCTGTACTTTTGTGCTTTACTTATATACATGGTGTGAGATGAGTCTTTTACCTTCATGGTGATACATGTGTGGTACTTTTACATTTTTGGTGATATCTTTGTGGTGATACATGTGTGGTACTTTTACCTTTGTGGTGATATCTTTGTGGTGTTACCTGTGTGGTACTTTTACTTTTGTGGTGTTATCTTCGTGATGTTACCTGTGTGGCACTCTTACCTTCGTGGTGTTACCTTTGTGATATTCTTCCCTCATGTATGAGACGAGTATGTCTTGATAACTTAGGTATACGTATGGGCATATACCTAAGTAGAGTTAATGATTGATTTGTGCTTTATGATTGAGGTCTTGCTTTGTGGTTTTTCCTTTGTGGAACTCTGGAAGGCCTTCGAGGGTCTCGGGGTCCCTACTGAGTATTGTTATACTCACCCCTTCACGGGCTTTGCCCACACCTTGTTGTGTTTTGTGCAAAAAATGGACATCATTGATCGAGGCTGAGGGAGCTAGGACTGGGCAATGCTCATAGGTGGACCATTTGGTGTGGCGTGATGTAGGATTACATATCGTGAGTTGTACCTGCACTTTAGGTAGGATCCTCGGTGAACGATCTAGGAGCTATTTTTCTCTTTTCAATTGTACTTGTACTTTCTAGTTGGGCTTATATTCCGACCCCTTTACTTTTAGCACACTTTTTACTATATCATTTTACTTCGTGGTTGCCTCTTATTGTGATCTTGGATTTGTGTGTTTGTATAAGTTTAAAGGAAATTCCTTCATGTTAAGGGATACGCCTTTCTAGTGCTAGTCACCAGCCCCTAGCCTATGGAAGGCAGGCTTGGGGTAGTCACGGCATGGGCCCCGGGGGACGGGTCGTGATAATATAGCTTCATTATGACTGAAAATATTGTATATTTAGTAAAACTAGCATATAATAGTCTTTACACAACTATTTAACTTCTGAAACAATTTGGGACAATCACAAAGTTCACCTTCAACTGTCATTTACATTTTCTCAATATGATCTCCATCATTTTTCACACTTTTAATCACATCCTCTATATAGTATTCATAATTATTCACACTTATAATCATATCAGATGATCTATAAAATGCAGTGTTATCCTAGTCATTGTCTATATTAAGTTTTTTCCCGTGTTTAGTCCAATATTTATAACTTCGATCTATTTTGTGATAGATCAAGTTTTCTTCCAACTCCTCTGGACTAATTAGTCTCATATAACAATAGCGTAAACACATAAAAAGGATTTTATAAGGGTTATATGCATGATCTTTTGGAAACTTGATGAACTCTTTCACCCCATACTCATACTCTTTTTTATACGATTGGAATCCATTCATTTTCGATTCATATACATCCTATTTGATTTAGTAATATTAATATTTAACAAAATAAATAAATACATAGAAAATATGATCTTAGATCCCATAAAAGTTAATTCTTAAAGAATCATTTAAGCTACATGAATCCATTGTTCTATGATAATAAGAGCAGAATGATGAATATTGAGTTTTTTTTAGTGATGGAAATCATTGAAGGATACTTAGAACTTAGAGAAGATTATCATTTGTGCACTACAAAAACTCTACATATTTATCATTTGAAATCAATGCCCCACATGATAAGTGGACAAAGTTTTTATAGTGTACAGATGGTCCTTTCATCAATGAAGACTTTTATATCTCATCCATGGCTTCATTAATTCGGGAACTCTATGCAATTAGAGTAAGAAATTTGAAAAAGAATATCTCGTGTATGATTAATTCGAAGATATATTATATGATTAAATAGACATATAAGATCCAAAAAAAGTAGTGAGCGAATGAAATCAATTAGAGGAAAGAGTTGAATTTTATTCATTTCTTCACTTGGTATGTAGTGGTTCAGGTGGCGTTTTAGTGAAAGGATGCTAGGATCTGAAGTTAATATTTATTCAGATGATGAAAAAATTGATAGGACTCAATCAAATGGTCTTGAGAACCCAACGTTTGAAGAAACTCTTGAATTTAACTAAGGTTTGAAAAATAAAAGGGTGGGTATATCTCAATGGGATACACTGATAAAGTCAACTAGAAAAAAAATGACGACTAAAAGAAATCCAATGGTGATCAGAATGAATGAAAGAGGGGTTAAGAGTAGAAACACATAGAAAATAAAGATGCACTTACTAATTAGAAATAAGGTTAGAATGAAAGTGGAAGGAATCCTAAATGGGTCAGTAGGGGGGAGAAATTTAACTTATTTTTAAACCATTTTCATTTTTAACCCTTACTCATATAGGCTATTGATTATTTTCACCACTTTCACATTTTTGCACAAAAAAATACCCTTTTCTACAATCATATGACAACACACACTCGTCTCCACCTATACACACATCTCTCACACTAAATATATTCACACAAAACACACACAATAACCCATATGTTTTATTTTTTATATTATATTATTTTTATATTATCACATAAAATTTATACACACACTCATTTCCAACTACATCTCACATGAAACCCTTTACAAACGCACGCACATCAACAATTTATGTTAAATGACATAAATAATTTTTTTAAAATAATACATTTTTATTACCTTTTTTACAAAAAAAATCAAAAATTAATGATTTTTTATTTTAATATATCATTATAATTCCAAGACAAAAAAAATAGATGAACTTTAAACTAAGACAGATATATTAATACAAATTTTAAAATTTTAAAAAACGTTTAAACAAAAGTGATTTTACATATTCATTAAAATTGTAACACCCCAAAAATTTAAAATATTTTTATTTTTAAATAAATTTAATATATTATATATATTTTAATGTGTGAAACACTGAGTTAGTTTGCGTTACACACAAGAGAAACTTTCCTCGATATCTTGCATTACACACAAGACCGAGTTTTACCAAACAACGGTATATTTTTAAAATATTATTATTTAATATAATAATATTTAACCTGGATGTTAAATTAGAAGTTATGAATATTATTAATTAACTTATGAAAATATATGATTTATAAAAAATATAACATGAATTCATTGGTTACTAATTAATTAGAAACAAAAATATAAACCAATTGAATGTAAAGGAAATATTTTATTTTTATACTCCCAAAGGAGTTTTGTCTTAATAAATTAATTAATTACAATTAGTGAATGATATTAATAAAATATATATGTTATATATTCTATCGAATATTTTTTATATTAATTAAATATAATTTATATGCATAAGATATGGACAAACCCAATTTTATGCATAAAAACCTATATTTTTCAAAAGGGTAATTTTACCGCCTTTTAACGGCGCACCTATTTTAAAACTAAATTTTGGAAATTTAATAAATTTTATTTTTCAAAATAAAATTAATTTATGAATTTTTAATTTCAAAATTATCTTAGGGTGAATTTTTAGTATTTTTTTGAGAAGTTTCATTTTTTGATAAATATTGAAAAATTATGCATTGTAGTTAAAAACTGCATTTTTGTTTAAATAATTATTACATTTTAAATTGATTTTTAAAGTCATAATAGATCAATTATAAATATATTAATATAATTTAGTTCATTGGAATAATTTTTATATTGAAATAGGATATAAAAATTTATTGAAACTTTTGAGCATTTTTTTTACCTAACTTCTCGCCATATCTGCGGGATTAGCATTAAACTTAATTTAGCCACTTCTATGAATTTAATTTAGAAAAAAATACATAAAAGGTTGTAATAAGTATGATATTTAGAGTATAATAGTATTAGATTAATTTTTTGGATATTATTAATAGTAACTTTAGTAAATTTTTATTTACCATAATTAAGGGTAAATTGGGTGATTAAAGATAAAAAATAATATTATAAAATTATAAAATTACCATAAAATTTGTCCTAATTTAATTTTATGAGTTAGTTTTTACCAAAATCAACCTTAAGACAAAATAATAACCTTTTTAAGTCATGTGGGTAGGAATATGACATTTATTATATTTTATTTAAAGATAAGTTAAAAATGTCATACTCAAATTTTTAATAAACAAATCATTTTTACAATAGGTATATAAAAAAGATAAATTCAACTATAAATATTAATTTGAAATATGATAAATTTATATTCATCATGATAATTTATTTTTAATTTTTATATAATAAATAATTTAATTAAAGGCTTACATAATGATGATGCAGTGATAGTTTAATTAATAGAAATATCAAATAAATGATATTAAAAATATTAAAATAAATATAATTTGACATAATTAATAACATAAACTAATTTTATAGATAACTTTGACATTTTATTGATATATTAGAAGTTTATTTTAGAAGATATCATATTTTATGATATTTTTAAAAAGAAAAATAATAAATAGTATCAAAATTGACATAAATGACACTTTAAAATAAATAACATTTTATTAAATGATTAAAAATTAATAAAAATATAAAATTCATAAAACTAACTATAATAAGGTTAAATATTTCATAAATGACCCATTTGGGGTTTTTTTTCATTTTATAATAATTTTTTTAACCCTAAAGAGTAAAAAAGTCAAGTTATCATGGTAAGAGTTAAAGGGTTTAACTAAGGGTTAAAGCCAAAAGATAAGGTTAAGTATGTGACCTAAACATGTCTAAAAATAATTTTTTAAGATTATTTAAACCCATACTCAAATTACATTCTAAATAACTCATTTTGGAGCTATTTTTAAATTGAAAATCAATTTATATTGATTTAATATTTTAAAGGATGAGTGCTCTTCCCCTCTCTTATAAAAAGGAACATCCTCTCTCACTTCCCCATACCACTTTTAGGATTATATATCAACAAAAACATACCCATTTATACTCCCAAAATTCTTTGATAAGTTTTGGAGGTCCTTATATTCTAAAAATATCACCCCTAGTGTCCCTAACGGGAGATCCAATGGAAGTCCATTGAAAAAGAGGTAATTGTTTTACCAACTCATCCAAGTTCTTTTCTTATTATACTTTATATTACTCTGTAATTTCAATAATGAAGTAATAAATTAAATATAATATATATGCTAATATTTTATTATGATTATGGTAAAATCATATTTCTCCTTTTATCTATCCTGTGAAAAACAATATCACTATGTGTGCATGCGTACAACTTACCGTCTCCACGCTGTGGTGCAATTTTTTTTCATCACTACTTTATTTGTATGGGTATAATGATGAATATAATGGATATAAATAATAAATATTACATGATATTTATTTTTTATAATTAATATATCATCCAATTCCTTACATATTTACCATTATGGAATGATATTGTCGCTAGTGTGTATGTACGACCTACAGTCTCCACGATGCTATGAGATTCATCCTCCATGATAACCATTTAATAATGATTATAAAAATGTATATGATGAATAAATATAATATTTATGAAATTAATATCATTATTTATATAAATAAAATGTATCTTATGCATAATAATGGAACTTACACGACAAAACATGTATAGGAAAATGAAACAGTTAACAGCCAAAACAATGGTAATAATGAGATATTATTTACAAAGCGATATAAGAGGATAGTATATGATATAATAAATAATTTTTGTGGTTCTAGTATAATTTAATAACATTAATTAACCATTATACAATAATTTAATGCACTCTAAACTAAAGGAAATTACGAGGTCAGGGTTAATTTCACAATCTCATTATTATTTGGGATTATTTATACATAAGTATCTATTGGGGAATATTTATCATCCATGTACATGTTTTCTAAAAAAAATTAATTTTTTTACTATTATCCTATGAATATTTAAAGTCTTTTTACCCATGTTTTACTTTTTATAAAATGTTTTGAAAGGATTTTTTTTGTTGTTTTCCAAACAAGGTACTTTGTGGCATTTTTTACAGAAGGAATGTTTTTTTTAATTTATGCAGTGTGAGTGGATTTTTCCACCATCATGATGCCTTAAAGTTTTTAAGCTTCATTTAAAATTTTACAAGGTTATTTTCAAATAAAAATTTTTCATTTATAATTGTGTGTATTTTTAAATAAATTATTTCATAGTAAAAAAGGAGTATTTCTCTCAAGAAATTTTTAATTATTTTATTAGAATATCTTTATCTATGTCAACATATTTTGTTGGATATTATGTGTGATTGAGGTTGATCTATTATGATACCATATAACATATTTTATTGAAGGTTTTATGATTAGTTTGACTGTGGATGTGCTATTTTTATACCATTCATGGTTTATGGTTGAAGTATTCATATTTTGTATGCTAGTTTTCAGTACATATGTTTATGTTTCACCCTTTTCATATGAGGAATGCATTATACTTAGTAAGTGATGGGTTGGGCCTTCTATTGCCCCTTGATACATCGATAGGTTTTATGAGACAAACTAGATATGAACTTGGCTGAGGCCTTGGCCATTTATTTCCAGATATAGATTTGGCTGAGGCTTTAACCATTTATTTTCAGATGTCTTGGTCAAGGCCTTGCAAATATGTTTTATATATCCATCATTATTCATTACCTCATTATGAGATTATTTATTGATATTCTATGTGATTATTTAACTAGTATAATATCCATGGTTATGTTTTCTAAATTATGTGATTATTTTATATGGTATTATTTATTATTATCATATTATGCTCAAGGCTATGTTTAAATGACTTGTGTTTTAGATATTTACATTTCCTTAATGTTTATGCTTATTTATAATAGATTTCATTGTACAATTACCCTTACTAAGAATCTGATATCATCCATTTCTTATGTTTTATTTTTTCCAAGATGCCAAGATGTGTATTATTATTGATATTAAGGGTTAAGTTAGAAGAATATGGAATTCTCAAAGGATTTTCTATGTTTAATTTTATGTTTTAAATTGTAATATAAGGTTCATGTATGTAATCTATTTTCCAAAACTTCTAAACCGATCAATCCTTTGGGATTTGAATCTTGTATTTATGTCATTGTAATAAATTGAGGCACTGGCTCCAGGCTACTAGGCTCGAGGTCATTACAAAAATCATTTACATAATTCATATATTTATTTATTTTAAAATATATATTTTAAATTTATACATAATCATTAGTATAAATTAATTTTTAAACCTTTAAATTTCAACAGATGTCAAAATTATTTACAAAATTTTTTTAAAATATTTACACACAAATAATTTACATACATATAATTAAAATTATTTATAAATTATGTTGAATTTAGAAAAATAATTATTAGTTATAATTATTTATAATAGTTTGAGAACAGGGATAAATACAATAAAAATCCTACAATACTAACATGAACTAATTCGACAAGACACGGAATCAAGACCTTACTAAGACCCTTATCACTAAATTGGGTGCAAACTAATGGTATAGGTTCAATAAAATAAAATATGAATAGGGGTAATATATGAAATTTGAAAAAAATAGTATTATTTCATTTTTCCTTCCAAATTACCTGGTTTTTTGGGTGATTTGAAAACTTCAATCAGGGAGAAACCAATTTCTCTAGGTTTATACCCAAACACTAGTGCAAAAACATGATTTAAAATCGGTTTTTTTCAATTTTAATGTCATATTTTAACTTATGTCTATAAAGGTGATGTTAAAAATAAGGTTTTGGTGTCGGGTTTTACAAAACCGATGCTGAAAATGTGAACCAGCTTCATTTTTGGTGTTGGTTTTTAGAAAAACAACACTGAAAAACATAATCGGGTCATATTCGGTGTCAGTTTCTTTAGGAAATTGATTCCAGGTATGGGTTTTCAGTGTCGGTTTTCATGAATACTGACACTAAAAACCCAATGATTTTTTTTAACATTTTGACGTTGGTTTTTATGAAAACTGACGTTGAAAGTAAAAATATATATATAATTTTGAATATTACACCCCCCAAAAAATAAAAAATTCTGTAATAGAAATAAAAGTATACAAAAATCAAATAAAATGTATCATTGACTAAAAATATATAAAAACAAACATATTTTTAACAAGTTAATCAAAAAATTATCTACGCATTTTTATTATATAGTAGAATTAAAAAACACATACCTAAAATTTACAACATGGTCATTATTGATTGATGTTAAAGCATTCTTTTGAAATCATTATGTTCAGACACTTATTATAAAAAAAGAATTAGTTTTTAAACACTTGTTATTAGGAAAATGTAATACTAATCATAAACATTAGAATATACATACCTTAAATCGTAATCATACTTAACAAATAGTTCGCAAACAAAGATTGAATATGGATAAGTTCATCTTCCATATAAGACTCAGCATCATTAAATGTATGCAATAACATTGAATGATATAAGATTAAAAAACATAATACTATGATATGAAATATAAAATAATTAATATAACTAACCTTGTCAAATTCATTAGTTACCCTAGTTGTGATTATCTCATACATGAATCATAGAATATAATAACCGCATTTATCATATCCTTGTTAGCAATGACACTACGGCAATAAAATATTAACTTGGTAATAAAAAATCAATATATATATATATCAAAAATCATAATAATATCTAATATAAAAAATAATTACTGTTACTTTCACATATTGAATTTCATTTGGGTTCTTTATCTTCAAGTGATCTTTGTTAAATTTTTTCCATGGCCTATATTTTCATATATATCATCTAATAGTACATTTATATACAATAATGAACATATAAAAAAGAATAAAACTTACCTATATAACAAGGTGGTAATTTTTTTATGAACATAACCTAATAAAGAGAAAAATCAATATAATGTGCTTTCACTCTGGCAGAATATGCCTAACATACAATGCCCCCTACAATAAAAAAGTTCACAATTAATTACATTATAATGAAAATTGGTTCATAATTATGTTTGTATTCTTACCCATAAAGAAATGAAAAAAAACAACACCCAATCTCTATCTCTGATAATCTCTCACATATATATGTAACTCTATCATCAGTCTTCAAAAATTACACAACCATTGAAATGAATTCTGGATCTATAAATCCATAAACTTTTATAGCCTCATTTTGAATAAGAAGCATGTGTAGATACCTAATTAAAAAAGTAATATAGTTATTCAATTTAAACTATCTTTAATTAAAGAAATAAAAAATGAAACGTCAATTTACTTACATAGAAAACAACTACAACATAAGCATGTTGAGCTCTTTAAAATCAATTATATCCATGATATATTTTTTGAATATTCTCAATGGATAGTATCTTCCACATAAATTGGGTGTCATCTGAAACTCATAGATATTATCCAAGGAATAATAAGCCAGAGATAATTTTTTTATCCCATCATAAATATGAGAAGTATCTACAGTGGTTTGTTCCTGAACCTTTTGTTTCCATTGTTCCATTTCTTTTGATTGTAGATACTCCTATATAAGTTAAATGTAAAAAAACATTACAAGTAGTTTTCAATTAGATTTAATTAATATTTAAAAAAACACATACCACATATGAAAGATAACAAAGAATGACATATGGAAAAAGTAAAAAAATAATGCATAAAATCCTCAAATATGGTAACCTCCTTAGTAGGAAATGGTAGTAGAGTAGTAGGATGAATAATATCACGTACTGATACTCTAACCTGACCCATGTGCATAGGCTGGTGATGTACAAAATCCCCCAAAAAATGAACGACTCTAAACGCTATAATATAAACATGAGGATATCTATCATACAACTCATAGTATAAGGTTGGGTCTGAGTGAGGAGGTGGAGGATTTGAGTAGGTAGGCTAGGAAGACTGCTCTGGATGGGAGGGTTATATAGGCTGCGCAACTAACAGAAAAGACTGAACATGCTGGGAAGGTAGTACAAACTCTCACTACTAGAAATTTAAGCTATAGCCATAGTTTTATAGGTCCATGGATATAGCTTTTTTATTACCATGGTTTAATTAAACTTTCGTGACTATATCCCTTTGTATCTCATGACTGTAATTTTTTTTCGATTAATATTGGGCTCCTCCTCCTCCCTTGATCCGCAACCCAATCACCACACAACCCTCTTCCTCGACGACCTCTCCTCCTCCCCGACGACCTCTCTCAATGGCACCCTCCTCCCCGACGACATCTCTCATAGCAGTGCCCTCCTCCCTGATGACATATCTCACAGCGGTCCCCTCCTCCCCCAATAACTCTCTCACTACGACACCCTCCTCCCCGACGACCTTTTTCACCGTGGAGCCCTCCTCCCTGAAGACCTTTGTCACCACGGCGCCCTCATCCCTGATAACCTTTTTCACCACAGTTCCCTCCTCCCCAAAGACCTCTCTCATCGCAGTGCCCTCCTCCCCAATGACCTCTGTCACCGTGGTTCCCTCCTCCCTAATGTTTCCAATCAACACCACCCTCCACAGTATTTTATGGGTTTATTTATGATTTCAATCACACTCTTGTTGTCACAATAGATCACTATAGGCTAAATGATCATGATTTCAATCACACTATTGTCTTCCAAAGATCTATTCCACCAAATTTGGCCTTTACAAACTAAACGGTCATGATTTATTCATCACTAGAAAACAGAACCAATCCACCTTTATCATATTTTATATATGTAATAAGTTTTTTATTTCAGGTCTTGTGTGAGGTACATATTCTATAAAAAAACCAAAAATTGGGAATGTATATATCATTCAAAGAAACATTAGATACATTTTCCTTCTTATACCATTTCATCTTCTTCTATGACCATTGAGAAACTTCTACTAATGTTTGATACTTATGAGTATATTTTTGTTCAGAACACTCCCTTTCATCATGAAAAACTAAAAAACATTTTTTTATATGTGTTGGAAGATGTTTTAAGCTACTGATATCCTCATTTATGGGTCTCAAGAGTCACCTCTCATTGTACCCTAGTGGCATAGTAGGAATCCTTGTGTTTATATCCATGACACCAAAAACAATAACCGTTAAAATAATAAGATTATGATGGAAAAAATATTTCCTATTTTTGGTTTTTTTTCTCTCTAAAAAATCATTTTCCATGTAGAAATCATATTTTATTTGTCTAATTTTTTTACAATAAAAACACCTAATATTTTGTGTCATTCTCCCATTTTTGTCAGCTTTATATTTAGGCTATTAAGATTATCCAAATTTCACTTTCCTTCGGATATTTTAAGCCCATGTTCTGGCATGAGGTGTGGTTTTATACTCCATTTTATCACATTACATATTATATTTCCATTTTTTTATGGTGACACACATTTGGAATGGAAATAGTCACTTTAGAAAACACTCCTAGAATATATTTTTCTTCAACTAGAACTTGTTTCTTTGAGTAACAAAATTTCATGTCAGGTGTAAAGAGTCACTGTCATTCATTACACTTACACCACCAAACCCTGACTTCTAAATCATGTTCTTCATACCTCCTAACCTATTATTTTATAGTATTGGCCAAACCATCATTGATTCGCACTCGTTCCTCCACATTGATCTTGAGATCCACTACTTTTATAAGTTACCAAAAATTCCAATTTTCAATTTTTAAATCTATGCTATCATTTATGATTTCTCAACCTCTTATTGTTGTATATATAGATTTAGGTTAGGAAATAATACATTTTCTTTCATGGTTTTATCCCTCTATTTGTGATGTTATTGAAGGGATACCTCAAACAACACTTTCATATCAACTCACCCCAATAAATCATTGGTATTACTATCACTATTGTCAATTAATGTTCTATTGGTAACATTCGCTAATGTATCTTAACCATGGTACCTAAAATTATCAACTTATTCCACTTTAGACTCATCTGAACTTCCATATTCATGAGGGTAGTGGATGTTGTATGTTTATGATTCTTTTTAATTCCACATTGTTAGTTTTATCATGCCTTTATTGTTTACTTTAAAATCATGATATCCTTATACCAATATATTATAATAAAATGATAAATATATATACTACCAATATTATGTGTTATCCTATGGGTAATGGGAAATATTTTTGAAAAATAATTGAAGAAATAAAATCTAGAATGATGATGAAGTGTATGGAAAGATGACATTTTAACTGGATTCTTCATTATACTATCTTCAGTTATTATTTATTGAATATATGATGCAATGTTGTGTTGATGATATTATGTTGAATCATATGTGTAACAATAATTGATTTAATAATGGTAATATAATGTAAATTAAAATAAAAACAAGAACTATAGAATCAATAACATGGAAATGTTTTTCTAAGGATCGTTCTCTTGAGATGAATTTGAGGGCTAGTTCATGCTTATAATGACAGTTCCTTCATTTAATTTTAAAAAGGTTAGTTTAGATATGGTATAATTATCATATTTATGTGAGATTAGAAGTTTTTATTAGTCACTTGGGAGTATTCATTACTTTTCAATCCTTTTTCCTCCCTTAGGATGATGTCCTTCAGTTTTGGGTTGGGTAGAGAGAAGTTTGAGGGAAGAAGAGAGGGAAATATGTTTCTTTGTAGGGTAATTCCATTATATGTGTCTTAGGATGAGGTGTGTAAGACATTAAGAGATGTGTGGGATTGTTTATGAGAGGTTTGGTTAAGTCTTAGTGATGGGATTCATGATAGATTATGGTTATGATTTAGGCATTATATTTGATGCGTTGGATAGCTGTTGGAATTGGGTTTCATTACCATCTTACCTTATGGGTTGATCCAACCATTTTATTTTGTTTCATCCCTCTCCATTCATTGGGTGTTGTATGGGGTATGTATATACACATACTTACATGGGATTTTTCTATACATTTCATGTCTTTTACAAATGGTAGAAAGATTGGATTTGAATTTAGTGGACCTGGTATTAGTGGAGATTAGCAGTTCATGGTGGTTCTAAACATGTTTGGTGGTCAGATCCTAGTAACCTGATCCAATATCTACCCTTCTATTTCCTTTATAGTTGTTCTTAGTTTCAGGCCTTCATTTCCTTTATGTTAGGGAAATTATTTTTCCCCTTATACTTTTGTATTTCCTTTCTATTCATTGATGTAATTTCTATAGGATTTTTCTTATAATGATTTCTATATAGAGGGGGTGAAGGTGGGGGTAGTATGGGTGCAGGTGGGGGCAGTGGAGGGTGAAGTTTGGAGGGTAGTTGGGGTGAGGGGGGGCAGTGTGCAAGGGGTAGTGGGGGTGAAGGGGGCAGGGGGCCATGTGCAGGGGGCAGGGAGGTGGGGGCAGTGGAGGTGCAGGTGGGGGTGGGCAGTGGGGGTGAAGGTGGAGGGGCAGTGGGGGGTGAAGGTTGGGGGCATTTGGGGTGAAGGGGGTAGAGGCAATGTGTAGGGGTAGTGGGGGTGAAGGGGATAGGGGGCAGTGTGCTGGGGTCATGGGGGAGGGGGCAGGGGGAGGGGTGTCTAGGAGGGGGGTTAAGAGGGTTGGGGGCAGTGTGTAGGGGTGCATGGGGGTTGTCCAGGGCCTGGGGGCTGGGGGCAGTGGAGGTGCAGGTGGGGGTGTCCAGGGGGGAAGGGGATGGGGTCAGTGTGCAAGGGGAGGGGGATGGCAGGGTTCAGGGAGGGGCTAGGGGGTGTGGGGGTGCAGGGGGTGTCTAGGAGGGAGGGGGAGGGGTGTCCAGGAGGGAGGGGTGTCCAGGAGGGGTAGTGTCTAGGAGGGGGTGTCCATTAGATAATTCTATAAAAAATATAATAGGTCATTGTTCAAACATCTAAGTTTTAATGTTGGTGTTGGAATTACACCAAAATAATCTTATGTGGTCATATAAAGGTGTGACTATTCATGATTTTTTATAATTTGAAACATTTATGAATTACCTTAACTATAATATTTGTTATGATTTTTTATTAACATGTTATTGATGGTTACTTATTATCTTATGAAACAATACATATAATTTTAAGTCATGTTCTTGATTATTTATTTAATGTATGTTTATATTCCTTAGAATGGATAGATACTAGATGTACAATGTTGATCAGATCACTGATGAATTTTAGGAGTTATGATATTTCTTGGACTTTGCATTCACTAATGATTCAGATGGCGGATTGATTTGATACCTATGTTTTGATTGTGTTGGAAGACCATGGTTAACTCATGAGGAAGTGAGTTATCATATCACTAAACATGGTTTCCAAAAAAAATATCACGTGTGGTATCACAATGGAGAAAAATCTCAAGTGGTGAATGACATCGATTCAACAGAAAGGATTGGTATGAAAAATCTGATTTTCTATCAGTTTCCTTTTTTCTGAAGCCATCGCCTCATGTAGACTAGTGCAAGAGGAAATGAATACCGAAACGTATTTTTCGTCTATTAATTAGGATGATTACATTGAGAGTGATAGAAAACTGATGGAAGATAAAGATACCCCAATATATCAGGCATGTGGAAAAATGAGCAAACTTGAGTTTTTAATGTGATTATATCATGGGAAAATAATGTATGGATTTAGTAATACTATGGTCGACTATATCCTTACATTTATTAAGTATTTACTGCCTGATGATGCATGTATTATAGAAAATGATTACATGGCATCAAAGTTGGTTGACAAATTTAAAATTTTATCTATTAAGATTCATTCTTGCCCCAAAGATTGTTGTCTATTCTGAAAGAAAAATGCAGAGTTGAGTCAGTTCAAATAGTGTGGCACATCAAGGTGGAAGACTAATAAAGATAGAACTCAATCTCACATACCATAGAAATTTATGTGGTACTTCCCTTTAATTCTCAGGATTTAAAAACTTTTTATTTCAGAACAAATGGAAAAGAATATGATATGGAATAAAGATGAAAGAAATAAGGATAATGATGAAATAATGCATCCTGCAAACGAGTTGGCTTGGAATAAATTTGATAGGTTGCATCCTGATTTTGCATCTGACCCATGAAATGTTAGATTGAGTTTATCCTATGACGGTTTTAACCCATTTCTCCAAATGCATACTTCATACAGTACTTGGCTTGTTTTCATTCACATTTATAACCTTCCATCATGGATGTGTATGAAGAAGTTGTTTACTATCATGAGTATATTGATATCTGGACCCATTGATCCTAGAAATGATATTGATATATACTTGCATTCATTAATATAGGAGTTAAAGGAGCTTTGGATTATTGGTGCACAAGCATACGATGCATTCAAAAAGGAGTAATTTATGTTTCATGTATCTTTATTATGGATAATAATTGATTTCCCTACCAAATAAATGATGTCTGGTTAGAGTACTAAAGGAAAATTATCCTGCCCTATTTGTATGAAAAATACACATTCCTGAAGATTAAAGTTTCGACGAACTTTCAACTTCATAGGGCATCAATGATTTCTACCGATGGATCATCCATACAGGAAAAATCGGAGATAGTTCAATAATGTCATCGAGACAAATGAGACACCTCAACGAATGTCAGAGAATGATATTGTTAAAGAACTTGATGATTTGAAATATTTTCCTGTCAAAAGTCAATCAAATATCAGAAAGCGAAAACATGTTAATTCGAATTCCAATAGCAATTGGAGAAAGAAAAACATATTCTTTGAGTTTCTGTATTGGTCATCGAATTTATTGCATCATTGTTTGGATGTAATGCATATCGAGAAAAACATTTGTGAGATGTTACTTGCTACTATTTTAAATGTCAAAGGAAAAACAAAAGACGATTTGCGATCTTGTCACGATTTAATGGATTGGGGTATAAGAGAAAAACTTCATCCTGGGTTAATTGTTGTATAAGATGCGCATTTATTTTTTTACCGAGGAAGAATCATGTGCGTGCTCACACACACACATTAACACCACTTTCCATATAGAAAAATAAACACCACTTATTTTTTCAGACTGTATCAAAAGTGATCATTGATAAGTGTTATAAGCAATGTTTTCAAATAGAGACTTAATGATATTCCCCTCACCTCAACTATGTATGTGCTTATTAAAAACTATTTGTACAATTTGTGATAGGTTTAATTGTACAAATGATGGATCAATATATAGCACATCCTCAAATGGAACTGTTTGTTGCACTAACATGGAAACTGTAATGATGACATATTTCATAGACCTTAACCCTAATGGATGGAAGGTAGTGTTTTACAATGGGTCACAAATTTTTTTCCATTATATGACTTATTAGAAACTTTCAATTCATTATATGGTTTGGGACAGCCTCTTAACTAACCATCAGGAGTTATGGTCGTATAAATTTTCAATTGTGACTTATAGATGCATTTTTTGTAGGGCCCAAGTAGTTGGAAGATTCTATATGGTTTGGATATTAACTTGGATAAAGGTCTTGTCCTTGTTATAGATAATTTTGGGTTTCTTTACATGTAAGTATTCTGATTATAAACTTTTTAGTTTTACAGTTGGTGCTTTTTTTTAAAACTTTACAATCTACTTGAGATGGTATTTTAATTATGTAATTAGAATGCCTGAAATACATCCTTAAAATCATGTCTAAGTTATTGATTTTGTTATTTGATTCAAAAAATTTGGGCTCATTTAAAGTATATTGAATTAGTCTAATGTCTATCCATGACTTCCATCTTTTTAAAGCTCTGTTTGGAACATGTCTACTTGGTTTTATTACTCATTCAATGTTAGTTGTTGATATATGATTCAAATTAGCTACCCCAAGGCTGTTGCAAACATTCTCTAAGTTTTATTACTCATTCAATGTTATTTGTTGGTATATGATTCAAATCATCTACCTTAAGTTTAGCATTATAATTGAAATGATTCACTGATATAGACAACTAGAATTATTACAGAGAGAGTGGGGGATTGAAGGTTAGTTTCCATTATAATTGAAATGATTTATTGATATAAAAAACTATAATGAACTTTGAAGAGATAGGGGTTGTCTGGGGGGAGTAGGGGGGTTGTCCGGGGGGGTGTCTAGGAGGGAGGTAGGGCTGTTCGGGGGGGGGGGGGGGGGTTGGTGCTGGGTAGGGAGTGTTCAGGGGAGGGGGGAGGGGGTGTGCAGTGGGAAGGGGCAATGGGGGTGTGCAGGGTGAGGGGTTTTTTTACTAGTATTCAAGGGGGGGTGGTGCTAGGGAAGAGGGAAGGGGGTGTTCAGGGGAGGGGGTGTGCGGTGGGGAGGGGGCAGTGGGGGTGTGCAGGGTGAGGGGTGTGTGTAGTGGGGGGGGTTGTTCAGGAGGTTGTCCAGTGGGTGGGAAGCTGTTTGGGGGGGGGTTGTCTTGGGGGGGCTTTCTAGGGTTCATATGATCCAGATTTGGCTGGTTACCGCTCAAGGACGGAAATTATTATAGGTTCTATAGTGGCAATGACCTCTAGAGTTCACTATGGGTGATTGGGTATTCTAATGGTTATCAACTTGTTTAGGGAAAATGCACATTAGGAAACATGGGAATTTTGTGCCATGATTTTTTGGTATATTCAATATTGTGGATAAGATCAGAATCATGCCTTACAGGTTACCTCCTCCTCTATAACATTAGGTGATGAAAATTGTATTTCATGTATCATAGCTCTTGAAGTATGATCTGGATCATCCATATGTGGTTGAAAATGATGATAATGAGTTGAAGGTGGACATGTCATTTGAGTAATGTGTAGTTTATTTCATGGATTGGATTAGGAAGGTGCTATGAGGGAAGACAGTGCCTCTTGTTTAGGTATTGTGGTATCATTGGAATATCGAGGTGGAGAACTGGGAATATGGGTTATATATATGAGATCATTAGCTGAAGTTATTCATATAGGAGCTCTAGAGACACTTATCTAGGATGATAATCCGTTAAGGGGAGTGTGCAGGGTGAGGGGGGAGGGTGTGTGTAGGGGAGGGGGTGTGCAGGGTGAGGGGGGTGCAGTGGTGAGGGGTAGTGGGGGTGTGCAGGGTGGGGGGTTACAAGTATTCAGGGTAGGGGTGGTACTAGGGAAGAGGGCAGGGGGTGCATGGTGAGGGGAAGGGGATGCAGGGTGAGGGGTGTGTGTAGTGGGGAGGGGATGAGGGGTTTTCCAGGAGGGAGGGGTGTCCAGGAGGGGGTGTCTAGTCCAGGAGGGGGTGTGCAGGGTACCGGGGCAGGGGGTTGTAGTGGGTGTGCAGGGGGTGGATGCAGGGGGTGTGTAGGGTGCATGAGGCAGGGGGTTGCAGGGGGTGTGCAGGGGGTGGATGAAGGGGGTGTGTAGTGTGTAGGAGGTAGGGGGTGTGCAGGGGGTAGGGGGAAGGGGGTGGGGGGAGTGTGTAGGGGTGGTAAGTGTGCAGTGGAGGGGTGGATGGGTTGCACTGGGGTGTGTAGGGGTTGTGCAGGTGTGTGCAGAGAGAAGGTATCTACTTTGATAATTATTAGGGATGTAACCTAGATAAGGGCATCCAATTAGATCATTGATGCTCCATAAAACTTATTAAAACAATGACTCAATGACCAAGGTTTGTAGCCTAACCTCAATGATAGTATTGATTATATAAGATGAGAGGAAACAGAAAGGCACAACACAAAATATTCTTTCAGTACATAACATACATACATTAATATTTATTCTTATCACTTTTCTATCATTTGAACTTTAAATTCATGTATTTAATTATTTATTAGTATTTATTGTTAATTTTAAACATTATTTTATCTAAATATATACATGTTTTCTGATTTTTTAGGCAGTGAAATCCTGGATTATTGCCTATTATTCACAAATAAAATTCCAGGTAAAGAAAGAGATGTATTTTCTTGAATTGTTTTTAGTTTTGTATTCAATATTTTTACATCCATATGTCACACATAATTATTAAAGTCTACACAAAATGTGAAAAAACATGTATAAGGCACAAATAGACCCTTTATGACTGCACATGTTCTACTTTTTTCCTTTTTTAGGGATTTTATACAATTGGGGCAGATTATGGGGAATTTTTTGGTTTGCTTTTGCTTCTATAATATGTTCTAGTTTACTGCTCTTATCTAGGGGGTGCAAGGTGGGTCAGCAGTGGGGGGTTGTCCAGGGGGGTGCAAGGCAAGGGGGGTCTATCCAGAGGGGTGCATGGTGGGTCAGTAGGGGGGCTATCCAGGGGGGTGAAAGGCAAGGAGGGGGGGGATATCTAGGGGGTGCAAGGTGGTTCAGCATGGGGGGTGTTATCCAGGGGGTGCAAGGAAAGGAGAGGGGGTTGTCCAAGGGGGTGTAAGGCAGGGGGCTGTCCAAGAGGGTGTAAGGTGGGTCAGTAGGGGGGTGTCCAAGGGGTGCAAGGCAAGGAGGGGGGTTGTCCAGGGGGGTGCAAGGTGGGTCAACAGGGGGGTGTCCAGGGGGTGTAAGGCATGTAGGTGGGGGGGGGGGTTCTAGGGGGTGCAAGGTAAAGAGGGGGGGTTGTCCAGGGGGGTGCAAGGCAAGGAGGGGGGGGGGGTTGTCCCGGGGGGTGCAAGGTGGGTCAGTAGGGGGTGTCCAGAGGGGTGCAAGGTGGGTCAGCAGGGGGGGTGTCTAGGGGGTGCAAGGTGGGGTGCAAGGTGGGTTAGCAGGGGGGTTGTCCAGGGGGGTGCAAGGTGGGGGGTTCAAGGCGGGTCAGTAGGGGGGGTTGTCCAGGGGGTGCAAGGCAATGATGGGGGTTGTCCAGGGGGTGCAAGGTGGGTCAACAGGGGGTGTCTAGGGGGTGCAAGGCATGGAGGGGGGGGGATATACAGGGGGTGCAAGGTGGTTTAGAAGGGGGGGTTTATAGGGGGTGAAAGGCAAGGAGGGGGGTTGTCTAGGGGGTGTAAGGTGGGTCAGCAGGGGGTGGGGTGTCTAGGGGGTGCAAGGCAGGGGGGGCTGTCCAGGGGGTGCAAGGTGGGTCAGTAGGGGGTGCAAGGTGGGTTAGCTGGGGGGAGTGGGGGGGGGGCTACTGTCAGGGGGGGATGTGGGGGTATTTTTTTTATGAAATGGGAAAGGATTTAGCTATAGTTTCAAACCATGGCTATAGGCCCTATGTGGATTAATACTCTGCCATGGTTTCAAACCAGGGATATAGGGCTTTAGCCACATTTTCAAACCGTGGCTATAGGAATTACCCTATAGGCATGCCAATACCAGCCACGGTCCACTGAACTGTGGCTATAACCTATAGCCACGGTTTCAAACTATGGCTATATCCTAAATTTCCAGTAGTGTCTAACTATCTCATCAATTGTTCTAACACATCTTGCACATTTTATTGAATTTGATCACTCGTGGATTGTTTCATATCTTTCAGCTCAGATTTTAAGACTTCAATTTCTGGATCTCTTGATCGCTTACTTTTCTGACCAAAAACTTTCTAAATACTAACACTCACCTCATATCCTCTTATGTGGTCAAGGTGTTCTAGCTTTCCTAAAGCAGTGACTAGGATGTTCGTCATACCCTCAAGGATAAAAGTGTCTTATGACGATTTCTCTATAAGTTCATTCTGAAATGAAAAATGAAAATGGTATATTAGTGTTGTTAATTTATAAAATAGAAAAATTCATGAAAAATAAAAAATATTTACTTACAATTCTTTCAATTACTTCCTTAGCTTTATTTATAAGATACTTTTCATTTTTTTTCTTTTTCTCGCTCTTTTCCACTTTTCATGGTGGGTGGGGGGAGATAGAGGACTGAACTAGAACTCATCATAACCACTAGAAGAATGATCTCTTAATGCTTCAAACTTTTCCTCAATCATTTTTTTCTCCAATAAATGATACCCTTCACGTGATAAAGTATGAGGGTATACATTCTGCAACTGGATTTCTTGATGGGATTTCCTAGAGTCCTTTTATATAATTGTAAACTAATAAGTAATGTAGTACATATATAAGAAATTTTACAATATAATATAATTATCATACCGTAAAGGCTTCATCATGTTGGCTATAAACAAATTTCTTCCATGTATCTACATCTAAAAACTCATACTTGAGGCATGGGTTTTCATTTTTTCTCTTTCCAAAAACATAATTTTTGTGAAATTTGTTTTGGAATATCTCCATCAAACCGCCTCTAAAGAAATACATTTTCTTAATTTCTTTTGTTTCATCAAAATTGAATTTCATTTATAATTGAATAAAATAAATATTAGTTATTTAAAATATATCATATTCAAAAAATGACATAAAATAAATCAATAGAAATATTTTACTATTACGACCTCCCAAAGTTGATTTATCACCATCTTATCAATGAACTTTCAATCAAGATATAAAATATTAATCCTATAACGAGTCTGCATAGAGATATAGCTAATAAATTTTATTGAATTTGGGCCAGTTGAATTATTATTTTTATTAAAAATAATATGAAATCACTCATCTCCATGAGAAAGTGATAGTTTTGGTAAATGTGTAATGCAATGTTTACCAACTTGAGAACTTGATTTCTTAATAGTAAAGGCAGAAGACTCCGCCGTTGAAGTCTCATCAGTAGTCCTACAAATTTTTTTGTAAATTAAAAGTTTGTTTTCTATAAATATTTATATTATTAGACATTTAATAATATGAAAAAAGACAAATATTTTGGTACATGGTCTTCCGTCTCTGTATCTATATTTATCATTTAAATAGGAAAATTTAATGAAATTCTTGTCTAGCTACATATTATTAGATAAGTAAATAATTAGAAAATATGAAAACATAAATATGTAAGTAAAAAAGTGGCACACATGTGTAAGTTTAAAAAAATGATATTATGATTATTAATCAAAAAAATATACAAGGTAAACTATTAAATATAAACATTACTTCTAAAATGATAGAAACATTTATAAATTTAAATATCAAAGTTAAAAAAAGTGTTCTCATATGTGTAACTTTAACCAAAATATAATAATGTACGTCATGTATTTCAATGAAAAAATGTTTAACTATAACCGTAGAATATCAAAATTTAATACAAAAAATCATATAAATAATTAAATATCCAATAGTTATTAAATTTTACAGTTTTTACACATGTAAATTTTAAAAAAGAAATATAATGTAAATAATTACTAGATTAATTAGGAGAGTAATTTAGTGTTTTCCCATATCTCTTCAGCATGATCATTTTGTATTGCATGGACTATGTCTATGTTACAATCATTGTTATCTAGAAATCATGTAATAGAAAAAGAATCCTCATATAAATCAATAACATCATCATCATCCTCATCAGTCAAATGGATTCTTTTCCCTTACAAAATGATAGATCACTGATCATTCGATGAATCAATGAAATAAAATATTTGATTTTCATGTGTGGCCATGATAAATGGCTCCTCATTGCAACTAATTTTTTTCAAATCAACTAGTTTAAGACCATATTCATCTTATTTCATACCACTATTACTTACAAACCAATTACACTTAAACACGATGACTCAAAATTTAATATAATCAATTTCTCATATGTCTTCAAGAACTCCAAAATATGGCGTTGATGCAGAAATTGTATTTTTATCTTTTGCACTCGAAAAATGTAGTGCTTCAGTGACGACCATTACACCACTATTTTGAATGGTAATCTTATCATCCAGCTTTTTATGTATAATGTGTACCCATTAATATCAAAACCAGACCATTTGATCACGTTAAGAGATGCTCATCCTACCAACCATTTCAATTTTTATAATACTGATATATATGTGATGGATTTCTCTTTAAACCATGAAATAAATGCCTTTTTATGATCAATCATTCACTACTTTTCATTTATTTTTGGATATCGTAACTTTAATTCAGCAATGTGTGATGATATATATGATTGATCCTCATCTGTGTTGTTCAAAATGTATAAATGTTTTTGCATCACTTCATCACGTGGAATGAACTTTACCTTTAAGATTTGAATTCCACTACCTTCACTATCAACAATCATATGTTGAGATATAGGGAGACCAATATACTGCACTTCATATAAATAATCAGTACAGAACTCAATCACCTTTTCTGATACATATTTTTGAACAATAGAGGCCTTTGGTCGATAAGTATTTTTAACATATCCCTTAAAAATTTTCATATATCTTTCAAAAGGATGCATCCATCATAAATAAACAGGCCCACATATTCTTATCTCATACACCAAATGAATCACCAGATGAATCATTATATCAAAAAACGTAGGTAGGAAATACATTTCTAGTTGAAAAAGAATAAGATTAGCTTTATTCTCCAACACATATAACAAATTTGGATCAACGACTTTTCTACAAATGGATTTGATAAATTTACATAACCTTATTGTAGTATTTCTGACAGTTGTCTGCAATATACCACGCAGTGTGACTGGTAGAAGTTGTTGCCTCAATACATGACAATCATGAGATTCCATACCTATTAATTTACAATCCATAAATGACACCAAATTTTTTACATTTAAATAATAACCACTAGGTACTTTAATACCATGAAGATATCAAAAAAAATCATCTTCTCAATCTTTCTTAATGCATGAAAAGTTGGAGGTAAATATGTTATGTTTCCTTTCATAGTGGGAGCTAAATCTAAACATATTCTCATTGATATCAAGTCCAATATAGTATGCATTCCATATTTTGTCTTTCCTTTTATGTCTAACAAAGTTCCAATCAAACTGTCACATATGTTTTTTTCAACATGAATAACATCAATGTTATGTTTTATCTCTAAAAATATCCAATAAGGTGGTTCGAAAAAGATAGACTTTTTCTTCCAGATATTTTTTTGAAGATCATAACTTCTTTTATTTCCAAATGTATAATCAATTTTTTTCACCCAATCGTAATATTCTTCAACTAACAATGGTTGTGGGGGGATATTGTATTCTTGTAAAGCACTAAATGCTTTTTTCAATCTATTATAAGGATGATCAATTCGAAAAAATATTTGATGTCCTATGTACAGTGTCTTTATTCCATTCTACAATTGATAATATGAAGTCTATTCTTTACAAATTGGTCATGCTTTTTGTCCCTTAACATTGTATCCAAATAAGTTTTCATGTGTTGGAAAGTCATTTATAGTGAACATTATCATAGCACAGATAAGAAAATACTCTTTATTGTATGCATTGAAAACTTTAACACATGTCTCCCTTAGTAGTTTCAAATCATAAATCAATGGTGAAAGATACACATCAATATCATTTCATGACTATTTGGGTATAAGTTTTAAATTACCAACAAAACATGACACGAACTATTTTGGATACTTAGGCTCCAATATGGATTCATTACATCAGTACACAGTCCCATTCTGATATTTCTAACTTCACTTCCAAAATCAAGAAATTATGTATCAAATCTCTTCCAACGTGGTGAATCAGCTGGGTGACATAAGTTACCATTAGAGATGTGCTCATATGAATGTCATATTAACCTTTTTTCATCAATTGAATTTGAAAATAAACGCTTTAAATGAGGAATTATTGGAAGGTACCAAATTTATTTAGTAGGAGATTTGATTCTGGTACCTAAGAATGAATCAGAGTTGAATTATCATAATTATATAGAAGAATTATTGGATGAAATTATTAAAAAGTATACAAAATTAATTTTTCGTGAGGTCACATGTCAGTACCTGAGAATGAATATGAGTTTACTTTTTCATCCATCTTATAGCGTGATGTCTCACATGTAGGGTAGTTTTATAAATATTCATATTATTTCCTATACAACACACAATCATTGGGGCAAGCATGTATCTTTTTATACCTCAATCCCATTGGGCATAATATTTTATTTTCCTCATAATTGGAATTTGGAAGCTCGTTTCCTTTTGGAAGTATCTCTTTTAAAAGCTCAAGTAAGTTAGAAAAACTTTTATCACTCCACCCATTTCTTGTTTTCAAGTTAACTAATCTCAAAACTGTTAATAACACTGTATATTTACTAAAACCTGGGAATAATGGTTTCTCAGAATCTCCATACAATCATTCAAAGGTTTTTTTTATGGTTTTAACACCTAAATCATGAATTAGTTCTTCAATAAGATCATCTACCTCATTATGAATATTATCACCAACATTAAATGTTGGATTTTTATTTATTTCACAATGTCAGATCCAACGTGTATAATTAAGGATAAAACCGTAGCAAATGCGATGATCCTTGATTTCTCTAGAGTTTAACTTTCTCATATTCAAACACTTCAGACGTGGACACAAAATCAAATCTATGTTTTGAAGATTTCGTTTAGAAAATTCCAAGAAATCATCCACTCCTTTTTCATATTCACTAGTGGTTCTTCATTAATTTATCCAATTATGACCCATTCAATACCTGATATCGCAATATAATAGGTGAATATATTAAAACATATAAAAATTTAAATATATATATAAATATATAAATTGTAAACATAAACACATTCAATAAAAATGATTAGCAATCAGATAGAAAATATGAACAATTATTAGAAATAAAATAAAAAGTAATCTACTAAAGGTATTTATATTGTGTGATGTGTGCCATGTTGATCCAATGGACATCACATGTAATGACCCCAGTAGTAAATTTTTATTTTAATACTGTATACATGTGGTTTATTTATATTATAATTTAATTATTTTCAATCATTTAACATGTATTAGTTCATTTTAAATAGTTGTTACATTAGTTTGGTGTTGCATGTGTCAAAAGGTATTTAAGATTGTATTAATTTAACGGATGAAAAATACGGAGTCATTACATGTGATGTATATTATATTGATGAACGATAACACCATATATCATTGTTCATTGCATAATATCATCAAGACAATTTGATAATTTCATCAAATAAAAAAATTATCAAAATAAACAAACTTTAACAACATTTATAAATAACAATCAACTACAAATAATTGAAACAATAACTCAAAAATATAACTAAATGATAAATAATTTAACTTTAACAATAAAAAAACTTACAAAATTTGGAGTTAAACAGTGAAAATGGATCCTTAATCTGAACTTTCTCCCTCAAATTCATTGGAAAAATAAATACTGCAAGATCTAACAAAAATGTTTGTAAAAATGAACAATAAACAAGAACAAAGAAATAAAATTAAACTATAGTTGATGGTCGGTCGAAAAATGGTTTATGAAGAGAAATACTTTCTTGGTTGATGAAAAAATGATAGAGGATGAAGAATTGAGACCACAGATCATGAAATGGTGATAAAAATCGAATAAAATCAACAATAATGGTCGTTGAGGATCATTAGGTCGCCCTTGGGGTCATCGCGAGTCGAGAAGAAAGTTTCATAGATCCAAAAAAATGAGGGTTTTGTGATCCCGGTTTTCATTTAAAATGTTTTTGGCATCGATTTTTATAGAAAATGGCACCAATAACTAATTTATGGCGTCGTTTTATGTTAAAACTCACACCAAAAAGTTCTTGTAGCTACATTTTGCATCGATTTATTAAAAACTGACATCAAATATTAGACGTTGAAGCCGTTATTTCTACTAGTGAAAGGATTTCTCTATGTCCAACATAACCACATCAAACAGGGGAAATGAGTTCAAATCACTCCATTTATTTTCTTTTCTCCCAAATTAGCATTGATAAATGAAATTTTAAGGTAGTGGCATTAAAATACTCATGGAGTTTTGATCGCACTATAATGTTCTCATTCATGTTACGACTCAGCTAACAAAATAAATCCATTTCAAAAGTGATGGATGTAGGGAAAGTTCGATGATCGAAGAGCTTTGATGGGGGGTTGTACTACACAAGGTTGTTCCCATTTGAATGTCCAGGATCCATTGAGCTTAATTTTGGTTCGCAAACTCAAAATTATGAAATTTAAAAAACTAATGTTTATAATAAACATGAATATATTAGTATAACAAAATCCAAGATTCCAGGAATTCAAATGACTAACAAAAGTGAACAACATCACATGTCAATGGTTAATACAATAATTAAAAATATAATTTATTCTCATAAAACAAAAACACAATTCTGCACATGTCGATTCAAATAACTAAAAACAACCATGAGAATACAATTTGAGATTCACATATGTCATTTCCAGAACCTAGAACTAGATTTTGCGACATATAAAGAACAATTCCAACAATCCATAAAAGTAACAGCAACAAGCACGTAGTAGCAGACCAAGCAGTACAATTCTTAATAGCTTCTAATTAAACAAATAAAACCAAAAAATAATTTTAATTAAATCCCAGAAGCATATGTTCAACATTAACCAGGTTGATAAAATAAATACGAATTACAGTAAATGGACACAAAGATTTACGTGCTTTGGCCAATTGGCCTACGTGCATGGGGAAGAATTAATAGGGGTTTTCACTATGCAAGAATAAAGGAGAGTACAAGAAGCCAACTAGATAGAAAGACACAATGAACAAACCAAGACTAGATGCATACATGACACAAAAAAATAAAAAACAACTAGCACGAATGAGTCTTGAAAAAACACGACAAAGAGAAAATAAATACATAAAACTGAGACCCCCTTACTAGGGCTCGGTCTCACCTTTGTCGAAGAAGAAGCTAGATGCAGCTACTGAAATTGTCATTGTTGCATCAAAGTCATATAGTTTCATTGTCTACAATGGTGTTGGCTACTGACCACGTTGTCAAAGGTGTTGTTGTCGTTGTTTGAGATCAAGAACAACACACAAATGGCGTGCACACTAACAGGGGTTGGAACTAAAAATCATGCACTCTATATCTAACGTGGATGAATCTAGGTAAAAGACAAGAATCATGGATACCTATTGAAGAACATGCCACCGCACCCAATCTGGTGCTCGCCTAGGATGAAGCCAATCATGCCTTACTGACCCCGGCATGCCGCCGTGAAGGATGTTGAATCTCACTGCACTGCAACGCCAATGAAGATTGGGTGCCCAAACCCTAAATGCGTTGTTATTCGAGACCAGTGTGCTATCGAGATTTCTCCATCCTCAGGGTTCAAGAACGGGAACCTTTGTCTGTGTGCGATGTCGATCTGCGAGGCTTGTCACACTGTCCAGCTTCAGTGCCACAATCTGAGACCGGTGGTGACGTTCGAGACTAGTGTGGAATCCATATTTCTCAATCCTTAGGTTAAAGAATGAGAAACTCTATCTTCATCACCACCACACTCCAGGTTAATTCATCCAAGAAGTTCAAGGGGGAGAAACAAAAGAGGTCGACTTCTACGAGAGCTTGAATGACACAAAAAAGAAAGTTCTGTTATGGTTGAATTTATAAGATCAGTAAGAATTTTATCAGCGCTTTCTAACAAATGCTCATTAAGAAGAGTTTTATCATCACTAAAATAATAAGCGTTGATAAAACATATCTTTATCGAAGCTAAAAAACATTACTAAAACCTATCTTTATCAGCGCTATAATTATAACACTGATAAAGATTGTTTTTATTCACACTGATAAAATTTATACTTATCAGCACTTTTATAAGCGCTGATAAAAGTTGCTTAAAATAAAATATAAAAATATTAAACGAATATATATATTAAATATGAATAAATTATAAAAAATTTAAAAAACATTTAACATTATTAATGAATATATTATCTTAAATGAATCAATGTTGAAAATGAGTGAAATTGAATAATTAAAAATGAACAGACTTCAAAAATATTAAAAAAATGGATATGTTTTATTAATTACATAATAAATTATTAAAAAATTAAAAATGGATATGTATTTTAATGAAGACGAGGACATAGTGAAAATATTAAAACATAGTAAACACGTACAAAAAAATAAATTCGTGTGATTAATTACATAAATTGTAAACACGTATTGAAAATGAATAAAATATTAAAAAAATGCATTTAAATGAATTAATTATATAGATTTAAAACATTTTTTTTCAAACATTTTAAAAATATTACAACTTAACAAATTGAATTAATATTAATCATATAAATTAAAAACATATTAAGAATATTAAAATTTAGTAAATAATCATGTGTGATTTGTAAGATTAATTACATTAATTAATTGTAAATGCATACAAAAATAAAGTGAATATTAAAAAATGAATTTTAATAAATTAATTATATAAAGTTCAAACATTTATAAAATATTATAGCTTAATAAATGAAACTGAATAAATATTAATTGTATAAATTAAACACATATTAAGAATATTGAAACTTAGTAAATAATTATGTATAAATAAATATAAAAAATGAATAAATTCCAAGAAATTTAAAAATTAATAAATATTTCAAATGAATAAATAATAATAAATGAAACAGTATTAAAAATGAACAAATAAATTTGAATAAATTACATAAATATTTAAAAAAGTGAATTCGTAACATTAATTACGTGAATTAAAAACACATGAAAAATGAATAAATAGATAATATTAATTATATAAATAACAAAATTACTAAAAATGAATTATATTGGCTATACATAAATATTAATAATTAATAAAAAATGAATAAATTCCCAGAAATTTAAAATTTAATAAATATTACAAATGAATAAATAATAATAAATGAAACAATATTAAAAACTAATAAATAAAATCGAATAACTTACAAAAATATTTAAAAAAATGAATTTGTAACATTAATTACGTGAATTATAGACACATGAAAAATTAATAAATAGATAATATTAATTATATAAATAACAAAATTACTAAAAATGAATTATATTAACTATACAAAAATTTTAACAATTAAATCAAATCAAATCAAATCAAATCAAATTAAATCAAAATAAATTAAATACACTCACAAATATTCATAATGAATAAATTAAAATAAATATGATTGCATGATTTGATTAATTAAGTAAAAAATATGAAAAATTAGTTAAATAATATGTGTTTTACATATATTAAAAATGGATTTAATATAATAACATAAATAACTACATATATAAACACCAAAATGGTGTTGGGGATGACGTATAGTATGGTTCAATTTCACACCAAAATGGTGTGAGTTGGAGATGGTCTTATATGAATCAATTATATAAATTTCAAATACAATAAAAATATTAAATCTTAATAAATAAAAATGAATAGATATTAATCATATAAAACATATTGAAACTTAGTAAATATATATGTATAAATTTTAAAAAATGAATAAATTCTTAAAATATTTAAAACTAATAAATATCAAAAATGAAAAAAAAATATTCAATAAAATAATATTAGAAATGAATAAATTAAATTAAATTAAATGGATAATATTTTTAAAAAAGTCAATTCATAACATTAATTACTTGAATTGTAAACACATAAAAAATGAATAAACAAATAATATTATTATTGTTAATTATTGATGTATGCACCGTATTGATTGTATATATAAAATATGATTAATTATTAACCTTTATCACTCCAATGGACCGAATGCCTTAATTTTTTATTGATTTTTGATAATCCACCTTTCAAGGGGTGAGGTGGAACCCTTATAAGGCCTGTAGACGTATAAATATTTAAAAATGCATAAATAACTATCAAAATTGAATATAATACAAATATTAAATGAATATATATTAAAAATGAATGAATTTCATAAAATACTAAAAATTGTGAGATATTAAAAAGGAATAGATAAATATTAAATCAATAAATACACACACACACACACACACACACATATACGCATGACATACATGCATGTACACATACACATACACATACACATGTACACACACACACACACACATAAAAATACATATATATGCATACACATACATACACATACATTCACATACATATGCATGTATACATATTCATACAGTTATACATGTACGTATATTTTAAATTATTTCATATAAATACATATATATTCAAATAAATATATTTATTTATATATATTTATTTATATATATTTATTTATATATATTCATTTATATATTATATAATTGTTTAAATAAAATATTAATATATCATATTTATTTTAATTATATACATATTTTGTAATTAATGTGTATAAATATACTATTGAACATCTTAACTAATATAAATTTGTTAATTTTTTATATATGAAATCATAAAAATAAGATTCATTTTTATTAAAAGTTATATAAATCATATTTATATATTATATTTACACATATATACTTATTATAATATAAATATTATTTAGAGATATATAAATATGTATATATAAATTAAATTACTCGTTGTGACTTTTATCGGCGCTAAACAAGAAGCACTGATAAATACGATACTTTTATCAGTGCTTGTAAAGGTCATAATTTTATCAGTACTAGAAAAAAATCCTCGATAAGGGGTGCTCTTTTATCAATATTTTTTAAGCATTGATAAAAGCCTCCCCTTTATCAGTATTTTTTGTTTAACGCTTGTAAAGGTCAATATTGGATATAACGCAATCTGTAGTAATGCATGCAAAATTTCTACTGACGGGTCTATTCTCGTAATCTCCTGTATAAAATATTACCAAGTGTGAATTTCATGAGAATAAGACTCACCCACTTATGAGTACTCACACATGATAGTCACATTCCACTACTATAAAAATAGGCTTTATCAACGCTCAAAACAGGCTTTAACAATGCTACAAAAGCGTTATAAACACTACTGGAAAACTGACCTATACCCACGGTTCAAAACCGTGGGTATAGCCCCCAAAACCATGGGTATAGGCTATACCCACGGTTTTGGGAACCGTGGGCTGGAAAGGTGTCGGGATAGGGGGGTCTGCCTATACCCACGGTTTCTCCAAACCGTGGGCATAGAATTGCCACAACGTGGCAGGCCAGGTCCACGCTGGCACAGTGTTTGACCCCACGGTTCTCAAAACCATGGGGATTTAATCTTCAAAAATAGTTGCTGCAGAGACTCGACCGTGGGACGCGCATGACTCATTCCAGCCTCCACTACCAACCGAGCCAACTGCAACTTTAATATATGTATATACATCTGTCTAAATATATTAATAAAATCGCGTATCTAAAAATAGCGGCACTGGGAATCGAACACATGACCCCGAGTATCTGAACATGCGGGGCAACCAACCGACCTAATGAATTTTCATTTATTTAATCCTACATTTGTCATCTTATATTAATAAAAATTAATTTATAGAAAAAAAATCAACGGGTTTCGAACCCCGGATCTCCAGACAAATGGAAAGGACTTTAACCAACAGACCTACGATACTTATTTGTATTCATTTTTGTACGTTTATAATTATATTAATGCAAACCATGTTTTTCACCAAAAAAATTTGCGTCCCGCGCAAAAAAAAATTCCCACCATAAGGCGGGAAAGCTATACCCACGGTTCTCCAAAACCGTGGGTATAGGTCTCTTAAAAAAACACCAATACCCACGGTTTTGAATAACCGTGGGTATATGTCTTTGAAATACACCCTATCCCCACGGTTTTTCAAAAACCGTGGGTATTGGTCTGGTAAAAAACCGTATCCCCACAGTTTTAGTCAAAATCGTGGGGATAGGGAACCTATGCCCACGGTTTTCAAAAACCGTGGGGATGGGTTCAAGCTCTACCCGTATACCCACGGTTGTGGAAAACTGTGGGTATAGGTCCATTTTCCAGTAGTGAAAGCTCAGCGATGATAAAGGGGGGTCCCCTTTATCAGTGCTGATAAAGGGATTCTTTATCAGTGCTCAAAAAGCACTGATAAAGGGATCGTTTATCAGTGCTTATTTAGCGCTGATAAAGGGATCCTTTATGAGTTCTTATTTAGCGCTGATAAAGGCACCCTTTATCAGCCCTAAAAAAGCACCGATAAATGCCCTGTCTGCTGTAACATAAAATTCTGCAGTAGCACACCCAAACAAGACCTACAAAAAAATCATCATATCAACAAGTATACCCATACAAAATTAACACATAATTCATAAGGTAATTACAATAAGAATACACATACAAAAATTATACCCATACAACAAGTATACCCATACACCATTAACACATAATTCATAAGTTAATTAAATACATAAAGAATTCAATTCATAATTCAGGGGGTTGGGGGCTATTCAGGGGTTTGGGGTGGTTGTCCAAGGGGGGTAGGGGGTGTCCAGGGGTGGGGGTGTCTGGGGGGATGGGGGTGTCCAGGGGGCTGGGGGCTGTCCAGGGTGGGGGTGTCCATGGTGGTGTTCAGGGGGGTGGTGTGGTGTCCAGGGGAGTGAGGGGATTTCCAGAGGGTGGGGGTGTCCAAGGGGTGGGGGTGTCCAGGTGGTGGGGTGGTGTCCAGGGGGTGGGGGTGGTCCAGGAGGTTGGGGGGTTGTCCAAGGGGGTGGGGTGGTGTCCAGGGGGTGGGGGTGGCTGTCCATGGGGGTGGGGTGTCCAGGGGTGGGGGTGTCCAGGGAATTGGGGGTGTCCAGGGGGTGGGGGTGGGTGTACAGGGGGTTGGGGGCGTTCTAGGGGGTGGGGTGTCCAAGGGGTGGGGGTGTACAGGGGGTGGGGGTGTACAGGGGGTGGGGGTGTCCAGGGGGTGGGGGTGTCCAGGGGGTGGAGTGGTGTCCAGGGGGTGGGGCGGTCCAGGAGGTTAGGGGTTGTCCAAGGGGGTGGGGTGGTGTACATGGGGGTGGGGGTGGTTGTCCATGGGGTGGGGTGTCCAGGGGGTGGGGTGGTGTCTAGGAGGGGTGGGGGCGTCCAGGGGGTGGGGGTCCAGGGGGTTGGGGTGTCTAGGGGTGGGGGGCTATCTGGGGTGGTGGGGGTGTCCAGGGGGTGGGGGCTGTCCAGGGGGTGGGGTGGTGTCCAGGGGGTGGGGGCTTTCTAAGGGGTGGGGGTGTCCAGGGGGTGGGGGTGTTCAGGGGGTGGGGTGGTGTCCAGGGGGTGGGAGCGGTCCAGGGGGTGGGGGTGGTTGTCCATGGGGGTGGGGGTGTCCAGGGGGTGGGGGTGTCCATGTGGTGGGGTGGTGTCTAGGATGGGGGGATTCCAGGGTTGGGGGTCATCCAGGGGGTTGGGGGTGTCCAGGGGGTGGGGTGGTGTCCAGGGGGGTGGGGTGGTGTCCAGGGGGTGGGGTGGGGGGCTTTAATGGTTTTAATGGAATGAATTTCATGGATTTTAATATCATTAGAATTTTTAAAATGGTTTTGGAATAGTTTTTATTTCAATAGTATGTGTTTCTTTAGGAAAAAATGAATGTTTTTGGTGTGTATGGTAGGAAGGGGGATTTCCGTACGTCAGTTGTTGTTTTCACTTAAAATTATGTCCATTTTAAACAAAAGAGAGACACTTTGAGTGATATCAGTCACACCGTGCCTCAGATTGAGGCAGGATTTACTCGTACATGTCAAAAATGACCCATGTATCATTCTCCTAAAGTATCAACACAATCAAAATTCGTTTGGTTAGTTTTTCGTACGTCAGTTGTTGTTTTCACTTAAAATTTTGCCCATTTTAAACAAAAGAGAGACACTTTGAGTGATACTGGCCACACTGTGCCTTGTATTGAGGTGGTTTTGACTCATACACATCACAAATTACCCATTTATCATTATCCTAAAGTATAAACATAATCCAAATGCGTTTGGTCGGTTTTTCGTACATCAGTTGTTGTTTTCACTTAAAATTTTGTCCATTTTAAATAAAAGAGAGACACTTTGAGTGATATCGGCCACACCATTCCTTATATTGAGGTTTTTTTGACTCGTACGGGTCAAAAAATTTCCATGGATTGTTCTCTTAAATTATCAACATAATCTAAATGCGTTTGGTTGGTTTTTCGTACGTCAGTTGTTATTTTCACTTAAAATTCTGTCCATTTTAAACAAAAGAGAGATACTTTGAGTGATATCGGCCACATTGTGACTAGTATTGAGGATAGGTTGACTCTTACAAATAAAAAATGGAGCATGTATCGTTCTCCTGAAGTATCAACACAATATGAATGCGTTTGGTCAGTTTTTCGTACGTCAGTTGTTGTTTTCACTTAAAATTTTGTCCATTTTAAACAAAAGAGGGACACTTTGAGTGATACCAGCCACACCATGCCTCAGATTGAGGAAGGATTGGATCTTACATTTCACACATGACCCATGGACCATTTTCCTAAATTATCAACACAATTCAAATGTGTTTGGTTGGTTTTCGTACGTCAGTTGTTGTTTTCACTTAAAATTTTGTCCATTTTAAACAAAAGGGAGACACTTTAAGTGATACCGGCCACACCATACCTTGGATTGAGGCAGGGTTGAATCGTACATGTCACAAATGACTCATGTATCATTATCCTAAAGTATCAACACAATCTGAATGTGTTTGGTTAAATATGAAGGTATTTTGGATATTTTACTATTTTTTCTTATCCAAAAGCCCAAATAAAAGTGGTTCATCATTCTTGCATGTTGCTGGTGAATTTCATATGTTAAAATGGAAAATTGAATCATTGGATAAAGGATATTTTATTTAATAACAATTACAATTTTCCTACGAACATTTACATACAATAATGTTTCATCTTTTGATCTCCTTAACCCCTCTCAAAAATGGCTGCCAATTGTACGTGTCCCCAAGTCAGATCTTCGTGCTATTTGTGTACAATATTCCATCAGGTATGTATCCCACTTGTTTTTGAACAAATATATATTGTCTTGTAAATATGAGGCTTTTCTACAGTCAGAGTAGTACTGTGAAATATATAAATAAATAAATAATAAATAATTTAAATGAAATAGTATTTGTTTTTGAAAATACCTTTTTAGGGATGCTAGTTTGTTGATGGAAAATGATCTTTCTCATAAATTTACAAACATAATAACAACAATCATTATTATTTGTTTGTTTTAGACACTACAAAAACTTTGATCATTAGGAGAATAAGTAACTTGTTTCGATATGTGTTTGGATGGTGAAATTTTATTATATATACCCTGATATCGGTCCAGACGTAGTATTTGCTCGCCTCCTTATGCTTAGCCCCTGTCCTCATTCCTTATTTTAGATGATATTGATACACTGATCTATCATAACAGAATCCTCAATAAAAGATAATATAAATTATATAACTTGATGTTTAGACCTAAAACGTAGGATGTAGTGTCTTACAGATTCACAAACTCCATCATGTGTGGTCAGTTTGTTGAATATCCTTACATCGAATCTAGAAAATAAATCTTTAGATTATCTAAGTTCACCATAATTAGCAGCCAATGTTGCCTAAAAACACAAAAAGAAATAAGTAATAAAATAACTGAAAATATAATTGATATTCTTTAATCGTAGAGTTTTACCCCTGCATGGTTGGTATTAGGAAGAGTCTGTCATCTGTAATCTTGCTTTCAAATGTTTTCAGTAAGGCTTACACTATTTCATCCTTTTTTATGGCTCTAATTTCATTAATTGTGTTGATGTGATATGAGGACTAACGAGTCTGAATTTTGGCTCATGGGAAAATCTCTTCAACTGTTTTTCATATACACGTCTGCCAATAATATAAAATTCATTTAGTCATAATTAGCACATTATATCAGTTTTTAGAAAATCAATTCATTAAAACATACCTCATATATAAATTTACAAATGTAACGCCTAGCTAACCATATTCAAGGATCTCATTTACTTTTTCAGCAGCAACGAAATCTTGAATTTCATCTCCATATATATTCTTTTCAAAAACAACTATATGACTACTACCATTTTTTAGTTTCGTATCCACATGAGTCTTCAATGATAGTAAATGTGGATAGAGAACAGGTGGTGTTATTATGCTTTCAGTAGCTCTTTGGGATCGGTTGGTGGATCCTTTAGATGCTTTTGAGCCCACATTTCTTGTCACCCCCTTCCCTTGCTCCTTCTATAATAACATTCATTCATTTAGGCCTTTTTTCATTAATTGTTAAAGGTTTAGCTTGAAACAAAATAGAAATAAATACCTCTTTGTCCACATGTACTCTTACAAGTTGTGACGATCATATAATTAATGTCCCAATAGCCTTTTTGACCATATGAATATCATCATCATCAAATGGAATAGGTATCTATGCATTTGGATCATGAGCTACAGTAATCATCACTTTTAGATGATCTTTTGGAAGTGGTGTATTATGTTGATTGTCCTCTAGGATATTGAATACCATAGCCCTTGCTACAAGGTGATAGGTCAGTGTTGATAGATATAAATCACAGTCATTATAACCCTATAGAAGAACAGTACATGAAAAGTATCAGTGTTTGTTTGATTCACATTTCATGGAAACAATTATTAGAATATTGATTACCAAGGCTAAGAAAGCTCTTTGAGGGGAATGTCTCACCTCAAAGCTGGTGGGGGGTGGGGCGAGATATTCATGCACTGGTTGTTCCTGAGTTGTGTCTTTTCCTTGCTTCCCACCCATAAAAGTTTCTAGAAACTCTCCCTGCTATTGAAATCATTTTTCAAGAGTTTCTAGTCTTTCGCTCATTCATTTCATTTCTTTATCTCTATCATTCGTTTTTTTTCTCTCAAAATATACTCGGGGTGTCACCCCAAACCCCGCACCTCTGACACGACCGTATTGTTTTGATCGCTTCAAAGTCGTCGATAATAGGTCTCCATCTACTACAGGAGTAGCTGATTCCTGTGACTATCAGATATAGGAAAATAAGTAATTATTATTATGTAATATCAATTTAAAAAAAAACTTTTTATCGTGTCATACTTACACGTATTTCCCACACTTTTTGTGTGTTTTCATCTACTAGCTTCCCTTCCTTATTCACACGTTCCTCCTTCCATAGCACATGATGTGGGATGGAAGTGTCTTTTGCTTTAAACTCATCAATCTACATATAAATATAGAATTATAATTATGATGTTGTTTCTTGGCACCTAACAATATTACTGTAAATTTAAAATATGTACCATTTTCTTTTCTAGTGAAGCATACCCCATCCTTGCTTTACGATAGAGGTATGTTGGTTTTGATGCACGTTCCTTATTTTCAATACCGAGTTTTTGTTTCATAAATGAAATATTGACAATCAAAATGATGAATACATGTATCCTCAAACAATGTATTATCAGCCACAATTTACCTGAAACTTCTCATCCCCATAGCGACCAATAAATGTATCTCATACTTCTTGGGATATCAAGTGAGCGTAGACAAGGGGTGGGTGTGGGTTTATTTTACCTTTGGAATATTTCAGGTGAAATTTTGTTATAATAGCGAGAAAACCTCAATGAATCCTTCCTACAAGCCTTAGTACATAATTATTGTGTGAATCATCTACTATAAATGTACTCTGTAAGAGATTGAGAAGAGTAAGACATTGTTTCATTATTTTATTTTCTAGTAAATTAAAGAAATAATATCATAATGTTACCATAATTTCTTCCCATTTCACAGCCTTCATCCCAGACACAACATGGTGTCATGAATCTATGTCAATCGGCATGCATTGTCGAGTGACAATTCTAATGTAACTACTAAACATATCCTTGTTGGGATTCACATGTTGGTCGCGTGCATTCTATCCAACATCAAATTTGTTGCCTTTGCTTTTCGCCTTAAGAACTTTGGCTAGAACCGTCAAACTACGACATGCCTGTGTTTTTTGTGACGTTTATCCTTCATCCCCGACCATTTCATTGATATCAACATAATCAATATGTTCATTTGAAATGGTAGCAATGTCATGTGCTGATGGTTGTTGAACCTTGACACTAGGAGCAGCAACAGGTTCATAAACTTGTTGTTGCTCTGCACTGTGAGTAGAAGTTGCTACTGCTGCTTGAGAGACTTGTTTAACCTCGAGGTTAGGAGCACCAAAACATGCAAAAGTCATTATCTACAAAAGTGGTTGAACAAATAATTTATATTACATAACCTAGGTTTATCCAAATTACTATGGAATATCATAGGTTTTGTTACCCAAATTAACATAAGAATGGAAAATTAAGGTTAGTGAACATAAATTCTATCATGAACATATAAAGGATATGAAATAACTCTCCCTCACATTCCCCAAACTTATACCTAGAACTACACTTGAAGCCTCTATGAGATCCAAGTTGCTTGGAACACACCCTTTTCATTTCACACTAGTTCACTAAAAACAGGGATTTCTATGACACCTTAGCACATAAAAAGGGCCTAAAACACACAATTAAAAGGACACCATCTACAACACCTATATAGTAACCACTATAGGAGTCACTGACTTACCCACATGTTTTTGGATCGCCTCTCAAGAACACATCTCGATGGGGGAATTGTTCATCTTCCTTGCAAGTCCAAATTCATACCAAACATCACTAACATGGGGCTCTACTAATGCCTACCATATACTTAGAAATAATTGAAAAAATTAGGAAAATTAGTTTCTTGTACCTATTTCTAATAGTACTATAAGAAAAGTATAATGAACATAGATCGTACCTCCAAACACTCATGGAGCCTCCTGGTAAAAAGACTCTAGTGACTACAACTATCCAAGATTATAACCACTAACTTCCCAATATGGTAGTGGTCTACTTAGGGGTAGTATTAGTAGAATCAAACCAAAGTTACATCCACCTCATGTTGCTCCCCGATCTCCTCCATCACTTTAGTGTTGTACAGACCTCCTTTCTCCAGTTCCTTCCTCTACCTATGGCTATTCGTCGACTGCCTCTCTGACTGTAGAATGAATGTTAAGAAAATTCAATGTGATATGTCTATACCCATCACAATAATATTAAATTCTTTAGAGTAATGGGTTATCCTTGAGGTACCTATGAATGAAAGTGCCTCCTGAGATGAGACTTGCATCACACACCTACTGTGGGTGGGTGCTGCTAACCCTACATCCCATAAGATCACTACCTTAAAAGATTATGATATGAACTCAAACCATATGCATAATCATAGAACAATAATATATCCATCCAAAGCTTAGTATTACATATTGAATTCCACAAAACCACTAGAGGCCAGTCTATGAATTGAACAACCTAAATTAATGGATTTAATAAAAAGATTCAAAATACAATCCAACCAAAAAATGGAAAATAATGTATGACCTACATAGAAGGAGGGGACAGATGTTAATTCACCATCGGTATACACCTCAGTCTGTGTATCCCAAACTAATCTCTACCTTATCCTAGTCCACCAAGGACTCTGTGAAATTTTCCATCATCTGTATAAGACATGACATGTATGGGAATATCCCTTATAGGGATGAGTATTACAATACCCAATAAGACACCCCAAAAACTGTTGGAGTTGGTGGCCTAGAACCAACTAATTTGTACTTTATTCATTAATAAAAGCCTTATCACATCTTGATTGTTCTTCTGTGTGACAATGCATGTGATAATGTCCTAAGGATAGTTGTTTCATTAAAGGGGCATAGTGGATCTCTGCTATGATGAGAACCCAGAAGTGCCATAACATTGTTCTTGAATTTATGTTCTATGGTCGGATGATGTTATTTGAGGGACACAAATAATACAATCCATTAGGGGTGAGGACTCATAAAACTTTGAGGCACCTTCTCATGGTGTGCGCCCTTGGTAATATCCAGGAGGATATTATGAGAACGAGACCCACCAGTAGGAAATCCACATTTCATAGTGTCATTGGATGTTCTTATTTGCAGATGTGTGTATTGGTCCTTAGATTTTAAGATTATTATTAATGAGTATTACAACTCACACACTTAGATGTATTGACGAAAACTATGACGACATACTGTTCGCAGTGAGGTAGGATACGTTGGGTGTGTCATGAGTAATACTACATTAATAGATAATGCGAGAAAGGACTTGTCTCTTCTGTTCCATAACAGAAGTAGATATCTCATGCCCTTTGATGGAATTGATATAGCCTAAGTAAATCCATGGCCATGGTAAGGAATGGGCAAGTTCAATTCTGGAAAGTCAAAGAAAGAATAATCGAGCACATGGGTTGATGGCACTAGCATGCAACCTTCTTGATTAGAGATATCGATACAAAGAGATTATATTACACGGTAAGCATTCGTATGAGGTGACACATCATTACAGCGTTAAATTCTTTCTCTATGGGTGCCTTGGCATGTTGTTAGACGCTAACCTTGGACTTTAGGCAGGCTCTTCCTAATGCCACTAAGAAGGAGGCCTAGAGGGTCACACACTAAGTGTGTCCATGTATCTTAGTTAAATATTAATTTAACAAGTTAAATAAATATTATTCCTGACTGTGGTTTAATAATTATTTAAGGATGCCTGATCACATTTATTTCGACACTTGTTATTTGAGAGAATATATTGTGGATGAAATAATATATATTTATTAGCAAGTAATGCAGTTACATTTATTTAAGAAATAAATAGCCATTACTCAAGGACTAATAAATATGGTGGAGGAAATAAAGAAAAATGGAAAATAAAAGTACACGTTGTGTAGTGTTATGGAAAACTAGTACACGCCATGTATTAATGATTACACGACGTGTAGTTTTTTCAGTCAGAATTTTGAGGATATAATATTATTTTATTAAATGATATTTATTATAATCAACATGGGAACATGTCAAGGAATTAATAATTAGACATGGGGGTTTTCAATAAGAGTTAATGAAATAAATAAAACACGTAACACGTTTATTTATTGTCATAACTCTATAACCTCAAACCCGATTATAAATATCCTCACAACCCCAACATTTTTCCATATAGAATCATTGCGCACAACAATTATAGAGAATTATTTCAAGGCTGAAAGAACTACTTCCTCCAAGAACGCTCTCAAGACCGAGAGAGATCCTCCTCTATCGGATCAAGGCGATCAAAGGCGGATATCACAAGTGAAGTTTCTTCCGCGCTAGCACCTGGAGATCCCTTCAGTGACGTCCAGAGATACGTGGCACACGTGTGAATCACCTCTAGAGGAATCCTACACTTGGATTCTACGATGAAATGACAAATCACAAGATCGTGACCGGAGACATCAACGAAGAAAGAAATCCACCAAGGTAATTCTTGTTAATTAATTAAATTAATTATAACCAACATATGATGATCATATATCTATGGTTTCGGGACTCCCTCTTTTATTTTTCGTTCTTTGTTCTATTCCGAAGATTCGGTGTTTTATATCGTGATGGATCTCGGTTTGAACATTGTTTAACGCTAAAATCAAAGTTGGGAAAACCCACCAATGCACTTCTACTGCGCCCGAAACCTATAAGTGGTATCAGAGAGGTCATATCATTGATTATAATTATTTAGTTTTTCATTGGTTATTTACACATTTAATAATTTAGTTGTTTCAATTCAAGTTAATTGTTCTTTAAAATCTGAATCTTGAGATCTGTTCCTCCTCTCTCGTTTCTCGTTCACCTTAAAGAAATGAATTTTTCTTTTAATTTTGATTAAAATAAAATAGAGGAACTCATTTGGAGGTTCCAAACATTCCTGGCCGTACAAAATCAGAATACAAGGCGTGTATTTGGAAGTACACGTCGTGTAGTCTAGGTTCAATGTATTAGACCGGTCCGCCAAATCAGGTCGTGTGTTGGATCCTATATAAGTCATTTATGACACCGTGTGTTGACCAGGAACAGGTGGAACACAGTTTCCGAATTACATGTCGTGTGATCCACTGAACACGGCGTGTAGTCCCTTTGGGCTGGGATTGGATCGTGTACCCCGTACACAGCTTTCTCGGCTGGAAACTATGTAACGCGGATACAACATGGCATGTGTCCAAATGAACACGCCATGTACTCCAAAAATTTCCAAAGTACATCAACACGCCATGTCCTCGGGCGTGTACTTCGGATGGACGGTGAAGAAAAGTACACGTCGTGTAGTCAGAACTATATGTCGTGTACTCACCCAAATTACGCAGATTTATTAAAATTTATTATTATATTATACAAACCCTTGAGACGTGTACCATAGTGCAGGCATAAAGTTGAGGCACAACACGTGACAGGTGTTTTATATATATGTGTTTAATTTAACATCTGCGTAATCTATGAGAATTCACCGGGTTGCCTCCAAGGTACAAGTTATGTACAAAGATAATTTTAAATGAATTTATTTGTTTAAAATTATTATGGATGAGAATCTCAAGGAAATTCAGAAAAGGGTTTAAGATAAAAGGATTGATTAATTAAATATAATTAATTAATTCAAGCGTGATTTAACTTAAACAAAAATGATTAAAGAATTGAATGCTAGTTTTATTTATGTGTAAATATCGTTGCATGAATAGATGATCATGAGCTAGACCAAGACCTTTGTATGTGAATGGTTTCTTTAATTTATTTATTTAAATTAAATTTGTTGTCTTGCGAGCCTTCTCCTCATTAATATGTAGGGCCTGTACGCCCAAGGATTCTTTTGTGTAAAAAACCCTTTTTTACCCCTCACCTGTGTGTGAGATAAATGCATATGTAATGGATGGAGCTCCCAAGCTAGTGGAGGTGGATCAAGTCAGGATCCAAGGCGAAACCAATCCAAGAAGATACAAAGGTGGACAGGTGGAAAGCTGTAAACACGAACCCGAAAGGTTCAAGGTGTTTCTCCCCTAGATCTTGGGTTAGTTTATCAACTGCTAGATAAACTAACCAATAGAATAAGCTCATGATCATACTATTTATTTTATTTCTGTCAGTTGCATGGTTTATTGTGGGTGTGTTGTCACGATCACACAATTAATGAATTAAACAAGCATGCAAGATGGAACTAAAATAAAGACCAGCTTATGCGTAAATATTATCTTAGACATGGTTAATCACTTAAGTATACCCCACTTAATATTAACAAGCATGTAATAAAAGATAATAAATTGGCAATTTACGTATAAGGATAAAATCCCTCAAATAAATATTAAGTCGGTATAGCCTTCCATAATCTTGGTTAGAATCAAACCATAGTTTAAAGTGCTTGATCAACCCTTTTTGGGGTGCTTTCAATTATCGGGGAATTATAATTCAAGGTTTTGGGTTGACTTAACTTGATTCACATCAAGGTTTTACTTCCACAGCAGGACTTGGTGTGACCAAGAGGCAAAGGTTGAGGAAATCCAAAATAAAAGGATTTCAGGATTGGGGAGTCCACTCAGCGAATCAAGGAGCTGTGAGTTAATGCAGTTGGCATTTTGAATGCCTACCTAAAACCCTTCAAGTTCCCTGACCAACCCTAGTTGGGATAATGCGAAGGGAAATATGGATCCTTGCCACTATAATATTCAGGCAACATAATATTCCTAAGTCAATGGTGATGGATATTGGATTTCGATAAAATAGCAGGAGACTAATAATTATTAATTTATTTATTTGTCTCAATCTTATAATAAAGTACTAAACCTTTTCTCATCTTAATTTGTAGAAACGACAAGAAAATGACTTCAAACATATCATTGTGAACCATACTCGAGAAGGAAAACCTTCTCACCGGCACCAATTTCCAAGAGTGGAAGAGGCATTTACGCATCATCCTTCACCACGAAAGGAAATTGTATGTGTTGGAAGAGCCTATTCCAGTTGCGCCTGGAAAGGAGGCTAGTGATGAGGAACTATCTCTCTACATGAAACACATGGATGATTCCACAGATGTCAAGTGTTTCATGTTATCAGCCATGTCTAATGAGCTCTTGAAGCAACATGAAAACATGGACGCGTATAGCATGATGTCTCACCTTAAGGATCTCTACCAAGAGAAGGCGAGACAGGAAAGATATGATATCTCCAAAGCTTTATTTACAACTAATCTTGGAGAGTTTGCGTCAGCTGGGCCTCATGTAGTCAAGCTTATTGGCTACATTGAATGCCTGTACATCTTAGGGATTAAGTTCCTGGATGAGTTGCGTACATATCTCATCCTATCATCACTTCCCAAGACCTTCTCTAGCTTCATTGTCAATTATAACATGAGTAACAATGAGAAGAGTCTATCAGAACTTCTGACCTTAATTATCTAGGTAGATAAGGACATGGGGTGTGACAAACCTGCAGTCCTTATGGTGAATAAGAAAAGGAAGGACAAGGCAAAGGGGCCAAAGACTTATAAACGGTCTGAAGCCCCCAAGCGTTGTCCTTCCAAGAAGGGGAAGATCCATAGGCAGGGCAAGGAATGGGAGGCAGTATGTTTTGCATGTGGCAAGTATGGCCACTAGAAGAGGAACTGCACCTAGAAGCGTGGGGATGCTAAAGGTGTGTTCGTTATCGAGTGTAATCTTTCTATTTCTACACATTGGGTATTAGATACAGCTTGTGGGGCTCACATCTGTATTCAAATATAGGAACCAAGTAGATTTAGAAAGATTTCCAGAGGAGAGGTGGATCTTCGAGCTGCCAATGGCGCAAGGCTGGCTGCATTGGCTATTGGTGATTACCACCTCTCATTTCCTAATGGGATGATTTTGGTTTTGCATAACTGTTATTATGTGCCTAGTGTTACCAAGAACATAATTTTTGTATCTTGTTTTGATATGGATGGATTTATTTTCAAGTTTGAAAATAAGGGTTGTCTCTTTTATAAGAACAACGTATGTTATGGTATGACACATTTAAATAATGGTTTGTATGTGTTAAATTACAAAAACCAAGTGTTGACAATCGATAACGAAACAAACTCACATGACTCATACATCACCCAGTTGTGGCATCACCGTCTCGGTCATGTAAACGAGAAGCGCTTGACAAAGCTCTACCAAGATGGTTATTTAGACTCTACTAAGTTAAAACCACTTAATAGATGTCACACTTGTTTACAAGGTAAAATGACCAAGCCGCCTTTTGGTGGACATGGTGAAAGGGACACAGAGCTTCTAGGATTGGTGCACACAGATGTATGTGGACCATTTCCAGTAGAATCTAGAGGTGGATATTCTTACTTCATTACTTTTTCTGATGATTTGAGTAGATATGGCTATGTATACTTAATGAGGTATAATTCAGAAGCCTTAGAGAAATTTAAGGAATTCAAGAATAAAGTAGAGAATCATCTTGGTAAGAAGATAAAGAAACTTCGATCGGATCGAGGTGGAGAATATATGAACCAAGATTTCATCGATCTTCTACAGGAGTCTGGGATTCTATCTCAGCTCACTCCTCCTTATACACCACAGTGGAACGGTGTTAGTGAAAGGAGGAACTACACCTTGTTGGACATGGTGAGGTCGATGATGAGTCATGCAGATCTTCCATTATACTTTTGGGGATATGCATTACAAACTGCAGTATACACATTAAACCGAGTACCAACTAAGGCGACAAATGGAATTTCATCCGAGTTATGGAATGGAAGGAAACTCATTTTGTCGCACACACGTGTATAGGGATGCGAGGCATTTGTTAAGGCCTTCTCAGGCAACAACTAGCACCCCGGGGCACGAGGTGTATCTTTATAGGATATCCTAAAGAAAAGAAAGGATATTACCTATATAACCCTTCATACAATAAAGTGATTGTCGCCAGACAAGTCGTCTTTCTTGAGAGGGAACACATCCTCAAGAAGGATAGTGGGAGCAAGATTGACTTCGATGAAGTAGATGCTCAAGATACACAGGAGTTGGTATAGGAACAAGTTCTATAGGTCCCCGTGGAAGAGGTTCCAGAAACACAAGTACTGCGTAGGAGCTTAAGAGATGTAAGGGAACCAGAGAGATTTGGTTTCCTAGTCACCGAGGATGGTGAATCATTATTTTTGGACAATGATGAACCTCTCTCATACAAGGAAGCAGTAGAAAGCTCAGAAGTTACAAGATGGCTAGAAGCTATGAATTCTGAGATGGATTCCATGTATCAGAACCAAGCATGGGTTCTGGTCGATGAGCCAGTTGATGTAAAGCTTGTTGGATGAAAATGGGTATTCAAGAGAAAAATGGACATGGAAGGTCAAGTTAGCACCTATAAATCAAGGCTAGTGGCTAAAGGATTCAGACAACATCAAGGAATTGACTATGATGAAACCTTCTCGCCAGTTTCCATGTTTAAATCTATAAGAATCATACTTTCCATAACAGCTTACCATGACTACGATATTTAGAAAATGGATGTCAAAACATCATTCTTTAACGGGAACCTTCAGGAATATGTCTATATGACACAACCAGAAGGGTTTGTGACACCAAGTGAAGCCAAACGGGTTTTCAAGTTGAAGAAATCCATTTATGGATTAAAGCAAGCATCCAGGTCATGGAACATTTGATTTGATGAAGCCATAAAAGAATTTGGGTTCATTAAGAATGAATGTGAGCCATGTGTTTATAAGCGGTTTAATGGTAATGCGATTGTTATCCTAGTAGTATATGTTGATGACATATTGCTTATTGGAAACGATGTACCAATCTTACAGTCAGTTAAGGGCTAGTTGAACAAGTGTTTCTCCATGAAGGACTTGGGTGAAGCAGCCTACATTCTAGGGATCAAGATCATTTGTGATAGATCCAAGATGTTGCTTGGACTAAGTCAGGGTACATACATTGACCAGATACTAAAGAGATTTAGTATGGAACAATCCAAGAGAGGATTGGTTCCAGTGTCACATGGATTACATCTTTCTAAGAAAATGTGTCCCCAGACACAACAGGAGAAAGATAAAATGAGTAAGATCTCATACGCTTCGGCTATAGGATCTATCATGTATGTCATGTTATGTACCGGGCTTGATGTTTCCTATGCACTGAGCATGGTAGGCAGATATCAAGCAGATCTAGGAGAACAACATTGGACTGCTGTTAAGACTATCCTTAAGTATCTGAGAAGAACTAAGGATATGTTCCTGGTGTATGGAGGAAACAAGGAGCTTGTCATCAGAGGGTATGCTGATGCTAGTTTTCAGACAGATCAGAACGATCTGAAGTCGCAATCTGGATATATTTTTTGTCTCAATGGAGGAGTTGTGAGCTGGAAGAGTTCAAAGCAGCCAGTTGTTGCTGATTCTACAGCGGAGTCCGAATATATAGCGGCTTCTGATGCACCCAAGGAATCTGTCTGGATTCAGAACTTTGTCCAAGATCTTGATGTGGTGACTAGTAGTAAATACCTTGTCACATTGTATTGTGATAATACTGTAGTGGTGGCTCTTTAAAAAGAACCAAGGTCACATTAACGGACAAAGCAGATACTCCGGAAGTATCACATCTTGAGGGATTTCTATCAGAGGGGTGAAGTTGCAGTGAGCAGAGTGTCAACGGAAGAGAACGTGGTAGACCCCATGACTAAAGGCCTATCTCAGCAGAAGCATGAATATCATGTGAGAGTTAACGGGTTAAAGGTTGTTAGCAGTTGGCTCTAGTCCAAGTGGGAGTCTGTTGGAGTTGGTGGCCTAGAACCAACTACTTTGTACTTTGTTCATTAATAAAAGCCTTATCACATCTTGATTGTTCTTTTGCATGAAAATGCATGTGATAATATCCTAAGGATAGATGTTGCATTAAAGGGTCATAGCGGATCCCTGCTATGATGAGAACCCCACTACTGGAAATCTGACCTTTCCCAACGGTTTGCCAAAACCGTTGGGAAAGGGTAGGCTTTCCCAACGGTCAATATATCAACATCACTTCCAGAATCCAGGGACCTATACCAACGGTTACCGTTGGTATAGGTCCTTTGGTTTTTTATCGGATCTTCTTAACAAGAACATTCTATAAATCAAAATTTAAAATAATTATGATAATACATATATATATTTATGAAATTATGTTCACAAAAGTCATGTTAGGTTAGTGGTTAGGCCGTTCAATGATAAAATGGAGGTCTTGGGATCAAATCCTAGCGAATGTTTTTTTTTTGGAAATACATATACAAACGGTTTTATGGAACCATTGGTATAGATTTTCATATTACTTATACTAACGGTTACCGTTGGTATAGGTCCTTTGATTTTTTATCGGATCTTCTTAACGAGAACATTCTATAAATCAAAATTTAAAATAATTATGATAATACATATATATATTTATGAAATTATGCTCACAAAAGTCATGTTAGGTTAGTGGTTAGGTCGTTCAATGATAAGCTGGAGGTCCTGGGATCAAATCCCAGCGGATGTTTTTTTTAGAAATACATATACCAACGGTTTTATGGAACCATTGGTATAGATTTTCATATTACTTATACCAACAGTTTTCAAAACTGTTGGTATAGACCTATCCCCACGGCTTACTTGCCAACGGTCCTCCAAACTGTTGGTATAGGCTATACCAACGGTTTGGAGGCCTATACCAACGGTTCCAAACCGTTGGTATAAGTTAGTTTTCTAGTAGTGCCCGGAAGTGTCATAACATTGTTCTTGAATTTATGTTCTATGACCAGATGATGTTATTTGAGGGACACAAATAATACAGGCCATTAGGGGTGAAGACTCATAAAACTTTGAGGCACCTTCTCATGGTGTGCGCCCTTGGTAATATCCAGGAGGATATTATGACAATGAGACCCACTAGTAGGAAATCCACATTTCATAGTGTCATTGGATGTTCCTATCTGCGGACGTGTGTATTGGTCCTTGGACTTTAAGATTATTATTAATGAGTATTACAACTCGCGCACTTAGATGTATTGACGAAAACTGTGACGACACGCTATTCGCAGCGAGGTAGGATACGTTGGGTGCGTCATGAGTAATACTGCATTAATAGATAATTCGAGAAAGGATTTGTCCCTTCTGTTCCATAATGGAAGTAGATATCTCAGGCCCTTTGATGGAATTCATATAGCCTAAGTAAATCCATGGCCATGGTAAGGAATGGGCTCCAGAAAGTCAAAGAAAGAATAATCGAGCACATGGGTTGATGACACTAGCATACAACCCGCTTGATTAGAGATGTCGAGACAAAGGGATTATATTACACGGTAAGCATTCGTATGAGGTGACACGTCATTGCAGCGTTAACTTCTTTCTTTATGGGTGCCTTGGCGTGTTGCCAGACTCTAACCTTTGACTTTAGGAAGGCTCCGCCTAATGCCACTGAGAAAGAGGCCTAGAGGGTCACACGCTAAGTGTGCCCATGTATCTCATTTAAATATTAATTTGACAAGTTAAATAAAGATTATTCCCGACTGTGGTTTAATAATTATTTAAGGATGACTGATCGCATTTATTTCGACACTAGTTATTCAAGAGAATATACCGTGGACGAAATAATATATATTTATTAGTGAGTAATGCAGTTACATTTATTTAAGAAATAAATAGTCATTACTCAAGGAATAATAAATGTGGTGGAGGAAATAAAGAAAAATGGAAAATAAAAGTACACATCGTGTATATTAAATATACACACCGTGTAGTTTTATGGAAAACGAGTACACGTCGTGTATTAATGATTACACGGCGTGTAGTTTTTCCAGTTGGGATTTTGAGGATATAATATTGTTTTATTAAATGATATTTATTATAATCAGCGTGGGCGCATGTCAAGGAATTAATAATTTGACATGGGGGTTTTCAATAAGAGTTAATGAAATAAATAAAACGTGTAACGTGTTTATTTATTATCATAACTCTATAACCTCAAACCCGATTATAAATATCCTCACAACCCCAACACTTTTCCACAAAGAATCGTTGTGCACAACAATTCTGGATAATTCTTTCAAGGATGAAAGAACTACTTCCTCTAAGAACGCTCTCAAGACCGAGAGAGATTATCCTCCATCAGATCAAGGCGATCGAAGGCGGACATCGCAAGTGAAGGTTCTTCCGCGCTGGCACCCAGAGATCCCTTTGGCGACGTCCAGAGATACGTGGCACATGTGTGGATCACCGCTAGAGGAATCCTACACTTGGATTCTACGACGCAACGACATATCACAAGATCGTGACTGGAGACATCAACGAAGAAAGAATTCTACCAAGGTAATTCTTATGAATTAATTAAATTAATTATAACCAACATATGATGATCCTATCTCTATGGTTCCGGGACTCCCTCTTTTGTTTTTCATTCTTTGTTCTATTCCGAAGATTTGGCGTTTTATATCGTGATGGATCTCGATTTGAACGTTGTTTAACGCTAAAATCAAAGTTGGGCAAACCCACCAACGCGCTTCCGCTGCGCCCGGAACCTACAAAAACACCATACATAAAGCATCGAGAGTATTCAAGTCACTAAAGACAGGTATTGCAAACAATATATGAGACATAATTATAACCAAGGATATCCCAAATATACTCAAAAAAGACTCTGAGTCAAAAAATGTCTCAACCACTTCTAGTTGTAGATTCACTTAGGGTTTCAAGGTAACACTCATCCGAGAGAAAATGCTACCCAAGCTATAATTCCAATGACGACACTCATCCTAGAGGTCATACTCATCTGATCTAGCCAAGAAGAATCACATAGGAAACTGAGAGTGTTCACTCGAGATATACACTCTATCAGACTAATACCCCATCAGAAATATCAGCTCATTATATAAATATAGGGGGTCAACGCCCAAGGATTGATGGGGGGATACTAGAGTCTACTACAATAATCCTCCAAGATAGGGGGTAGACACTTGTGTAAGTGTTGGTCATGCCAATTCAACAAACCCAACATAGGGAAAACACATTGGAAATAAGGTTTGCTTCAGGCCTCTCGGAGGGATACAAGCTCCAGGTCACTAAGTGATCTGTGGTCCATTGCTTAGGATCATATTCCATACTAACCCCCGTAAAAGTGAAATGAGACCACTCACTATAGAATAAGTGTATTGAAAACTGAGAGGGTTCATCCGAGATACACACTCCATCGGACTAATACACCATCTGAAATATTAGATCTTTATACAAAGAGAGGGGGTTAATTCCTAAGGCTTGATGGGGGGTAATAGACCCTGCTTGAAACATCCTCCAATATAGGGGATCAATGCCCATGTAAGTGTTGGTGATTCCAATTCTACAAACCCAATATAGTGACAACGTGAATGAAATGAGGATCGCTCCGGGTCCCTTGAATTGATACATGTTCTAAGTCGCTGAGGGGTATGAGTTCCAATGAACGAGACCTAATTCCATAATAACCCTCATATAAGTGGACGAAGACAACTCAATCAAGAATAATGGAACTCACCAACACTACCCTAGTCATTAAGAAGATATAGAGAGGCCAACATCCTTGGACGAGGTCATGAAGGTGCATCAAGCCCTCATAGGAATGGACCAAGGGAACACAATCCACCAATACTAGTCCATGGAAGCTCAAAAATCTCACAACAAAACTGAAATAAAAGGAAATAGAGCTCAAAACTATCCTCAAAGGAGGACATGATGGGTCCCTAGGGGTATACGATGTGTCTAAAAAAGACTAGCACTGCCCATGTCTCGTTTTCAGATGGAGTGATCCGTGATTCCAACTACGGAATGTGCAATGACCATTCACCAATTATTCATTGAATCATTGGCCAAATGAGAATTAAAATGATGAACACATGTAGAGCAGGGAGAGAAATTACCAAAAATAAACCTAAAAGGAGAAGTGGGAGACTTACCTAGAATAGATCGCACCCACGATGGAGGGAGAGAAGAAGCGTCGAGCGGTCATGGAGCCTTTTGCGCTACATCGGGAGGGGAAGGCGTGACCGCCAGAGGGGGAGGTGCACGGGAGGAGCCGCTAACCGTTGAGAAATGGAGGAGTAGGGTTCGTGGGGAGTAGGGTCCAGCGGGGAGGAGAAGAAGTAGGGTTCGCGGGGAGGAGGATCCGCAGAAGGGGTTCGAGGGGGAGGATAAGGAGTAGAGCTAGCGGCAGAGTAGGGCTAGCGGCGGAGGTCCGACAAAGAGAAGATCGGGGGGGGGAGTTGTCACGGGGGTACAGTACCGCGAGAGCTTGAGGGCGCGATAAACAGAGGATATTGTGCACCCGATTTTATAAAATACGGGACTATGGTTTTATTAGCGCTTTTAATCGCCGCAGATAAAGATTTACCTTTATCAGTGCTTTTTGATTAGCGCTGATAAAAGGTGGCGCTTCCCTTGCCTGTTTTTGTAGCAGTGTTCTGTGTGTCCCGTCATAGAATGTTATCCGACCGTGAAACCATATTTAAGAATATCATCATGACATTTCAAGGTACACATCATAGCGCAAAAATTGCTACGATCTTATCAAGCTGAAAAATACTCTAGGATATGATTATAGTAAAGTAATGCAGAATATTGAGCAATATGCAACAAAATATTTTATTAATATTCAAATCATCGAATATACATGTAATCAAAATACAAAAAGTTGGTTCTATGACACCAACTCCAGCATAGTCTACAACCTTGTACTTAATAATCAGTGAAAAAATATGTTCGGGTAGATAGTCAACAAAGAAATGAAGATCTACAACGCCATTAGACTTTCAATGACGCTGTAAATTGATATCTTATTTAGATAAAAAAGTAAATGAATGTTATCCAAGTGACAACCTATCAATCCTAAACCATTTAAAAAAAGGTTATAAATGCGTTTTTTTCAAATAAGTTGATTATAAGAATAAAATATGTTATAATATTAATTATTATTTTTAAATATTTTATATTATCATTATATTTTTAATTGAGTTACGCGGATTATACAAATCAACAATGACCAACCAAAATCCACTAGAATATCATTTGATCTCTTCACTTGATTATAATCCAAATCCATTTATACTTGATTCAAATCCATTTAAATCGTGTCATGCCTTACAAACGGGCCGAGCACGGCATAATTCCACATCAACATTCTTAAACCCCCTATCCTAATAAATTTGAGTTTGAACAAAGAACCTCCAAGTTGTTTTCATTTTATTTACGCCTTCATGTCATGCCATTAGACTTTCAACGACATTATAAATTGTTATATCATTTAAATTAAAAAGCAACTACAAGCTATCCATGTGGCAACCTGCCAATCTTAAACCATTTAAAATAAAAAACATGCTATAAATGTGCTGATTTTTTTTTCAATTAAGCTGATTATAAGAATAAAATACATGATAATATTAATTATGATTTTTAAATATTTTATATTATTATTATATTTTTAATCGAGTTATACGATTATACAGACCAGTAATGATCAACTCGAATCCACTGGAATATCATTCGGAATATCATTCTAATCCGATCACTTCATTCCATTATAATCCAAATCTATTTATATTTGATTCAAATCCATCTACATGGGTCCAGTACGACCCAATCGCACGCCAAAGTCCGAACCCCTGCCCTAAAAAATTTGAATTTGAACGAAGCGCCTCCGAGTCATTTCCTCTCTATTCCTGCCCTCTCGCCTCTCTCCTCAATTTTGAAAAAAATTGAGCGTCATTTCTCTCTCTCATCTGATAGCCGTTCGCCCCCCTCAACTCGAAGAATCCAATCTCATTGCACCGAGTATCCGCTGGCGTTCCGCGTCACGCCCGCTTTCGTGTCTGGATCGATCGGTTAAAAGCTCATTGTTTCCCGAAGGTTTGGATTCGCCTGTTCGTATATACGCTAGTCGTTCGTTGTTTACAGTTTCTCATGCCGATGGTTGATTGTTCGTCAATAGTGCCGCGTTAACCACAATCGAGGAATCCAGGCATTTTCCTCCGTTCAAGCTAGGTCTTCGCCCCATCCGATTCGACGGCAGATGGAGGCTTCTGAGGTCAAGCCCATTTCGCACGAGAGGGATTATTCTCAGTGCGTGAGAGTCGCCGTTAACATCCGGCCGTTAATCACCTCAGAGCTTCTAATCGGATGTACAGACTGCATTACGGTTGTTCCTGGAGAGCAGCAGGTAATGCAATTTTTTCATATTTAGAGGATCGTCCTTGAGAGGACATAATGCATTCTTCTTTAGGTTATTGTTACATCGTTACCTTTCTAATTATCTTGTATCTAATCTAGACTCCTGTATTTGGTTTAATGTTTCGGCTGTTTCAATATGGACTGTTATCCGGTAAACAGGTGCAAATTGGATCCCATGCCTTTACGTTTGACTATGTTTATGGAAACGGGGGATTGCCATATTCTACCATATACAGGGATTGTGTTGCTCCCCTTATTGATGCGCTCTTTCATGGCTACAATGCCACTGTTCTTGCATATGGCCAGGTATCATATTTATACCATCATCACGGCATGTTCTGCATCCTCGTGCAATCTCATATGCACCTGATTTGATTAGCTTGCTAATTTAGTGTGTTTATATTTGGTTTAATTGTACAAGACCGGTTCTGGAAAAACATATACGATGGGAACAAACTACACCGGAAGTGGCATTGATAACGGAATTATACCTTATGTAATTGAAAGCATATTCTCACGCATAGAGACGATGAAGGACTCTTACGAATTTCTCATCAGAGTATCATTTATCGAGGTATGAATATTCTTTTGCATGTTTCTATGGGTATGCATACATTTACACGCCCATATATGTTGTCTCCTCATATGTTGACATTTTTCACTATTCTTTTTTTGAATGTTCACATGCTTTTCGATCGGTCAGATTTTCAAGGAAGAAGTATTTGACTTGCTTGATTCAAATTCAATGACCGTGTCTAAAGTTGAAGGGGCATCTCATGCAAAGATTGCTGCTCCTGCAAGGGTTCCCATCCAAATTCGAGAAACAACAAGTGGGGGGATAACACTTGCTGGAGTCACTGAAGCTGAAGTTAGGACAAAAGAGGAGATGGCATCGTATCTATCCCGTGGATCACTATGTCGCGCTACTGGCAGCACAAATATGAATAGTCAATCAAGGTGGTACTTTTATTATATTTCATATACCATTCCACCTTTTCTTTTTTGTTTTACTTTAATTCAATGACCACTATGCATACAAATATGACCGTTAAAAATGCTTGCAGGGCTCAAATATGTAAGTCATTTCTAGCACTTCGAAGCAAAAGTTGCATTTAGAGAATTAGGCTTTGAGCAAAAAAAAAAAACGTCAATTGATGTTTTGTGATGTGATTGCCTCAAATACAGTCATATGAACTTCCAAGCACAAAAAATGACGGGCCTACAAAATAGTAGGCTTTTGTTTACAGACAAGGGAGAGCAAGACTCGTCTACTTAATTCATGTCTTGTGATGTGATTGCTTCAAATACGTCAATTGATGTTTTAGGCAATCAAGCTTTTCCATTTAATTTGTCATCTATTATGTTTTTTTCCATTCCATCATCATATTTTTATAAAATGTATCTTTTTTACAGCCGTTCACATGCTATATTTACCATATTGATGGAGCAAAAAAGGCTTTCTCAGCTTCAGAGTGAAGTAACAGATGAAGATGTGGGCGATGATATATTAAGTGCAAAGCTTCATTTGGTGGATCTTGCTGGTTCTGAACGAGCAAAACGTACCGGAGCAGATGCAATGCGTTTTAAAGAAGGTATTTTGGTGACCAATACTGTTTTTTTAAAACAAATATGCTATTTTAGTGTTTTTTTGGGTTAATAAGCCTTTTGAAATGATGCATCAATGTGTGTTTTTTAATGAATTTTATAACCAGTAACTCATGTATTAGGATTTTTTTGTTTGATTTTTTTATTATCTTACGGATTCATATCAATAAGGGGTTGGTAGCTCTTGGCAATGTTATTAGTGCCTTGGACGATGAGAAGAAATGGAAGGAAGAAGGCCATGTTATTTTAAAATAAAGATGCTATTATAGTGTTTTTTTGGTTTTATTGCCTTCTGAACTGATTTATCAATGTGTATTTTTTAATGAATTTTATAACTAGTAACTTATGTATCAGGATTTTTTTATTTGTTTGATTTTTTTATTATCTTAGGGATTCATATCAATAAGGGGTTGTTAGCTCTTGGAAATGTTATTAGTGCGTTGGGCGATGAGAAGAAACGGAAGGAAGGAGGCCATGTTCCGTATCGTGATAGCAAACTGACACGGTTGCTACAGGCAAGTGACTTCCTTTATATCCTTTATTGCAGAGTTGTTTCCTTTATATCTTAGTTTCCTTGGAAATAATTTCATAACTCTTTCCATGCTTATTTGAAGTAATATTCTATTAAGATAGTTTTCTTGTTGCGATTAATTCATCTAATATTATTTTTTTAGTTTAACAATGATGGCAGTGTATCTGGTATTAGTGTTGTTTCTCATTGAATATTTTTATTTAATATTTGTGAGATTTGATGGCCTTCTTAATTAATGAAGTTGAATTCTTTTTAATTTTTGGCGTGTTTCCAGCACAAAAATAACATAAGCATTTTAAAAAGAATGAAAACAGAATAAATACGTGCTTTGATTTTTTTTTTGTTACATATAACTGTTTGTTTTGTTCCAACACGGGAAGAAGTCCAACAGATGCAACTATTCAGGCTAGACCATTCATCTTTATTACGATTTGATCAAGATCGGTGGTTATGATGCATTTTTTTTAACCCATTAGGTTTTTGCTTGTCTTCAATTTGTGTCATGGCCATGACAAATTAGGCGCATTGCCCACATTATTTTTTATATTTTAGAAACATTTGAATGATTCTTTTTGAAGTTATCCATTATTAAAATTAGGAATCAATACTTTCTAATCACTGGATTTTTTCGTTTCTAGGACTCTCTTGGAGGAAACAGCAAAACAGTCATGATTGGTATTTAAGAAGTGCATTGTTCATTTTATTAACTGTTTTTTCTCTACTAATTTGCATGCTCCATTCTAACTCATTTGCAAACAATTGCAGCTTGTGTTAGTCCTGCTGACTCAAATGCAGAAGAGACCCTCAATACATTGAAGTATGCAAATCGTGCTCGCAACATCCAGAATAAAGCAGTTGTAAGATTATTTTCTGTGAGTTAAGTTTAAAGCAGTTGTACCATTTTAAGTTCTCATTTCTTCTCTTTTTCTATTGGATACTTTCAGATAAATCGTGATCCAATGGCAGCTCAAATGCAAAGAATGCGGAGCCAAATCGAGCAATTGCAGGCTGAACTTATTTTTTTTCGTGTTGATGGAAGTGCACCAATTGAAGAACTTCAGGTATGGTTGATATAATCAAGGAGACATCTCCTGATGTACTTAGTCATAAAATTATGATGACATTCAACTCTTGTTAGATTTTTAAGCAAAAGAATTCTTTGCTCGAGGCAAAGAACATAGAGTTGCAAAGAGAGGTTAAACAATGTCATATCACTTGTGAGCACTTGGCACAACGTGCTATTGACGCCCAGGTCATTGTTTCTGTTCTTATTGTCAATAAAATACTTTAATTGTGGGCTTAACTTCATTTTATGAAGTACTCAAAATTATGTTGTTTAAGTATTTCAGGTTGAAAAAGACAAGCTTATTATGAAACTTGAGGCAGCTCGAACTGGTAAATCTTTGGGTGAAATTGATGCCAATTTAAATCAGGTTTGGATTTGTGGGCTTTTACTTGATTTTTTATTGTTTTTATTTTGCAAGGTTTACTCGTTTTTGGCTGTTTTATCCAGGAAGGTGATTTGATGAAACAATATGTGACTAGAATTCAAGAATTAGAGGGGGAATTGTTACAATTGCAAAGAATAAATTTTTCAAATCGTAGTAGATTTCAGGAGTCCTCTAACATTGAAGACAATGGATTTCACATAAAACCTCTACGGTCTGTAATTCCAGAAGATTTTTCATCCTCAAATACATTAGACTTTTCAGGTATCAAGAATTCCTTATTGATTCTGTTTGAACTCTTGACTCATAGCTCCCTACTCATTTTTTATTTGTTTTAATTTATTTATGTATCACATTCTTTATTCCTTGAACAATATATTTTAGTTTCATTACAATTAGGCAGTGATGAAACTATTTGCAATGTCATAATTCAGATTCATGTGATATTGAAGATGATGAAAAAGAGCTAGAACATTCATCCATTCAAGAAATTTTGGACCGCGAACTCCAACAACTTGATCAAAAACTTGAACAGAAGGAGGTAAATTTTTGCTCAATTTGATTTCTTTGGTATGCTAGATTAAACCCTATAATGGAAAAGATCAACCGCCCCTGTGATTTTTTAGTTGTCTTCTTAGGATGCCGTTCTTATTGGTGGCAGTAATATTGGATGAAAAGTCTGTTAGGGCTGTGTTTAAGTTGCGTATTGTTATTTTTAATTAATTTAATATTAGTTCTGTAATATTTAAGGCTTAATTTATGATTTTATTTTCAGAATGATCATGGTCAGACTGAAAGCGTTGTTGATTCTGCTACACCCTCCCTTGGGATACTACATTTTGTTATCCTACCTATGCTTTGATTTTCAGTCACTGTTTTACAATATTCTTAAAATTAACTAAATTTGAATCATTCAAATTGCGTGGAAAAAGTATTTACTCCAATGGTATGTCACACTATAATATTCAAATTACGGTCATATGTGTTCCATTCCATTTTCCATTCCATTTTCCATTCTTACTCCCATTCTCATTCATTTTCCATCTCTCTCCCATCTTATGCCAAACGGGGCCCAAATGTAATTGCAAACACCAGAATTGGCTCAAACAGTAGGAGAATTGGCATTATTTTTTGTTAATTTTGAAACCATCAATTGATGCAACAGTGTCAAGCATGAGCAGCATCGCAATGATTATTTTGAGCTCTGAAGTTTATAATGATCTTTGTCTTGTGTCACTAGTTCAGGCGTTTGCTTCATTTTTGACCAATGGAGTTGCTCTGCTCATTTTGAGGTATTTTTCTGTGTTGAAGGCTGAAATGAAGCAGATTACGAGTGCCTCAACCCTAAAACAACTTTATGAAAAAAAAGTTTTGGAGCTGGAACACGAAAAGAAAGTCTTTATGGTTAGTGTTCAGTCAATGCTTTGTTGTGACGTGTAGGCATTTTTTATTATATGATTTTTTACCATTTTTTTCTATTGTAGATTTCATTTTCTATGTTTTTTGGCAGAAAGAGATTGATGAGTTGAGAAACAATCTTGCAAACATAACAACAACTTCTGATGATGGCGCTCAAAAGCTAAAACAAGACTATCTTCAAAAATTGAATGCCCTTGAAGCACAAGTGAGTTTTAAATTTTCTTTTTTTCTAACTACATCTACATTTGTACGTCTTGCTAAACTTTTCTCCACTGCAGGTTTCAGAATTGAAGAAAAAACAGGATGCTCAATCCCAACTCTTGAGGCAGAAACAGAGAAGTGATGAAGCAGCAAAGCGTTTGCAGGATGAAATTCAGAGGATCAAGTCTCAAAAGGTGCTATTTTTGTAGTTGTATGCAAAAGCTATCTCCAGATGGATGCCAATCAACCAATTGAGTATTGTTTTAGGTTCAACTGCAACATAAAATCAAACAAGAATCTGAGCATTTTAGATTATGGAAGGCTTCACGAGAAAAGGAGGTTCTGCAGGTATGTTCATCATTACATGTTTTTTTTTTAATTTTTTTTTATGCTGCATTGCAAATATTTGTTACACTGTACAACAGTTTGTTAACAGTTTTACATTTTTTTGTATATGTTTATGGCATGAAACATAGATCTTTGTTGTAGTGATTTGCCTGTTTAGGATATGTTTTGATCCTTGTAGCTCTGTATGTATGAGAACTTATAGTTGACCGTCATGTGTTTTGCTTTACATGTTGACCGGATTTTATAAATGGAGAGATTTTGGGGTTTTATGATCTTATTGTTCAGTAATTTGCATGATGCGGTTTGGTTGATAGAAATGGAACAAAGAAATGAAGAAAAAGGAATAGTGATGAATGGGAAAGTGTGGTGTTGTTTTTTTGGCTAATAATAATAGATTATAATTTTTAAAAAATAACTGATAAGCATTATAAAAATGAATAGATAACATGTGCACTTGTATTAACATGTGAATGCCTGTTTTGTGTGACTTGCTTCTTTTTTTACAGCTTAAGAAAGAAGGTAGGAGGAATGAATATGAAATGCATAAGCTATTGGCCCTGAACCAGAGGCAAAAGATGGTGAAACACTTTTCTCCTAGGATGTGATGGAAGCTTTTTAGTCCTGAATTATATTCTCACGCAGTGTCTCCTTTTAGGTTTTGCAACGGAAAACTGAAGAAGCTGCCATGGCTACCAAGCGTCTGAAAGAGCTATTGGAATCTCGGAAGCCTTCTTCACGTGAAATATTTGGTTAGGAGTCTACTGCTTCCTAGTTGTTGAGTTCTACTTTCTGCAACTGTAACAAACTGGAGAAAATCTGTTTGTGCAGGTGCTGGAAACAGTAACGACCCTGGAATTCAAGTATTTCTAGTTTAATAAAACTTGATGATTACAATATTATCACACCGTGACTTTGGATGTGCATTTTATTTTGTAATAAAGGCATTGATGCAAGCTATTGAGCACGAGCTCGAGGTCACAGTGCGTGTACATGAAGTTCGATCTGAATATGGGCATCAAATGGAAGAGTAAGTCCATTTATCTTATTCTAAACATAGCTTCTATATGATAATAACTCGATATCTGGTTAATTTTGTATTTTTTGTTTAACCTCATTTGTCTATAAGAAGATGCGCATATCAATTTATCCTTTTTAGTTCTCTGTCTTTATTTAAAAAATACAGCATATTAGTGTATAAAAATAAAGGAGACGTTTTAAATTGTGAGAATTATAGAGGTATTAAGCTTATGAGTCATACCATGAAACTTTGGGAGAAAATGTTTTATCGAAAGCTCTTGAAAGAAAAAGGTGCAAATGGTGTTTATTAAACACATCCAAGTCATGTTTGAAGAGAGTTTGACTTGAGTTAGAACTCCAAGAAGTGACAAACTTCCCTGTCTTAATAGGACCGCATCAAGGTTTGACTTTAAACCCATGTTTTTTGCTTTGGTTTTAGATGAACTTTCAAACCATATTCAAGATGAGATATCCAATTGCATGTTTTTTGCGGTTGATATAGTTCTCGTTGCAAAATTCAAATAGACTATCAATTTAAAATTGAGGTTTTGGAGAGACTTTAGAATTGAAAGGTTTCCATCTTAATAGGGATAAAAACATAATGCATGGAGTGCTGTTTTAGCAAAAGATTGTGTAGTAATGTTATGAATGTGAGATTGAGACTACGTTTAGTTCAAAAATTGATCGTTTTCGATATTTATACTTATTTTTGCAATGTGATGGAGATATTAATGTAGATGTCTCATAGAATTCAGATTGGATGGATAAAATGGCGAAATAACTTATGGGGTGCTTTGTGATCATAAAATTCCTTTGAAATTGAAGGGTAAATTTTATGACTGTTATTAGACCAACTATTTTATATGGCAGTGGGTGTTGCCAGTACATCTTGAACATAAAATGGACATGTGAGCATACTAAGTATGATGAATAAAATTAAAAATGAATGTAGTTGATAGAAAATTGGAGTGACTCCGATCGATGAGAAGATGACCGAGACTAGATTAAAATGATTCAGACATGTTAGAAGATCTGAGGATGCACCTGTTAATAGGATATGCTTAATGACTAATTCACTTATTAAAAGAGATAGAGATAGACCTAAAATTACCCTTAAACAAATCATTTAAGATGATCCTATTCTAAATGGTTTCAATGAAAATATGGTCTTCGACAGAGCTAATTGGTGACATTTGATCCATATAGCCGATCTTATATAATTGGGTTTAAGGCTTGCTTGCTTGTTGTTTAGATCCGCACATCTTTTTTCTCTATACCTTTTAACTCTTTTTAGTAAAAAACTAAGCAGTATTAAGTGATAATTTTTCATGGCATATGTTAAATCACTTGTATTGACCATGTTCAAGCAATTTTGAACTTTATAATGTGCTTGGTTTAACATGTGTTGTTTTTTGCTATGGCGGAATAATGATACATTGCTTTCTTTAATTTGTTGTGAATAATTAAATTATGCTAAAGAATTTGTATTTTGCGCTTCACCATGAATTTAAAAATTGTGTTGCAATGTATTTTGTAAGCTATGAGTTGTTGCGTTTGGAGTACTCTTTCCGAGCACTTCATCCAAAAGGCTCCTCTTAGTCTTGATGGTTTTATTAATATAGATTTTTTGCAGAGCAAAACAATTATAAATATAAACACTGGAACTCGTTTAAAAAAATCTTAATAATAGAAACTAGGAAAAAATTCCTTGTGTTTCTGTTTGCTATAAATAGTTGAAAGCAACACGGTTTCGTTAAATTTAAAAATAGCTGGATACCTAAGATCAATTATTATTTTATGTACCAAATACTTGAGATCCAAATTGATATTTCTGCAATTCATAAAATACACAGCATCATTTCAGTAAATGCCTGCAAAATAAACTTCCAATTTCACTGTCATCAATCCCTGAGTGATTGTTAGGCCATGAATGCATCTATAAAAAAATACATGAATATAAACACTCACATGTACACAAACATACTATATCATGATACTGTAAAAAAAATATTTATTTTGATTATTTAGATATACTAATACTATACCTTTATTAATGTCATAAAATATTTTTATACAAAGATCTTGAACAATTTTTATTGTGGGATCTGGTGCATGCATTTTGCGATACAGGAGGGCAAGAATGGCCAAAGAAGTTGGGAAGTTGACAGAAGAAGAGGAGATGATTAAGCAAAAGAAATTGGGGTAAGAAGTTTATTTTGTGATTTTAGAGGCTATTGTTTTATGAGCACAGATTCAATGTGGCTTTTGGTTTGTTGATTGTAGCGGTTGCCCTGAAATGATGTCTCCCGGTGCAAGAAACTCCAGAATTTTCGCACTTGAAAACATGCTTGCCACCTCATCCAGTACTCTAGTTTCAATGGCTTCCCAACTGTCGGAGGCAGCAGAGCGTGAAAGGTTATTTAGTGAAAAGGGGCGGTGGAATCAAGTCCGGTCTCTTGCAGAAGGGAAAAAACTGATGAATCATCTGTTCCACATATCTTCCTCCTCCATGTATTTTTGAATTATCTCTTCCTTTTTAGTCGCCATATTTGTTTTCTACCAAACAATAACCTTAGTAGAACTTGTTTGGACCCATCTCGTGCTGCTTTTGCAGGTGTCAGTTGCGAGACAAGGAAGCTGACTGCAGGGAGAAAGATTCATTAATAAGAGAGCTCAAGGAAAAAGTAGTCGAGCTCAGTTGTTTGGTTCGACAACATGAAATGCAGAAACAAGAACTTAAACATCAGGAAACAACATTGGTTAGAGCTACTAATTGTCATGCTGCATTTTTCATTTGATCTATGTACCATGCGTTGTTTTAGTTTAACATCTTAATTTTATCCTCTTTGAATCTTGACAGAATGCCGATTCAAAGGAACATCGATATGATTTGCGCAAGGTATATTTATCTTTCACTCTTATGTGTCTGCATTCATCTTCATCTCTGTCTCTACCTTTGTATTTTTAGGGGCGAAGCTCCATTGCATCTATTGGCAAGGATGTGATACTAGAGGACATGGATATCTCTGACTCAGAACACTCTGACGACGAGGACTGGGTGGCCTCGGAGACAGAAATGGAGGCAACTGGTGAAGATACTCAGCCTTCCAAGAAGCGGGCCTCTAGAGTTGGAAGCCGTTCAACCCTTGGTAGTTTCAAAAGCAACCGACTGAGTTTGTTGAAGACGCATGGCGGTGAACAGCGTTCTGACCCGACAACCGGTGAAGCGTGCTGCACTTGTAGTAAAACCAGCACTTGCAAAACCTTTAAATGTCAATGCCGAGCTGCGAGAGGCGTGTGTGGGACTTTGTGTGGATGCCTCCCCAGCAAGTGCAGCAATAGGAATGTGGTGGTTGTTATGGAAGAGTCCTCTGAGACGGAGTATCATGATGGCACTGGAAATTGCTCCGAGGCTGATGAAGCTGAGAAAAGCCTTGCTCTTGCTTCACATGGTGCGGTTCTTCTCCAGGGTGCATTTGGGGACAACCAAGGAAATCTGAAGGACGATTCTGTTGCAGGAAGGAAACCATTATCTGACATTGGGAACACACAGGTATGAGTTTGTCAAGTGCTTGACACATGCACAGACATTTGGTTCACTGAATGTTTGATCTCATTCAGGTAAAAGTAGATGCACCACCGAAGCCCCCAAAGGGGAAGAAATGGAAGAAGCCCGTGGTTCAACTTGTTCCGGTTGCACCACCCCCTCCACAGCCTGAGCCAAGTGAGGCTTTGGAAAAATCAGTGGAGAATGTCACGGAGGATGATATCCCTTTGAAACTACTTAGACCAAGGCGATCAATGGCATTTAACGGCAACACAGACCACTCTTCCACACCTGCTCTCAGCAAGGAGCCTGCAGCACCTGGAAGAGTTTCATGGCAATCAAGAACAGTGGAGGAGAAAGAGAACCGTGACAACTGATTAAATGATTCTTGTTTGTTTGATGAACAGAAGGTTGCTGGAGATGAAGTTCTGTAAGGGGCAGTCAGCAGCTGCAAGGTAGCATTAGTGAATCTCCCCTAACATTAGGCTGTAAACGTTTTAGGAGTCGTGCTGTTGAATAGTTAGTCATTAACAAGTTAATTGTAATCACTGTGATTACTATTGTATTTTCAGTACAAAAAATTCAAACTGGTTAAATTGATGGACCAATTTAATCAATTATATTTGGTTCAAAACAGACCGCAGGATGAATGGAACTGTAAGACCGTCAACTCATTCCAGAATTGAAGACATGAAAGCCCATCAAAGCCTCGCAACTACCCTTTTCAATTTCCTCCTTCCACGCCATTTGCCTCCACCTTTCCGCCATCATCATCATCCTGAGGGGTTCATGACCTTGCCGATCCGCAGCTTAGCTGCCATTATCTTTGCTCTCCTCTCCTCAGACAAGGACCGTTGATAAGGCCAGAGGCTGAGGATCCAACTTGGTGCAGAGCGGAGATTTACTGCTCCACCACCGCTAAGGAACGCAGGCGTTCTTCCACTTCCTCCCATTATCTCCTCCCCTCGCTTGGGAGTTCTCATTCATGAGCCGCGAATAACTCTTCAGCCAGCATTCATGCCAGACCCTCAGCTGCTCAGGATCATCGAAAATCCAACTTGAATCTGGGCAGACCGAATCACTCGCGTTCCACAGTTAATGTTCTCCGTCTTGGAAGGCAATGAATCACCTTTGATGTCTCTCCCCCACTACATCAGAAACATGCCCCGCTTGAGCATGGCCTCTGTCTTGTCGGCCGAAACCCTCGCGAAGGCGGGGCAGCTCTGGATCGCCCCGTCGAACGTTTTCACGATATCGAACTCCGGCAGCTTCAGATTCAGGAAGCCCACCACCCGGGCGACCATCCTCCCGAGCTCGACAGTGTCACACCGGATCACGGGCGCCACCTCCGCGAGGGGCAGCGGCTAGTTTCCCTTCCGCATGACAACGTAGGAACAGGCGCCGACGAGGACGGGGAACCAATCTCCCAGACTGAATTCTCCCTCCGTGATCCTCTCAAGCATCTGCTTGACTTCGTTCGACGTTGACGTGGATGGACCCAGCCTGTGGAATATGTCATCGATCGTCTTCCTCGCTTCGAAGATCTTCTTTTCCCTGAAATTAAGCTTGCTGCCAATTCCCGACGTGCCCACCTTGATGAATGCGACTTCAGGTCCTCTGAACCCGCCGATCTGAGCTTGGTAATCGTCAAAATTTTGGACTATGCCGCAGGAGGAACACACCACGTAGCTCGAGGTGTCGTCGTGCACCAAGCACCGCTTCCTGCAACTCTTGCAAAGGCCCGAGCACTCCATGACGGGGCTTTTTCTATTGGGATGCCTGGCAGATCCCTCCTTACGAGATACAGTGGTTGAAGCGACGCAGTGAGCCACAGACCCGTGGTGGTTCGCGGTGGTGGCGAGGAGCTCGTGTTGGCGTGGACTTGGTTAAAGGAGCCCACGACGGTGTAGATTTGGTCTGAGGGATACCGAGATGATGTGAATATTTCTCAGGGAGGCGGTACGGTGGCCGAAGGTTGAGGGAGGTTGGCTAGGATTAGCGGCGCGACTGTTAGTTGAAGGCAGGGAGGCGCGACTGACGGCTTAAGAGTGCATTGATAGTAGTGGCTTGGGGTGTGGAGGATGCGGCAAGCATATGACCAGCGTTCAGGCGCGGCAAGCGGTATCCAACTTGAGCGAGGCTAGGGTTCCGGCGTAAACTAGCGCAGCACAGTAGAGAAGAAGATGGGGAGGATAAGCTGGGGAAAGACTCTGTTTGATCCTGATGGAGCGGTGGGGTGGGTTGAGTGGGGCAACCCGACCCGATCAAGTGGAACGCAGGGGCCAGAGAGCGACGCCCACCTTTTAAAATGTCACTTATATTTTTATATATATATAAAATTATATAATTAACATATAAGAACTAAAAAGGTGGATCCATTAAGTATATGCACGCTACAAAAAAAACCGTTACCAAACTCGACCCTGGGAACGGCGCCCCAAACCCCCCACTACCACCCCAGTCGTCTGCGGAGGCGATTAACATACAAGGACTTTTTTGTTATATATATATATTTTATTAAATAATTCTTTATATTGAGAATATGATATATACCAACTCCGGTACAAGTTCATTGCAAATGAATAGTATAAATCACTAGTTTTTCCATATGGACATTGATAACTTTGAGGGTTTCCATGGGACATGGTGTGTAAACTATCAACACTATAGAGAAAAGTGAAGAAGCCTCCATCCTGGAATGATCCATCCATTAATATTCCAAGGAACATGTGTACCAGAAGATCATCCTTGATGAAGTTGTGTATGTTTTTAAATCTGTAAAGCTAATTAAAGTGATCCATTTTAGTGCATTCTCAATATGGTATATCCTAAAATCTTTCTATTGAACCTTGATGAAGATAATTTATAGCGCCCCTTGAGGGGGAGACAAGTAGATAAGAACTTGAGAAGTTTACAAAACCTAGTAAAACCAACCAAATCTAAAATATTGGAAGGTACTTTGTCCTCAAGCAACCAAGTTACTTAGCTGTCCGGACCTGCTTATCTTTATCACCATGCCTACCACACTAATATGGAATGCAAGGGGCTTTGGCTCCCCGACCAAATGTGTTTATTTGTCAAAAATGATTAAACTCATACGCATTTTGTTGTTTGTTATCTTGGAACCGAAACATAAGACGACGTCTATTTAGAATTTTTCTTTCAAGTTGTTGGAACCAGGCGTGCAACGGAAACCCCAAATAGGTGGTTTTTTTAAAATTTCTACCGACGATCGACGTAAACTTGTCGACATCAGTGAATAACAACCCAATTAAAACCGAGGATCTTACGTGAAGGGTTTTAAGCACAAATATAAACCGTAAAAATACTTGGTTTAATTCTAAAGACGCGCACGAAGTCTGCTCGTCGTTGGCGATCGCTGCTCGAAGAATCCAAAGTCGAATTCCTCTAGATCGTCCACACACGCTTCAAAGAATCTGCGGGAGCGCCGTTCGCCGTAATTCGGGTGCTAGCGCGGAATTGCGACGACGCCTTCGACGCTCCAACGATCACTGCACTGCTTTGCTAGCGATGCATAAGAGAGTGTTTGATCCATGCTCCTTGGATCAAAGCATCTCTCTCTAGATTATGGGAGAGAGGAGAGGAGAGAGAAGCTCTATGAATAGTCTTTGGCAAATGCCCCTCCTCTTCTATTTATAGTACTTAATTAAAATACTTGGTATAGACTCGTTGACCCCGAATATTTAACGCACTATCAACGACATTTTATGACTACTAAACCGAGTCATAAATATTATTATCACTTGTAATATATTAAAATATATCACTCGATAATAATAGAGTCATTATCTAGACTCGTCGCTCCCATAAATATTAATTGAACCTTGAATAATTTAATATTCGTCAATTAATATTTTTTATGTATTTACTAAAACTCGTAAATACATTTAATAAATAAATTTAATACTCATTATTCTAAACTCGAATAATATGAATTTATTTATTGCATTGGTGATTGTTTAATTTTGGATAAATCCCAGACCCCTGTGGCGAGGCCCACTATGTCCAAAACTCATATTCAACTGAATAGGGCAGATTCTTGAATACACTATTGTGTGCTACCCTCTAGACCCTTATCTCGACAACAGTGAATAGTATTCACAGACCAAGAGCGAGATCTAGCAACCCATCATGACCCTTGAAGAGATAAGGATTGTCATAGTAGCGACAACCAACCTACGAACATGCACTGTGTAATATAATCTCTTTATCAGTAATATCTCATAAAGCGGGATGCACTCTCGTGTCATCGTCATTTTCTTGCTTTATTGTTTGTTGATGTAACTAGATAGATTTACCCTCGACTGCCATGACCATGGTCTTATAAAGGTATTCCCATCCATATCAGCATGGCCTGAGATATATTACTTCCATAACTCGGAAGCGACAAATCCTTTCTTGATCATTCAACCAATGCCATGCCACCAATGACGCACCCAACACAAACGACCTTGCCACGACTTCATCGCCATGGTTTTCGTCTTTTATCAAAGTGCGTAATCAAATGACATACATTGGTAATGATCTCAAGTCAGGAGACCATTACACATGATCGTAGATAGGAACATTCAATGACACCTGAAACATGTGGTGTTCCTATTAGCGAGTCAGTTCTCATGATCTCAGTTCTAGAGATCACCAAGTGTGAATTTCATGAGAACAAGTCTCAATGCTCATGAGCCCCCAACACCTGATAGTCAAATATCCACTATGTCCAATCAGTAAGATGTATCTAGACTATAGAACATATATTTAAGATTAATGTCATAGTATCTTGAGGTTCTCATTATAGTCTGGGAACTGCTATAACCTTTCAATACGACAATTAATCTTTGGACATTACCATTTAAATAGTGGATGCAAAAAAGCCTACACTATAATGATAAGATGACATCATGTATAGCTAATTGTATACACTATATGGTAATCTATAGCATTGAATAGTTGGGTCTAGGGCACCCACTATTTCAACACAAGTTGCATTTGGATAACTACATTCATGACAACCCAACTAATGCTCATATTTGGGTCTTCTGGAATAACCTAATTCAAGTTAAGTTTATGAACACTACTTCCCAGTAGATTACTATCAAGGTCAATGAATCCACAACCTCTTTTTTTCATGTCTTTTATTTATGCCAAGTACGTGGTAGGAGAAAGGGAAGAACTTTAGTAGGAATTATCATTCTTCTGTTGAAATAGTGGGTGCCCTAGACCCAACCATTCTATGCTTTTGATTACCATATCGTGTATATAGTAAGCTATGCATGATGTCATCTTACTATTATAGTGTAGACTTTCCTGCGTCCACTATTGAAATGGTAATGTCCAAAGATTAATTATCGTATCGAAAGGTTATAAAAGTTCCCAAGCTATAATGAGAACCTCTAGATAGTATGACATTAATCTTAAATATATGTTCTATGGTCTAGATACATCTTACTAATTGGACATAGTAGATGTTTGACCATCAGGTGTTGGGGGCTCATAAACATTGAGACTTCTTCTCATGAAGTTTGCACTTGGTGATCTCTAGTAGTGAGATCATGAGGACTGACCCGCCAATAGGAACACCACATGTTTCGGGTGTCATTGGATGTTCCTATCTACGATCATGTGCAATGGTCTCCTGACTTGAGATCATTACCAATGTATGTCACTTGATTACGTACTTTGATGCAAGACGAAAACCATGACGATGAAGTCGTGGCGAGGTAGTTTGTGTCGGGTGCGTCGTTGGTGGCATGACATTGGTTGAATGGTCAAGAAAGAATTTGTCGCTTCCATGTTATGGAAGTAATATATCTCAGGTCATGTTGATACGAATGGCAGTACCTTTATAAGACCATGACCATGACAATCAAGGGTAAATCCGTCCAGTTAAATCAACAAACTATAAAGCAAGAAAAGGGCGATGACATGTGAGTGCGTCCTGCTTAATGAGATATTACAGACAAAGAGATTATATTACACAGTGCATGTTCATAGGTTGGTTGCCGCTGCGGTGACAATCCTTATTTCTTCAGGGGCCATGATGGGTTGCTAGATCCCGCTCTTGGTCAGTGAATACTATTCACGGCTGTCGAAATAAGGGCTTAGAGGGTCACACACAATAGCGTATTCAAGAATCTGCCCTATTCATTTGAATAGAATTTTTGGACATGACAGGCCCCACCACAGAGGTCCGAGATTTGTCCAAAGTCAAACGATCACCAATGCAATAAATAAATTCATATTATTCGAGTTTAGAATAATGAGTATTGAATTTATTTATTAAATTTATTTACGAGTTTTAAGTAAATACATGAAAAAATATATTAATTGATGAATATTAAATTATTCTAGGTTCAATTAATATTTATGGGAGCGACGAGTTGAGTTAATGACTCAATTATTATCACGTAATATATTTTAATATATTACAAATAAATGATAATAATATTTATGACTCAGTTTAGTAGTCATAAATGTCATTGATAGTGGGTTAAGTATTCGGGGGCCGGCGATGTGATACCGGGTATTTTAATTGTACACTATAAATAGAAGATGAGGGGCATTTGAAAAATACTATTCATGGAGCTTATCTCTCCTCTCCTCTCTCCCACATTCTAGAGAGAGATGCTCTGGATCCAAAGAGCTCGGATGAAGCTCTTTCTCGGGCATCGCTAGCGATGCGATGCGGTGGTCGTTGGAGCGTTGAAAGCATCGTCGCAAATCCACGCTAGCACCAGGATTATGACGAATGGCGCTCCCACAGATTCCTTGAAGCGCATGTGGACAATCTAGAGGAATTCAGCTTCAGATTCTTCGAGCAGCGATCACCAACGACGAGCAGACATCGTGCGCGAATTTGAATCTAAACCAAGTATTTTACGGTTTATGTTTGTGCTTAAAATCCTCCACGTGTGGTCCTCGGCTAAGACCGAGCTTCTCTTCTCCGACATCGACAAGTTTACGCCGACCGTCGGTTGAATTTTTTTAAAAACCCACCTGTTTGGGGCTTCCGCTGCATGCCCGGTTCCAACATCTTCAACCCTAGTTCCAATGCCTGGTTTTTAGGTGGTGAATTCATTACAATTCTGGATCAATCTGAAAAGAGGGGGGCAGGGATTTACTTGATCAAGGCTACAAATGATTTTTGAGGTTTCTTGAATCATAGCGATCTCATGGACCTGAGCTTCATTAGAGATTGATTGATGTGGTGCAACAACAAGAGAAGAGGTAACAAAATAAGGAGTCAGCTATACAGGTGATTGGTTAATTTGTGTGCTATTACAAACTTCTCACACATGTTTATCTCCCATTTGAACCGATCCTTATCCAATCATTCTCTGCTGCTACTCCAAATCCAAGGTTCTCTAATTCATATTCGTAGCTTCCATTTCTACAAAGGATGAACAAATGATAAAACATTCAATTCTTTGCTCTGCAACTCTTGGAATGATCCTACACAAGGGCATGCATGGGTTATGTCCCAGAATAATCTGCATAGATTGAAGATCTTATAGAATGGGTGAATAGCCAACCATCCCCCTAGCCCATCTATGGAAGATATTCAGGCTGAAATCAACTAGCTCGATGGAAGACTTTAGGAATGATGGGATGCTGATTTTTTCATGCTTCTAACCAATAAACGTTGACTCTTGAAAGAAAGATGGCTCATCGAAGAGTGGAAGGTGCACGAGAAATCCCATATCAGGTGGATGGAGGAAGGAGATCATAACACATCATATTTCCATGCATGCATATGGGAAAAGAAGTTCATGGGGGGAGCTCAACTCACAAGTCGAATATGGATCCTTTAGCAGCGACGTTGATACCATTAGACCACATGCAACCTCCCATTTCATAAAACTCTTAGCTGGTCCTTGCCATGGCGTGAGAGAGGTGCATTCATCCAAAGAACATGACAATCATTTTTTTGATAAAATACCACTTACAGTAGAGGATGATGACAACAATATTTTGAAAACCAACCCAGAGGAGGAAGAAATCCTTACTACTATTAAATACCTCAAGCCTGACAACACCTCAGGCCCTGATGGCTTCCCTGACTCTTTCTATATTGCGAATTGGGATTGCATCAATAAGGATCCGACAATGGCAGTTCAAGATCATTTCTCCTACATGGTGCTTGCAATGATCCTCGATAAGTATATTTTTCTTACCACTCCAAATCTGAGATGAACATTATGGGTTTCTCAAAGTAGGAGCATTCAGGGGGTGATTTTCTTGGCTCAAAAAATGTTCAAGGACTTTGATACAAAAGTGTTCAGATCTAATATCATGATCAAGATTGACATGGATAAATATTTTGATAGAATGGAATGACATTTCACCCTAAAAGTCCTTAGGCGGTGCAATTTCTCAAAATCGGTTTGTGACCTTTTATTTCACTGCTTTTCTTCACCTTATTTTACAATCTCTTTTATGGGGAGAAGGTTTGGGGTTTTCAAATTAGTTCGGGGTCTTCGCCAAGGATACCCACTCTCTATAATTTTATTTATCATGGGCTGATATGTGCTTAGTAGGAACTTAAACTCTAAAATTTCAAGTGGGATGGTGCACCCATTCAAAGGCCGGTATAAATTCATTGGAATCTCTCATTTATTCTTTGTTAATGACACAGTTTTCATTAACAGTTGAAGCAATTCAATCCAAAGGTTTATAGATATTTTAATCGAGTATGCTATTAGGAGTGGACAATGTATCAATGTTTGCAAAAAAATGTCTATATTCCTAGAAAATGCTTGGGAAGGAAATCCAAATCCATTAAAGACGAGTTATGTATTGTTAGAAGAGAACTTCAAATAAAATATTTGGAAGCTCCTTTGTCGAACAAAATAGCTCTTATCCAAGATTTTTAAGGTATCCTCAATAGAATAATGGGACAAATTATCAATTGGAAGATTTATTTATCTCTTTTATTGGAAGGATCACCCTGGTCTATAGTGTCATTTCATTCATCCCTAGTCATGTCCACACAGTAACCCGTTTCCCCAAGTTCATTATCAAAAGAATCAATTCCATTCTCAATAACTTCATTTGGGATGCTGAGTAGGAGGGTAGACATCATTGGGTCGGTTGGTCTAGGCTGGCTAAACCCCTCGAGGAGGGAGGAATTAACCTTAAAAGAATTAATGAAACTATGAAATGCATGCATGAAAAACTCACATGGGAATCTTTCTTCAGGCAGTCTCTTTGGGAAAGGTATATTCAAAAAACGTATGAAACCTATCCACTTTCTTTGATTTATTAGAATAAAAAGGTCTCTCATCTATGGAGTAGTATCTGCGACTACATTTCTATCATGCATAATAATTCCAAATGGACCATTGGTAGGGGTGACATCCTTTTTTGGAAAGATAATTGAACTAGAAGTATCCTCTTCTTACTAGGGTTCCTAGTTCCTAATATCAGCTATAATCAAGCAAGATAAGATCTGGTATTCTTGGATGTCATGTTGGACTCAGATCAAAGGCTCTTGTACTCCAGCATTAAATTGATTACAGAACCAAATGTGTGTATCCTTACTCCACCTCCCTCTAGTTTGTTCAACATAAATGCTTTTCATAACTTCATACACTTTCACAATAGTGAGGATTCTTGGGACAACTGATTATGGTGTAAAATCATTTTAGGCAAGATGAACTTTCTTTTTTGGAAAATTCAGAATCATGCTATACATGTGGATGCTGAAGTACAAAATAAAGGTATCTCTTGTTTTGAAATGAATATGCTGTGTGAGAGAAAATACAGAATCTATGTTACACCTATTCATAAAAGGGGAGTGGGATCACTATATCTGGTGTCATCTCAGAGGTTATAAGGAGGTCAATGTTCAATTCCCATAAATTTATAATTTTATTTCTATTTATTTTCATAAAAATTTAGGTGAGCCATAAGACTTCTAATCTAAGTAGAATATTTTTATCACTGGATACTCGGTGATTTGGGAGCTCTACAAAAATGCTTGACATAATGGGAATAAACCATAAAAAAGTAGTATTAAAGCACAATTTTATTCTACTGTTTCAATTCTCTTTTTTGCTTGTTAGGAGATGTGTTATCCAATATTTCATCAAGAGTTGGCTTCCCTCCTCTACATATTTAAATTATTCCATGACCAGGGAAGGACCAGACCATTGGGTGCATTGGAAACCAACTAGTCAGGGCCTCAAGCTTAACTCAAGAGATTCCATTATTCATGGTATCATGTGCGGAGGTGGTCGCATCAAATATTACAGGGTATCTATGGTTCTAGATTTCTCAACCTACTATGGTGATGATAATTATATCATTACCGAATCCCATTCCTTATTTACAGGTTGAAAATTATGCTCCTCAAAGAATATTTTGTTATCTATGATCGAAGTGGATTTAGCTCTACTAGTTCAATATATGTTGGGGCTATTCCCTTTCTATTGGAGCATAACATGCACTATCAGAGCCTATAAAGACATGATACATTAAGGAAGGGAGATTATTTACACATGGCATGAGGGAAATTTTGCGATGGATAACTTAGATTCCAAAGGAGCATAAGAGGAGGCATTGATTATCTATTCAAGCATTGGATCTCTTCCTAAGGATCATAAGGATTTTATTTGTGGTGATGCTATTTAGCTTCACCACTTACATCCCCTATGATGTTGCTTTATATTTTTCCCTATCCCCACCTTACTTTTCCATAATAAAATGATTCAAATTATCAACCATTTTCATTTTAGGGGACTTTTGAACATTTTAAGATATCAGGTGTTGGAATTAATACTGTCCCAACCTATAAAATTTCTAAGGGAACTTCTGGGATCATTTACATGATTAGAACATGGCAAAGTTACCCATTTTTCAATTTGGAACTTTAAAGTTGATAAAAAATAAGAATTTTTACTTTTAGACATAGATGCATATGTGGGTGATGTAATGATGATTTCAGTGATTATGACAAACAACTTGTCTCCAGTGGGACCTGAAGTTCCAGGAATAATTATAGGTATTGGGATCAGTGTTTATGATATGACATGAGTTTTTGAAAAGTTTTTATTATTATAATACTATGATTCATCTTTATCCCCTATTATGTATAGTGTCAAGTAACTGTAATCAAATAATGAATGTGAAGAATATTCATTATTTTGAAACATGATAATGATAAAATAACTAAAAATAGGATGATATATATTAGTTTTTTGATGATTAGAAGATTATCCTATGTGAATGACGAGTCATGACCTATAATCCAAGGATCCCAATTTAGTGAAGACTACAATGATGACATAAGGTTTAATATAATTAGAATGTAATAATGAATATTATAATGATCTGATGATGAGGATGATTACTAGAATGTGATAATGATGATGATGATGATGATGACCATGATATGATTATGTATATGATTACAACAACATGATTGGTATGATAATTTATGATATGTTTAAATATAGTTTATGACATGTGTAGGTCATATAAACTATTCTTCTTGATATTTATGCCTAGGATATTTCAGATAGATGTAGTATCCCTAGAGGGTTTCCTTAAGATATGGGTAATGTGACTACTATGGAGTTCTTATGACTTGATTGATGTGACCATTATCATATACCCATTATTGGGTGTCAGAGATGGGTATTTATTCCATGATGTGGGAGGAACACACACATTGCTAGTGGGAGCACAATGAGAGTCTATCTATCCATGGAGGTTTGAACCTTATTCAATTCCTTGATGTGGGATAACCACACACAATGACGACGAGACTACCATTGAGGGTTTACTCATACCATGGGCATATTATTCCTTCTAGATTCTGTGATTTGGGAATACAACATGTGATTCCCATGGTGGTACCATTGATGTGCGATATTGAAAATGATGCAGGATTTGTGATAGTATTTATTATGATATTTATTATTATTTTAAGTGATAGGAGTATCGATCACTATAGAACCACCACCCAAGGGTGGTTTTCATGGGCTCAACCCATCCTCTAGTTTGATAAGTGGATCAACCTGATGGATATATTAGTATCCCCTATTTCACCTCAAGGATTGGTTTGGATGTGAAAGGATGATTGGCATTATTAATGTGAACATTTTCATTATGACATCCTTCACCCCACTATTCAGTTTATGTATAATAAGTTGTTTAACATTAATTATATGGATAATCATAGTATACCCTCTTTCACCCCATTGATTGAGAAAATTTGATTATGATAGTGGGTGTGGTAGGACACTAGGTTTTACTGATATAGATACTAGTTGGTGGGAGTGGTTTGCAAGGGGATTATAATTATTTTGGTGTGAGTTTGAATTCTACTTGTATATTATTCTTATGTTTCTCGAGAGTGTGATTGTTATTTAGAAGGGAATTGATTAAATACATGTATATTTTGTATGGTTATTCATATATTTATAGGGCTACCTAGTTAACCCTTGGGTCAAGAATACATTGTGGTGAGATCAAATGATGTACTTGTGATTTATACTATTTTATTACTACAGATGCATGATATTTCTTAATTTCATTGGTCCTTTTAGGGATGAACCAATGATCATGTTGATACATTCAACCATAAATTTACATGAAAATTTGTATTATTTGTTGGTGGAGTTATCAAGAGACATTATCTTGATGATCAGGGTTGATATCAGAAGTTTGGTGTTTGATATTGTTTCATATACAACTAAGTATAAAAGTTGTTTGGGTTTTATTTACATGTTGTGGGATAGTGATTGTTTCCATAGTTGTAGTTGTTTTAAATTTTAGAGATATTAATATTCATTAATTTCACTTTTTTATGACATCAATTGATCAAGGATTCCTTACCATTCATGGTATTTTCACATTTATTTAATTTTATAGCCTTACAATATGTTTTATAGAAGGTAATTCCTCCCATTTGTGAGATTTATCCACTTAGTGTTATTCTCAAACTCATAACCTATCAGAGGCATTCTTTAGTGGTCACAATCAATCTCATCACTGATCTAGGGAGGGATCTTGGTGGGGTGAGGTCAGGACCAAGCATGATGGATCAACATCAATGTTCTTTTTCATGAAAATTATCTACCCATATGATTAAATGATTATAGGTTACACATTTCTAGTTATTTTTTATCTCATAATAATATCATGGTTTTTTGAACCCATAATGTTTAGACCTCAAGATAATTACCCTTCTCACAAGTAAATTAAAATTTCCAGCAAAACTATCACAAGGTTAGGTTACCATTTACAAACATTTATGACCACACATCCTAATCTATAAATTTAATTGGAATATTTTTTCTCAGGAAATTTATCATCATCATATTAATACAGATAGAACTATAATGTCAAAACATACCCCACACAATGATCTCAATCCAGATAAATTTTTATAACATCTCAAAGTAATTTATAAGTGATATCATCATTTTATATCATTTAACAACCCATTCTTGCACATAATATTCCTAAGGATCCTATCACTTAGCCCACCACCAAACTGAAATACCTAGGATCAAAAGGTATAATCAATATCTATTAAGGAGCATAATTAAAATTTCATAACTCAAGTTACTCATCACCTAATCTCAATTAACCATTTTCCACCATATTTTTTACAATCATAAAGCATGATTGTTATGAAGGGAAGCATCAAGGATACAAATATCCTCCCTGGTTTGTATGATTAAGGAGACATGGCACATCCATATGGTGTACTTTTTTAAATTTACACCCACTTTTAGAGGATTTCAATGTATCCACTTATACAATCATAACAACAATGTTTAAACTATGATTATTTTCATACTTACGGTATACAAAGAGATGGTGAATGTTTAAGGTGTGATATTATTCATCCTCAGGGACTAAAAGAAAGTGAGTGATAGAATGAAGATTGATAACATTTTTGGTATGAAATGAAAAGCGTGTTGGAATCAAATATTGGATTATAAGTCCAATATAATTATATTTAAATTTTGTGGTCTTTAAATGATTTTATAGATTGTTTAATCTTGAAAATGGAAGTTATAGTATAGGAACCTCAGATGCAGACAATACTAGTTGGAGATGATGTGTATTGGATTATTATATATATAAGTAAAGTAACTTCTATAAGTAAATGATAATTAATTTTATTTATCTATATTGTTGGAGCACTTAAGTGTTACAAGGATATTCCTTAAACTCTAACAACAATAGTATTTTTTGGGAGAAATTTAAATAAATGTTTAGTCTTGTCGATGTAAAATATTATATTTTGAGCTTGAGTGGTAAGTCATACAGTGGGTGGTTTACATCATCAAGGTAAGGAGTCAGTGATGAAATAGTTGAAATTACTATTTTCAATTAATTTATTAATCATCATCTTATGGAATTGATGCATATTATGAAATTTCCTTGCATAAATTAAGACAAGATAAAGCACACTAGTTAATTTCCTATAAAACCCTATTCATTGGTTTCATAGAAAGTATATTCATTGCCTTCTTTAAGAAAAGATAAGGTATTTGAGTGTTTTTGTATTATAAATGAATATGATACCATCCCATTACTACAATATTTAGGAATTTCAATTAGTAGTTAGTTAAATCAAATATAAGAATGAGTTATCCTGTTTTTCCATGTTGCAGATTTTGGCATGATAAGGTTTCTTTTGATTGAGATAACAAGGTTGCATGATGTATTGTTTATGGCAATGTGAGGTCATGGTGTTTATTTTATTCCTTAGTTGAAGTGGGGGTTTGGTAAGGAAGTTGTGTTGTCTTTGGGTTCTATGAAATCTTTTGATATTCTGACTAGGTTCAAGTATGGCATAAAAAAATCATGTGGACTGATAACCCATAAGTCCTATAATGGTGTGGTGTAAGAAATAATAATTGAGAATGGGAGTTTTAAGTTGGGGTATAATTGCCTAATTTTTTCAAGTAGTGTTTCCTCTTATTGTGGCGTGATTCAAGAATGAGGATATGTTTATATATATTTAAATTAATTTTAAAGAGTTATTATTTTCATGGATAAAATGTTTTAATGGTGTATCTGTTATGAAGGTTTCAAATTTGATGTTTTGAAGTTTGAAAATTTACAAGGTTATTTTGGTAAATTTTCACCCAAGTGGAAAAATAGTAATTGTATCCTAGTAAAAAACATTAGCAAAAATTTCTAATGGTTTAATTGATCTCAAAATGGGGCATTTACCTTAGGATAGATTTTTGACATGAACCATGGGAGTTTTGATCTTAAGTGTTTTAATTAATTAAATTATTAATAAAAACACTATCACATGAATACATTTTTTAGTTTTTTTATTAAAATAATTATTATCCATGGAATAAATCTTAGATTTTTTTTAAACCACACCATTGATCTTAAAATTTGGTGTTTACATTAGCATGTAAGTTTCATGTGATTCGAAGTACATAAAATTTCTATTTTTTTGAATCCACCAATCAATCAATTAATAGTAGATACATTTATTTAAAATTTAATAAAACCATAGATAAAATTTAAATTATACAGATCTATGATGCATGAGGTATGATGTTTTATTTTATAGAAATGTTAGTTGGCATTTGGCTCAAGGACCAACCTGATCCCATCTCAAGGGGCCCATTTTTGTCTTTAAATACTTAATTGGAGTTAAAATCAGTCATTTGAAATAAAAATTGATAATTAATTATTTTAAATTTTTTTCAAAGACTGGCATGAAGGTTTCCCCCCTCTAGGTAGTTTTTTTTGAATATCTCCTTCAATTATAAACAATTCCTCTAATTATGGTCTAAAATCACCTAAATTAAATTAAATTATTCTTGAAAATTTATAAAAATTTGTAATTCTATTTGATATTAAAATATAATGAGAAAAATATTTATATAATGAATTCAGGTACTCTTTTAATTGATCTTCTATTTGAGGTATAAATTACTATATTTGGAATTGAACATTGCTTGACCATCCATGGTGTGTAACCATGTATAGAGGATAGTGGTCAAACTTGATCATCCATCCACACACGATTATGAGATAGTGAACCACTGAGATATGGTGGTTAGCAAAGAGGGGTGATTTGGAGATGAGGTTGTAAGGAGCCCATGTTGGTGGTGTGTTTTTGGTGTGATGGTGGTGTGGCTATGGCTTAGGGAGGCAGTATGGCTACTCATGGTAGGGGGAGTCTAGCTAGGTTAAGTTTTTTTTGTTGAATGGGAATTGGCTAGGTGAATGTATAATCTAAAGGGTTATGAAAAGACTTGAAGGATAACCTAGATAACCGTCAGTATGGGAATATAGTGAGGAAATGTCAAATATTTCCCTTATGATTTCCACTATTACATTATTATGCATGTATGATATTTTCCGAGTTGTTTCCATTATGATTTCCACTATTACTAAGTATGGGGATATACTCACCCAAAATTTTAAATATAGTGTAATGGGATTTGTAGGTGTATTAGGCAGAGTTAGCTTGATAATTGAGGTTGATAGCGGGATATTGGTGTTGGGGATTGTTTCATATACCATTGAGATATACTGATTATTTGGGTTTTATCTCCATGATGAGGAGTACCTGTTATTATTATAGCTGTAGCTGTTTTATATTTTGGTTATATTGTATGATATTCATGCATTTTATATTGTTTCTGATATCAGTCAACTTTGGATTCGTTATTATTAATGGTTTGGTGGTTTTTACTTTATTTTAAAGTCTTCCACTATGTTTTTCATAGGTAAATACCTTTCATTTTGTAAGATTTATACTCAATGCATGTTTTCAACCTATACCATACTGGATCCAGGTTTCTAGGGTCACACTCAATATCACTATTGACATAGGAGGGTTGTAGAGGAATCGAGTTGTGAAATAAATGAATGACACATGAATTAAACACCTAAGTTTCTTGAAAGTATAAAAATATAATTTAATAATAATTATTGTTTTATAAATAACAAATAATTTACAAGCTAGAAAAAAATGATATAATGATTTCCATGGATTAACTATAATTATTTTATATAATGCATAATTTAATAATAAAAATTGTTTTGTAATCTTATACTTCTAGTTTTTTTAATTTCCAATTTTCAGTCTCTGTAAAATAATATATAATTTTAGTAAATTCTATTTTTTAATTTATAATACTCTATTAATTTATAATAATTGGTTATTTATAAGAACTAGTTATTAATTAAGTTGAATATTTAAATCATTTTTTACTTTTATATTTTGTTAAAAGTTATAATTAGTTCTCAAATTATTTAATTTAATTATAAAGTTAAATATCATAGAATGAAATAAAATTACATATATTAAATTTCTAGGTTTTTTTAATCTATATGTCAAAAAGTTAGCGAATAATTATAATTAATTCACAAATAATCATCAACAAATTAAAAAAAATTATAATTACTAAAATGTAGTTATTTGTAAGGGCTTGGTTTTTCCTGATCCCTCCCTTGGTGTTTTTGGGTTGTCGGAGGTGTCCTCAAAAGGATGGAAGGGTGAGAGTAGTTTTTGAGATGAATTGTCATCCAAAGGAGGAGGTTGCAGCATGAGATTATAGGTTGTGACGTGGTGTAGTTTTAAAGACGGTCCTTGTGGATTGGTGTGGTGATTACGACATGGTGGCTTAGTATGAGGGGTTTTAGTGTCTCTATTAATATAGGGGTAGCTTCATCATGGGAATAAATTGCATTGTGGAGCCCTAGGGATTGAGTTTCCTTATCTATTCCATATGGGGGACCACTGCAGTGTGGTTCATAGGTTACATCATGACCTTACCCCAAGTTCACAGGATCTGGGGAAGATATGCAGGGATTGCAACATATATTCTAGAAGTTTGAACTTTTATGGTGTGGCCACCCTTGCTACACCATAGTTTGGATAAAACCCTAGAGATTAGAGTGTGGTCATGGGGGGTTTCACTGTAGTCTATTAAAATTATAACATATATAAATTCGGGATCCCATTATAATTCCTCTTATTTCTTCTATACTTCTTCAAACAACAAATAACCCAAGGGAATATTTTAGAGACTTTAAGTCCCCTTTCACTAGGTTTCATCCTCTACTTATAGAGACCTTCTATTGGTGATTTTATGTGAGTTTCTTATTCTTTGATTAGTTATTCTCCATCCCACTCTTACTTTCCATGATATGGTCATTTTTTTCATCAGTTTTTATGGGGTTTATGTTGGTGTTTGATGGTAGATTCATGGTGGGGTTCCCATAGATATCATGAGTTTCTCGTGGGATAGGTGATCATATATTTGAGCTTTTTATTCCATTATTTCTCAGATAATGTTGTAAATCTTGAGTTAGGTGATTTGTAATTCTACTATCATTTTATAAGTCAATGTGAAGGTATCATTATTTAGTTACTTTGGATAATGGTTGAATTGGCCTAAAGAAGATAATAATAAGAACTAATAATGAATTGGAAGGGATGCTGTTATTATATGTGGTTATACTTTATTATTGGCACCTCTTGATACTTTATAGATACCATTTTATCTACTTAATATGATCATTTTTATTATTTATCATGTTTTATGTGATTGAAATTGTATAAACAACATAAATATGGAAATAATGAATTTAATAATGATGAGTCATGTAGTTTTGTTTACCGTACTTCCTTGTAAGCAATTGAATATGGAAGTATTTCTTGAAGTATGTTTTTCTTGATTATTATATTTCAATAGCTATTTTTGATAAGTTTCTAGTTACTAAAACCTATTCATAATGAATCTATTAATTCAAGATGGTAATAAAAGGGTTTTTTTCTATAGATAAATGTTTGGGGCTGAGTAAACTCATTTTTATTTACTTAAGACATGCATGCCTTGGTGTTATCGACTTAGTGTTCCCAATGATTTCCATGATGAAAATATATTTTTTACATGTATGTATGATCTAGGATGGTAGATCCTTTCTATGTTTGATATGTGGGGTTGGTTATGAAAGGAATGCATGACATAAGTTGAGTGCGGGGCTTGCTTGTTTCCTATCATTGAAACGAGGTTGGTGTTGGGATAGATGGAACAAGATAAGAGTGTGGATTGCCTATTTGTTGGGTTGCTGTGCAAGGATTTTTGGTTGGTTTATGAATACTGTTTGAGATCTGGGCTTTCCCGTATTTCTTAATGTGTGATTTTTATGGCTATTTTTCCGAATGGCTATTATTGTGAGGTCTAACTGCCTGTTGTAGTTGGATTATGAATTGAGAGTGAATCTTCTTTGAGGTAGTTTAGGATAATTCCTATAGTACTATGGATCATGGAATTATAAATGGTTTAAATTAATAATGAAATCATGGGATGGTTGGAATTGAATAACCCAAGAACATGGAATGTGAAATCTATAAATTGTAATGTGAATTATAAAAGAATGTTTCCTTGTGATAAAATGAAGTGATAAGAAATTTTTTTAATGAGTGTTAATTAATGGTTTGTAATTTCTAATTAATAAGTTGAAATGGTTACTGTTGATGAATCTGGATGCTTGTGTGCACGTATGGGATTTAGTTCCCTAGGCCTTAACGGTGGTGATTGAGTGTCATGTGAGATGATAAATACATTTGAGTCTAATAATATGTAGTTTAACCTAGTTTGGTTGTGTTCTATATATATTATTATATTTTACGATTTCATATAATCTACTTCCTGAGTTGGGCAGGCGATCGACGCCCAGCTATTTTGGGTATGGATGTTTTTCTCAATATCTAGGTAGGTGAGGGAATGGATAGCCAACTTCCCCCCTCTTCCCCAATATATCTTAAACATTTCATGATGTATAGGAATATCTAGGCTATAATAGATTAGGGTACAGGGTTTGTGGCTACACAGGCTGGGATGACTCTTAGTTTTATTATACATGTATCTGTGGGTTGTAGTGGCTTGAGGTTAGAGCACATACTTGTATTCCAGATGCAGTGAATGTGGTTTCCTATAAGCGTGCTTGCGTGATCTATAATGGATTGAGGTATAATTCATGTTACTTGGGATGTAGTGTCTTTCAGACTTACTACTTGGTTATGGATGATATGATGACAATGAGGCTATGATGAGCTACACGGGATACATGATGAGATGTGATAGGTTTTTATGAGGTGCAATATGACTTATGGAAGGGATGAGAGAACATGGTGTTTGAAATTGAGGCATGAGAGTGACAAACTAGTGGAGAAGTGGATGTGGGGTACCTTTCTTACATATATTTTTTGATATGGAAATGCCTACATACACGCGTTACTTAGTGAGAAAGCCTTAGTGGGGATGCGATATAGTTTTACTTATTTAGGCAATGAGTTAGTTTAATTTTTTTATTCAATGGGATTTAGTATGCCTATTTTATATTTTCATGAGAGATTTCAAGGATAATCCTACTAATTATACATGTATGCTCACCCATGTATATATAAACTTTTTTTTAGGTTTACATGAGTTGGTTGGTGAGTGAGTTTGGCGTTACTATCTCAAAGTGGTTGTTTGGGAGTTGTCGAGTTCATGGTCATTTCCTAGGGTTTTCTTCAGTATTTCCAATTATTTTCCATTTTGTATGACATTACATTCACATATTGAGATGGTTTATTTATCTATGTGATGGTGTTGATTAGCGGTTTAATCTTATATCTTATCCTTAAATTTTATAAAAGAGGGTATTACCTCCCATTTGTATGCATTCCATACCATCAATGCTAGTCACCAACCCATGACCTATTGGAGGAAAGCTTCGGGGGTCATCCCTATCTTCACTATTGTGCCAGTGGAGGAGGGGGGGGGGGGGGTTGTGACATTATCTATATAATAAAATAATTTTTTGACTTATTTATCTTCTCATATTTACATATATTCATAGTTATTTATTATTTTAATTACTAATTTTAAAAAATATAGTTCAACTAATTATAATATAAAATATAACCAAATTATTTAATAAATTTTAACATTTATTTTATACTTTCATATTTGTATTTTTTTATTACATTGGAAAATTAATTTTAATTTTTAAAATTTATACATTAAAAAGTTAGATAATAATTATAATTTAATTTAAAAAATATGAAGTTGTTATTAATTACTTTATTTTTTTTGAAAATTATAGCGGTATAAAATATAAAATAAAATAAAATTATTTTTAGACTTATTTCATATAATTATACATTTATATAAGTTTTTATCACATTGTTAAATTTAATTTTGTGTTTTATTATTTTGTATTATTTTATTATTTTATTTTTTAAATGGAGGATAGAAGACCAATCCATTGATCAATAGATTCATTAGAATTGATTGATATTGATAGGTTTATTACATTTTTTTGACCTTTATCGAGTCTGTGGAAAAAATTAGATAGAGTTTATATCACCTAGATTGATGTTAATAGCATTTTAAATGTAAGGCGTTATGTTTGCATTAAATTTCTCAGTGGTTTATTATCTTTTGATACTACCAAGTTCTTATTAGGAGTTGATAACAAATTGAAATTAGGACATAAAGTCAATTTGGATCATTTCCCGATGGAATCATAACTAATTTTCCTCATGATATCATTCATACACATGATGTGTTAGCAAATTGTATAGTCAAATCTAAACATCCATTTACTTTATCTAAATTATCATATTTTCACTGACAATTTAATTGGATCATGTAGTAAAATTTCATGAAATTTTCAAGAAAAACAATTATATGAATAATTTTAAATACCCTTTTTATGATTATTAATAAGATTAGTGTCATATTAAATGACTCAATGAATATTGTATATTTGACTTTTGACCATTGTAAATCAAACCAATTATATAAACATTAATTGATTAAAAATAAATCAATGATTTTTTATTTAAATATACTGACCATGAAATTCATTATGGATCATATTGTGATAAGTATTATATGAGTGGAATTTACATCAAAATATCGTTCAATAATTTTATATAATGTTTCTTTATTATAATGTTTTCACATATCATTTAAAAAACACATTAAAGATACCTATTTCTAGAAAATTATTTCACATTTTTTTATTATACTTGTATATATAATTATGTGGATGAAATAATTTAAAAAATTACAATTATTAAATTTTATATTACACACATACAATTTAATATATGTATATATCATAATCAAAATATTAAATTCCATAAATTACCCAATGAAGTTGACACTCATTGGAATTTAACTTTATATTATATTATTTAAAAAAAAATAAAATTATCGATTTATTATTCCAAATAACCAGTTTACTTGATGAAATAATCATTTTAAAGAATAAAAATAGGTCAAAATATGATTATATTAATTTTTATTAATTTTTTTTGAAAAATTATCCAAAAAATTTATTAAATCTATTCAACCACCTCATATTGAGTATTACAGAATATTAAGCCCATAGAGAAGATATCCTAAGAGGGGTATGGATCATGGCTTGAAATGTTAATATACATTTAACATCATTACCCCACTAGATATTGTCTATATAATTGGTTTATCACCTTTTCTCTTATTCAACCACCTCATATTGAGTATTACAGACTATTAGGTCCATAGAGAAGATATCCTAAGAGGGGTACGGATCATGGAATGAAATGTTAATACACATTTAACATTCATTACCCCACCAGATATTGTCTATATTATTAGTTTATCACCTTTTCTCTTAACTTTTATATTTATATGAAAGTAAAGTAGAGAGTACTAATATAATACAAAAAATTACCTAGTTCACCCCCAATGTGTAGGTCTACCTAATGAGAAAGTATGGTTTATTTTTAATCTTACTCCAATGAATAATCCTAATTTAATACAATAATCTAGAGGGATTCACTCTCTATCAAGGCACACAACCCTTTACCCAATCCTTTTATCTCTTTTGACTCACACATATTTTTTACTCACATTCATTAAAATATCCCTAAAAAAGATAATACTTTGAATTAATGGATTAGTAATGCAATCCACTTACTCTTTACAACTTGGTTATATCCTTATCTTCTTTTCTCTAAAATATCATATATGTAATTATATACATGTTTTATTCTTCCACACTTTTATTTATCGCAACACCATCTTATTATATGGAATATATGACACAAATATATGCCTTCTTAAAATCTATAAAGATCTTTTCCATGCGTCTCTTTATAAAATTTTATTCAAATATCTATTAGAAATTTCCTTAATAATATAATGTAATAACCCAAGATAATCTTACAAATTTCCATATCTGATTGATATAGGAAAAGAAAAACAAGGAAGCAGATCAACTAAACTATGTGATTTTGAATCATTATGTTATGGTTATCCATTAGTTAACATGAAATACCAAAAATAATTTCTAAAAAATCACAGCTTCCAAAAGAAAATCACTAGGTTCCCATCTTTGGAATTTTATTTCCATGTAATTTTTCCATCTACCATGATATTATTTCATGTTTTCCATTATTCTAATTATATATACATATTTTCCTAGAAAATAATATCCGTACTATTTCATTACTTTATTATTTTGGAAGTTCCATATAGGTATTGGTATTGGTATCCCATTTCCACTAATAATGACATTAAGCCACAACATTATTTAGAAAATGATTTTACTCATTAAAATTACTTAATATCCTTCAATAATATCCATCAACCAAGACAAGAAATTTTACACTGGGAAGTGTTTTTATATAAATTTAATACCATCCTAAAAGTTCTTCTAGATACCTCCAATCATATATACTCATCCTATAAACTTTATATATTTTCTCTAAACATTTATCATCTATAATTTTATTAACAAAAACATCTGGATTTTTTTTACAAAGTTGGTCTAAAAAATAGCCCACTTTGGGTTTGTTAGTAACACATCATTCAGGTCTACCAAAAATAACTCAAGAGAAAATAAAAATTTAAAGAAATAAAATAACTAATAAATCAAACTCTTCTTCGCTAAAAATATGTGATCTAAAATTTATGTAGGTAATGGGAGTGATTAAATGAATCTCAATAACATTCACGAATTAAATATATTTTACCTAAAAAAATTCATTTCAAAGTTACTTCATAAGAATTTATGTTTCTTGATACTGGTTTTCAGTATTATAACCTTTATTGTCCTTAAATATTTTAGTAATAAACTCTAAATTTCATGAAACATTCTCCAAAAATAGTTTACTGTCACTTCACTACTACATTCTTTTAGCAATAGATAAATCCATTTGTCTCTTATACTATATATACAATACAAAATCACTCTTAAATTATTATCTATTTTCCTCTACTTTACTATATTTATCCCCCCTTTTGAGAATAAACCCAAAGGTTATTACTTCACCAAGTTCAACCTTCACATGTTAATAAACGTTATTTTAGTAGGTACCATATGTAGGGGGGGGGGGGGGTCAATTCTTTCAATTCTAAGAAGAGTGTTAAATTAAAAGGTTCAATATATAACTTTAAATAATTCTCTTATAAGTTCTATTTTCATTAAAACATCAATTTTATCTATAGCGGGTAAGCACACAAACTTTAAAACAGTTTTCTCCAAAATTTCGGTGACAAAATGGTTTTAAATATCAATGTGAATTTTACTTATGTACTATATTTTATTTGTTACAATATTTATGGAATTAATTATTTCAAACAAAATTGAGATAGTTTTATAATATTTTTCACTCACATCATCTATTTTTCTTCATCCAAATCAAATGTGTACATGTTTGAGTTTCAATTACATACTCTACTGATATTATGCTATGTAATAAATGAGAACATACACACACACATCCATTTATTATTATTATTAATTAGATTTTATTTTATATTTTATATAACTTGATTATAATGATAAAAAAAATAAAAAAAATAAAAATGTCAACATAATCATTCTTTCATTATTACATTAAAGGAAGATACAAATAAAATATAAATATTATACCAAACTTATAGGATTAATATTTATAGTAAATTTAGATAAACATCATAACTATAAGAAATAACTCTCTTGGATCAGATTCCCTAACAAACATCATACCAATTTGAAGTATGGTATAAGGGAATACTCTTATAATACATGGAATTTATATTTTGTTAAGATGAGAAGTATTATAGGAATGAATATAATTTATGGGAAGTTATATAGGTTATTTATATGCTATATGATAATTGAAAATTCTTAAGGGTACTGCTAGAAAAGTAACACAATATTTGGAATTGTAATATAGTTGTTATGAATAAGTTCCATTACACTAAAACTATTTTCATTTAATATTTATATAATACATAAATTTTAATTATTTATGAATTTATTTTAATAATATGAATATAAAATTTTGAATAATCACATAAAAATTATGTAATGGTGACCTTTTGATTTTTTGGAAACCTTTGAATTATTGGTTAAGTATTAAAATATGGAATGTGTATATGGTATACAGTATGCATATATTATGGTTTAAAAATATGTAATAATAATAATTATTTCTTGCATAACTTATAATATGTTTTATTTGTCAGAATATTTTTTTAAATTGTTATACATAACTTATGTGACATAGTGAAAAGTTTAAAGGCATAAAACATATTTTATTCCATTAAAACCTATTTTGATCCTTTTTGATGCATTGTTTATTATTTAAAATGAATATCAGGTTTTAAGTGATTTAAGGTAAATAAAATAACTCGGTTTGGTAATACAAAACCATGTGCGGAAAACCATTTTTGAATTTTTAAATAAGAATATTTTAAATCCAAGATTCAATGTTTTCAATCAAAAATTAATAATTTAATCTCAAAATTTAACTATAAATAAAACTCTATTCACAAAATTATATTCAATAAAAATATAGTTATTATTGTTATTATTCCATATTATCTCTAAACTATCTCTTTAAAATGTTTCTAATCTGTCAAGGATTTCTCTCTTAAGTTTCTAAGAAATATCTGACTAGGGTAAGGGTTTCCTCTCTTTCTCCCTATTTCTGTCTTATTTTAATTTTTTAATAAACTTTTTAAATTTCATTTTCATACTTATTAAAGATTATATATCTATGTTAGTATGAATTATTTCATGTAATATTCATAATATTTATACAATTACTCTATTTAAATAACTCTCCTGCATTATTAAGGTTACTAGAATAATTCTTCTTCATTTTAATAATACCCTTTCACATTTAATTATCCAAATAATTATGTATGTCATGTATTTGTGGTATTATGGGAATTAGAATTATAATAGGGATACTCTTTTAATATTAGTAATAGATATATCTGGTTTAACCATTATAGGGGTTCGAACAATACTACTCCTCATATTTTCACATATAAACATTTGGTACCAATATTACATGTGTTTGGAGTTCTTTCATAAAGGGTTTCATATCCCCAATGAAAATAAAACATATGGGTTACATAATCCTAATTTTATAGGGAATTAATCAATTATTTCCTTTTTCATGTATTATTGTAATCCATTGTAAATTATTATACATTAACATGGATAAATTTTCAATCAATACTTTTATCATAATGGGATTATTATTGATCTCCTCAATAAAATTATTATAAAAATCCTTTGAATCATGAGATTAAATTAATCCATAATTATCTCTATTATGAATACCCATTAATTTAAGGTCAATCTAATCTATATCTACCATCTATTTATTGTGAATTTCCATAAAAAAATGCCCACTCCCCTTATTTATGAGTCAAATTTTATGATTATTCTCAAGTGATGAATGTTTTATATAATGTGATCATATATGTAATTTATTTCAATAATTACATTATGCAATGGATAAGTTATATTATGGGTGAGCCCATAATTATATATTCCCACAATACATTGGGTAATGTTTTATATTTAGAGATACTATGTATGTGGCATGATTATAATACTGTGATATTAGAGGGTATCCATGTCATAAGAACCATTAAAATACCTTGAAATTTAGAGGTAGAATTAAAAAAAAATATTTTGATAACATGTTTACATTGTTTAATTATCAAGAATTACTTATGTATCATGTTTATTAATGACTGATCCAATTATTTATGATTATATCATTCTCTAACTCATTTTTATGGAGGAATATTCTTCAAAACACTATAATATTATTATCTTACCTTTATTAGGTTTTTTATCTCATATTTTTTCTCATGTAAAATCCTTAAGATTAGTAGAATACTATGAAGGGCTGAACATATATGGATCATGAATTCATCCAAAGGATTATTAAATAAAATTTATATAATATTTTCCCATTTATTGTGTTTTTAGATTCTAAATATACTAAAATTATGATTATTGGATTTTATGAATGTAAAAATATTAATGTTATGTATTTTATGATAAAAAAATATAACACTAAATTTATAAGTGTGGGTTTGGGGTGGCACATATTAAGTGATATGTTTCATATTTTTTCTCATTCATGAGGTACATTTTCTTAAAAAAAAAATCACATTTAGATTTAGATTTCCAATCATCCACTGAACAAGCTCAATCCTCATTAATAACAGTCATAAACTTCATTCGATTGTTTATATCATAAAAAAATAATCCACTATATATTTGATGTATCTAAGTATTTTATACACTTAGAATATGTGATTCTCCTTTAGATCACTTTGGTAAAATTTTAATTGGCATGTATAAAACACAATATCAAGTCACGTTTCTATCAAATAATGTATACTTACAATGGTTTGTTCATAATACATAATTTTCAAATATTTTATACCATTATAATTTGAGATATTTTTAATTATTGCAATTGGTGTCAATATCAACTTGAAATCTTCCATGTAAAATCTTTTCAATCCTCCTTAGTATATTTATTTTAAGAGATAAATGTTCCACAAGGAATTTTTATAACTTTATACCATGGGAAAACATGATCTTACCAATTAGAGACAATTTAAAAACACTTTTCATCATCTCAAAAAACTTCTTATAGCTTGATTATTTTGATTCATCAATTTCATATATATATATACTAACACTATCAAACTATTTTCAAATCATTTATTTATATAGAAGTTGTTTTAATCTCTTTCATGATTAAATCAAAACTTATTTTATTAATACCATACAATTATTTACCAATATTATATATAGATTCCATTGTTTTCATGTTCAATACCTATCTATAAAATTTATAGATAACTATTATTATAGAAAACCATTAAATAAAGATAATTTCAAATCCATTTTATTGATTCTAGATATCCTTAGTATAATAATTTCTAGAAATATCCTAAAGTCCCATGTAATGATATTAATGTGATGGTATGTTTTTTTGATTTTTTAATTTTCATTTTCTATGTTTTGTTTTGGAATTATTATGTCTTTTTTTGGATAAAATGTTGTGGTTTAGGGGATCGAAAATTGTTTAGGTCATGTAAGTATCTAGGAGTAGGTATAATAATCCCCTAGGGATTTCTTAAGATGCATTTGAATCCTTAATTTTCTAAATTAATGGAATTTGAATTGGTTTTGGTAATAAAGAATATAATAAATTAAGAAATTATAGTGTAACTCAGTGGGGTAAAGTTTGGATTGAATAAAAAGAAATTCCTCACATATTCCATGTGTATTTAAGTGTGATAAGGTAGTGTGGAGAGTTTTGGGACCCATTTTTTGTGAATGGATTCAAAACCAATGAAAAGATGAAATGTATCTTTTGTTAGTAGGAATGCATGATTTTCATGAATGGTTATATAACTATGCCTATCTTTTAAGGTATTGTCACATGGTTAGATTTATAGTTATTTAAAATGAACTAAAATTGTACATCCTAGTAAATTTGAGAAATTTCAGGCATTAAAAGTGGAAAATTATTGGACATGAAATATATTCTCGTCCAATGTATACTGAGTTATTCATAGTAGATATCATTTCCACTCTTTCTACGTTATTTTTTGGTCAATAAATTCTTGATCCATCAATAACTATGTTTTTCTCTTAACAAATCTAAGGATTGTTGAGTATCTTTCACCATATTCCAATTTTGGTTGATGGTGATTCATTTAGAGCCTTATTTTTACCATTATCATAATATTTGTAATTTTATACTATTTGGATTTGAATCAGATGAGTATTCTCATCAGTAAGATCCTTTATAACATAAGGTAGGTGGTTCTTATAATAGTCATTAACTATATGTGTGTTTGGGTGTGTTGGTGGTTGTATGAATGATAAATTTGATGAGTGGGAATTATAAAAGTGTCTTAGGTATCTTAAAATTAGGGGTATGAATGATAAAGTCTATATAGGCCATGGTGGACATTCCGCCAAGACTAGATCAATATTTAGTTCATTTGAAACCCATTCCAATTATTAGTCCATAAAGGGATATTGCATGAGAAATTTGATAGGGGTATCCAAGCTTAGTTAAAATTGATAAATGAACTAACATGATCTCATGTGATCATGATAAATTATTGAAAAGGTTCGGGAAAATTCTATATGATCTCATGGGCATTAGGCTAAGGGATGGGAAATGAGGCCAAATTTGGAAGGATAGAAATGTGGTTGGGTAATTATTTTCCAAATTAATTGATTAATTTTATTCCCTTATGATGATATTATTATATCTGTGTACTCAAATTTATAATTACAACTCAAAAGGTATATGTGGTTATGTGAGTTAGGAAAGGGGATGTAAGGTTATCCAAAAGGGATATTGAAAAATTTAGGCTGATTAATGCCTTATTGATTGAAAAGTATGGTTATTCATGTATTAATGCTATATTTATTGATTTATGTGATATGATCCATATATGTTACATAAATATGAAAAATGTGATAAAATATGGTTATGTTACTGTTGAAATAGTGGGTTCCCTAGACCCAACTATTCAATGCTATAGATTACCATATAGTGTATACAATTATCTATACATGATGTCATCTTACCATTATAGTGTAGGATTTTCTGCATCCACTATTTAAATGTTAATGTCCAAAGATTAATTATTGTATCGAAAAGTTATAGAAGTTCCCAGGATATAATGAGAACCTCAAGATACTATGACATTAATCTTAAATATATGTTCTATAGTCTAGATACATCTTACTGATTGGACACAGTGGATATTTTACTATCAGGTGCTGGGGGCTCATAAGTATTGAGACTTATTCTCATGAAGTTCGCACTTAGTGATCTCTAGAAGTGAGATCATGAGGACTGACTCGCCAATAGGAACACCACATGTTTCAGGTGTCATTGGATGTTCTAATCTACGATCATGTGTAATGGTCTCCTGACTTGAGATCATTACCAATGTATATCATTTTATTTCACACTTTGATGAAATATGAAAACCATGGAGATGAAGTCGTGGAAAGGTAGTTTGTGTTGGGTGCGTCATTGGTGGCATGACATTGGTTGAATGGTCAAGAAAGGATTTGTTGCTTCCGAGTTATGGAAGTAATATATCTCAAGCCATGTTGATATGGATGGAACTACATTTATAAGACCATGGTCAGGACAGTCGAGGGTAAATCTGTCCAGTTACATCAACAAACAACAAATTAAGAAAAGGGCGATGACACAAGAGTGCGTCCTGCTTTATGATATATTACTGATAAAGAGATTATATTACACAGTGCGTGTTTGTAGGTTGGTTGTCGCTACTATGACAATCCTTATCTCTTCAAGGGCCATGATGGGTTGCTAGATCCCACTCTTGGTTTGTGAATACTATTCACTATTGTCAAGATAAGGGCCTAGAGGGTCACACACAATAGTGTATTCAAGAATCTGCCCTATTCAGTTGAATAGAAGTTTTGGACATAGTGGGCCCCGCTATAGGGGTCTGGGATTTATCCAAAATTAAACGATCACCAATGAAATAAATAAAATCATATTATTCAAGTTTAGAATAATGAGTATTAAATTTATTTATTAAATGTATTTATGAGTTTTAGTAAATACATAAAAAATATTAATTGACGAATATTAAATTATTAAATCTTCAATTAATATTTATGGGAGCGACGAGTCTAGATAATGACTCTATTATTATCGAGTAATATATTTTAATATATCACAAGTAAGTGATAATAATATTTATGACTCAGTTTAGTAGTCATAAAATGCCATTGATAGTGCGTTAAGTATTCGGGGGCCGGGTTGGCATTTCCAGGTAATTAATTAACCACTATAAATATTAGAGGAGAGGATATTTTTAATAATTATTCATGGCACTTATCTCTCTTCTATTCTCTCCCATAATCTAGAGAGATAGGATCTGGATCCAAGGAGCTTGGATAGAGCTCTCTCTCGTGCATCGCTAGCGAAGTGATGCGGTGATCGTTGGAGCATTGAAGGCGTCATCGCAATTCCGCACTAGCACCCGGATTACAATGAATGGCGCTCCCGCAGATTCCTTGAAGCATGTGTGAATGATCTAGAGGAATTCGACTTCAGATTCTTCAAGCAATGATCACCAATGACGAGCATACGTCATGTGCGACTTCAGATCTAAACCAGGTATTTTTATGGTTTATTTTTGTGCTTAAAAACCCTCCACGCAAGATCCTCAGATTTAATTCGGATGCTCTTCACCGACGTCGACAAGTTTACATTGATCGTCGGTGGAATTTTTTTAAAACCCACCTGTTTGGGGCTTCTGCTGCACGCCCGATTCCAAAAATTTGTATCAGAGGGATCACGTTTCGATTTTAAGTCAAAAAAAATTAAATCTGCATTAAACATCGTAGAGGGCGTTGATACCATCCCAACACCGTAAACGGAATCTGAATCAGACATCGAATGGCTATTCTGCAGCCATCCGAACTTTCAAATTCGGATTTGAGAGTGATTTCCAGTGGTGTTTTGTATTTTGACCAGAAATCCTGTGGCCAAAATACTCACCAGAAAATCATTTTTGTTTGATATTGATTTCTTAAAATTAATTGAATTATTATAATAATAAAAAAATTATTTGGTTTTATTATAATAATAATAATAATTTTATTTTGATAATAATATTAATTACATTATAATAATAATATTATTAAATTAATATTATTATTTTTCCTAAATCCTATACAATTAGGATAGAGAAAAACACAAAAAAGGGGAGGGGAAGGACTTGCTTTGCAAGTCTTTGTTGTTAAAAATAAAAAAAGGGTGGGGGCAAGAAGACCTGCAAAAGCAGGTCTAAAGAGTTAAAAAAAATATAAGGGAGGGAGGTGACGACCTACATGTGCAGGTCGTGAATTTTTTTTAAAGAGGGGGGGGGGACTAGTAGGTGAAGAAACAAAATAATAATAATAAAAAAAATAGTTTTTTTAGGGGGCTGAAAGGCCCCCCACTGTTTGGTATTCCCACGGAGGCGCACCACACGACGACCCCAACGACTGCATCCTCCCTACCTGCTCCAATGAGCAGGCACCGCCGCACCAGCCAAGCACTGCACTAGGACCAGCCAGTACCCCGACACCCTGGGGGCTCTCACCAGGCACCTCCTCCTCGCTGCAGCGTGCAGGCACCACGCTTCAACGGCCCTTCCCAATGTTCCCCTCCGTATGCAGAGCGAATCACCCTAGGACCATAGACACCTCTTCCTCAATGCAGTGGTAGCTCCCCACTCCACCCATCCCTCCCCGAGATGCTCCCTCTCCAAGATCAGCACCTCATGCAGATGCCAACCGCTTGCTTCGACCTCCTCCCCACCACACTGGACCTCCCCATGTAGCATGCCGCTAGCCAGCCCAGGCTGAAGGACCCCTGATTCCAGCCAGTTCAGCTCTAGGCTACCTGATTGCCATCGTACCAAATCCTCCCTTCTCCAGTGAGGCTCATCCAATTGTTGAATTATGCACCGGCGAAACCAGACCCGTGAGCTTCCCCACTGCCGCGCGACCCTCCTATGGTTGGGATCTCTAGGACCGGACCCAACCACCTTGTTCCGGCCGCCACCCAGTCCTCCTAGTGGGGAGGTAACATGCGCTACCTCGGAACAGGCCCGGGCAGGTCAGCCTAGCTCAGAATGGGCTTAGGAAAACCTGCCCATCCTGAAATGCCCCTGCACGGGGTTGGTATAGCCCGAACTAGGCCTAAGCGGGTTCGCCCGGACCCGCATAGGCCCTGCCCAGGGTTTATGGGGCTCGGGTATTTTGAATCAAAAGTTAATTAATTTAATTAATTTAATTTTGGTTCAGAATTAAATTAATTAAATATTAACTTTGGTTTATAATTAATGTGGTGTAATTAATTTATTTTGTGATAAATTAAATTAGTTAATTAATTTAATTTTAGTTTTAAAATTAAATTAATTAAATGGGACCGAACGACGTATTAATATTGAATTAAAATTAGAGTGAAATTTTAATTCAATAAAATTAATGCCCTCAAGTTTATTTTAATACAAGTTTAATTTTATTCTGCATTTATTTAATATATGTGAGTTTAATGTGTATATGACTGATCATGAGCTGAGACTGACCAATGCATGTTTGGTTCATTTTATTTATTTATTATTTATTTATTGCAATGGTTTTGTAATAATTAGTTTTACTAAATAGAAGACGATCTGCGTGTCGTCTCAAGGGTTATTATATGTATAAGAGCCTACATGCCCATTTTTTGAGTTGTATATTTTACTCCCTGAGATCCCCTCGCATGCGTGCAAGTAATGTTGTATAATGACGAGACGACAAATGACGCACTTCGCGCTAAGTGATGGCGACGCACCAGACAGGAGTTGGATGCATTGGATGAGAAGACGTTGCTATTCAAGTTGCAAACCACGAGACTAAAAGGTACTTACCTCCTAGGGTTTTGGTTGGTCCGTTATTCACTCAACATATCAACCAATAATACCGGCTCATGATCAGGTTGTTCATTTTATTTCCACATGGTTTATTATTTTTTGAATATGTAGTTATAATGCGATCACATAGAATAATAATAAACAGGCATGCAAGATAAAATGAACATGTGACGCGATGATTTTTCTATTTCATGCATGGTTAGCTGTGAGTGTGATCACATAGTACGTGCTTATAAAAAAAATAGAAAAATGATTTATTTGGTCACACTAAAAATAATAAAACCCTAAAAAATATATTAAGTCAAAACAGCCTTCTATCATTCAAATTTGGACAAAACCAGCTGTTTGAGGTGCCGATCATGCCATTGCTGAGGGTGCCTCTTACTACTGGGGAGTCCTTATAAGAATGATGGGTCGAATTAACTAAAATTTCAGCAAAGAAATAGATAGCTTTTTGTAATTTTAGAGGCAAGCATTGAGTAAATCAAGTACTGATTTTAAGAAGTTGGGACTTCACTCAACAGATCAAGGAACCACAAGTTAAAGTGGTCGGCCAGCCAAAAGCCCACCTAGAACCCACCAAGTAGTGGCGTAGCTATATCTTGTAGACTATGAGGAGTGGTTCTGGTATCCTTTCCACTAGAATACTTTAGCAATAGAGTATTTCAATTCTAGTACAGAGGGTTCCTAGAATTTGATAAAATAGTGGGAGACATTTCATGATTTAAGTAATTAATCAAAAATGTCTAAACCGGTAATCAGATAAAAGGCACTCATCTTATAAAATTCTTTTTTGTAGAAAAAATGGCAAGTTATACCACAAGATTAAAACTACAATATTATAATGGAAAAATTAAATGTCTATACTGACACAAGAATCCATGAATAGTACATGCATGTACGCATAGTACTATGATATTAAAAACTCAAGGTGCCAGTATCCCCAACACTATTGGACTACCTCAAAAAGCGAGGGTGAAAATGCTTATAGGAGACTAATATACAAAGAATATAATAGTCATATCATTATGATTCAATCAATTTCTGGTGTCAGTTGCGGTGGCTACACCGGGACATGGATGATATAACATAAAGTATCATCTCCAAGATGTTTGCAAGGAGAAAGCGAAGCAATGATATGAATAAGGAGATCTTACTTCGACATGTGTAGATTGAAAGGTTGATCATGATCTTTAAATAAATCCCTTTCTCATATCATTTTCACCACTTTACTCAAGTCTCGTTTTAAGTTACAAAACGAACAAGTATTGAGTAAATGCTCCATTACATATCTAGGTAAGGTTCACCAAATGGATAAGAATAAAAGAAAATTTAGTTTTAATTATTATGGAAAATAAAATTGAAATACAATGTGGAAAGATAAAATCCATTTAATTCCAATGACACATTCATGACGTCCTTTAATTAATGAGGTATTAACAAAGGTTATTGCATTGCATATTATAAAATAATACAATAGAAGTTTAAAAGCAATAAACTGATTTAAAGAAGCAAGCTTCTACTTCTACATCATGCATATTCATCAATGTAATGTTTCATTTTACTACTTGGGTATTTAATTATATATGCTTTTTACATATGTGTATTTAAATACATTAACCAAGTAAGTATAGAAACATTACTAGAAGTCAGGTGTATTCTCCAAGTGGCTGCAAAAGGGTGATACCTAGTCCAGTGGTGAGAGGTACATGACTTCTCTAATTGCCAAGTGAAAGATTCGTGTTGAACTATTATTGAGAATAACCACAAAAATTAATCTCATGTGTAATTGGATGCAAGGACACATTCTTTCAGGTTTTGGAATGAATGTTGTTTTTGGTAAACTCAATCACTAGTTCAGTAATACATGAATCATAGGCAATTAGTGATGAATATAAATGTAAGACTTATACCCAGTTGTGACAAGATAATTCTTTGTCAAGTAATACTAAAAGTGGACGTCATGAATATACCAATGGTATTTAGGCTCGACATAGCTAAATACCTTTGGTATTATCAACATCTTTAGTTTGGACAAATGATCTTTTAAAAATGAAGGTATGTCACAAAGATTTTGGAAATATTTCAACAAGTAAGCATAAAATATTCCAAATATATGCTAGAGGTATGTATAATTCATAAAATTCCTTTAAGTAATTAAGGAATAATAAAGTGAAGCATGGTCAGAAGATGAGTTGCTTCAGGTTGGGATACCGAAGAATATCTCGACCAAGCAATCATGAATCATGATAATGTAGCGTGGACTAATTCCTAAACGCACATTACCTTATCGACATCATGAAATTGATGTTAATGAGGAGTATTGATGATAAAGTCCTACATATCAACATTGATCAACAAACATGTAGCATGGAGTAATTCCTAAACACATATGTTATACATCAAAATTTTGATGTAGGTAGTATCAATGTTACAACTTGTAGAAACTTCCATTATATGCTTTGAAAATAATGATGATATCCCACAACCATATGCCAACTATAATGAAAAATGGATATCATGCAAGTCATAGTATAATGTAAATCCATTATTTCATAAGGAAATGTGTTTGGATACAAATAGTTTGTTCAGATACAAACAAACTTTCATCAAGATAAACACATTGTGAATCTAAGGTACTTATCGTAACAATTGCTTAGGATATTACATAAATCCCTAAGATAGAAAAGTTGGTAGTCAAGTAATAGACTACACTTCTATATAAGGGTGCACATATATATTAGAGATAATGGGAGATATATTGACTAATGTTTTTTCAATGCTCATGATGCACAAATAGTCGGAATAGGAATTAGTTCCACAAGCGCATGTGGAATAGAGTATGTTCTAGAGACACATACTGCACAGGAAGGATAAAACCATGGTGATGGTTTTATATTCACCGCAGTTGGTGATCTATTATTCAATATGAATAATATTTACTACAAGAAAACAATATATGGAAATTAGCTAAAATTGACAAGACCAACTAAAATTCAATTAATGGATTCCATGTATCAAAGTGAAAAAGGGGCTTATTATTTTGAATACTACGATGGGTATTCAATAGAGTTGATACATGGATGGTACAAGCATAGTACCAATAAGGCTCGATTGGTTTGACCAAGTCGTTAAGCCTAAATCTGTCATAATTTTACTTATCATAGCTAATATCTATGATCAAATCATTTAGCATTGGATGTCATGACCACCAATCATGGATGGTGTCTATACGACACAACCAGAAAGGGATGTTCATGTCACATAATACTAATAAAGGTTGAAAATTACTGAAATCTAGTTTATGATTAAAGTAAGTAACATGATCATAGAATATACATTTAAAAAAATGTTTTACTTGTGTCTACCATAGGTTAGTGGGAGCGCTAAGGTTTTCCAATAAGAAATATGTTCGACAACATATGGAAAATAGACATTGGTCTCATATTTAGTTAAGGACAAAGTGAAATTTATTCTCCAATGATTGACTTAAAGTAGCAACCTAAGTTCTAGGGAATAGGATCTACTAAGGTAGATCTATAGGTTTCTTGGTCCTAGTCAATCGTGCATATAGTGACATTGTATTGATAAATACATGTTGGAACAATTCAAAGATGAATTTTTGCCTATGTCACATGGCACAATCTCTCTATGTTGACGTGTCTGTGACATGGGAAGAGATAAATGCGGTGAGTTACAATCCATACGTCGTAACTATGGATCAATCATGCATGCCATAACATGTACAAGAATTGATATTGACAAGTTATATTTTATACTAGGTAAATATAAGTTATATCCAGGAGCACTACAAGAGATGTAGTCAGAACTATCTAATTGTACTTCAGAAAGTACAAAAGATATATACATGGTAAGTGGAGAAGAAAGGATACTAGTTTTTGGGGATACGAACTAGTCTTCCCTAGATCAATGTGATCTAGTATTACAATTAGGCTAAAGGAGATGAGTGATTCAAGATCATATCATCCAGTGGTGGCCATACCTACAAGACTGAGAACATTGCAGCTTCTAAGATATCTAATAAGTAGTTAAATGCAATGATTCTTTCCAGTTCTTGGAATAGAACCTGGTGAGAAAAGTATTATCATAATGTAGATTATGATATTCTTACTATCCAAGATGTCAAGTTATGATAGTGGACAAAAAGGTATATACTCGGGATACCATTTCTTGAGAAGTTTTACTCAATGAGATAAGGTTGCAATAGCAGAATAACCATGTGGAAGAACTGGGGTGGACCCAGTAGCTAAAGTCATTACTCAACAAAAACATGATGTTGATCATGTGAGTAGCTAACAAGTTTGGTTAGAAAGTTGGATCTACTGAAAGTGGGAGTGTTGAAATAGTGGGTGCCCTAAACCCAACTATTTATTGCTATAGATTACCATATTGTGTATACAATTAGATATGCATGATGTCATCTTACCATTATAGTGTAGATTGTTCTACATCCACTATTGAAATGGTAATGTCCAAAGATTAATTGTCACATCGAAAGGTTATAACAGTTCCCAAGCTATAATGAGAACCTCGAGATACTATGAAATTAATCTTAAATATATGTTCTATGGTCTAGATACATATTACTGATTGGACCCATTTGATGTTTGACTATCAAGTGCTGGGGGATCATAAGCATTGTGACTTCTTCTCACGAAGTTCTAACTTGGTGATCTCTAGTAGCGAGATCATGAGGACTGACCTACCAATAGGAACACCACATGTTTTAGGTGTCATTGGATGTTCCTATATACGATCATGTGTAATGGTCTCCTAACTTGAGATAATTACCAATGTATGTCATTTGATTGCGTACTTTGATGCAAGATGAAAACCATGACAATGAAGTCATGATGAGGTATTTTGTGTTGGGTGCATCATTGGTGGCATGACTTGGTTGAATGGTCAAAAAGGGATTTGTCGCTTTTAATTTATGGAAGTAATATATCTCAGGACATGTTGATATAGATGTCAGTACCTTTATAAGACCATGGCCATGGAAGTCAAGGGTAAATCCATCCAGTTACATCAAAAAACAATAAATCAAGAAAATGGAGGTGACATGAGAGTGAGTCCTACTTTATGAGATATTACCGACAAAGAGATTATATTACACAGTGCATGTTCGTAGGTTGGTTTTCACTGCTGTGACAATCCTTATCTCTTCAAGGGCCATGATGGGTCACTAGATCCTGATCTTGGTCTATGAATACTATTTATAGTTGTTGAGATAAGGGCCCAGAGGGTCACACACAATAGCATATTCAAGAATCTTCCCTATTCAGTTGAATAGAAGTTTTGGACATAGTGGGCCCCGCCACAGGGGTCCTAGATTTTTCTAGAGTTAAATGACCACCAATGCAATAAATAAATTCATATTATTTGAGTTTATAATAATGAGTATTGAATTTATTTTTTAAATGTATTTACGAGTTTTAAGTAAATACATGAAAAATATTAATTGATGAATATTAAATTATTTAAGGTTCAATTAATATTTATGGGAGTGACGAGTTGAGTTAATGACTTAATTATTATCATGTAATATATTTTAATATATTACAATTAAGTGATAATAATATTTACGACTCATTTTAGTAGTCATAAAATGTCGTTGATAGTGCATTAAGTATTCGGGGGCCGGGTTGGCATTTTGGGTAATTAATTAACCACTATAAATATTATAGGAGAGGATATTTCTAATGAATATTCATGGAGATTATATCTCTTCACTTATCTCACATAATCTAGAGATATAGGCTTTGGATCCAAGGATCTTGGATGGAGCTCTCTCTCGTGCATCGATAGTGAAGTGATGCGGTGATCATTGGAGTGTCGAAGGCATCGTCGCAATTCTACGCTAGCACCTGGATTATAATGAACGATGCTCCCACAGATTCCTTGAAGCGTGTGTGGAAGATCTAGAGGAATTCGACTTCATATTATTTGATCAGTGATTTCCAACAATGAGTAGATGTCGTGCGTGACTTCAGATCTAAACCAGGAATTTTTACGATTTATTTTTGTGCTTAAAAACCCTTCACACGAGATCCTCGGATTTAATCAGGCTGATCTTCACCGACGTCGACAAGTTTACATCGATATTTGGTGGAATTTTTTTAAAACCCACCTATTTGGGGCTTCCACTACATGCCCGGTTCCAACAGTTACATCATGTATACCGAGTAATCTAATATGAGTAAACTTTTTTGTATCGTGTCTCCCAACTGATGTGATATAAGACAACTATGTTATGTTATATCTTCTAAATAATGTGATTCAGGTTGTATATGTTACATTTAATCCCTTGAAATGTTGTTACATGGTCCAACTATGTCACTTTGAAACTCTTAAGATGATGATTTCGCACAAGATGACCATGTTACACCATAGTTCACAATGTGAATTGATATAATTCTATATTACTATAATGGACATGAATGGCTATCCATAGCTAAAAATAGTAGGCTTAAACCATGTGATGTACTAGTAAGCACACAATGACTCACCTATAATGTGTATTGAATATTATATATTTGTTATAACACAACATTCTTTATTATACATACACTCATGTATATTATTAAAAATGTTAGGTGCCCATTGGTGGCGTCTTACTGAGTTTTATACTCATACCCTACACATGAACCCTGGTATATGTGAATGCATCATGGATTATAACATAGGTAAGGGATTATCATATGCACCTTGATAGGTGGTTGAGCTATTAGTAGATTGATAGACGCTAGTGGAGACTCAAGATCAGAGATAGATCATGCACTTTTGGGTTATAATTTCTTCAAAATTTTTATTTATTCTTTATATGTCACAAAATAAGTTTGACCCACCAAATGAGATATTTATGCATGAATATATGGAATTATACAACATTACATAATGTGTATGGTAATATATTTAATTTATTATTACGATAGACCATATTTTGTGATTCCACACCGGATACTTATATTGTTATTATTATTATCCAATCATTTATTGTTATTGATGTTATTTGATATATAAATTTAGGGTATATTGATCTACAATAATGGATTTTTGAAACCCTTGGGATTATTATCTATCCTTTGTTAATCAGGTAGAATAATTGAGGTATTGTAGAATCATGGTCCAAGTATGTAGTCTGGGGTATTAAAAAATGCCAACAGAACTTGGAAAACACATTTATAGTGGAATTATAAGTTACCCAAGTTATGGAATTATTTTTTTACCCATGGTTTCGGGGGGGGGGGGTGTATAAAATCATTATAATTTTCATGTAGGTTTATATGAAAATTACATAAATGTGTGATTTTAAAACCTTAGTGGAACATTCTTTAATTAAGTGAAACTAATAATTTATTTAATGTTTATTGGTGGTAGGTTAATTAACCGGACTATTGGAAACTCTTTATGATTGATACTCTTTAAAAAGGTATATATGTTTTGTGGATATAGTTTATATGATGGATTGTATCATGATTGTGAGAGACTAGGATATGTGATGGAATGAATCATGAATGAATACTTCTTAGGACATGTCAACATATATGAGGATGTTTAATTGGGTTAGGCATGAAATACTATGTATGAGAAATTATAATACTTATGACATTCCTAAAGAAATGATAATCATGGTAAAATAATAGGTGTGTTATTTATTATGTGTTGATATAATTGATTTAAATTGTTATAGTTAAATAATTATTAATAAAAGTTCAGAATTGTAGATATAATACCCATGAATCATTGAGAGGAATGTTCAAAAGGTGAAAAAATCATGATTTTTAGTGGTGTATCTAGAGATTCTATTGAATGATAATCTCACAGTGGCTTTACTTCAGGTGTTTTTTTGAAATAGATAGGGCACTTCAATGTAGTGAGGATAATCTAACCAACTTCACCAAGGAGTTTCACATTCAAATCCACCTATCTTCCAAGGAAATGTGGGATAGTAGGGCATGAAGTAGTGGATCAATATGATCCACATGATATTTGAGATTATTTGTACCTTAGATAACCAAAATATGAGGCAAGTGATCTATATGATTGGGAGACTAGTGCGAAGCTAGCAAGGTATTTTGGTTCAGTCCAAGAAGCATGGGGACCTCTCCTAGGATACATTTTAACTGATTTTATTTGAGTGTTTTTTTTCTATAAAGTATGAGGATGGATAAGGCCTAGAATGTTATGTTAATTTAATAGGGGGTGTATACAATGCGATTTATTGATTTGTTATGGTATACACCAGTGTTGGGAGGAGATGAGACTTATAGTATTGAGAAGTTTTTTAAAATGAAATTTTTTAATGTGTTTTCAGTTAAAAATCCCTCACATTTAATTCGATAATGGTAATTAATTTAATATGTTAATAATTATATTGTATGTTTTATTTAATGTGATCATTTGTATTATTTGTTTACCACTTCTCATGTGTTAATGTTTATCATGTTTTATATTTTAGTGTTTAATTTTATTATCAAATGTGAAAAGTGTATTATTATAGTGTTTTGTTTTATTTAAATGTGATCATATGATATGCCAATATTTTATGGTCATATGATTAGATTTAATGTTATAATTTTATAACACATATTTATTACATCATGTTTATCTATTTAAATTATTTTTTTCTCTCATTTATATTTCCAATATACATATTTTTATACACACACACACACAATACCATACACCCAAATATATATATTATATATTGCATGTAAAATGTATCTTATTCATTAGATCAGCTTCTACTGACCTATTTTTTCTCATTTTCACAAAATCACTTCATCTTCCATGGTAGTACATCAGCACACTATGAACTATTTAAATGCATGAAGCTTCATCAAAAATCTTTACTCATATATTCATGAATACTCTATACATATTTGACCATGAAACCATCAATTTTCTTGTCTATGTGTTGTTTATTCTTTCATGCATTACTAGTCTCTTTATGCCTAGTTTTTCATCTCCACAGAGGCAACTTTGACCATGCAGGTATGGATCATTCATGACAACATGTTTTGACCATGAACAACATATACTACCTTTATCCAACCACATGAACTACCACAAATCGACCCTTTAACAACATGAAAAATGGGCTTTAACAGTGATAAAAAAGCATTGTTGTCCTAAGCACTGTTAAAAGGGGGAACCCTTTATCAGTGCTAAAAAAGCAATGATAAAGCAGGACCTTTATCATCGCTTTTTATAATGCTGATAAAGGTAACCCTTTATTAGCATTTTTGTTAGAATTGATAAAGGGGGGACTTTATCATTACTAGAAATAATGTTGATAAAGGCCCTACTGTTGCAATGCACTGTTTGAATTATAGTACACTGCAGGAGTAACCAATATATGGAAAATTCATAATTTAATTGAAGTGATTTTTATAATGATGATAAAGTACATCCTTTATTGGTGATTTTTTTAGCATTGATAAAGGGGGGCCTTTATCATTTCTAGAAATAATGCTGATAAAGGCCCTACTATTGTAGTGCACTATTTGAATTATAACACACTACAACAACAACCTATATATGATAAATTCACAATTTAATTGAAATAAAAATTATACCACAAATACATAAAAAACACTATATTATATAATTTTTGAACAATGTTTTGTACAATTACATTAGAAAGTACTATCACAAAAATTAAAAACATCAATGTTTAATTATCTTTGGAACCCGAACCCCTCTAAAAAGAACACGATCATGGTATCAGTTGACGAAAAAACCACCAAAACTATTTCAAAATAATTCACCTATATAAGAAAACAATTCTTATGTCAGTAATACTATAAGTAAATAAATTAAACACAATATGAAACAATACATGAATAAAATGTTGATTTTAAATAAAAGGACACACTTAGAGTCATACTAGTCACATCGTGCATCAGATTGAGGTGGGTATAATTCCTACACATCAAAAATGACTTATGGATCATTTTAATAAAGTATAAAAACAATATGAATATGTTTTCTTGGTTTTGAGTATGTCACTTGTCTTTTTTACTAAAATATCATTTTAAACTAAAAATACACACTTTGAGTCATACTGGTCATATTGTGTGTCAGTTTGGTGTGAGACTAATTCTTACACATCTAAAATGACTTATGAATCATTATCATAAAGTATTAATACAACCTGAGCATGGTTTCTTGGTTTTTAGTGAGTGACACATGTTTTGAACTAAAATTTCAATTTCTGGTTGATAAAAAACACTTTGTGTCATACCAGACACATCGTGAATTAGATTGAGATATGGATGATTACTAAATTTCAAAAAATTAATTGTATATTATTGTTCTAAAGTATAAAAACAATCCAAATGGGTTTTCTCAATTTTGATTATGTCACTTTTCTTTTTTAATAAAATGCCAATTTTAAATAAAAAGACACACTTAGAGTCATACTGGTCACACCATGAATTGGATTGAGGTATGGTTGATTTATACATGTTTTAAATGACTTATAGATTGTTTTCCTAAAGTATCAAAACAATACTAATGCATTTTCTTATTTTTGAGTATGTCACTTGTCTTTTTTTACTAAAATGGAATTTTAAACTAAAAAAATGCACTTTGAGGTATACCAGTCATATCATGTATTGGTTTGATGTGAGAATAATTCCTACACATAAAAAATTACTTATGAATCATTTTAATAAGTTATCAAGACAAACTGAGCATTTTTTATCAGTTTTTAGTGAGCAGAACATGTTTTGAACTAAAATGTCAATTTTAAACTGATAACAGACACTTTGAGTCATATTAAAAAAAACATGTATTGAATTTAGGTGAATATTATTATTACACATAAAAAATGAATTTTGGATCATTTTCCTAAAGTATTAAAACAATACAAATGAATTTTCTTGGTTTTGAGTATGTCACTTGTCTTTTTTACTAAAATGTCAATTTTAAATAAAAATACACACTTGGAATCATACTAGTCACATCATGAATCAAATTTAGGTGAGGATGATTCCTACATATAAAAAATTACTTATGGATCATTATAATAAAGTATCAAAACAATATGAATGTGTTTTCTCAGTTTTGAGTATGTCACTTGTCTTTTTTACTAAAGTGTCATTTTAAACTAGAAACACACACTTTAAGTTATACCAAGAACATTGTGCGTTAGTTTGATGTTAGAATGATTACCACACATCAAAAATGACTTATGGATCATTTTAATAAATTATAAAGGCAATCCAAGTGTTTTTTCTTAGTTTTTAGTGAGAAAAACACTTTTCAAACTAAAATGTCAATTTTAAATTGATAAAAGACACTTTGAGTCATACTGAGAACATCGTGTATCAGATTGAGGTGAGGATGATTCCTACACATCAAAAATGACTTATAGATCATTTTTTCTAAAGTATAAAAGCAATATTAATTCATAGTCTTGGTTTTGAGTATGTCACTGGTTTTGTACTAAAATGTTATTTTAAACTAAAAACACGCACTTTGAGTCATACCGGTCACATCGTGTGTTAGTTTGATGTGATAATAATTCCTACATGTCAAAAGTGAATTATGAATTGTTTTCCTAAATCATCAACACAATCAAATTGCGTTTTCTCAATTTTCAGTGAGTAACACATGTTCTGAACTAAAATGTCAATTTTAAAATGATAACGAAAACTTTGAGTCATACCGGTCACATCTTGTGTCGATTTGATGCGAGACTAATTTATATGCATAAAAAATGACTTATGAATAATTTTCATAAATTATAAACACAATTGGAATGTTTTTATTTGTTTCTAGTGAGTGATGCACATTTTGAACTAAAATGTTAATTTTAAACTGATAACGGACACTTTGAGTCATATCAGGCACACTGTATATCAGATTGAGGTGCAGATGATTTCTACACATAAAAAATGACTTATAGATAATTTTAATAAATTATAAAAATAATATGAATGATTTTTCTCAGTTTTGAGTATGTCACTTGTATTTTTTTACTAAAATGTATATTTTAAATAAAAAAGACACACTTAGAGTCATATCGGTAACAACATGTGTCAGATTAAGGTGCGGATGATTCCTTAATATCAAAAATGAATTATAGATCATTTTAATAAAGTATAAAAACAATCTGAAAGTAGTTTCTTGGTTTTGAGTATGTCACTTGTGTTTTTTACTAAAATGTCATTTTAAACTGAAAACACGCACTTTGATTCATATCGGTCACATCATGTGTTGGTTTGACATGAAACCAATTACTACACATCAAAAATTACTTATGAATAATTTTCCAAAATTTTAAATACAATTCAAGTGTGTTTTCTTATCTATCATTGAACGACCCACATTTTTAACTAAATTGAAATTTTAAACTGATAACGGACACTTTGAGTCATACCGAGAACACTGTGTATCAGATTGAGGTTAAAATGATTCATATATATAAATAATTACTTATGGACCATTTTACTAAAGTATAAAAATAATATTAATGTTTTTATTGGTTTTTATTATGCCACTTGTCCTTTTTACTAAAATTTAATGTCAATTTTAAATAAAAAGATACACTAGGAGTCACACCGGTCACACTGTGTGATCGATTGAGGTGCAACTAATTCATACACATGATAAATGGATTATCGATCATTTTAATAAAGTATAAAAAAATATGAATGTGTTTGATCAGTTTTGATTATGTGATGTGTGTTTTGAACTAAAATGTAAATTATAAACTAAAAACACATAGTTCAAGCCATACCGAGCACACTATTTATTAGATTGAGATGAAAATGATTGAGTATGCGATGCATGTTTTTCTTTAGACCATTTGAAAAAATTTAGAAAAGAGATAACATGTTCCATTTTTATTGAATAGGAAACCCCATGTTTCTTGAAACACTTCACGTTTTAGGCAACATGGGGTTTCCTCTTCCATAAAAAAGGAACATGTTCCATCTTTTCTAGATTGTTGTAGATAGTTCAAAGAAAAGTATTATTAGGCCCCAGTCTTAAACATTACATAATCTTGAGTTAAATCAAGAATTCACATTAAGGATCTTTTCAGGTTTAGAGTTTTAGAGAATTAGGCCATTATTAATACATATCATCCCATAATAATACAAGAGGATACTATAAAAATAGTATCCATTTTTTCCCACTAAAGGAAAACCTTTTAAAAATAAAACATGATTTATTTTCTTTATAAAAATCTTCTTAACTTATTCCTTTCTCTTACTCATTCTTATACTCTATGAAAACATTTTTAACACTTGGGATGAGCATAAAAACTTAGTAAGGGATAAAATAAGGAAATAAAACAGTAGTCCATGTATATTTATAAACCCATGAATTCATAAGAATCATGAAAACTTCATATAAATCATAAATCATAAAGGTTAGTTGTGGCATTCATATCATACTTACATTGTATCTTTCACAGCTATATAGGGAGTAACCTTCATGGTTACATTTGGAATACCCATCATAATATATTCCCTAAATCTCTTAAGAGAAACCTCAACGTTTACCTCCATCATATTACCCAATGCATTGGAGAGATATCACGGGATCAAACTCCCTCAGTTTATCATGGAACCACCCATATACATAAGTAATTCCCAAGATACATAATCATAACACATAAACCATGTACAAAGAAAAAATAACATTTCCACATTGCAATCATAAGATATAATTAAAAGATATTGATATAATAAATTCATCATCAAAACCATTTTCAATAAAAAAATACCAAAAAAATGAATATGGAATTTAATTTTCTTTTAAAAAACATTATGGTTTGTAGAGGAAGCCAAATATCAAATAATGGTGGCAGCGATGGAGAAGTCATTGTCACCGCACACATTAAAAAAACATTCCTTTTATCATTTAGTAAAATGCTTCATATAAAAAAGATTACTTTTGAAAACCATTTAATGAAATTAAAAGTAAAATGGTTTGAATATACACCATATAAAATAAGGTCGTGTATAGATGAAAATATGCCTCAATGAAAGGAGATTGAGATGAAGTCCCTTACTTTGAGTCCGACTTGTCTTGTTCGTTCATTAATTTCATGAATAATAAAATTATGTTAATTTATACTTGCTTCAGAACCATTTTCAAGTTTATAATTCATTTTATATCACTTATTACCATGTTGTAACAATTAGTTAATTATTTGAGTTCATATCAGATGTTTTGTCGATGTTCGGTACTTGAGTCAAAAATAAAATTGTTTTGATGAAAATTGTCCATGTGTTCATAAGAACATTGTCTCCAAAATGATATTTTTGATTTAAATATCACATATATCCAATATATATGTATTTATAATAGTACATAATGTTTTTAGATAAGAAATTAAATGCATCGTTCATAGAGATGGTGGGCCGTACGTACGCATGAACGCTACTTTAATTTCTTTGTCATATTAAAGGAATGAAAACTAAATGATACATAGGTATATTATAATTACAGTATAATACCTATGTTATATATGTTAAATAATTTCATTAAATCCATACTTTATATGTTCCATGTATGGCATGAATGAGTCATATCACTTTGAGGGGGAGGTAGTCCACACTTCCTCAAATGAAATTATCCTATTTACACATTATGGAAAGCACAAAGGTATGTTGTAAATAAAAATTACATAAGTATAGAGAAAATATAGATATAATATATATCACACATAAATACAGCTACATAATAATTTCCACCATGATATATGGTAAGATAAATTTTAATAATCATCATTTCGTGAGGCAGTAGTTAATCGTACCTAGAAACATTAACCGTACATAGAAACAATATGTTGTATATCCATTAGATAAAGGTGTGTGTAAGTTTAAGTGGAACCCTTAGTGTAAAAATATAATAGTATATTGATGATACTTGTGTTTTTATAAAATAATGGAATAAATATAGGTTAGTGGGTTGGATAAGGAAAATAAATGAAAGGAGCTTGAGAGAGACGTTACCTCTAAATCGGGTAACTCCTTTTGATTCGTGCCAAAAGGATTTCTTGAATTTCATTTTGCACAAGTTAAGGATTCTAGGAGGGAGGTATGCTATGAGATTATTTGAGAATAATTTGGATGATACAAGGGGATTTAGAGGTGTGAGTAAGTGGGTAGAGGTGGTGTCTTTTTATAAGAGGAAGGAGGGGCACTTTAGGAAATTCTTGAAATATTATTTTATTATAAATTGATTTTCGAATTATAATAGCTCCAAAGTGATATATTTATAGTAAAAGATGAGTATGGGTATAAATAATCTCAGAAATAGGTTTTATACAAGTTTAGGTCACAAATTTAACCTTATATTTTGGCTTTAACCCATAGTTAAATAAATTAACTCTTACCATGTATTCTTGTATTTTTACACTATATGGTTAATATAGTTACTATAAAATGAAAAGAGAACATAAAGTGGATCATTAATAACATTTGTAACACTATATAAGTTATATATACGAATATTATATTTTTATGACTAATATATCACTTAATAAAATAGTATTTGTTTTAAAAACTCATTTATGTCAATTTTGAAACTATTTAGTAATTGATTTTTGTTAAAGCCATACCAACTTGATTCATTCTAAACAACTAAATTAACTAAAATATAAAATTTAATAATCATGCATAAAATTTTTTTATGACATAAAAATTTTCAAATTACATTTATTTTAATATTTATAATATCATTTATTTGAATCCTTTATTAATAAGGTAATCACTGCTTCATTATTGTGTCATTAATAAATTTATTTATTTAATGTCTAAAAATTATAAATAAAATACCATGATGTAGGAAATATTTTTATCTTTATAATTAATATTTATAGTCAAAGATATTATTTATATAACCCTATATTAAAATTATTTTAGTAAAAAGATACATATTTATGTTATATTTCTCTTTACTTTAAATTAATTATTATAACATGTCATTATCACACCCAACTGGCTCAAAAATGACAAAAGTTTAGACTAAGTATTTCTTTGGTCTCCCATGAATCATCCAATAATATTAGGACACGTTTTATGGTAGTTTTATATTATTATAATACTATTTTTACCCTTATTTACCTAATTTACCCTTTAATCATGGTAAATAAAAATAATTACTGAAGTTACTATTCATAATTTCTAAAAATAAAAGGCACCTATTTACATAATTTTGACCTTAATATTCCAAATATGTATCTATTTTTCTAATTTCAAAACATATAAGTTACGTTAATTAATTTAAAATTAATTTTCATTGTCAAAACCAGAAAGCAAGTTTTTAAGAAGTAAAAACTATCAAAAGATTGACATGTGTTTATGTCTAATTTAAATGTGAAATTACTTCCAATGAAAAAATGGATCAAATTATAAAAACTTAATCCAATTATAATTTAAAACTAATTAAAATGATAACTTAACTATATAAATAAATTAGATGAAAATGCAGTTTTGAATTAAAATACAATATTTTCACTATTCATTAAAATATAAATTTCATCAGAAAAATACCAAAATTTCAAAAAAAGTAAATTTTGTTTTCCCAATTCCAAATAAGAAGTTTATTTTGTCAAATATAACATATAAAAGTGACAAAAATATTTTTAAAAAGGGTTCACCATCAAAAGGTGGTAAAATGAAATTTTAAAAATATTAGAGTATTTTATGCTTAAAATTGGATTCATTCTCATTTTAAGCCTCTAAAATTTATTGGATAAATTTAAAAAATTTTATCAAACATGTTTAATCATATTGTATTTAGTTATATTCATTCCCTCCAATACAACATTTAGATGTTAACTACCATTTAAAATAATAATATCAGCATTATATCATTTTTTCAGTATAGCTCAAAGTTGGGTGCAACATAAGATTTAGGAGAAACCCATTGTTGCGTGTCGAGTAAAATATCAAAAAAAGTGTCCCATTAATGTAAAATTAATATCTAATTCATAAATATTAATTAAAAATTATCGTTCTATAAATACTTGGGATGTTACATCCCCCCTTTTAGAAATTACGTCCCCACAATTTTAGTTACTTATCAAATAAGTGGGGGATATTTCCCCCTCATAGAATTTTATGATTCCCACGTTGCCTCTTCAAACATATGGTATTTCCACAAGAACTTTACCTGATGGATCACCTTATTCCACAACACCTACTCTTTACAGTCAAAAATATGTAATGGATGTTCCTCATAAGAAATATTATTTTCCAACTAAACTAACTCTAGACTCAAAAAATGATATGGATATGAAAAATACTTTATCAACATTGAAACATGAAAAAAATTGTGTACCTAGGATAAAATTTGAGGTAAATCCACTTTTTAGGCAACTGATACAACTTTCTCCAGGATTTCATAGGGTCCAATGAACCACAAACTCATCTTTCCCTTCTTACCAAAATGCATCAAACTTTTCCATGGAGAAACTTTGAGAAAGATATTATCACCTACCTCAAAATAAATATCCTTCCTCCAGTTATCCGCATAAATTTTCTGCCAACTCTGAGCTGTCTTATTCATGCTCAAATTTACCCAAGAGAAGAAGGTAGAACGGTCCTTGTAGTCTAGCTTGGGTTGTCGAATCCTCAGAGACATAAGAAGTAAACTATAGACACACACATTATAAGGACTGTTTTTGGATATGAAGTAGCCAACTTGGGTTGATTTTAGATGGGTTTAAAGGATCACTAACATATTTAAGTTAATTAAAATTAAGGTAATGCGTTGATCCTAGGTTATCGCTCGGGGTGGATTGGATGAATTCCTTTTTTAATGATTTCAATTTATTATATTTGAGATGGGTTCATTTAAGAAGATCAAACAACTTAATCACTTACTAATTTAATGCCTAAAAAACCAAATACTAATTACCTATACACTTTAAGGATCAAAGTATTGAGCACTCCAAGGTAAAGGTTCGTATTAGCACTTGAAATGTGTGACCTTAAATTCAATAAGGATGAAGAGGTTTTAAAATCATTAAATAAAAATCTCATTTAAAAGAAGTGATTAGCCATTAATGGAGTGATAAATAACATCCAATACATCCCCTTAATACTCCATTGGATAAAACCATAAAAGAGTTATCCCTCCATTGATGACATGTCTTCAATGGAAGCGGGAAGTAGACTTACGAGGGTGGAATTGAAGAAGTAAAAACAACAACAAAAATCGATCACTCCACCGTTGTGTGATAAATATCACAAAGTATGGTGTGAATAAATTTACACTATGAACCAATGGTATCAACACGATATGTATAAGAACATAATAAGAGTAAATAAAGAACTTTTATTAAGAAAATAAGTTGAATTAAACAACTTACATGAGAAAGAAATGCGATTACAAACACAAAGCGGCAGGATAACACTATAATGAAACCAAGCACCAAATATCCAAAAATACTCCATAAAAACTACCTTAAATATGACTTTTGGGAGCCTTGGGTATATACTCAAACATTACAAATCATCCCACTTTATTATGGTAGGCCTAGGGTGGTGGAAAGCTTGTGGAACTTGGACTTTTCCACTCTTGAACTGAGGTGGCAGCCAACTTGAAACCACCAAACAGATGTGCTTGTAAGAACTTCTAGATGGAAAAATTAGAGTGTTACATATCAAAAGAAAATTGATCTTCGGATATCACCTAACCCCCTGTAAAATTTGGGACAATATGGAGTTTTGGATTTCGAGATATGTTTAGATTGGTAGGTTGTTTTTTGGGCTGCAGAATATGGCCCATAATTTTATCTCGAAATTGGACCGCCTTAATAACCACCATGGAGGCTGAATTAGCACTATCTACTGAAGAATTATTTGTTTCTATACATGTCTTCTAGCATCCCACGAAATTTGGGCTTCATTGGGACTGTATGTTGGGCCCCACATTCTCATCAGTGGGCTGGTGTCCAATCTTACTTCTCCAAAATTGTTTGCATGAAATCCCATTTTGGTGGTCTTCCAATGTAGATCTTCCAACACTCCACAAATATGAATTATTCCCAATATAATTAGAAACCTGAAAATTAAATATTAAAATAAAATCAAGATCATTGGTTACTTTAAATGATGTTAAAAAATGTTCCACATAATAGTGCATTTTAAGAAGGAATTACAATCATAATGTGAAATGATGTTCAAAGTGTAAAATGCACTAAAATGGTGTTTATGAATAATAAATCACATGAATATTATATATATTAACAATGAATATTAGACTCATTTATTTTATAATCACACCCCCCCAACTTGAGTTTTTCTAGTCACGAGCAAAATATATCTCAACAATATGAAATTCGAATTCCCTTTTACAAAAACATTTTAATACTCAATGATCACAATAAACTCTTATACCATACAATCATGAAACCCATCAAAATATTTTAATAAATGATATTTTCATAATCATATCCTAATCCCAATCCCATTAATTTGTTCAAATTCATTTCCACATTTCATCCAATATCAATTAAGTATGAGGATGTGTTGTGTATCACAATAGACATGGGGGTTAATCATTATTAAAGGGGGAAATGATGGAAGGGATAGGTGGAATAAAATTTCAATATTAAGATGAGTATTCAATTTATTTTGTTTTTTTTGTTTTTGAAAATTTTCCATGGTAATTGAAATTTCACTCAAAAGAGCCAACCCCTGTAGCGAGACTTTGCCGATGACTCCCAGGCTCAAAGAAGTTAGGGAACCAAGTGAAGCCCACATACTCGGGAACCATCTTGAGTTAACTCAGTAAAAAAAAATTCAAATTACCAAAAAAAGAGATAAAATTACTAACTCTGTGCCAGACAACTATGGAGTCACGATCCCCAAGTGCCGAAAGCCACGCATTAGGTCATTTCATTGCTCTACACGCAATTTTATTGTTTTTTTAAATTTTTTTATTGAATACTCAAATTAAAACTAAAATTATCATCAAACCTATGATATTTATTTGGGGGACCCCATGAACTCAAACTAATACCCCACTATCCAAAGGACGTGCGTTGTGATTTTCTTTTATTTGGATCAAAATATAAACAATGAAATATCACATTAGATAGCCACACTTTCCAAAATCTATGCTCATGAAATTATACATGGATTAAAATAAAAATCAGGGAATGCTAAATTATTTGATATTCAATTTCAAAGTTTTCAATGTGTTTTATCACGTTCAAAGTTCAAGGAATTTTTCCTTCCATTTACACACATTTTTTTTCAAATTATTCATTTTTTTGACACTAAAGCATTTTTTATTTTATCTCCCCCTAACTTAAAATAACACTGTCCCCAGTGTTTAAAGAAAAGAAAATTTAGAAGGGGGTAGAGGTAGATAATGAGAGTTCAAAAAGGAAATTGAAAATGAGGATCATGGAATGAAGTCGCCTGGTGGTTGAAGTTGAAATTCTTGTTGCTCCATTTTAATCCCTTGATCTCGATGTCACTCTGAGAATTCCCTAGTGGAGAAAAAAAAGAGAAAAAAACAAAAAAAAACTATATATATATATATATTTAAATAATAAATAAAGTAAAATATAAGTATATATAATAAAATTATAGAACAAGAAAGCACAAAAAGTCATAGGTTAGTGGTAAGCGCGCGCCCCTGTCTCCCTTCAGTCCCGGGTTCGAGTCCCCGCGGCTTTGCCTGTTGTGACGGGGTTTGCCCCACGACCTACGATGTGGCCTTTTTATTGTTATTATATATTTATTTATTTTTTGTATTTCTATTTTAACCTAAAAACACATAAAAATAAAATAAAATAAACCGATGATACATTGTCTTTTTTTTTAAATTTCTGGGTAAGGTATTACTCAAGGATCACACCACGTGACACGGATGAATATGGCGCTCCCCTTTCGTACCCATCCATACTCATAATAGAAGAACGTTTCAAGAGTCTATTTTTTATTTTTAAATATCAAAATGGTTCATTAATCCTATTTAAAAAATAAAGTTGATTAAAAAAAACAATGATTGGAAACTTGAAAACCATGGGTTACCACCCATGTAGTGCTTTGTTTAACGTCGTTAGCTTGACTAAACCCCACAACTTAACCAATACCAACTTTAAACATTTTAAGGACCACATGTTTCACCAATTCTACTAGGTTGAGATTGATTCTATGTTTATAATTTTTTTCATGCACAAACCTATGTCCTAAAATGAGTGGGTAAATCCAAGGAATATCAGAAATGGTGGATCCAATTTCCTCTGTAGTCTTTCCTAAGACATCAATGATCATTCCAACTTTTTTGGTTTCAAGAGAATAATGAATTCCAATTTAAAGGTCATGATTATAACTTATGAAGTAATTCTTTAGCGGGGAGGTAAGGACAATAATTTTGAGCTCGGGTTGGATAGGACATTCAAACACAGGTGGAGATTTTGAATCCAAATCAGTTTCATTTTCCAAATTTCTCAACAAAATTGGTTCATTTTGAATAGAATATTCAACCAAAAAATTAGAAAGATCAGTGTTTGGAATGGATATGGACTCAAATTCTGTGATTTCTTCCAATTGTTCAGTAATTTTTTGTTTTGAATAATCAATGGAGTGATATTCAAGACACACAATCCATGATGTCAAATTCTCCTATTTTGAATCCAAAAAATAAATTTCTTCTTGATTTAAAGAACCTTCAATAATTCCTTTATCTTCTCCATCTATCCTAAATCCAAAGGTTGGTTCTTCAATAAATTTATGAGTGGTTTTTGGGAGAAAATATTCTTCTATCAATAATGAGGAAGGGATAGCATGAGTGGGAATGGGTTCCATAACCGTCTCAAAGTTTTGTAATTATAATCTCAATGATGAAACCTAAAAATTAATTATCTCCATTTATTGACATAGTTTTTCAAGTAATGTATGTGGATTAGGATGGATAAGGGGTTGAGATAGATTGTCTATTCCAGGTGGATAATTAAGTTGTTGGAAATGCACATGAGGATGTTCTGATTGGCCTTGTTGGGATTGGAACTCATAATAGGTTGGAATGTTTTTTGGAGAATAGGAGTTAATTTTTTTTTGTCTCAATAGTTTTTTTATTATCCCACATGTAGAAATTAGGATGGTCATTGTAAATTACACATGGGGTTGGGTGATCAAAGTAGGGATAGGTTTCCCATGTTTGGACTTGTTCAAAAGGGATTTCTATAGGAGTGAGGGGGTGAGAATAGAGAAGAGGGATGAAAAAAAAGAATGATAATTTCTAAGATAACTTACTTAGGCCCCCATAAATGGCACCAAAATTTCATTCATGCTCAAATTTACCCAAGAGAATAAGGTAGACCGTTCCTTGTAGTCTAGCTTGGGTTGTCGAATCCTCAGAGACCTAAGAAGTAACCTATAGACACGCGCATTCTAAGGACTATTTTTGGCTATGAAGTGGCCAACTTGGGTTGATTTTAGATGGTTTTAAAGGATCACTAATAGATTTAAGTTAATTAAAATTAAGGTAATGAGTTGATCCTAGGTTATTGCTCGGGGTGGATTGGATGAATTCCTTTTTTAATGATTTAAATTTCTTATATTTGAGATGGGTTCATTTAAGAAGATCAAAAAACTTCATCAATTACTGATTTAATGCCTAAAAAACCAAATACTAATTACCTATACACTTGAAGGATCAAAGTTTTGAGCACTTCAAGGTAAAGGTTCATATTAGCACTTGAAATGTGTGATCTTAAATTCAATAAGGATGAAGAGGTTTTAAAATCATCAAATAAAAAACTCATTTAAAAGAAGTGATTAGACCTTAATGGGGTGATAAATAACATCCAATCCAGCCCCTTGATACTCCCTTAGATCAAACCATAAAAAAATTATCCCTCCATTGATGACATGTCTTCAACAGAAGCGATAAGTAGACTTATGAGGGTGGAATTGAAGAAGTAAAAACAACAACAAAAATTGATCACTCCACCGTTGTGTGATAAATATCACAAAGTATGGTGTGAATAAATTCACAACATGAACCAATGGTATCAAATTTATATGTATAAGAACATAATAAGAGTAAAGGAAGAACTTTTATTAAGAAACTAAGGTGAATTAAATAACTTACATGAGAAAGAAATGAGATTATAAACACAAAGCGGCAGGATAACACTATAATGAAACCAAGCACCAAAGATCCAAAACTCCTCCATCACCACTGCCTTAAATAGGAATTTTGGGAGCCTTGGGTATATCATCCAATAGTACAAAGAATCCCACTTGATTATGGTATGCCTAGGATGGTGGAAAGCTTGTGGAACTTGGACTTTTCCACTCTTGAACCGAGGTGGCAGCTAGCTTGCAACCACCGAACATATGTGCTTGGAAGACTTTCTAGATGGAAGAATTAGAGTGTTACATAGAATAATAAAATTGATACCCATATGTCACCTAACCCCCTGTAAAATTTGGGGCAATTTGGAGTTTTTTATTTCGAGATATGTTTAGATTGGTAGGATGTTTTCTGGGCCGCAGAATATGGCCCATAATTTTATCTCCAAATTGGACCGCCTTAATAATCACCATGGAGGCTGAATTAACACTATATACTAAAGAATTATTTGTTTCCATACATGTCTTCTAGAATACCAGGAAATTTGGGCTTAATTGGGCCTGTATGGTGGGCCCCACATTCTCATCATTGGGCTGGTGTCCAATCTTACTTATCCAAAATTGTTTGCATGAAATCCCATTTTGGTGGTCTTCCAATGTGGATCTTCCAACACTCCCCAAATATGAATTGTTTCCAATATAATTAGAAACCTGAAAATTAAATATGAAAATAAAATCAAGATCATTGTTTTCTTTAAATGATGTTAAAAAATGTACCACATAATAGTGAATTTTAAGAAGGAATTACAATCATAATATGAAATGATGTTAAAAGTGTAAAATGAACTAAAATGGTGTTTATGAATAATAAAGCACATGAATATTATATATATTAAAAATGAATATTAGACTCATTTATTTTCTAATCACACCCCCCAACTTGAGTTTTTCTAGTCCCGAGAAAAATATATCTCAACAATATGAAATTCGAATTCACTTTTCCAAAAACATTTTAATACTCAATGATCACAATAAAATCTTACACCAGACAATCATGAAACCCATAAAAATATTTTAATACATGATATTTTCGTAATCATATCCCAATCCCAAGGGCATTAATTTGTTCAAATTCATTTCCATATTTCATCCAATATCAATTAAGTATGAGGATGTATTGTGTATCACAATAGACATGGGTTTCATCCTTATTCAAGGGGGAAATGATGGAAGTTCTAGGTGGAATCAAATTTCAATATTAAGATGAGTATTCAATTTTTTTTTGTTTTTTTTGTTTTTTCAATTTTTCCATGGTAATTGAAATTTCACTCAAAAGAGTCAACCCCTGTAGCGAGACTTTGACGATGACTCCCAGGCTCAAAGACCTTAGGGCACCAAGTGAAGCCCACATACTCGGGCATCATCTTGAGTTAACTCAGTCAAAAAAAATTCAAATCACCAAAAATAGAGATAAAATTACTAACTCTGGGCGAAAAAACTATGGATTCATGATCCCTAAGTGCCGAAATCCACGCATTAGGTCATTTCATTGCTCTATGTGCAATTTTATTGTTTTTTTAAATTTTTTTATTGAATACTCATATTAAAACTAAAATGATCATCAAACCTATGATATTTATTTGGGGGACCCCATGAACTCAAAATAATACCCCACTATCCAAAGGACGTGCGTTGTGATTTTCTTTTATTTGGATCAAAATATAAACCATGAAATATCACATTAGATAGCCACACTTTCCAAAATCTATGCTCATGAAATTATACATGGATTAAAATAAAAATCAGGGCATACTAAATTATTTGATATTAAGTTTCAAAGTTTTCAATGTGTATTATCATGTTCAAAGTTAAAGGAATTTTCCTTCCATTTACAGACGTTTTTTTCTTCAAATCATTCATTTTTTTGACACTAAATAATTTTCTATATTATCTCCCCCCAAATTAAAATAACACTATCCCCAGTGTTTAAAGAAAAGAAAATTTAGAAGGGGGTAGAGGTAGAGAATGAGAGTTCAAAAAGGAAATTGAAAATGAGGATCATGGAATGAAGTCACCTGGTGGTTGAAGTTAAAATTATTGCTACTCCCTTTTAATCCCTTGATCTCGATGTCACTCTGAGAATTCCCTAGTGGAGAAAAAAAAGAAACAAATAAAACAAAAAAACTATAAATATATACATTTATATAATAAAGAAAGTAAAATATAAGTATATATAATAAAATTATAGAATAAGTAATCATAAAAAGCCATAGGTCAGTGGTAAGTGCACGCCCTTGTCTCCCTTCTGTCCCGGGTTCGAGTCCCCGCTGCTTTGCCAGTTGTGACGGGCTTTTCCCCACGACATATGATGTGGCCTTTTATTATTATTATATATTTATTTATTTATTTTTTATTTTTATTTTAACCTACAAACACATAAAAATAAAATAAAATAAACTGATGATACATTGTATTCTTTTTAAATTTCTGGGTAAGGTATTACTCAAGGATCACACCACGTGACACAGATGAATATGGCGCTCCCATTTCATACCCATCCATACTCATAATAGAATAACGGGTCAACTGTCTATTTTTTTTTTAAATATCAAAATGGTTCATTAATCCTATTTAAAATATAAAGTTGATTAAAACAACAAAATGATTGGAAACTTGAAAACCATGGGTTGCCTCCCATGTAGCGCTTTTTTTAATGTTGTTAGCTCGACATGAACCCCACAACTTACCCAATACCTACTTTCAAAATTTTAAGGACCATATTTTTCACCAATTCTACTAGGTTGAGATTTATTCTACGTTTATAATTTTTTTCATGCACAAACCTATGTCCTAAAATGAGTGGGTAAATCCAAGGAATATCAGAAATGGTGGATCCAATTTCCTGTGTAGTCTTTCCTAAGACATCAATGATCATTCCAAATTTTTTGGTTTCAAGAGAAGAATAAATTCCAATTGAAAGTTCATGATTATACCTTATTAAGGGATTCTTTAGCAAGGAGGGAAGGACAATAATTTTGAGCTCGGGTTGGATAGGACATTAAAATACAGGTGGAGATTTTGAATCCAAAGCAGTTTCTTTTTCCAAATTTCTCAACAAAATTGGTTCTTTTTGAATAGAATATTCAACCAAAAAATTGGAAAGATTAATATTTGTAATGAATATAGACTCAAAGTCTATGATTTCTCCCAATGGTTTAGTAATTTTTTGTTTTGCAGAATCAATGGAGTGATATTCAGGACACACAATCCATGATGTCAAATTCTCCTCTTTTGAATCCAAAAAATAAATTTCTTCTTGATTTAAAGACCCTTCAATAATTCCTTTATCTTATCCATATATCCAAAATTCAAAGGTTGGTTCTTCAATAAATTTATGAGTGGTTTTTGGGAGAAAAGAGTCTTCTATTAATGATGAGGAAGGGATAACATGAGTGGGAATGGGTTCCATAACCGTCTCAAATTTTTGTAATTCTAATCTCAATGATAAAACTTAAAAATTAATTATCTCCATTTATTGACATAGTTTTTCAATTAATGGATGTAGATTAGGATGGATAAGGTGTTGAGACAGATTTTCTATTCTAGGTGGATAATTAAGTTGTTGGAATTGCACAGGAGGATGTTCTGATTGACCTTGTTGGGATTGGAACTCATAATAGGTTGGAATGTTTTGTGGAGAATAAGAGTTAAAAAATTGTGGCTCAATAGGTTTTTTTATTATCCCAAATGTATAAATTAGGATGATCATTGTACATCACACATGGGGTTGGGTGATCAAAGTAGGGATAGGTTTCCCATGTTTGGACTTGTTCAAAAGGGATTTCCATAGGAGTGAGGGGGTGAGAACAGAGAATAGGGATGAAAAAAAAAGAATGATAATGTATAATATAACTTACTTAGGCCCCCGTAAATGGTGCCAAAATTTTATTCACGCTCAAATTTACCCAAGAGAATAAGGTAGAATGGTCCTTGTAGTCTAGCTTGGGTTGTCGAATCCTCAGAGACCTAAAAAGTAACCTATAGACACACACATTATAAGGACTGTTTTTGTCTATGAAGTGGCCAAATTGGGTTGATTTTAGATGGGTTTAAAGGATCACTAACAGATTTAAGTTAATTCAAATTAAGGTAATGAGTTGATCCTAGGTTATCGCTCGGGGTGGATTGGATGAATTCCCTTTTTAATGATTTCAATTTCTTATATTTGAGATGGGTTCATTTAATAAGATAAAACAACTTCATCACTTACTGATTTAAGGCCTACAACAGCAAATACTAATGAACTATACACTTGAAGGATCAAAGTTTTGAGCACTCCAAGGTAAAGGTTCGTATTATCACTTGAAATGTGTGACCTTAAATTCAATAAGGATGAAGAGGTTTTAAAATCATCAAATAAAAATCTCATTTAAAAGAAGTGATTATCCCTTAATGGAGTGAGAAATAACATACAATACATCTCATTGATACTCCCTTGTATTAACCCATAAAAGTTTTATCTCTACATTGAGGAAATGTATTCAACGGAAGTGGGAAGTAGACTTACAAGGGTGGAATTGAAGAAGTAAAAACAAAAACAAAAATCGATCACTCCACCGTTGTGTGATAAATATCACAAAGTATAGTGGGAATAAATTCACACTGTGAACCAATGGTATCAACATGATATTTAGAATAACAGAATAAGAGTAAAGGAATAAATTTTATTAAGAAACTAAGATGAATTAAACAACTTACATGATGAAGAAATGCGATTACAAACACAAAGTGACAACATAACACTACAATGAAACCAAGCACCAAAGATCCAAAACTCCTATTTGACCACTACCTTAAATAGGCATTTTGGGAGACTTTGGTCGAGACTCAAAACATTACAAAGCATCCCACTTGATTATGGTAGGCCTAGGGTGGTGGAAATCTTGTGGAACTTGGACTTTTCCACTCTTGACCCGAGGTGGCGGCCATCTTGAAAACACCGAACAGATGTTCTTGGAAGAACTTCTATATGGAATAATTAGAATAGTACATAGAATAATAAAATTTATCCCCATATGTATCCTAACCTCCTTTAAAATTTGGGTCCATTTGGAGTTTTATATTCCAAGATATGTTTATATTGGTAGGATATTTTCTGGGCCATAGAATCTGGACCAGAATTTTATCTCCAAATTGGAACGCCTTAATAACCACCATGGAGGCCGAATTAGCACTGTATCCTGAATAATTATTTGTTCCTATACAAGCATTATAGCATCCCATGAAATTTGGGATTCATTGGGACTGTATGTTGGGCCGCACATTCTCATCAGTGGGCTAGTGTCCAATCTAACTTGTCCAGAATTGTTTGCATGAAATCCCATTTTGGTGGTCTTCCAATGTGGATCTTCCAACACTACACAAATATGAATTGTTCCAAATATAATTAGAAACATGAAAATTAAATATGAAAATAAAATCAATATCATTGGGTACTTTAAATGATGTTAAAAAATGTACCACATAATAGTGCATTTTAAGAAGGAATTACAATCATAATGTGAAATGATGTTTAAAGTGTAAAATACACTAAAATGGTGTTTATGAATAATAAATCACATGAATATTATATATATTAACAATGAATATTATACTCATTTAGTGGATAATCACACCCCCCAACTTGAGTTTTTCTAGTCCTGAGCAAAATATATCTCAACAATATGAAATTCAAATTCCCTTTTCCAAAAACATTTTACTACACAATGATCACCATAAACTCTTATACCAGACAATCATGAAACCCATAAAAATATTTTAATACATGATATTTTCATATGAATATCCCAATCACAAGCCCATTAATTTGTTCAAATTCATTTCCATATTTCATCCAATATCAATTAAGTATGAGGATGTGTTGTGTATCACAATAGACATGGGGGTTCATCTTTATTCAAGGGGTAAATAACGGAAGTGCTAGGTGGAATCAAATTTCAATATTAAGATGAGTATTCAATTTTTTTTGCTTTTTTTTTTGTTTTTTCAATTTTTCCATGGTAATTGAAATTGCACTCAAAAGAGCCAACCCCTGTAGCGAGACTTTACCGATGACTCCCAGGCTCAAAGACCTTAGGGAACCAAGTGAAGCCCACATAATCGGGCATCATCTTGAGTTAACTCAGTCAAAAAAAAATTAAAATTACCAAAAATAGAGATAAAATTACTAACTAAGGGCCAGACAACTATGGAGTCACCATCCCCAAGTGCTGAAAGCCACGCATTAGGTCATTTCATCGCTCTACGCGAAAATTTATTGTTTTTTAATTTTTTTTTATTGAATACTCATATTAAAACTAAAATGATCACCAAACCTATGATATTTATTTGGGAGACCCCATTAACTCGAACTAATACCCCACTATCCAAAGGACGTGCATCGTGATTTTATTTTATTTGGATGAAAATATAAACCATGAAATATCACATTAGACAGCCACACTTTCCAAAATCTATGCTCATGAAATTATACATGGATTAAAATCAAAATCAGGGCATCCTAAATTATTTGATATTAAGTTTCAAAGTTTTTAATGTGTATTATCATGTTCAAAGTTAAAGGAAATTTTCCTTCCATTTACACACATTTTTTTTCTTCAAATTATTCATTTTTTTGAGACTAAAGCATTTTTTATTTTATCTCCCACCAACTTAAAATAACACTGTCCCAAGTGTTTAAAGAAAAGAAAATTTATAAGGGGGTAGAGGTAGAGAATGAGAGTTCAAAAATGAAATTGAAAATGAGGATCATGGAATGAAGTCACCTGGTGGTTGAAGTTGAAATTCTTGCTTATCCCTTTTAATCCCTTGATCTCGATGTGACTCTGAGAATTCCCTAGTGGAGAAAAAAAAAAGAAACAAAAAGAAACAAAAAAAAACTATAAATATATATATTTATATAATAAAGAAAGTAAAATATAAGTATATATAATAAAATTATAGAATAAGGAATCATAAAAAGCCATAGGTCAGTGGTAAGTGCGCGCCCTTGTCTCCCTTCTATCCCGGGTTCGAGTCCCCGCTGCTTCTCCGGTTGTGACGGGGTTTTCCCCACGACATATGATGTGGCCTTTTTTTATTATTATATATTTATTTTTTTTGTATTTTTATTTTAACCTACAAACACATAAAAATAAAATAAAATAAATTGATGATACATTGTCTTCTTTTTAAATTTCTGGGTAAGGTATTACTCAAGGATCACACCACGTGACACAGATGAATATGGCGCTCCCCTTTTGTACCCATCCATACTCATAATAGAATAACGGGTCAAAAGTCTATTTTTTTTATTTTTAAATATCAAAATGGTTTATTAATCCCATTTAAAATATAAAGTTGATTAAAACAACAAAATGATTTGAAACTTGAAAACCATGGGTTGCCTCCCATGCAGCGCTTTGTTTAATGTCGTTAGCTCGACATGAACCCCACAACTTACCCAATACCTACTTTCAACATTTTAAGGACTATATGTTTCACCAATTCTACTAGGTTGAGATTTATTCTACGTTTATAATTTGTTTCATGCACAAACCTATGTCCTAAAATGAGTGGGTAAATCCAAGGAATATCAGAAATGGTGGATCCAATTTCCTCCTCCATATTTCCTAATACATCAATGATCATTCCAAATTTTTTGGTTTTAAGAGAAGAATGAATTCCAATTTAAAGTTCATGATTATACCTTATGAAGGGATTCTTTAGCGGGGAGGGAAGGACAATAATTTTTGAGCTCGGGTTGGATTGGACATTCAAACACATGTGGAGATTTTGAATCCAAATCAGTTTCATTTTCCAAATTTCTGAACAAAATTGGTTCCTTTTGAATAGAATATTCAACCAAAAAATGGGAAAGATCAGTGTTTGGAATTTATATGGACTCAAAGTATATGATTTCTACCAATGGTTCAGTAATTTTTTGTTTTGAAGAATCAATGGAGTGATATTCAGGACACACAATCCATGATTTCAAATTCTCCTCTTTTGAATCCAAAAAATAAATTTCTTCTTGATTTAAAGACACTTCAATAATTCCTTTATCTTATCCATATATCCCAAATCCAAAGGTTGGTACTTCAATAAATTTATGAGTGGTTTGTGGGAGAAAAGAGTCTTCTATCAATTATGAGGAAGGGATAACATAAGTGGGAATTGGTTCCATAACCGTCTCAAAGTTTTGTAATTATAATATTAATGATGAAAACTCAAAATTCATTATCTCCATTTGTTGAAATAGTTTTTAAAGTAATGGATGTGGATTAGGATGGATAAGGGGTTGAGACAGATTTTCTATTCCAGGTGGATAATTAAGTTGTTGGAATTACACAGGAGGATGTTCTGATTGGCCTTGTTGGGATTGGAACTCATAATAGGTTGGAATGTTTTGTGGAGAATAGGAGTTAAAAAATTGTGGCTCAATATGTTGTTGATTATCCCACATGTATAAATTAGGATGGTCATTGTACATCACACATGGGGTTGGGTGATCAAAGTAGGGATAGGTTTCCCATGTTTGGACTTGTTCAAAAGGGATTTCCATAGGAGTGAGGGGGTGAGAACAGAGAAGAGGGATGAAAAAAAAGAATGATAATGTCTAAGATAACTTACTTAGGTCCCCTAAAATGGCACCAAAATTTGATTCACACTCAAATTTACCCAAGAGAAGAAGGTAGAATGGTCCTTGTAGTCTAGTTTGGGTTGTCGAATCCTCAGAGACCTAAGAAGTAACCTATAGACACACACATTATAAGAAATATTTTTGGATATTAAGTAGATAACTTGGGTTGATTTTATATGGGTTTAAAGGATCACTAACAGATTTAAGTTAATTCAAATTAAGGTAATGAGTTAATCCTAGGTTATCGCTCGGGGTGAATTGGATGAATTCCTTTTTTAATGATTTCAATTTCTTATATTTGAGATGGGTTCATTTAAGAAGATCAAAAAACTTCATCACTTACTGATTTAATGCCTACATAACCAAATACTAATTACCTATACACTTAAAGGATAAAATTTTTGAACACTCCAAGGTAAAGTTTCGTATTAGCACTTGAAATGTGTAACCTTAAATTCAATAAGGATGAAGAGGTTTTAAAATCATCAAATAAAAATCTCATTTAAAAGAAGTGATTACCCATTAATGGTGTAATAAATAACATCCAATACAGACCCTTGATACTCCCTTGGATCAACCCATAAAATATTTATCCCTCCATTTATGACATGTCTTCAATGGAAGCGGGAAGTAGACTTACGAGGGTGGAATTTAAGAAGTAAAAACAACAACAAAAATTGATCACTCCACCGTTGTGTGATAAATATCACAAAGTATGGTGTGAATAAATTCACACTGTAAACAAATGGTATCAACTTGATATATATAATAACATAATAAGAGTAAAGGACGAACTTTTATTAAGAAACTGATGTGAATTAAACAACTTAATGAGCAATAAATGCAATTATAAACACAAAGCGGCAACATAACACTACAATGAAACCAAGCACCAAAGATCCAAAACTACTCCATCAAAACCACCTTAAATAGGATTTTTGGGAGGATTGGGTCGTGCCTCAAACATTAAAAAGCATCCCACTTGATTATGGTAGTCCTAGGGTGGTGGAAAGCTTGTGGAACTTGGACTTTTCTACTCTTGACCCGAGGTGGAAGCCTGCTTGAAACCCCTGAACATACGCGCTTGGAAGACCTTCTAGATGACCTAATTATAGTGGTACATAGAAGAAGAAAATGGATCCTCGGATGTCTCCTAACCTCCTGTAAAATTTGAGCCCATTTGGAGTTTTGGATTCCGACACATGTTTAGATTGGTAGGATGTTTTCTGGGCTGCCTAATCTGGCCCAGAATTTTATCTCCAAATTGGACTGCCTTAATAGCCACCATGGAAGCCGAATTAGCACTAGATCCTGAAGAATTATTTGTTCTCTGCATGTCTTATACCATCCCATGAAATTTGGGCTTCATTGGGACTATATGTTGGGCCCCACATTCTCATCAGTGGGCTGGTGTCCAATATGGATTCTCCAGAATTGTTTGCATGAAATCCCATTTTGGTGGTCTTCCAATGTGGATCTTCCAACACTCCACAAATATGAATTGTTCCCAATATAATTAGAAACCTGAAAATTAAATATGAAAATAAAATCAAGATCATTGGGTACTTTAAATGCTGTTAAAATATGTACCACATAATAGTTCATTTTAAGAAGGAATTACAGTCATAATGTGAAATGATGTTCAAAGTGTAAAATGCACTAAAATAGTGTTTATGAATAATAAAGAACATGAATATTATATATATTAAAAATGAATATTAGACTCATTTAGTGGCTAATAACTGTCCTCATGTGCTTCTGAATCAACTGAACTTTTTTTCCATCTCTTCTACCAATTTTAGTCCCATTAACTTCCTTTCACCTACTTTTTCCCAAAAAGATAGAGTTTGAAACCACTTTCCATATAATGCCTCAGATGGTACCATATTAATAGTGGAATGAAAATTGTGATTATAAAAAATCTCAAAAAAAATAAATATGTTGATCCCAACTTCCTTGGTAATCTATTGAACAAGAATGTAGCATATCCTCCAAGATCTAAATTGTTCGTTATGACTACCAATCTGATTGAGGATGAAAAGCTATAATGAAATTTAATTTAGTTCACAATGACTTCGGAAAGCCTTTCCAAAAGTTTTAAGTGAATATGAGATCATGATCAGATACAATAGAGAGGGGAACCCCATGTAACTTGAATATATCTTTAAGATACAACCTATAAAGTTGATCTGGAGATAATGTATCTCGAATAGGAAGAAAATGAGAATATTTAGTCAATATTTCAATAATAAACTAAATGGAATTTTTACCTTGAGAAGTCTTTGGTAATACCACTATGAAATCCATGGAAATATTTTCCCATTTCCACTCTGGTAATGGAAAAGGATAAAGCATCCCTTTTGGTAACTACCTCTCTTCTTTAACCTATTGATATGTAAAACACTTCACATTAAAGTAAAAAATATCTCTTTTCATTCCATCCCACCAGTAATACTCCCGAAGATCTCTATACATCTTAATACTACCAGGATGAACTGGAAACAGAGAACTATGAGCTTCACATAACAACTCATTCTTCAACTGTGAATCACAAGGCACACATAATCTCTTTAAAAACCTCAAAAAATAATATTTATCAATGTTAAATTCAGGTAATTTACACTTCTGAACCAAATCTACCTTTTTATGCAACTCACTATCTTACTTCTTCACTCTCTTAATTCTGTCTGATAGAGACGATTGCACTAAAATATAAAACAAAAGAGAGGAATTTCCTACACTAAAAAATTCCATGCCAAATTTCGTCAAATCATTAATCAAAGGGTTACATTCTAAACATAACATGGTTAATGTATCATTACTTTTCCAAATCAAAGCATCAACCACTTTGTTTTCTTTTCCAGGATGATAATGAATTGTGCAGTCATAATACTTGATTAATTCCAGCTATCTTCTCTATCTCATGTTCAATTCTTTCTGAGTAAATATATAATTCAAACTTTTATGGTTAGTATATATTTCACATTTTACTCTATATAGATGATGCCTCTAATTTTTTAAAGCAAAAAAAAAACAGCATCTAATTCCAAATCACGTGTAGGATAATTTTACTCATGAGTTTTCCACTGACATTAAGAATAAGAAATTACTTGATCATTATACATTAAGAAACAACTAAGTCCTTTCAATGAAGCATCATTTTAGATAAAAAATTCACAATTTCTAGAATCCAGTGCCAAAACTAGTGCATTCACCAATCTTCTTTCCGATTTCTAAAAACATTCATCACATTCTTTTATCTAGATAAACTTAACAACTTTTCAAGTTAACTTAGTTAGTGGGCTAGATAACCATGAAATTTTTTCAACAAACCTCCAATAATAACCTGATCAACCAAGAAAACTATGAATATCGGTTATATTTGTGGGTCTTATCCATTATTCAAGAACTTTTTTTAACAGGATCAATAGTTATGCCATCTTTAGAAATAATGTGACCAAGGAATGAATTTTTTTGTAACCAAAACTCACACTTGCTGAATTTCCCATACAGTTTATTTTCTTTTAAGGTTTGAAAGACAACCCTTAAATTATTTTCATGCTCCTATTTATTTTTAGAATATACCAAAATATCATCAATAAACACAACCACAAACTTATCCAAGAACTCATGGAATATTCTATTCATAAGATCCATGAATACAGTAGGTTAATTAGTTAACCCAAACGACATAATCACAAATTCATAATGGCCATATCTAGTATGAAACATAGTCTTCATAATTTCTGATTCCTTTAATTTCAAGTGATGGCACCCCGACCTTAAGTCAACCTTTGAAAAATACTAAGCACCCTAGAGATGATCAAACAAATCATCAATATGAGGAAAACTATACTTTTTATTAACAATTATGTTATTCAATGATATATAATAAATGAAAAGTCTCATTGAACCATATTTATTTTTAATAAACAGGATAGGGGCACCCCATGGTGATATTCTAGGTTAAATGAAACCTTTATCTAATAACTCTTGCAATTTCTTATTTAACTCTAAAAGTTCAATTTTATACATTCAATAAGAGGTTTTTGGAATCGTCTTAGCATCATGAACTAAGTCAATAGTAAATTCTACTTACCGATTAGGTATAATACCAGGAAAATCATTAGGAAAAACATAAAGATACTCATTTACCACTAGTACACCATTAATCTGAATAGTTCCTTTGTTTTCAAAAATATATACAAGGAAACATTCATTTATATATTTTACTAGTTTATCAACTTCCTGATATGTCATCAATGGTAAGGGTTCATTCTTGTACACAAACTGAAATTCTTTCTGAAAAGTAACTTCTTTATCTCTACAGTCAATATTATCATGGTAAATAGAAAGTCAATCCATACCCAGAATAACATCAAACTCTACTAGAGGCAAAAAAATAAGGTTTTTAGGTTTATTATTTCCACATACAAGGACATGAAGATTCTTATATTTTCTTTTTGTCTCAACATTTCCCCCAGGTGTTTTTACCATAAGTTCTGGATTCATTTCTTGAGATGGAATTCTCAATTTACTAGAAAATTTCTCAGAAATGAAAGAATGTGTAGACCCATAATCAAAAAACACATTGGAATAATCTAAATAAACAAAAAATTTACCTAATACCACTTCATTTTATGGCCCAACATCTGCTAAAGTAGTTACAAAGGATTTGACCACACCTTTCTGCTTATAGTTCGACTGCTTCCCATCATTAAAATTCTTCATCAGACACTTGTTTGCATAATGACCCATCTCATTACATTTAAAACATTTCACTAACTGTATATCATATTTTTTCTTACCATTATCTTTTTCAGGGTAGTTACGACCCTTATGCCCCATTTTATCACACCGAAAACACTTACTAGAATTCAAAAGGCATTCCCCTACGTGTTTTTACCAAAATTTTCACAAATTGTAAACTTAATTTTCTTACCATCATACTTTTTTGAAGATTTTTTACCTTTGGTATTCCATCTTGATCTCTTATTCTTCTTGTTGTCAAAGAACACATGATCATCGACAAACTCAATTTCCACCTTCTCTACACATCGAACAAGTTTTTCATAACTTTTGAACTCACAAGAATCCAATTCCCTTTGACACTTTGGCTTTAATCCCGAGTAAAAATGATTGATTTTACTATCAAGATCCCGTATGAAATTTGGAGCATACCTTGCCAGTCGAGTAAATTTTTCTTCATAAGAAACCACTGAGTCATCCTTCTGCCTCAATTATAAGAATTGTTTTTCCATCCTAAGTCGAACCGCCTTAAGAAAATATTTCTCAAGAAACATACCTTTGAATTTATCCCAATAAAGAGCATCAATCTTCTTACTATACATAATATTCTTAACTATTAACCACTACTGATTGACTTTACCTTAAAAACGGTAAACAACAAGACTAACCTTTTGATTTTCTGAACACCCCATGACATCAAAAATCTTTTCCAAGGATTTAATCCACTCTTCAGCTAGTACAAGGTCATATTATCCTTTGAATTATGGAGGATGTTTCCTCAAGAAATTATCCACTACCGAAATATTCCTCTAAGGTTGATCTGGCTGATCTCGCACATGGATACCACCTCAATTTATAGCCTGATCCAACTGTTCTATCACAATAAAAAAATATTCAGTTTCAATTATGACCATCTCAGGTTTTTGATTTGGAAGGTTATTTCCCTCTGTATGCCTTCCAAGCACAACTTCCCTATTTCCTCTGTGGAAAACCATTCTGAACAAACATATCTTAGATAAAGAAATGTTGTAATCTTCAAAATCTATATCATTTCAATTTGACCATAAAGTAAAAATAATTTATAGATATTTTATTAACAATATACTAACCCTTAAAGTTATCTAAACCAACCTCTAATACAGACTATAAGGCCCCGGCCTTAAACGTTACATAATCTTGAGTTAAATCAAGAATTCACATTGAGGATAATTTTAGGTTTAGAGGTTCAGAGAATTAGTCCATTATTAATAAATATCATCCCATAATCATACAAGATTATACTATCAAAATAGTATCAATTTTTCCCACTAAAGAAAACCTTTTAAAAATAAAACATGATTTCTTTTCTTGATAAAAATCTTCTTGACTTATTCCTTTCTCTTATTCATCCTTATACCCTATGAAAACATTTTAAACACATGGGATGAGAATAAAAACCCAGTAAGGGATAAAATAAGGAAATAAAATGGTAGTCCATGAATATTAATAAACCCATGAATTCATAAGAATCATGAAAACTTAATAGCAATCATAAATCATAAAGGTAACTTGTGTCATTCATATCATACTTAAATTATAGCTTTCACAACTATATAGGGAGTAACCTTCATGGTTACATTTGGAATACCCATAAAAGTATATTCCCTAAATCTCTTAAGATAAACCTTAACGTTTACCTCTGTCACATTACCCAATGCATTAGAGAGCTATCACAGGCTCACCCACCCTTGGTTTATCAGAGAACCACCTGTATAAATAAGAAATGCCCAAGAACCATAACCATAACACATAAACCATGCATAAAGTAAAAATAACATTTCCACATTATAATCATAAGATATTATTTAAAGATATTGATACAATCAATTCTTTATCAAAACCATTTTCAATACCAAAATACCCAAAAAAGTAATATGGTATTTAATTTTCTTTTAAAAAATATTATATCTTGTATAGGAAGCCAAATATCAAATAATGGTTGTGGCGTCTGAGAAGTCGTTGTCACCACATACGTTAAAAAACATTCATTTTTTCATTTAATAAAATGATTCATATAAAAAAGATTCCTTTTTTAACCTTTGAATGAAATTAAATTTCAAAGGGGTTGAATATACACCGTATAAAATAAGGTCGTGTTTAGATCAAAATATGCCTCAATGAAAGGAGATTGAGATGAAGTCCCTTACCTTGAGTCCGAATTTTCTTGTTTGTTCATTAATTTCATGAATAATAAACTTTGGTTAATTTATACTTGATTCAGAACCTTTTTCAAGTTTATCATTAATTTTATATCACTTATTACCATGTTATAACAATTAGTTAATTATTTGAGTTCATATCAGACGTTTTGTCGATGTTCGGTACTTGAGTCAAAAATGAAATTGTTTTAATGAAAATTGTCCATGTGTTCATAAGTACATTATCTCAAAAATTATTATCATGATTTAAATATCATATATATCCAATATATATGTATTAATAAGAGTCCATAATATTTGGATATAAGAAATTAAATACACCGTTCATGGTGACGGTAGACTGTACGTTAGCATGAACACTACTTTAATTTATTTATCATATTAAAGGAATGAAAAATAAATGATAAATAGGTATATTATAATTATATTATAATATATATGTTATATATGTTATATAATTTCATTAATTATATTCTTTATACATTCAATGTATGGCATGAACGAGTCATATCACTTTGAGGGGGCGGTAGTCTACACTTCCTCAAATGAAATTATCATTTTTACACATTATGGAAAACATAAAGGTATGTTGTAAATAAAAATTAAATAAGAATAGATACAATATAAATATAATATATATCATATATAAATAAATTTCCATCATAATGGATATCATGAGAGGTGGTAGGATAAATTTGAACAATCATCGTTTCGGGAGGTAGTAGTTCACCGTACACAGAAACAATATGTTCTATATCCATTAGATGGAGGTGTGTGTAAGTGTATATATAAAACTTAGCATAAAAACATACTAGTATATATAGGATACTGGTTTTTTTATAAAATAATTGAATAAATAGAGGTTATGGGTTGGAGAAGGAAAATAAATGAAAGAAGCTTGAGAGAAGACATTACCTCTAAATCGGGTAACTCCTTTTGATTTGAGCCAAAAGGATTTCTTGAACTATCTTATGTGCAAGGTAAGGATTATAAGAGGAAGTGAGAGATTTTGGGATCTTATTTGAGTAGAAGTTTGATGATTAAAGGGGCTTGAGAGGTGTGAGTAAGTGGGTATAGGTGGTGGCCTTTTATAAGAGGAAGGAGGGGCACTTTAGGAAATTTTGGAAATATTATTTTATTATAAATTAATTTTAGAATTATAATAGCTCAAAAAGTGATATATTTAAAGGATAAGATGATTATGGGTCTAAATCCTCTCAAACAATAGGTTTTAGAAAAGTTTAGGTCACAAATTTAATCTTATCGTTTGGCTTCAACCCTTAATCAAATAAATTAACTCTTACCATGTCTTCTTGTATTTTTACACTATATGGTTAATATAGTTACTATAAAATGACAAGAGAACCTCAAGTGGAAAATTAATAACATTTTAAAAATTATATAATCCAGTTTTCAAAATATTATATTTTTATGACTATTATACCATTTAATAAAATAGTATTTTTTTTTAAAAATCATTTATGTCAATTTTGAAACTATTTGTAATTGATTTTTGTTAAAGCCATAAAATTTTGATTCATTAAAAAAACTACATTAAATAAAATATAACATTTCATAATAATCAATAAAATTCATGGATGACATCAAAATTTTCAAATTACAATTATTTTAATAGTTATAATATCATTTATTTGAATCCTTTATTAATAAGGTAATCACTACATCATCATTGTGTCATAAATAAATTTATTTATTTAATATATAAAAATTATAAATGAAATACCATTATGTATAAAATATTTTTATATTTCTAATTATTATTTATAGTCAAATATATCAGTTATATAACCTTATATTAAAATTTTTTTAGTAAAAAGATACATGTTTATGTTATATTTCTCTTTACTTTAAATCAATTATTATAACATGTCATTATCACACCCAAGTGGCTCCCTAATGCCAAAATTTTGGATTAAGGATTGTTTTGGTCACTCATGAATCATCCAATAATATTATGATACATGTTAGGGTAGTCTTATATTATTATAATATTATTTTTACCCATATTTACCTAATTTACCCTTTAACCGTGGTAAATAAAAATAATTACTGAAATTACTATTCATAATGTCCAAAAATAAGAGGTAACTATTAACATAATTTGGAAATTATGATTCCAAATATAGAATCCATTTTTACAAATTAAAAACACATAATTTTCATTAATTAATTTAAAATTAATTCCCGTTGCCAAAACTAGAAAGCAGGTTTTTAAGAAGTAAAAACTATCAAAAGATGGACATGTGTTTATGTCCAATTTAAATATGAAATTACTTCCAATGACCAAAATTGTATTAAATGATAAAAAATTAATCTAATTACACTTTAAAACCAATTAAAAGAATAAAATAACTATATAAATAAATTAGATGAAAATACAGTTTTGAATTAAAATGCAGTATTTTTCACTATTCATTAAAATTTGAATTTAATCAGAAAAATACCGAAATTTTAACCAAGGTAAATTTTGATGTCCCAATTCCAAATAATAAGTTTATTTTTTCAAATAGAACATATAAAAGTGACAAAAATATTTTAAAAAAGGGTTCTTCATCAAAAGGCAATAAAACGACCTATTAAAAATATTAGAGTATTTTATGCTTAAAATTGGATTCATTCTCATTTTAAGACTCTAAAATTTATTGGATAAATGTAAAAAAATTTAAAAAACATGTGTAATCATATTTTAGTTAGTTATGTTCATTCCTTCCAATACAATGATTAGACATTAAGTACCATTTAAAATAATAATATTAGTATTGTACCATTTTTTGGTATAACTCAAAGTTGTGTGCAACGTAATATTTCAGAGAAACCTGTTGTTGTGTGTCAAGTATTCTATTAGAAAAAGCGTCCCATTAATGTAAAATTAATATCTAATTCATAAATATTAATGAAAAAGTATTAATCTATAAATAACCGTGATGTTACAAATATGACTTCCCAAAAGATTTGTGAAAAAAAACTAAATAAGTATTAGATAAAAATGATAAGAAAATTAACTTAAAAATAATAGATAAAATGATGAAAAAATTAACTAAATAATTAGTAAAAATTCACCTTTTCATGTTATCTTTGTACATTCTTGACATATTTCCTTATTTCTATTATCTCAGTTGTAGGCTCAAAGTCTAATCTCTCATGAGCACAAGTAGCTTTAAACAAACCATCCCAACTCAAGAAAAAGAATCCACCTGTATAAGAAAAAAATTCTTATGTTAGTAATAATAAAAAAGAATAAATTAAACATAAATATGAACTAATACATTAATAAAATGTTAATTTTAAACCGAAACCACACAATTTCATTCATACTGAGTACATCGTGTATCATATTGTGGTATGGTTGATTCATGCACATCAATAATGACCTATGGATCATTTTCATAAAGTATCAAAATAATAAAAATGAATTTTATAGGTTTTGAGCATGTCACTTATCTTTTTTACTAAAATGTCATTTTAAACTGAAAACAATTAATTTTTGTCATACCAGTCAAATATTATGTTGGTTTGATATGATAATGATTCTTACACATCAAAAATTACTTATTAATCATTTTATTAAATTATCAAGACAATTCAAGCACATTTTCTTGGTTTTCAGTGAGTGACACACGTTTGGAACTAAAATGTCAATTTTAGACTAATAACAAACACTTTGAGTCATACTAGGCACACCATGTATCATATTGAGGTTCGTCTAATTCCTACATATAAAAAAGACTTGTGTATTATTGTATTAAAGTATCAAAACAGTACAAATGCATTTGATCTGTTTTGATTATGTCACTTTTCCTTTCTACTGAAATTAATGTCAATTTTAAATAAAAAGACACTTAGAGTCATACTAGTCACACCGTGCATCAGATTGAGATGATACACAAGATTAGTTAAGTGAAATATAAGAGTAAATTAGACTATTCATTATATATTAGTGTCTAGGTACAAATTTCTATTGGAAATCAGAGGTTGTTGGGATGAATTGAGGGACTTACATGAATATCAGAAGTCGATATTACTTTTTGACTGCTTGGGATGCACTATAAGTGGGTGAGACCACATGTACATGTGTGATGATGAAATTATCATGAAATTACTTGTTATTAGTGTTCTAATTAGTTTAATTGACCAAATTTATTGTAATAATTGTAAATTTTGAAGAAATAAAAATGCAGTAGTGTTCTACCTAGAATGTTGAATGCATTGGATAATAAAAACAAAATTACATCATTATGAGTGAATCATCCTTGTTGAGTGCATGATCATAGTACATGAGTGAATCATCCTTGTTGAAAAAGTCATTTCTTCATGATCTATGTAAAAATTAACAAAATAAGTATTAGATAAAAATGATAAGGAAATTAACTAAAAAAAGTAGATAAAATGATGAGAAAATAAACTAAATAAGTAGTAGGAAGTCACATATTCATGATATATGTTTTCATTCTAACACCAGGTATTCTGCCCATTTGTTTCTAAACAAATCTTTTTCTCTTGTGAATACAAGGACTTTTGAGAGTCTTGATAGTACAAGGAAAATATAAACACACAAAGGATTAATAAATATTTTAAATGAAATTGTAATTATCTTCAAAAATACTGCTTTGGGGATGATAGTTTGTTGATGTTATATGATATCTTTCATAAATTTAAAAATATAATAACCACAATATTTTCTATTGGTTTTTTTCAAACACTATATAACCATTGAAAAAAATAAGTAGTTTGTTTTGATATATGTTTTGATAGTGAAATATTATTATATATACCCAAATACTTATCCACTTGTATAAGTCGATAGGATCCTTGTAATCATTGAATATCCTAATTACATGATTGTGAAGATATTTAAACACCATACTATCATAATATAATTCTATTTAAAACATAATATAAAATATATACCCTGAAGTTTAGTTTTAAAACATTGCATTTAGTTTATTTCAAATTGAAAAATTTTCATCACATGTGGTCAGTTTGTTGCATATCCATGCAGTGAATCCAGAAAATAAATTTTTAGAGTATCTAAATTAACTAAAATTAGTAGCCAATGTTTCAGATAAAAAAGGAATAAGTAATTAAAGGAATGAAAATATATTTGATATGATTAAATTGTAAATTTTTACACCTACATTGTTGGTAATAAGAAGAGTCTATCATCCATAAGTATCTTTCAAACACAATGACTAGTTTTTCCACTATTAAATCAATTTTATTTGACTCTAATGATATTTTTTATGTAGAAGTGATGTGAGGTCTAATGAGTCTATATTTCTTTTCATAGGGTTTTCCCTTAAAATAGTATTTATATATATGCTTGTAAAAAAAATCATGAAAACACACCTCATGTATACATTTACTACTAAGACTCTTATCCATTCATACATAGGGATTTCATTTAAATTCTCAAGAGAAATATAATTTGTAATGGACTCTCTATACATTTATTCCTCAAAATAAACTATGACATTACTACCACTTTTAACCTTATATCCACATGAACCTTTAATGTTAGTAAATATAGAAGTTAAACGGGTGTGGTAAAGGTACTTTATGAAGATATTTTTGATTGGTTGGTTGATCCTTTAGATCATTTTGATTTGAAATTCCATTCACCCCATTCCCTTTGTCTATCTGTAATAATATTCATTGGTTTAGACATTTTTTCATTAATTGTTAAAGTTTTTGCATGAAAAATAAATTAAAAATGAATACCTCATTGTTGAAATTTTTTATTACAGGATCTAAATACCATACTGTGAAGGTTCCATTAGCTTTCTTGACTATATGAATATTTTCATCATCAAGTTGAATAGGTAGCTTAATGCTTAGTTCATGATCTATGTTATTCCCTAATCTCACATGACATATTGGAATTTTTATTTTTTGTAGAATATATTCTTGGATATTGAACATGGTATCCATCAAAATAAGGAAATGGGTGGGTGTTGATAGATATAAATCAAAATCATTTTTCACCCTATAGAATATCAGTATAGGAAAGGTATCAATGTCTTCCTGATTCATATTTCACAGAAACAATTATGAGAATATTGATTTCCTTTTCTAAGATAACTATTTTAGGGGAATGGATCACCTCAAAACTGGTGGGGGTGGGGGGATCTTCACATATTGATTTTTCTTGTGTTGTTTCTTATCTTTGATCCCTTTCCATAACATTTTCTAAGAACTATGATTTCCAATTAAATTTTTCTTCAAGAGTTTCTAATTGTGCCTAAAACTCTTAAATTTTCTTATATTTATCACCCCGTTCATTCATTTTATAAAAATATGTTTGGGGTATCACCACAAAACCCCCACCTCTAATGCGACCATACTGTTCTGGCCACTTCAAGGCCACTGATAGTGTATGTTCATTGGGTAGAGGTGATGATGATTCTTATATCTAAGTCAAATAAAATATATAGGAAAATAAGTAATCATTATTCTGTAATTATAATTTAAATAAAAACAAATTTTATTATGTTATACTTACACATGATTCCTACCTTTTTTTTCATTTTCATATATTAGTATACCTTGTTTATTTAAACGTGCCTCCTTCCATAGCATATGACATGGGATGGAAGTAAATTTGGATTTCGATTCATTAATCTGCATATAAATAGAGGAACATAATCATGTTGTTGTTTTATGTCACATAAAAGTATTACGGTTGATTTAAAATACATACCATTTTTTTAAGTGAAGTGTACCCCATCTTTACTTTATGGAAGGGGTATGTTGGTTTTGCTGCATGTTTTCTATTTTCAGCACTTAGTTTCTATTTTATAAATTAAAAATTCTTAATCAAAGTTATTAATACATGTATTGTCAAAAAATGTGTTACCATTCAAAATGTACCTAAAAATATGTCTCTTTACAATGACTAATAAATGTATACCACACCTTTTGGATTATTAGGTGTGTATACATCTATGGTGGGTGAAAGTTTTTTTCCCTTCAGTATCTTTGAGATGAAACATCATAAGAATTGTGTGAAATCCTTTGTAACCATTTTTAGCAAGAAATAATACAAATTTCATTTCAGATTCATCTACTATAAATTCACATTACAAGGGATAATGAAGAGTAAGTCAATGTTTCATTATTTAATATATTAATAAAATATAGAAAGTATATCATAATTTTACCCTAATATCTTCCCAAATCAGTGTCTTAAGAACTAAAAAAACATTGTGACATGAATCTATATAAATTAGTATGCACTTTTTGAGTGGTGAGCCCAATGTAACTACTAAACACAACCTTGTTGGGGTTAATAGCTTGGACACATGCATTCCATCCAACCTCAAATTTGATGCATTTTCTTCTTGCCTTAATAATTTTTTGTAACACCATCATGATATGATGCTTCTATTTTTTATGGGACACCTATTGTTAATGTATAACTTTTTCTTGGGTTAAAAATAATTAGTATGTTATTCCTCTATATTGGTAGTATTATCATATGCAGAAGGTTGTTGTTCCTTTGAATTGGGAGCACCAATAGGTCGAGATACCTATTGATACTTAGGATTGGAAACATTATCATGTGTAGAAGTCATTATCTATAGAAGTGGTTGAATATTTAATTTAGATTATGTAAATTCATCAATGAATATATAATAATATGATGTAACACAATGCATATTACAAAAAAATATAACCAGATTGTTAAACTCTATTTTTTTAAAGGTTGAAGGGATTTGAACCCTATATCGATTATCCAAATCCCTTTATTGTGGTCTCCTATGACATATAAGACCCCATTTACATTGGGACCGATGTGAAATGATTGTGACATCTCAATGAAAGGGTCATCCTCAGTTGAATTTTTATCTAAACCTTTAGGGGTTTTGGTCGATAATAGAACAATTGACCACTTTTAGTTTGTGGTGCCAACGAGCCTATACCCTAGTGGTACAAGCTCCTGCTTAGCATCCAAAAGACCCAGGATCAAATCCGGGTAGGGACTAATTTTCAGTACTGTAGCAGGGAACTGTAGCAGTACTGTAGTAGTGACAGAACTGTAGTGGCGACGACACTGTAGCGGCGGAGGCATTGTAGCAGGAATTATAGCGGTGGTGGTACTGTAGCAGGTACTGTAGCAGCCCAGGTACTATAGCAGTGCTATTCACCGAGGGGCTCTTTGAGAAAAAAAATGGGCTTTTAAGCCTAGTCTTCAGGCCACTTGGCCTTGGGCCTTCGGGCTATGTAATGTATCTCCCTCTACCCAGTCTAAAGAGGTATTTGCTTTAAATAATAAATTGAGGTTTCAACCCCAAACTTTCAAAAAAAAAGACCACTTTTAGTTTGTGGGATTTGGAATATAAAATACTTGCACTACCTATAATTCCATTATAAACAATTATTATTTGTACCCTTCCTTACTAAAATCCACTTTCATGAATCCTAATTTATCTATTTTAACCAACTCCTATTATCAACCCACTTTCAATGAAAAATACACTTGGAATGTTGTATAATATAACCCCCACATTTGTTTTATGATTCTAAAGTATGATATATTTTCATAAATTTTATTTTTGTAATTGGTTTTAGATAAATTCATTGCTTCAACCACAAGTTTAACTCCACTATTTTTCATGGAACTGCATTCATCATGTTCATTTGTATTGAATGTATAACCATTAATTACATAAGCATTATAAGATAATACATGCACACTTAGTCCTTTGACTAGCCATTGAAGTTGTTCTAAAATTGAATTCTGATTTTCAAATGGCTCCTTAAAAATATGTCCTTGAAACCATACTATAAAATATTGATTATGTGTATTTGATATCCAAATTTCATATTTTTATGGATTCAAATACTTAAGAATTTCTTTGTGGGTTTCAATATATGGGTCAACCTCTAAACAGTTATGAAAAACTTAAAGGTGGGATTGCTCATGATCTGTAATAGTGATTTTGAAAACATCTATTCTAGAAATTCCTTCACCCAAAAGCTACCCAGTGTGATGAGATTTTGGTAGAACAATTATTTCCACAAGGGATAGGTAGTTGGTATAGAATTCAACGGATTCCTCAACAATATATCGCTCCACAATACAACCTTCTGGTCAACTTTGATTTTTGATATACCATTTCAAAATATTCATATACCATTCAATGGGGTATATCCATCTATAATGTATAGGAACACATAGTTGAATATATCTTAGCAAGTTAATCATCAATTGATCCATCATATCAAATAATATCAATGGGAAGAACATCTCCAATTCACATAATATGGTGGAAATTTTCTTTTCCATAGTTGAAAATTTCTCCAGGTCTATAACTTTATTGAATGTATCTTTGAGAAAGAAATAGAGCTTGGTTAATGTATGATGGGTATTCTAAAGAAAAATGAAACATAAAGCTACATGCATTAGATCTTGCATGAAAACATGACTTTTATGTGATTTTAGACCCTTTAACTTTAAATCACCCATTGGAACAATATTCTTGATATTCAATGAATACCTCTTTGGAACCTTTACATTATTCAAGAATTTTCAAAACTAATATCTCTTTTACTTGGAAAGAGTTTAAGCAGATGGTAGAAGAAAAGACCATTTTCACCCTTCATTAGCACCAAATCTTCTCGTATTCCCAAGTCAATCATGTCCAACCCAGCCTTAATTCTATACTTTTTTAAAGTGAATTTATTAATGTTCCAATGACACTATCACGTACATTTTTTCAAAATGCATAACATTAAGAAAATTCCTAATATACAAATAATTCCAGTATGGTAATTCCAAAAAACTGATCTATTTTTCTAACCAATTTTCATAAGGTTTTTCAAAACAGGTTTACCAAAATTAGTGTCCATATATTTTACTTTCTCAAATAGTTGACCACCTATTAGTTGAGAGAGTACTGTATGTTCTTTTAAACTCCCATCAAATGATGTTGTCCAAGATTGATACTTATGTCACTGGGGTAGAAATATATTATTTCCTAGAAAAATAGTATTCAATTAATGTTTCAACCCAATTAACTATGTACCTTGTTCACAAATGATACATCCTTGAGTTCCTTTAATACTATATCCTAAAAAATTTCCATAACCAGAAAAGCCATTTATCACCCCATACAACATGGATCTCAATGTGAAATATTTGTTTCTGTAAGTATCATACAACATAACACCTTAATCCTACAATAATTTCAAATATTCAATCAATGGATATAAATAAACATCAATATCATTACCCAATTCTTTTGGTATTGATATAAGCAGAGATAACATAATGTATTTTCATTTAATTCATAACCAAGGTGGAAGGTTATAATTTAACAACATAACCATACATATATTGTGAGTTATGATTTGAAAACCAAAAGGATTCACCCCATCTATGTATATCTCAAGATGAAGGTTTATTAGATCATTTCCAAATTCAGGATACTCATGACCAATTCTCTTCCATGGAGGAGAGTCTGTTGGGTGACTAAGTTTTTCATCTTTATTTCTTGTATCTACATGCCAATTCAATTTACTTACAGTATCCTCACTTCTATATAGAAGCCTAAACCTTGGAATGATTGAAAAGTACCATACAAATTTTAAAAGACTTAATCTTTCTTGTATCAAGAAGAACCACACTTTGGACATTCTTTAAGTGATTTTTGGTCCTTACAAAATAGTATACAATCATTTGGACAAGAATGTATTCTTTTAGTGATCACACCCATTGAACATAGAATTATTTTAACATCATATATTTGGATAGGACTATCATTATCTTATAGGAGCATATCATTCAATAGAGCAAGTAGTTCAGTAAAACTAGCATCAATCCATCTATTTCCAGATTTTAAATTATATAGCTTCAATACGGCTGAAAATTCTGTATATTTAGTACAACTAGCATACAATGGTGTCTTTTCATAACACTTTAACTTCTCAAACAATTTTGGACAATCAAAAAGTTTATCTTCAACTATCATTATCATTTCACCAATACAATCTGTATCATCATTCACACCTATAATCACATCCTCGATATAGTCTTATTCATTTTCCAAACTTGTAATCATATCAGATGATCCATAAAATGTAGTGTTATTGTAACACCCCAAGCTTCCACGGTACGTTTCCCTTTGAATAATGCAATAGCTTGCATTGTACGCAACTTCGAGATTCTAACACACCGTGACCAATCAAACTAGCCGTTATGAATAGTAATACCCACTTTTTGAAATTTTATAAATTTTATCTTTCAAAATGGACTTCATTTTTGGATTCGGAATATTGAAATTATCCTAGGGAGAAATTTTGGTATTTTTATGAAAACGTTCAATTTTTGATGAACAGTGAAAAACACTGAGTTATAGTTTAAAACTGAATTTTTATTTAAATAACAATTTAATTTATTTAAATTTATTTTAGGTCAAAATAGATACATAATACCTTTATAAGTTCAATTTAATTCATTGGAGTTATTTTATAATAATTTTAGATATATAAAAATTTTATTGAACTTTTCACTGTCTTTTACCCATCTCCTAGAAGAATTTGCAAATTCACATAAAACTTAATTTTGCCTCTTCTGTGAGTGGAATTTTAAAAATAAGAGAGACATGGTTAATATAAAGGAGTAAAATGTGGTTCAATAAGATAAAAATATTTTTTGGTGAATAGAAACTTTTTACTTTTATTTACCACGGTTAAAAGTAAATAGGGTAATTAAGGGTAAAAATGATATTATTATTACCCTAAAACATGTCCTAATTCTATTTGATAAGTATAATTCAACCAAAAACAACCTTAATAATAAAATATGAAGCTCTTTGGTCCACTTGTATTAGATTAGGACATTTATTATTATTTAATTCAAAGAAGAGTTAAAAGAGTTAAAATCAAAGTTTAATAACTAAAACATTTTTAATACAGGGTTATACATAAGATAAATTCAATTATAAATAATCATTAGAAATCTAAAAATATTTTCTACATAATGGTATTTTATTTATAATTTTTAGACACTAAATAATTTAATTTATTTATGACACAATGGTGATGTAGTAATTACCTAATTAATGAAATATTAAAATAATTGTTATTATAGATATCCAAATAAATTTAATTTGAGACATTTTATGAATTACACTAATTTTATAGGTTAATATGACATATTAGGGTAGGTTATATGAATTTATTTCGAAGTAATAATGCTGTTATTAATTTAGAAAAAACAAAATACCAAATAGTGTCAAAATTGACATAAAAGAGTTTTTTAAAACAAATATTATATTATTAATTGATATTCTATTCCTAAAAATATAAGGTTAGGACAAAGGACATATATAATGATAGGTGTATAATTAATGAACTACTTGGTGTTCTATTGAGTGTATATAGTAAGCTTATTAACCATATAATATAAAAATACAAAGAGACATGGTAAATGTCAAACTATTTAACTAAGAGTTAAATCTAAAAGATAAAGTTAATATAGTGACCCAAACCTGTCTAAAACATATTTTTTGAGTGTTTTTAGACCCATAACCACCTTATCATTTAAATAATACATTTTGGAGCCATTATAAACTGAAAATTATTTTATTATAAATTAATATTTCTAGATTTTCCTAAGGTTCCCCTCACCCCTCTTATAAAAAGGCACTCCCCCTTCTCTCTAATTCACACCTTCAAAGCCTTTTGGCTTGGAAAAAACCTGCCAAAATATCCTATAAACTTCCTTCAATTCATCCTAGAGGAATTCCTTTAGTCATAAAGCCAAATTAAGGAGCCTTTTTGATCAAATCAAAAAGAAGAACCCGAAGAAGAGGTAATAATTTCACCACCCTCTTTCAAGTTCTTTTCTTCTTCCACTTCTTATTTATTTGTTAGTTACATTATAAAATAATAAATCCAGTATATTATATATAATATGATTTTATTATAAATATGTTATATCCATATTCATTATTTTATCTATCCTTTGAATGATATGTCACCATACGTACGTACGTACGGCTTACTGTCTCCACGTTGTGGTGTAATTGTTATTCAATACATTATTATTTGGATGAGTATAATAATGATGTTTAATTCATGTAAATAATGAATATAACATGATAATTATTCTTTATATATTATATACCATCCAATTATATATTATTTTAATATCAAAATAATGATATTGTCGCTCGTACGTACGTACGGATTACTGTCTCCACGAATGCGATGAGATTCATTCCCCATCGTATCCATTCAAGAATAATTTTCATTTTATGATTAAAAATAATGTTTAAATACTTGATATCATTATGGATATGAATAATATACGTCCCATCCATAACAAATATGACTCACATAACAAAGAATATAAAGGAAAACGAATCCGTTAACACCTGAAATGACAATAATACTAAGATATTGTTAACAAAGCAATGTTAAAAGATCAAATATGATATCATGTTAATGTATATGATTCTTTTATAATTTAATAACAATTATTTTACCATTATAAAGGAGGTTAACCTACCCTCAACCAAGGAAAAGTACAAGTTAAGGGTTAATTCTACAATCTCTTCATTATCCGAGGTTGTTTATACGTAATTATCTACTGGGACCTCTTTATCATCCACATCCATGTTTCTTAAAAATTTATTTCAAAACATTATTACTATTTACTAGATAATGGGTTAAAGTAATTTATAACCTTATGTGTTTTGAAAGGAATCTTTCCGTCATTTTCCAAACAAGGTACTTTTTGACCTTTTCGAAAAATTTAAGGTAAGAATGTTTTTTAACTTATACGGCGGGTGCGGCTATTTTCCGCTATTATAACATCATCAAAGCTTCCCTTAAAAGATTATAAGAATATTTTAAAAATAATTTTTTTTATAATTATGTGACTCTTAAATGATTTCAAAATAGAAAGAGATATTTATCTAAAAAGGGTTTTTATTTCATCTATGTCAACATCCTTTGATGGATTTTAAGTTTATTTGAAGTTGATTTATTATGATACAAAACGTCCATATTGTATTGAAGGTTTTGTGATATGTTTGACTGTGGATGTGATATTTTCATACCATTCATGGTTTATGGTTAAAGTATTGACATTTCTTATGCTAGTTTTAATACGAATGTTTATGATATGTTTAAACCTTTTCATATGAGGAATGTATTGGACTTAGTAAGTGATGGGTGGAGCCCACTATAGCTCCTCGATGCATCGGTAGGTCTAATGAGACAACTATATGTGGAGTTGAATGAGTCCCTTTCCCAATTTGATATATGGTTTTGGCTGAGGCCTTAATCATTTTTAGACGTCTTGGCCAAGGCCTTGACAAAATGTTTTAGAATGTCCAGCATTATACATTCCCTCATTATGAAAATAATATTAATGGTTCATGTGGTCATTAATCTAGTAGAATACCCATGATTATGTTTTATTATGGCATTATTTACTCAGCTCACATTCCTTCCATAAAAGTATCCATGTTTATTATTGGTAAAGGCATGTGGTTTCTATTATTCACCATGCTTAATATTTATGTTATCTTCTGCTGTATTGTTTACCCTTACTGAGCATTTAATCTCACCCCTTTCTTATGTTTCATTTTCCTAGTATATAAAGAAGTTAGTTATGAGTGAATTTCAGGCATAATCTAGGATTCTTGGATGTTTCTAATGAAATATATTTGTGTTGTATTTCTCTTCAAGCTGTAAAGTTGAACTTATGTATGAATCTTGCTTCTAATAATACTAAACTGATCGGTATTTCGAGACATGATTTCCTTGTGATCATGCCAATGTTATGTAATAATGCACCGACTCTAGGTTACAAGGGTTGGGGTGTTATAGTTGGTATCAGAGGAAGTTTAGTACAAACCTTGGAAACTAGATTTAGATAAAATCTGATTAGATCACATAGCCCTAAGATAGACTTTGAGGATTAGTATAGAAGAACTTCCTATAATATTGGTATTATATAGATTTTTTGAGTTTTCCAAGCAATACATCCCTTTCTGGATATGAGAAGGTAGAGGCGGCTCTAGCACAGATTTACCTAGGGGTAAAACCCAAAAACACTGCTTTGAGCTAGACTCGAACGGAAACTGGTGCATGAAAATGGGCCTTACTGCACTCTTGGTTACGACACTCCCAGGGGATATTCTTAGGATAATTATAATTTTCTTTATAAACCATTATGAAAGGTTTATGAGTATATGCTTCCTCAAAGAAAACATTTTTTATGATTATGGATTATATCCATAAACTGTTTAATTTATGTTAAGTGTTTTAAAAGTTTGGATTTATGTATTGCGATTCATAAACTAATCTAGTGTATGCCATTGTTTAGAAGTGGGGCCTCGTGGAAGGAATGGAAACCGTATCAATGCACGCACTCAATGTAGGGATTTCCCTCCTGTTCAATATAATTATAGTGGACATGGTGCAACTAGTGCTGATCAACTTATCACCATACTGGGACAACTCACACAGGTTATGAATAATAACCTTACCCGTATGGAGTACCCTGATCCACAATGTGAAGGATCAATGTTAGACCGCTTCATGAGGCAACAACCACCAAAATTCAATGGGAGTAAAAATCCATTACTAACTGAGCAATAGATAAATTACTTAGAGAAAATATTCCATGCCTTGGGGAGTAATGAAAGGGAAAAAGTTGTCATGGTAGTTTACCGCCTCACTGGAGATGCTGATCAATGGTGGTCATTGATTCAAAACACAAAGGAAGATGATGAAGTATCGAATGTTGAATGGAGGGAGTTTAAAGAAATTTTCTTAGAAAAATACTTTCCTCATGACCATAGAGAAGATATGGAAAGACAATTTCTGAGTCTAAGGAAAAAGGAGGATGAGAATGTCGCAAAGTATGTGGATAACTTTACAAGGTTAGCGAGGCATGTTGCAGATTATATACGTAACCCAAGAAGTAATATTGATCTTTTCTTTGATGGGTTAAAACCATTTTTCCATCGAGCATTAGTATCACAATCCTTCTCATCATACGAAGATATTGTCTCGTGTGCTATCAAGATAGAAAAGGAATTCTTTAAGTCTTATGAATTTAAATAAAAGCAAGAGAATAAGAGATCTGCTGAACTCTCTGGGAAAGGAAATAAAGAAACAGGGAAAAAGGAAAGATTTGAATTTCCTCCCTGTGATAATTGTGGAAGGAAGAACCCTGGTTCCTGTCTAAAAGGAAAATAAGTATGCTACAAATGTGTACAGAAAGACCACCTAGCTGGTGATTGTAAGGGAAAGAAAGACGCTACCAATGTTTAATGCTACAATTGCAGGGAGATGAGAAATTATGCAAATGAATGTCCTAAGCATCCTGGAAACTTACCTCAGAAAAGGCCAAGGGATCAAGGCCAAGCTTATGCGATCACTACTGCTGAGGTTGAAGCCCCGAAAGACGTGCTGGCAGGTAATTTAATGGTTTCATCAAGTTTAGCAAATGATTTATTTGATTCTGGATCATTTCATTGTTTCATATCTTCTCGGTTTTCTAAGAAAATTAGATATTTCCAATTTGATTTAACAAGGGAGTTTTCAGTCAAAACTCCTTAGGGAAGTATCATCACAAAAAAGTTTTGTGAATCAGTCCCCATTAGAGCATATAAATGTTCTTTATCTGCTGATCTCATCGTCATACCCATGATTGAATTTGATATAATCCTCGGTATGGATTGGATTTCGGAACATGATACAAAAATTTATTATAAGAAGAAGGAGGTTACTATTTTTGATGACGATGATAAAGAACACCTTATCTTTAGAGTAGAATCATCACCACCTGATTCTTATCTAGAACCACCCCTAGTAGCTCAAATAAATTAAATTATTGGGGAGGAAGAGAATGAAATAACTATGGGTGAGGAAAGGAATTTTCAAATAGAGGATGTAACTATTGTGAAAGAATATGTTGATGTGTTTCCAGAAGATTTACCTGGACATACTACAGAACAAGAAATTGAGTTTTCCATTGATTTAATTCCTGGTTCAAGGCCCATATCGAAGACCCCTTATATAATGACCTCGTGGAATTATTGGAATTAAAGAAACAACTATAAAAATTCAGTAATAATGGATTTATTCACCCTAGTGTTTCTCCATGGGGAGCCCCTGTACTTTTTGTTAAGAAGAATGATGGATATATGAGGTTGTGCATTGACTACAGGGAGATCAATACTATAAGGATAAAGAAAAAGTATCCCCTACCTCACATTTATGATTTATTCAACCAACTTCATGGAGCTAAATACTTTTCAAAGATTGACCTTCGATCTGGATACCATCAGTTGTGTGTGAAGAAGGAAGACATTCCGAAGACATCATTTTGAACTAGGTACGGGCATTACGAGTTTACAGTAATGCCTTTTGGATTGACTAATGCTCCCTCTGTATTCATGGATCTAATGAATAGATTTTTCAAGGAATATCTTGATGATTTTGTAGTGGTATTTATTGATGATATATTGGTTTACTCCAAAAGCTACGAAGATCATGAAAATTACTTTCTCATTATTCTAAAGACTCTTAGAAGACATGAATTATATGGGAAGTTTAACAAGTGTGAATTCTGGCTTCAGAATATTTCTTTTCTTGGGCATATTATCTCTAAGGATGGAATCTTTGTTGATCCTTCAAAGACCAAGGCAATACAAGAATGTACAACACCAACGAGTATAACTAAGGTACACAGTTTTATCGGTTTAGCAGGTTATTATCGACGTTTCATCCATAATTTTTCCCAGTTGGCTAACCCATTAACCAAGCTCACACGTAAAGGGGTTAAATTTGTTTGGAAAAAAGAGTGTGAAGAATTTTTTGAAGAACTGAAGAAAAGATTAGTCAATTCTCCTATATTGACTATACCATCGGGGAATGATTGGTTTGTTATTTATAGTGATGCTTCAAAGAAAGGACTTGGTTGTGTCTTTATGCAGAATGATAGGGTTATTTCCTATGCATCACAACAACTAAAGATTCATGAGCAAAACTATCCTACTCATGATCTTGAGTTAGCAGCTATAATCTTTTCTTTGAAGATATGGAGACACTATCTCTATGGTAAAAAAATGTGAGATATATACTGATCACAAGAGTTTGAAGTATATTTTCTCATAGAAAGAACTCAATATGAGGCAAAGGCGATGGATTGAACTAATCAAGGATTATAATTTCACTATACAATACCACCCGGGGAAGGCAAATAAGGTGGAAGATGCTTTGAGTATAAATGATCATGGAGTTTTGTACAAGATGAGAGTTGAAAAGGATCCTATATACATGGATCTAGTAAATATAGATATGGGAATAACCATGGAAGGTGAAACATCGATGCTTTTTCAAATGGTTGCCAAACCATCTTTACTAGAAAGGATAAAGAGTTATCAGACCAGTGATGAAGAGTTTAAAAAGAATATTAAAGTTGTGAATGATGGGAGATTGAGTGACTTTGTGTATGAAGATGGAATTTTGAAGTTTGGGAAGGGACTTTGTTTTCCTGATATACCTGATCTAAAAAGGGAATTGTTGGATGATGCTCATAGTTCCAATTTCTCTATACACCCTGGGAGCACCAAAATGTATAGAGATTAGAAGGAACATTTTTGGTGGGAAAACATGAAGAGGGAGATTGCTGATTTTGTGTCAAGATGTATGGTTTTTCAACAAGTGAAAGCTGGAAGGAAACAGCCTGGAGGAGTCATGCAACCTCTTCCCATACCTGAGTGGAAATGGGATAATATTACAATGGACTTTGTCAGGGGACTGCCAAAGAATCCTATAAGGAACAATGCAATTTGGGTCATTGTTGATCATCTTACCAAGTCATCACATTTTCTTGCTATAAGAGAAGATTTACCAATTGAACGATTGGAAAGACTATATATTAATGAAGTTTTTAGACTTCATGGAGTACCACTATCGATTGTTTCTGATCATGATCCACGTTTTACATCAAGATTCTGGAAATGTCTTCAGAAATCCCTCGATACTGAACTTCGTTTGAGCACTACCTAACACCCCAAAACTAATGGACAATCAGAATGGACTATTAAAACCTTAGAAGACATGTTGAGATCTTTCTCACTTGACTTTTAGGGTATGTGGGATCAATATTTACCTATGGTAGAATTTTCCTATAACAATAGCTTCCCTTCAAGTATTCAGATGGCACCATATGAAGTGTTATACAGAAAGAGATGTCGCACACCAACCTATTGGGATGATGTTGGTGAAAGAAAACTCATAGGCCCAGAACTGGTGGAGGACACCATAGAAAAGGTGAAGGTAATCCAAAACCACATCAAAACAGCTCAAAGTAGGAAGAAGAGCAATGCTGAAAATAGAAGGATGGAATTGGAATTTCAGGTAGGAGATCATGTTTTCTTGAAGGTATATCCATGGAAGGGTGTTATACGTTTCAGTAAGAAGGGATAATTGAGTCCAAGGTACATCAAGCCTTTATAAATTCTAGAACGAATTAGGGCTGTATCTTATCGTTTGGCAATGCCGCCAAATCTCTCCAAAGTTCATGATTTGTTCCACGTATCACTGTTGAGAAAATACATGCCTGACCCAATGCATGTAATCACCTATGAGGAAGTAGAACTGGAACCCGATCTGTCTTATTTCGAAGAGCCCGTCAGGATTCTTGATACCAGAGAACAAGTGTTGAGAAACCAGATGACTCGTCAAGTAAAAGTTCTATGGATAAACAATAAGATGGAAGAGGCAAAGTGGGAACCCGAGGAACTTATGATGAAGAACCACCTGAGTCTTTTTATGCAGTAATATTCTAGAAATTTAGAGGACAAAATTATTTGAATAAGAGGAGAATGTAACACCCCAATCTTCCACGGTACGTTTCCCTTTGGATAATGCAATAGCTTGCATTGTACACAACTTCGAGATTCTAAAACACCATGATCAATCAAACTTGCCGTTATGAATAGTAATACACACTTTTTTGAAATTTTATAAATTTTATCTTTCAAAATGGACTTCATTTTTGGATTCGGAATATCAAAATTATCTTAGGGTGAAATTTTGGTATTTTTCTGAAAACATTCAATTTTTGATGAATAGTGAAAAACACTGAGTTATAGTTTAAAATAGAATTTTTATTTAAATAATAATTTAATTTATTTAAATTTATTTTTGGTAAAAATAGATACATAATACCTATATAAGTTCAATGTAATTCATTGGAGTCAATTTATAATAATTTTAGATATATAAAATTTTTATTGAACTTTTCACCGTCTTTTACCCATCTTCTAGGAGAATTTTCAAATTCACATAAAACTTAATTTTACTGCTTCTGTGAGTGGAATTTTGAAAATACAAGATACATGGTTAATATCAAGGAGTAAAATTTTCTTCAATAATATATAAATAAGTTTTTTTGAATAGGGTAATTAAGGGTAAAAATGATATTATTATTACCCTAACACACGTCCTAATTCTATTTGATAAGTATAATTCGACCAAAAACAACCTTAGTAATAAAATATGAACCTCTTTTGTCCACTTGGATTAGATTAGGACATTTATTATTATTTAATTCAAAGAAGATTTAAAAGAGTTAAAATCAAGGTTTAATAACTAAAACATTTTTAATATAGGGTTATACATATGATAAATTCAATTATAAATATTCATCATAAATCTAAAAATATTTCCTAAATAATGGTATTTTATTTATAATTGTTAGACATTAAATAATTTAATTTATTTATGACACAATGGTGATGCAGTAATTACCTAATTAATGAAATATTAAAATAATAGATATTATAGATATCCAAATAAATGTAATTTGAGACTTTTTATGAACTAAACTAATTTTCTAGGTTAAAATGACATATTAGGGTTGGTTAGATGAATTTTGTTAAAATTAATAATGCTGTTATGAATTTAGAAAAAACAAAATACTAAATAGTGTCAAAATTGACATAAATGAGTTTTTAAAAACAAATATTATATTATTAATTGATATTCTATTACTAAAAATATGATGTTCAGAAAAAGGACCTATATAATGATAGGTGTATAATTAATGAACCACTTGGGGTTCTCTTGGATGTATATAGTAAGTTTATTAACTATATAATATAAAAATACAAAGAGACATGGTAAATGTCAAACTATTTAACTAAGAGTTAAATCTAAAAGATAAAGTTAATATAGTGACCCAAACCTATATAAAACCTATTTTTTGGGTGGTTTTTGACCCATAACCACCTTATCATTTAAATAATCCACTTTGGAGCCATTATAAACTGAAAATTATTTTATTATAAATTAATATTTCTAGCTTTTCCTAAGGTTCCCCTCACCCCTCTTATAAAAGGGAACTCCACCTTCTCTCTAATTCACACCTTCTAAGCCTTTTGGATCGGACAAAACCTACCCAAATATCCTATAAACTTATATCACTTCATCCTAGAGGCCTTCCTTTAGTCAAAAAGACAACTTAAGGAGCCCTTTTGATTAAATCAAAAGGAAGAACCCAAAGAAGAGGTAATAATTTCACCACCCTCTTTCAAGTTCTTTTCTTCTTCCAATTCTTCTTTCTTTGTTATTTCCATTCTAAAATTATAACTCCAGTATCTTCTATATACTATAATGTTATTATAAATATGGTATATCCATATTCATTATTCTATCCATCCTTTGAATGACATGTCACCATACATGCGTACGTACGACTTACCGTCTCCACATCATGGTGTAATTGTTATTCAATACATTATTATTTGGATGGGTATAATAATGATGTGTAATTGATGTAAATAACGAATATAACATGATAATTATTCTTTATATATGATATAACATCCAATTATATATTATTTTAATATCAAAATAATGATATTGTCACTCGTGCGTACGTACGGATTACCGTCTCCATGAACGCGATGAGATTCATTCCCCATCGTATCCATTCAAGAATAATTTTAATTTGATGATTAAAAATAATTTTTAAAGACTTAATATAATTATTTATATGAATAAGATACATATAATCCATAACACATATGACTCACATAATAAATAATATAAAGGAAAACGAATCTGTTAACACCCGAAATGACAATAATACTAAGATATTATTAAAAAAGCAATGTTAAAAGATCATACATGATATCATATTAATGTATATGATTATTGTATAATTTAATAAAAATTATTTCACCACTATACATGAGTTTAACCTACCCTCGAACAAGGAAAATTACAAGGTAAGGGTTAATTCTACAATCTCTTCATTATCCGAGGTTGTTTATACGTAATTATCTACTGGGACCTCTTTATCATCCACATCCATGTTTCTTAAAAATGAATTTCAATTTTTTTTACTATTTACTAGACAATGGGTTAAATTCATTTATACCCTTATGTGTTTTGAAATGAATCTTTCCTTCATTTTCCAAACAAGGTACTTTTTGACCTTTTCGACAAATTTAAGGTAAGAATGTTTTTTTTAACTTATACAGCGGGTGCAGCTATTTTCAGCCGTTATAACATCATCAAATATTCCCTTACAAGATTATAAGAATATTTTCAAAATAAATTTTTTCTTTATAATCATGTGGCTCTTAAATTATTTCAAAATAGAAAGAGATATTTCTCTAAAAAGGGTTTTGATTTCATCTATGTCAACATCCTTTGAAGGATTTTAAGTTTATTTGAATTTGATTTATTATGATACAAAAATTCCATATTTTATTGAAGGTTTTGTGATATTTTTGACTGTGGATGTGCTATTTTTATACCATTCATGGTTTATGGTTAAATTATTGACATTTTGTATGCTAGTTTTAATATGAATGTTTATGATATGTTTAAAAATTTTCATATGAGGAATGTATTGGACTTAGTAAGTGATGGGTGGAGCCCGCTATAGCTCCTCGATGCATCGGTAGGTCTCATGAGACAACTAGAAGTGGAATTGGATGAGGCCCTTTCCCAATTTGATATATGGTTTTGGCCGATGCCTTAATAATTTTTAGACGTCTTGGCCAAGGCCTTGAAAAAATGTTTCAGAATGTCTGACATTATACATTACCTCATTATGAAAATAATATTGATGGTTCATGTGGTCATTCGTCTAGTAGAATACCCATGATTGGAATTATTTACTGAGCTCATATTCCTGTTATAAAAGTATTCATTTTTATTATTGGTAAAGGCATGTGGTTTCAATTATTCACCATGCTTAATATTTATGTTATCTTCCGCTGTATTGCTTACCCTTACTGAGTGTTTGAGCTCACCCCTTTCTTATGTTTCATTTTCCTAGGATATGAAGAAGTTAGTTATGAGTGAATTGCAGGCATAATCTAGGAGGCTTGGATGTTTCTAATGAAATATATTCATGTTGTATTTCTCTTCAAGCTATAAAGTTGAACTTATGTATGAATCTTGGTTCCAATAATACTAAACTGATTGGTCTTTCGAGACATGATTTCCTTGTGATCATGCCAATGTTATGTAATAATGCACCGACTCTAGGTAACTAGGGTCGGGGCATTACAATTGGTATCAGATGAAGTTTAGTACAAACCTTAGAAACTAGATTTAGATAAACTCTAATTACAACACATAGCCCTAAGATAGACTTTGAGGATTAGTATAGAAGAACTTCCTAGAATATTGGTATTGTAGAGATTTTGTGACTTTCCAAGAAATACATCCCTTTCTAGATATGAGCAGGTAGAGGCGGCTCTGGCACAGATGTACCTAGGGGTAAAACCTGAAAACACCACTTTGAGCTAGACTCAAACAGGAATTGATGCATGACAATGGGCCTTGCTGCACTCTTGGTTATGACACTCCCATGGGATATGCTTAGGATAATTCTCATTTTCTTTATAAACCATTATGAAGGGTTTATGAGTATATACTTCCTCAACGAAAACATTTTTTATGATTATGGATTATATCCATAAACTGTTTAATTTATGTTAAGTGTTTTACAAGTTTGGATTTATGTATTGCGATTCATAAACTAATATAGTGTATGCCATTGTTTAGAAATGGCGCCTAGTGGAAGGAATGGAAACCGTATCAATGCACGCACTCCATGTAGGGATTTACCTCATGTTCAAGATAATTATAGTGGAGCTGGTGATACAACTAGTGCTGATCAACTTATCACCATATTGGGACAATTCACACAGTTTATGAATAATAACCTTACCTGTATGGAGCACCATGATCCACAACATGAAGGATCAATGTTAGACCGCTTCATGAGGCAACAACCACCAAAATTCAATGGGAGTACAAATCAATTAGTAGCTGAGCAATGGATAGATTCCTTAGATAAAATATTCCATGCCTTGAGGAGTAATGAAAGGGAAAAAGTTGTCATGGCAGTTTATCGCCTCACTGGAGATGCTAATCAATGGTGGTCATGGATTCAAAACACAAAGGAAGATGATGAAGTATCAAATATGTAATGGAGGGAGTTTAAAGAAATTTTCTTAGAAAAATACTTTCCTTATGACCATCGAGCAGATATGGAAAGACAAATTCTGAGTCTGAGATAAAAGGAGGATGAGAATGTCGCAAAGTATGAGGCTAACTTTACAAGGTTAGAGAGGCATGCTATAGATTATATACGTAACCCAAGAAGTAAGATTTATCATTTTTTATGGGTTAAAACCATTTCTACATCGAGCGTTAGTATCACAATCCTTCTCATCATACAAATATATTGTCTCGTGTTCTATCAAGATAAAAAAGGAATTCTCTAAGTATTATGACTTTAAATCAAAGCAAGAGAAGAAGAGATCTACTGAACACTCTAGGAAAGGAAATAAGGAAATAGGAAAGAAGGGAAGAATTGAATTTCCTCCCTGTGATAATTGTGTAAGGAAGCACCCTCGTGCCTATCTAAAAGGAAAAGGAGTATGCTACAAATGTGGACAAAAAGGCCATCAAGCTGGTGATTGTTAGGGAAAGAAAGACACTACCAATGTTCAATGCTACAATTTCAAGGAGATGTGACATTATGCAAATGAATGTCCTAAGAGTTAGGTAAACTTACCTTAGAAAAGGCCAAGGGATCAAGGCCAAGCTTATGCGATCACTACTGCTAATGTTGAAGCCCCGAAAGACGTGGTTGCAGGTAATTTAATGGTTTCCTCAAGTTTAGAAAATGATTTATTTGATTCTAGATCATCGCATTGTTTAATATCTTCCCAGTTTTCTAAGAAAATTAGATATTTCCAATTTAATTTAACAAGGGAGTTGTCAGTACAAACTCCTTAGGGAAGTATCATCGCAACAAAGTTTTGTGAATCAGTCCCCATTAGAGCATATAAATGTTCTTTATCTGCTGATCTCATCATCATACCCATGATTTAATTTGATATAATCCTCAGTATGGATTGGCTTTCAGACTATGATATAGAAATTTATTGTAAGAATAAGGAGGTTACTATTTTTGATGACAATGCTAAAGAACCCCTTATCTTTAGAGTAGAATAATCACCACCTGATTCTTATCTAGAACTACCCCCAGTAGCTCAACTAAATTCAATTATTGGGGAGGAAGAGAATAAAATAACTGTGGGTGAGGAAAGGAATGTTCAAATAGAGTATCTACCTTTTGTGAAAGAATTTGTTGATGTGTTTCCATAATATTTACCTGAACATACTCCAGAATAAGAAATTGAGTTTTCCATTGATTTAATTCCTGGTTCAAGGCCTATATCGAAGACCCATTATAGAATGGCCACTGTAGAATTAGTGTAATTAAAGAAAAAACTAGAGGAATTGAGTAATAAGGTATTTATTCACCCTAGTGTTTCTCTATGGGGATCCCCTGTACTTTTTTTAAGAAGAAAGATGGATATATGAGGTTGTGCATTGACAACAGGGAGATCAATGCTATAACTCTAAAGAACAAGTATCCCCTACCTCGCATTGATGATTTATTCGACCAAATTTATGGAGCTCAATAATTTTCAAAGGTTGACCTTCGATCTGGATACCATCAGTTGTGCGTGAAGAAGTAAGACATTCCAAAGACAGTATTTCGAACCAGGTACGGGCATTACGAGTTTACAGTAATGCCTTTTGGATTGAATAATGCACCCTCTATATTCATGGATCTAATGAATAGAGTTTTCAAGGAATATCTCAATGATTTTTTAGTGGTATTTATTGATGATATATTGGTATACTCTAAAATCTACGAAGATCATGAAAATCTCTTGCGCATTATTCTAAAGACTCTTAGAAGACATGAATTATATGGGAAGTTTAGCAAGTGTGAATTCTAGCTTCAGGAGATTTATTTTCTTGGACATATTGTCTCTAAGGATGGAATCTCCATTGATCCTTTAAAGACCAAGGCAATCCAATAATGTCCAGCACCGGCGAGTATAAATGAGGTACACATTTTTATTGGTTTAGCAGGTTATTATCGACATTTACTCCATAATTTTGCCCGGTTGGCTAACCCATTAACCAAGCTCACATGTAAAGGGGTTAAATTTGTTTGGACAAAAGAGTGTGAAGAATGTTTTGAATAACTGAATAAAATATTTGTCAATGCTTCTATATTGAATCTACCATCAGGGAATTATTGGTTTTTTATTTATAGTGATGCTTCAAAGAAAGGACTTGGTTTTGTCCTTATGCAGAATGATAGGGTTATTGCCTATGCATCATGACAACTAAAAATTCATGAGAAAAACTATCCTACTCATGATCTTGAGTTAGCAGCTGTAATCTTTGCTTTGAAGATATGGAGACACTATGTCTATGGTGAAAAATGTGAGATATATACTGATCACAAGAGTTTGAAGTATATTTTCTCACAAAAATAACTCAATATGAGGCAAAGGTGATGGCTTGAACTACTAAAAGATTATGATTTCACTATACACTACCACCCGGGGAAGGCAAATAAGGTGGAATATTCTTTGAGTAGAAAGGATCATGGAGTTTTGAACAAGATGAGAGTTGAAAAGGATCCTATATACATGGATCTAGTAAAGATGGATATGGGAATAACCATGGAAGGTGAAACATCAATGCTTTTTCAAATGGTTCCCAAACCATCTTTACTAGAAAGGATAAAGAGTTCTCAGACCGGTGATGAAGAGTTTCAAAATAAGATTAAAGCTGTAAACGATGGGAGATTGAGTGACTTTGTGTATGAAGATAAAATTTTGAAGTTTGGGAAGGGAATTTGTATTCCCGATATACCTGATCTAAAAAGGGAATTGTTGGATGATGCTCATAGTTCCAATTTCTCTATACACCCTGGGAGAACCAAAATGTATAGAGATTTGAAGGAATATTTTTTGTGGGAAAACATGAAGAGGGAGATTGCTGATTTTGTGTTAAGAAGTATGGTTTGTCAACAAGTGAAAGCTGGAAGGCAACAAACTAGAGGAGTCATGCAACCTCTTCCCATACCTGAGTGGAAATGGGATAATATTATGATGGAATTTGTCATGGGACTACCAAAGAATCCTAGAAGGAATGATACAATTTGGGTAATTGTTGATCGTCTTACCAAGTCAACACATTTTCTTGATATAAGAGAAGATTTACCACTTGAACAATTGGAAAGACTATATATTAATGAAGTTGTTAGACTTCATGGAGTACCACTATCGATTGTTTCTGATCGTGATCCACGTTTTACATCAAGATTCTGGAAAAGTATTTAGAAAGCCTTGGATAAAGAACTTTGTTTGAGCACTGCCTACCAACCCCAAACTGATGGACAATCAGAACAGACTATTCAAACCTTAAAAGACATGTTTAGATCTTGCTCACTTGACTTTCAGGGTATGTGGGATCAATATTTACCTCTGGTAGAATTTTCCTAAAATAATAGATTTTATTCACGTATTCAGATGGAACCATATGAAGCGTTATACAGAAAGAGATGTCGCACACCAACCTGTTGGGATGAAGTTGGTGAAAGAAAACCCGTAGGCCCAGAACTGGTGGAGGAAACGATGGAAAAGGTAAAGGTAATCCAAAACAGCATCAAAGCAGCTCAAAGTAGGTAGAAGAGCTATGCTGACAACTGAAGGTTGGATTTGGAATTTCAGGTAGGAGATCATGTTTTCTAGAAGGTATCTCCATGTAAGGGTGTTATACGTTTCGGTAAGAAGGGATAATTGAGTCCTAAGAACATTGGACCTTTCGAAATTTTAGAAAGAATTAGGGCTGTAGCTTATCATTTGGCAATGCCGAAAAATCTCTCCCAAGTTCATGATGTGTTCCACGTATCACTGTTGAGAAAATACATGCCTGACCCAATGCATGTACTCACCTATGAGGAAGTAGAACTGGAACCCGATCTGTCTTATTGTGAAGAGCCTATCAGGATTCTTGATACCAAAGAACAAGTGTTGAGAAACCGGACGACTCATCTAGTAAAAGTTCTATAGATAAACCATAAGATGGAAGAGGCAACGTGGGAACCCGAGGAACTTATGATGAAGAACCACCCAAGTATTTTCATGCAGTAATATTCTAGAAATTTCGAGGACAAAATTATTTTAAGGAGGAGAGAATGTAACACCCCAAGCTTCCACGATACGTTTCCCTTTGAATAATGCAATAGCTTGCATTGTACCCAACTTCGAGATTCTAACACACCGTGACCAATCAAACTAGCCATTATGAATAGTAATACCCACTTTTTTTAAATTTTATAAATTTTATCTTTAAAAATGGGCTTCATTTTTGGATTCAGAATATCAAAATTATCCAAGGGTGAAATTTTGTTATTTTTCTAAAAACTTTCAATTTTTGATGAATAGTGAAAAACACTAAGTCACAGTTTAAAACCAAATTTTTTATTTAAATAATAATTTATTTTATTTAAATTTATTTTAGGTCAAAATAGATACATAATACCTATATAAGTTCAATGTAATTCATTGGAGTCAATTTATAATAATTTTAGATATATAAAAATTTTATTGAAGTTTTCACCGTCTTTTACCCATCTCCTAGGAGAATTTGAAAATTCACATAAAACTTAATTTTACTACTTCTGTGAGTGGAATTTTGAAAATTCGAGAGACATGGTTAATATCAAAGAGTAAAATGTGGTTCAATAAGATACAAATAATTTTTGGTGAATAGTAACTTTTTACTTTTATTTACCACTGTTAAAAGTAAATAGGGTAATTAAGGGTAAAAATGATATTATTATTACCCTAACACATGTACTAATTCTATTGGATAAGTATAATTCGACCAAAAAAAACCTTATTAATAAAATATGAACCTCTTTGGTCCACTTGGATTAGATTAGGACATTTATTATTATTTAATTCAAAGAAGAGTTAAAAGAGTTAAAATCAAAGTTTAATAACTAAAACATTTTCAATATAGGGTAATACATAAGATAAATTCGATTATAAATATTCATTACAAATTTAAAAATATTTCCTACATAATGGTATTTTATTTATAATTTTTAGACATTAAATAATTTAATTTATTTATGACACAATGGTGATGTAGTAATTACCTAATTAATGAAATATTAAAATAATTGATATTATAGATATACAAATAAATGTAATTTGAGACTTTTTATGAATTCCAATAATTTTATAGGTTAATATTACATATTAGGGTTGGTTAGATGAATTTTGTTCGAAGTAATAATGCTGTTATGAATTTAGAAAAAACAAAATACCAAATAGTGTCAAAATTGACATAAAAGAGTTTTTTAAAACAAATATTATATTATTAATTGACATTCTATTCCTAAAAATATAAGGTTTTGAAAAAGGACTTATATAATGATAGTTGTATCATTAATTAACCACTTGGGGTTCGATTGTATGTATATAGTAATTTTATTAACCATATAACATAAAAATACAAAGAGACGTGGTAAATGTCAAACTATTTAACTAAGAGTTAAATCTAAAAGATAAAGTTAATATAGTGACCCAAAACTGTCTGAAACCTATTGGTTGAGTGGTTTTAGACCCATACCCACCTTATCCTTTAAATAAGCTATTTTGGAGCCATTGGAAATCGAAAATGATTTTATTATAAATTAATATTTCTATCTTTTCCTAAGGTTCCCCTCACCCCTCTTATAAAAGGGAACCACCCTTCTCTCTAATTAACACCTTAAAAGACTTTTGGATTGGCCAATCCCTGCCCAAATATCCTCTCAACATCCCTAAATTTATTCTAGAGGCTTTCCTTTAGTCAGAAAGCCAACTTAAGGAGCCCTTTTGATCAAATCAAAAGGAAGAACTCGAAGAAGAGGTAATAATTTCACCACCCTCTTTCAAGTTATTTTCTTCTTCCACTTCTTCTTTCTTTGTTATTTCCATTATAAAATAATAAATCCAGTATATTCTATATATTTTTATGTTATTATAAATATGTTACAACCATATTCATTATTCTTTCCATCCTTTGAATGACATGTCACCATACGTGCGTACATACGGCTTACCGTCTCCACGTCGTAGTGTAATTGTTATTCAATACATTATTATTTGGATGGGTATAATAATGATGTGTAATTGATGTAAATAATGAATATAACATGATAATGATTCTGTATATATGAAATACCATCCAATTATATATTATTTTAATATCAAAATAATGATATTGTTGCTCTTGCGTACGTACAGATTACCGTCTCCACGAATGCGATGAGATTCATTCCCCATCATATCCATTCAAGACTAATTTTTATCTGATGATTAAAAATAATCTTTAAAGACTTGATATCATTCTGTATATGAATAATATACATCCCATCCATAACAAATATGACTCACATAACAAATAATATAAAGGAAAATGAACCCGTTAACACCCGAAACAACAATAATACTAAGATATTATTAACAAAGCAATGTTAAAAGATCATATATGATATCATATTAATGTATATGATTCTTGTATAATTTAATAAAAATTATTTCACCATTATGCAGGAGGTTAACCTACCCTCGACCAAGGAAAAGTACAAGGTAAGGGTTAATTCTACAATCTCTTCATTATCCGAGGTTGTTTATATGTAATTATCTACTAGGACCTCTTTATCATCCACATCCATGTTTCTTAAAAATGCATTTCAAAACATTTTACTATTTACTAGACAATGGTTTAAAGTCATTTATACCCTTATGTGTTTTGAAAGGAATCTTTCCGTCGTTTTCCAAACAAGGTACTTTTTGACCTTTTCGACAAATTTATGGTAAGAATGTTTTTTTAACTTATACGGTGGGTGTGGATATTTTCTGCCATTATAACATACTACTACAAAATCTGGCTATATCCATGGTTTTAAATTGTGGATATAGGCCCAAAAACTGTGGCTATATGTTTTAGCCACAGTTCCCACAACCGTGGCTATAGTTTATAGCCATGGTTCCCACAACCGTGGCTGGTATTAGGATGGCTATAGGGTAAAACCTATAGCCATAGTTCCCAACCGTGGAAAAAACCCCAAAGCCACGATTTTCAACCCATGGCATAGGCTAAAATCACTCCTCTCCTATAACCACGGTTGTAACCGTGGCTATAGACATATAGACATGGTTAGGAACCATGGATATAGACTTATAGCTACGGTTTAAAACCATGGCTATAGGCCTACACATTTCGTAAAAAAAACCAGCACCGTTCAACCAGTGCTGGCCCCTTTCATCCTCCCCACCACCCCATACAAATCCCCCCCACTCTCCCCCTTGCACCCCACCTGCACCTTAAATCCCCCCCATGCACCCCTCCCTCTACAGCCCCCCTTCCCACCCTGGACATACCCCACTCACCCCCTGGACATACCCCCACAGACAACCCCCCCTCTTGGACACCCCCCAGGACAACCCCACCCAGACCGCAGCCCCCCCCCCCCCTACTGGACACCCCTTACACCCCCCTACTGGACACCCCCCAGGACAGACCCCCCCTGCAGACCCCTCCCTCCCGGACACTGGACACCCCCACCCTATATAAACCCCCCTCCCTTGGACAACCCCCTCCCCCTTAGACAACCCCCTACAAAGCCCCCCTCCTAGACAGACCCTAGACCCCCCCAAACAGACCCTATACACCCCCAGACCCTGGACACCCCCCCAAACCCTGGACACCCCCGGAAAGACACTGGACACCCCCCAGACCTTGGACACCCCCCAGACAGACCCTGGACACCACCCGGATAGACCCTGGACACCCCCCGATAGACCCTGGACACCCCCCAGACAGACCCTGGACACCCCCCGGACAGTCCCTGGACACCCCCCGGACAGACCCTGGACACCCCCCAGACCCTGGACACCCCCGAGACCCTATACAGATCCCCTTAGAAAGCCCAGACCTCCACTCTCCTGAACAGCCACCCCCACCCTCCTGGACAGACCCTGGAACCCCCCCCAGAACTTGGACACCCCCCATACCCCCATACCTTGGACACCCCCCCAGACCCTAGAAAGATCCCCCTGGACAACCCAGACCTACACTCCCCTGGACAACCACCCCCACCCTCCTGGACAGACCCTGGAACCCCCCCCCAGAACCTGGACACCCCCCAGACCACCTAGTCCTGCCCCCCACCCCACCTGTTTCCCCCCTGCCCCTGCCAACCCCCACTTGCACCCCCTACCAGCCCCACTTGTACCCCCTGCCATTCCCCTCCCCCATGCCAGTTTCCTCTACCCCTACCAGTCCCCTCCAAATTAAATTATACATGAAAGCTAGTTACATAATAAGAATTAAACAAATCCAAATACAAAAAAAAACACATAACTGCACTTACATGAGTCTACCTATAATAAAAACTATCAAATAAGTCTAGAACCAGCTCAAAAGTACCTACAACACAAGGTATAACATAGTAGTTCTCATCCCCTAAAATTATGGTAAAAAAAAACTTCTTAGAATATTCACAAAGAATATAACTCAATAAATAAGAATAGTGCACCCCCCCTGCTGGACCCCCTTGGATAATAGCCCCCCCCCACTGCTGGACCCCCCCTGGACAGTAGCCCCCCTGCTAGACCCCTCTGGACAGCAGCCCTCCCCTCCAGACCCCCTGGACAGCAGCCCCCCATGGACAGAACCCCCCTATTGGAACCCCCTGGACAACAGCCCTCCCCTCCGGACCCCCCTGGACAGAACCCCCTGCTAGACCCCCTGGACAGCAGCCCCCCCTGCTGGACCCCCCTGGACAACAGCCCCCCACTGCTGGACCCCCCTAGACAGCCCCCCCCCCCCTGTACAGCAGCCCTCCCCTCCGGACCCCCCTAGACAGCAGCCCCCCTGGATAGAACCCCCCCTACTGGACCCCCTGGATAGTAGCCCCCCTGCTGGACCCCCTGGACAGCCCCCTAGACAACAGCCCCCCTGGAACCCCCTAGACAGCAGCCCCCCTAAACAGAACCCCCCCTGCTGGACCCCCATGAACAGCTGCCCCCCCTACTGAACCCCCCTGGATAGCAGCCCCCCTTACTTTGGATGCTTCTTAAGGTTGAGGTCGGGAGATGCTGGGTTTATCCAATAGAGACTTACAAAGATTCTCATAGTGGGGTTATAGGTTTTTTGTGGAGGATTTAGGAGGTGAGGTTGTGAGTTTCGTGTTGCTGTTTAGAATTATAGGACCTTTGAAGACGAGTTTCAGTTGGGGGTGTTACAGTTTGGATTTTTCTACATGGTGTAGTATAGGATACACTTACATGGTGCATGGTTTTGGTTGGTTTTTGATTTCTACTATGGTTGGTAACATGTTTTGGATGCATAGGGGTTGGCTTTTTGGTGTTTCTTCTTTTTTTTGGATTACTATTGTAGGATTATGGTTCTCTCGATTGTCTAGTGTGGTGGATGTAGTTTGGGGTGGGTCTTCATGTGGTGGTTTGGAGTAAGTTTAGTGGGATTGTGCTTGTTTTCCCCATCTTTTGTATTCTGGTTGTTGATTGTGTAGGGATTTCTATGGTGGATGTTCTAAAATTCCCTTGAGATGCTGGATGCTGCAGGTTGGGAGACATGTTTCTGGTAGATGGGTGGTTCTCTTTCTAGGGTGGGTGCATGTTTACTACTTGGTGGGTCTAGATGTGTTGGATTCATGGTGGGTATTAGCTCACATTTGGACCAGGGACTGCTTGGGGATTCATTAGGTTGTATGATGGGTTAGGCGTGGGTGATGCGGGGAACTTTGGATGGATGGTACTAGTTGACTGCTGTTTTTTTAGACTTTCTTATGGTGCGGTGGTCCATTTGATGCAAGGTGTTCAGATGGTGATGTATGGGTCCAGATGGTGGTCTAGGGATGATTTGGTTTCTAGCTAATATTTTGGGTGTTGTGTCTACTATAGGTGCTTATTGTGGTTGGATTTGGTGTGGTTTAGGGTTCTTGTGCAAGTAGGTGTTGGTGTAGTGGCCATTAGTTGGCATGGTTTTCTAGAGGTCTTTTACTCTAGGCTTTGTTTGGATAGGGATGCTGGTCTGGTTGGTTGATGTTGGCTGTGGGGCTGGGGGTTCAGTGGTTCTATTTCTTTGGATAAAGCTAGACTTTTGGACGGGTGATGAATTTTGGAAACTTGTGTGTGGGTGGGTGGGTGTGTCACACCCATGACTTATTTTAAAGGTAAATTTCATTTAATTTCCATTCATACTTTGTTTTGGGGGGGTTCCCAATGTTTTATGGAGGAATGAGAGAGTTTTCATGAATTGGGCCAAACCATGAGCCCAATTCCAGATTTAAAAACCAATTTTGTTTCTTTTATAACTTTTTCATTTTTTAATATTTTTCACCCATGAAACTTCTTAAATGATCTCCCCTGACCTATTAACACCACCATTTCAATTTGGAGCTTTTAGAAATCCATAACCAGGGTTTATTTGGGTTTTTATCTAAGGGGTTGGGCCTGCCCGAAAGCCCAATTCCTGTTTTAAAAATAATTTTTTATTATGTTATAACTTATTCAATTTTAGGGATTTTTCAGTGATTCCAAGTCTCACCCAATACCAATTAACCCATACGCGTGTCTGAACTATCTCCCCCCTCTTTAGATCTCTGGTTAATCACGATTTGGTGCCGAAATTCATAGGATTCCTCAAATCGTCCAGATTTGAAGAGGTAAAGTCTTTCTTTCATAACTCCCTCAATTCTCAATATTTTTCCTCCATTCTAGTTCCTAAATTACCTAATACATCTTTTTCTAACGAACCCTAAATTTTGTCTCTTTTAAATTTCAGATAATGGTGTTTTGGAGTGATTACTTCAAGATACTTCAAGTAAATGAGCCATTTTATTTCTTCTTTCAAATTACTTTGTGTTTAACTCATTGTTATTAGGGTTTCTTCGGTTATCATTGAGTTTCATAATCTACAGAAACTAGGTTTTCGAACCTAGGGTTTAACATTGGGCTTTATTGTCCTATTATTGTGGTTTTAGGTTTGATCCAAGCCTCTCTTGGTGCGGCGGGGGTGCGATTTGATTTTCGCACGGAGATTCAAGGGTTTTGTTACTTTGGTAGGTGATTCCATTTTTTGTGCAATTTTTGTTAATTATCTTGATATTTTCATGGTACCTTAATGTTTATTTCACTTGAATTTTTCCGTAAAAATTGGTTTTAGTTGCATTTATAATGCAAATGGATTTTAAGTTCCAATTTTTGGTGAAATTGGGGGGTTTTCATTCAAATCTTTTAATGGTTAATTTTGGGATGACATATAATTAATTAGTTGATTTTATTGAACTGTATTATGACTGAAAATAATGTTTTTAATGTTTATTATTTTTTGTTGTTTCTGTGAAAGTTTCTTTAAATGGTGTTTGGGAAGCAAATGGGCTTTAAGTGCCATGTTTGTGTGAAAATGGTGGTTTTTAAAAGATATAACTTCTTGGTTCACATTGGGATGACCCATAACTGAATTATTGGTTTCATAAAAGGGTATTGAACTGAAATTTTGTTTTAATGAATTAAAATTGTTCACATAGTGTGTAAAGTGGATATCTTAAAGAGCTTTGGGTGAAAAACAATGTGATGTTTTGAGAGGTTGTTTTATTGAAAATAAAATTATTTTATCGTGTGTTTTAAATGGTATAAAATGTGTGTAGCTAATGTACTATTTGTTTGTGACCAGTAGTGATATTTTATATTCAAAAGGATGTGTGTTGTTTTCTGAAATTTTTTGAGCACAAAAGGGGAATCCCGAGTACCTAGGTGGGGCGGATTTGTACTAGTACAGCTAGTGGATCGGATGGGTTTTGTCCCTGTTCCACTTAGCATTTGGATAAAGAAAAATCTAACTAAACTATGTGGATGATGATTGGGGACCACTAGGTTATGGGTATGTTCCCTACTTGTGGCTCATGCACGAGAACAGATTTTTCTATGGTTACTCTACACCGAGGTACGAGGTACATAGGGCCCAAGACAACCTAGTGCTTAGGGGTGTTCCCAATTTTGATGATCATTGGATTTGTGGTATTTACCCTTGTTGTGGGGTGTTTTGGAAGTACTTTACAGTATCTCACATGTCTATTTAATGTGTTAAAATCCTGAAATTCTCGGATTGAAAACTATTTTTATTTGAAAGTTTCATTTCTTTGAATTTTAACGCTGTTTCACCTTGTGTATTAAAATTGATTGTTTTGTTCACCTTGAATTGAATGCTATTTGGAATTATCTGGTGGTATACTATTGGGATTATGATCACACCCTACTTACACCCCTTGTGTGTAAGTAGACCTGCTTATGCTTGACTCAGGTAAAGGGAAGGCTAAGGGTGACGACGGTTCAGTGTGTTAGTCCCCATCGTTGGGGCGGAGTTGCAGAGAAGGTTTGCGGGTGATGACCCCCTTGTCGTGTGGAGTCCATGGGGATATCTTTATGTTGTCATTATTTGTTTTTATACCACTTATAGTGTCTTTAAACATATTTATTCAGTTCTGTTTTTTGTGTAAACATCGTTTGGTTTACATTTTTCAGATTCAATTTATTGATTGTTTTTAATTTTTTATGCATCATATTCAGGTAAATCGTTCCCAAACAAAAATAAATGATACCCGGGCACTTGTGCCAAACCGTGGGGATAGGGAACGCCCTTCGGGTCATGTCACGGGCTGGGTTTAGTGTCGGTTTTGGCGGCGACCAGATTCGGTTTGTGAAAAAAAAATGGTATCAGAGCAGGTTCGCTCCTTGGGTCTTTTATTTGGGGAAGATTCAGGATAGTATGGAGCTAGGATTGTCGGGACTTGACATTTTAGTCATGGGTAGTGTGCCTGGCCAGAACACCTCATTATGGGACTCAGTACAAGGTCCCTCTCCTTGTGTTTTATTTTATCCACAATGGTCATGTTCGGTGATGGCATTCTATGTCATGTGTTTATTTGACTATAAGGGTGAAGATTGTGCAATCTTATGAGAGTAACAATTTTTTTGGATGTGTGTCTCCCTATAGGAAATTCTAAATCCTATTTTCTATAGGAATTTGTTTCTATATGTCCTATCATTCCATTGTTTAGCATCCGATGAAAAAAGGGGCGATGTGTGTGCATCCTCTAAGTTCTAGTTTTGGTAAAATGATGGGTTAGGGAAAAGTGGGTTTGAAGTGTGTCATGTCTCAATGAGAAAATCTGAGATTACAGTATAATTGTTTTTGGCACTGGAAGAAGATTTTCAGTTTAGGGGTTTCCAAATCCTAACTGCGAGGCCAAAGATGCTTCAATCCATTGAGCTCCAGCCATAGGCCCCGGAGAGAAGCTGGCACATAGTTAGGGGAAATCCTAGAGTCATTCACACTTTTGGTCAAGGTCATATCCTCAATATGAAAGATAAGAATAGTTTAAACCTCTGGTGTCATCGTCTTGTTCCAATTTCTCACATTTGGTGGAAAGAGGTGTGAGTACCTTGTTCCCATGTCATACCCTGAGTTGATTTTTCACCTTTGGGTCCCCTTGTGTTTTTGGAGAAAAGTTTAAAATTTGGGTTAAACAGGTTAAAGTGCCTAGTTTGTGCACGGTTAGCAGTAACCGTGTGCCAACCTAGGGGACCGTGTGATAAGAGACAGTAGCTACTGCATGGTCTCCGCACGTCCATGATCCTTGGCCAAGGAAACTGTGTGAATTTTCCTCTTTGGACAGAATGATCCGCACAGTTAACTCACGGTTTCCCAAACCGTGTGAACCAACCGTGCAGCCATGCCAGCTCCTTAAAATTTTGTTGTTGTTTTTTTGTTGTTATCCCATACTAATTAGTTAATATGGTTGGGTTTTGTTTTGGGTATTCCCACAATGAGTCTCATGTATGTTTCATTGGATGAATTCTGATATTAATCTACCCCTAATGCGGGGAAGTCCGTTCAAGTCCCCCTGTTAGTGTCTTGATTTTGTCTTAAGGAAAGTTGTGTTCATTATTATGGTGGGGAGACCCATCATGGGTATCATGTATGTTATCTTGGAAAAGGAATAATTTTATTTTAACCCTTATGATGGGGAGATCGTTTGTTCCTTACCCAATTGTTATCCTTATTCTGTCTTAGAAATTGAGTTGTCCCTCGTGGTGGGATGTCCAGATTGGGTCACCCCGTACTAGTGACTCAGTTTCTCCATGGTGTATTCTAGGTAGGAGGTAGTATAGTTTAAGTATATCTATCCAAAAATTTGTTACTTGGGTAAATTTGGGGTTGGAGAACACCCAATGGTTTTGTTTACGTAATGTTGTGGTAGTGTTATTCGAGTTCGTTGTTCGTTTCAAGTGGATTGCTTGAGCGTCGTCTTGTAGTGTTTGAGGTGTTTTGTTTTGGGATGTGTTTTTAATGTGTTTCATCATTTTACATAATTGGGGTACTTTTTTGTTGGTGAGAGTATTCTATTCCTTTTTTTTATCAACTGGAGATGGTTGTCCTTTTTGAAGCGGGTGAAAACGTGGCAATGAAGTCTGTCTTGGTCTATCGTTTGGGATTTGCTTTTGCATCTGGTGTTGTTGGGGCATTTCGGGGGCGGAATGATTTATGGTGGGTATAATTGTCACAACCATGAATTATTTTAAAGTTAAATTTCATTTAATTTCCATTCATACTTTGTTTTGGTGGGGGGGGGGGGTTGCCAATCTTTTATGGAGGAATGAGAGAGTTTTCATGAATTGGGCCAAACCGTGAGCCCAATTCCAGATTTAAAAACCAATTTTGTTTCTTTTATAACTTTTTCATTTTTTAATATTTTTCACCCATGAAACTTACTAAATGATCTCCCATGACCTATTAACACCACCATTTCAATTTGGAGCTTTTATAAATCCATAACCAGGGTTTATTTGGGTTTTTATCTAAGGGGTTGGGCCTGCCCGAAAGCCCAATTCCTGTTTTAAAAATAAATTATGATTATGTTATAACTTATTCAATTTTTGGGATTTTTCGGTGATTTTAAGTCTCAACCAAGACCAATTAACCCAGACACGTGTCTGAACTCTCTCCCCCCCTATTTGGAGCTCTGGTTAATCACGATTTGGTGCCGAACTTCATAGGATTCCTCAAATCGTCCAGATTTGAAGATGTAAAGTCTTTCTTTCATAACTCTCTCAATTCTCAATATTTTCCCTCCATTCTAGTTCCTAAATGACCTAATACATCTTTTTCGAAAGAACCCTAATTTTTGGCTCTTTTAAATTTCAGATACTGGTGTTTTGGAGTGATTACTTCAAGATACTTCAAGTAAATGAGCCATTTTCTTTCCTCTTTCAAATTACTTTGTGTTTAACTCATTGTTCTTAGGGTTTCTTCAGTTATCATTGAGTTTCATAATGTACAGAAACTAGGTTTTATAACCTAGGGTTTAACATTGGGCTTTATTGGCCTATTCTTGTGGTTTTAGGTTTGATCTAGGTCTCTCTTGGTGCGGCGGGGGTGCGATTTGATTTTCGCACGGAGATTCAAGGGTTTTGTTACTTTGGTAGGTGATTCCATTTTGTGTGAAATTTTTGTGAATTATCTTGATATTTTCATGGTAACTTAATGTTTATTTCACTTTAATTTTTCCGTAAAAATTGGTTTTATTTTCATTTATAATGCAAATGGATTTTAAGTTCCAATTTTTGGTGAAATTGGGGGTTTTTCATTCAAATCTTTTATTGGTTAATTTTGGGATGACCTATAATTAATTAGTTGATTTTATTGAACTATATTATGACTTAAAATCATGTTTTTAATGTTTATTCTTTTTTTTGTTGTGAAAGTTTGTTTAAATGGTTTTTGGGAAGCAAATGGGCTTTAAGTGCCATGTTTGTGTGAAAATGGTGGTTTTTAAAAGATATAACTTCTTGGTTCACATTGGGCTGACCCATAACTGAATTGTTGGTTTCATCAAAGGGTATTAAACTGAAATTTTGTTTTAATGACTTAAAAGTGTTCACATAGTGGGCAAAGTGGATATCTTAAAGAGCTTTGGGTGCAAAACAATGTGATGTTTTGAGAGGTTGTTTTATTGAAAATAAAATTATTTTATTGTGTGTTTTAAATAGTATAAAATGTGTGTAGATACTGTAATATTTTTTTGTGACTAGTAGTGATATTTTATATGCAAAAGGATGTGTGTTTTTTGCTGAAATTGTTTGAGCACAAAAGGGGAAGCCCGGGTACCTAGGTGGGGCGGATTTGTACTAGTACGACTAGTGGATCAGATGGGTTTTGTCCCCGTTCCACTTAGCATTTGGATAAAGACAACTCTAACTAAACTATGTGGATGATTATTGGGGACCACTAGGTTATGGGTATGTTCCCTAATATTGGCTCGTGCATGAGAATGGATTTTTCTATGGTTACTCTACACCGAGGTACGAGGTACATAGGGCCCGAGACAACCTAGTGCTTAGGGGTGTTCCCGATTTTGATGCTCATTGGATTTGTGGTATTTAACCTTATTGTGGGGTGTTTTGGAAGTAATTTTCAGTATATCAAATGTCTATTTAATGTGTTAACATCCTGAAATTCTTGTATTGAAAACTATTTTCATTTGATAGTTTCATTTCTTTGAATTTTAACACTGTTTCACCTTGTGTATTAAAATTGCTTGTTTTGTTCACATTACGTTGCATACTCTTTGGAATCATCTGGTGGTATCCTATTGGGCTTAGGCTCACACCCTAATTACACCCCTTGGGTGTAAGTAGACCTTCTTATGGTTGACTCAGGTAAAGGGAAGGCTAAGGGTGATGGCGGTTCAGTGTGTTAGTCCCCATCATTGGGGTAGAGTTGCAGAGAAGGCTTGCGGGTGATGAACCCCTTGTCGTGTGGAGTCCATGGGGATGTCTTTATGTTGTCATTATTTGTTTTTAGACCACTTATAGTGTCTTTAAACATATGTATTCAGTTATGTTTTTTGTGTAAACATCGTTTGGTTTACATTTTTCAGATTCAATTTATTGATTGTTTTTAATTTTTTATGCCTTCATATTCAGGTAAATCGTTCCCAAACAAAAATAAATGATACTCGGGCACTTGTACCAGCCTGTGGGGATAGGGAATGCCCTTTGGGTCATATCAAGGGCTGAGTTTGGTGTCGGTTTTGGCGGCGACCAGATTGGATTCGTGACAGGGTGTGTGTGTCTGTGTGGGTGGTTGTGAGTGATTTCATGAATGTGTGTGTGCTATTGGTTTCTATCATTTGTGACTAATTCATTTTGGGTTTTTATATTTCTCCTTTAGCCGCCTTGTTTCCTTGGTTATACTTCCCCTAGGAGTGATTGTTGGTTTTGTGCTTGGGAGCTTCTGTGATTCCTTCTGCTAGTTTGTAAGTGGTGCATATGCTGGGATCTTATGATATTTGGTGGGTTTATAGTGTGCTATTGATATGATACAATATATATATGGGGTATTCATTAGATGAAATGTGGAAACACAAGTTATGTAAGTTTTAAAAATAGAAATTAAAAGAAGTGAAAAGGAAATAAAAGGGGAAGGTGGGGGGCCGTTGCGGGCTGGAATGCTGGTGGAAGCGGGCTGAAATGAAGATGGAAGGGGGCTGGTGTGGGATGGATGTGGCTGGAACAGGGCCAAATCATGGCATTACCACGACGTGACTATGGCGTGACCGCAGTGTGACCGCGGCGTGACCGCGCCGTGACAGTGGCGTGACCGCGGTGTGACCACGGCATGAGTGCGACGTGTTGGCTTGGTCCAGCGACATCCGCGGGGCAGTATCTTCCGGCCAGGAGTGAAGGGAGCAGGAGGAGGTGGGGAAAAATTCCGGCCATCGCCCCGCCGACAGAAATTGTGATTAGTCAGTCTCAACATTGATTTCAAGGCTCATGGAATACTATCACTGCGAACCACCATGGGGTGTCATCCTAGAGCAGGGCCAAATCACGGAATTACTACGGCGTGACCGCGGCGTGACCACGGCGTGACCGCGGCGTGACTGTGGCATGTTGTCCCGGTCCAGTGACATCTACGGGGCAACATCTTCCGGCCAGGAGTGAAGGGAGCGGGAGGAGGCGGGGAGACATTCCGGTCATCGCCCCGTCAACAGAAATTGTGATTAGTCAGTCTCAACATTGATCTCAAGACTCATAGAATACTATCACTACGAACCGCCGCGGGGTGTCGTCCTAGAGCAGGGCCAAATCACGAAACTACCGCGACATGACTGTGGCGTGACCGCAGTGTGACCGCGGCGTGTTGGCCCGGTCCAGCGACATCCGCGGGGCAGCATATTCTGGCCAGGAGAGAAGGGAGAAGGAGGAGGCGGGGCAACATTCCAGTCGTTGCCCCACCGGAAGAAATTGTGATTAGTCACTCTCAACATTGATCACAAGACTCATGGAATACTATCACTACGAACTGCCATGGGGTGTCATCCTGGAGCAGATCCAAATAACGGCATTACCGCGGTGTGACCACGACGTGTTGGCCCGGTCCAGCGACATCCGTGGGGCAGCATCTTCCAGCCAGGAGTGAAGGGAGAAGGAGGAGGTGGGGAAACATTCCGGTCATCGCCCCACCATGGGGTGTCATCCTGGAGCAGGGCCAAATCACGACATTACCGCAGCGTGACCACGGTGTGACCATGGCGTGACTGCGGCGTGACCGTGGCATGACCGCGACATGTTGGTTTGGTCCAGCGACATCCACAGGGTAACATCTTATGGCCAAGAGCGAAGGGAGCAAGAGGAGGCGGGGAAACATTCCGGTCATCACCCTGCCGACAGAAATTGTGATTAGTCAGTCTCAACATTGATCACAAGACTCATAGAATACTATCACTGTGAACTACCACAGGGTGTCGTCCTGGAACAGGGCCAAATCACGGCAATACCACGGTGTGACCGCGGCGTGACGGCGGCGTGCTGGCCTGGTCCAACGACATCCGTGGGGTAGCATCTTCCAGCCAGGAGCAAAGGGAGTAGGAGGAGGCGGGGCAACATTCCGGTCGTCACCCCATCGCGTGGTGTCATCCTGGAACAGAGCCAAATCACAGAATTACCGTGGCGTGACCGCGGCGTGTTGTCCTGGTCCAGCGACATCCGCGGGGCAACATCTTCTGGCTAGGAGTGAAGGGAGCAGGAGGAGGCGGGGAAACATTCCGACCATCATCCCGCCGATAGATGATAGAACATATCAACTATTTAATATGATATAACAAGGGATTTCCAGAGAAGGTTGTAGCGAGCGGCACAATGACGCAACGTCTAAAGGTAAACAAAATGACGGAAAATAATCATACACCCTACACAAACCATTTACAAATTCATTCACTTTTCCTAAACATGGAAATTTTATTTATAATATTCAAAGCGTGAAAAGGAAATTTTCATGGTCAAGGCATATGCCTACTTGGCCAATGTCATTTGAGTTAAACGAGTATGATAAGACAATTTATATTATTCAAAGAAAACAAAAACTAACTAGCCACAAAAAAAACACCAACAAGAGGCATATGAAAGTATCAAACCAAATATAAACATGATACAAATAACTATCACTACTCTTTGGTTTAGAAGATAGCGCACCTCCATTAGAGGGGTTTTATTATAAAATCATGGAATTGATTTATCACACAATTTATTTAATTATATTTAAAATTTATTCTAAAACTAATTTAGCACAAATCAAATGCAATAATTTAAGCAACTAGATCAACATAACTATCACTGTGAGTTTTCGCAGACCGCGCACCTCCGTTGGAGGGGTTTTATTATAAAAACACGACTTTATCAAATGAAACAATTATATTAAAGAACACTTATTCAATATATGCAATTCAATATAATTAATCAGAATTAATAAAGAAGCTAAACTCAATTTAAAGCATTCTTGAATTAAAGAGGCTAGAAGAGGGATCCTACCTCAAGGTGGTACCAAACCGTCCACTTCGGCTTTTGGAGCTTTCTAACTAAAAGTTGTTGCTCCCCCACTGGGTATACACAACTTCACACATTAAATGTATTTTATAGAAACCTTCAAATTAAATGGGCAATGTCTCACATACAATTTTAAGAGGAAGGTGAAAAACATAAAAAACATTGAAAAAAAAGTAGAAACATGAACCTGGATGTTTGTTTATGCTTCCAACAACAGTATGATTCGATCTTCAACTGGTACATGAGGTGCTCTCCAGCTTTTTTCGTGCCTAGAAAACACAAGAAAAATGTTATTAAATAGTAAAATAACTAAAGGAAATAAAATAAAATAAAAGGGAAAAGATTTTTTAGGTTTCAAACCCCGAACAGGGGCTGTTGTTAACCTGTCCACAGCTGGACAGTTCCAGCAGGTCAACCCCAGTCCATTTGCGGGTGTGATCATCATAGTAGGAACCACCTCATCTTGTTTCTATTGAGTGTTGATTATAGTTCCCCTTGAACTTCAACTTGAGTGAAGTCAATACAATGTACATTAAGACCTCTCAGTAGCTCTTCCCGGTATGCACCCCCTTAGCATCAACTAGACTACTTAAGTGACAGTTCTTATACAATAATCAACCTGAACCCAAATGTTTAATGAGATATAATACAGAAGCAGAGACATTTATATAAGAGTTCATAAAGAAAAAATGTTAAAGCCATGAATTATTGGTCTAATACCAGCCAAATAAGCATAATGAATGAATTGTTTAATCGCGAACCACAAACAAATAGTATAAATGAAATATGGCATATCAAAGTTTTTAATCCAGATAATGGTACTTACATATTTATCAGGAATTTCAATATGGACAACGACAAGAATGAATAATGATAAAATACACCTCTCAACATTACAGTTGTAGTATGGTAATAATAAATAAATGAACATGCCAAAATGTTACCTTCAAGCAGTAGGGCACATTAAGAGTACATTGACTTAAGAGTACATTGTCAAATAGATTAGTCTTGTGGATGGTAAAATTGACGTCGTTGAACTGTCACTAGCTCTTCAGACCTCCCCCCTGCCCCCTGCACCCCTCCACCCTGCCCCCCTGCACCCCTCCACCCTGCCCCCTGCCCCCTACCCCTACCCCCTGCCCCCTTCCCCCTCCACCCTACCCCCTGCCCCTGCCCCCCTCCACCCTGCCCCCTTGCACCCCTCCACCCCCTTCCCCCTGCCCCTTTCCCCTACCCCCTCCACCCTACCCCCTGCCCCTGCCCCCTACCCCCTACCCCCCTCCACCCTACCCCCCTGCCCCCCTGCACCCCTCCACCCTGCACCCTGCCCCTACCCCCTGCCCCCTGTCCCCTCCACCCAGCCCCTAGCCTATAAATCCCCCCTGCACCCCCTGCACCCCCTGCACCCCCTGCCCTTGCCCCCCTCCACCCTCCCCCCTACCCCCTGCCCCCTGCCCCCTACCCCCTGCCTCCCTCCACCATGCCCCCTGCCCCCTACCCCCCTCCACCCAGCCCCTAGCCTGCACAACCCCCTTTCCCCCCTCCATCCATTCCCAGTTGCTAAATAATGTCTTTGTATTATGTACAAGTGTTTTATGAACCTAATTTTCCTATGATACTAAACATTTAGATCCTTGAATGTATTATTATGTTATTTATCTTAAAAATTCTATAATAGACATGTATAAATAGGTTGGTTTTCTATATAACGACATCCCAATGTCCCTTTACATGGTTTTACATAAATATGATAACAAATACCACTATAAGCACAATATATTATTGAGTACATATCATTTTATACATTAAAATTACAACACTTGAGGAATATGGAACTTTCTCCATGTATTGGCACTCTTCTTCCATTGTGAGTTCTTATGCCTTGGTCAAGTTGAAGTGGCATGCAAGATGGGTAGTCATTGTTTCTCATCTATCCATGCCCAACCTTTTGATGATCCTATTGATATGATCCTTTTGGGTTATTACTAAATCTACATTCTTATTATCTATTTCTATACTTATCCACAATATCTTCTCAAATTTCTTGGGATTTTTCATCTCAAAACCTCCAAAAAATTATCAATAGATTTCTAAATCATTCAATCATCTAGTCCAAGTAGAAAAAAGTAATTGAAATACAATATGAAATTTATGAAGGTACCATTATCCCATTTATTTCAGTAGAAATAATTATCTCTATTGCAACTATCAAAGAATTCATTAGTGATAAATGATTCAAATTTCTGATTCTACTATCACAGTACTTGCTTTATTCTATACAAGATTTTATACAATATACAAACCAAGTCATGGATCCCAATTTTTGGTACTCATATTGGTTGTTTCATGTTGATTTATTCCTTTAACTCACCATGAAGCAAAGTTGTCTTGATGTCCACCAAATCTAGAAGCATATTTTCCAATTCCACCATACTTAGAATTTTTTAGATGATATAATGATTATATTTAGTGAGAATATTTCCAATAAATAAACATTTTCATTATACTGATAACACATTATTACCATCCACAATTTTTATCATTTATAAACATAATTCTATTAATTAATTTAGTAAACCCACTTATTTTCAAGTTTCTTTTTACCCACTGAAAGTTCAACCATATCTGATTTTTTTAACTTCAAAGAAGCCATCTATTTATTCATGTAATATTCCAATAATTTGAATAAAAAATCATAGTTTAATTTGGATTTTCATGTTTCTATTCATTCAATAGAAGTATATAATTCATTTAAACCCCATACCTTTGAACCGGTCTCCTAATTTTGGTTGATCTCATCAACTGAATCATATTTTCTAAACTAATTGACTTAGTTCTTCCTACATGTACATGAATTTATATTATTTGAATGTTGAACATGTACTTTCACTACTCTCATCCATGATTTAGATACACATAAACTCTTTTGATGAACAAATGATGGTTTTAATTTTTATAATTCTTGTTCCTTAACCACTGGAATCTGAGTTATTTGGAATTTATTAACTTATAGTAACATTACTATGATCAACATGGGATTTAACTATGGGTTATTCATTAATATCATTCCCAATCAAGTTCTAATCATTCAACAAAACTATTTCATTTAAGAAAATATATCTCTTTTTGAGGATTTGTTTTATTCATCATCCCACAAATGATATCCAAAATCATTATAATCATATCCAAGGAAGAAACACATTTTATATTTTGATTCAAGTTTGTCTCATTCATGAGAAAAAAATTTAGAAATTGAGTCTACTGTACCCACCTCTATTGTCTATTAGGAAACAATTCAGCTTTTGATTGCACTCCCATTATGGAAAAGCATTCCATGAAGTAAACAAAAATACATCAAATTTTTTATTCTAAAAAAATCCTTACCTTTCTCGTAGAATCATTAATGAAATTAATTAATTAAATTCAAACACATAGTATTTTATAGGGGTATGTCCCCAAACATTTTCATAGACAAACTCCAACTTTTGGTTTCTATGATTCTGAAAATCTAAGTTGAAAAAAACTTTTCTCTTCTTTCCTAACACAGAACATTCACACTTTCCAATTTATTTATGATCAAGATTTGTTATTATGTTATACTATAGAACCTTTAAATTCTTTTCACTAAGGTGATTAAACCAATAGTAAAAGAAATTTAGATCATCAAAGTAATACTTATAAAAATTTCCCCTCCAGTTAAATTTATAGTAAAGTAGAGAGTTCTATCATTTACTCCTTGTGAAAATATCATTGATCCATCGGTAAATTTATTTACCCTATTTTCAAAAATATTCCTAATGGCTACATAATTATGTTTCCAAATTAAAATTAGATTTATTCACAAATCATGGATGTTTGAAACTTCCATTAACTTTAATAATCATCTATTATTTATTTATATGCTCAGTTATCCTTTTCCAATAACTTCTAGGGATTCACCATTCACCAGATGGGCTCTTCAAAACATCCTTGATACATAATTAAACATGTATATTTGATCACTAATGGATTAATAAGAATATCTGGAATCAGTCACCCAAGATTATACTAGAGTATTCACACTCAGTAAATAGAACTTGGTAACTTCTGTTATTTAAATAGAATCTAAACTATTTGACATTGACTAATTTGTGGTGTTATCCTTATGATTCTTGCATTAAATCTTGATATTTACATTCCTTCCATATTTAAAAAATATGGTACAGTGACCAGCCAACAAAATTTGACTCCACACATGAGGTTTTTATTTCATTGGTTTCTTCTGATAGACTTTCTTCTGATGGGGTTACCTTCCCCTTCCATTATTATTAAGGGAACTATAAATTGGATATCGAACTTCCATTTTATTAATTTATTCAATGAGTATAAAATTCATAATATCATTAAACAACAAATCTGTTTTTCCACAAGAATTACTAATAGTCATAAGTATAGAATCCAAGCTCTCTGGAAGTGAAGATATAAAAAACACATATACATCATAAAAAAAAAGCAACCTTCACTGATTAAATCTACCTACAGAACATATTAAATTCATTCACATGATCTATCACTGGTGTTACTTATGAAAAAATTAATTTTAACAACCATAAGAACATGAAAACATTTTTGAGGGCCATCATGTTTTTATAAATATCCATCAATGCATTCATAGCATCTGACAACTCATCAACCAACTCTGAGTTCACTTTTCCAACCCTATATTTAATTTGATGTTAGTTATGCTAGCTCTGACAACTAATCAACTAAATCTGAGTTCAATTTTCCAAACCCATATTTAGAAACTAGGAATGGATCTCCCTTCAATACTAATGCTCTACAGATTCTAGTTCGGGACATGTTAGGGACTGAAATTTCAGGTTCTAAAAACTGTGCAAGTATCACAGAGGGTGGATTTGATGACTTCTTCTAATGAATTACTATTATTATACAGTATGTAGTAGTATTTATGTACCTAATGATTAAATGTGTTAATCTAGTTAACATTACCCTCTGTCCATGTGGAGAAGGCTAGCATAAGATAGATTTGTACCATGTACAATTCTGATGGAAAATATCAGCTGTCAAATTATTCATTTTTCCCTGTTCTTTTGAAGGAAAAGAGTAGGAGGGTGACTGTAAATCACCATGCATGATAATTTTGAGTTCAAATTACACTATTAGGCTTGTAAACTAACTTTGAATCAAATGGAGAATAAAGGATTAAAAAGTAACACTTATGATACATAATTAGTGTGCTGTTTTGATAATGGAAACCTTAACTATTGGCTAGATGAAGATAGTGGATCTTGAGCACCAGAAACATGGACATGGCTAAGGGAAACATAAAAAGGTATCCAATATTGTTTCATGGCCTCTAGGTAATACTCATGTGTGTTCTACAAGAAAACTTTAATTCCTACGAAAGTTTTTATTGGTCACATGTATGTTCATAGAAAGGATAGATTAAGGCATTTGTCATCATCATGTGTTTCTTTTTTTGCTTTATTAACATGAGATTAGACCTAACTCGAATCCCACCATACCTACTACTTGGATAATTTCACCCCTTACATTAGTTAATGATTTTTACATCTAATGATATCACTATGTTTATGGTACTGGGGTTAAAACCCAATATACTTTTCACATAGGGCATGGGAGTAGAAACAATACGCTGCATTTTAGTACTAAGTAGTAAAGCCAATCCACTATTCTTATTGTATTGTGATGTAAACCAAATCCTCTATTATAGTAAAAAATTATCTATGAGAAATCAATTTGGAACAACCTATGGGAAGATACAATATTGGAATAGTAATAATGTTTTTAATACAGTTAGTTTGCACCAACATTCAACAAGTCACAAACTGAAAAAAGAGATAGAAAAGGAAAATAAGTTATTATCTATGTGTAGAGACATAAATATCTTGAAATTAAGATAAATTGTAGAGAATATAGTAGTCCCAAAAATAGGCCCTTGCTGAAATCCCAGGGAGGAGCAGTAGAAAGAGTTAAATTTCAGGAAACCATATCTTGCTGTGTAGAGATAAACAAAGAAATTGTTAACAAATATAAAAATATGCTAATTCATAAAGAATAATACCTTTCATGTTTCCATCACCTGGAATAAAAACCCTTTACCATAGTTCAATCATAGCTTCAAGATGTCCTGACACCAAGAGGAAGTATCCATCAAAGCAGTTTGATGACACAAAGGCTTGGGGAATCCCTTCCACCTGAGAAAACTATAGGAAATGAAGAAATGATCATCTTGTAAATCAATACATTGACATATATAGATTCTTTAATGGAAACTCACGTAGATCCCCATGAAGATGATAATTCCTCAATAATAATACCTTTCATGATTCTATCACCTAGAATAAAAACCCTTTCGCTCAGCACAACCATAGCTCCAAGTTGGCCGGACACCTAGAGGAAGTATCCATCAAAGCAGTTTGATGATACAAAGGCATGGGGAATCCCTTCCACCTGAGAAAACCTTGGGAAAGGAAAAATATACATACCTGTATGGAATAAAAGATGGACCTGTTTGAAAAAAAATATGAAAAAATTAGAACCAAAATATGAACCTGTTAAATTCTGGAATAAAATATAAACCTGTTTGAAAAGATGGCACTAACTGGGCCTTCCTAACTCAAATCCTTGGAGAGGTTATTTTTATGTGTTGTGTTGTACTGTTATCTCCTTGTGTAATTGAAACAAAAAAATATAAAACATTAAGATATAAGGCAGAATATAAAGAATATAAAAATATGATACAATATACGCACCTTTTATCAGTAGAATATCATACACAGTTCAGGTCGTGTTTTGGTTGTGTTTGAATAGAACACTTGAAGCACAAAATATCCTCATTTGGCATTTATAGAGTCTTTAAAAGGTTAAAAAATTTCCTTAGTCAAGTAAAAGGCCAGGCACTTGCTGCAATACAATGTAACCACAATATACCTTATAGAAATTTCTAAGGTTTAGGTAGGCATCAGGAAATGTAGGTTTCATCTTTACAACTTCCTGGATGAATGAAATTAGTAGGAATAAAACAAAAATAAAAAATGGGAAAGGTAACCAAAGTCACAAGTTTTTCCTCACTCATTCTAAATAAATTCCCCACCTTCCAGATGTAATCGGGTTGAGTTGGGTATAAAGTATCATAACTTAAGTCCCTCAAAATCCTCATCCCTAGGATCTATTTTTCTGGAACATGATTCTTCATCTTGAAACTTCCAGAAAATTCGATCTTTATCTCATTAACTATATCTTTTATTAGAATGTAAATAATAATATCATCAACATGGATATATAGGATGATGAAGATCCATTCTTAGAAAAAATTTAGGCAATAGTAATGATTTGTATTGTTTCAGATGAAATTTTGTTTCATCGCGAAACTAGATGCCATGTATTTTAATCTCTACGAGGAGTGATTCTATATATCTCATAGCTTCACAACTATCTCTCCATTCCATCAAAGGATCCCACCACCTAAAATCATTCACCTAGTACATTGTGCACATTATAAAAATATCATGAGAAAAAACATTATGTTTGATTCATTAATAAACTAGTATATTATCTTTTCTAAAATATTCCAAGAGTAAAAACTTACATACTCTTCAATAAGGGAAAATATATGAAAGTCCTTTTCATTTCGCACACTAATTCCATTATAATAAGTTGTTGGGTAATATTTTATTTTCATTTTCTGAATGCACCATCCAGTTAAATTAACTTCTATTCTTCTATAATTTTTAGCTACTACTCCATTATTGCAATCAATGTTCCAGAAATTACTCTTCTGGAATTTATCCTTCTATTTGACTATGTTTTGGAACCTAAAAATGGTTTTCACACACATATATGAAACCTAAAAATCTTCAAAATTTGGAATCTTTTTTTGGGATTCACTATTGAGTCCCCTATCAACTTCTATAAATCTATTTCTATTCCTCAAACTTTCTTAACAAATGTATGGTTCCCCCATGATTATTTTATTTATCCTAGCTCAACTGAGGTGAATATCCCCTCAAAACATTCTTGACAATGACCTTTTTTAGTATATCTACCATATTTTGAGTCCCTTCAATATTTCCATATATCCAGTACTCTATCCCCCAAAAACATATAGATAAAGTGATAATTCCTCAAAATATTCTTCATACTAGATTAAAACATCATATTTTTTACTAATTGAATCATAATCTGTGATTCAAAAAACAACATCTCATCATATTTCCTCCTTCAGAGATCTTTCAATGTCCCCTTCAACCCAAACAACTCCTTTCCAACTTCTGTTAAAGAAATATAATCTACTTTTATTATTGAGAGTGAAAATATCAATTAAACCTTTAACATTTTACACTAAGCCTTTCCTCTGAAATTGAACACATATATAGTGGTTCTCTTTCAAGTGTAAGAATATCTCTCAAAGTATGACTTAGAAAAACCAGGAAATGACTCATCTATTTTGAAGGAAATTTCCAAGCTTCTATAACCCTTTGATTTATATAAAATCCACTTCACATAAACCCAATATTATCTTATGGGATTCTATGTGTTCCTTCTCTTTTCTCAATTTGAAATGTTCAACTAGGGGTGTATTCATTGGTTTCACCTCGCCTGTGATGAAGTGATCCACCACTTTCTAGATGTAATCCAAATAATTTAGGTACAAAGTACCGAAACATAAGTCCCTCAAAATACTCATCCTAAAGATCCATTTATTCAAACTAGTGTTTATCATCTCAAAACTTCTGGAAAATTCAATCTTCATCACATTTACCCTTTCCTTTACTGGATTGGAAATAAGAATATTATGAGCATAGTTAAGTGGGATGATGTATCTCCTATCATCAAACACCCAACAATAACAAAAAATATTGTTATTTCTCTAGATGAACTTCAACTTCACCATGAAGTTATTAAACTTCCAATTCTATTGCCTTGGTTCCAAGTAAAAAGGTATGAAATTAACTTGTGTTACTTGTATCTAATGGACGATGGAGAACCCAATAGATTAAAAGAGGAAAGATATTTGAAATATTTTAATTAGTGGGAGTTATACATGAGGGATGATATTGATTCCCTCCATGTGTATGAGACATGGGAGAAAATGGAGAGGCCTGATAGAAATAAATTTATTCAGAATAAATGGATGTATCAGCTAGAGTAGGTAGCGGATGATAGATAGAGTTACAAGGCATGACTATTTGTTAGAGTGTTTTTTGGGTGCATGGATATCTTACAGAATACCCCTTAAATATATCCTCCAAAACTAAATTATGAGGAATCAAATTATAGATAGTTGAGCTCCTTCTTTGGAGTCTACAACATAAAAAACTATGCACCTATATCACCACACTGCAATGTACAAACCACTACAAATGAACACATACAATAGTATTGGAAGAAAATGATTGAAATAGAAGATTCAAAATGAGAAACAAAAATTTATCCCCATTGTATCAAACTCAATAAAATTCAACTTAGTATAATGGGGAATCTGTAGCAACATCCATATCCTACTTGTTACCTGAAAAAATTGAGCCTCTTTCTAGTAAGTTTATGATTACCTAGTGTGACGAAGAGTTGTAGAAGCTAGGGTTACTCAATTCAAAATTAATCAGAGTTAATATATCAACAGAGTGAAACTCCTAGTAATAGGATAATTTATCTCCTCCAATGAATCCACATCAATAATAATGAACTACTCAACCAATAACGAAGGTAATAGATGAAGATTCTTACCTCAAATCACCGCATAGGAGGTGCTCCAGAGGAGGAGATGGGAAGGAAGCCTCAGAGCAGTGTCGACAGGGAGGTGAGGTGACCTCAGGGAGGTGGGTAGGTCATGTCGGCGGGGAGGTGGGCTGGCAGTGCCAGAGCCGCGTCGGTAGGGAGGCGTCGGAGCCACGTCGGAGCCAGCGGGGAGGTTTGATAGCTGCGTCGGAGTTGAAGGTAGAGGAGGAATCACGAGAGGAGGAGGAATAACGAGGGGAAGAGGTGAGAAGAAATGGAGAGGGAGGAGGAATCCTATGGGGAGGAGGGGAAGATGGACAACGAGGAAGGCGAGGGAGGAGGAACTGCGATGCGGGAGGAAGGGCGAGGATGAGGAGGAGATTCACGATGCGGCCCGATCAAAATAAATTTGACATAAGCTATTGCCATGCCCAAATATTTGGGTGTGGCTATATCTTAGCTATAGCCATGGATCATTTAAAGTGTGTCTATAGATCCGTGGCTATAGATCATTTTTTTAGTAGTGAAATCATCAAAGCTTCCCTTACAATATTATAAGAATATTTTCAAAATAAATATTTTCTTTATAATTATGTGACTCTTAAATGATTTCAAAATAAAAAGAGATATTTCTCTAAAAAGGGTTTTGATTTCATCTATGTCAACATCCTTTGATAGATTTTAAGTTTATTTGAAGTTGATTTATTATGATACAAAACTTCCATATTATATTGAATGTTTTGTGATATGTTTGAATGTGGATGTGCTATTTTTATACCATTCATGGTTTATGGTTAAAGTATTGACATTTCGTATGCTAGTTTTAATATTAATGTTTATGATATGTTTAAAACTTTTCATATGAGGAATGTATTGGACTTAGTAAGTGACGGGTGGAGCCCGCTATAGCTCCTCGATGCATCGGTAGGTCTCATGAGACAACTAGATGTGGAATTGGTCGAGGCCCTTTCGCAATTTGATATATGGTTTTGGCCGAGGCCTTAATCATTTTTAGACGTCTTGGCCGAGGTCTTGAAAAAACGTTTTAGAATGTCTGGAATTATATATTCCCTCATTATAAAAATAATATTTATGGTTCATGTGGTCATTTGTCCAGTAGAATACCCATGATTATGTTTTATTATGATATTATTTACTCATCTCATATTCCTGCCATAAAAGTATTCATGTTTATTATTGGTAAAGGAATTTGGTTTCAATTATTCACCATGATTAATATTTATGTTATCTTTTGCTGTATTTCTTACCCTTACTGAGAGTTTGAGCTCACCCCTTTATTATGTTTCATTTTCTCAGGATATGAAGAAGTTAGTTATGAGTGACTTGCAGGAATAATCTAGGAGGGTTGGATGTTTCTAATGAAATATATTTGTGTTGTATTTCTCTTCAAGATGTAACATTGAACTTATGTATGAATATTGTTTCCAATAATACTAAAATGATCAGTCTTTTGAGACATGATTTACTTGTGATCATACCAATGTTATGTAATAATGCACCGACTCTAGGTAACTAGGGTTGGGGCATTACAATTATCTCAGTCACTAGCTACATTCACTTTTTCCTTGTGTTTAGTATAACATTTATTACTTTAATCTATTCTATGATAGATCAAATATTATTTCAACTCCTCTAGACTAATTAGTATTGAATAATAATAACATAAACACATAAAAAGGTTTTTAGAAGGGTGATATGCATGATCTTTTGAAAACTTGATGAACTCTTTCACCCAATCTTTATACTCTTTTGTCATATGATTGACATCCATCCATTTTAAATTCATATCCATCCCATTTTATTCCATAATATTAATATTTAACACAATAAATAAATACAAAAAATGGGCCTTTCAAATAAGGGGAACACAAAATTTGGATGTTTCAAATAATTTCAGCATGCTTTGAAGGAAATGGGTATTTAAATTTTATAAAAGAATCAATCCATTGGTGGTAGGTGTTATCCACTGAATTCATCCACAATGATCACCATTACATGGTATGGGATGACTACTTCTCAGAGCAGTTTAATAAATATAGGTGCATGTCTAGAAGAGATGGGGGATGAGTCTTAAGAAACAAAATGTAATAATAACTATTCAGGAGATGAAGCCAATGAGGATGAAAGTAGTCTCCTTAAATATAAATTTTCCTAGTTTGGGGATTTTGTGAAGCACTAGAAAACATTTCTTAGTTTTCTATCAAAATTTTAAAAAAGCAGCATTGGTATTCTAATCCCTACAATGGGATCCTTGATTGGTGTAACCATGTGAGGGCTTAGCTAGATGGTCTTACACACACTCATGCTGAGACAACCATCACAATTTCAAAATTCAAAGGAATCCTTCAATTACTCCATGAAAAGAAAAATTATTTTGGTATGAAGACTGAATTTTAGTAGAACTTAGCTTCCTGTGAGGCAAAGGTTGTAGGAGTGGGGTCATGATATACATCCTATGGGTTGGATGGATTTAGTGACATGCACTTTCCATGGTGTTATTATCAATCTATATTATGTAGGAGGTGAGATTTTGTGTATGTAGGTGGTCACTGAAAGTTAATATGATCATATAAATATAGATACCACCCTTTTTCCTTACACATGTATGCATTTATAAATATAGATACCACTCATCCCATTTCATTTATAAATATAGATACCACTCAAATTTTTGACACATATTTTAAGGAGTGTTAAAAAAGGAAAAGGAAATTAGTAAGTGAGTTGATAAAGACTTTAATAAATAATAGAGGTAAATTTATAAATAATATATATAAAATAAAAATTACCACTTATTTATCACCCATTATTTATCATGAACCATCCCAATGGGGTCTGTTCGATGACTCCCCAAGCCTACCTCTAATAGGCCAGGTGTAACGCCCCAACCCCAATTACCCAAAATCGGTGCATTATTACATAACATTGACATGATCACAAAAGATCAAGTCTCGAATGACCGATTAGTTTAGTAGCCTTGGAATCACTAGATACATTCATAAAGTTTACATTACATCATAAAATGAAAACTACAACAACATAGTCTCCATAGTCCACACTCATATCCCCTCATACTATCCCTGCAAGTCATTCATAAAATACTTCTTCACATCTTGGGAAAAATAAAACATAGAATGGGGTGAGCTCAAATGCCCAGTAAGGATAACAATATAACAGAAACTTTCATAAATAAGCATGAACATTTAAGGCAATGTATAACTAAAACAAAAGCCTTTTAAACTTGAACTTCAGCATAATATGACAGAAATAAAATGAAATAATTCCATTTACTTATTCACATGGATATTCTACTAATCGAATAATCACATGCAATATCAATAACCCATTTCATAATGATGGAATGCATAATGCCAGACTATCATAACCACGTAACCAAGGCCTCGTGCTAAGACTACAAATAAGATTTTATCAAGGCCTCGTTCCAAGACACTAGTTTGTCTCATGAGACCTACCGATACATCGAGGAGCTATAATGGGCTCCACTAGTCACTTATTAAGTCCAATGCATTCCTCATATGAAAAAGTTTAAACATAACATAAACATTCATATTAAAACTAGCATACAAAATGTTAATACATTCTCCATAAACCATGAATGGTATAAAAATAACACATCTACAGTCAAACATATCACAAAACCTTAAATACAATATGGAAGTTTTGTATCATAATAAATTAACTTCAAATAAGCTTAAAATCCATCAAAGGATGTTGACATAGATGAAATCAAAACTATTTGAGAGAAATATCTCTTTTTTTGAAATCATTTAAAAGTCACATAATTATAAAATAAAAAATTTACTTTGAAAATATCTTTATAAGATTGTAAGGGAGGCTTCGAAGATTTTATAACGACGTAAAATAGCCGCACCCACCGTATAAGTTAAAAAAAGACATTCTTACCTTAATTATATCAAAAAGGTTAAAAGGACCTTGTTTGGAAAATGAAAGAAAGATTCCTTTATAAACTTCTTATAAAAAGTCAACAAGGGTATAAATGACTTTAACCCATAGTCTGTAAAATAGTAAGAATGATTTGAAATACATTTTTAAGAAACATGGATGTGGATGATAAAGAGGTCCCAGTAGATAATTATGTATAAACAACCTCAGATAATGAAGAGATTGTGAAATAAACCCTTACCTTTTACTTTTCCTTGGTCGAGGGTAGGTTAACCTCCTGTATAATGGTGAAATAATTGTTATTAAATTATACAAGAATCATTTAAATTAATATGATATCATATATGATCTTTTAACATTGATTTGTTAATAATATCTTAGTATTATCGTCGTTTTAGGTGTTAACTTACTCGTTTTCTTTTATATGTTTTGTTATATAAGCCGTGTTTGTTATGGATAGGTTGTATGTTATTCATATCCATAATGATATCAAGTCCTTAAAAATTATTTTTAATCATTAAATGAGAATTAGTCTTGAATGGATACGATGGGGAATGAATCTCATCGTGTTCGTGGAGACGGTAGTCCGTACGTACGCACGAGCGATAATATCATTTTTATCCTTAATTACCCTATTTACTTTTAACCGTAGTAAATAAAAGTAAAAAGTTACTATTCACCAAAAATTATTTTCATCTCATTGAACCACATTTTACTCCTTGATATTAACCATGTCTCTCAGATTTTCAAAATTCCACTCACAGAAGCGGTAAAATTAAGTTTTATGTGAATTTCTAAATTCTCCTAAGAGGTGGGTAAAAGACGGTGAAAAGTTCAATAAAATTTTTATATATCTAAAACTATTCTAAACTAACTCCAATGAATTAAATTGAACTTATATAGGTATTATGTATCTATTTTTACTTTAATTAAATTTAAATAAAATAAATAATTATTTAAATAAAAATTCAGTTTTAAACTATAACTCAGTGTTTTTTCACTATTCATAAAAAATTGAATGTTTTCAGAAAAATACCAAAAATTCACCCTAAGCTAATTTTGATATTAAGAATCCAAAAATGAAGTCCATTTTGAAAGATAAAATTTATAAAATTTTTAAAAGTGGGTATGACTATTCATAACGGCTAGTTTGATTGGTTGTGGTGTGTGTTAGAACTCGAAGTTGCGTACAACACACGCTACTGTATTATTCAAAGAGAAGCGTACCGTGGAAGCTTGGGGGTGTTACATTCTCCACTCCTTCAAATAATTTCATCCTAGAAATTTCTATAATACTACCACATGAAAAGACTTGGGTGGTTCTTCATCTTAAGTTCCTCGGGTTCCCACGTTGCCTCTTCCATCTTATGGTTTCTCCATAGAACTTTTACCAGACGAGTCGTCCGGTTTCTCAGCACTTGTTCTATTGTATTAAGAATCATAACGGGATCTTCGCAATAAGACAGATCAGGTTCCAATTCTAATTCCTCGTTAGTGAGTACATGCGTTGGGTCAGGCATGTATTTTCTCAACAGTGATACGTGGAACACATCGTGAACTTTTGAGAGACTTGGAGGAATTGCCAAACGGTAAGCTACAACCCCAATTCGTTCTAGAATTTCGAAAGGTCCGATGTACCTGGGAATCAATTTACCCTTCTTACCGAAACTTATAACTCCATTCCATGGATATACCTTCAAGAAAACATGATCTCCTACCTGAAATTCCAAATCATTCCTTCGGTTATCGACATAGCTCTTCTGCCTACTTTGAGCTGCTTTAATGTGGTTTTAGATTACCTTTACCTTTTCCATTATTTCCTCCACCAGTTCTGGGCCTACAAGTTTTCTTTCACCAACATCATCCCAACAGGTTGGTGTGCGACATCTCTTTCCGTATAACGCTTCATGTGGTGCCATCTGAATACTTTAATGGAAGCTATTGTTATAGGAAAATTCCACCAGAGGTAAATATTGATCCCACATTCCCTGAAAGTCAAGTGAGCATGATATCAACATGTCTTCTAAGGTTTGAATAGTTCATTCTGATTGTCCATCAGTTTGGGGGTGGTAGGCAGTGCTCAAATGAAGTTCAGTATCCAGGGCTTTCTGAATACATTTCCAGAATCTTGAAGTAAAATGGGGATCACGATCAGAAATAATCGATAGGGTTACTCCATGAAGTCTCACAACTTCATTAATATATAGTCTTACTAGACGTTCCAGTGGTAGATCTTCTCTTATAGCAAGAAAATGTGCTGACTTGGTAAGACGATCAATAATAACCCATATTTCATCGTTCCTTCTAGGAGTCTTTGGTAGTCCCATGACAAAGTCCATCGTGATATTTTCCAATTTCCACTCAGGTATGGGAAGAGGTTTCATGACTCCTCTAGGCTGTTTCCTTCTAGCTTTCACTTGTTGACAAACCATACATCTTGACACAAAATCAGCAATCTCCCTCTTCATGTTGTCCCACCAAAAATGTTCCTTCAAATCTATATACATTTTGGTGCTCCTAGGGTGTATAGAGAAATTGGAACTATGAGCATCATCCAACAATTCCCTTTTTAGATCAGGTATATCGGGAACACAAAGTCTCTTACCGAATTTAAAAATTCCATCTTCATGCACAAAGTCACTCAATCTCCCATCATTCACAGCTTTAATCTTCTTTTGAAATTCTTCATCATTGGTCTGAGAACTCTTAATCCTTTCTAGTAAGATGGTTTGGCAACCATTTGAAAAATAATTTATGTTTCACCTTCCATGGTTATTCCCATGTCCATCTTCACTAGATCCATGAAAATTGGATCCCTTTCAATTATCATATTTTTCAAAACTCCATGATCTTTTCTGCTCAAATCATCTTCCACCTTATTTTCCTTACCCGGGTGATAGTGTATCGTGCAATAATAATCCTTGAGTAATTCAAGCCATATCCTTTGCCTCATGTTGAGTTATTTTTGTGAGAAAATATACTTCCAACTCTTGTGATCAGTATAAATCTCACATTTTTTACCATAGAGGTAGTGTATCCATATCTTTAAAGAAAAGATCACAGCTACTAACTCGAGATCATGAGTAGGATAGTTTTGCTCATGAATTTTCAGTTGTCATGATGCATAGGCAATAACCCTATTATTCTGCATAAGAACACAACCAAGTACTTTCTTCAACGCATCACTATAAATAATGAACCCATCATTCCCCGATGGTAGAGTCAATATAGGAGAATTGAATAATCTTATCTTCAGTTATTCAAAACATTCTTCACACTCTTTTTTCCAAACAAATTTAACCCCCTTTATGTGTGAGCTTTGTTAATGGGTTATTCAATCGGTGAAATTCTGGACGAAACGTCGATAATAACCTGCTAAACCAATAAAACTGTGTACCTAAGTTATAATCATTGGTGCATGACATTCTTGGATTGCCTTGGTCTTAGAAGGATAAAAAGAGATTCCATATTTAGAGACAATATGGCCAAGAAAAGAAATCTCCGGAAGCTAGAATTCACACTTGCTAAACTTCCCATAGAATTCATGTCTTCTTAGAGTCTTCAGGACAATGCGCAAGTGATTTTCATGATCTTCGTAGCTTTTGGAGTATACCAAGATATCATCAATAAATACCACCAAAAAATCATTAAGATATTCCTTGAAAACTCTATTCATTAGATCCATGAATACAGAGGGTTCATTAGTCAGCCCAAAAGGCATTACTGTAAACTCGTAATGCCCGTACCTGGTTCGAAATGCTATATTCGGAATGTATTCCTTCTTCAAACACAACTAATGGTATCCAGATCGAAGGTCAATCTTTGAAAAGTATTTATCTCCATGAAGTTGGTCAAATAAATCATCAATGTGAGGTAGGGGATACTTGTTCTTTATTGTTATAGCATTTATCTCCATGTAGTCGATACATAACCTCATAGATCCATCTTTCTTCTCAACAAAAAGGACAGGGGCTCCCCATGGAGAAACACTAGGGTGAATAAATACCTTATTAATCAATTCCTATAATTGTTTCTTTAGTTCCACTAATTCCACTGTGGACATTCTATAAGGGGTCTTCGATATGGGCCTTGATCTAGGAATTAAATCAATGGAAAACTCAATTTCTCGTTCTGGAGGATGTCCAGGTAAATATTCTGGAAACACATCTACATATTCTTTCACAATAGGCACATCCTCTATTTGAACATTCCTTTCCTTACCCACAATTATTTCATTCTCTTCCTCCCCAATAATTGAATTTAGTTTAGCTACTGGGGGTGGATCTAGGTAAGAATTAGGTGGTGATTATTCCACTCTAAAGATAAGGTGTTCCTTATCATCAAAAATAGTAACCTCCTTCTTCTTACAATAAATTTTTGCATCATGGTCCGAAAGCCAATCCATACTAAGGATTATATCAAATTCAATCATAGGTATGACGATGAGATTCACAGATAAAGAACATTTATGTGCTCTAATGGGGACTGATTCACAAAACTTTGTTGTAGTGATACTTCCCTTAGGAGTTTTAACTAACAACTCCCTTGTTAAATCAAATTGGAAATATCTAATTTTATTCGAAAATTGGGAAGATATGAAACAATGCGATGATCCAGAATCAAATAATGCATTTACTAAACTTGAGGAAACCATTAAATTGCCTACCACCACGTCTTTCAGAGCTTCTACCTCAGCAGTAGTGATAGCATAAGCTTGGCCTTGATCCCTTGGTCTTTTCTGAGGTAAGTTCCCCTGACTCTTAGGACATTCATTTTTATAATGTCCCATCTCCCTACAATTGTAGCATTGGACATCGTTAGCTTCCTTCTTCCCCTTGCAATCACGAGCTTGGTGGCCTTTTTCACCACACTTGTAACAAACTCCCATTCCTTTTAAGCAAGTACCGGGGTGTTTCTTCCCACATTTACTGCAGGATAGATATTAAACTTTTCCCTTCTTCCCCTTATTTCCATTCCCAGAGTGATCAGTAGATCTCTTCTTCTCTTGCTTTGATTTAAAGTCATAAGACTTAGAGAATTCCTTTTCTGTCTTGATAGCATAGGAGAAAATATCTTCGTACAACGAGAAGGTTTGTGAGACTAATGCTTGACAGAGAAATGGTTTTAACCCATCAAATAAAAAATAAATCTTACTTCTTGGGTTACGTATATAATCTGCAGCATACCTCGCTAACCTTGTAAAGTTAGCCTCATACTTTACGACATTCTCATCCTCCTTTTGCCTCAGACTCAGAAATTGCCTTTCTATATCTTCTCGATGGTCACGAGGGAAGTATTTTTCTAAGAAAATATCTTTGAACTCTCTCCATTCCATATTTGATACTTCATCATCTTCCTTTGTGTTTTGTATCAATGACCACCATTGATCAGCATCTCCAGTGAGGCGATAAACTGCCATGATAACTTTTTCCCTTTCACTGCTCCCCAAAGCCTGAAATATTTTCTCTAGGGAATTTATCCATTGCTCAGCTACTAAGGGATTTGTATTCCCATTGAACATTGGTGGTTGTTGCCTCATGAAGTGATCTAACATTGATCCTCCACGCTGTGGATCAGTGTGCTCTATATGGGTAAGGTTATTATTCATAACCTGAGTGAGTTTTCCCAGTACGGTGATTATCTGATCAGCACCAGTTGCATCACCAGATCCACTATAATTATCTTGACCATGAGGGAAATCCCTACATGGAGTGCGCGCATTGATATAGTTTCCATTTCTTCCACTGGGTGCCATTTCTAAATAATGGCATAAACTAGATCAGTTTATGAATCAAAATACATAATTCCATACTTGTAAAACACTTAACATAAATTGAACTATTTATGGATATAATCCATAATCATAAAATAATGTTTTCTTTGAGGAAGTATATACTCATAAACCCTTCATAATGTATTGTAAAGAAAATGAGAATTATCCTAAGAATATCCCCCAGGAGTGTCGTAACCAAGAGTGCAGCAAGGCCCGTTGTCGTGCACCAGTTCCTGTTCGAGTCTAGATCAAAGCGGTGTTTTCGGGTTTTACCCCTAGGTACATCTGTACCAGATCCGCCTCTACCTGCTCGTATCTAGACAGGGATGTATTGCTCAGAAAACTCACAAAATCTCGAAAATACCAAAATTCTAGGAAGTTCTTCTATACTAATCCTCAAAGTCTATCTTAGGGCTATGTGATCTAATTAGAGTTTATCTAAATTTAGCTTCCAAGGTTTGTACTAAACTTCCTATGATACCAAATGTAACGCCCCAACCCTAGTTACCCAGATTCGGTGCATTATTACATAACATTGGCATGATCACAAAAGATCAAGTCTCGAAAGACTGATTAGTTTAGTAGGGTTGGAATCACTAGATACATTCATAAAGTTTACATTACATCATAAAATGAAAACTACAACAACATAGTCTCCATAGTACACAATCATATCCCCTCATACTATCCCTGTAGGTCATTCATAAAATACTTCTCCACATCCTGGGAAAAATAAAACATAGAAAGGGGTGAGCTCAAATGTCCAGTAAGGATAACAATATAGCGGAAACTTTCATAAATAAGCATAAACATTTAAGGCAATGTATTACTAAAACAAAAGCCTTTTAAACTTGAACTGCAGCATAATATGGCAGAAATAAAATGAAATAATACCATTTACTTATTCACATGGATATTCTACTAATCAAATAATCACATGCAATATCAATAACCCCTTTCATAATGATGGAATGCATAATGCCAGACTATCATAACCACGTAGCCAAGGCTTCGTGCCAAGACTAAAAATAATATTTTGTCAAGGCCTCGTTCCAAGACACTAGTTTGTCTCATGAGACATACCGATGCATCGAGGAGCTATAGTAGGCTCCAACCATCACTTATTAAGTCCAATGAATTCCTCACATGAATAGGTTTAAACATAACATAAACATTCGTATTAAAACTAGCATACGAAATGTTAATACATTCTCTATAAACCATGAATGGTATAAAAATAACATATCCACATTCAAACATATCAAAAAACCTTCAATACAATATGGAAGTTTTGTATCATAATAAATCAACTTCAAATAAGCTTAAAATCCATCAAAGGATGTTGACATAGATGAAATCAAAACTATTTGAGATAAATATCTCTTTTTTTGAAATCATTTAAAACTCACATAATTATAAAATAAAACATTTACTTTGAAAATATCTTTATAAGCTTGTAAGGGAGGCTTAGAAGATTTTATAACGGCGTAAAATAGCCGCACCCACCGTAAAAGTTAAAAAAAGACATTCTTACCTTAATTCTGTTGAAAAGGTTAAAAACGACCTTGTTTGGAAAACGACTGAAAGATTCCTTTATAAACTTCTTATAAAAAGTCAACAAGGGTATAAATGACTTTAACCCATAGTCTCTAAAATAGTAAGAATGATTTGAAATACATTTTTAAGAAACATGGATGTGGATGATAAAGAGTTCCCAGTAGATAATTACATATAAACAACCTCAGATAATGAAGAGATTGTGAAATAAACCCTTACCTTTTACTTTTCCTTGGTCGAGGGTAGGTTAACCTCCTGTATAATGGTGAAATAATTGTTATTAAATTATACAAGAATCATTTAAATTAATATGATATCATATATGATCTTTTAACATAGCTTTGTTAATAGTATCTTAGTGTTATCATTGTTTCAGGTGTTAACTTACTCGTTTTCTTTTATATGTTTTGTTACATAAGCCGTGTTTGTTATGGATATGTTGTATCTTATTCATATCCATAATGATATCAAGTCCTTAAACATTATTTTTAATCATTAAATGAGAATAAGTCTTGAATGGATATGATTGGTAATGAATCTCATCGCATTCGTGGAGACGGTAGTCCGTACGTACGCACGGGTGACAATATCATTTTTATCCTTAATTACCCTATTTACTTTTAACCGTGGTAAATAAAAGTAAAAAGTTACTATTCACCAAAAATTATTTTCATCTCATTGAACCAAATTTTACTCATTGATATTAACCATGTTTCTCAGATTTTCTAAATTCCACTCACAGAAGCGGTAAAATTAAGTTTTATGTGAATTTCCAAATTCTCCTAGAAGGTGGGTAAAAGACGGTGAAAAGTTCAATAAATTTTTTATATGTCTAAAATTATTCTAAACTAACTCCAATGAATTACATTGTACTTATATAGGTATTATGTATCTATTTTTACCTTAATTAAATTTAAATAAAATAAATAATTATTTAAATAAAAATTCGGTTTTAAACTATAACTCAGTGTTTTTTCACTATTCATCAAAAATTGAATGTTTTCAGAAAAATACCAAAAATTCACCCTAAGCTAATTTCGATATTCCGAATCCAAAAATGAAGTCCATTTTGAAAGATAAAATTTATAAAATTTCAAAAAGTGGGTATTACTATTCATAACGGCTAGTTTGATTGGTTGTAGTGTGTGTTAGAACTCGAAGTTAACTACAACACACGCTACTGTATTATTAAAAGAGAAGCGTACCATGGAAGCTTGGGTTGTTACACCAGGGGCTGGTGACTAGTACCAAGTAGGAATATCACAAACATGGGAGGACTTATACTAAATTACTTGTATACATGCACACATATCTATTCCCATTCAATTATGAAATGAAAAAATATTGATAAACCATGCATGTATATATCTAAATCCCACAACCAGAGTATGAAAATAAGCAATAGAAAGTAAACAGGTCCAAATAAAATCTCCCACAAAGATTCTAAAAACAAGTCCAACCAAGAAGTAAATATGGGGAATGAGCTGTCAAGATAACCATAGGTACACACCTCAGTCTTTTTGGCTCACTAAGCACCACCTAGTCCTTATCCCTCTAAGACTCCGTCAAAAGGTTGACCGTCTATACAAGACACAACACATGTGGGTAAATCTCATACATGGGTGAGTATAACAATACCCAACAGGACAACCCAAAATCACTAAGAAGATAACAACAAGAATAACAGTCAGCTCTATACAAGTATATGTATACATCACATATAATTATAACATACAGATATACTCAAAAAATACATATAGTATCAAGGTAAAGTCACAACCATAATGAAATCCTAGGATCCCTACTTGAAGGTTCCACATAATACTCATTTGGGAGAACACACTCCATGATCCAGATAGCACGGATGACATCCATCTAAGAGGTCGTGCTCTTCAGGTCTTGTCATAGGAAGTATAAGATAGAAGTATGAAGAGAATGATACATGGATAAGGATCACACCCAAGTCCATGGGGTATACCAACAACTAAGTATAAAATAACCTTCTAAGTAGAGGATCAGTTCCCACGTAGTGTTGGTCATGATAATACCAATAAATCCACCTAGGGAAAGAAGATGACAAAGGATCTCACTCTAGACCTCATAGAAGGATTCCAATAACTCTATCCAAGACTTCTTGATGAAGGGATCACTATCTTATGTGTAGGACATGATTCCATACTAACCCTTAGGGAATTAATATAAGGAATGAAACATAATGAAACTTGTCTGAGATACAGAGGAAAAGAGATTCAAGCCAACTCTGAAAGAGTACATAGTGTGTACTAGTAGTACATGGTGTGTCCCTTTAACACTGGGTTTTACCCATGTAAATGGACCATGTCCGTGTCTGTGTTAAAGTACATGGCATGCCCATGTTCGAGCACTTCTTCTTGTGTCCAAGTACACGAATATTACCATGTACTATTGTATCAGTATATATGAAGTATACTGATTAGGATTGAAATAATGTATTCTAGATGTACTAATTACAAGAGGAGGAGAGGTGAATTGTAGTTTTAAAAACTTTAGTTTAAAAGGATTTAAACCAAACCAATTCACAAAGCCTATTCAAAGAAAAAGGATTGGATTTGGACTTGGACCTCAGTCCAATTACTAAAGTATCATAATCGGCTTGGTTATGATAATATCAGAGTAAAAAAATTTAATCATAAAGAATATGACTATATCGTATTTAGAGTGGATATAATTATATTAGAGTATGAAAAACATAATCATAAAAGATATTATATAAAAAAATCATATTTAATATGGATACGATTGTATCAGTATGTATCAGATTCATAGTAGAATTTATTAAGTAATATATATTTTATTTATCATAATGAGAGTCGTTACAATAAAACAATTACATATATGCATATTGGAAATTTAAATGACTTGTAAGAAAAAATTAATACAATAGAATCAATAAGAATGACTTAGCTATTAAAATAATTAATCTCTTTTAACCTTAAGAGTAAGGTAGCCAAAAAACTTGGATAAACGTATCTCTTGTTTTATACTTACAAGAAATCCTATCTTTCCTTAGTAAATAAATCCCTTAATATGAAGATTAGATTCTATGTCTGCCTATCCCTGATAGTCCTCGATCAATACGGTGATCAAATCCTCTATATTTCTATCCCCGCAATCCCTCGATCATATTAACACAATCAGATACAATGATTAAAAAAAGACTTTAAATGATTACAAGGACTAAGAACAAGGTGTTCATGCTTGAAATCATCAGAGATATCGCACAAGGAGAATTTACAAATGAGTCAAACACAACATGAAATAGTCAAATTCAAAATCTGTGAATGACCTGGTATTTATAGGTGAGATTCCAATGATAATCTTGATCCTCCAATGGTCATATTTTCTCTGAGTTTTTTTACAAGGACTTTGACACTTATAAATTGATAGATCATATCTTTCTAGTATAATAAAATGTCCGTCATATTTTTTTTACACCACCATAGTGTAAAAGAGGTTCCATTATGATAAAAATATTTTTTAATATTCAGAATTTAATCTTTAGTCAATCCAATGGATTTCATTACATATGTCATTATGATTATCTTTATGAAATATGGATCCAATGTTTATTGGTTCTGATATCAGTCTGATTATAAGGATTCTATCAGTATGAAAGACAATAAAAAGTGTCTTATAACTGATTTGATAAGGTGAATCTATTTATTATCAGTTCCATACTCATTATAAAAATCATGATGAAGAAGGTTAGTATAAATTCATGAATACTTTATAACTATTTATAAGTATGGTAAAACACATATGTTTTCTATAAAAACATTCTAAATTTGATTTAGATATAAAAAAGTTAGTAATCAAGTATTTAATAAAGATTTTTTGATTTTCAAAACAAAAGGAATGGAAAATACATAAGTAAAACTCCCGACTTAACAATCTACCACTTTTTGAAAAGCACAAAATACAAATAAAAAATAACTTTGAAAATATTAAGTCCATTATCTTTTAGGTACTTAGTTTTTAGAATTGAATAATAAAAACTTATATCCCCATGATTTTTAAATCACATCTGAATACTATGATGAATATGAATAATACCTCCTTAGGATAAGAACTTACCCTAAGGATCATATTCTCTTATTTAAAGATATTTCTCCCCCTTAAACATCTCCCCATTTCTATAAAATTATCCCCCTTTGTGATTTTCAAAAAGGAATGGGGAAAAGTCTTATAATACCTAAAAAGGGTTATAGAAAAAAAAATAATAAACAAAAAAATAAGCTATATTTTCATTCAAAAAGATTATGAAATAATATTAAACCAATCAGAATTAGGATAACATTTAGATAAACTTATTTGGAAGAGAAAAGTATATTCATATGATTAGAGATTTGTTTTTTCAAAATACAATAAGAGTTTATAAAAAAAACCAATCCTTATTCATAAATTTTTTCATGATGGATTTGATTTTATTGAACTCATTTAAGTCTTCATCTAACTTTTGAAGATTTTAATCCTGGATCCAAATATTTTCTTCTTGATTTCAAAGTTTCTCATCTTGAAACTGAATCTTTTCTTCTTGAGTATAAAGTCTTTTAGAAAATTCATTGTTCCGGGAAATTATTTCCTCATTACGAGTTCTGAGTCTTTTTATCTGTACTTAAAAAAACTTTATCTTTCCATTCATATCACTAACTACCTGATTATGATTGTCAGTTTGACCTTTGAAAGTCTATAAAACTTTACCCTTCCTATCACATATTTTGTTAACTATAGGAAATTTTCTGTAGATTATTTCAAGGAATTCTTTATATATTTGAAATTATCATCAAATTTTTTGAGACTGGTATTGACTTGAAGAAACTACTTAGTCACTTGTTTACACAATTTCTTATAAGTCTGGTAAAAATATTGATGGGATTTGAACTCAACTTCTAGCTTGATTACTTTTTATGCCATCATGTTTGTCGAGTGTGATTTTTGATTAAGAAAATCTTGAAGCATCTAGCCCCGAGACTCAAGATTTGGGAAATAATAAATTGTTCCTTCAATAATTTTCAAAGTTTGAACAATAAAATATACTATTTTTAAAGAAGTTGTTCTGACTGAATCTGATTGATCTTCTTCTTGATCCTGAGAAGGTATGATACGAATGGTCTCAATTTAATATTGAATTATTTTTCCCTTTTTCCTTCTTTGTAACTGACTTTGGAATTTCTTTAGAATTTTTTTCTTACACATTATTATCATCAAATATTTCACGAATTTTAGCATCTTTATCAGACTTTGTTTTAGAATTTTGATCATATTAATCCTTCTTTGATGATGATCAAGCTTCCTTAGTATCCATTTGTTGAGGACTATTGGATCTGAAAATTTGAACAACATTGGAGGGTATTTTTGATGACAATGATTTCTTTCTAGAAAATATTTCTTCATTATCAACTTCTTGGAATTTATTCTCTTTTCTTCATCTTCATATTTTTGGTTTTCATCACCTTCATCCTCTTCCTCATTATTAGCATCTTCATCGTATTCAGTTCCTTCCTATTTCTCTTCCCTATTAGCTTATTCTACTATATTAGCTTCTTCTATCTCATCAACTTCTTCTATTTCATCCTCTTCCTCATCAGCTTATATAGCATTCTCAGCTAGTTATAATTCTAACGGAACTTCTTGAATTACTGGGAATGATTCTTCTTCAACAAATTTCCTTTTTTCCTTTTTCTATAACATAAGTATAAATAACATAAACTTATATATTTTCTTTGAAAGAAAAACCTACATTCTAATTTGATAGAGTAACATTTGTAGAGGCAACTTCTACTCCTTTCCTCAAAGAGTCAACTATATTTGTTCCTTAAAGTTTCTTCTTTTGTTTATTTTCTATGGATTCTTTTTCTTTAGTTTTGGCACCATGTAATCTGATACTAAGAACTTCAACTAGGTTGATTCCAAATTTAGGGTCTCCATATTTACTTTTTTCTTGTTTCCTTCTCCATTTTTTATCTACTTCATCTGAGAATTTATTTTGTTTCTTTTGTTTTTTTGGAGGAAGGGAGTCAACCTTTCTCTTCTTCTCCTGAAAAACCTTCTCAGATCTCTTTGACATTAAATATGGTCCCACTTCTGATACAGTGGCCTGATTTTTATTTACAAAATTCATTGATTTGGTATCAAAGACATACTTCATACGTTTCATTGTGTCATCACTGATAAACACAATTTTTTCTCTAAATACCTCAATTTTTTTTCTATGTTGAAATGTTTCATACTTGCTTCAATAATCTTACTTATCAAAGTAGAAAACATGATTATTTGAGACTTTTTTTTTGTTTTGTACTTAACATTATTAACTGTTAAGAGAGCAAAACCATCCAAATTAATCTTCCTCATGTTAACCAAGTAATCCAAAATAAAGATGTTAGATACTTTTAAAGTATATTGATCTCCCTTTCTTGGGATTATAAACCCTTGAATCCAAAGGGATAAGACCCTATGAACTAGAATGAGATGAGTAACCTTTTTTGGTTCATCATTAGAGAAATTTTTAAACAATTAATTTTTGGCTCTTTCTTTGTTAAATGTACCCATGGACTTGGGTAGTTTGTGTGATGAAAAAAGTATCTCCTTTTGCTGAAATACATTGGAAGTCTACGGCTTCACTATATGTAATCTTGTAACTTTTATAATATATTCCAAATGAAAACATAACTTTTCCAACTTCTTTAAAAAACTTTATGGAGGCATAAAAATCTCTAACCAGATCTAAGTAAAACAAATAGTAATATGGATTTATTTGTTCAACCCATAAATAATTCCAACCTTAGAACTATATTAACCTCCTTAGAGATGAATCATAATTTTCATAAAAAATTTTTGCTACTAAGATTTCTTGGAAAACATACCATTTATTCTAATCCTTCACATGTGTCATTGTATTAGGGCTTGAAACTGAGAAAACAAACATGAATATCTTTTCATACTGGAAGACTTAAACACTACAACACTTCAAGGAAAAATTCTCAAGTTAACCGATGTGGGACATGAGGTGGGGGGGGGGGGGGGTCCCTCCTTATATAGTATTTTGAGGTGATGGTTGATCTCCCAAAAAGGATATGATGACTGATATTTTATCAAACTGATCTGATGGTTAAGAAATATTCTAAAGAAGTATTTTTAAAGAATTTAAACTCTTGAGGTTTTATAAAACATTTTTATCATATTGGGTGAATACAATTGGGAAAATAAAAATTTGAAAACAAAACATGAAATTTTTTATAATAAAAAAAAACAAGGATAAAACTAATCATAATGGAACAATGTTAAAGTATAAAATAAATTAATAATACCTTTCATAGTAGAATCATTAGTATTATAATTTTTTCTTCTTGGTTTTATAAAATAAAAAATTATGATAGTTTATTTTTTTTAAATAAACTAAATAGTTGAATACAATAGTTTTGGAATTAAAAAAAGAAATATCAATAAATTTTTTTAATAAAAATATTATTATAAAAAAATTTGAAAAGAAAACCTGAATATGGAAATTTTTTAATTTTGATTTGAAGAAAAATCGAGTCTGGAAATTTTATACAATTCTTGAGTATGGAAATCATTTTTGAGAAAAAAATATGGGTCTAGAAAACTAATTATGATGAATATTTTAAATAAATTATTTTTTAAAAAAATTTAAATTATTTTGAAAACTAAATCTTGAAAAACTAAATATTTTGAAAAACAGTAATCATATCTACCCCCTATGAAAAGAAGTATCTTAATGTAAGGAGATGGTTTAAACAAGAAGTGTATATGAATTATTACTTTATAATGATCATTCCTAGCTTCTATTTAATGCATTCAATTATATCATAAGGTAAGGGTTTTGTGAAAATATCAGCAAGTTGTTCTTGCATTCCAATGAATTGTAAAATGACATATCCTTTAAGTGCATGATCCTTAAGAAAGTGATGTGTAATATCTATATGTTTTTCATGAGACTGATGTGCATGGTTATTACTTAAAGCAATGACACTAGTGCTATCACATAGTATTTGAGTTTTAGTAAAACTCATGCCATAGTGAGTGAGTATGTATTGCATCCACAACACTTGAGAAAAACAAATTCCAACTACTACATATTCAGCTTCATCAGTGGAAAGTGATACAGAGTGTTTTTTCTTACAAGACCAAGAAACTAATGAATCTCATAAGAAATGAAAAGTTCTAGAAGTAATTTTTCTATCCATTATACAACCACCAAAATTAGCATTCAATTTTTTTAGTTCAAAATAATTTCCAAAAGAATAGAGAGGTCCTAAATCTATAGTTCCCTTTAGATATATTTTTTTAACTAATTTTAATTAGGATTACTTTATATTTTCTTGATATTTTGTGCATAAGGTCTTTTAAGTTTAGTGTGTATATATTCTCATGACGATAGGTAGAAATAATGAATTCATCCTTGGAATTGTGTACTACACATTTATCATTCCTAAAATTCATAAGGTAACTTTCATCACATAATTTACTTATGCTTATAAGTTTGTGATTAAGACTTTTAACAAACAAAACATTTAAAATTAAGGCTTTACCAAGAATAACTATATTACTTATACCGATAATATCTCCTTAAGCATTATCTATGAAGGTAACTTTTCCACATTTCATCTTGATAATATTTTGAAAAAAATATTTGTGTCTAGTCATATGTCTTGAACACTCACTATCTATGTACCATGTATTCTTGTTTTTGGTACTACATTTGTTTTCCTGAAAAAAAAACAATTGTGATTTTGGAACCCAAACCTTCTTGGGTCCGGAAATTTCAGTAAACAAAATTTTTTAAATCCACATTTTTTTTGAGAAATAGGCTTTGTAGAAACCTAAAGATTTAACTTCATTAAGGGAAAAATTATTTTTCAACTTTCCTCTAATTTTACACTTTTTGTAAAGGGGGTAATTTTTTTGGAACAAATTAATTATTACTAAAAATTGGGTTTTTATAATTATAACCCATTCTGGAACTATTTCCTTGAGGATAAAGTTTTTTATACATTTTATCAAAACCTTTCTTTCCAATAGTAAAGTTTGACAAAAGTTTTCTTAAAAAAGAAATTTTGTATTTTAGTTTAACAACTAAATCCTTATCTTCTTGAGTAATAGTTTTAGAATTGAGTTTTTTCAAAACTATTTTGTAAAGAATGCTTTTCAAAAATTAATTTTTATAAATAATATATTTTTCAAAAATAGATTTATCCAGATATTTAAAAATATCTGATACTTATTTTGTTAAAATATTTATCCTTGAATTTTCTTTACTAAGTTTTTTTTTCTAACTTTGAAATTTTCATTTTCAAGGAGTTTTTCAAATTTATATACTTCTTCATATGAAGGTAAAGTATTTTACTCTACAAAGGATGATTATTCATCTAAAAATTTAGAATCTTTCTCATTATCGAAATCTAGATAATTTTCACTTAATGATAAATTTGTATGGTTTTCTACAGTGCATACCTTATCCATTAGGTAAATATTTTCATTGGGAATTTTTGAAATAAGACCTATATTCCTCTGCCTTGAACATTCTTGATCTGAGGAGTCATCTGAAGAGTCTTCTCTACTTACACTCCAGGAATCAGTTTCTTTAAGAACCTTCCTATTATTAGACTAATAATTTTTCTCTAATTCCTATCAGAATTTCTATCCTTTATATATTTTATTTTAAACTTAGGAAAATTGGGTCTTATATTTCCAACTTTATTACACTCTTAACAAGTAACTTTAGAATATGTTTTTCATTTATATCATTGTTAATTTTCTTGTATCAGTATTGAAAATAAATTTTACCAAAAATATTGTTTAAACTTTAATAAATATTAGATAATTAATTTTTAGAGTCCTCAAAATCACTAGAATCCAATTGAATAAAATTATTATTCTTTTTTGAAGACTTAACAACTTTTTTTGGTGTCTGAACTTTTGTAGGAACTACTGTAGTGTTAAAAAACACATTCATTCTTTTTCTTATCTTTACCATAATCTATCTTTAATATACCCTCATAATTCATAAGATTACCCATTAATTAATTAAGATTAAGATTTTTAAACTTCCTTGTATCTTTAACTACTGTCCTACTAGAATCCCTTTCATTGGGCATGATATCAATAATTTTCTCCACAAGAATTTCATCATCTAAAACTTTTTATCTAAGAGATTGTAAACTGTTTATGATAGCAATAAACCTTTGATGCATCTTAAAAACTAGTTCTCCAGGTAAGAATTCAAAAGCTTTATATTAAGCTATTAGAATATCTCTCATAGTTTCAATAACCTTTGAAGTTATAAAATGAGTAATCTCTAACTTTTTACAGATACTATTTGCTGCTTCACAAGAAGAAATCTGACTGTAGATACTTCTAGTCATTGATCAAAGTAAGGTATTTCTAACTCTATAGTTCAGTTGATACTCTTGTTTTTCTTGATTTATAAAGGAAACAAATTCTTTATCAGGTATCTTGTAATTCATAAAAAGCATTACAAAAGTATCAAATCCAATGTTGATTACAAAAGACTTAATCCTATCCCTCCAGTACTCATAGTCATTACCATCAAAAATTGGTATTCTGTTGGTATTCAGATTATCTATGGATCTGATATTCATTCCTTCCTTCTTAAAAGAAAAAAATTATTTTCCACAAGAATGTTAGTGTTTTAAAATTTAATAAACTTGCAAAAGTAAAGAAGATATAAATTTTAGAAAGTATTTAAGTAGTGGAAACAAGATATGATACCAATTTTTATATCAGTATTTATTAAGTATACTGATTAGGATCAAAAGAATGTATTCTATATGGAATAATTACAAGAGGAGTGGGAGGGGGTGAATTTTAGTTTTAAAAACTCTATTTTAAAAGGATTTAAAATAAAACAATTCACAAATCCTCTTCAAAGAAAAAGGACTGGATTTTTACTTGGCCTTCAGTCCGATTACTAAAATATCATAATAATCTTGGTTACAATATTATCAGAGTAAAAAAAAATTAGTCATAAAGAATATGGATGTATCGTATTTAGAGTAGATATGATTATATTAGAGTATGAAAAATGTAATCACAAAATATATGATATAAAAAGATCATATTTAATATGGACATAATTGAATTATCATGTCAAAAATTCATAGTTGATCCAATTAAGTAATACAAATTTTATTTATCATAATGAGAGTTTTTACGATTAAAAAATTACATATATGCATAGTAGAAATTTAAATGACTTGTAAGAAACAAGTAATACAATAGCAGTAGTAAGAATGAATTTGATATTAAAATAATTTATCTCTTTTAACCTTAAGAGTAATGTAGACACAAACCTGAGCTAAAGGTATTCCTTGTTTTATACTTACAAGAAAGACTATCTTTCCTTATCAAGGAAATCCCTCAATATGAAGATCAGATTCTATGTCTTCCTATCCCTGACATCCCTTGATCAATATGGTGATCAGATCCTCTTCCTTTCTATCCCCACAATCCCATGATTTTATTCACTTAATCAAATACAACAATTACAAACAAAAGACTCTATTCAATTACAACAACTAAGAATAAGGTATTCACACTTAAAATCTTTAGAGATCTTACAAAAAAAGAATTTGAAAATGAGTCACACACAACATGAAATCGTCAGATCCAAACTCTTTGAATGACCGAGTATTTATAGGTGAGTTTCCAATGATCATCTTGATCCTCTAATGGTCATATTTTCTCGAATTTTGTCCCAAGGACTTGGACACCTAGAAATTGAAAGCTCATATCTTTTTTTTCATAATAGAATGTCCAACATCATTTTGTTTTAAACCATTATAGTGTAAAAGAGGTTCTATTATGATAAAAATAGTTTTCTGTATTTAGAATTTAATCATTAGTCAATCTGATGGATTTCCTTACATATCTCATTACGATGCTCTTTATGAAATATGGATCCGATGTTATTAGTTATGATATCAGTCTGATTATAAGAATTTTATTAGTATGAAAGACAAGACAAAATGTCTTATAACTGATCTGATAAGGTGAATATAATTATTATCAGTTCCATACTCATTATGATAATCATAATGAAAATGGTTAGTATAAATTCATGAATTTTTTATAACTATTTATAAGTATGGTAAAACACATATGTTTTCTACAAAAACATTCTATAAATGCTTTAGACACAAAAATTTAGCAATCAAGTATTTAAGAAAGAGTTTGTGATTTTCAAAACAAAAGGAATGGAAAAGTCATAATTAAAACTTTTGACTTAACATGTACACCTAGATTGGCCATGTTCGTTTGGGAGTACGTAATGTGTCCATTCCTACATACTCCTAACCATGTCCATTCCCACGTAATGTGTCCGTTTGTGCCAAGAAATAAGCACACAATGTTTAATTTACCGGTATTTATCAAATTGTGGACCAAGATATTTTCCCATAAAGAATGAAGAAATGGGGAAGAAAATAAAAATCAAAAAATTAAGGAACAAACCTTTTCCAATTTTTGTGTTATGATCAATTAATTGTTGTTATAATGATAAACTAAGATATGAAAAAATAATCATAAAGAAAATCCTCAATTCCTGGATAAATATAACCCGTACCCATAATAATCATGTTTTGTGAATCAATTAATTAGTTGATTTATTAATTTTCATAGTAGGAATCATAAAATAGTTATAAATACAATAAAGACAATATCCTACCTTGGTTTGTATCAATCACTACTGAAGAATGAAGCAACATCATCATCGTTAGTGAGATCCTCGAATCTCATTGTGCACCGATTATCGAACTACAATCTGACTATCATTCACCCAAAGAATCTCCACTAAAGGCTCTATGGATCTCCAGTTTTTAGTGGATAAAACTAATAATCCACCATACCCATATACTTATATAATAGGTTAGTTTGCTGCATCAATGAATAAAATAAAATAATTTATTTACTTATTTTATTCATTTTATGCCCGCAATGAATTTTTCACAAACCCCCCGTGATGACAAAGGTTATGTCACACTAAGGTAAAACCCACATTCTGAACTCAATGATGCCCTTGAATTTCTAATCTAGGACCCCTTTCAGGAGTTATTCCACTTTTTTCAGGAAAATTGTGTATGCATGATATTTAATATTTTTAATATATTTTAAACATTTATTCTGGGCACATTGGGCCCTGGAATCACATGCTGTCTTAGTACCTAGTCTCAAAAATAATCCATAAAATATCCAAAAATAATCCTTGTAAAATTAGAGTCATTAAATTCTTCCCACTATGGGTACTTACATTCTAAAATTACAAAACAAGTAGCTACACAAAGAGATGTGGGTACCAAGCATGCATTTGAGCCTCCCACTCCTAGGTTCTCTCTTAAAGATTACCATGTTTCCACTAGACACACACTAAAGGAATTTCTCACCCATGAAAGATCCTCTACTACTAATCATCGATATCCACTAGGTACTCTGAAAAGGTAGACCCATCCTCGATTTCCATCTCACCACATTCGATAACGTATGATGGATCATGCATGCACCTCCTCAGCTGTGACACGTGGAAGATATTGTGTAACCAGTCTAACTATAGATATAGATATAATAATTAATCCACCTCACCAACTCTACATAGTATCTGGAAAGGGCCAATGAATCTCAGATAAAGCTTTCCTCCCTGAAAAAATATTCATAATCCACGTCAAGGTGAAACCCATAGGAACACAAGGTCTCCCTCCTCAAAATCCAAAGTCCTATGTCGTTTGTCTGCATAGGACTTATGATGGCTATATACAGTCCTCATCTACTCCTAGATAATATAAACCTTCTCTATAGTATCCCACACTAACTCTAGGACCATAAGTTCCGACTCTCCTGGGTCGGTCCAAAAAAGTGGTTACCTACAGATTTGCTCGTACAAGGCCTCAAATGGCGCCATACCAATGGAAGAATGGTATCTGTTGTTGTATAAAAACTCCACAAGTCATAGGAGATCCTCCCAAATATAGCCAAAGTCCAATATGTATGCTCATAACATGTCCTCCAAACCCTGAATGGTCTTCTTAGTCTGACAGTCAGTCTGGGTGTGAAAATCCATGCTCAAATGCAGCTAAGTCCCAAAATCCACCTGAAATACCTTCCATAACTAAGATGTGAAGTGAGAATCATGGTTAGAAATGAACATTGAGGGAACTACATGGATTTGGACTATCCCCTGCACATAGAGGCATCCCAATCTCTCTACTGAACTCTGCTCTCAGATAGTTAGGAAGTGGGACGATTTAGTGTGTTAGTATACGATCATCCAGATGACATCGTGTCCCCTAGAAATATTTGGTAAGAAATCATGAAGTCTATGGAAATCACATCAAAATTCCACTATATAACCTTAAGGGGCTGAGATAAACCTTTTGTAAATTAGTGGTCAACCCTCACTTGCTAAAAAGTAAGGCATCGAGAGACAAACTCTACAACTCCCTTCTTCATCCCTAACCACCAAAAACTGATGCTGAATATTTTGGTATATCTTTTCCATCCATGGATGCAGAAGCATAGGAGATGTATAAAACACACTTAAAACCTCCTCCTACAACATCATTGGTACCATCGTGTGTCCTCTCAAAATAATGACATGCTCCCCAACTTCAGAAAATCCATCAGGATCATGTATAGTGGATATTTGAGTACATAGGGTCTCACAGTCGGTATCCCCAAGATGTGCCTCCCTCAATCACTGAAGGGGGGGGGGGTAAGAATCATTCACTAATGGTAAGATGCTCTATATACATCCATAAAGGATAACTTTAATGAGACTAACTACTTAGAATCCTCACTCAAGAACTATGAATCAGATCTCATACTGAGAACATCTGTTACCACGTTCTCCTTCTCAGAAGTATAAACAATCTCAAAGTCATAATATTGGAGGAACTATAGTCATTGACTTATATCAAGTTAATATCATTATAATAGAAGATATAACTGAGAATATTTTGGTTATAATAGATGATAAACTACTCACTCATCATGTAGTGTTGCCACATCTTTAGTGCGAAGACTGCCACTGATAACTCAAGATCATGGGTCACATAGTTATTATCATGTGGTATCAAATATCATGAACCATATAAAATCACCACCGACCTCTGCATCAGAAAAAAACCAAGTTTGGTTCCTGAATCATCATAGAAAACTATGTACTCGACACCCTTCTCTAGGAATCTCAAGATGGGAGAACTCATCAATCTCTATCTTAACTCCTAAAAATACTATTTTCACCTCTCTGTCCACATGAAATGATTCCCCTTTTGGGTAAAAGTTGTCATGGGGGATGATAACTTAGAGAATTTAGGTATGAATCTATGGTAATAGATGGCTAACCCAAGGAATCTATGCACCTCCATCATGCTCTTGGGTGACTCCCAATATAACACTACCTCGACTTTTTTCAAGTCCACTACCACACCATCTGCTGAGATAACATGTCCTAAAAAGTGGAACTCATGAATCCATAACTGGAAATTAGAGAGATTCCTATAGATTTGGTGCTATTGGAGTACATACATAACCAACCTCAAGTGTCTCACATGCTCCTCCTTGGACACTGAGTACACATGGATATCGTTGATGAAGACTACCACGAACCGGTCTAAGAAAGGCTGAAAGATCTGGTTCATGAGTCCCATGAACACTATTGGGGAATTAATCATGACAAAGGGAATCAACAAGTACTTATAGTGACTATAGATACATCTTAATGTTGTCTCCCTTATACCCTCCTCCCATACTCGCAACTGGAGATAGCCTGATCTAAGTTCAATCTTCGAGAACCATTGTGCCCCTCTCAACTAATCAAAGAGGTCATAGATCTTCAGTATTGAATACTTATTCTTTATAGTCACCTAATTTAAGTGACGGTAATCTACACATAACCTAAAGTTCCCATACTCCTTGGAGAACAACACTGGGGCCGCCTAAGGTGAAACATTGGGTCTTACATATCCCTTACTCTACAAGTCCTCTAGCTATACCCTCAGCTCGCAAATATTTTTAAGATCCATATGATATTCTAGTGAAAATATATAGGTTTTATTGAGGTGTATATCAATAAAAAATTCTATCTCTTGGTAGGGAGTTAATCCTGGAACATCCTCAGTAAATACATCCTCGTACTCCTCCACCACTATAGGGAATTGAAATCTCATGACATCCACTATGCTAAGGGTCATTTTAGCCAACTGATGAGTAATCGAATACACCCTCCTATAAATGAGTCCATCCTAAACTTCCTGGGTTTCCTTTTTATCCACAAAGGAAAACCTAGTCCCATCACCACAGATACACCACATCCTCCACATGAAATAATTTATATAGGAATGAATTGTAGATAACCAGTCCATACCTAAGATGATGTTATAATTCCTTATCACTACTAAAAATAGATCCCAATATAAACTATATCTTCTAAGAGTCTAGTCACACCATTGGAACAAGTGTGTGATCACTGAGTAATCTCCAGTAGAAGTCTCCATGTGCAAGGGTCGAACCAAGGTATTAATCAGAATCTCTATGTGTTGAACTAGATTTTTGTAAATAAAGGAATGACTAGAACCCATGTCTATCAGTAATACAGATAAGGTAGAAAATACATAGATCATACCTCATATCATTCCTAGAGACTTTGGGTCATATGCCTCAACCGCCTATAGCTACCCCCACCCATGATATCCAGCTCTTTGAACCTTCCATGGACCACTTGGGGGTGGTGGTGGTAACAAATCAAAGTGTATACCACCTCCAGATTATCCCCCAACTCCTCTACCATGTTCACCACCCTGAGGACCTTTCGGATCTTGCCACTGCCTCTTCCTCGGTAGCCCATCCACTATCTCTCTGTTAGTCGTACGGAGAGTTGGACAATCTCATGTAAGATGTCCCTTATAGTCAAGTGAGTAGAACCACCTATCCCAAGGATAACTATAAATATATCATGAGACCTGAACCATATAACCTATATCATAGGACCTCATACTGAAAAAAATCACACATACATGTCCTTGAGATCAATATTGGCTCCCTGTTTCCAAAGTATCTTCTCTTGTGTGCCCATTACCAGAAACCACTATCTAAGTATACTTATCCAGGAAACTATCAACCACCAAATATCACTCTAGACCCCCAACATAGGTAGTAATTCATAGAGTTATAAAAATGAATTATAAGTCTCTTGTATTTATCACTCGATCATCTGATCTCAGAATAACTAATCACAAACCATATCCATCGAGTACGTTGTGAGGTTGGTGAACCTTGATGGATACTCAGATATTGTTGTGCTAACATGATAAAGCTATAGAAGATCATGGATGTGTATAGTCCTCAAAATGAATAGAGATAAGTCCTCTCTAAAATGGCACTCAAACTATGACCATGATAGATTCACCTCATCGTACAACTGGGTCACTAAACCCCACCATCGCCCTACAAATCTATAGATAAGGCTCACTAATAGAACCACCATCTAATATACTAGTGTCCAAAAAAGATAAAAAACTCATGTCACCACCTCAAGATAGTTCTCATCCTCCTGTTGTTTAGCCTCACCTCAGAAACTGAGGGGTTTCTTTTGCTGAAACTCATGAAGCATGCTCAACCTGTGTACCTAATTTTCTAGTACTACGGGTACCATATGCTTATCTACATGTGGTGGTATAACTGGTACACTACCTGGATGTAAAACCTATAGAATAGTCCCCTATATTGATGCCTCATAATTGATGGGATTATCCTCATGATCCTAATGCTGAATCCTAGTTGGATTATGTCGCAGAAGCAACCCTAAATAAACAAAATGTACCACGATCAATAAGTATATATGGAGAGATGGATGAAGAAGGACATGAAAAATAAAATCCATTCCTATATGATGCATGTACTATTATTTTCCCCTAAAACCTGCGTTCTCATGTACTGAGTCAAAAGGTAGGAAATCAGAGTCCAGGTGTATAGATTCATTGGCTACCGTACCAAAACCGGAGTCCCTGGCCTGAAAGCCAAAATCAAAACACTTATCATTGTTTCCCCAAACCAATATCATAGAATCTGGTCCTAAGGTATAACCGACTAATTTCATACCACTCTTTCATGACCCATCCCAATAGGGCTCATGCAGCGACTCCCAACCCTGCCTCCAATAGGTCAAGGGCTGGCGACTAGCACTGAGTAAGAATATCACTAACACGAGAGGCCTTATCCTAAATTACCTATACCCACAAACACATCTCCAAGTCCATAAAATGATGAAATGTAAAACAATTGATAAACCATGCATACATATATCTATATCCCATAATCAGAGTATGATAATAAGTAATGGAAAATAAATAGGTCTAGATATAATCCCAACACAAAGAGTCTAAAAACAAATCCAACCTGAATGTAAATATGGGGACTACTATCAAGATAAAAACATGAAGAAAACTCAATATGTACGGCTCACTAAACATCTCCTGTCCCTAGTACCTCTAAGACTCTGTCAAAATGTTTATTGTCTGCACAAGACATGACACGTGCAGGAAAATCCCATGCATGGGTGAGTATAATAATACATAATAGGAAACACCGAAATCAATAAAAAAATAACAAAAAGAATAATAGTTTTCTCTATATAGGTATATTTATACACCACATATAACAAGAATATCTAGATATACTCAAAAAAGACACACAATATCAAGGTAAAGTCACAACTGTAATTCTAGACTAGTATTCCTGCTCGAAGGTTCCACATATCATTCATCTGTTAGAACATACTCCACAATTTAGATAGAATGGATGATGTACTCTAAGAGTTCATGATCATAGGGTATCTCCATAGAAATTATATGCTGTAAGTTTTAAGAGAACGATACATAGATGAGGATCAAACCCAAGGCCATGGGGTATACCAAAGAATCAATCTAAAATAACCTGCTAAGTAGAGGATCAATGGTTGTTTAATGTTGGTCACAATGATACCAAAAACTATATCTAGGGAAAGAATATGATAGAGGATCACACTTTAGGTATCATAGAAGGATTCCAACAACTTTATCTAAGAATTCCTACTAAAGGGTTCACTTTCCTATGTATAGGAAATGATTCGATACTAACCCACAAGGAATGGATATAGGGAATGAACTTGAATGAAACTTGTCCAAGATACAGTGGATAAGGGCTTCAAGCCAACTCTAAAGGAGTACATGATGTGTACTATTAGTACAAGGCATTTCCCTTTAACACTAGGTTCTACCTGAGTAAACAACCAGTGTCTATGTCCATGTCAAAGTACACAATGTGCCCATGTCTGTGTACTTTTTCCTATGTCCAAGTATACACCTATACCCATGTAAACTAGGCCTGGCCATGTTTTTCTGGGATTACATGGCGTGTCCATGCCCATTTACTCTTATCCATGTTCGTGTACCACCCCAAGTACAAGTTGTGACAACTGGAAGGGGTCACATGTCATGTGATACTTAACCTCATCCAGAAACCCTAGCTATTACTATGAGGGTCCCACATGGCATGTAGCTCCATAATACATGTCGTGTACTGCATGATTTCTCTAGAATTATAGATCAAGATTCTGTACTTTTTTCCACACCTCCAACCATCAATTTGGACATGCCACATGTATGAAACCAAGTAATACCATTGGTTGGGCCTTTCTATCATCAAACACCAGAATCCGACCATAAAATCCATTTAGAAAACTCCCTCTTTCATCATTTATTGTCACATGCTATAAGTTACCAGGTTTTTTATGAGGTAAAAATATTTTTTCCAATTTAAATTCTTTTTTATGGACTAATGTGAGTACCCAATGTGATCATGGGAGTTTTAGGGGTGTTTGGGTCTTGTTTAGAGCTCGAAGCCTTGATTTTTGAAAAAATAGGGCAGGCCGCACGGTTAGAAGAAACTATTCAGGGTAGGCTTCATGGTATGTCTAACCATGATAGGCTTAGAGAGTGGGCCTAAGGATCCCACATAGTTTAAGGAAACCATGTGAAATGAGGTGAATGCACATGTGGGGAACCTGTAGTTTTTAGCAGAGCCAATATGCACGGTCGGTGCATGGTTTGTCAAACCATACACCATGATCGTGCGGGGTGCCCCCTTAACACAATGAAAGGTGAATGGTTGGTGCATTTTTTTCTAACCACGCGAACAAACTGTGCAACCCTATATTTTTGATTAAAACTATTGTTTTTCCCTTAAATTTTTTATAACTCTAAACCTAATTCTATTTCTCCTCTATTGGAAAATAGTGGGCACTTGGGAGATCCTTTCAAGGACTTTTCATAGGCTTTGCTCTTGTTTCTTGATCCAAACTCATAATTAGACACCATCAATCTCATTGAATTCACACCACTGAGTAATCTAATACTATTGTGCCATTATTCATTATACTTTGTATTGACAGAGTTATTTAGGTGTAAGATAATATGCCCTATTTTTAGGTTCTTTGCATTTTCTTCATTTTTCTTTTAATCTGGACCAAATCAGAAGCTGATACTAGATGAGAACTCTACTATGGGCCTACAGTAGGTGGTTTATACCTTTCCCTTATGGTTTGGTGTTTTATATGCCTAATTACTATTGTTCTGTGCACCAGACTTTCTGGAAATGCCCCTTTAATTAATGAAATAGTTGAATTGGATGAAATGAAACCTATTAGGGATTCCCACTAGAACCTTTGAGTTTTTGGAGGTTGTTTCACCAACCCAGGCCACCCATGGGGCATGCCTTTGTATTTTTCCCTTTTGTTATACCACCCATGGAATGTGTGTGTGATTTATTAGTTAGATGAAGCCCTTAATGAATTGAATTGAATTGTTTGAGATGACTAGAATATGGTATGCCTATTTTTCCATGTTATAAATGATGTGAATTGTTTAACTATTTAAATGTGAATTCTTATATAAGTTGGATGATCGCATGGAATGTTATGGAATGTGAATTGATAAATGAAATGATGAGATGAATTAAAATGAGAGTGGATGCCTTGGTGGGTATACCTTGCATCCTATTTCTATTAGATTCCATGGACGTTACCTCAATGGATCTTGATAATACCAGTGGATGCATTGTATGAGATTTCTCCTTGGGTACTAATTCCATAGGATACCTTGGTCCTTGCTACCCATTGGATCCAACTTGTTTGGGCTTGCATTGGACATGGTCTATTAACATGATCCTTGGACCCCACCCAAGTATAACCGAGTTTCCCTTGAGATGATCCTAGGAATCGATGAGGATTCCATGGTCTTCTATACCTTGGATCTGTCTTTACGGGGTCTAACACTTTTGATTACATGATGCGGTCGTTGTAGATGACTTTTTTACACGGAAAGGTCATGATGATTGTTACACACTGAATTATATGACATGGCCATGTGGTTTTGGTTTACACTTGGTTATATGGTGGGCCTATGGTGGTTCTTAGGATGTTTTACCATTTCCCTTATTATGGGATCATGATCATTGTTTTGCAAGGATCCTTATTTGGATTGACAGTATCACATACATTTATTACTTTTTATTTGGATATCACTTATACTACTATTATATCTATTATATACTGCACATTTCTTTAGCTCGTATTGCATAGCCTAGATTATTATAGTCACCATTGGTGGTGGCCTACTAAGTGTTATCTCACACCCTGTTTAGGTAGCCGTTGGGTACCCAAATAGAATATATGTATTAAAGTAGGGATCGGGAAAAACACCCATAGTACGATGCTTGAATTTGTGCTATGCTTATGTATAGGGGAGTACAAGACCAATCTGAGGATCATGATGTTAGCTGGGATAGTTATTTTTGGTCTTTTTGGTATTTTGATTCATGTATTTTACTGATGTTAGTATAATTATTTTTTATGATTTCTACAAACATGACATGATCATCATTGTATGTGAGATTACTATTGGAATTGTTTATTTTTTCCTATATTGGATGTTTTTCTTGTATATAGATGCTTTAACACTTCCTATATTGATTGTTATTGTTATTACACTGTGTTACACTCTAAAATAAGGGAATATTATCCCCAAAAACACACCCTAGGACCTTGCTACTAGTCGGAAGCCTTTGGAATTTGGGGAGATGTGCTTGAGGCCATGTGACCCACTGGCTTGGGGAACATTTCATTGGAATATGGGTTGGGATGTTACAAAGTGCTATTAGAAGGATTTATTTTCTAGTTATATTACTATTTTAAGACAATAGATAGGGATAAGAAGGAATTAGAATTTGATAATGAGTTGTGTCCGAGAGTAGCTATCCCACATACAAGGAAAAGCCAAATTTCCTGGAATGGAATATGTTTTTTTTTTCATTTTTCCTATTACAGTTAATTTGATTCCATTGTTGGGTGACACACTTGTTGTTTTATATTCTTGTTGATTATGGATTTTTATATTGGCCAATTAGATGAGGGTATGCATCTCATTCATCATTTTTAATTACTTTTATAGGATTTTCATGCCATACATTATTCCATGACATATAGGATACATTGCTTAACTAAATGAATTTGTGATATGTGCCTTGTGTGATATACCTGATGTTTGATAAATAATTTTTTCAGGAAATTAGGAAAACATGGTTGGAACTTAGAGTTACTACCATAACCTAAATAGTGTTTTTCTGATTAGGCTACAATAGACACCCTAAGTAGCCAACTATGGCATGTTGAGTTATGGACCATTGGTCACGTGGACTGGAATGTGTTATGGTGTGGATTAAGTGGATTCTATATTTTGGTTTATGAGGTGTATGGGCCCTTATTGATTAGAATTGATGAACTATTTGGTTCAACCATTTAAAAATAAATGTGAAATGAATATGAATTAAATTGGAAATTTAAAATTTGAAACAGATAACTTGACCTTGACCCAACTTTTGAGTGGGCATTAGGTAGTGTATCTAGTGATGTTTATGACTATTCCTTTTTTTACCCAGTCCTAGATTTAAAAGTATAAAGATGGGTGTGATGTGTTAATAGAAAGGTTATGACCTATCCTATGTTTTAAACTATGATCCTTTAACTATTGATCTTTTATAAGGTGTGTGTTTGGAATTGTATATACATGCCACCATGGAGACCTCCAATCGTATGCCAGGAGGGTGGAAACATCCATGCTTCGGAGGTAGTGGTCCATGGGCTACTGGTGGATCCTCCTATAGTGATAGCTGCGACACCACCCATTTTACTAGAGATAGGTATTGATGCAAATTTTTAGGGATTTTTACGTTATATATAGACTTTTCAGTGAGAATTGTAGCTTACCTCATCTATGGCTAAGCTGATGCATGTGTTCTAGTAACAACATCCTCCCAAATTTTCAGGGGATGGTGGACCACATGATTTTGATTTATGGATTGAGACTATATTGTCAATTTCAAGAATCTAAAGACACATCATAAGAGGAGAGTGAATATTGTGACTTATATGATTTGAGGATCAACAAATCACTGGTGGAATGTTTTGAACTAGACTGGCATGTTGTGAGATATGGTTTGGGATGATTTTCAAACCAGGTTCTATGACTACTTTTTCCCTGATACTCTGAGAGTAGATTGGGATAGTGATTTCATGCGAATAGAGTATGGCGTGATAATTGTTATGTAATATTCATCATGCTTTATAGAGATATAGCATTTTTCACCAATATATATCACTAATGAGGAAATAAGAGAGAGACACATTGAGGAAGGTATTAGAAATGTTGTTCGATCTAAGGTCAACATGTTTAGGTTGATGATGATTTATGAGATAGTGAATAATGCGCTGATCATAGTGTGGAAACTAAGGGAATATGGGGGTACAGAGTAGGGTAGTTCATCCTCTCGACCCAATGGTTCAGTTTCCAGTGGTAGGAAGTAATGTTTTGAGGTTTCCCGCAAGATGAGTACCCATCAAACTTTTATTATAGGTAGTGAATTTTTCTATGACTAGTGTGTTAGATGGAAGAATTTAAGGAATCAATGTGATCAAGACTTAGTCAAGTGATAAGATTTTAGAAGGATGGGGAACGTGCAACATTTTTTCATCACCTTCCCTCCAGCAGTTAGTAGAGGGGGGTCATCTCTGACTCCAAGTTTAGGAACAAGTTTCACAGCTCCGCGTCGGGCTAGGAGCTGGAGTAGTACCAATCATTAAGGATGAGGTGGTATTCATGGATGATGAAACCAGGTACTAGTTTTTACTAGACAATAGAGTAGATCTACTCTAGGTAGTGAGGTTGTTTCACAAGGCCAAAGTTTGGAACTAATATATTATGTATGACCTACCCTCGAGGACAGAGTGCCAAGCCATCTATGGTGAGAGGTATGATCTTGGTAGCCTCTACTATTATATCTATAATTTTTGATATATGTGTATCACATAGTTTCATATATGTACCCATGGTATAGATATTTGTGATTGTGCTTTAGTTTTTGGAGGGCATTATGAAACTCGATACTCCATTGGGAATCAAATCAGAGAGTGTACACCAGTACAGGAAGTGCCCCCTTGAGATTGGTGGGTGACACTTCATTTGGAATATTTTTTTATTTGGGATGACTAGGTTTGATATCATACTTGGTATGTAATGGTTAGTTTCTTATCAATTTCATTCTGACTACTATCACTATAGAGTGACTTTCACATCACCATAGGGAAAATTTTTCATTTACAAGGGTGAATGGGATGTCTCGATGAGTCGAGCTGGACCAAAGCATCGTGGGATAGGTAGGATGACAACCCAGATTAATAGTTTGTATCTGAATGATCAAGTATAATTTCAGGAATATTTCATTCTAGTAGTTTATCATTTTAGGGATGTTTTATCAGATGAATTTTCTGGTTTATATCCTGATAGAGAGGTGGATTTCTCTATTTATCTAGTGCTGGGAGCTACACCGGTATCCATTCCTCCTTATGGGATGATTACTATGGAGTTATAGGATCTCAAGAGGCAGTTAAAGGACTTGGATATAAAGGTTTTTGTTCAACACAATACCTCTCTATGGGGTTCATCGGTCCTTTTTATGAAAAAGGTGGATGGTACCCTCAAACAATGTGTGGATTATCAAAAATTGAACCAGTTAATGATTAAGAACTGATATCCTTTACCACAGATAGATGATTTTTTGATCATCTCTAAGGATATCAGGTGTTTTCAAAGATTGATTTGAGATTTGGATATCATCAGGGGAATTCTCGACCTATAGACATACCTCATACAAATTTCTATAGTAGGTATAGTATATATAAGTATTTGGTTATACTATTCGGTCTCACAAATGAGCCAATGTTTTTTATGTCTCTGATGAACTAAGTTTTGCATCTTTATCTGGATTCATTTTTGGTGGTTTTTGTGGGTGATATCTTGGTGTATTCTCACAATTGACACGACCATGCCAAACATCTTGAGATCATTTTGGATACACTAAGAGAGCATCGGTTATATACTAAGCCCAAAAAGTGCCACTTATAGATGGATAAGATTCACTTCCTAGGTTATATTATCTTAGATATAGGAGTATCAGTTGGCCTAGAGATGGTGAGAGTTGTAGTTTCCCAGGTCCATCCCAAGAACATCTTCGACATATAGAGTTTCTTGGGGATATATAAATATTATAGATGATTCGTACATGACTTATCACACCTAGAAGGACCACTAAAGGGATTTAATAATAAGGGTGTGAAGTTTTTATGGTTTGATACTTATGAGACAACCTTTTAGGATATGAAAGTAAGACTGAATTCAGTGCTAATCCTGATCCTACCATAGTTGGGTAGGAGTTACACTGTGTATTATGACATATCAGGTATCGAGATAGGAGCTATGTTGATGAAAGGGGATAAAGTCATGGAATACAGGTCTCAATAGTTGAGGCCACATAAGAGGAACTAACTAACACACTATCTTGAGTTGGATAAAGTTATTAATATATTATGCTATTGGAGACACTACTTATTGCGAGAGTGTTTTGTGGTGTACATGGACCACAAAATACTCAAGTATATATTTACATACCATGATCTGAATTTAATTCAATGAAAGTGGGTTCAATACCTAGAGTATTTAGACTTAGATATTGCCTACAAACCTGGAAGGGAAATGTAGTAGATGATGCACTAAGCAGGAGGACTCAAATACAAGCAGTTTAGGAGGCCAATAGAAATTGAAATCCTAGGGATTTATTTTCCTAGATGAACTTGTAGGTACAAGATATTCATGGCCAAACGTTCCTTTCTTCTTTAGTAGTGACCTATACTCTTTTGGATAAAGTGAGAATAAGACAACAATCTAATTTATAGGGCCTAGTTATATAGGAGAGTGTGGTAGGTGAGTACCCACATCCTGATTGGATTGTTGTAAAGGATGAAATCCTACGTATTCATAGTCGCATTTTGGTTCTAATGGACATACACGAAGAGATGATGTGAGAGTTTCCTGCCTCAGTTTGGGTAGTGAAACCATAATCATCAAGATGTATTGTGACTTACTCCATTAGTACTGGTGGCCGTGTATGAAATGTGAGGTAGTTGGTTTTATTATGAGGTGTTCTATTTTTCAGTAGGTGAAGGTGTAACATCATAAAATAGACATAATTTTACATTAGTTACCCATTATAGAGTGGAAATGGGATGTTGTCATGATGGATTTCATGATTGGTTTTATGAGGTCACCCTGAGGTAGTGATGCAATGTGGGTTTCTATTGATAGGATCCTGAAGGTTTCTCATTTACTACTAATTAGGCAGACCTTCTCGATGGATGATCTTGGGAGGCTATATATTTGTGAGATAGTGTGGCTTCATCGGGTGCCTCATACTCTCATTTCAGATAGGGATACCTGATTTATGTATCATTTCTAGATGATTTTGTAGAGGAACTTGGATACACAGGTGCTTCTGAGCACATCATACCACCATTAGACAAATGGATAGTTAGTGTGTATGATATAGGTTCTTGAGGAAATGCTATGATCATACATTCTGGATTTTAGGGGCTCTTGAGAGAGGAATATTCCTCTAGATGAGTTCACCTACAAAAATAGATATCAAGCAACTATATAGATGGAACCTTATAGGGTTCTGTATAGTAGGCCATGATTATTGCCACTGTGATGGTTAGAGGTAGGTGAGGCAGCTTTATTGGAACCACATCGTATGCTATAGATTTTTGAATATGACCAATTAATCAGAAAGTATATGTCTACTTCACAGTATCAAAAGAAATATTATGCCTATTTCTAGCAACGACCTCTAGAGTTCGAGGTTGGGGATTGGGTATCTTTACCTATCTTAGTGTGGCTAGGACATAAGTGGATTAGGAGATAGGGTAAGATTTCACCAAGATGTTTTAGGATGTTTGAGATTCTAGTGAGAGTCAGGTCGATAGCCTATCAATTATGCTTACCTCAGAGGTACTGAGCCATGTATGAAATCTTTCATGTATCTTACCCATTCCATTAACACTCATACCCGTCTCACACTCCGTATCCAGATGAGGTGGAGTTATAGGTAGATGCATCCTTTGAGGAGCATCATATATGTGTTGTTTATTGGAGTATGAAGGTTCTATGAGTCCAGTAAATTCCTCTAGGATGGGTGCTATGGTAGCATAACTATTTATAGGATGAGATTTGAGAGCAGGAGTCTGACGTACGTGCTTAGTGTCTAGAGTTACTCTTAGATGAACCTTGACCACCCTTGGGAGGGAAATTCAGGGATGAATTGCTTTAAGGGGGAATATTGTAAGATCCTTGGTTTTTGTATGAGGTACAATTTTTTTGGTTTAAATGATTGTTTATGAAAAAATGTGAGTACCTATTGTGATCATAAGAGTTTCAAGGGTGTTTGGGGCTTGTTTAGAGTCCATATCCCCACTTTTTGAAAAAACAGGGCAGGCTGCATGGTTAGAAGAAACCATATAGGGAAGGCCACACAGTTTGTCTAACTATGTGGGGATTGGACAACGGGCCTAAGGATCCTTCATAGTTTAAGGAAACCATAAATAAGGAGGAGAATTTCCATGCAAGGCACCTATAGTTTTTAGTAGATCCAATATGCATGGTCGGTGCTCAGTTTGTTAAATCATGTACCATGACCGTGAGAGGTTCCCTCTTATCACAATGAAGGGAACACAATTGGTGCACATTTTGGCCAACCATGCATCCAAACCATGATACCAAGTATTTTTGGGTAAAATCACCATTTTACCCTTAAATTTTTTATAACTTTAACCTAATTCTATTTATCCTCCATTGGACAGTAGTGGGCACTTGGGTTCTCCTTTGAAGGCCTTTTCATAGGATTTTCTCCCATTTCTCGATTCAGACTCAGAATTAGACATTTTCAGTCTCATTAGATTCATGCTAATGAGTACTCCAATACTTTTGTTCCATTATGAATTTTAATTTGTATTGATAGAATTATTTAGGTGAAAGATAATATGACCTATTTTTTGGTTCTCTATCCATTCATTTTTTTTGATCTAGACCGAATCAGAAGCTGATACTGGATGAGAACTCTTCTGCAAACCTATGGTAGGTGGTCTATAAATTCCCCTTGTGGTTTGGTGTTGTATATGCCTAGTTGTTTTTGTGCTTCACACTGAACTTTCTAGAAGAGACCCTTTAATTAATTAAATGGTTGAATTGGATGAAATGGAACCTGTTAGGGATTCCCACTAGAAACTTTGAGTTTTTAGGGGTTGTTTCCCCAACCTAGGCCACCCATGGGGTGTGAATTTTTATATATTTTTGTTTTGTTATACCACCTATGGGGTGTGTGTGTGTTTTTCTAGTTATAAAAACCCCTTAATGAATTGTATTGAATTGTTTAAGATGACCAATAGATGGGTTTCCTCCTTTTCCATGCTATACATGATGTGAATTGTTTAACTATTTAAATGTGAATTTTTATATGAGTTGGATGATCTCATGTAATGTTATGGAATGTGAATTGATAAATTGAATGTTGAGATGAATTGAAATGGGAGTGGATTCCTTGGTGGGTATACCTTGGATCCTATTTCCATTAGATTCCATGGATGTTACCACTATAGATCTTGATATTGGTATTAGACGCCTTGGATGAGATTGATCCTTGGGTCTTGATTCTGTAGGATTCCATGGGCCTTTCCTCCCCTTGGATCCAGATTGTTTGGGATTGCATTGAACATGATCTATTGACATGATACTTGGACCCCACCCAAGTCTAACCGAGTTTCTATCAAGATGCACCTAGGACTTAATGAGGACGAATTGGTCCTTTATACCTTGGAATTGAATCTACAGGGTTTGAAACTTTTGATTACAATGCATAGACAATGTGGAATACTTGTTTACACAACAAGGCTGTAATGATTGTTATATAATGGATTATAAGACATGACTATGGTAGTGGTTTAAACTTGTTTATATGGTGGGGACCTGGTGGTTCTTAGCATGTTTTACCACTGCCCTTGTTATGGGATTCTGAACCTTGTTTTATAGGGAGACTTCTTTTGCTTGATAGTATCTAATACAATTATTACTTTTTATTTGGCTATCACTTGTACTACTATCATATCTGTTATATACTGAATACTAATTTAGCTTGTATTACATAACTTGAATTTTTATAGATGCTGTTAGTGGTGGCCTACTAAGTGTTATCTCACACCCTATTTGGGTTGCTGTTGGGTACTTGGATAGACTATATGGATATAGGTAGTTATTGGGGAAAGAGCCCATAGTACGATGCTTGAATTTGTGATATGCTTAGGAGCAGGGGAGAGCAAGACCGATACAAGGCTCATGATACCATCTAGGACATTTTTTATTGTCTTTTTGGTATTTTAATACATGTATTGTATTGATGTCTGTATACCTATTTTGGATGCTTTGTACAAACATGAAATGATCATAATTGTATATGAGATTACTATTGGAATTGTTTATTTGTTCATGTGTTTGATGTTTGTCTTATATCTAGATGATTTACTGCTTCCCCTATTGACTATTATTGATATTATGCTATGTTACTCTAACATGAGGGCATAGTATCCCCACATACGCACCCTAGTCCCTCACTGCAAGTTGGAAGACTTTGGAATTTGTGGGGATTCACTTGAGTCCGTGTGACCCACTAGCTCAGAACACCTTTCAGTGGCATATGGTTCATGATGTTACACATGCCAAATAACATGAATCAGGTATCCCAAATCCATATGATCCACTGCTACCTCCACCATAACATGATCCCATCATTGCACTGAGTTTGGATCTGTGATATTGAATCATTACTCCAAGAAACGAGCATGTAACATTAAATTTATCAGTATTTGTTGAATCATGGGCCAAGAGATTTTCCCATGATGAACGAAGAAACAAGAAATAAAAGTAAAATCACAAAAACAAGGAGCGAACCTCAAAAAATTTTCAAGATGGACTTGATTAATTTCCATTATAATGATGAATGAAGATATAAACAAATAATCATAAATAAAATCCACCAATTCTCAAATAAATCTAACACGCACCCAAAATATTCATGATCTGGGATTCAATTCATTAGTTGATTGATTCACATTCTTCATAATAATCATAAAACCAGCATAAATACAAGGAGAAAAACATACTAACTTGTTTTGGATCAATCACTGATGAATAATGAAGCTGCATCATCGTCGTTGGTGAGATCCTCAATTCTCGTTGCCCACCGATCATCGAACAATGATCCGACTGTCATTCACCCACAAAATCTCCCCTAATGGCTCTACAACAGTTCTCTAGATCTCTAAGTTTTGGCAGCTAAACCAAAGAATCCACCATAACTATATTCTTATAGAAGAGGTTAGGTCGCTGCATAAAAAAATACAATAAAATAATTTATTTAATTATTTTATTCATTTTATGACCGTGATGAATTTTTCACAAACACCCTGCACTGACAAAGGTTATATCGTGCCTAAGGTAAAACCCATATTCTGAACTCAATGATTCCCTCATATTTCTAATCTGAGCCCCCATTCAGGAGTTATTCTACTTTATTCAAGAAAACTGCACACACATTCTATTTAATATATTTCAAACATTTACTCTAGGCACACCGGGCCTTGGAATCACATGCCTTCTCCACACCTCATCTCGAAAATAATCCTTAAAATATCCACAAATAATACATGAAAAATCCAATCCATTACATTCTTAGTGATAAATTACCACTGTCCTAGAATCTTTAATAAGGTCTATTCCTTATAAAGGAAATCCTATATACTCTCCTATTATATTCTTCTTAAACTTTTTATTTTTTACAGTATCCCTATGCATTCCAATATGATATTAGGCCATTGAATATTTTTCAATCCATCAACTTTCCTTAGGTTTGGTTGGAGTGGATGGTTTTCTTGGATGATACCAAGGTAATACATTGTTTAAATTTTCTAGTTTCATACTTCATATAAAAAACAAACCAATACCTATTTTTATGTTAGTTTAAGGTTGGTTCTTAGCTTAAAGTGGTGGTTGAATTCTTAACCTTTGAATCCAAATTACTTCTATGCAAACCTTTTGGTAGGCATATAGCTCTCCCCTTTCATATTCCCTGAGATATTGGCTGAAATCCATATAGAGTTGAGTGTATTTAAGTAAAATTGAACAATTTGTTTTTTCAGGAATGACTTATTAAATTATCTTTTATAGAGTTTAAGGGTTATTTAGAAGCTTTTTTTTCTTTATGATGATTTATAAGCACATATTTGGTATTATCATGTTTATTTTCAATCATGGTAACATTTTACATGTTCATGCCTTGAAATTACTTATTAGTACTATTATTTAATTAAAATGTTCCCCTAATAATGTTTTGGAAATTTGAAAAAAATAACCCTTATTAAAAATATAGTTTTCCAATACTCAATTATTCCAAATAAAAAAATGTTATAATTTTAAATTGTATATTTTATTTTTAAATAAATAAATATACATTTATTAAAAAAATATTCATATAATTATAAATATATATATTTCTAAAGGTAATATAATAGATGAGGTAAAAATGTTCATTATATTATCGATTGAGTAAACAAATTGTGATTGATTGAATAATGACAGTTGGGAACTAGATACCTGATAGAAGTAACCATTATTATTAACTTTTGTAATATGGATTTTAATAAGATAATACAATATTTGTAGATGATAAATGGTAATAGTGTATATGGTGAGTATAAATAAGGGTAATCGCATCAAGAAATTTATATAGAAGGATGAATTTATGGAATCAAGAAGTAGTAACATCCTTTATGAGGAAGGAAGTCTGCAAGGGATGAGAACATGTTGAATGATAGGGTTGAGGCTTCCCACAACTCTCTTGATGGGAATGAAGTGATTTTTGATGAGAAGGGAAAATAAGTTCTTATAAATAGTGATATATAGACTTCATCCTTGGTTCCAGGTGAGAAGGTGAAGAATAGAAAATGGGTTGATATTGCTGAGGAATCCTATGTTCACTCTGATGAGGAGATTACTCCTCATGAAGGTGATGGGAAGTTGGAAACATCCATGGGTAGAAGGAGAATACCTTCTTATAAATAAATATTCATTGAATCTATTGGGTCCCCCACCAAAACTTTATAACACAACATATAATTTTCTGATGATACTACTCAACCTAGGAAATGAACATTGGATATGAATGTTAGACTGGTTGAAGACTCAATGGGTGATCAATCTTCTGATGAAGCTTCCATTCAGGACTCTGTTGACCAGTGGATTATAGAAGATAAAATTATTATTTTTAGAGACTATAAAGGTAAACATAAATTGAACTATGAATCTTCGAGGAGGATTAAAAATGTGAGGAAAGTTCAGGTGCCCATGCTAGAGGCCACTGGTGCCTTAGTGATGTCAATAGAAGCTCTGGTAGGGGATGATCACTCTTACCATAGGATGATACTCATGATAAGCTTGATGTGAATGGATGATTAGTGGATGTGGGTATAGGGTCCTCGTCCAAAGGAAAACCAGTGGTGGATGATGAGGGATTCCAATTGGTTATTCCTTAGAATTCCAAATTATCACTACCACAAAATTGGTTTTCTGCAGTGCCACCCTTTAACAACGCTTTTTTTAGTGTTGATAAAGGGGAGGATTTATCATCATTTTTTATTAGCGCTGATAAAGTGTATATTTCAAAAAAAATAAATTTTCATGAAAAATAATATATTGATATATAAGTATATTTATATTGATATAAATATAATATATATATTTTAAATATGTTTTAGATAAGTATAAATAGACTATTACATTTAATATATAAGAAATTTAGTGAAAATGGATTTAAAATATTTTAAGAAATATTATTACTTAATAATTTTCTAATTATAATTGAATAATAATCATTTAATAAAAATTTTAAGTCAAAAAAAAAAATAAAATAAAAAAATTAATAAAAGATCTAAAATAAGTTGAAAATGTAACTAAAACTTCAAACGGCCATAACTTTTGATCCGGGTGTCCATTTGAGCTCTACAACATATCAAATTGAATTCTACAATGATCTCTACGTTCTAGTGACCCAAGGGAACCTTATATCACATTTTTAGAGGCCAAAAAAGGCCCAGAAGGCCACTAAAACTGAGTTTTTAGTTAGGATACCCTGATTTTTTAACATTCAAACAACTATAACTTCTGAACCGAATGTCCTATAGGTCTGTACTACATATCATATCTAATATTGTTTCATTTTCTTCGATTTGAATAGTTGTGGAGTTGAAACAGACATCTGGATTAGAGGTTATGGTCATTTTATCATTCTATGGCTTTTCAGATACATACATATATATTTATTTGTAAATATATATATATATATATATATATATATATATCTGTGTGTGTGTGTGTGTGTTGTATATATATATGTATTTATTTATTTATAAACACACATAAAAATATATATTTTATAAATGTATTTAAAACTAATCTTATAAATATATATTAACACACAAATAAATATACGGACAAAAAATTATAACTAAATATATATATAAATAGATGTAAATATATATTAATATATGAATAAATAAATAAATATATATATATTAATATATGAATAAATATATATGTATTAATATAAATAAATATATTTATATTAATATGAATCTATATTAATATACCAATAAATATAATTATATATATAAAAATAAATAGATATATCATTAGATAGAGAAAAAAACTAAATGGATTAGCAGTAAAGGTGTAGGCGTGCAAGGGGGGAGGTATTGGGTTCGAGTTCTGATGGAAGCAGGGGTGCACAGGCAAGTGGGAAGAGGTTGCGTGGGCAAGTGTAGCTTGGAGTGAGAGGGAGAGGGCTCTGCTTAGCGCTGATAAAAGGGGGGGTCATGCGCAGTTAAAATATCCCCGCATTATAAATTCTTTTTAACTTTTTTTTTTAATTTTTTTGACTTTTATCTATGCTTAAAAAATGGTGGTAAAAGGGGTCATTTATCAGTGCTAAAAAAAGCTCTGATAAAGACCCCTTTTATCAACGTTTTTTTAACGCTGATAAAAACCTCTTTTATCATTGATTTTTTTAGCACTGATAAAAGTGGCCTTTATCAATTCTTTTCTGAGAGCTGATAAAAGGGAACCCCCTTTATCTTCACCTCAATTAATAGCACTTTTCTAGCGCTGTTAATTCCTTTTTGTAGTGCTGATAAAGGCCATATTTGTAGTATATAGGTTTCACAACTGTAGGAGGTGCAGGATGCTGACTCTATGTTCCAACTACAGGATGGAAATGGTCGGAGTGATTGTACTAAGGGAGATAAGTGGTCCTACCCACCTCATTTTTATAATTTTATGAAAAAATACATACATGTATTTTGGTATGGACTCACATGAGGACTGTGTTATTTCCCAGGAAAACAATGCCATTATCATACCTATGGATAAACTGGAAGGTGAAAGGCCCATTGCTAGAATCAGTAAGGAAGCAGCAGAATGGTACTTTTTGTAGCTTGATGCTACCTTTTATATGATGAAACTAAAGGTATTTGGTTTCAATGATTATGTAGCATTACGGAAGCTGCTATCCATTAATCTTAAATATGGATTTCACGCTAACCCAAATATGGATTTTAGGGACTTATATTAGAAGTTCAGAACCTGCATTACCCTAGTGGTATTATATGACTCTTCATAAGATGATGAATGAGAGGTTCCTCAAAGGGCCAAGACATGGTGATGGGGTTGAAGTCCAAATGGTAGAGGATGATTCCTAAGGAATTTGGGATCTATAATGAAATAAGTATTCTATTTTTTTGGATTATTTTATTTTGATGTGGGAATTTAATGTAGTGTTTTAATTGCTCCTCTATTTTATTTTCATGTATGTTTTATTTCTTAATAAAGTTTGGAGTCATGGGTTTGGCCTCCAAGCCCATGAATGAACCTTTTGAGTATCAATTCCTTTTTAGTGCTAATAAAACTCAAACTTTATAAGCACTAAAAAATGATGATAAAGACCCTGTTGAACTCCTCATGTTTTAATCATGTTTTAATTCTCACAAATCCTATACATCCTACAAATCTTGTTTAACATATTTCCAGTCATATGTAAATATGGTTGGTTTATTTATGCTTTAAATAAATTTTCTCACGATCTTGATTCCTATAAATCATGACTGATTTTTGTAAACTATATTTAATTTGTTTTATAATGAATTTATTTTATTAATGATTAAGTCTAATTCATTCTATGAATATTACTGCTTAAGTCTATATATAGATATTTGGCTAAGACTGAGAAACCGTGACTCTGCCACTAGTTCTTGTTTTCTAGAAAAGGACCCAGACACCGTGACCAGACACAGTGACCAGACACCATGACCTAAACACCATGACCCAGACACCGTTACCCACACACTGTGACCCAGACACCATGACCAGACATCGTGACCAGACACCGTGACCATTCGAAGTTTGGTAAAGGACCATACACCGTGATCCTAACACCGCATATGTGATACTGGTTCCTGATCTCTATACAACTATGCCATCATAACTATCTCAACGCTCAAAGGCAAATAAGAAGAAACCATTTCATGGTGACACCGTTTCCAAGTGACACCGTTTCCAGACAGACTATGACATCGTTCTTTAATCTATTTTTTCGTTTTCAATTTAATTTCTAACGACCATATTTGAGTATTTTAAATACACTAACATAATTAATATTTCTTTTTAGACATGTCACTTGACAGTACGAGGTATGAGGTATAGAATACATGCATCCTGTCAGCTCCAACACAGCAATCCAAGAATAAAAAGAAAAGTGTGGCCCTAAAACAAAGTGTGGTAGAGCAGTATAAGCATGGTCATTCTTGAGAAAAGAACTAACACATGAAACAAGATACATCTGAAGAACACACAAAGCATTCACGAATCCAAAAGTTGGGATACCATAGATTAGAGTCAATAACATCTTTGAAATACAAACTCCACAAAGAACACGAGCCAGATCAAAATGGATTCCAAATCACCAGACTTGAGATACTCTGTTTCTCACAATAGGACTTGATACTTGCATCTGCTTCATCCTAGAAGTCCAGAGCTGCATAGAATAACACTTAGATCACTTATAAACTTATTTCATAATCTTTTCTCTATTGCGTATTGTTTTTTTAGATTTTGAGATGTGTGTGTGTCTGTATTAAAACACACACTTTCTCCTGCACTAAACTGAAGTATACAAGATATACTTCGTCTCATATCTTTTTACACTTGTTTAATCCCAAGGATAAGTGTGGAAGAGGTCCCTGTGTGACCTGGTAGTTTATACCCATGAAGAACTGTGGAAGAGGTTGTGTGACATGAACTGTCCTATGCACTATAGTTTACCCCAATCCAGGGTGTGGATCAAGTTTATTAATATAAACTGCTTGGTGGTAGGTGATCACCAAGTGGAGTCGATTAGGTCTCAACTTGAGACTAAACCACTTGTTTTATATCTAATATTTTGTTTAATTTAGTTTTCTCTATTTTAATGTATAATTTAAAAATCACTAGATTTACTTTGATATTTAATCTTGGACAGAAGTTATAATTGTTTTGCCTTACTAGAATAGCTTCAAAAGTAATATCAGTAACTGATATTGAGATTACTAAGAATTAATCAATCTTTTGAGAAGTTTTTTGTACAGTCAAACTTTCATAACCGTATTACCTTGATTAACTGGGATGTATTTATTTTTATTGGGGAACCTTTTAAGAAAACTTTTCAAACAGAAATTTTTATAAATACTCAATTTACCCCCCTCTCGAGTACTATACTCTGACCAAAATTTGGTATCAAAGGAGTTTGTTATTCCTGTTAAGACTCTGTTTTTGAAACTATTCAACTGTGATTTTAGTTGTACTTTAAAGATATGTAAATTTATGTTAATTCTAAATTTCTAGATCTTTCAAAGTATTTATTTATTATGGATAATAGACTGGAAGGCTCTCCTACAAACAAACCACCATTATTTAATGGAACCAATTATTCCCAATGGAAAATTAAAATAAAAATGCATTTAGAAAGTATGGGTTTTGAAATTTGATGTTCAATTATATATCTCCAAAGTCCCAAAGGCCTTCAATTTTTTATTATATGATAAAGCCCCCTTTTAGTGGAAGAAGGGGGAAACCCAAACAAACTTCATGGAAATAAAACAAATAACATCCGAAGGAAAAAGAGTAAAATCAGAATGACAACACGAAGCTGCCCCTCCCCAGTATTTGGTCATGATGAACACTCCACCAATGCAAGGTTGTTCAGAAAGCAAATGTCCTGTGTCAAAGCATAGGCTCGATCCGATGGATGATGCCATACCCTCTCAAACAACCAAATCCGAAAACCACTGCAAAGATGGACTGCCAGCCTTGGATCCTCCTCTAGAGCTCATTCCATGTAGTCAAGTCCGGTTGAACATCCTTCCCACCTTCGGAAAAGAAACCAGCCACACAAACACTTCCAACATTTCACAATATGACCCAAAAAACACAGTTGTAGTCATCCGCACCGACCAGCCTTCCAACTTCAATGCCTCCACATAACCAAATTCAAAAAACCACTTCCAAATCTTCAGAATTTCGACTCCAATCCTCTGCGATATAGTAGAATTCAAACAAAACCAAAAGCAATAGACACCCACATGCCAGACTCCATCAATCCAAATCCAAAAACACATATCACAACATTTCAAAACCTCATCGATGACGTGGGGTTTTCGTAGCATCACTACCATTCCACTTCCACAACCGACGATGCCACGAGAGTAAACATGAAATCACCGCAGATCACAGCCTGCAAAAACAACCAATCAACCAAAATCAAAGGATAAGAAAATCAAAGACAAAAGAAAACCAGCACCATGATGACGATCGTCCGAACACCACCTCAGACAAGACCTTACTACAAACCAGAGCCAGATCCCACCGCCACCACCATGATCCTTCCCAGAGACCAAATAGACCCACCCCACACACTCCCAACCGACACACCCTAGCGCCGACCCTCGAACAAGGAAAGAATGTCGACCGAACACCGCTCCGCCAAAGAATACCAACCCAGATTAGAAGGGAAGAGCGAGAGAAGGTTGTAAAATGGTGGGAAGTGCCGATATGGCTGAGTCCACCCTTGACACCGCCACCGATTCCTTCCACCGTGAGAAAATGTCAACACAATTATTTCTCTTGGAAGAGAAGGTACTGCCAAAGAACAAATCATGAGGATTCTCATATGCGTACCTGATAGATGGAGAGGAACCTATATCTCTATTAGAGAGTCACAAAATATCAGAAAGTTACCTATAAAAAACTCATTGGGAAACTAATGATGTATTAAGAGGATCTTCATGTCAACAAGGAAGAGGAGGATGGACCCAAAAGAAAATCTATTGCATTTAGGACCACTACCTCTAAACACAAAGAAAAAGGGAAATTGGAAGTCTCTGTAGAAAGTTCTCTTAGTGAAAAATCATCACCTGAAAGTGATGAGGAGATGACTTAATTAACCAGAAGGTTTAAGAGATTTTACAAGAAGAAGAAATTTTTCAGAAAGCCTAACTTCAAAGGAAGATATGATCAAAAGGGAAGCTGGAAGAAAGATTGGAAAAGAAGTGGAAAGTATGATGAGATAGTTTTCTATGAATGTAAGTGAAAGGGACATGCAAAGGCTGATTGTCCCAAGCTCAAGTACAAAATTAAATATGAGTACAAAGATAGAAAGTATAAAAAGGAAATGAAAGAAATGTGGAGTGCTTCTGAGGACAGTTCAAGTGACTCAGAATCTTCACAAGATGAACATGCTAACAAAGCCAATATGTGTTTTATGAAAAACACATCTGAGGAAAATTTCTTAAAGATCTCCTATAAAAGCTTATGGTACTTGGATAGTGGGTTTTCAAGACACATGATAGGAGACTATTCATGATTCAAGAACTTAATAAAAAATTGATGGTGGACATGTCACCTTTAGTGGCAATACCAAAGGAAAAATCATTGAACTTGTCCAAATCGGTAACTCTAACTCAGTTTTAATTTCCAAAGAACTTTTTGTTGATGGATTGAAATATAATCTGATTAGTATTTCAAAACTATGTGATGATGGATTTCATGTAAAATTTGAAAATTATTCTTGCAATGTTTTTAATTATAAAAATGAATTAGTGTTTTATGCATTGAGAAATGAAAATGTATACTCTGTTAACTTAGAGTATTTAGTTTCTCAAAATGCTTCATGTTTAAGTTTATTTCAAAAAGAATCTTGGATTTGGCATAAGATACTAGGAAACTATAATATTCACTCCCTTAGAAAGCTAACTAGAAAAAGCTTAGTCAAAGATCTACCCAAACTTGAGTTTCCAAATGATAAAGTGTGTAATCTGTGTCAAAAGGGAAAACAACACAAAATTTACTTCAAAACAAAGAAAAAAGTATCAACTTATCAACATCTCGAACTGGTTTAAATGGATTTGTTTGGACCATCTAGATTTTCTAGTTTAAATGGTAAGCACTATGTTTATGTTCTTATAGATGACTTTTCTAGATATACTTGGAGTTTCTTTTTGGATCACAAAAGTGAAGCCTACTCTCATTTCAACAAATATGATAAAATTGTAGAAAATATTAGTGGAATTAGAACTAAATCCTTAAGAAGTGATAATGGTCGTGAGTTTAAAAATCAAGAGTTTGAATAATTTTGCTAAAAAATGGATATAGTCATAATTTCTCTGCCCCTATAACACCTCAACAAAACAGAGTTGTAGAAAAAAGAAATAAAACCTTGAAAGAGATTGTTAGAACCATACTTAGTGAATATGAATTACCTATTTATTTTTGGGATGAAGCTGTAAATACATCATTCTATATTATTAATAGAGTGTTGATTAGACCCATTCTTAAAATAAATCCATATGAGTTATGGAATAATAGAAAACCCAAAGTAAGCTACTTCAAAGTTTTTGGTTAAAAAGTCTATATCCCTAATACTAAGGAAAATCTTGAAAAATTTGTATCCAAGAGCGATGAAGGAATCTTTCTAGGATATTAAATATCTATTAAATCCTATAGAGTGTTTAAAAAAAGAAGTAAATATGTGGAAGAATCTATCCATGTCAAGTTTTATGAGACAGATCCACATGAGCCTAAGACCACTCTAGAGAACCTAGAGGACAATGTGTCAAATCTGGACATCAATTCAAAATTCTCTAACCATCCTATAAAGGAATATGTGAAAAATTCTAGTTCTATAAATTATTTAGATTCAATTCATAATGAACCTGAACCTTTTGAAGAACCTGAAATCACTATTCCTTCTTTTTCTAGAGCTGTTAGAACCCTTAAGAACCATCCTTTAGATGTTGTTGTAGGAGATTTAGATAAAGGAACTCAAACTAGATCTTCTCTTAGAAATCAGGTTGAACATCAAGTCTTGTTGTCACAACTTTAACCTAAAAACATTAATGATGTTATTAATGATGAGTTTTGTGTGATGGCTATGCAAGAAGAAATTAACCAGTTTTAAATGAACAAAGTTTGGAAACTTTTTGATAGAACCAAAGACACATTTACCATAGTCACTAAGTGGGTATTTAGAAATAAGGTAGATGAAGATGGTAACATAGTTATAAATAAGGCTATATTGGTTGCACAAGGCTATAGTAAATAAGAGGGAATTGACTATAAAGATACCTTTGTACCCGTAGCTAGACTTGAAGCCATCAGAATCATGCTTGCTTATGCTGCACATATGAATTTAAAACTATATCAAATGGATGTTAAGAGTGAATTCCTAAATGGGTATATAGTTGAGGATGTCTTTTTTGAGAAACCCCCTAGTTTTAAAAATCCTCACTTTCTAAATCATGTTTTTAAATTATCAAAAACATTATATGGTTTAAAACAAGATCCAAGAGCTTGGTATGATAGATTAAGTATTTTTCTTATTTCCAAAGGTTTTAAAAAAGGTATAGATGATACTAAAATTTTTATAAAATGAATTTCCAATGATTTTTTAGTAGTTCAAATTTATGTAGATGATATTATCTTTGGATATTCAAAAAATTATTTATGTATTGAATTTTCTAAAATTATGCAAAACGAATTTGAAATGATTTTAATCGGTGAACTAAAATTCTTTCTTGGATTTCAAATCTTTCAAAATAATAATGGTATTATTTTAAATAAAATCAAATACACTAGAGATCTTTTAAAACATTTTATCTTGGATAGAAATAAAAATAGTGACACTCTAATGAGTACTACTTTTAAGTTTGATCTTGATGAAGATGGAAAATCTGTTGATCAAACCACTTATAGAGGAATGATTGGAAGCTTACTCCACTTAACTGCTAGATGACCTGACATTATGTTTAGTGTATGTATGTGTGCTCATTTTCAGTCAAACCCTAAGGAATCTCATTTAAATGATGTTAATAAAATTTTCAAATACCTCAAGAATACACCCAATCTAGGACTGTTCTATCCCAGAGGACAATCATTTGAGTTATTTAGATATTCTGATGCTGATTTAGGTGGTTGTAAGTTAGATATAAAGAGAAACTCTGGAACATGTCACTTTTTAGGCAAGTCACTAGTATCATGGTGTAGTAAGAAACAAAAATTTGTTGCATTATCTACTACCGAATCTGAATACATAGATACTGGTAGTTGTTGTGCAAAAATTTTGTAGATGAAACACACATTACTAGATTATGGATATCAATTCAGGAATGTACCTATAAATTGTGACAATACAAGTGCTATTAACATCTCAAAAAATCCTGTTTCACACTCTAGGAAAAAACATATTGATGTAAGACATCACTTTTTGAGAGACCATTATCAAAAAGGTGATATCACTTTGAAATTCATTGGAATTGAATATTAGCTCACTGATATATTCACCAAACCATTAAATTATGAAATAATAGATTATATCATACATGAATTGGGAATGATAAATATTAAGTAGTAATTGTACTATTTCTCAACTTATTATTTCACAGTTTACAGTTTCACAAGTCAATGTCTTAAGATTAATGTCTAACTCTTATAGTTATATAGTTTACTATCTTAAAAGTTGTTGTTTCTTGTTTACAGTCTCATAATTACTATCTATCATTTACTGTTTGGCACATAATATTTCAAACAATACGGTCACACTATTTTGAAGTCAGACAGTAGAGATGACACCGTGACAACCTATTATGGTCTCACTGTGAAAGTCTGTTTCAGTCTCACCGTAAAGACACTTTTTTGTTTAATTTATATATTATAACCTGTATCACTATAATTAACTATTTTATTCTTTTTATTTCCCGTGATTTTGAATTTTTGATGATCGATATCCCTAAATGATAAAAATTAAATAAGTTTCACTATTTTCTTCACTCAAGCTCTCTTCTCTCAAACCGTAATCCCTCCTTCAACCCTTCAGTTCTATCTCTCTCTCTCTCTCGAACCTTTATTGAATGCCCAGGATGAAGTTCCCATCTTCTTCGACTCATGAGAAGCATGGATATCAAAAGAAAATAAAAAGAGCACCGAAGATAGCACCTGAAGGTCCTCTGAATCTGAACCTTGTTAACAGAATAGTGGTACCAGAAAAGGAAATCATCCCTAATTGGATACTATTAAGTAAGTATCTATTGTTTAAAGTACTGAAAGAGTAGAGATGGCTGGATTGGTTCACAAAGGAGACAACGCTGATTTACCCAAATCTATTTTCTCAGTTTTATCAGTTCATTCAATTATCGTTTGATATAGAAGATGGTTTTGTTGTGAGAATCTGGATCAATGGACAAATATGTACCTTTTCTTCGAGGTTATGGGATGCTTGCCTAAGGATACCCCATGAGGGAATCTTTGAGGACTACCAGAGAGGTCATCCTCCTCCAAGTGAGATCTTTGTTTTAGAAGAAGCCTTAGGAAGCTTGACTAGAAATAAAATAAAGAGAAGAGCTATTTCTACTGAGCTAGATGGTGAAACCATATTATTGTTTAAGATTGTTTAGAATCTGATTAGTCCAAAAAAAAGATATTTTTCTACACTCAAGTATTAGGATTTATTTTTGATACATATTATGAAGAATAGACACAAGATTAACCTGTGTAAGTATGTTATACTTCACATGTGTGAGTTGATAAAGAAAACCTCAAAGTCAACCTCCTTGTTCTACTTAAGGTTAATATCTACTATGCTTCATGCTAAAGTGTTGGTCGAAATGGATAAAGAAGTCATTAAGGATTATGAATTTTGTATCTCAAAGGTTATAGTCAAAAGGATTAAAATCAGTTAAAATCCATGGAGAAAAGCATGGGTGGAGGATAATGATAGGGTTTATGAAATGTTTAACCTGATTGAGCATCCTTAAATACCTAATAACATTTCTGATCCTGGTCTGGAACCAAATGAAATTGTTTACTATCCTATTGAGGAGGAAGAATAAGAGGTTGTTGCACCTACAGGAGAAACTATCCTAGATAAGGAAGACAGTGGACCTATTCCTCAAGTCGTAGCCGAGAAGGAAGTACCTGTTCCTAAAAGAACTGTTGTTTTTGAAGAAGAACCTACTTCTAGAGAATAGTCTATTGTTAATGTAAAGGAAAATTCTGTTCTGGAAGAGAATCCAGAAGAAGATCTTTCTCTTGATAAAGAAGATACTTTTGATGAACACTTAGAGGAACAAGATGATCCTGATATTATCCCATCTGTTGAGGAAAGAATGGAGAAAGACTTTCAGTTTGATAGAAAAGACATGGGTGAAGCTATTGGGGATGAAATTTTATAAATAGATCAAAGAACTAAATCTCTTAGTCTTGTGAGAGATGCACTTATTGAGGGGGAGCATCACCCTAATCTGGAAAGTGTTGAAATTCCTAATCTAGTTGATCAAAGCACTATAGATACATGGTATAAATTCCCAAGATACTTTGATGTGAATGATTTCCAAGAAGCCTCAGTTAAAGGTATATATCTATCTACTATGTTTCAATTGAAATTGGTCTCTGATCTTGAAGTTATATCTGCAAAGGAAACTGAGCCTATCTCAGCTCCTGTTCCTGAACCTTCACAAGAACCTTATACCTTAGTGAGTAAGGATGATTTGAAATCCTTTGGATCTACTTTATTGGTTGTAGTTGAAAAGCTCATGAACACTAAACCTTCTCCTATAACAAACCTAAGTGAAAGAGATGCTGACCTATTGTTAAAAAAGATCATATGGAAGATTCAGCCAAAAATGATTCATGAAATTCAAGAGGTCAGAATTGAGAACAAACAACTGAGTGATAAAGTGAAGTCTCTCAGAGATATGGTTAAAGATATACAGAGAGTTTTGAAATCAAGACCAAATCCCGTTGCTCATCCTATTGAGGATGTTAGTGTTCAGATTCCACAGGAAGTTGTCTCTCTAATTAAACCTAACCTAACTTCCTTAGCTGACAAGGTGACTGAAAGTACCAAGCAAATAGTTCAATAAATGTGTGATCTTGTTATAGGTCTCAAAAAATTGACTGATACATATAAGGGATGTCTACAGATAGTTCTGAATCAACTAAAGTCCCTTACATCAGCTGTTACAACTTCTAGTACCTCTGGAAAGTCATCTCAACCCTCCTTTGATAGTGATTTTCTTAGAACAGTTGTTAAGGAAGAAATTCAATTAGTGCTAAGTGGATTTGACAAAGAGTCTCTATCTGTGATTGTCAAGAATAGTGATAGAGTTCTTGATTTGTTAAGAATTAATTCCAATATTTCAAATGATGCTCAGGAAGAAATTACTAAGAAGGCGGATTTCTACTTCAATAGGATTTTCTATAAGCATGATATGGAAAACCATTTTATGTACCTTATAGAGAATATGAAAATCCCTCCTGTCACTCAATCTTTCAAATCTCAAGTTCAAAAGATAAAATATTTCACTCCTTTGTTGGATAAGTTCATGGAGAACAAAGATGAATTTGAGAAAGCGATGTAGTATGATGGTGAGATTATTGATGACTTCATCAAGTTATTGAGGCCTTATTTTCATGTGCAGAGCATTGATATTGTGGCTCCTGCAGCTTCACCCTTGTGGTCTGGTTTTCCTCTTTCTTCATTCACTGCCTTTTCCTCTACCTCTGTCTGTCTCTCAAGCTCTGAGTCAGATCAGACCTGTTATCCTTGACCAAAAATTGCCTTGGTCTTCCACCAAACCTTCCTTGGACCCTTATATTTTTGAAGGACTCCATATTCCTTCTCTGACAGTTGGTTCACTCCCTTCTTCAACTTCTACCTCTGCTCTTGTGGCTTCTCCTGATTCTTCTACCAAGGGCAAAGAGAAGATAGCCAGTGCTGAAGAACAATGAACACTATCTTTAGATAGGGATATTTTTTTTATTTTTGTTGCCTTCTATTTGTAATGACACATATTTCTCTATATAATGTACTGTGACCTATTATTGTTTATTCTCTTATTTCCCATTTTACTCTTCTTGATAATACCAAAAGGGGGAGATACACATACACTAAGAATAGATATCTCACTCATATGACTTGTGATCATAAAAGGGGGAGATTTTTGGAATCCTCATATTTTAATCATGTTTTAATGATAAAAAATCCTATACATCCTGTAAATCTTGTTTAATCTATTTCTAGTCATGTGCAAAGATGGTTGGTTTCTTTATGCTTTAAATAAAATTTCTCATGATATTGATTCCTATAAATCATGACTAATTTTTGTAAACTATATTTAATTTGTTTTATAATAAATTTATTTTATGAATGATTAAGTCTAATTAATTCTGTGAATATTACTGCTTAAGTCGATATATAGATATTTGGCTAAGTCTGAGAAACCATGAGTCTACCACTGGTTCTGGTTTTCTGGAAAAGGACCCAAACATTGTGACCAGACACCGCGACCAGACACTATGACTAGACACCGTGACCAGACTCCGTGACCAGACACCGTGACCCAGACACCATGACCTAAACACCGTGACTCATAAACCGTGACCTAAAAACCGTGACCAGACACCATAACCAGACACCGTAACCATACACCATGGCAACACACCATAACCATTTTCAGATCTTTTGAAGTCCGGGACACCATTTCCTTGATAAGACACCATTCAAAGTTTAGAAAAGGACTAGACACCATGATCCTAACACCACATCTCTACTACCAGTTCTTGATATATATACAACTATTCCATCATAACTGTATCACCTCTCTAAGGAAAATAAGAAGACACCATTTCCAAGTGACACCATTTCCAGATAGACTGTGACACCGTTCTTTAATCTGTTTTGTCATTTTCAATTTAATTTATAATGTTCATATTTGAGTCTTTTAAATGAACTGACATAATTAATATTTCTTTGTAGACATGTCGACTGAAAGTATGAGGTACGAGGTGCAGAATACATGCATCCTATCAGCTCCAACACATGAACTCCAAGAATAAAAAGAAAAGTGTGTCCCTGAAACAAAGTGTGGTAGAGCAGCAGAAGCACGGGCATTCTTAAGAAAAGAACCGACCTATGCAACAAGATACATATGAAGAACACACAAATCATTCAAGAATCCAAAAGCTGGGATACCATAGATCAGAGTCAAGAACATCTTCTCAATACAAACTCTACGAAGAACATGATCTAGATCTGACTGGAAACCAGAGAACTAGACTTTCAATACTCTGTTTCTCTCAAGAGGACTCGATACTTGAATTTGCTTCATCCTAGAAGTCCAAAGATACATAGAATAACACTCAGAGCACTTCTAACCTTATCTCATCATATTTTATATGTTGTGTATTGTTTTTAGCTTTCGAGTAGTATGTGTGTGTCTGTATTAAAAAACACACTGTCTCCTACACTAAACTAAAGGATACAAGATATCCTTACTCTCATATATTTTTACACTTGTTTACTCTCACATATAAGTGTGTAAGAGGTCCCTATGTCACCTAGTAGTTTATACCCATGAAGAACTGTGGAAGAGGTCATGTGACCTGGATAGTACTGTGCACTGTTGTTTACTCTGATCCAGGGTGTCGATCAATTTTATTAATATAAACTACTTGGTGGCAGGTGATCACCAAGTGGAGTGGATTAGGTCTCGGCATGAGACTGAACCACTTGTTTTATATCCACTGTTTTTTTAATTTAGTTTTCTCTGTTTTACTGTATAATTCAGAAATCACTAGATTTACTTTGATAGTTAATCTTAGACAGAAGTTATAATTGTTTTTCCTTATTAGAATAGCTTCAAAAGTAATATCAATAACTGATATTGAGATTACTGAGAATTAATCAATCTTCTGAGAAGTTATTTGAACAGTCAAACTTTCATAACCATATTACCTTGAATAACTGGGATGCATTTTTTTGGGGGGACCTTTTAAGAAAAATTTTCAAACAGAAATTTTTATAGATATTCAATTCACCCCCCTCTTGAGTACTCTACTCCGACCAATATAACCAATTTTAATAATACAATAACTTTAATTAAAAAATTTAAATTTATATAATTATAAATAAATATATAAATAATTAAAAATATTTATTTATAAATATAATTATAAATAAATATATTTATTATAATTTTATAATTATTTAAATATATATATATATATATATATATATATAATTATAATTATAAATAAATATATTTAAAATTATTTGATTATAATTATAAATATATTTATATAATGCAATTGGGGGCTTACTCGAGTGGTAAGGGCTCCCCGTAATCCTGCATCAGATCCAGGTTCAAATACGAGCAGGAATGAATTTCTATAGGTACTATAGCACTGTAGTATTATAGTAGTACAATTAATGTGGTGGGATACTGTAATAGAAGTACTATTCATCCCAAATGAGATTTTGGGTCACTAGGCATTCGAGCCATCAAGGGGGCGGTGACGCAGGCATGACGTGCATGTGGTAACGCCGACGTGATGCAAGAAGGGCATTCGTGCCATCTAATGGTGGGCCTACAGGCCATATGATGGGCTTCATGACCACTAGGCCTCCAGACCAAACTATATAATGTAATAAAGTGGCTGGTTGGGTGGGTTATCCCTTGGGGGGGGGGGGCTATGACCCGCCTTTTAGGCCTGTGTGTGCATAGTGTGTGTGTATTTGAATGTAATTGTACCCCCAAACACCCAATATAATATATTTATACATTTATATATATTTATTAATATATTAATATATATAATTATAAATATAATAAATATAATTATTATAATATTATAATTATTTAAATAAATAAATAAATATTTATATATTATAGGTACTTAGAGGTACAATCACAATGAAACATAGAAATGCAACACACACAACCCAAAAGGGCAGGTCATAGCCCCCCAAGGGATAACCTACCCATTTTTTGATGGCCCAAAGGACCTAGGGACATGAATTCTATTAAAAATCCTATAGCCCAGGTTTCCAACACCTGCAATTATTTTTTTGCTTGAAATCATAACTCTGCGGGTCCACCGCCTTAAGTGAACGGTCGTCATGGACACCACCTGCCCGCCTGAGAAGTCATCTCGCTATAGCAACACGTGCCACCACTGAGAGACCCATGCCTCAGTTTTCGCAAGCCTGCCCACATTTTGGTACAAATCCAATTAAAATTCATTGTTGTTCGGATTTGAACCCGGGTTTGTGATGCATGATTATAGGGTTGTTATTACCACTAGGCTACAACCCCAATTGAAAATAAATATTTATTTATAATTATAATTATAAATAAATAAATAAATAAATAAATATATATATAATTATATATATTTATTAATATATCAATATATATAATTATAAATATAATAAATATATTTATTATAATTTTATAATTATTTATATATATATATATATATAATTATAATAATAAATAAATATATAAATATAATTATATACTGGGTCTTTGGGCCATGTAATGGGTTTTATACCCACTGAGCCTTTAGGCCAGAATATTAATGTAATAAAGCTGATGGTTGGGTGAGTTATCCCTTGGGGGGCTATGACCTGCCTTTCTGGCCTGTGTGTGTGCGTGGTGTATGTGTTTTTGAATGTAATTTTACCCTTGAAAACCTAATATATATATATATATATAATTATTTATTAATATATAAATATCTATAAATAAATATATACTTATTATAATTATATAATTATTTAAATAAATATAATTATTTATAATTATAATTATAAATAAAATATTTGTATACAATTATAAATATATTTATATAATTATATAAATTTATATATTGTGGCCAGTGTCACAGCTGAGTGGTACTCAGACACTGGTGTCCACATCCAGGAGGTCCTGGGTTCAGGCCCCGATGGGCTCATGTATTATTATAGTACTATACAGGCAGTGATGTAGACAATGACACATAAAGGTGGTGGAATAGACATGACATAGATAGGAAGTGACGCAAACATGACACTGTCATGGTGACACTGGCAGTATGGTGCAGACATGATGCTACACTGAGCCTTTGGGCCATGTAATGAGCTTCATGCCTACTGGGTCTATGTGCCATGTACCAAATAAATAAGGATTGATGGGTGAGTTATCCCTTGGGGGGGGGCTATGACCTACCTTTCCGGCCTGTGTGTATGGTGTGTGTGTGTTTAATGTAAATTTACCCCCCAATTAGCTAATATATATATATATATATATTTATATAATTACATATATATATAATAAATATATTTATTTATAATTATAAATAAATATATTTATAAAAGGTTCCCAAATTTTGTATGGACTGTAAGGTCATTATACATGACATTTATAACTGTAGGAGATCGTCTGTTTGTGAGTTTTGATCTGCACGTGGGCATGATGTAAATTCGTGCTTTAAAAAGTTAAGGAAATATGATTCTCAAGACGTTTCTAAATTTTCTGGTTAGGCTAAGCCACAATCTGGAGGATAGTTTGGTCATGATAATGGACAAGATGGGCTGTTATTTGATGTTTCCAATGTTGGGTCTGATGCAGGTTATGATAAGACTGAATATGAAGGAAAATTTGGCCACATCACTGGTTAGGATGGGCTATTAGGTTATGATGTTTCTAATTCCAGGATTGGCACTGAAGATCTTCACTGTAGGCAAATGCCTGCGTCAGTGGAGACTGCCTCTTTTCGGAAGGAAGGTGTTGATGACTTGGCTACCTATATTTCTCAAAATAGACATGCTTCAACAGGTGTGAAGGACATGGTTTACTTTGAGTAGAAAAATTTGAAGATTTGGGTGGATATTGTGGAAGAATGGATGACAAGTTCATTTGATGAAATACTAGAACAAGAAATTACATATCAGCAAATCTTCCATGAATGGATGATTAATACAAAATCTAGAAAATTTAAGAAATTTTTTTATAGGTATAAGGCTATGTCTAAGGGGATAACTTTGGATGGCTCTGAAGGTAAAATATCCTTGGATTTGGTAATTTGTCCTTCTAATAACTAGGTTTGGGTTTCTAAGTTGAATCATCCTAAGGTCAGCGACATACCTACTCCACCTTGCAACAGTGCAGAGGATCGTAGGGTAAGTGGTATGGAAGGAAAGAAAGGGTCTTCATCTTTTAGTGGATAATGAAGGATTTCAATTGGTTCCATTTAGGAAGTCTAGATCAAATTCTTCCAATCCTGGACAGGCTACTCCTAATGATTCTTCAAGGGACATGTCTTTGGTCCCTTTTTCTCTACCCCTTCAAATAGAGCCTTCAATAAGAACATGTAAGCTTCAAGTGTCCCTACATCCAAAAATACACAAGGAATGGGAAGTATAAGTAAGGATAAGGTTTCAAATACAAACCTATTTGGAGTGCTTAACATGCTCAATGAAGGTAATAATGAATCTATGGTAGGATAGGTTTAGTAGGCCTCCCTAAAGATGAAGTCCTAGTCCTCGAGGTCCTTGAAAGGGGATGATGATATACATGAATGTGGATTATAGGTTGATGTGACTTAGACTCCCATAGAGACAGGATCTAAAGATATTTTGATTGATGTCCCATCCTAGAGGGTGGAGGTTCAATCAGAAGCTGGGAATTCTGACTCGGAGGACACCAACATTGAAAACCTCTTCCAGTAAGTGAAAACTTGGAGGAGTGGCCAACATACTAGGGGATGAGGCCATGGGCACAAGTGAACTAATTGGAATGCAATGCGTGATGAGGAGTGAAGGATTGGATCTCAGATTAGTGAAAATATTGGTCTTTGACTTCTTTTTTTTTTATGGCGCTTTTGGGTCATTTCTTGTCACTAATTCCTCCTTTTTTCTGTGCCTTGTACTTTTTTTATTAATAAATTTTCTAGGACCATGGGTTTACCAATGTTTTGCGCTGTTGGGGTAATAAAATCGGCGTTTTCCCTCGATTTTTTAAAAAATATAATTATATATATATATATTAATATATATATATATATATTAATATATATATCTATATAATTATAAATATAATAAATATATTTATTATATATTTATAATTATATATATATATTTATATTTATATATATATATTTATAATTATAATCATAAGTAAATATATATAAAAAGTATTTGTATATAATTATATAATTATATATATATTATATTTAAATAATTATAAAATTATAATAAATATATTTATAAATATTTGAATAAAATTATAAATATATTTATATAATTATATATATTTATATAATTATATATATATTAGGTTCTTAGGGATACACTTATATTAAACATACACACACCACACACATAGGCGAGAAAGGCAGGCCATAGCCCCCCTAAGGGATAAACCACCCATCAAGCCTTATTTATTCAGTGCATGACATGAAGGCCCAGTGGGAATGAAGCCCATTACATAGCCTGAAGTCCTAGTGCAACATCATACCTGCATCATACTACCTGTGTCACCAAGCCTGTGTCATGCCTACGTCACTACCTACTTGTGAAAATTCACTCCCACCTGGATTTGAACTTGGGTCTAATAAAGGATTACAAGCAGCCTTTACCACTTGAGTAAGCCCCCAACTAAAAAATGTGTATTCTAGTAATGAGGTATAGGTGCGACCTCACCACCTACGCACCACACGTCCCCAGTGAGGCATAAGGGGGCCAACCTTGGGCTTGGGATGGTTCCCAATAGGGTAGAGGGTCCAAGAGTAATTATTAAAGGAATCTTAGGAATTTCCTTGAGAGGACTCGAACCCAGAACCTTGGGGTCAGGGTGCCACAACCCTAACCACCCCACCATGCCCCCGTGGGAAAACATGTATTTGGGTAACAAGGTGTAGGCACGACCTCACCACCTACATGCCACACATCCCCAATGAGGCCCAAGGGGGTAAAACTTGGGCTTGGTTTAGTTCCCAACAAGGTAGAGGGTCTAGGAGTAATTATTAAAGGCATCTCAGGCATTTCCTTGCAAGGACTCGAACCTGGAACCTCGGGGTCCGGGCACCATAGCCATAACCACTCCACCATGCCCCATGGGTATAATATAATAAATATATTTATTATTTAAATGTATTTACTATAATTTTATAATTATTTAAATATATATTAATTTATTTATAATTATAATTATAAATAAATATAATTATAAATATTTTTATATAATTATAAATATTTGTATATAATTATATATAGTTATATAATTATATATATATAATTATATATATCTATAAAATTATATCTATAAAATTATATATATCTATATAATTATATATATATATTAATATATAAGTATATATAATTATATATATAATAAATATATTTATTATTCAAATATATTTACTATAATTTTATAATTATATATATATATAATTCTAATTATAAATAAATATATTTATAAATATTTATAAATATTTATAAATATATTTATATAATTATATATATATATATATTAATATATAAATATAAATAATTATAAATATAATAAATATATTTATTATAATTTATAATCATTTATATATAAATTTATTTATTTATAATTTTATAAATATATTTTTTAACCATTATATATATTTATAATTTTATAATTAACTATTTAAGTACACACCACACATACACATGTGCATATGTTATATATATATACACATCCCTCTATAGATGGAGCCCCCTTTAGGGCCCCCTTCATGTAGGCAGACTGAGAATGATTTGCATAAAATAGTGGACAATGTATAGATAAATTCTCAAAACTCTTTTGGTGTGCTTGGTCCCCTTAATGGAGAAAAAGATGCTAGTGAGGAGGTCTAAGTAGGTGAAGTGCATGACCTTACAAAGGAAGGTAGGGACCCTTCTTTGGGTATCAAGGATCTTATAGACAAGGAGCAGACTCCCATGGAGAGAGACAAATATGAATCGAAAAGGGAAGAATTAGAAGGAACTTGGAAACAAGTTAAGTCTTGGAAACAGGGTCATCATCCAAAGACTCATAGATGAGGGTGCATTCATTCTGATTAGGCTGCTAGGAAGGAGGATTTGAAACAAATGGATGATTCTGACTTTGAGGGCACTGGCATTGAAATCCTCCTTCATCAAATGTAAGGCCTAAGAGAGCACTATTCTAGGGGTCGTAGTCGTGGACGTGGTCAAGTAATTGATTGAAATTACTTGAGAGGAGGAATAAGGACAAGGATAAAGATTAGAAAAAAACCTCGTCTTTGACTACTTTTGATGAGGGTAGTTTTGCCTTGTGTGACCCCATTTTATCTTTTCTCTGTTATACTATTTTTTCAATTCAATAAGAGGGATTTGTCCCTACATTTTCAAAAAAAATGTATAAATAAATATTACAAAATGATTATATAATTTTTTAATATTATTAATTAATATATAATAATAAATGAATAAATAAAATTTAATAAATTACAAAAAATATTAAAAAGAAAATTCACAACATTCACACATATATGTACACATGACATACAAACATATCTCCATACACATCCACACATACACACACATACAGTTATACATGTATATATATTTTAAATTATTTAATATCAATATAAATATATATTCAAATAAATATATTCATTTATATATTATATAATTGTTAACATAAAATATTAATATATTATATTTATTTTAATTATATACACATTTTATAATTAATGTAGGGTTGAACACTATGAAGAACATGAACTTCTGAATCATGATCAAATCCAGAATGAAGTTAAATCCCTAAATCTATGGTTTTTCTCTTCTCACCTACATTTTTAATTTGGAAGACGTGTCAAAAAGGGAAGCATTGCTTGTGTCTTTGTAAGAAAAGAAGTGATTGCAGACCATCTGGAGTCCTCTAAGCACTCCATCATCATGAAAATTGTTTTTTCCAAGGAGGATCATGTTTGGAAAACCTTATATTTGATCCAATGAATTTCATTGATCTAGTTTATTTCATATTGGAGGTGTATCCTGATAGGTAGGGGATACTTTTATATATTGTTTCCGAATGAAGAACTGAAGCAGTAGGTGTGGGGATTTAGAATGGTTTCACTCAATCCTGGCTCTTTAAGAATCTATGAAGATTCCACTCAAGAGTTATCATATCAGTATCTAAGGCAAGAGAAATTTATTACGATAAGGGTTCATAAGGGTAAGAAAATTTTAGTAGATTAGGAGGGATTCCAATTGGTCATCCCTTGGAAATCCACAACACATGTTTTTTTATTCTGATATTATACAAGGTGAAACTATGACTCATGTGTAGTATGAGATTCCAAGCTATTTTTCTTTATAGGTTCCTCCTCCATAGGTTGAACACCCACGTGATGGTGATAAGTTGGAGTGGTTTTATCCACCTTACTTCAATGACCTAATGAAAAATGATTATGATTCTTTTGGCAAGGCCTTGGATGAGGAGTGTGAGATTTCATGGGAAAATAATTCTAATATCATACCTCCAGATGATCAAGAAGGGGAGAGGACCACTAAGGGCCTTAACAAGGAAGCAACAAAATGGTTTTTATCATAACTTGAAGCCATTTACTCCTTGATAGAGAAAGATGTACTTGAATTTAATGATTATTTATCATTTCAAAAGTTGTTAGCAATCAATATTTAAGATGGTTTTCAAGCAAACACATGGATGGATTTTTGGGATCTATCCTAGAAATTCCAAATCTTCTCATTTTGAGAGGATTTATCTTAATCTCCATTGGATGAAGATTACGAGGACCCACAAAGGGACTAGACTTGGAAAAGAGGACAACACCTAAAGGGAAGAGGAAGGTTTCTTAAAAATATGGCTTTTAGAGGTTCTCATAGGAATTGACCCTATTTTCTTGGCTGTTTTCTTTGGTTGGGGCATGTTATGCTTTGTTTGATCTATCCTCTTTGTACGCTTTATTTTTTATTAATAAAATCGGGGTCCTGGATTTGGTTTCCAAATCCATGGCTAAGCCGTCCTTGGTATATTAATATATTAATAAATATATATAATTATATATATATGTATATTTATAATTATAACTATAAATAAATAAATATATATATTTAAATAATTATAAAATGATAATAAATATATTTATTATATTTATAATTATAAATATTAATATATTAATAAATATATAAAATTATATAAATATATATAATTATATAAATATTTTTATAATTATATACAAATATTTTTAAATATTTTTATTTTTAATTATAATTATAAATAAATAATTATAAAATTATAAAAATATATTTAAATAATAAATATATTTATAAATACATATTTATAATTCTATAAATATTTATTTATAAATATATAAATTTAATTTTTTTAATTATATTTATTATATTATTAAAATTACGTCTTTATCATTGCTAAAAAGGTGATGATAAAACATATCTTTATTATTGATAAAATTCTAGCATTGATAAAGATATGTTTTATCAGCACTTACTATTCTAGTACTGATAAAATGTATATTTATCAGTGATTTTTTGAAAGCACTAATAAAAGGCTTATCCAATGTTTCAAATAGAACCCTAATAGAGTCCTCCTCCACCATGATTTCAAAGCATTCACAGAACCGAACCCTCACTGATGCTCTTCATTAAGCATCTCGATGAGTCGATCCTATCAAGATCTAAGGTGTGCGATTATTTATTCTTCTCTTTAATCTTGATCTTCTTCCATCTATGTCTTTACCCAATCAAATCTCTCCCTTATTTTATATCTTTAAGAGGAATAATATAAACTAACCTAGTTTTAGATCTTTAGTTTCATGATACTGAGGCTTCATTTGTGAAAATTTGTTTCCCTTACTGCCTAACTCACTAGTTTTGGCCCTTCTCAACCGAGTTCATGGTGGTTTGGGGTATATTAGAGTTTTCATTCAATTCTCCTTGGGGTTTTATATGGATATAGCTCACTATTGAATCCATCATTTATTTCTCCCCTCCCATGTTATAGATCCCAACTTAGTCTAGTTTTCGGTTCGCCAACGATTGAGGTTCCCATGAAGTTAGTGTTTGGACTCTTCTTTTATGATCCTATTCTATGTATGATGATTATTTCTTGAGTTCAACCATTTGTTAAAGATATATAGGTCATGATTGCATTTGTTTGGTGGAGTTAAAACTCTATAATCCATCTCATATTTTTATTTTGGGGAGATTCAGATGTTTTACCTATAGATTACATGTATATAAATAATTATAAATAATTTATAAATAATTTCTATTATAGATAATTTTGTCTATACATAATTTTTATTATCTTGAAATAATAATTTGTATAAATAATTTATAAATAATTTGTAATTAATAATTTTGAATTAATATTTATTTTTAAAGAATATAAATTGGTCATTACATTAATAAATTATAATGATATATATTGTTTTTAAATATATATATCATTTTTACCATTTACCATATTCTATAGTATTTTCTATTCATCAATGCATTTAACTATTCTCAAATGTAATAGATTTTTTACCATTAAATGATGTTTACTATCTTAATCAATTTTGATATATTGACTCAAAATATGGAATATTTTTTTTTAAATCAAACTCTAAATATATATAAATTAATTATTAATTTAAAACATATAATGTATTTTAAATATAAGTTTTTTTATAAAAAATGATTATTTATTATAAAATATTTTATTTGAAATTATCAAACATCCTTTATTATTTCTATATTACTAATTATTGTTTTTATATAAATAACATATAAAATTTATTCTATAAAATTAACCATTTAATTATAATAAATTTTATTTTCATTTAAAAATATTAATTTAATAAAAATAACGACTTCTAATAAAATAAATTTTATAATTATTAATTTTTTATTAAATAAATAGTTACACATAAATAAATACCCAAATTTTAGTTACATAACACCTGTATATATCTATATAGGACAAAAGTATGGTAGAATCCTTGGTGGAACTTTCAAGTGGAAATTTAGCTTACATGCCTGAATGGCCCGAAGGCCTTCAATTTTTTATTTATTTTTGATAATCCACGTTTTAAGGGTTGGGGGGGAATCCTCAAATGGTCTGTAGGCTTAGTGAAAATTACATGATCTGATGGTCTTAGAGGAAATCATCCCAAATAGAAAACTAGGAAACTACCCCTCCCAATCATATATTGTGATGTTAGATCTCCACCTTTGCATGTATGGTCAGCTAGCTATCCTATGTAGAGATGCACATGCCTGGTACCAATGGAAATGCCATATCCTCTCATTCTTCCAAATCTGGTTAGCTCTGCTCTAGTGAATGTGCCTTCTCTGATCCTCATCTGGAGCCTTGTTCCTTGTAAATATGTCTAGTTGCATCTTCATTTCATGTGAACCGAATGCCTTGAGGTGGCCCGAAGGCCTTGAGGTGGCCCAAAGGCCTTGAGGTGGCCTACAAGCCTTACTGACCTGAAGGCCTTGGGTGGCCCAAAGACCTTAATGGACCCGAGGGCCAAACCAGTGGCCTGAAGGCCGAAACAGGTGAATAGTTTTGGCTGCAACAATATCTACTAAAATACCTACTATGGTACCTGCTACAATACCTACTATAGTACCTAAAAAATATGCCTCTCCCTAGATTTGATCTTGGGTGTCTTGGATGCACTTGAAGAGTCCTCACCAACTAGGCCGAGGCTTATGTGCATGATTTAGCTAACATGGATCTCATAATGATCTCCACGAACGTGAACTTATCCCACATGTGATTTTTTTCCAACCACACTTATTTCTATTCATTTTAATCCTAGTATAAGAAAAACCCTAGTGATGTTACCTTCTTCCCAAGATTAACCAAAATTTCCTTATATGGGATGTTGCTACTTCTTGATTCCATAAATTCATCCTTCTATATAAATTCCATAATGTAATTACCCTTATTTATAATCACCATATGAATTATTACCATTTATCATATACAAATAATATTTTATCTTTTTAAAATCCATATTACAAATGTTAACAATAATGGTTACTTCTATTAGGTATCTAGTGCCCAACTACCGCTATTCAGTCAATATTTTTTTTACTCAATTGATAATATAATGAACATTTTTACCTCATTTATTATATTAGATTTATAATTATATATTTATAATTATATAAATATTTTTTTAGAAATATATATATATATATAATAAATATATTTATCTAAAAACCAAAGATACAATTTAAAATTATAATTTTTTTATTTGGTATAATTGACTATTGGAAAACTATATTTTTAATAAGGGTTATTTTTTCATATTTCTAAAACATTGTTAGGGGCACATTTTAACTAAAAAATAGTACCAATAAGGAATTCCAAGTCATGAACATATATAATGTTACCATCTTTGACAAGTAACATGAAAATACCAAAGGTGTGATTATAACTCATCATAAAGGAAAAACGGATTCTAAATAACCCTTAAACTCCATAAAAGATAAATTAATAAGTAATTCCAAAAACATTATCCAATTTTACTTAAATCCATTCAACTATATATGGATTTCATCCTATCTATAAGGGAATATGAGAGGTAAGTGGTGTATGGATACTAAAAGTATTATAAATAAGCACTTTTGATTCAAAGGAAGATAATTCAACCACCAATTTAAGCTTATAACTAACCTAGAACTAACATAAAATTTGGGAATGGTTTGTTTTTTGTATGAAGTATTAAACTAGAGAAGGGAAATAATGTATTACCTTGGTATCATCCAAGAAAACCATCCACTCCAACCAAAACTAAGGAACATTGTAGGATCAAAAAATATTCAATGGACTAATACCAGATTGGAATGCCTAGGGATATGGTAAAAAAGAAAAAGTTGAAGAAGAATATTATAGGAGACTATATAGGATTACCTTTATGATGAATAAACATTATTTAATATTCTAGGGTAGTGGTAATTTATCACTAAGAAAGGGTGATAAATAAGTGATACACTTTTTCTTTTACAATTACTCTTTAGAAATTAACCTATGTTATTGATTAAAGTATTGATCCACTCACTTAATAATTTTATTTTCTTTTTTGAACACTCCTTAAAATATGCATCAAAAAGTTGAATGGTATCTATATTTATAAATGCAAGAGTATGAGTGACTGAATGAAAATTGTTTTTTATTATTATGAAAACACTCTTGAGGAAATAGTGAGAAACCATACATGACTTCACCATTTCGCCACTTCACTACTTCACTACTTCCCCACCTCCCCACTTCCCCACTTAAAACAATTCAAGTCTTCATAACAAACTACATGCAAGCACAATGGATGGACAATCCATTCAATCATTAAAATTGAAAAACCTCCATAGTTGGAGTTGAAATCTTCATGAGAAGGCCGAGGAACCACAAACCACGAAACAAGAACATCAGAAAAGCTAGAAAAACCACAGGACCGATCTCCTTGTGTGCCCACCGGTGCGACCATCGACACTAGTCCAAATCCAAAAACCCGCCAGCGGACTCCAGTCAGAGTTCGCCCAACCCTCCAGTGATGTGAGATGACCCAAAGAGGACATCCACAAAGGGTGATGAAGAAACCGGAACAAGGAAGACCAGGCTGTCTGGACGTTTCACCCTACTCTGCAGACACCACAATGCATCCACGAACCAGTCGAAACTCCGCATACCAAATTCAATTTAGACCACACCAAAAAACATCATGTACAACACATACACAACTAGAAAATGAATATCATTAATCCAAAACACTACTGTCACAACACCGATGATGCCACTGGACCAAAACCAGAACAAACTTCAAAGGTCTCTACACAAAAAACACATCTGAACCTCTAGGATCCAATGAAAACTAGGCCCAAAAACACAAACATCAGAGAATCCTTCATTACCAACAAAAGGTGCAAACTTCTCGTAGCTGTACATCATCCCTTAACTAAAGGCCTTCCACTGTCTGAGCCAAATTGATCAATATCATAGAACCAACATATTCAAAACCAACCAAAAAACCTCTGCTGAGGGAGGAAACCCACCACTGGAACCAAAACCAAAGACCCTGTCACATCCACAAGACACCCTCTAACCCAAAGCATGGAAATTCAGAGAGGAAGATGAACCAGGTAGTATGAAGCCGAGTCTTTGTCACCTTGGGACTGGAAGACCCAACCAAAACTCGAGGGAGCATCACCATTAAGAGGAAATGAGTAGATCTGTACCATCAATGCCTCTCTGGGCTGGAGAGGGATAGAGAAAAACCACATAAGAACCCTTGCCGGATTCCTAACTGAAAAAACTGCATAAAGCTGAAGGGGCCTGAGGAGAAGGGACATGGAACTCCGACGCCGTCACTGCCGCAAGATCCCCCGCAAAGCCAAACCCTATAGAGGAACCCAAAACCTACAAAAAGGAGAAAAAAAGAAGTGGGAGAAGGAGAAGGGGTAGGCGGCGTCGAGGAAATATGAGTCTCCCCCCTCCGGAATGCCTCCGAGGAAACCCTAGAGCGCTGCGGTATGGGAGAGGAGCCACTCAGAGGCTTCCAGTGAGATAACAAGAGTTTGAGTGGTATCTATATTTATAAATGCATACATGTGTAAGCACAAAGGGTGGTATCTATATTTATATGATCATATTAAATTTAATATACCTCTTAAATACACATAATCTCACCTCCTACATAATATAGATTGATAATAAAACCATGGAAAGGGTATGTCCTAACTCCATCCAATCCATAGGATATCCATCACGACCCTAATCCTACAACTTTAGCCTCATAGGAATCTAAGAACTACTAAAATTTAGTCCACACACCAATTTTTTCCCTTTTCATTGAGTAATTAAAGGATTGATTTGAATGTTGAAAGTATAATGGGCGTCTTAGCATGAGTGCATGCAATACCATCCAACTGAACCTTCTCATGGACACACCAATCAAGGATCACCTAGTAGGGATCAAAAAACTATTGCTACTTTTTTTAACTTTAAAAAGAAAACTAAGAAATTTTTTCCAGTGCTTCTCCAACTCCCTAGCCTAAGAACATTTTGATTTAAGGAGAAAACTATCATCCTCATCATCTTTGTCTCTCAAACAATTATTATTGTATTTTGTTGCCTAATACTCATCCACTATATCTTCAAGACATGCACCTATGTTGATTTAACTACTCTTTGTAGTAGTCATACCATACTAGGTACCAATGATCATTATGTATGAATTTAAAAGATAACACCTACCACTAATAGAGTAGTTCTTTTCTTAAATTCAATTACCCATTTCCTTCAAATCATGTTGAAATTATTTGAAACATCCAAATGTCGGGTTCCCCTTCTTTGAAAGGCCCATTTTTGTGTATTTATTTATTTTGTTAAATATTAATATTATGAAATTAAATAGGATGGATATGAATAAAAAATGGATGTATTCCAGTCGTATAAAAAAGAGTATGAATATGGGGTGAAAGAGTTCATCAAGTTTGAAAAAGATCATGTATATTACCCTTCTCAAATCTTTTTTCCATGTTTATGATATTTTTATTCAATAATAATTAGTCTAGAGGAGTTGGAAGAATATTTTATCTGTCACAAAATAGATAAAAGTTATAAATGTTGGACTAAACATGGGGAAAAAGTGAATGTTTCTAGTGATTGGGATAACACTACATTTTATGGATCATCTTATATGATTATAAGTTTGTACAATGAAGAATACTGTATCATAGATGTGATTAAAAGTCTAAATTATGATGAAGATCATATTGAGGAAATGAAAATGACATTTGAAGATGAACTTCATGATTGTCTAATTTTTTTAGAAGTTAAAGAGTTGTGAAAAGACACCATTGTATGCTAGTTTTACTAAATATAAAACATTGTTATCCATAATGAATATGAATAATTTAAAATCTGGTAATATATGGAGTGAGGCCAGTTTTATTGAAATACTTGATCTATTGAATGATATTCTCTCAAAAGATAATGAGATTACTAGCCAAACATATGATGCTAAATTAATGCTATGTTCAATGGTTATGATGTCTAAAAGAATACATGCCTGTAAAAATGACTTTATACTATTTCAAAAGAACCAAAAATTATTTAAGGAATTCCCAAAGTGTGGTTCTTATCGATACAATAAAGATCAATTAGGTCCTACAAAAGTTGTATGGTACTTTACAATCATTAAAAGGTTTAGGAACCTATATGGAAGTGAGGAGACTGCAAGGAAATTGATATGGCATGTATATAAATAAATAAATATGAGAAAATTCATCACCTAGTAGAATATCCTCAGTGGAAGAGAATTGATCATGAGTATCCTAAATTTGGAAATAATCTAAGAAACCTTCATCTAGTGTTATTTATAGATGGATTGAATCCTTTTGGTTTTCAAATAATCACTCATAGTAAATAGCCAATTATGTTGGTAAATTATAACTTACCACCATGGTTATGTATGAAATGAAAATACATTATGTTATCTCTAATTATATTAAGGGCAAAAACCCGAGTAATGATATTTAGGTTTATTGGGCTCCATTGATCGAAGATTTAAAATAATTATGGGATTCAGGTGTTATGTTGTACAGTTCTTATAAAAATGAAGATTTCATGTTGAGATCCATGTTGTATGGAATGATAAATTAATTTCCTTATTATGTATATTTTTTAGGATATAACATTAAAGGAACTCAAGGGTGTACCATTTGTGAAAAAGGTACACATTCAATTAGTTCGAAACACTCATCTAAGACTATGTTTCTAAGACATCATATATTTTTACCTTGGTGACATAAGTACCAATATTGGATGAAATCATTTTATGGGAGTTAAAAGGAATGTATATCATTAGCTCCACTAATAGGTGATAAAATTCTTGATAAAGTAAAAGATATAGACACTACTTTTGGTAAACCTTTTTCAAAAACCCTTATGAAAACCAGTTGAAAAAGTGATCTATTTTTTTTTAATTTTCATAATGGATTTTTTTGTATGTCAAAAATTTTATTGATGATATACATGTTTAAAAAAATATATGTGATAGTGTAATTGGAATGTTACTAAATACACCCAAAAAAACAAAGGATGGGATTAAGGCTAGGTTTGACATGATTGACATGGGAAATATTTGGTGCTAATGAAGGGTGAAAAATAGAATTTTGTTTCTCCAGCTACTTACACTATTTCCAAGAAGGAGAAATGTCAGTTTTTAAAATTATTGAATGATATACATGTTCTAGAAGGATATTCATCGAATATCAAGAATAACGTGTCAATGAATAATTTAAAATTAAAGGGTCTAAAATCACATGACTATCATTTTTTGATGCAATATGTAATTCCTATAGATTTATATTGTATTTTCCCTAAGAATTTTCATCATACATTAACCATGATCTATTTATTTTTCAAATCTATATGAAGGAAAGTTATAGTCTTAGAGAAATTTCCAACTATGTAAAAGGAAAATACCACCATATTATGTGAATTAGAGATGTTCTTCCCACTGTAATTATTTGATATGATGGTTCACTTGATGGTTCACTTGGTAAGAGAGATTTGGCTATGCGGTACTATACATTTTAGATGGATGTACCCAATTTTATGGTCTATGAAGATTTTAAAAGGGTATGTCAAAAATATAATCCATCTAGAAGGTTTTATGGTGGTGTGATATATTATTGAGGAAGCCATTGAATTCTGTACTGACTACCTATCCAATTTGAAAATAATTGGTCTACCAAAATCTCACCACATTGATTAGTTAGTGGGTGAAGAAATTTCTAGAATATATGTTGTCACAATCACTACTATAGATCAAGAGAAGGCTCACCTTTACATTTTTCATAATAGTTTAGAGGTTTCCTGTTATATTGAAACCCAAAAATAAATTATTAGGCATTTGAGTCTATCAAGGAATGAAAACTTGATATAAAATACACATAATCAACAGTTTATAGGATGGTTTCAAGATCATATTTTTAAGTATTTATATTAAAATATGGATTAAATTTTATAACAAATTCGATGGCTAGTCAGAGGACCAAGTGTGCATGTATTATCTTATAATAGTTATGTAATTAATAGTTATACATTCTATACAAATTAACCTGATGAATGAAGTACCATGAAAAATAGTGGAGTTACACTTGTGGCTAAATCAATTCATGTATCTAGAACCAAGGATATAAATTCAATTTATGCGAATATTTCATACTTTGGAATCATCAAACAAATATTGGAGTTGGACTATACAACATTTCAAGTGATGATTTTTCAATACAAGTGGGTTGATAATAGGAGCGATGTTAAAATAGATGAATTGAGATTTGTGAAAGTAGATTTTAGTAAGTAAGGTTACAAAGAAAAACTATTTATAATGGAATAATAGGCAGTACAAGTATTTTATATTCTAGATCTTTCAAAACAAAAGTGGTCAATTGTTATGTTATCAATCAAAAACCCTGAAGGGTCAGATGAAAATTCAACTAAGGATGACCCTTTTATTGGGATTTCAAAATCATTTCACAATGGTACCAATGTATATGAGATTTTATATATTATAGGAGACCAAAATTAAGGGATTTGGATTCTCGATAGAGGGGTAAAATCCATTCAACCTTTTAAAAAATAGAGTTCAATAATCATGTTATATTTTTTGTAATATACATTATGTTACCTCATATTATTATCTATTCACTAATGTATTTGTGTAATATAAATTAAATGTTCATCCACTTCTATAGATAATGACTTTTATATGTAATGATACTCCCAATCTCAAGGAACAATAGGTTTCTCAACCTAATGGTGATCCCAATGCATAGGAATAATAACCATATGCACATGATGATGATATTAATACAGATGAAAAAAATATTGATGATTTTGAACCTTAGGAAATGGTAGATAGTGTAAAATCAGTGTCCTATAAAAAACAGGAGCAATGTAGCATGATGGTGTTATAAAAAATTATTAAGGTAAGAAGTAAAGGAATCAAATTCAAGGTTGGATGAAATTCACACAGCCAGGTTGTTAACCCCAACAAGGCCATTTTCAATAGTTACATTGGCCTCACCACTCAATAGTACATTTCAATTGATATAAATTGTTAGGTCCACTAGGCTGGATACCCTGAGAGGGGGGGGGGGGGTGAATCAGGGTATGACTAATTAAAAATTAATGCCCGTTCTGATCTTGTTTCTCTGTTAAGCAAAACACTCTTCTCTCTTTTTCCTGCTGCACGATATAAACAGAAAGTAAAGCAAGCACAGGACACAACAATTTTACTTGGTTCACCGCTAAGGGCTACGTCCAAGGAGCATACGCCGACAGGTTGCTGGTCGTACCAAATTCCACTAATCTTCACTAGCTATGGATTACAAGGTTCAGGATAGATCACTTCTATGCCCAGGCTCACTGCCTTTACAATGTTTAGGGTCAGCTCACTGCTTTCCCAAGGGTCACTCCCTGTCTCTCTCTCTCTGGCTCACTGCCGGTGGAGAGGATCACCTTCTTCCTCTTCCTAAGCTCACTGCTCTTGGAAGGAATCCACTCACAGTTTATAGACCTGTAGGTCTCTTCATTTGCATGAATGAATGCATATTATCTTGCATGTAGATGCTCTGTTGAAGTACAACTTTCACCCGTAGATGAATATCTCTTTGCACTGAAGGTATCGGGCAAACTTCCAGCTTCCACGCAGTCCGAAAAACACTGCAGGAACAAACCTTACTTGGCGCGCAAGTCAACCTCGGCGCGCAAGTATCGGCGCGCAAGTCACAACGGGCGTGAAAGTCCTCCTCAGACACTTGAGCGACTCAAACTTCCTCAACTCAAAACTTGCGCGACTCTCTTAATTTTATTCCCAAACCAATATTGGCGCGCAACTGCCAACCGGCGCGCAACTTATAACACCGGCGCACAACTTCAACCTCTGGCGCGCAAGTCCCACCTGCGCGACCACACACACCACTTGCGCGACCACCACACCTGCGCGGCGGGAGCTCTCGTATGAACTCCGGTGGAAAATGAGGAGGGGTGGTCCAGTATTTATAGGCAAATTGACCACCCTGCGCGACGGCGCGCAAGTCACCTGCGCGACCCAGTCACGGCACGCAAGTCTTCTCTCCTTTCAGACACTTGCGCGACCAACTCCCAAACTTGCGTGAACCTACTTCCTTGGCCATATTTTGATCTTCTGGTCTTGAAAAACATATGGCGCACAAGTTTCCTATACTCCAAGTCCACGGCACGCAAGTCCCTTTGCCAAAAACACTTTTCTTCATTTGCCGATTTTCAGGCCCAAAAATTTGGCAAACACTGGAAAACGGCACCACCTTGTATCTGTTCTTTTGTACCGCCTCCAGATCATCCATTCCTTTTATCGAAGTTCTTGAATCAAACATGGATCGTTGACCTCATATCTTGAACTCGACATTCCACCATGAAATCCTCTTTGTCAACAAATTTTTATGTCATTGTTTTGCTTTGTCAACAATTACAACTCAGATGTCCACTTTGTCAACAAACACAATCACCTCAAAAATGCTTCAATGAAACCTTAAGGGATTTTTTCCCAACAATATCCCCCTTTGGGTTTGTTGAAAACTCTTCCAAAATAAAGAAACGCCGTTGATTTTTCAGCCTCCATTCGCCTCATTGCGATTCTGATAGCGATCAAGGATTTACTCAACACATACTCTAAGCCCATATGAGTAATGCTCGGCGTGAGAAACAAGAGTAAATGAAAAGGTCATCAATGAATCACTTTATCTCGGACATCCACACTGTCCAACACCACTCTTCTGCTTTTATCACAATCCTCAACTGTCGTGATATCTTTTCTTTGATCGATCACTTCTAGCATCATCAGATTTAATACACTCCCCCTTTCTCATTGCTCCCCCTTTCTGGCTGCTCCACCTGTCAGCTTCTCCCCGTATCTATTAGGATTCATTAAATCTCCACACTGTCTCCCCCTTGAACAATCACTATTTTATCCTCCTTTAACAAATTAACAAACACTTTTCTCCCCCTTTGTCAACGAACCCAAAGGACAGTCCTTTGTAGTCTGTAACATAGTAGAGAACACATATCAGCATATTAGGTAAAAACACATCATACCTCGGGGGGGGGGGGGGGTCCCACATCTACACTATTTCAAGTGCGGGGAACCGACTGAACTCCCAGAGCCAGTCGATGCCTCTCAAAAGCTTCCTTGGGTAAGGCCTTTATCAGAATGTCTGCAACCTGTAGCTCTGTAGGCACATACTCCAACTTCACGATGCCCTGCTCAACCTTCTCCTTGATGAAATGATACTTGATCTCAATGTGCTTTGTCCTGGAATGATGGACATGATTTTTTATAAGATTTATAGCACTTGAGTTGCCACACTGGATTCCGATCGGAGACTTCACTTCAACTCCCATATCTTCAAGCTGCTGCTTCATCCACAATAACTGTGTGCATGCTTGAGTGGCTACAATATACTCAGCTTCTGCGGTGCTTAATGAAATGCAATCCTGCTTCTTGCTCAACCGAGCAATACATAGTCCGCCAGGATAAAATGCACCTCCAGATGTTGATTTCCTCTCATCTACTGAACCGGCCCAGTCTGCATCAGTATATCCCAATAACTCTGTCTGAGATTTTTCGTTGTATGTCAAGCCGAAATCCACCGTGCCCTTGATATACCGAAGTATTATTTTCACTGCAAGCATGTGACTTTCCTTGGGATTACTCTGATATCTCTCTTCTTGGCATGTGGCGAAAACAATATCAGGCCTTGTTGCGGTTAAGTACAACAGACTTCCAATGATTTGCCTGTATTCTGTGATATTAACTGCCTTGCCATCCTCATCTTTTGATAATTTCATCCGGGTAGCAACCAGAGTCTTCATTTCCTTGGAATTATCCATTCCAAACCTTCTTAAAACCTCCTTGGCATATTTGGATTGAGAAATGAAAGTTCCACTCCTTCCTTGTGTCACCTGTAGACCAAGGAAAAACGTTAGCTCTCCAATCATTGACATTTAAAAGTCATTTTTCATGAATTCAGAAAACTGTCTGCACTGAGCTTCATCTGATCCGCCAAAAATTATGTCATCGACATACACTAGCACCATCATCCTTTGATTACTGTCATTGCTGAAATAGATGTTGTAGTCAACTCCTCCACGCTAGAAACCAAGCTTCTTCAAGTACTGATCAAGCCTTGAGTACCATGGCCTTGGTGCTTATTTCAGCCCATACAACGCCTTCTTCAGCCTGCAAACTTTGTTCTCATCCTCATGAATGAGAAAACCATCTGGATGCTCAATATACACCTCTTCTTCTAGAACCCCATTCAAGAATGCGGATTTGACATCCATCTGGAACACTTTGAACTTTCTTTGCACTGCTATGGCCAAAAATAATCTGATTGTCTCCAGTCTTGCAACCGGTGCAAATGTCTCATCAACATCTATTCCCTATATCTAGGAGTATCCCTTGCACACTAGTCGTGATTTGTTCCGAATCACTATGCCATATTCATTCATCTTGTTGCGATAGACCCATTTAGTCCCAATGACATTCTTGTCTGCTGGCCTCGAAACAATCTCCCATGTCTGGTTCTTCTCAATCTGATCAAGCTCTTCGTTCATGGCCTGAACCCAGTTTTCATCTTCATCTGCATCAGAAAAACATTTTGGCTCCACTTGAGACAAAAACGATGCTTGCTGTGATGATTTCATTCTTCGAGTCTGAACTGGAGCTGTTTGATCACCAATGATATTCTGCCTATCAATTTCAGCTCGACTCTTTGGCTTTCTCGCAGACACCGACTTGACACTTTCCACTTCATCATCAGTATCTTCTTCTGAGTCAGCTTCTGCCACTTCTTCTCCCCCTGGGTTGCTTACCTCATCATCACTTTCATCCAGGAACTGTTCACTGGATCGTTGAGTATTCTGCTCATTTTCAACTATAGTGACATCATTGCTTTCAATGATTTTTCCCAGCCTTTTGTTGAAACATTTATACGCTTTGCTTTTCTCGGAATAGTCAAGGAATATCCCTTCATCTCCTCGTGACTCAAACTTCCTATGATGTTCTTTGTTGAGAATGAAACACTTACTTCCAAAGATTCGAAAGTACTTCAACGTTGGATTCTTTCCGTACCACAGTTCATATGGAGTCTTCCCTTGCTTCGGACATAACAGGGACCTGTTTGAAACATAGACCGATGTCAAAACTGCTTCCTTCCAAAATTTCTCTGGCAGGTCCTTATCAATAAGCATTGTTCTGGCCATGTTGTTGATGATCCGATTTCTCCTTTCAACTACTCCATTCTGTTGGGGAGTTCTTACTGATGAAACTTGATGCCTTATCCCATGTTTCTTGAGATAGTTTTCAACCTGACTGTTTGTAAATTCCGTACCGTTATCAGTACGAAACTTCAGAATTTTCTGCCCAAGCATCTTTTCTGATTCCCTCCTGTACTGCTTTATGCAACTGAACACCTCTGTCTTATGGGTTATGATGAATACCCAGGCCATTCTGCTATAGTCATCAATGAAAAGAACATAGTACCTTTGCCCATTTATAGCTGATGGTGAGATAGGTCCACATACATCAGTATGCACCAATTCAAGTAATCTAGTTGATTTCTGTTCCTTTGGCCTGTATGTCTTTCTGATGATTTTCCCTTGTTGACAAGCATCACACATATGAGTGCGATCATGTGATAGTTTGGGAAGGTCTCTAGCAGCATCACATTTAACGAGATCCTCCATAGATGGTTGGCATAGATGACCAAGTCGCTTATGCCACAGCTGGTTTTCTTCCTCTCTGGATAAAAGACAAGTATCTTCTTCCCCACCTACAAGATAGAGATTTCCCTTTGACCTTTTTCCCTGCAGAACAGCTGCTCCATCTTTTCCTTTCACAACACACATCTTCTTGGTAAATTGGATAGAGTGACCAGAGTCACATAGTTGACTGACACTGAGTAGGTTATGACTGAGACCCTCTACTACCAAGACATCAGCACGTCTCATCTCTTTGCCCCCAAACTTGGCTTTCCTTGAGCCAACAATCTTCAGGCCTTCATCATTTCCAAATTTGACAACTCCTTCTTTGTCATATTTGATGCCTGTAACAAGATCCTTATTACCCGTCATGTGGGATGTGCAACCACTATCAAGGATCCAAACACCAGATCGATCTGATGCTTTAAGGGCAATATCCGCCACCACAACCTTCTCATTTTTCTTCTTCTTGGTCTATACTTTTTCTTTCACACTCGGCATGGATTGAGGCTTCTGTTCTTTCTCAGAGTATGATGGACCACCCTCATCTTGCAGAGCTGCAAATCTGTTCTGAACTTTTAACTCACTTGTTGGTTTATTGATCTGCTGCTTGCGATCATTTTGATTATGCTTTGACACATTTCTCTAAATGGTTGAAGTGCAATACCTAGCCATGTGTCCAAATCCTCCTCACCAAAAACAGTGTCCTTCAAAATGTGTTCTGGAAAACCGTTCTCTGTTTGGCTTCCATCTCTGTTCATGTTCCCTTCTGTATCTCTTGGATATGGAACACACATACTGTGAATGTCCCATTTTCCCACAGCAATAACACCTGATATAGGATGCATTCTCTCGTGATATTTCACCACTATGATTTCCCCTTTGGGATCTCTGAATATTATGATTCTGTTTTGTGCCCAAATCAACCTTCACTTTCGGGATGAGTGCTTGCGGTCTGACTGCAATTGTCGCAAATTTTTGTTCTTGACTAAGCCCAGAAACAACCTTAACATCTGAGCTCAATTGCTGCTTCTTCCCTACTGAACTACTAGGCTCCGCTTTCATCTTCTCTGTCTTCTGAATGGCCTGCTTTTCGAATATCACATTGGGGGTCAAGAGTTTATCTTGATCCTTAAGTTTTTGTCGCAGACTGACCACTTCTTCTTCAAGCTCTTTGATACATCTAACCTGCTCCTTTCCTGTGTTAGTCAAACAATCAATTTCCTTCTTTTGTTCCTCAATTTTAAGCTTATACTCAACAATATTTTCTGAGCTCTCTGGTGTTGAGGATTTTAGTCTTTCAATTTCTTCTAACAGCTCAGACTTTTCTTCATCCTGTTGTTTCATATAGAGTTTGGCATCACGAACCACTTTATTGGCTTTCTTCGTTTTGGCTCTCCAAACATCTATCTCCTCAAGAGCTGCTTCCAATTCGGCTTCCATATCAATTCTCCCTTCAATTTCTTCTTCTTCTTTAGCATCAGCTTCTTCTCCCTTTTGAGAACTACCAACAATTGCCACCAAGGAATTTACCCCACGATCTCTACAATTTTCTATTTCCTCAACTTCTTCATCCTCAGACTCATCTAAACTTTCAAATTCTTGTGAAAGAAGATTCTTTTTCTTGAAGAAATTTCTCTTGAATTTTTTCTTCCCTTTTACAAAAGCTGAAGTATTCTTTTTGGGAATTTCAACGTCATCATCATCATCATCATATTGAAACTTCTTGGGGCATCTTGCCGCAAGATGACCAACCTCTCCACATCTAAAGCATGCTAGTGGAAGTTTACCTTTAAACTTTCCTCTTCCTCTTTGTAGATTTGAAGAAAGGAATTACATCACCTCATCTGTCTCTTCTTCTTCATTAGAATCTTCAATGGTGAGCTTCTTCATGGCCTTAAATGCCACCTCTTTAGACTTCCCCTTTTCCACAGCCTCATTATCATCGTTCCTCATTTCATATGCAACCAAGGTACTATGAAAATTGTCCAATGTCAGCTCTTTTGGATCTTTATCTTCTAGTACTGAGACTTTCGGATTGAACCGAGGTGGAAGTTTCCTCAAGATGCGCTTTACAATCTTTATGTCTTCAATGACTTCTCCAAGACCTCGCATATCTTCCACAACAATGTTTACCCTGTCAAAGAATGCGTCAACAGACTCATTCGGGTTCATTTTCAGATCTTCATATTTGTTCCACAACACCTGCAGCTTTGCCTCTCTGACTTTTGTGTCCCCTTCATATATATTCAAAAGATTTTCCCACATGGAATGTGACGTTTTGCATGACATCACCTTTGTGTAGATGGGATTGGAAAGGGCTCCCCCTAAGGCATTGATTGCTTTGGAATCAGCATCCAACTCTCTATGCTCAGCTTCTGATAAAGCACCACTATTAATATCAGCTGTGATACCATGCATAGCTGCTGAAAACACATCCATTCCCAAGGATAGGAAATAGTGTTGCATCCGATTCTTCCATATCTGAAAATTATATCCGTCGAAGATCGGAATCCCTTTATGATTGGTTACCTCCATTGAGAGAAGAACAAATTTCAACCTTTCGCTCTGATACCACTTGTTAGGTCCACTAGGCTGGATACCCTGAGAGGGGGGGGGGTGAATCAGGGTATGGCTAATTAAAAATTAATGCCCGTTCTGATCTTGTTTCGCTGTTAAGCAAAACACTCTTCTCTCTTTTTCCTGCTGCACGATATAAACAGAAAGTAAAGCAAGCACAGGACACAACAATTTTACTTGGTTCACCGCTAAGGGCTACGTCCAAGGAGCATACGCCGACAGGTTGCCGGTCGTACCAAATTCCACTAATCTTCACTAGCTGTGGATTACAAGGTTCGGGCTAGATCACTTCTATGCCCAGGCTCACTGCCTTTACAATGTTTAGGGTCAGCTCACTGCTTTCCCAAGGGTCACTCCCTGTCTCTCTCTCTCTGGATCATTGCCAGTGGAGAGGATCACCTTCTTCCTCTTCCTAAGCTCACTGCTCATGGAAGGAATCCACTCACAGTTTATAGACCTGTAGGTCTCTTCATTTGCATGAATGAATGCATCTTCTCTTGTATGTAGATGCTCTGTTGAAGTACAACTTTCACCCGTAGATGAATATCTCTTTGCACCGAAGGTATCGGGCAAACTTCCAGCTTCCACGCAGTCTGAAAAACACTGCAGGAACAAACCTTACTTGGCGTGCAAGTCAACCTCGGCGCGCAAGTATCGGCGCGCAAGTCACAACGGGCGCGCAAGTCCTCCTCAAACACTTGCGCGACTCAAACTTCCTCAACTCCAAACTTGCGAGACTCTCTTACTTTTATGCCCAAACCAATATTGGCGCGCAACTACCAACCGGCACGCAACTTCTAACACCGGCGCACAACTTCAACCTCTGGCGTGCAAGTCCCACCTGCGCGACCACACACACCACTTGCGCGACCACCACACCTGCGCGACAGGAGATCTCGTATGAACTCCGGTGGAAAATGAGGAGGGGTGGTCCAGTATTTATAGCCAAATTGACCACCCTGTGTGACGGCGTGCAAGTTACCTGCGCGACCCAGTCGCGGCACGCAAGTCTTCTCTCCTTTCAGACACTTGCGCGACCAACTCCCAAACTTGCGCGAACCTACTTCCTTTGCCATATTTTGATCTTTTGGTCTTGAAAAACATATGGCGCACAAGTTTCCTATACTCCAAGTCCACGGCGCGCAAGTCCCTTTGCCAAAAACACTTTTCTTCATTTGCCGATTTTCAGGCCCAAAAATTTGGCAAACACTGGAAAACGGCGCCACCTTGTATCTGTTCTTTTGTACCGCCTCCAGATCATCCATTCCTTTTATCGAAGTTCTTGAATCAAACATGGATCGTTGACCTCATCTCTTGAACTTGACATTCCACCATGAAATCCTCTTTGTCAACAAATTTGTATGTCATTGTTTTGCTTTGTCAACAATTACAACTCAGATGTCCACTTTGTCAACAAACACAATCACCTCAAAAATGCTTCAATGAAACCTTAAGGGATTTTTTCCCAACATAAATTCATGGAATAATGTTGTTCCCACACTCAAGACACTTATTTGGAAATATATTAGGGTAGGATTATGATATAATTTCTTTATTTTATTAAAAAACAAAATAATGAGACATTACCTTACTCTTTATTATCCCCAACAGAGTGAATTTATAGTAGATGACTCTCAAATGAAGTTTGTATCAATTCTTGTTGGAAAGGATCATAGAGGCTTTGAAAAAATTATTATGAAGTTTTATCTCAATGATGTTGAAGGGAAAATAAACTTTCACCCACCGAATATGTATGCACAACTGATAACAAAAGAAGCATGGGACATATTTATTGGTCGTCATGAGGAGACATCTTTTGACGTACATTATGACTGGTAATATATTTTTTAAAATAAATGTATTAATCACTTTGATTAAGAGTTTTTAATTTATTAAATAACAATTGAGTGATGAAAATAGGAAATGGGTAGCAAAACCAATGTACCTCTACTGGAAAGCAAGGATGAGGTATGCTTCACTTGAAAAAATGGTACATATTTTAAATCTACTATAATACTTTTATGTGACATGAAGGAAAACATAATTATATTCCTATTTTTATATGAATATTAATGAATATAAATACAAATACACTTCCATCCCACATCATGTGCTATGGAAGGAGGCATGTGTAAATAAACAAGGGATACTAATAGATTAAAACACACAAAAAGTGTGAGAAGAATGTGTAAGTATGACATAATAAAAATTTGGTTTTCTTTAAATAATTATTATATAATAATGATTACTTATTTTTATATATATTTATCTGACTTAGACACAAGAATCATCATCATCTATACCAGATGAACAATTACTATCAGTGGCCTTGAAGTGGCTAGAACAGTATGGCCATGTTAGATGTATGGGTTTTGGGGTGACACCCAAAACATATTTTGAGAAAATAAATCAACATGGGGATAAAGATAAGAAAATGAAAGAGTTACATACATGATTATATTCTCTTGAAGAAAAATTTAATTAACAGTCATAGTTGCTAGAAAATGTTATGGTAAGGAATCAAAGAGAAAAAAAAATACAAGAACAACCAATACGTGAAGATCCCCCACCCCCACCAACTTTTAGGTGAGCCATTCCCATAAATTAGTTATCTTATACTGGGTAATCAATATTCTCATAATTGTTTCTGTGAAATTAAAATTACATAGAAATTAATACCTTTCCTATACCAATATTATATAGGGTGAAAATGATTGTGATTTATATATATCAAAACCCACCCATCACCCTGTTGAGAGGGATATCATGTTCTGTATCCAAGAATATATTATACATAATAGAAAAATTATAATAGATCATGTGAGAGTGGGGATTAACATAGCTCATGAGATGAGCATCGAGCTACCTGTTCTACTTAATGATGTTGATATTCATGAAATCACCGCCACTATAAGAAAATGATAGCCCAAAACATCCACTACTTCAAGAGTCATGTTAGAAAATTGGCGAGTAATCAGCTTCACTCTCCTATGTCTGATCTTATCCAACTCCGCCAAGGTTTCCCTTTCACCCAAAAAGAAAAACCTCATTCCATCACTATGGACACACCATATCATCTGCCTAAAGAAGTCAATCTGGGCATGAATTTTGGATAGCTAGTCTATACCTAATAGGAAATAGTAAGGCCTAATTGCTTCTATGAATATATACCATAAACAATATCACCTCCAAGTGTTAGGTTTCACTATCGGCACAAGTGTTTAATAATTGATTCACCATCTGTCAGAGTCTCCAGCTGTAAGGATCAAGCCAATGGATCAAACAAAATCTCTAAGTATCAAACCAGATAAGTGGAAATGAAGGAATAAATAACAACCATGTCTATCAATACTGCATCTAAAGTAGAAAATACATATATTTTACCTCGTATCATGCATAGAGCCTTGGGGTTATAGGCCTCCATAGTCTACAGCAAGCCTCATCCCTATCCACCAACTCCCTAAGCCTGGAATAGACTATCTGGGGGTGGTGGTGGTAATAGGTCGAACCTAAGACCACCTCCTACTACCCTGCCGACCCCTCTTCCATGTATGCTTCCCTACAAACCAACCTGCTCCTACCTATTCCACTACCTCAATGGTCCCTCAACTGTCTCACGATCAGCTATAAAACAAGTCGAACAATCTCAAGCTAGATGTCCCCGACCATCATAGGAGAAACACTACCTCTCCCTATGCTGATTTGAGCCATCCTTAGAGCCATGAACCACTATCTCTGAGTTCTTGGATCACCTTCTAAATCATATGACATGATTGGATCCCTGTGACTACTATCGGCTACCTGCTATTGAGGTCTCAGCTACTAGGTTCCCACTACTAGCTCCCACTACTGGTGTATTCTCTTCCAGAAATCTATCCACCAATAAGGCTCACTCAAGAACTCCAACATAGGTGGGAATGAAAAGAAATACCACCAACACCCTGATGTCCCAGAACAAGCCCTAATAAAAGGTCTGAGATCTGAAGAACTAATCTCGCACCATATATAAGGAGTAATGTGAGAGATAAATAAACCTCAATGAGTACTCTTACATGGTCATACCGACCTTCTGCATATGCAGAAGCTCTTGTATGCGTATTGATCAAAATGTGTCTGTATAGAACTCCTCCTTGAAGAGATTCTCAATTTATTTCCAGGAGAGAGATGCCTCATAGCGTGACTGATTCACCAAGCTCCACTATCGCACAACAGACCCCCGCAGAAGGTTTGCTGTGAGTACTACCATCTAGTTTGCAGGTGTTCTCATAAGGTGAAAAACACAAGTGACTACCTCTAGCTATTCCTCAGCCACCTGGGGGGTCTGGATCACCCTGAAACTTGGGAGGTCGGTCCCTCTAAAACTCATGCAACACACTCAACCTACAAGCATCCTAAACTGTCCCTTACAACGCTAAATGAGGATCAACGGGTGGTGGTATAGCTGGAAAACCACCTGAAGGTTCTATCTACATTAAAAAAACCTATACCAATGTCTTTTCACTAGGTAAATCATCCTCATGATCATACAATGGACTACTAGATGGTTGTCTATGTGGAGGCATCCTAAAATAAAACAAGATGTACCATAGTCAAAAGAGTATATCTGGGGAGACAATTCAAGGAAATGTAAAACACAACCATTCCTATATGATTAATATACCAAAAATTTACCTTGAAACCAATGTTTACATGTATTAAGTTTAAAGGTATGTGATCAGAGTCTTGGTGTATGGATACATCTGCAGCCACACCAACACTAGAATCCCTGGCCTAAAATCAAAACTTGAAACACTAAAAATGGTTTCCCCAAACTAGTCTCACCGAATTCATTCCTAAGGTAGAACCGACTATCTACAATAACACTCTTTAATGACCTGAAATATTGAGGTCTGACCCGTGACTACCCCAATCTTGCCTCCAATAGGGCATGGGATGACGACCGACGCTGAGTAGGCATATCCCACAAATTGGAGGAATTATCCTAAAATACCTATATACCCACACATCTCCAATCCCATATAATGATGAAATGTAAAAAAACTATAATAATGCATGAATAAATCTAATATCCCAAAAGAGATCATAAAAATAAAGTACTAAAAGTGAAAAAAGGGTCCAAATACAAGCCCAACCAAAACTGTAAATAGCCCAACCTACTACAAGGGTGAGGACTAAGTCAAATTCAAGATCCTGATAAATCACATTAGTCTATAAAGATATATCTATACTCTACCCATTCCCTATCCTCCCAAGACACCGTTAAAGGGGTCATCATCTACATAAGACACAACACATGTGGGAAAATCCCATGCAGGGGTGAGTATAATAATACTCAGTTGGGAACCCCGAAAAAACTAAACAAGAAACACCAAGTATATTCAGATAAATAAAATATATGGAAATAAATGTTTAATAGAAACACCCAAATATACTCAAGAAAGACACCACACCACTAGGAGGTCATAACTAACTTCCATCCATAAGATTATGCTTAAATCAATGCTTGTTCTGGGAGAACCCACTCCAAAAACCATGATTTTATTGGAGACACTCGATGAAGTGGTATAGATCATTTGGACCCCCCCAATAAAATCTCACTGGTCTAAGAATATCCTAATACATAGATATGGGGTCACACCTAGAACCACTAGGGGACACCATGAACCCAATTTGAATCAACCAGCTACATAGGGGATCATATGTGAATGATTCCACCAACCCTACTAATACAGACTTCTAGATGGAGGATCAATGTCTTACTCAGGGAGTTCATGCCGATTTAACAAATCCCACCTAGGGAACAAAGGATGATAGAGGATCTCACTCCAGTCTCATGGAGGGACACCAAAACTCTATTTGAGACTCAACCTATAGAGGGGATCACAATCCCGTGATGTGGATGTAATGCCATGCTGTACCCTTGAGGGAAATGACCAAGGGAAAAAAATCAACCTATATAGTTATAAACTAAGAAAATGAAGAGCTATAAACACTATTTAAGGGAGTACATGGTGTGTACCAAAGGGTGAATGATGTGTCCAACTATCCCAAGTCTGCCCATGTGGAGAAGCCTCACATAACATGTAGTCTTCACATACATGATGTATAAAAGGAGTACATGAAGTATAGAGACACATGGTATCCTTACTGTGTTGCCTCTCTGTGTTCATGTATGGTGGCCCTATCTGTGTACCGACCTGTGTACACCATGCAATGTTCGTGTACAAGTACACGATGTGCCACTTGGTCATGTGCCTTTTCCCATGTCCATGTACTTCCTAAAGTACACACCAAGACAAGAAAAGGGTTCACACACCATGAAATAGAGTTAGAATCCATGTGATCCTTATCTTCATCATGAAACCCTAGCCACTACTGAATGGGCCCCACACAGTGTGTAATACTGAGTTACACACCTTATTGCTCAGGATTTTCTAGAAACCCGCACCTGGTTCTCTTGTTTCATGGATTTTACACCTACACTATCAATCTCACCCAAGAACACTATATTTTGGGTTAAATGACCTCACCCTCATCCATTCGCTAGATTCCAAACACCAAACAGATCATAAGAACATCTGCCGCCAACTGCATCGCCGTACGCTACCTGAGAAATGAAGAACCTTAAAATCAGTTATGATATTCCCCAATCTAGCCACCACCATTATCTATCTTTAATCTGAAACCTCCATCATGTTCCTAACCTAAAGTTTTGATCCGTTTTACTGAAGAACAGTTTCATAATGATTAGAAACTGAGTATTTGTCGAACCATTTGCCAAAAGAAATAAAAATGATGGTCGAATGAAGAAATTAAGGGAGAAATCCATAAACCATAAATTGTGAGGAATGAAACTAAAACATTTTTTATTTTTCATTGATCTATTTTCATAGAAGAGGATGAACTAAGAGGATAAAAAAAGAAAAAAACAATTCTATCAAAATAAATCCACCGATGATGCATGTATTAATTCTGTTCATGGAATTGATATAAGTTCATCTAGGATTAAGAAACAGGATGGAAATAAAAAATTAAAACAAACTACCTAGATTTTTGATCGATATTTGATGAAGAACATGTGAATTTACATCATTAATGAGATCCTCCAATTCCATTGGCACAACAATCCACGATCCGGTCCTGATCTATCGTTGTTTTCCAAGAAAATCTATTCAACAGTAATATGAGATATCCAGGGTTTGAGTGTCCAACCATGAGGAATTTATGTAACCATATATTTAAAGAAGAAATGTATTGATATGTTAAACCAAAAAAAAAATAAATTATTTCATTTATTTCATTTAATTACGCCTGTGATGACTTTTACACAAATTCCCCATGCTGAAAAAGGTTACATCACACCTAGGGTAACACCCACATTCTAAAATCAATGGTGCTCTCATATTTCTGATTTGAGCCCCTATTTGGGAGTTATTTCCACTTTTTCAGGAAATATGTATGTGTGTGTTATTTAATATATTTAATATATTTCAAACATTTATTCTGGGAACACCTGGTCTCGAAATCACACATAGTCTCAGTGCCTGGTCTCTAAATTAATCCATATAATATCCAAAAATAATACACAGAAAATATGATGCATTAAAGGTTTGATTATATAATGATAAATCACCTTATAAATAGGTGTCCCTATTCTGCTTAGATTTATCATTATAGTTACCACCTATTACCATGTAGAAAAATATACTTCCTAATAATATCCCTTTCTTCTACTATTACTCAATTAACAATATCTATATAATCATTAATACCGATCAAAAATATATTTGAATTAATTTCTGGTCACATTCTAGACTCAAAGATGCATAACTTTAGGGACACACTAATAGATAATTCTAGAAAAAAATGAACTAAGTTTATAAAATTAGCTTCATAATCAATCATTGATAGATTTTATTCCTTAATACTGAATAAATATATTGTTTTTTCTACCTTGAAGGTGTGAGGATAGAATTATTTATTAAAAAAACTTTCAAATACTTCCTATATAATGCATTGCTTAACTTTTTCTTGAACATATAAATCTCACCCTTAGCGTGAAATATCCTATAGTATGTATACTACTAACCTGACCTTTAAATCATCCAGTGATCTAAGAAAATAAAAATTCAGGTTCACTTTGTTAAGTTACACTTCTTTAATTTGATGTTTTGACTCCCCCCAAAAGATTTGGTGGATTATATTTCTAAAACTACATAAAATGATCCTCTTGAAATGATTAATCATTTTGATTCCCCTTATCAATATCTTAAAAAGGTTGAACAATTCTCTAAACAAGCTATTGGTAGATTGATGGTTCAGGTGAAACCGCATTATATGCTTCCTCCTATGGTAGGTTTCTAGGTCTCCTAACCAGTGATTTTTCTCTCTAGATAGAAAAAAACCATTTAATCATTACTCACTTAAAAATAAAGGATTAAAAATATTCTCTATAATCAAAATCAATTATCATTCTAACCAATTTCCATGATTCTTCAAATATAATATGTGCAATGTAGTGTAAATAAATAAGGTAGAATAATAGTTTAAAACACAAAAATAGACATGAAACAACAAAATAATCATGCTCCTCTATTTATATTCATATTGATGAATCAAAATAAAAATACACTTCCATCCCACATCATGTGCTATATAAGGAGGCACATGTAAATAAAGAAGAGATAATAATAGATGAAAACGCATAAAAAGTGTGGGAAAAATGTGTATGCATGACATAATAAAAATTGTTTTTTCTTTAAATTACTATTACATAATAATGCTTACTTATTTTTCTATATATTTAATCCGAATTAGAAAAAATAATCATCATCAACTATACCTGATGAAAAATTACTATTAGTGGCCTTAAAGTGGCCAGAACAATATGGTCATGTCAGAGGTATGGGTTTTGGGGTGAGACCCCGAACATATTTTGAGAAAAGAAATGAACAGAGGGATAGAGAAAAGAAAATGAAAGAGTTATATGCCTGATTATATGCTATTGAATAAAAATTCAATTGGAAGTTAAAGTTTCTAGAAAATGTTATGGGAAGGAATCAAAGACAAGAAACAACACAAGAACAACCACTACGAGAAGATCCCCCCACCCCCAACAGCTTTAAGGTGAGACATTCCCCTCAAAGAGATGTCTTAGAATAGGTAATCAATATTATCACAATTGTTTATATTAAATGTGAATTAGGCATAAACTGATACCATTCCTATACTGATATTTTATAAGGTGAAGATGATTATGATTTATATCTATTAACACCCACCCATTGACTTTTGAAAGGTCTACCATGTTCAATATCCAAGAAGATATTCTAAACAATAAAAAAATTCTAATAGGTCATGTGAGAGTGGGGATTAACATAGCTCATGAGCCAAGTGATAATATACTTGTTCCACTTGATGAAGCAAATATTCATGCGATCGAGAAATCTATTAGAGCATTCATAGCATGACTGTTATATCTTGTAAAAAAACATTTCGATAAGGAGGTATTAATTTCCAATTTATTTTTCATGGAAAACATTTAACAATTAATAAAAAAAGGTCTGAATTGATGAATGTTATTATAAAAAGAAAATGGTAGGGGGTGAAATGGAAGGTCAAATAAAAATGATATGAAGGATAAAACAACCAATTGAAAAGATCTTTACAATGTAACTTTACCCTACTCATTCAGCTTCCTCATTTACTAACATTAATTTTTCATGTAGATAAAAAGTTACAAAGTGGTTGTAATGTCATAGTTGATTTTGAAGAAAAAATGTATGGAGATGACATTACAGACTATATTTATCTTGATATTGTCAATGAAATACTCAAGTATTAATGGAAAGGAGTTTCCTGACCCGACCCAATAGGGCCTGGACCGTGAGTACATGAAGGCCACATCCAATTGGCCAGGATTTGGTGACCAGCACCAAGTAGGCATATCGCTCACATGGGAGGACTTAGCCTAATGTACCTGTACACACACACACACACATCTACAAGCCCATACAATGCCAAAATGTAAAAATAACTGATAAAACATGCATGCATACATATAAAATCCCACCATTAATGTATGAAAATACATACTAGAAAGCGAAAGGGACAAATAAAATCCCACCACAAAGAAATTAAAAACAAGTCCAACCTATAAGATGGTCTAGGAATGCTATCAAGGTGACCTTAAAAACACTCCTTGGTCTTTTTGGCTCACTACAATTAACCTGGTCCTAGTCCCTCTAGAACGCTGTTAAAAGGTTGATCATCTACATAAGACATGACATGTATGGGAAAAGACCATGAAGGAGTGAGTATAACAATACCCATTAGGACACCCTAAAATCACTAATCAGATAACATTATGAATAATAGTCAGCTCATCGTAGGTAAATTTCAAAAAATATATAATAATAATATCCAAATATAAATGAAAAAGATACATAGTCTCAAGGTAAGTCACAACCATAATTCCATCCTAGGATTCTTGCTTAAAAGTTCCACATAACACTCATCCAAGAGAACACACTCCATGAGTCAAAATAACAATAATGGCATCCATCTGAGATGTCATGATCGTTGGTTCTCACCATAATAAGTACAATTTGTAAGTATGAAGTGAACAATATACAAAAGGGGATCACACCCAAGGCCATGGGGTATAACAACAACCAAATCTGGATTAACCCACTAAGTAGAGGATTGAAACCCAAATAGTGTTGGTCATGATGATACTAAGAACTCCACCTAGGCCAAAGATAATGATAGAGGATCTCTCTCCAAGCCTCATGGAAGGATTCAAACAACTCTATCTAAGAATGAAGTTCCTATGAAGGGATCACCATCCTATATATATGATGTGATTTCATACTAAACCACCAGGGAATGAATCAAGGAAACACACCCTAACAAAACTTTTCTAAGATGAAGATGACAAGGTATCCAAGCCTTCTTTGAATGAGTACATGGCATGAACTAGCAGTATACAATGTGTCCCTTTGGCACTAGGTCTTTCCTATGTATCACTAACCATTCTCGTGTATCACAATACATGACCGTGTTCATGTCTAGATGGTCATTTCTATGTCTATATAGTCGTTTCTGTGTCCATGTATCTCTTTGGGTACACTCTGAGCCTCCAGGTAAGGGTGACATGCCATGTGATAGGGGTCACACACCATGTGATACTTAACTCTCTGCAAAACCCTAGCACCACATCCAGGGCCCCATACATGATGTGTGTTCCCGTGTTACATGCTGTGTAGTGAAAAATTTCTAGAAACCCATGGATCTTCCTTTTGTGTTGTTTTTTTCTCCTTTGACCTCTGATCTAGATATAAATCACACCCGAGAGTATGAATCTAGTCCGACCAAGCCTTTTCGTTACCCCTTGTTGGAATCTATCCACTAAATCATATGATAAATCCCTCTGTTGCATCTCCCAGTAGTAACACATCAAAACCCACATGAATAACTCTAATATGATCCTAATCCATCATTATAGCTTGATCCCATCATCAATATGAACTCAGATCCATGATAACAATCTACTGCCCCAAGAAATAGGTGTGAAACAATTGTTTATCTGGTATTTTGATCAAACCATCGGTAAAAAAACACCAGTGATGAACACATGAAGAATGGTGAGATAAATCCAAGAAACTTGAAAAAGAGGAATGAACCTCAATCGTGTTCAGTTGGTCTCAATCTATTGAATTTAGAACAATGAATGGAGACCCAAATTAAATAAATAATTTCTCCCAATAATCCCAGTAGATAATCCCGTACCCATAATACGAACGATCCATTAATCAATACATTGGTCGATTGATTCACATTATTCATAGGAATAAATCAATGGAAATAGATCCATATAAAGAAACATCCTACCTAGATTTGGATCAATTTCTAGAAAATAATGACCACAAGTTGCGGTCATTGGAAAAATCCTTGAGTTCGGTCACACACCAATCATCAATCCATGACCTAGTCATCATTCTATCACAAAAGCTCCTCCAACTCCCTCTATCAAATATCTAGGTTTATGTGGATAAACATAGGATTTTTCCATAGTAGCGTACACTAGTGAAAAAACACAATTTAATGTCAGTTTTTTTATTTTTGACATTGGTTTTTAACCTACGTCTATAAAGGCAATGTAAATAATATTATTTTCGGCATCGATTTTCTAAAAACCGATGCATAAAATAATTTTCTTTAAGGGTTTCAGTGTCAGTTTATTAAATAAACCAATGACGATAAGCGATTTTCAGCATCGGTTTTACCTAAAACCAATGTCGAAAATCAATAAGGATCGGGTTTAGGGCATCAGTTTTATCCAAAACCGATGCCATAAATCTGTTTTTTTAAAATATCAGCATCAGTTTTTAAAATAACCGATGTCGTAATTTTTTTTAAAAAAAATCAAAAAAAATACAATTACAATAAAATTGAAACCCCTGTAAAAAACACAATATACGACAATAAAATAGTTTTTATCATTCAATAAAAATATATAACTTACATAGTTTTATCTAGTTAATCAAAAAATTATCTACACATTTGTTTTATAAAGTAGAATTAAAATACACGTACCTAGAATCAATGACTTCTTTCAAAAAGTTTGTAACCTTTGCAAGTCCCACAACTCCATCATTTTTAGTTCTCGCACCACCCAAATATTCTTTGATATCAAAGACAATACATTTTATCATTTTGGCATGGAGTTGTAGCAGGTATGACATGGGTTCATCTCAACTTGGAAAATACATAGCCTTTTTGCACACAGTTGATTGATTATTTATTCTTTCATATACCAAGCATAAACAAAAAAACCTACACTGATGGTTACAATTTTTTTTATAGAAAATTCAGAATATTAAACTTTCAAAATAAATTAGAATTAAAATAAATGTACCTGAAATTTATGGAATGCTCATTGTTGGTTATTGTTGAATCATTCATTTGATTATTAGTAGGTTCAAACACATAATATTTCAAAAGAGTTAGTTTTTTGAACCCATATGTAATATTATTTATAAATATTAGAATATACATACCTCAAATCCTAATTATACTTAAAAAATAGTTCACAAAAATAGATTGAATATGAGTCATATCAAATTGAGAATAATACTGTGAATCATTGAATGCCTACAATAACATTGAATTATATGAGATAAAAAAATAGAATAATATGGCAGAAAATATAAAAAAATTAATATAACTAACATTATTAAATTCAGTAGTTTCCCTAGTTGTGATTATCTCATACATGAATCGTAGAATATAATAACCACATTCAACATGTCCTTTTTGACAATAACACTATAGTTATAAAACATTAAACTGATAATAAAAATTAATATATAACAAAAAATCAAAACAAATTCTAATATAAAAACTAATTACCTGTACTTCCACACATTTGATTTTATTCAGTGTCTTTATCGATTTGTATTCCTTATTAATTTCTTTCCATGAAATGTATTTTCATATATACGAACTAATAATACATATCTAAACAATGATAATAAAATATAATGAGCTTATAAAAAACAAAAAAAAAACACACCTTTCTAATAAGGTGGAAAATCTTTTACGAACATTCCATAATAAAGATAAAAACCAATATACGGTGCATTCACTTGGAAACAATATGCCTAACATCCAATGACCCCTATAATAAAAAAAGTTCAAAATAATGACATTATAATGATAATTAGTTCATAATTATGTTTATGTTATTACTTATCAAGAAATGGCATAAACCAGCACTGAATCTTCGTATCTGATAATCTCTCACACATATATGTAAGTATGTCAGGATTCTTCACATGTATCACTTCTATGGAAATGAATTATAGATCTATAAAACTATAAATGTATGTACTTTAATTTTGTAGAAGAAGCATGTGTAGATACCTAATTTAAAAATAAAATATAGTTAGTCAATTTAAAATCATCTTTTATTAAATAAATACAAATTCAAATGTTAATTTACTTACATGGTAAACAACTGCACCACATTCAGTCTGAGCTCTTCAAAATCTACTAGATGCATGATATCTTATTTAAGTAATCTCAATGGATATTATCTTCTGCATATATCAGTCTTCATTTGAAACTCATAGATATAATTCAACGAATAAGATGCCCGAGATAATATTTGTATCCCATAAGAAATATCACAAGTATCTACAGTCGATTGTTCATGAACATTTTGTTTCATTTGTGCAACTTCTTTTTATTTCAGATAATCCTTTATAAGTTAAATTTCAGAAAAAATTATAATTAATTTTGAATCATTTTTAATTAATATTTAAAAAAACACATACCTCATATGAAATTTAACTAAGAAAACCAGTTGTCCAAAGTAAAAAATGACCCACACAATCCCAAACTCTCGTGATCTCCGCGGTAGGAAATGGTAGTAGAACATTAGGATCTATAATATTGAGTATTGATACTCTAACCTAAACCATTTGTATAGGATGGTGATGTACATAATCCACCAAAAAATGCATGAGTCTTAACATAACAATATGTATGTGAGAATCTCCGCAAACGAATCACAATATACGTTTTGGACCAAGCGAGGTGGTGGAGAATCAAAGTAAGCAAATGGGGCAGGGTAGTCGGGGTGAGAATGTTTGGAAGGATGATAAATAAAAAAAGTTATATTAGTGTTTATAATTTATAAAATAGAAAAATTTATAAAAAATAAATAATATACCTGGGAAGGCTGCTCTTACGGACAGGGTAGGCAGATGGGGTAGGGTAGTCCGGGTGAGTAGGCTGGGAAGGCTGAAAATGAAAAAGTTATATTAGTGTTCATAATTTATAAAATAGAAAAATTGATGAAAAATAAATAATATACTTGGGAAGGCTACTCATACAGGGCAGGGTAGGCAAATGGGGTGACATAGTTTGGGTGAGCAAGCTGGGAAGGCTGAAAAATAAAAAAGTTATATTAGTGATTATAATTTATAAAATAGAAAAATTGATGAAAAATAAATAATATACCTAAAAAGGCTGCTTATACGGGGCAAGGTAGGAAAATGGGGTAGGGTAGTCCAGGTGATCAGGCTGGGAAGACTAAAAAATAAAAATGTTATATTAGTGTTTATATTTTATAAAATAGAAAAATTGATGACAAATAAATAATATACCGGGGAAGGCTGCGCAGATTGTGACTGTCTTGCTATGTGTTCCAACAAAGCCTTATGCACTACTGCTTGAATTTGATCACCCATAGACTGTTTTATATCTTTCAACTCACTTTTAAGGATTCTATTTCCGGGTCTCTTGATTGCTTACTCTTACCAAAAACCTTTTGAATACTAACACCCACATGATATCCTCTAACACAGTTGGGATGTTCTTCCTTTCCCAAAGTAGTGGCTAGGATTTCCATTGTACCCTCAGGGATAAAAGAGCCCTGTGTCTCCTGCTCCTGAATTTCATCCTAAAATGAAAAATAAAAAAGTTATATCAGTGTTTATAATTTATAAAATAGAAAAATTGATAACAAATAAATAATATATACTTATAATTTTATCAGATACTTGCTTAGCTTCCTCTGTAAGATACTATTCATTTTTCCTTCTTCTTGCTCATTTCCATTTTTCATGGTGAGTGGGAGGAGATGGAGGACCAAATTGGACCTCTTCTAAACCACTACTAGATTGATCTCTTAATGATTTAATTTTTTCATCAATTATTTTCTTCTCAAAATACGAGTACCCTCCATGTGATAAAGTATGAGGGTATACATTTCTCAACTGGATTTCCTGATGAGATCTCCTGGAGGCTTGTTATATAAAAATAAAATACTAAGTAATAAGAAAAATATATAATAAATTTTACAGTATAAAAAATTATCATACCTGAAATTTTTCTTCATTACGACTGTCAAAAAATCAATCCCATGCATCTTCATCTATAAACGGATACTTGAGGCATGGGTTTTCAAACCTTCTCTTTCTAAAAACATAATTTTTTTTTCAATTTTGTTTTAAAATCTCTCCATCAAACTGCCGCTAAAGAGAGATGTATCTTCTTAATTTATTTGGTTTCCTCAAAATTGAATGTAATCTGTAATTGAATAAATTAAATAAGTCATTTAAAATATATAATATTCAAAAAATGAGATAAAAGAAATTAATTAAGATATTTTACTATCATAGCCTCCCAAAGCTATTGCTTTTCTATCCTGTCCACTGACTTCCAATCAGGATATAAAATAATAATCCTGTAATGGCTCTACATCACTATATAACTGAAAAACTAAATTTCATTTGGGCTAATTGCATTATTATTTTCATAAAAAAAGATGTGTACTTTGTCATCATCAAGAGAAAGTGATAGTTTTGGTAAATGTGTAATACCACGTTTACCAACTTGAGAACTTGATTTTGTAGTAGTAATAGGATAAGTCTCCTCCACCGAGGACACATCAGTAGTCCTGCAATTTGTTTTGTAAATTAACAGTTTTATTTCATTAAATAAGTATATTTATGAATATTTAATAATATATAAAAATAGATATACCTCAGTAAATGCTCCTCTCTATCTGTATCTAACATTTCTTATAGAAAGTGTAATGAATTTTTTTGTACTTATATATCATTAGAAAAATGAATATTTAGAAACAAGGAAGACAAAAATAATTAAGTAAAAAAGAGGCATGCATTTGTAAGTTTAAAATAAAATAAAATAAATATTCACCAGAAAAATTAGGAGACTAATTTAGCGTTTTCCCACATTCCTTCATCACGATCATTACTTACTACTTTCATTGTGTCTATATTATACTAATTGTAATCATTTGGAAATTGCATAATAGATGAATAAGGATTATCTAAATCACTAACATCATCATTATCATCCTCATCACCAAAATGGGTTCTTTTTCCTTGAAAAAAAAACTAACCTCTAATCATTTTATGGATCAATGACATAAAATACTTTCTTTTCACGTGTATCTATGATAAATGGTTCCTCATTGCAATTAAATCTTTTCAAATAAACTGATTTAAACCCATATTCATCATGTTTCACACCATTATTACTATCAACCCAATTAAACTTAAAAATAGCGACTCAAAATTTAATATAATCAATTCTCATATGTCTTATAGAACTCCAAAATATGGAATTGATGTAGAAATTGGGTTTTTATCTTTGGAACTCAAAAAATGCACTACTTCAGCAAAAACCATCACACCACTATTCTAAACGGTACTCTTATCATCTGAGTTTTTTGTGTAAAATGTGTATCCATTGATATCAAAACCAGACCATGTGATCAAATTAAGATATGGTCCCCCTACTAACCAGTTCAATTTTTTTGATGCAGATATATCTGGGGTGAATTTCTCTTTAAACCATGAAAAAAATGTCTTCTTATGCTGAATCATCAACCACTTTTCGTTTCTTTTCTGATATCGTAACTTTAATTCATCAATATGTGAGGATATATATGATTAAACCTCATCTGCATGGTTAAAAATGTATAAATGTTCCTAAATCACTTCATCATGTGGAATGACCTTTACCTTTATGCCTCAAACCCCTCTACCTTCACCATCAACCATCATATGTTGAGATAAAGGGTGACCAATATGCTCCACCTCATACAAATAATCAATACATAACTCAATCACCTCTTCTAATACATATTTTTGAACAATAGAGGCCTTTGGTCGATAAGTATTTTTAAAATATCCCTTCAAAATTTTCACTTATCTTTTAAAAGGATAAATCAATCTTAAATAAAAAGGCCCACATATTCTTATCTCATGCACCAAATAAATCAACAAATGAACCATTATATCAAAAAAAAAAGGGTCGGAAATACATTTCTAGTTGAAAAAGAATAATATTTTCTTAATTCCCCAAAACATCTAACAAATTTGGATCAATGACTTTTCTACAAATGGATTTGAAAAAATTACATAACCTGATGATAGTCTTTCTGAAAGTTGTTGGCAATATACCTTGCACTGCTACTGGTAGAAGTTGTTGCATCAACACATGGAAATCATGAAATTTCATACCTATTAATTTACAATCCTTAAATGAAACCAGATTATTCACATTTTAAGAAAAACCACTAGGTAGTTTAATTCCATGAATACATTGATAGAAATTCATCTTTTCAATCTTTGTTAATGTGTGAAAAGCCAAAGAGAAATATGTTCTATTTACTTTCACATTGGGAGATAACTCCAAACGTATTCTCATTAATATCAAGTCCAATCTAGCATTAAATCCATATTTTTTCTTTCCTTTTATGTCTAAAAAAGTTCCAATCAAACCGTAACATATGTTTTTATCAACATGTATAACATCTATGTTATGTTTTATCTCTAAAAATCTTCAGTAAGGTAGTTAGAAAAAATAGACTGCTTCTTCTAGATATTTCTTTGAAGAATAGAAATTATTTTCTTTCCAAATGTCAAATCAATATATTTCACCCTATTATAATATTCGTCAACTGAAAATGGTCAAGGGGGAAGGTTGTATTCTTGTAATCTGTTAAATGGTTTTTTCAATCTACAATAAGGATGATCAATTTGAAAAAATCTTCGATGTCCCATGTACAATGTCTTTCTTCCATTTTTCAATTGATAATATGGAGTCTGTTCTTCAAAAATTGGACATACCTTATGTCCCTTAACACTATATCCAGATAAATTTACATATGGAGGAAATTCATTTATATTGAACATGATCATAGCATGAAAAAGAAAATACTCTTTCTTGTATGCATAAAAAACTTTAACACCTGACTCCCATAATAGATTTAAATCATCAATCAATGGTGAAAGATACAAATCAATATCATTTCTCAGTTGTTTTTTTTCTATAAATAATCAAGCTCATTATAACATAGTTTTTCTTCAAACATAGATGTGGGGAAAAGTTGTTAACTACTAGTAAAACAGGCCATGAACTATGTTGGCTACTAAGGCTTTGATATGGATTCATTCCATCAGTACACAATCAAATTATGATATTTCTAACTTCACTTACAAAATCATAATTGTTTTTTATCAAAACTCTTCCACTATGGTGAATCGGCAGGGTGACATAAGTTACCATCAGAGATGCACTCATCTGAATTCCATATTAACCTTTTTGCATCAATTTAATTTTCAAATAGATGCTTTAAATGAGGAATTATTGGAAGGTACCAAATTTATTTAGCAGGAGTTTTGATTCTAACACCTAAAAATGAATCACAATTGAAATATCATAATTTTATGAAAAAAATATTGGATGATATCAATAGAAAGTACAAAATTGTTTTTTCATGACATTAGATGACATCAACTAAGAATGAATCTGAGTTTACTTTCTCATCTATCTTATAGCGTGATGTTCCACATGTAGGACAACTTGATAAATATTCATTTTCTTTCCTATAGAGTACACAATCATTGGGTAAAGAATGTATCTTTTTATACCCCAATCCCATTGGGCATAATATTTTCTTCGCATCATAATTGGAATCTGGAAGCCTATTTCCTTATGGAAGTAGCTCTTTTAAAATCTCAAGTAAGCAGGATAAACTTTTATTTTTTTCTTTTAAGTTAATTAATCTCAAAACTGCTGATAACACTGTATATTACTGCAACCTTGGAATAATGGTTTCTTAGAATCTGAATACAATCATTCAACAATTACTATTTTTTTGATGGTTTTAACACCTAAATCATGAATTAATTCTTCAATATGATACTCTACCTCTTTATGAATATTGTCATCAACATTGGATGTTTAATTTTCAGTTCTTTAACCATGCCAGATCCAACGTGTATAATTAAAGATAAAACCATAACAAATGAGGTGGTACTTGATTTCTATGGAGTTTAACATTCTCATATTTAAACACTTCACACATGGACATAAAATCAAATCAATGTTTTGAAGATTTCGTTTAACAAATTCCAAGAATTCATCAACTTCTTTTTCATATTCTCTAGTTATTCTTCGTAAATGTATCTAATTATGATCCATTCAATATCTGATATCACAAAATAATTGGTGAATATATTAAAACATACAAACATATATATATATATATATAAATTGTAAAAAAAACACATTTAATAAAAACTATTGATAATCAGATAGAAAACATCAGATATGAAACATATTTACAAATAGTAAACATTTTATTTTTATATTATATACATGTTTTATATTGATATTATAATTAAATTATAATGTCAATCTTATAAAATTTATTAGTTCATTTTACATATTTGTTTCATTATTTCTATGTTTCATGTGTAAAAAGTATTAAAGATTGTATTAATTTAAAGGAAAAAATTAGTTATTATTAGCAATATGAAATAATAATTAGAGTAAATGTTCATATTATAAGTGAAATCAATCCTAATACTACCAAAATTATGACAGAAGAAATTAAATACATAACTAAATTGATATATCTTACAAAACATTTGGGTGATAAAACAATAGAATCATTTGAGGAATAATAAGTGGTTGTGGATCCATTTTATGTTCTAATGAGTATATACATAGATTATTTGGTGAAAATGTGTAATAAAAAAGATCTATGAGTTGTGAGGAAAAATAAAGAGTTTGTGTTATTGAGCTGAGAGTTGTGAACTCACAAAGAATGAAATGAAGAAATTGAAGAGGAAGCCAATCTAAGTTCTATTGGTTAGGATCACTGCTGATGAAATTAGTGTATAATTCTATAAAATGATTCATAAGAACTCGGAAATGATTATAATATCAGAGTTAAACTTAAATATTTTTATTTCTTGATGATCTATAGGCATTCAAAGACATTGTGGTGAGAAATAAGACCTATTATTTGGATGTAGTGATGACCTTAGAATTAGTGGTGAGTAACTTCAATAAGAAGTAGTTTGAGAAAGAACCAGTGGGATTCTAATACAAAGGTGTTGTGGGATGTAGTATTAAGTTTTCATGGGTAATATTATGTATCTTCTTATGAATTATGGAAAATACAGAGTCAAGATAATCCTTGGATACCCATTATAAATGATTAATATATTATCACATAGAATATATGTCTCAATGGTAGTTGAATAGGACAGGGAGTAGGTTTTCTAAATCTAGTCTAAAACATATATAAATAACAAATTTAGATTTTCTATTTATATTTTACATTAAATGTGGTTATTGATTATTGGTTAAAAGATAAAAATATCTATTTATGTCCTAACTGACCATAAAGTTTCAATGGACCAAAGTAGTAGAAAAGATTAAATGCAATTCAATTGGTTTTTGGAATAATTTAGGTAGACCAGATTCATGCCCCCGCCCCTCTCAGGTGTATTTTCTCAATACTATGAGGACTTATAATGTTAGATAAAAATAATGTCAAAACATTATTTAGTCAATTGGTCAAGATAAAAATAATGTTAGATAAAAAAAATTCAACACATTGACTAATAAAATTGGTCAACAACATTGAACAATACATTTATACATAATGTCAGATAAAAATAATGTCAGATAAAAATAATTCAATTGGTTTTTGTTATAATTTAGTCAAGAACATCGACTAATACATTTATACATAATGTCAGATAAAAATTCATAACCTAAAATCACACAATGTCAGATAAAAATAATGTTAGTTAAAAATTCATAACCTAAAATCACACAACTCCAATACATATCAAGAACATTGACTAATCACTCTTAGGGATGACTATTGACCATCTTATAACACATTTGAAATAAATTATAAACTAATAATTGAAGTAAATAAAAATAAAAATTAAATGATAAATAATTTATCTTCAAAATTTAAAAAAAACTTACAAAATTCAGAGCTTAACATGAAAATATATCTCCAATCTGAACTTTGATATGTATAATGCTTTGGAAAATTAAGCACTGTAAGATCTAGAAAAAAATTGATTATAACAAATAAAAATAAAAATAAACAATAAACTAAAATCAAACCATGGTTGAAAGTTGATCAAAATAGATTTCAGAAGAACAAATAATCCATAGATGATCAAAGAAGAGAATATAATGAAGAACACAGACTGAAGATCGTGAAAATGGAAGAAAATTGTCAAAAATAGCCATTAGAGATCACAAATAAGGCTTTGAATTCATCATGAGTCGAGAGGAGCCACTGTGGGTTTCGATTTCAAAGAAAGAATAATATGAGGTTTTCTCGATCCTGACATTTTTTAAATGACTTTCGACGTCAGTTTTTACCAAAACCAATGCTGAAAAAAATTTCAACGTCGGCTTTTGTCAAAACTGATGTCGATAATATATATTTTTTATTTTCGGCATTGTTTTTCTTTAAAACCGACATGGAAAACATTTTTTTTTTGATTTTTGGCATTGGTTTTCACATAATCTGATGCCAAAAAATGTCGTATTTTGGGTTTTTGGTGTCGGTTTTTAGTAAAATTGACGCCAAAAATTTATCTCACAAACCATCATTTCTAGTTTATAAAAAACCGACATTATTAATTTGATGTTAAATCCTATATTTCTACTAGTGTTATATATAACCAAAAACCAGTTTATAGAAATTAATTAAATAAATTAATTAAATAAATTAATTTTTTTAAACATCCACCCACAACCACGCCCAACCCGAACATTCAATGCGTTCCAAGGTTATACCACACCTTGGGTAAAACCCATAATTTGAACTCAATAGAGGCCTCATATTTCTGATATGAGGCATTATTTAGAAGTTATTACACTTTTTTAGGAAAATCGTGCATGTGTGATATTTAATATATTTCAAAAATTAATTTTGGGCACACCAGGCCTCAAAATATCACACCGTCTCATCACCTATCTCCATAAATAATCCATATAATATTAGAAAGTGATACATAGAAAAATAAGAATTGTTAAATTCTCCCTACCTTGTGGATTTACGTCATGAAAATAAAAAAAAGGCTACATAAATAGATGTGGGTATGAGTATGCATCTAGGTCTCTCGCTCCCAAGCACTCTCCTAAAGATTTCCTTATTTCCATAAGAAATTCACTAGGGGAATCAGTCACCCCTGAGAGATCCTCTCCTACCAACCATTGATCTCTACCAGGTACTCAGCAAAGGTAGTGCTATCCTCAATATCCAGCTAGCCCCAGTCGATAGCATGCGATGGTTTTTGCACATACCCCCTCAGTTATGAAATGTGGAAGACATAATGTACCCAATATAACTATGGAGTTAGAAATAAGTAGTATTCCACCTTGTCAACTCTATGCAGTATATGGAAAAGGACAATGAATCTCGGATATAGCTTTTCTCCCTAGTCAAATATCTATAATCCTTGTCGAGGTGAGACCTTTATGAACACATGAATGCCCTCCTCAAACTCCAAATGCCTCCATAATCTATCCACATAGGACTTATGATGGATTTTTGAAGGTCTCATCTGCTCTTGGATGATCTGTACCTTCTCTATAGTGGCTCACACCAACTCTAGGCCCATAATTGCTGACTCTCATAGGTCGGTCCAGTTTAGTGGAGATTTGTAGGGTCACCTGTACAAGGCCTAGAATGGTGTCATATCAATGGAATAATGGTAGCTATTATTTTATAAAAAAATATACCAATGGTAGGTGATCCCCCAACTATAGCCAAAGTATAACATGCACACCCACAACATGAGCTCCAAGATTTGAATGGTCCACTCACTCTGGATATCAGTCTAGGGGTGAAATGCTATGCTCTAATGAAACTAAGTTTCAAAGGTCTCATGTAATCCCTTCTATAATTGAGATATTAAAGAGAATAATGGTTAGAAATGATCATTGAGGGAACTCCATGGAGTCATACTATATCCTTCATGTAGAGATGTCATAATCTCTCTTCTGAACTCTGCTCTCAAATAGATAGAAAGTGGGATGACATGGTGAGTCAGTCTATGATCACCCAGATGGAATTTTTTCCTCTAGATGTACATGGTAACCCTAAAAAAATTCCATGGATATCCCATACCACTTCCACTCTAGCACCTCAAGGAGTTGAACTAAGCCCAATGGAACCTGGTGATCAGCCTTCACTTGCTGACAAGTAAGGAATCAAGAGAAAAACTTTACAACTCCCTTTTTCACCCCTAGCCAAAAAATATGACATCAGAGGTACTAGTATATCTTCACCACCCTATAAGTACTTCTAAGTGATATGTATAAAAATATCTTAGGAACTTCTCTTGCAATGTCACTGGTATCATCACATATCCTCTGAAAAGAACGACATGATCCCCACATTTAGAAAATCCATCAGGAGCATTTCCAGTGGATATCGAAGTACATAGGCTCTCATAGTCAGTATCCCTAAGTTGTGACTCCCCAACTCACTATAAAAGTGAAGGGTTAAAAACCATCAACTAAAGGTAATATGATCCATCTCCATCCACTAAGGATTACAAAAACATGGCCAACTGCTTTGATACCTTACTCAAAAACCATAAACAAGATCTCCTGATGAGAGCATCTGCTACCACATTCTTCTTCCCAAGTGTATAGACAATCTCAAAGTCATATTCTTAGAGGAACTCTATCCAATGACTTTGTCTCAATTTAAGATAATTATGAGAGAAGACATACTTGATACTCTTATATTTAGAATAGATGATAAAATTCTCACCCATTAGGTAGTTCCACCACATATTTAGTGTCACAAACCAACCCAGGTCGATCCTGAACCGGTCACCCGAGCTGGGCCACGACATGGCCCGAGGGGCATTCCCGATCCCCACGGGCTGGCAACCAGTGCCGGGCATCAAAATTAAACAGGTGGGAACGATTTGGCCCAAAATAAAATAAACTAAGCAGTGGAAAATAAATAGAACAAAAGTAGATAAATAAAGAACAACCAACAATGCTACTAACCTAACTATGACCAAAACTCCACGTGGCCCCGTGGGTCACTCTCCAATACCACAACCAACGTCGCTCAAGGTGAACAACTAAAGCTGGAACCTGCAACAAAACTAAAAACAAGAAAACACTATAGGCGTGAGTATTAAAACTCAGTAGTCTAGCCTAATAAATCTATTCCCAATACACTACCTTTAAAATAAAAGAAACACCATTTCAAGTTTGAACTACAATTTATAAAAGTAAGGGTTTCTACATGTTACTCAAAAACAAAGTACGAGTCATTGCCCCTATTCATTTCTCAAAAACCCAAGTCATTATTTTAGTGATAAATTAGCATTTTTCAAAGGGGAAGTGATGTTTACATTTCAATTTTTTCAAAAAGTATAAAAAACCTTTCTTTGAAAACAGTTTTCATAAGAAACTTTAAAACCACACATCACTTTCTAGTAAAAACACTACACATGAAAACACTATTGTAGTTAAAAAGTCAGGGAAATGAAAAGAAAATATATACAAGAACCATATTCATCACAAAAAGCAATTAAAAGCCAACAGACATGGGTGAACCTAGGAGATCAAGAATAAACCATAAGACACCAATACATAAGAAATCATCCTCGTTGACATGTCACACATGATGAAATCAAAATGCCCAATACATTTGACCATCCTTTCTCAGGCAGGCCGAGGGAAAATCCCATAGAAATAAACCCAATATATCCACCTACTATGGGCCACTGGTCAGTACCATAACCTACCCGTGCAGAAATCATTCTTAGAATATTTTCTCAATATGCCAGATTCCCATGTCTCAAGTGTTTGGAAAGGGGGTGAGCCAATCGATTCCAACCGAGCATCCAATCATATATATATATAAAGAACAATAGGAATCACCCTGAGCCACTCTATGGGACAACCTCTTTCCTTTAAAATACTCAATTACCTGGGAGCCTCTAAGCATGGCCTCCTAAACGATCAATTGCAACCAAGGTAGAAGAGTTATCATAGGAGTGTTTTTATCAAAACATTTTCATCGTTTTCCATAATGTTCCAAATGGGAATTACATACATTTCATAATCACCACTTCAAAAAAAACCAAAACACTTGTTCAATCTTCAGAAGAAATAATTTATCATTAAAATCAGAACTATAATTGAAATTCCATGAATTATGTTTAAAAGCCAAACTAGCATTCTTTCACTACTGGGTGTCTGTTCATCAAGAAAATATTTCAAGTGTTCTGTATAAAATAAACAACTCTTTTTACACCAAATAATCATTTAAAATAAATTATTTTTCTTATATTATCTCACATTTATTAAAATTAATAAAATATTTAATCGGAACAAATAGTGTGCGCAAACAGTAGGAAATAATGTAACTTAAATTTTAAAAAGAAGTGAAATGGGAACCTACCTCAAATCGCTGTCCTAACACAATGGCATGTCATGCCTCGCACAGACGCACAACCACGCGCTAGACGATGACCGCTGTATCCTAGGTTTTCCTCACCAACACGCACTGCAACAAACACAAAACAACTAAAAACCCATAACCACTGACTTAAGACAATCCAAATGAAAAAATGGTGTAAAAACCACATCAACACATTTTCAAAATATACTTCACATCATTTGTACTATTTAATAAACCACTTTTTTATATAAAAATCCAAACGGGCCTCTAGGTTCCATGTTTCAAGCATTACCATAAAAGTCTTTAGTAGTACTATGCAGAATTTCGTAAAAATAAACCAAATGAATCCTTAAACCACAGGCGCAACACAACATACACTAAAATCCAAACGGGCATATGCCTATGGATTTTTTTTTCAAACTAATTTAAAGAGTCATACAAAGAGCCCCACAACATTTTGAAAATGAGAACCTCTTAAAAAAAGAGGTCTCAAGAAAAATACCATCTCAAAGCACCATCTTCGTTTGAAGGTGCGTCCATGTGCGCACCTCGTGCACACATGGATGTGCCAGCATATAATGGCACATTGAACCTCCAAAGAGGCATACAAAATCATTTCCACAAAAACACTAATTTCCATAAAAAATGTTTCTACAAACAAACACTACTCAAGACATCCAAAAATCCATTTTTTTTCTTTTAACAAGAAAACACTCCCGCCAATATCTCCCATCACAAAAACTCCACACAAACCAAAATAAATATGTGAAAGGTAATAGAATCACATTTTTTTATTAAAAATATGAAAGGGGTGGAAACAATGCTTCAAATTTTAAGAAAAACCCAAACATATTTCAGGGCACAAATAAATCGGAATAACCAATAACTGCTTCAAAACATAATTTCGTCCAAATTATACCAATTCAAAAACATCATTATAAGTTAGGCAGAGGCATATTAAACACATGAATTATGAAATGAAAATTATTTAAAAGAATTCAAGTATCAACGGAGAGCTTCGGAAAGGAAGAGTGTGAATCCACCTACCTCAACCATGCATAAAAGTGACAGAACTTCAAGAAATGAAGAACCAAACCCCGTAGACTAACCGCACCCTCTAATCAGAAAGAATAATGTGAGAATTAAAAATCAAGGCATTAAAGTTTGGTTAATATGAGAAAAAAATATAAGGAAAAGAAAATATACTGAGAAGGGCTTGTGTTGTCGAGAATAGGCGGTGCACTACTGGCCGACGAGCTAGGCGATGTAGGAGGGCGAGGGAGAAGGCTGGAGCGTGGAAGTGGCTAGGGGATAGAGGCACGTTGAGTAGGGGCGAGTGGGTCGGCAGTTCCAGCAGGAGGTCGGAGGAAGGTCTTAGTGGAGGGGCGAGCGCGACGGGGACCGGCGAGGGAGGTCGGTGGGGGTGAATCCAGGTGGTGACCAGGACTTGGAGGGGGTGAGGGTGAGGTAGAGGTGTCCTATAACAGGTCACATGGTGGAGTCGTGGGATGAGGGAACTGGGAAAGGTGCATAGCGCAAGAGGTAGGAGGCAGCGATGCTTGGTTGCAGGTCGGAGGGCGCCGACGAAAGGGTGGAGAGGGGCAGGGGCACGATGAAGGGAGAACGCGACGGGGAAGGGGGTGCGGCCCACGACCAGTAGGGGGAAAGGGGGGCTCGCGCAGTGGCAAAAGGGAGGGGGGCTAGGGTTTAGTTTGTTTTTTTCTCTATTTTATTATATTAATAAAAGTAATATTAATAACAATAATATATATATAATAATAAAGATTACATTAATGAAATTTATTAACAATAAAAATAATAACAAGAAGAATAATAATAATAATGAAAACAATAACAATAAAAATAATAATAACAACAACAAAAACAGCAACAACAATAATAATAATAATAAAAATAAAAAAAATAACACAATAATAATAATATAATAATAGTAATAATAATAATAACTATATCATTAATAAAATTAATACTCCTAGTAATAACCTTAATGATAATAAAAAAAACAATGTAATATTATTATTATTATTATTATTATCAAACGTTATTTTTAAATTTTAAACTGTTTATTTACCTTACTCTGAAAACCGGATCACCGCGCATTCGGTATACGACTTAATAAACCGCACACAAGTTGTGCACCTCAACTCAGACCGCTTGGGCATTCTCACAAGCACCTGGGGAGATCGTGCAGCTACCTCCTACCATGCAGTGACCATGCACGGGACCAAAACCCGCTAAAAATATTAAACGACAAAAATTTTAGTGCGAGACCCAGCCTGGGCCTTAGCGCGAGAACCCGTAGCAAATAATTAATAATAAAAAAAAATAAAAATTAATTTAAGATGGCGGGTGTGACATTTAGTCTGAAGACTACCGCTGCTAACTCAAGATCATGGGTTAGGTAGTTCTTCTCATGTGGTCTCAACTAATGTGAACCATAAGAAATCACTGTATTCCTATGTATCAAAATACAACCAAGACCATTCCTTGATGCATCATAGAACACTACATACTCAACACCCTCCTCTAGAAACATCAATATGGGATTCCTCCTCAATATTCACCTAAAATCTTGGAAATATAGCTGGAACCTCTCTATAAACATGAAAGATTTCCCCTTTTGCATCAAATATTTCAAGAGAGCTGATAACCTATAGAAATTAGGTATGAATATTCGATAGTATCCTACCAACCTAAGGAAGATCCGCACCTCCTTCATGCTCTTGGGTGGCTCCCAAGATAATACTACCTCGACCTTCTCTGGATCCCTGAGTACACCTTCCACTAAGATAACATTTCCTAGAAAGAGGAAATCCTAGATCCATAACTAGAATTTTGAGAGCATCCCATAAAACTAGTGCTTTTGGAGTATGTCTAGAACCATCCTCAAGTGTCTCGCATGCTCCTCCTTGGATGCTAAGTACACTAGGATATTGTTGATGAAGAATACCACAAAATGATCTAAGAAAGTATGAAAGATATATTTCATGAGTCCCATGATAAATAACCGGGTGTTCATCATAAAAAAGGGAATAATCAAGTACTCATTGTGACCATAACAATATTTGAAAGCCATATTCGGTACATCCTCATCCCGTACCCTCAATTGGTGATAGCTTGATCTGAGGTCAATTTTTGAGAACCATCGTGACCCTCTCAACTAGTCAAAGATGTCATCGATTATTAATAGAAGATACTTGTTCTTTACAGTCACATGGTTTAGTAAATGGTAATACACAAACAACCTCAATCTCCCATATGCATTATTGTCAAACAACACTTTGGCTGCCCAGTGTAAATCACTAGTTCTATCAAATCCCTTCATTTGTAAGTCCTCGAACCATACCCTCAGCTCACAAAGCTTTGCAGAATCCATACGATATAATGGTGTATATATTGGGGGCCATACTGAGCTGTAGATCAATACATAAGTATATCTCTCAGTAGGGAGTTATTCCTAGAATGTCCTTAGGAAATACTTCCTTGTACTCTATTACCACCACAGGAAACTAGAAAATCATAACATCCACTTCACCAAGGTTTATGCTAGTCAACTGATGAGTGATTAGCTGCAACCTCCTATGTATGAGTCCATACCGCTCTACCTGAGTTTCATTTTCACCCACAAAGGAAAACTTCATTCCCTTACTATAGAAACACTACATCTTCTTCTTGAAACAATCTATCAGGGAATGAAATATAGATAACCAGTCCATACTTAATATGAAATTATAATGAATCATTTATATTATAAAGAGATCCAAAATTAAACTCTTACCTTCAAGAGTTAGGTCACACTATCATCAGAAGTGTGTGATCATTGATTCACCTCTAGTGGGAGTCTCCAATCATAAGGTTCGAGCCAAAGGCTCAACCAGAATCTCCAAGTCTCGAACTAGATAGGTGGAAAGAAGGGAATGAACCACACCTGTGTCTATCAGTACTAATTATATGGTATAAAAGGCACAAATTGTACCTCATATCATCCCTAGAGACTCTAGGTCATATTATTCATTTTCCTATAGCTACCCTCACTACTGTCCCCCATCTTCCTAATCCTAGCATTTAACACCTAGGGGTGGTGGTGGTAATAGGTAAAAACATTTACCACCTCTATCTGATCTCCTAGATACTCTACCATTTCTGATACCCTACAAACTTGATTGATCCTATCACTGCATCTACCTAGGTGACCCATCCACTATCTCCCTATCAGTCGCACGACAGGTCATAAAATTCTGCATGAGGTGTCCCCTGCCTTTAAATAAGAAGCACTTCCTCTCCATAGACTAACTAGATCCATCCTATGAGACATGAACTACATACCCTCTATCATGAGATTGAATCCTAAAATGTATCATATGTACAGGTACCTAAGTCTGATGTTAGTTACCTACTTTCGAAGACTCAAATCCTGTATTCCCACTACCAGTACCAACTGCTTGCATTTACTCAGCCAGGAAACTCTCAACCACCAAGGAACACTCTAGTACCCCAGCATAGAGGTATCTCAATGGATAAGATTTATATTTATGGTTCTCTATTTAATATTCAAGCCCAAAATAAGTGACCATGTACCATATCCATAGAGTATCAAGATAGGTTGGTGAACCTCGATGAATACTTGACCATATTCACACTGCCCTGCTAAACCTATAGAAGATCCTGGATGAAAACATACCTTAATGTAGCTGGAGAGAAATCCTATATTAAAAGGTGATCGAAATTAGACCATGATAGAGTTTCCTCATCATACGACCAGGTTACTAAACCCCACTATCGTTTTATAGAGCCATAAAGAAGGCTCATTGCCAATACCACTATTTGATCTATTGGTGACCTGAAAAGATGGAAAACTCATGTCACTAACTCAATCCAGTCCTCATCCACCTATAGGTTGGGTTAGAATTAGAACTTAAGGGATTACTATCATTGAAAATCATGAAGTTCACTTAGCTTGTGCAACTTATCTGCTAGTATTTCCAGTACCATTTGCTGGTCAACATGCGATGGTATGACTGGTGCACCACCTGGAGGTAAAACCTCCTAAATATGTCTATATATCGAAGCCTCATAATAGAGAGGATCATCCTCTTGATCATGATACTAAATCCTAGTTTGAAGACATCATGGAAAGATCCTAAAATAGAGAATATATTCCACAATTAATGAGTATATCTGGAGATATGACTCAAGAAGGGCATGGAAACCACAAACCATTCCTATATGAGGAATGTACCAATGTTTTCCCTATAACTAGTTCCTATATATACCAATTATAAAGGAAATTTATCAGAGTCTTGGTGCATGGATACATCGGTCACCAGACTAATACTGGAGGCCCTGGCCAAAAATAAAAACTCGAAACACTTTACACTATTTTCCTAAACCAATCTCATAGACTCTGATCCTACGGTAGAAATGACTACTCTGACACCACTCTTTCATGACCCGACCCAACATGTTATAAACCATGATTACCCAAATCCTGTATCCAATATGCTAGGGGCTAACAACCAACACCGAGTAGAAATATCACTCACATGGGAGGCCTTAGATGAATGTACCTGTGAACACACACACACACATCTCTAATCCCATGCAATGCTAAAATGTAAAAAAACTAATAATCCATGCATGAATACATCTAAAATCCCACCATCAGAGTAAAAAAAGTAATGGAAAGCAAAAGCTCTAAATAAAATACCACCAAAAATAAATTGAAAACAATTCCAACCTATAAGGTGGGTGATGACTACTATCAAGGTGATCGTAGGAACACACCTCTATCTATCTAGATCATTAATATACTCCTAATCCGGGATCCTCTAGGACTCCATCAAAAGGTCAATCATCAACATAGGAAATGACACATGCAGGAAAAAACCATGAAGGTGTGAGTATAACAATACCTAGTAGGACACCCTGAAATAAATAAGAATATAACATTATGAATAACAGTCATCTAATCATAGGTATTTTTCACAATACATATAATAAAAATATCTAGATATAAACAATAAAGACACACAATCTAAAGGTAATTCACAACCATAATGAGAGCATAGGATTCCAAATCAAAGGTTCCACATAAAACTTATTTGAGAGAATACACTCCATGATTCAAAATAGTAGTGATGACATCTGTCTGAGATGTTATGCTAATCAGGTCTCACCATAAGAAGTACATGCCAGAAGTTTGAAGAGAACGATACATAGAAGGGGATCACACCCAGGTACATGGGGTTTACCAACAACCCAATTTGGATTAACCCACTAAATAGAAGATGGATGAACACATAATATTGGTCATGATGATACTATGAACTCCACCTAGGGAAAAGTTGATGATAGAGGATCTCACTCTAGGCCTCATGGAAGGATTCCAACAACTCTATCCAAGACTGAGGTTCCTCAGAAAGGATCACCATCCTATGTATAGGATAAGATTCCATACTAAAAACTCATGGAATAAATCAAGGGAACACACCCTAATGAAAAATTTCCAAGATTAAGAGGTCAAGGGCTCCAAGACTTCTTATAAGGAGTACAAAACATATTCTGGTAGTACATAGTGTGTCCCTTCAGCACTAGGTCCTACCTGTGTATCACAAACTGTGACCATGTCTATGTCCGTATGTCCGTGTCCATGTCTAGATAGTTGTTTATGTGTCCATGTACCTCCCGGGATACATGATGAGCCTCTAGGTAAGGGTCACATGCCATGTGATAGGGGACAAACACCATTTGATACTTAACTATCTGTGGAACCCTAGCATCACAGCGAGGGCCCCATACATGACGTTTTTTAATGTTTTACATGCCGTGTGTTTCATAATTTATAGAAACCCATGGATTTTACTTCCATATAATAATACTCTTCTCCAACCTTTGATCTATCCATGAATTACATTAGAGAGTATGGATCTGGTATGGCTGAGCCTTTCCATCACCGCTCACTGAAATCCGACCCCAAATCACATGGGAAATACCCTTTTCACATATCCCAGTAGTCACACATCAAAACAAGTGTGAATAACTCCAATAAAGTCTTGATCCACTACTTTAAATCAATCCCATCATTGATATGAAATCGAATTTGTGATAACAATCAATTACTCCAAGAAATGAATGTGCAATGATTGTTTATCCAGAATTTTGGTCAAACCACTGGTCAAACAAAACACCAGTGCTAAAAACATGAAGAATAGTGGGATAGATATAAGAAACACACAAAAGAGGAGAAAACCTTGGATATGTTTGGTTGGAATCAAACCATTATTTTTAGAATGATGAAAAAAGATCCAAATTAAATAAACAATTTCCCCCAATAATCCTATCAGATAATACTGTACCCATAATATTATTGATCCATGAATAAATATGTTGGTAGATTGATTTAAATTCATAATAGGAATAAAGAAACATGAATATATCCATAAAAAAAACGTCCTACCTTTTTTTGATCAATTTTTAGTGAATAATGATCACACGTCACATTTGTTAGTGAGATCCTCAAGTTCCTTCACACACTGATCATCAATCCATGATCTAGTCATCATTCACCCATGAAATCTCATCCAACGCCCTCTCTCAAATCTACAAGGTTATGCGGAAAACCCTGGTATTTTTCCATATTAGCATATATATAGGCAAAAACTAGGTCACGTTAATTAATTAAATAAATTAATTTATTTAAACATCTTCCCACAATCACACCCAACCTGAATGTTCAATAAATTCCAAGTTTATATCACACCTAGTTTAAAAACAATTCTATGGACTCAATGGACTCATATTTTTTAATCTAATCCTCATTTTAGGATTTATTCCACTTTTTCAGAAAAACTTCACATGCATGATATTTAATATATTTCAAAAATTCATTCCGGGCACACATGGCCTCAAAATCTCACACCGTCTCAACACCTAACTCTATAAATAATCCATATAATATTCCAAATCAATACATGAAAAAATTAGAGTCATTAAATTCTACCCACCTAGGGGATTTACATCCTAGAAATCCAAAACAAAAGGTTACAAAAAGAGATGTGGGTACTGAGCATGCATCTGGGTCTCCCACTCCTAGGTACTCTCTTGAAGATTTCTGTGCTACCACCAGATGCACTAGGGGAATCCATCTCCCATGAAGTATCCTATCCTATTGATCCTAAATATCTACTAGGTACTCATCAAAGTTATCTCTATCCTTGATTTCCACCTTTCCCAAGTCGATAACATTCGATGGGTCATGCACATACCTCCTCAGCTGTGACGTGTAGAAGAAATCATGTATGCAATCTAAATGCGATAGTAGAGCTAAGTGGTGCTCCACCTCACCAAATCTACGTAGTATCTATAAAGGTCCATTGAATCTCAGTGATATATTTCTTCCCCAGCAAAAAATCCATAATCCATGTCATGATGAGACCCTTAGGAACACATGGTCTCCCTACTTGAACTCTAGAGGCCTCTATTCTTTGTTTGCATAAGAATTATGATGTATTGTGAAATTTTCATACCCTTTTAGATGATCTATACCTTATCTATAGTTCCTTGCACTAACTTTATTCCCATAAGCACTGAATCTTTTAGGTCAGTCTAACATAATCGATACTTGCAGGGTCACCCGTACAAAGACTCTAATGGAACCATACTGATGGTGGAATGATAAATATTGTTGTACAAGAAATCCAATAATGGTAGTTGATCCTCACAACTATGTAAAAAGCCTAACATACATTCCCTCAACATTTCCTCCAAGACCTGAATGGTATCCTCAGACTGGGGGTGAAATTATGTGCTCAAATGAAACTAAGTCCCATAGGCCTCCTACAATCCCTTAAATAACTGTGATGTGAAGCAAGCATCATGGTTAGAAATTATCATCAAGGGAACTCCATAGATCGAGACTATATCCTTCATGTAGAGGCATCCCAAGATCTATACTGAATTTTTCTCTCAAATATCTAGGAAGTTGGCTGAATTGGTGTGTCAGTTTACGATCACCCAGATGGAATCATGTCTTTTGGATGTATGTGGTAACTCCATCATGAATTCTATGGATATCCCATCCCACTTCCACTTTATCACATTGAGGGGTTAAACTAAACATGCTTGAACTTGGTGGTCAACCTTCACTTACTGACAATTAATGCATTGAGAGACAAACTCTACAACTCCACTTTTTCATCCCTAGAAACCAAAACTAACATCAAATGCCCTAGTATATCATTTACACACCTAGATGTACTGTAAGGGGAGATGTATTAAACTCTCTCAGGACCTCATCCCTAAATTTAACTCATAAAATCTTATATCCTCTAAAAAAATGACATGTTCCCCACCTTAAGAATATCCATCAAGAGAATGTCTAGTGGATATTTGAGTGTGTAGGGTCTCACAGTCAGTATCCTCAAGCTGTTCCTCCTTGACTCACTATAAAAAAGGAGGGGTAAAAACCATCAAGTAGAGGTAAGTTTCCACATATCCATAAAATAAGGATAATTGTAACAATGCCAACTAATTTGACACCTTTCTTAGAAACTATGAACAAGATATCCTGTTGAGAGCATTTGCTACCATGTTCCCATTCCCAGGAGTATATACAATGTCGAAGTCATAGTACTAGAGGAACTCTATCCACCAACTTTGTCTCAAGTTAAGATCCTTCAAAGAGAAGACATAATTGATACTCTTGTATTCAAAATAGATGATAAACTACAATCTGATCAGGTAGTATTGCTACAACTTTAGTGAAAAGACTATCACTTCTAACTCAAGATCATGGGTTATATAGTTTTTCTCATGTGGTATCAACTAAAGTGAACCATATTCAATCAATTCCAACTTATACATAAAAACACAACCATTATTGGTCCCTAACGCATCATAGAACACTACGTACTCGAAAACCACCTATGGAAATCTCAAGATGGGAGTTCTCATCAATCTCCGTCTTAAATTCTAGAAATCCTTCTATAACCTATTCATCCACATGAAAGGATTCCCTTTTTAGGTCAAATATATAAAGGGAGATTATATCATGGAGAAATCAGATATAAATCTCTTATAGTATCCTTCCAACCTAAGGAATCTCTGCGCCTCTATCATGTTCTCGGGTGGATCCCAATCTAACACTTACTTAACCTTTTCCAGGTCCACTACTACAAAATCTATTGAGATAACATGTCATAGAAAGTGGAACTCCAAGATCTCAAATTGGAACTTCAAGATCTTCTTATAAAGATAGTTCTCTTGAAGCATATCAAGAACCATCCTCAAGTGTCTCACATGCTCCTCTATGGATGTGGAGTACACTAGGATATCATCGATGAATTCTACCACAAATTCGTATAAGAAAGGAGGAAATATCTGGTTCATGAGTCCCATGAACACTTCTAGGGATTTTTTTCACACCAAAGGGAATCACCAAGTACTCATAGTGACCATAGAGACATCTAAAATATTTCTTCAGTACATCCTCATCCTGTACTAGAAACTGGTGATAACCTGATCTAAGGTTAATCTTTGAGAACCATCATTACCCTCTCAAATAGTCAAAGAGGTCATCGATCCTTGACGGTGGATACTTGTTCTTTATGGTCATCTTGTTTAGGTGACAATAATCCATATACAACCTCAAGATCTAGTCTTAATTCTTGGTGAACAATACCGGGGCTACCCAGAGTGAAACCTTGGCTCTAACAAATCCCTTCCACTATAAGTCCTCCAAATGCACCCTCATATTGTGAAGCACTGTGAGAACTATATGATATTATGAAATAGATATCAAGGCCATTATGGGGTATATATCAATGAAAAATTATATCTCTTGGTGGGGAGTTAAGCCTGGAACATCCTTAGAAAATACTTCCTTATACTCTACCACCACCATAGGAAACTGAAAACTCATAGAATCCACTACACCAAGGGTCATCCTAGCCAATTGATGAGTGATTAGTAAAAAAATCCTATTCATGAGTCTATAACTATCTACCTAGGTTTCATTTTCACCCACAAAGAAAAACCCTATTCCATCACCACAGAAACACCACATCCTTTTCCTAAAATAGTCTATCTGGGCATGAACTGTAGATAACCAGTCCATACCTAATGTAACGACCTAGGTTTTTATAGAATAATAAATTTTATTTTTGTTAATACTTATGAATAAGATATTAATTTTATGATAAATGGGATTCTTTTTCTGATAGCGTACTCAACATGCAACAATAGATTTCTCCGAAATCTTACGTTCCACACAATGTTGAGTTATACCGAAAAATAAAAAAATAATAATATTATTTTAAATGGTAGTTAACGCCTAGCCGTTGTATTGGAAGGAATGAAAAAAACTAACCATATTATGATTAAACATGTTTTTTTAAATGTTTTTACTTTTATCCAATAAAATTTAGAGGCTTAAAATGAGAATGAATCCAATTTTAAGCATAAATACTCTAATATTTTTAAAAGGTAGTTTTACCGCCTTTTAATGGAAAACCCTTTTTAAATATAATTTTTGTTACTTTTATATGTTTAATTTGATAAAATAAACATCTTCTATAGAATTGGGACATCAAAATTTACTTTGGATGAAATTTTGGTATTTTTCTGATAAAGTTCATTTTTTAATGAATAGTGAAAATACTGCACTTTAAGTCAAAACTGTCTTTTCATTTGGTTTATTTATACGGTTAGATTTTAGTTTTAATTGGTTTTAAAGTGTAATTATATTATTTTTTTACCATTTAATAATTTTTTTTTCATTGGAAGTAATTTCACTTTTTAATTAGACATAAACAGAAGTCAATCTTTTGATAGTTATTATTTTTTAAAAACAAGCTTTTTGGTTTTGACAACGGGAATTAATTTTAAATTAATTTATGCAAATTATGTGTTTTGAATTTAAAAAAATGGATTCAATATTTTGAATCAAGAGTTCTAAATTTTTCAAATAGGTAAATTTTATTTTTAGACATTATGAATAGTAACTTCAATAAATATTTTATTTACCATGGTTAAAGGGTAAATCTGGTAAATAAGGGTAAAAAAATATTATAATAATATTAAATTACCCTAAAACGTGTCCTAATCCTATTGTATGAGATATGTATGACCATGGGCATCCTTGGGTCGATTTAAGGACCCCATAGAGCCAGTTGTGTGTGAAAATGACATTTAATTACTTTTAATTTAAAGTTAAGGAAAATATAACATAAAAATATATCCTTTAATAATTTTTTTTATATGGGGTTATATAAGTTATATCATTGACTATAAATATTAATTAGAAAGATAAAACTATTTAATATATAATGGTATTTTATTTATAATTTTTAGGGATTAAATAAATAAATTTATTTATGACATAATGATGATGTAGTGATTACCTTGTCAATGAATGTTGTAAGTAAATGAGATTATAAAAATTAAAATAAACTTATTTTGAAACTTTTTTTGCCATACAAGAATTTTATGGATGATTATTACTTTTTATATTTGAATTAATGAAGGTTTTTCTAAAGAATAAAGTTGTTATGTATTTTCCAAAAGTCATGATATGAAAAGTATATAAATTGACATAAATGTTTTTTAAAAAACAAATACTATTTTATTAAATGATATAATAGTCCTAAAAATATAAAATTCGTTAAAATTACTTATATAAGGTTTAAAATTTAATTAATGATCCACTTGAGGTTATATTATCATTTTATAGTAACTATATTAACCATATAGTATGAATATACAAGAATACATGGTAAAAGTTAAATTCGTTAACTAAGGGTTAAAGCTAAAAGATAAGGTTAATTTTATGACCTAAACTTGTTTAAAACCCATTGGATGAGATTATTTATACCCATAATCATAATATATTCGAAACATATCACTTTAGTGTTATTATAATTTGAAAATCAATTAATAATAAAATAATATTTCAAGACATTCCTAAAGTGCCCCTCCTACCTCTTATAAAAGGACACCACCTCTAACCCATTACCCACACCTATCAAGCCATTTGGATCATCCAAACTCTAACCAAATAATCTCCTAACATTCCTCCCTTCCTCCTATAATCCTTTCCCTAGGTAGAAAAAAATTCAAGAAATCCCTTTGGATCAAATCAAAAGAAGTTAGCCGATTTGAGGTAACGTCTTCTCTCAAGTTCTTTTCCATTATTTTTTTCCTTAACCACTCCCTATGATCTTATTATTCTTTGTTTACATAAAAAAAATTATACTAAATATACTAGGTTGTTTTTAGTATAAGTATTTGAACTAAACTTACACATACCTCTGTCTAATGGGTATAGAACATACTGTTTCTGTGGATGACAAACTACTGCCTCACGAAACAAAGTTTGTTAAATCTTCTCCTACCACCTCTTATGGTGGCCATTATGATGAAACTAAAATTATATATGATATATATGATATTTATTTTATATCTATTATTCTTTAATTATCATTTAGAACACACCTTTATGATTTTCAGGTTATATAAATATGATAATTTCATTTGAGGAAGTGCGGACTACCGCCCCCTCAAAGTGATATGACTCGTTCATGACATACATGGAACATATAAAGGATGTAATTAATGAAATTATGTAATATATATAAAATATGATATTATACTAGAATTATAATATACCTATGTATCATTTAGTTTTCATTCCTTTAAATATGAAAATAAATGAAAGTAGCGTTCATGCGTACGTACGACTTACTGTCTCCATGAATGATGCATTTCATTTCTTATATAAAAATGTTATGGACTATTATAAATACATATATAATGGATATATATGATATTTAAATCATGAATACTATTCTGGAGATAATGTACTTTTGACCGCATGGACAATTTGTAATTGTAACAAGATCATTTTTGACTCAAGTACCTAATATCGACAAAACGACCGATATTAACTTAAATAATTATGTAATTTTTATAATGTGGTAATACGTGATATAAAAGGAATGATAAGCTTGAAAAAGGTTCTGAAGAAAATAAAGATTAACTTAAGTTTATTATTCAGGAAACTAAAGAATGAGCGAGTCAAGTCAGACACGAGGTAAGAGACTTCGTCTCAATCTCCTTTCATTGAGGCATGTTTTGATAATATACACCTACTTATTTTACACGGTGTATAATAAACCCATTTTAATTTTACTTTCATTAAAATGGAATCTTTTTATATGATGCATTTTACTAAATGAAAAAGGAATATTTTTAACATATGCAACAACAACAACCTTTTTCCACCGCCACGAGAATTATTTGATATTTGGATTCCTTAACAATCTGTGATGTTTTTAAATGAAAAAAATACCATAGGCCTTTTTACATATTTTGGTATTGAATATGGTTTTGATAGTGGATTTACTATTTTAACATCTTGAAATTATTTCTTGTGATTGCAAATGAAATTTTATGATTGAAATTTTGTTATTTGAAATCTTTTATGTGTGATGATTATATAATGGTACTTAGAAATTTGATGGGTGGTCACATGATAAACCAAATAATGGGTGGTTCCTTGATAAAACAAGGATGGGTGGTTACATTATAACCTCTAATTCATTTGGTATAGAAGTCGGCCATATGATTATTCCATTTGTAAGAATGATTTATTGAAGCCGATCGTATGGCTATTCCATTTAAGTATGATTATGTCCCAAGTTTACCTTTTATATGTTATGTGTGATTTATATGGGTTTTATGGTAATATTTTGGTTACAAAAGTGTAAGAAATGAGCTTTTATTCATTGAAGAGTATTTACTACTTCATAAATATGAAAATTATTACTTATGATAAAGTATTCATTGTTTATATATTGTTTTAAAATACTAACAGTTTTCATTATTTATGTATCCCTTATTGATATTTTTATACTCATCCCAAGTTTTGAAATATTTTTCATAGGATTTAAAGGTGAATAGAGTCAAGGATGGGGTCAAGAAAAATTTGTGATGTTTAAGCATGAAACGAAACCATGTTATTGTATAATAATTTTTATTTTATAGATAGTGAGTATAAGTGTCTACTTTGTAATAATAAAGTTGTTATGTATAAGTTATGGCCTAATTCTATAAATCTCTAAACCTGAAAATATACTCAATTCGAATTATTAACATAATTCAATATTATGTAATATTTAAGGCAAGGGCCTTATATTTGGTATCAGAGGTCGGTTTAGATAACTTTAAGAGTTAGAATTTTGTTAATAGAACATCCATAAATGATTTTTACATTATAGTCAAATTGAAATGATATAGAATTTTAAGATTACCTTGTTGATTCATCTAAGATATGTTTGTTCAGAATAGTTTTTTGTAGTGGAAATAGGAAAAAAATGTTAGGAAGGTATATAGAGGAGAATAATCTTCAAAATTAGCATCCCAAAATGGTCGGAATCAGAACTGATTTTTTTTGCAGTAATGGAGTAGTTGAATCAGGGTATAAATGGTGGTGGTATCTATGCATGTGATCAAATAGAAAAACCCCATAGGAACATGTATATAGTGGAGAATTTCATGAGGCAACATCCCCCATCATTCAGAGGATCATCTGACCCCGTTCAAGATGAAGGGTTGATCAAATCACTGGAAAAGATTTTCGATGTCATGCGTTGTACAGACAATCAAAAGGTTAGTCTTACTGTTTATCGTTTTGAAGGAGAAGCATATCAATGGTGGTCAATGGTTAAAAATATTAGGGACAATGAGGAGATTTATTATCCTTGTTGGGAATAATTCAAAGGTATGTTTCTTGAGAAATATTTTCCTAAGTTTTTTTGACTTAGTATGGAAAACAAATTCTTGTAATTGAGGAAGGAGGATGACTCAGTGGATACTTACGAAGAAAAGTTCACTCGATTGGAAAGGTATGCTCCAAATTTCATCTGATATCTTAATAGTAATATAAATTGGTTTTACTAATGATTGAAGCCACTATATCGAAGAGCATTAGCCTCTCATGAATTCAAAAGATATGAGAAACTTTTCAGATGTGCTGAGAAGGTAGAAATAGAGTTTTTTGATGATTAGGTGTTCCATGAGAGAAAGAAAAAGAAGAGGTCCAGTTGGAAGGTAAGGGGAATGTATTCATCAAATAATCCTAGAGGTAAGAAAATTAAATTTCCATCTTGTGAGAAGTGTGGTAAAAAGCATCCTGAAGAATGTTTATCGAAGTCTGGGAAGTGCTTTCAGTGTGGTAAGACTGGTTATATTGCTCATAATTGTAAGAAAGATGACCAGGTAGGCAATGAAAATCCATCGGTAAGATGTTTTAGTTACAATGAGTTTGGGAAATATGCCAATGTGTGTCCAAAGTTGATTACCCAGGGTGGAAACCAGTCAGATAAAAAGAAGAAGGGTGTGGAAAAATCTTTTTCAACTACTATAGTTGATGTGGGAAAATAAAATGAAGTAGTGTTAGGTACTTTGTTTATTTTTTTAGATTATACCAATGTGTTGTTTGATTCAAGGTCTACACATTCTTTCATTTCTGAGAAATTTTCTAGTAAATTTGGAATTTCACCTCAAGAAATGAATCCAAAACTTATGATAAAAAACTGAAGGGAAATGTCAAGGCAAAAAGAAATTATAAGAATATTCCTATCCTTATTTTTAGAAATAATTTACCTACAAACCTTATTGTTTTGTCTCTAGTAGAGTTTGATGTTATTTTGGGAATGGATTGGCTTTTTGTTTACCATGCTAAGATTAACTATAGAGCTAAAGAGGTTTCTATTTAGAAATAATTTCAGTTTTTGTACAAGAATGAACCCTTATCTCCGATAACATATCAGGAAGCTGAGAAACTAGTGAAATATGGAAATGAATGTTACCTTGCTCATATTGTTGAAAAAAAGTAACTATTTAGACTAATGATGTGCCATAAGTAAATGAGTATCTTGATGTTTTTTCATAATGAGTTTCCTAGTATTATACCTGATCAGGAAGTTGAATTTACTGTTGACTTAGTTCCTGATGCTAAGACAATTTCAAAACCCCCTTATAAAATGACTCAAATTGAACTTTTAGAGTTAAAGAAACAATTTAAGGAGTTGTTATATAAAGGTTTCATTTGACCTAAAATATCACCATGGGGTGCTCTAGTATTTTTGTTAAAAAGAAAGATGGTTAGATGAGACTTTTCATTGATTATAGAGCCTTAAATAATATCATTATTAAGAACAGGTATCCTTTGCCTCATATCGATGATTTGTTTGATCAGATCCAGGGAGCTTATTATTTTTTGAATATTTACTTGAGGTCAGGGTTCCATCAGTTGAAAGTAAAGGAAGTAGAGATTCTGAAGACTGTGTTTTATACTAGATATGACCATTATGAATTTGTAGTTATGCCTTTTGGGTTAACCAATGCACATAATATATTCCTGGATCTTATGACTAGAATATTCTGTGAGTTCTTGGATAATTTTTTGGTTGTGTTTATTGATGAAATTTTGGTATATTCCAAAAGTAAAGAGGAACACGAAAGTCATTTAAGGGTTGTCTTGAAAACCTTAAAATAAAAGAAATTGTTTGAAAAATTTAGCAAGTGTGAGTTTTGGTTGCAAAAAATTTCATTCCTTGGTCACATTGTTTCTATTGAATATTTATAGTCAAATTTATCTTATGTATAACTAAATATTAAAAATGGTTTAGTAAATAAAATTTGAATTTAACCCTTTTAACACTTCTTTAGATAAAATATAATAGATGTCCCAATTTAATCCAAGTGAATAAAAAGGGATCATATTTTTTTTACTAAGGTTGATTTTGGTCAAAATACACTTATCTAATATAATTAGGACATGTTTTGGGGTAATTTGATATTATTATAATACTATTTTTACCTTTAATTACCCTATTTACTTTTAATCATGGTAAATAAAATTCAAAAGTTACTATTCAACAAAAAATATTTTCATCCTATTGAACAACATTTTACTTACTGTTTATAACCATGCCTTCCAAATTTTTAAAATTCATTTTAAAGAAGTGGTAAAATTACGTTTTATGAAAATTTGTAAATGTTTCTAGAAGGTGGGTTAAAGACGTTAAAAAGTTCTATAAAAATTTATATATCTAATCTTATTATAAAATGAATCCAATTAATTAAATTGAACAAATAGAATTATTATGTATCTATTTTGAATTTAAAATAAATTTAAATTTAAAAAATAATTATTTAAATAAAAAATCAGTTTTAAAAAATAATGCAGTGTTTTTCACTATTCATCAAAATTAGAAAGTTTTCAAAAAAATACCAAAAATTCACCCTAAGCTAATTTTGATATTCTAAATCCAAAAATGATGTCCATTTTGAAAAATACAATTTATAAAATTCCAAAAATTGGGTATTACTATTCATAACTTCTTTTTAAATGGCTAGTTTGATTGTTCGTGGTGTGCTAGAACACAGAGGTGCGTACAACGCAAGCTATTATATTATTAAAAGAGAAGAGTATCATGGAAGTTTGGGGTGTTACAACCATAAATATATTCTAAAATATCACCTTGTCAATGAATCACTTTTCAACCATCGATATTATCAATATCCCACTATCCAATAGACCATAATTAACTTAAAATTAAATCATAGACTAACCAAAATGGCTATTTAAACCTTAATAGAGTATTCTTTTATAAAACCCAGTAAAAGATTAAAATTACGTCAAAAAACCATAACTTAAAACATAAAAAAGTGGTATAAGACTTAGAACTTATGATAAACCTTAAACTTATAAATCCATAATGACATCTATAACTCATAATTTATCCTCACATAAAGATAAAATAATTATTCTCTAAATAAAATCACAAAATATTTCCATAAATTAAAAAATGTAATAAACTTCATCAAAGATGACCTAAATCACTTTTTCATCAAATCACTAACCAATTTCAAGATCCCCAATACTATCCCATCAATGTTAGTCATCAATTTATCCCAACTAAACATTATCTCTTTTCTTAGTTATTGGTACCATTTAATAAATGTTTTCAAATAATTAAAGAAAACTAATGTGTAATAATCCTGTGATGTTTCATTATTATTATGGCCAAAATATAATTGATATAATTATTAAACACATTAATAATTTAAATTCAAATATTGACATATCATAGGTGCTTACTTGATATAGGAGTTAGCATTTAGAATAGGTAATTGAATCGGATAACGCCTAGGTTCCCCACATTTAAGAAAACAAACTATGAATGGTACATTAGAATGAGAATCATATCCCTCCACTAAAATATTTATTTTTCCATAACAATCCATTAATATATGACCTTATTTTCCACCCATAAAACATTTTACTATTCTTTTGTGACATTCTCCTAGTTTTATCTTTCCAAATTTGTAACATGAAGGAAATCTAGCCTTATTTCCTCTATAGTCCCCACCTTATAAGATCTTACCAAACTCCATCCCTATATTCTTTTGTGAGTTTGAGAATTTAATAAAGTATAAGTTATTAATCATATATCATGATAACTAATTAGGCATAATTATAATAACTTTCACTCCCATCATCATTTCATTTGGTTTCTCATAATCATCACATTTTCCATCACACTCAGTGTTAAAATAATTACTCCTGGGTCCATCCATTGAATTAGACCAAAAATTATACTGTGAGAAACAATAATCATATTAGGAAACCACATAATCATGATGAATCATTTATAGGATATCTAAATAAATAAACCTTCTTTTCAATCCATGATACTTTAGGTTTAACCTATGCCATTCATGATCATTACCAAAACTTTAGGATGTTATACTATACTTATACTTATCCCTAGGGTTGTCACTAAAGTTTTCTCATCTTAGTTTCCAAAGGTTAAATAGACCTTACTATGATACCAACTATAGGAACCCATAATTTTCATACATAGATATCACATATTAATATATGAATATTAATTACATAACATAACTATCCATTCCAGAATCATATAGATCTAGTGTCTTTAGAAACTTGGACACATAAACAACTAGCTCATAAAATATCCAAATCACCTCCCACTAAGTTCTTCATTACTAGTACCCTTCACAGTCATATCATACTTAGTGCCTTTTTCCTAACCTAGGGAAAGGAAACATAAAAAAGGATGAGATAAAATTTTCAGTAAGGGTAAATAGGGGAGATATAAATGATCACTTGAGCATGACATGAACATATTGGTATGATAACATGTGTATAACATTTAAAACCATGCCCTGTATATCATAGATCATAATATTTATTCATAGTATAAATATTGGTAGTTTATAAGACATTATTAATAATTTAATCAAATAACTTGATCCATGAGATCTTAAAATTGGTATAATACATAAGTTTATGGAATACACTTAAGAATAAAAAATCATTTCCTTAGTAGTCAAGGATCATTGCCAAGACTTTCATAGTGGAATGGATTTACTCCCTAAACCATTATAGTAGTCAATGTTCACTCACAAGACTATAATAATGGACAAAGTACCTTACTAAACTTGGTTCACCCCAATTCCAGTCCTTTTTATCTCATGTGATATCAATATTTACCTAATTCATTGGTGGGATATATAGGTACCACCCATCCTTGGTTATAACGTGACCACCATCCTTGGTTATAACGTAACCATCGTCATTGGTTATAATATAACCACCATAATTGGTTATAAAATAACCAACATCACATAATTAAAACCATATAGGTGGGTGCCACAAGATCATAAAACATTCATCATATCATCACATCATAACTTGTTCAAAGAAAATGGGTTTCATAAACATTTCGTCAATTCACTATAACATAAACCATGGAAAATAATTTGGTTTCATAAACATATCATCAACATAAACATTAAACATTTAGAGAAAGATAAATAATGGTATAATTGGATAATATCCCTAATAAATCATAAGTGTAATCAAGGGTTGTTGTCCTTTATTAATATAAATACGAATAAAATATTATCAAAACATTCTTGAGAAAATAAAATTTTGATTTTGAAATCACTTCTTTAAAATATAAAAATATTAAAAGTATTATAAAAAAATTTATTTAAAAATAACCATGGAAACTTATAGAGTAATATTCAAAAAATTGATCGGACATGACAATGGGAAATTATATTCTTTCTATATAAATTAAAATAAAACATTCATTTTTTTGAAAACATGGATATGGAATAAAAAGGTTTTTTGACCGAAGAGAGAAATAAAGTTGATTTTACTTAAAACACATTTTAAGTCTCTTGAGTACTTAAGGTGAGAAAAATGAATGAAAAAAATTTATTTTAAATAAATAACTAGAGTATTGTAAAATTCATGAGTTTCTTAGATCATAATAATTCATCATTGGAATATTAATCATAAATAATCCCAATAAATAGTGAGATTATAAAATAAAACCCTTTACCGCTTTGGTAACATTTTAATCACAAGTCCCATGAAACAAATAGAATTATATAGATATGTAAATCCACATAAATTTTATAATAAGAATAATAAAATAAATTTATAGGTAGTATATACACCACATTAAAGGAACAAGTGGTGTATAAGGCATGTGTCCCACAAAAAATAAAAGTGAGATGAAAATCCCTTACCTTAGGTCCTAATTCATTCATACATATTGGAAAATTCTATATAATTAATATAGATTTATTATAAATCTATTATATAACCATAATAATATATATAATACCATATATGATTTACTTACACCCTTTTATCATGCATTTGTTAACAATTCTTTATAAAAATCACTATTTTAGGTGACATCTGCTTCATTTTTCATGTATGTTTTGGTTCGGTAGTTTTCATCATTATACTTTGATCACAGTTCCATAATATATATAATTTTAATAAATATATAAATATATTATATATTAATTATATAAATGTTTATAGTTATTCATAAATATACATATAGAAAAATAAATTACACCGTTCATGGAGACAATAGGTCGTACATACGTATGAATGATGTTTTCACTTTTAAACAGATGGAATGAGAGAAAGGTAAATAATAAATAAAATTTATAGAATAATTATTATATAAAATATATAATATATTTTCATTAAATATATCCTTATTTCTATCCAAGTAAAAAGGAAATGAAAAAAAAATCACATCACTTTGCGGTGGTGGTAGTCTACACGTATACATAAGTGACGTTATCGTTTTCCAATGGATTGGAAGGCAATACGGTAGATGTTATATTATAATTACATAATTTTAAATATTTAATAAGTATTATATATAAAAATTAAACCCATCAAAATACCCATCCATAAAATATAGTGATGAGAAATGAATTTTATCGCTACATGGAGGCGGTAAGACCTACCTACGCAGGAGCAATACCTTCACTTCCCATTTGATGTAAAATAGGGTAAATAAAGGTGGTTTAACAATCATAATAAAATTTAAGTATATTTAAGATACTTAAGTTATTATTTAATAATGAATATAATAAATTTATAAGAGGTAAAATAATAATTAAAAAGAAAGAGATCGGTTAAGGCAATTACCTATTCTTTGAAACAACTCCTTTAGATCTCCTCTTAAGGGATATAGGGTTGGTATTTTTGGAATACCAACACCTATAGAGTGTGTATAGGGGAGTTTAAAAGATAAATTGGTATAATTTTGTTGATATAGAAGGCTCAAAGTGGTGTTAAGAAAACAAATGAGGGGTTCCCTTTTATAATTGTGAGGAGGGGCACTCTTGGAATTTATTAAAAGATTAAAATATATTAATTTCATTCTCAATAAAAATGGTTCCAAATATCCTATAAATAGTTAATTGATGATAATTTAGACCAAATTTTATCACCTTTATCTTATTTTAATATTTTATGATTTTTAAGCGATTTAAAAAAATTCATTTTAATAAAATAGCATTATTGTCAATTTAGACACTATTCATTTAATTTGACATTAAAGACATAAATAAAAAGTTGGAATTAAAATATAATTATTTAACATAACATTAATATATAATATTCATCTAAATTTTTTTTAGGACACATTAACTCACTCAAATTATATTATTTTTAATATTTTTAAAATCATTTATTGTTTTTTTATTAATTGGAGAAATACTCCATCGGTGTTGCATAAGCATTTAAGGTCATTATATAATTAATAAAAAATAGAAATAAATTTATAACATGAAAATAATTTCATTAAAATAAAAATAGACACTTATATTCATTTATACCTTGATTTTTTTCCTATGTGGACACATAAGAGATATTTAGAACTAAGAGAGTGACATTATGTAACTTTCTTTACTTTAAATATCATATAGGTCATTTTTAGGGAAAAGTTCCCATTAAATAAATAAATTTAGAGACTAAAGTGATAAGGGTAAAATTAAATTCATAAAATAAGAATTATGATGAAAAATTATGGCCTTATCACTTAGTTTTAACCTATATTAACCTGATTTACCCTCTATCGAGGTGATAAATTTTACCATAATTACTATTCATATCGACCAAAAATAAAACGGGACCTATTTACCAAATTTAATCCTTTTGATTATAAATATGGAATAAATTTTATAAAATTAAATTTCTATAATTGTTATGAAATAAATTTAAAATAAGTGCACAAAATGTGATGAAAACCACTTTTTTGAAAAATATAGTTTTTAAGCATAAAACTAGATTTATTCTTATTCAATGCATAGACAAATATTTGATGAATTTTAATTTTTTTTATTGAGTATATAATATATAAATTTCATTAAAATAACTCAAAAATAGTGATAAATCTAATTTATTAAGATAAAACCACATTGCATGCATGAAAACTGTTTTTTTAAGAAAATGCCTTTCAATGTATAAAATTGTTTTTACACTAAAATTAAAACATAAAATTTATTAAAATGAAATTAATTAGATAATTTCAAATATATGATAACTAATTTTACTTTAAAACATTTTAAAAATAAAATGTAACTTTTTACAAGATGAAAAAATAAAGTTTTTAATAAAAATCAATATTTTTCATTATTATCTGGAAAATCAATCTTTTTATAAAACAATAAAAAATTAATCATAATATAATTTTATATTTATGGTTTCATAAATTATTTTTATTTTATAAATTTTCTAAAATTTCAAGAATTTAAATATAATATTTTATCACAAAATTCAATACAATTTTTTTTGAATAAAACACATTTTTGAAGAATAAAATGAATTTATTAAAAATTGAGTGATTATTTAATAAGAATTAATCAATAAATTTATATTTAGTAGGAAATTTATATATATTTAATAAATTAGTCAATCCAATTCCAACCCTCCAATTTTAACATCTAGGTTATAATGGGAACATAATAATATTTTAATAGTATATCACAGTTCATTTAAACTCAATGTTTCATGTAAAACAAGCTATCGAAGAAATAAAATTATTTTAAGAGAAATATTTTCTAAAAATATCAGGGTGTTACAATTATTCTTCCATGCATGTTCACCCCAAAACCTTATCCCTTCGCATGGTAGTACCGCTTCAAATGGTAGCACATATCTCTATGTATGTAGCTCGTTTGGTCATATGGTAACATCAGGTCTAGTTCACAGTAGCATCTTTTCCCTATTCACTGGTAGGAGATACTATATCCTTTAGCTTCATAAGTTGAACTATTTTGGTGATATAATGGTAGTATATCCTCTAGTTCTTCTTAGAGGTAGCACCTAATCTTTCCGTCGAATGATAGTGGAATCTCTCTCCCCTCCTTTGACCATAGAATGATAGTGGAATCACTCTCTTTGAATGGTAGTGGTAGATATAGAACTTGACCACATAGTAGCAGACACATGTGGCCATTATGAGATTGAAAAATCTCAACTAGTACAATATCAATCCTCCGAGACCATGATTTATTATTATAATTTTTAACATGGTTAAAATTTTTATTTACATTCTTAATTATTTCCACTTTATAAAAAATATTTTAATTATTATTTTAATTTATAATTTGATTATATTTTTTTAAAATATTAATTAGTTAATCGATTAATTATTTTGTGAAAAAAATTATTTATTCATAAGAACATGTAGTATTTGTTTTTTGATACTCCATTTTTAGTGATTTCTTGATATTTTAATAAATTGTAATATTATTCAATTTATTTTAACTCTTCTATTATTTTGGGAAAGATATGTATAATCTAATGAGGCTATTTGATTTTTTTATATAAAAACATTGTGAAAATGTTTTTGTAATTAATAATTTATAGATTATTTATTTTATAATATTTTTTTATAATTTTTTAATTATTGAATTACTAAAAGATTGTCATAATGGTTTTTATTATTTTAATCATTTGAAAATATGTCATTTATTCTAATGATCATATTGGAATCTTTTTCAATAATTTCAATGTAAGAATTAGAGCGCACAAAAATTATTACTGGTAATATATTTATTTTTATTTTATCATTTTACTATTTCTTGGAGTGAAGTGATTTTAGGAAACTCCCATGTAATAAGAAATGAAGGAGGGGGATAGATGACCTTTGGTGATTTGTCTATAAATAAAGTTTAAGGATTAAAATGTGAGATATAACTGATACATCATTCTTAAGTACTGATATCTTGTGATACTACTACTTCATTGGTGTGATTATGATGGAAGATCAACATTTAATTCATTGGTGTTAAAGAAATAAAAGATTCATGAGCTACATCAACTTCCATATCTATTTATCTTTGTTGTTTTTATTTTCAATGTAGTTTTTATTTGTTGAATCATTTATTAATTTGTTTGTTCTTAATAATTGATCTATGAATTTTACAATAAAAATAAAGTATGGTATCAATTATTATACTTTACAAAAAGAAAGGTCCTTGGGCTGTGACTCCCAAATAAAAGTCAGGTTAGTATAGGTTATAACTCCTATAAAATTTTAGGTTAGTTTTACCTCTAGGTATTTTAAAATATATGGTCTTTAAACAGGTTATCAAACCTTTAAAAGTGAGGTTTCTTAGTGGTCACTGATATTCTCATTGAGTAGATAATATTGAAGAGTAGAGTATGATCTTGGTGATTTGAACTACTATAGAAATCACATGTTCATAATTTTATATTTACTTCATTATATTCTAAATAGTACACTACACTGTTTATTCAATAAATAATAAAATATAATTGATTATTTATTTTAAAATATTCGAAGGACTATTTACCCCCTCTAGTTTATTATTTCCATATATCTGGGACCAATAATGATCATAAAGTTTATTTAATTCTAGATTAGGTAAAAATTGGTTATTTTCAACTAGGTGACATTGTTTAGCTAGTGATGTATAGAAAGGTAGTAAAAAAGGATTTTATTGTTAATAATGTAATTATTGATTTTCTAGGACTAGGGAAGTAATATTTTCTTTGTACTTCATGTAGCATGTGTTTTAGTAAAAGGAAGACGAGGTTTGATAATGTATACTAGGGCAGTGATCAATAAGGAGACCATGAAAGATGTTCTTCATTTCCTTATTCTCAAGGGAGAGACTCGATGGATTATTATCAATGAATCTAGGTAGGTAATTATTAATATTTATTTACTTATGAGGAAAATTATTTCCATTTCTCTAGTAGGATATGAAACTTTAATCTTTTCTTCAAGAGGATGACCATGGGAGGTGGTGGATATGGTATGTTTCTAACATTGGCATTACACAATTGGTTAGGTGGGTTACCTCAGAGAGTTTGTTAGGTATAATTAGGAAACTCTACACAAGTTAATTTACAAGGTTCACATAGACCTTAATACTATGAGAAATATCCATAGGGGATTCAAGTTTCCAATGAACAAGATTATGGTACTCACAACACCCCAATATTTAAATATATAATTTTATTTATTTTCTATTCAATATCTTATATTGCATGTATCACCAAAATAAAATAAGTTAAGAAATATTATATTACTATTATTAGGAAAACTAAAATAGGAATAAAACCTCTAATAAATAAAAATATAATAATCAATTAAAAATGATTATATTTAAGGGATAAATAATTAATTTTAAAATGATTGTTTTTTAATGATCTGTTTATAAAGTATTGATTATTTTATTAAATTATTAAATTTTAAAATTTTATAATTAGGGTATTTGATATATTAACTTTCATTTAATTGGTAATTTATATGAAATAATATTAATAACGCTTAAAGTTTAAAATGATCATTTTTCCTTAAAAGGAGTTTTTATTTATATTTTTTATTTTAATTTAAAATATAAATTTGTAAATTTTAAATTTTAAATTTAATAAAATATGATTCATTTTTTACGTCAACATGTAAAAATTATCTTAGAGTGATTTTTTGGGATTTTTTTGAAATAGTTGATTTTTATGTGAATAATGAAAAATATCGATTTTCAACTACTGTTACTTTTATAACATTATCATGATATAAGTATGAATTGAAAGTCTATGAAACCTTTTTATAGAAAATATATATTTATGAATTAATATTAATAATTTAAATAAATCTTTGTTTTAGATTTATGAAATCTAAGTAATGTTTTTATTCCAACAAAAATTGTTTTTGATTCCATACTTTTAATCAATTATTCATAAGGATTCATTCGGTTTTGAAATTTTTTTAATGTCACATTATCCTATTTTTTAATTAATAATACAATTAAATAAATTATAATCAAAATTTTATTTGATTTTGGTATAAAATAATTTTTATGCTTAAAATATATTTTATGTTTTAAAACAGTTTTTATTGCATTACACGTACTTATTTTAAAATTAATTCTTAAAACTTATAGAAATTGAATAATTTAAAATATATTCCATATTCAGAATCATAATGTTCATATTTTTTTAATATGTTAAATTTTATTTTTGGAAATAAATAATAGTTTTCATGGTAAAATTTAGTCACCTTAGTAAAGGGTAAAATGGGTTAAACTGAGTTTAAACTATGATATAAGGCCTTAAAATCTCTCAAAAACTTTCCTTTTTTTAATTTTATTATTTAATTTTAATATTCCCCATAATTTCTTCTAAAATATTGTAATTTTGTTCCATTTTTCTTTGATAATTACTATTATATTATTTTAAGTAAATAATAATTACAAAATGTCACCCTCTTTCCTTAATATCTCTAATATATTGTCATATGGATTAAAAGAAGTAATGAATGGTTATAAATGGTTATTTTTAATATAAATAAATTATTTTTATGATAGTAATTTATTTTTAATTTTTAGTGATGATATAATTACCTTTAATTCTTATGTAATCCCGACACAATGTTTGTGCAAGCAATAGAAAAATGAAGTGAATAATTTTAAAAACATACGCTTGTGCATGCAGTAGAAGAAAAGTAAATGATTTTTAAAAAATTACAAGTAATATATTTTATATAAATTATGGTATTCCATTAATTTCATGAAAAATTATTAGGTATAAGTGATGGTGAAAGTGTTTATATTTGAATTCCATTACTATCTTATTGTCTTTAAATTAAAATTATGTGAATAATCCCAAAAATAAAAGGATATTTTATGCTAAATAAATTCTATTAAATGATTTAAAAGTCATAAAAATTATACAATAAGAAAATTGAGATGGAAAATGATCTAAAATTTTATCCATGGACCATTTGTAAGCTAATTTTTACCTTATAATTACATTTCCAACCCTTAAAGACTAAATATTTGTGAAAACACCATTGATTTTTTTTCTATAAAAGGGGATTAATATAAATTTTCCTAAGACACATATGATTTAGATTTTTTATAAAAAATCTACCCAAATACATCTCCCCACTTCCATTCCCACGTTTCCTATCCCCTATAGTGATCAAATTTGTCTTCTATAAAAGCCTTAAGATTAATCGAAAGGTGGTATTTTAAGGACCGAGGTAAGGTTTTCCAAGCATCTTTCACATTTCTTAATATTGATTCATTATCTTAAAATAATATTAAACCATAACTTACATTAATTCCAAAATTTCATTCCTATGGTAATAATATATATTTAATCAATTGATGATGGGAGATCACTTGTTAAATCTCAATAAACTCTTATCTAATTAACCATTATCATGTCAAAATGGGAGATTTTTAAAGATGATATTTTCATTTGAAATTATCCCCACTTTCTCAATAATAAAAGTAATAACCCAATATTTATCCCAAATTAATATTTTTTATTATAAAATTTATTTGATAAAAAGTACATATTTACTATATTTTCTCTTCTTTTAAACACTTTTGAAAAATGTCATTCATTGTGGTGGTTTTACAGAACCTATGTGAATGATAATGTTTTCATGAATTTAAGACTCCCATGGGTATTATTAAAAATTTATTTTATGATTTAAGATAACATTAATATTAAATTAATTTTATTATTATAATTTTCGAATGGTAAATTATCCATAATAATTATGAAATTAATTGTTGACAAACACGATTATTTTAACCATAAAAATAATCTTATTAAGGAAGGTTTTTAGGATGGTAACAATTCATTGACCTATTAAAATTACATAATTTTTGAATTATATGGACAATATACTTTTAATCCTATAGAGTTTATCAAACTATTGAACTAAGACCTTTGACTGTTATGGATATTAAGAACCTCTTTGGAGATTATGAACTGAATGACCCCAAAATGACCGATATAAACTATACCGATTGAGTTAATGAATGAAACATGATAATAATGTATAATAATAAGGAAATAAAAATGAAATATGTTCTAAAATCAATTATATAATTAATATAATTTTGTTATTCATGAATTTAGTGGATGTATGAGGCAAGTCAGGACTCGTGGTTAGGGGTTTCTTAACTCAATTTCCTTTTATTGGGTTACATCACTTATTTATTGAATATTTTATGAAAATAATATGCATGAACTTACCTATTATTGTTTTATGTTGTGTTTCCACATTTTTTATATGGATTTAAATTTCTTCTCATAATCAATTCATGGATCTTTCTCACTTCAAATGTTATGAACTTTGTAAGGGTTTTTGGTCTCAAACTCCCTTCTTTAAGACATGTTTTGTATTATGAACCTATTTACGTTTATATAGTTTACATTATACTTATTAAAATATTATCTTTGGAATTAATATTTTATCATGATATTTAAATTCCATTTTTAATTTTATCTTTCAGGAGGTATTAATTCAAATGTTATAAAAGTTACAAGGTTTTTTTTATCACAATCTCAATTTCTTAAGACATGTTTCATGTTGTGATCCAAACTTTATTTTATTTGGTGTAATTAATTCCTCATGAATTAATCTTGAAATATTATTTAATTTAATTCATGGGATTATTAGAGACATATAATTTTATATCTTTCAATGGATTTTAATTCAAAATTTACTAAAATTGTGAGGGTTTTATCATCTAAAATTTCCCTTCATTGAGATATTTTCAATATTCACCCATTACTTTCCTTTGTGTGGTTTATATATATACAATGAATAAAATTTATGATAATATTCATGAAAATAAAATAGGTTTTAAAATCTATCTATGGTTTAATTTTTCAAGGAGTTATTAATTTTAAAGGCTAAAAATGGGTTTTATTTAAACTCATTGTTTTTAAAGTATTTTACCCAAAATCTTTCTCACTAGTAGTAAAAGAAGACTTATTATTATATTTTTAACATTGGATTTTTTATAACTAATGTTAAAAGGGATATATGAATATTTTAACCTCAGTTAAAAAAAACTGATGTTAAAATCTATTCAAAATGACTTCTAACACCAATTTTATATAAAACTAATGTAAAAGTCATTCAGAAGAACTTTTAACACTGATTTTATAAAATAACGATGTTAAAATATTTTAAAAAATACAATTCACATGTAAGTATCCTCATTTTTTGATACGATGTTTCTGATATCCTCATCCCATCCACACATAATGACACTTGAGCTACTGTTGATCTTCTTCTTTTGTTCAATTTTCAATTTCTTTTTGAATCATTTCTCCTTAGTATTCCATATTTCATCCTTCTTCCATGGAACTCGATATTATTTAGTCTATAGAAACCCTAATCTACAAGACTCATGAATATTCTTAAAATTTTTTGTTTGATAATTTTTACAAACATTTATCCTAAACCTTTCATCCATCATCATGTTTCCATCACCCTCAATTGAATTCATCAGAATTCAATAACTATTTTACATCGTCTACCTCTATACTTTGTAAGTCAATTTTTTTTATTTTTGGAATATTAATCAATTACTTATTTGTTATAAGTTTTTTTCATCCATTCATTTATTTGTATTCATATTATCATCAATTATATTTTTTTTGTTAAAATTAGTTAAATGTTATATTTTTTTTGTGATTATAAATTTTTTATGATTGTAATTTTATTTTGGTTGTAACTATTTTTATTTATAAAATTTTTATCATTATATTTTTTTATAATTACTTTTTATTATATATTTTTTTCTAGTTGTAAATTGTTTTTCAATTTAAAATTATTTTTCATATATAAATTATTTTTTATAAATTTATTCATGTTTATATATTTATATACTTATATGTTTTAGTTTTATCTATTTATATATATGTTTAAATATTTATATGTGTTAGTATATTCATCTTTTATACTGTGAATTTAAGTGATTAATTGATCATGATTATATAATTGTAAGAAGAACTAGTGATGAATATGGGAAATGGGTTAGCAATTTTTTTGAATTTTCTAAATGGAATCTTGAAAATAAAGATGTGATTTTCTATCCATGCATGAAGTGTTTAAATATGAGTAAATCAAGGTGTAGAGAAATCAAAGACCATTCAATTTTCTGTGGGTTTAGTCATAATTATACACATTGTAACTAATGTGGTGAAATAAAAAATAAGTCAAGATCTAATAATGATAAATATGTTCAATATGAGGTAGATGATCATCTTGAATAATTAATTCATGATACAGGTGTTGAAACCTTTTAAAAAATAAAACCATTGAATGAATATAGGAAGATACTGAGAAACCACTATTCTTAGGTTGCACTAAATTTACAATGTTATTAAAAGTGCTTAAATTAGTTAAATTGAAATAAAGACATGGTTGGAGCGATAAAATTTTCATCGAATTTCTTGAACTTTTAAAATGGATACTTCTAAAAGGCAACGAGCTTCCAAATTCCAATTATGAGGAAAAAATATTATTTTAAATGAGATTGGGGTATAAAAATATACATTCTTACCCCAATGACTATCTACTATTTATTAAGGAATATTAAAGTTTAGTAAAATGTAATAAATGTGGGATATCACAATATAAAATGGATGAAAAATACAAGCATGATTCGTTATCAAGAACATGAACCTTACCTCATGCTAAATAAATTGGTTATCTTCTAATAATTACTCATTCGAAGCATATATTTACAAATTTAAATGATGCAGAGTAGTTAAGATGACGTAAATATGATCAAATATTTTATGGAAACACACACCACCATACTTATTGACCGTAATGAAAAATATTTGATCAATTTTTTTTTAACTTTGGAAAAGATGTTAGAAATCTCAGAATGGGTTTGCGACCTTATAGAATGAATCCATATCAAATACTCCGTATCCAACATAGTTCAAATAATATCATGTTGGTTTTCTACCACTTTTCCCTAAATATATGTATAAAGAGGAAATATATGATGATGATCTTAATGGTTTCTAGACCAAAACAACCTGAAATGATATTGATGTTTTTGTATCCCCATTTATTTATGTTTTGAAATTTAAATGGGAGAAAAGTGTTACAATATTTGATGTATACAATAAATAGTATTTTATTTTTCATTCTATGATAATGTTCACTATAAATAACTTTCCTACATATGGAAAATAATATGGATACAGTGTTAAAGGATATAAAGCTTATCCATTTTGTGAATATGGGAATTTATATCATCAATTACAGAATAAAAAAATAGTGTACATTCAATATTTTTGTGAATGAATCACCCTTATTAAATATTAAGAAAGGAATTTAACATTTTACAAGAGTATTATTTTTCCTTACAGTTGTGGTTAGATGAAAAATATTACTACAAGGTGAAAAACATAAATATTAAATTTCAAAATAAATGAAGTCCTGTTCTTTAAAAAAATACATGGATGAAACTATCCCTTTTATTTGAGCTACATTGTTGGATATTTTTGGTGGTAAAATATAAAATTTATGTTATGAATGTTGAGAAAAGCATTTGTAATAGTATTATTGGAACATTGTCAAATGTAAAAGGAAATACAAAAGATGGATTACATGTAAGACTTGACTTAATTATGATGAGAATAGATTTGGAGTTAGATCCTACAATGAAAGGAATCAAAAAATATTTTCCTTAAACTTGTCACACATTAAGTAAGATTGATAAGATAAATTTTTGTCAACGTTTTCATGGTATTAAAGCACCTAGTGAGTTTTCTTCAAATATAAAAATATGATTTTATTGAATGATTTAAAGTTAATAGGCATGAAATCCCATGACTGTCATGTATTGATAAAATAGTTTATACTAGTTTTATTGTGTATAATATTATTAATACCCATCATAAAGTCTATCATCAGGTTGTTTTACATTTTCAATTAAATTTTCATCAAATTCATAGATCTATATTTTTTATATGTGTTAGATAATGGAGCTATCCTCATACTTTTTCAACTATAAATATATTTTCCAACATTGATATAATGGTTCATATATTAATTAATTTTTTATGAGAGATAAGAATATTTGGGTCTGTTTATTTACATTAGATGCATCCTTTTGAAATATATATGAAATTTTTCATGGGATATATTCAGAATCCATAGCGAACAAAGGACTCTATTATTCAAAAATATATATTAGTAGAGGTGATTTATTTATATACTGATTATTTATCTGAATTGGAGAATGTATGTTTCCCTATATCTCAATATTTGATCGTTGATAATGTAGTTAAAGAGATTCGTGGCCTAAAGGTAAATTTAATTGCATGTAATAAAGTGATTCATGTATATTTATACATTTTGAACAATATAGGTGAGGTTAAACCATATATATAATCACATATTTCCTGAGTGAAGGTATTATATCAGAGAATAAATGAAAAGTGCTTGATGAATGACAATAATTTTTTTTTTCACAATTTAAGGAGAAATTCAACACTGATTTATCCATATTAGAAACATTAAAATTGTTAGCAAGGGGAACAAGTGTTAATGTGATCATATGGTATGATTTTTATATTAACGGTTACATATTTTACATAAAAAATAAAGATAATAAGAGTACTGTTCAAAATAATGGAGTAATAGTTATCACTAAAGCACTACATTTTTCGAGTGAAAAAGATAAAAAACCCAGTTTCCATATCAATATCATATTTTGGAGTTATTGAGGATATACGGGAGATTTATTATAATTTTTTTTATATCATTATTTAAGTGTAATTCAGTTGATATTAATCGTGGTTTGAAATATGATAATTATTGATTTACGCTTGTTGATTTGAAAAGATTTTTTTACAAGGAGGAATAATTTATCATGGAGACATATGAAAAACAAATATTTTATGTTTTTGAACCATTAAATGATTAGTGGTTCTTTGATTTTGGAGGGAAAAAAATTCATTTGGGTGATGAGAATATTGATGATGTTAAAGGATTATATTAAATTTCTTCATCTATTACATGATTACTCAAGGATAAGAATGACTATGATGTGGACATAGTCCATACAACACAAAAGATCACGTAGAAGGGATATGGGAAAACACTCAATTAATCTCCTAATTAGTCAAGTAAATATATGTTTTTTTATGAAATCGAGATAAATAAAAACATTATTTTTTAACTTTGATATTTAAATATATATATGTTCCGAATTTTTAAAATTTTTATAATATTTTTTATATTAATTTAATTCAAATATCCATTTTTTGGTTAATTTTTTTTGCCTTCATCATTTTTTGTGACTATTTTCTTTACATTCTTCATTTTAAGGTACACACTTTTATTAAATAAAATATTTATAAATTTCTTCCTATTATGAACAATCAAATTTTTTCTTATAAAATTTATTTATTTTTAATAAAAAAAGTACAAAAAAATCGCAAATTTTTAGATGATAATGATTTATGTCATTTTTTTGTTACTTTTTATATTAATCTGTTTTAGTTATGATTTTTTGGTCAAAAAGTTTAACCTTCAATATTTTTTCTATTATAAAAATTAATTTTTTTAGTTATTATAATTGTTTAATTTTAATCAAATACAAGTACACATAATTCTGTTGAAGTAGTATACATCTTTCAAAATGACATACATAGAGGTCCGAGAACCATGGTATGTATGTTTTTTCATATAAATATATCTTTTTTAATTAAATTATCTAATGAAATTAAACTTATATTTCATAAAATTATGTGCATCTCTTCTTCTTATCATGATAGGATGATATATAAATATGGTAAGAATGATATTACACATTTACTAAAACTTTCACTCGCACATGGAGAATTGAGGTTGAGAACTAAGTTTGATGGAAATGACCAACCAACTAGCCCAAATTCTATAAAGTTTAGGACTTTCCTGGATATAAAAAGTCATTGTAGGATAAGTATTTTATTCCATGATTGGAGGACCATCGACCAGTTGACTGAAGATCTATTATGGGAGTCCAGAACTATAAAATTTCAAGTCCTCAAACCTGCATGTTTACTATGATTTTATTCCTTATGTTGTGTTCCATGGTAGAGTATGTAATCGACCTATTATACAATATATAATATATTTAATTAAAGATGAAATTTAACTTTCATGAAATTAAAGAAATTAAGAAAAAGTGTCTATCCATTGTGACAACCAAATGAAGAGATTTTAAGTCAAAGTTAAATTTATTTTATATTTTTGGATTAAACAAGATCAATATCCTTAACTTAAGTATGAGTTTATAGATATAGAGACATGGAAAAACTTTTCCCCTAGTCAGTGGGTGTAAGTCTTAATGGTATTTTTTTTTGTTTTTAAAACTTATTTATTAAATTAGTTTTAATTAATTGATAACTTATTTATTTTTTATTTTGTAACATGACTCTAGGAAGACTGAGTAAGATATATAGTCTTAGAATGCATACCCTCTTACAATGTCACACAGAGGGTATCCTTTTTTATGGGATAGAATGATTTCTGTAAAATTTAATAAATTAAGAGCCAACTCAAGTAGTGGCTCTAAAGAGGTTCCAAACAACCCTCCATATCCCCCCTCATCATAAAAATGGAAAAGGGTGATAATGAAAAAAGGGGAAGTATATTTCCAATACAACAAAGGAAGTTGATGATAAGATTGAAATTAATTATTAATTTTCTTTAATTTTACTATTTTTTAAATTTATATCACTAATATAACATTTAGAATTATTATTTTAGGATACACTTTAGGATAAAATTATATTGGAGAACTTTATCCGTAAGGATAGATTGTATATTATTATAAATTCTTTTGGAAATTTGCAACACTGAAGCCATGTCAGAGGGTATAAGGAGGGTATCAGTTTTAGAAGAGTTTTTGGCCATGCCTTTAGTATGACATTGATAGGGGGAAAATACAAGGGAAAAATAACTTTTTTAAGTTTGAGTTTCAATAGTTTAATGAATCAATAAATGAAAAAATTAAATAATTTATAGTGTCTATTCTTGAAAAGGTGATGAGACAGATGTAGTCTACATAACTTTCCTACCCATATCCTCTACCTCCTTATTCAGACCCAACCATGCACCGTGAGTTACATACTGGGGATACCCATATACATATTGTAGCATAAAAAATTGTACATAATTTGGGGGATTATATACATAATCATCTTATATAGTTGGGTTAGGTAAGAGTAGTAGTAAATGATATTATTGATCCAACTGCTCTAGTGCCACTACCTATTAAGGAAGTATCCATAGTGGGAAAAAGCATTGGTCGTTTTTTACTTTGTCTAGCTAATCTTTTTCATCACCTAACATATGAGGTATGTATAGTTTTTCATTTTTTATTTATCATAAAATTCAGGATTACTTATAATTTTTTCTTACACTTACATTATATAGGAGTATCCAAAATCAGAGTAATAGCTACAAAGGAATGGAAAATTTTAGGAACTGACACCTTCAAATGCTCATCAATATATTAATGGGGTAACAAAGTTAACACATGGTTTTTATTTATTAGATAATTATTATATTTTCCCATGAGTTTTGATATATATAGAAGAGATTATACATTAAATATATTTAAAACTAACATCATGGATGTTTCAAAGGGTGAGTAGATCACTGTACTAATGTTGTAATTGTTTTCCATGGAAGTAAATTTCAATTATAAATTTAATTTATTTAATTAAAATATTTTATGTTGACTTAATGAATTAATTTTACAATCAATTATCTCCCAAAGCTTTTCATACAATATGCTTGTGCTTCTTTATATGATTTTATGTATCCAAAATATATTTCAATAGTTATTCAATACTTGAACTAAAATGAAAAATTTAATATATATCTGAAATAAAAAACATATAAATTACATGTTGGTTTTTTAAATTACTTAACCTATAATAATTCACATATAATTATGAAACACTATTCATTATACTATTATTAATGTTAAATTTTTTATATTTTAGTAGACATTAGATGTTATGTATATTTTTTCCAAATAAATTTAAAGAATATTGGTTATGCTCTTTATTGGGTGCTGTTTGAAGTAGATTTAATAAGTTTTTTAAGTTATAAGTATAATTATATTCTTTTAGTTCATGGTCATAGTGAGTTTTGGTTTATTTTTACTAAGAACATCTCAAAAAACACTAATAAAAGAAGTAAAAAAAACTAAAGGAGAATAAAAGAAAGATAATCTGCAAGTCTACCTTGAGGTGTAAACAATTAAAAGATACAAAGAAGGTTAAACTCTAGAAGAAAGTTTCAAAATATTTCATTCCAAAGAAAAGATGATAATTCTGTGGAAGAAAAGGAAACTTCATAGAAAATTGTAAACTTTCCCTGAATTTTTATTGAAACAAAAAAATGCACAAGAAAAAAAATCAATCAATCTAAGAAAAATGCAAGTGGATTGGAATGGTAGAATACATCACTAATAAGAAGTTGAAGTTCACCAGAAGTCACCTATGAAAATTAACTTACTTTATGAAAAGAAGATATAAAGAAGGTGTAAGTTGACTAGAAACACTATTGAAGAATTCATGACAATGTTACGAGGATAATAGAACATGTTTCAAATGCCTGTATGATTATATGTCCAGAACAATTGGAGGAAACAAGAAGGTTAGAAAATAATAATTCCTATGCCTTAATATCTAAAGTTAAAAAGAATACTCCACACAAATTAAATAATAAAATAATGATGAATAAATCCATGATGCTCTAGAATATTAATACTTGAAATGATAAGGGTGAATATATAAAGAAAAATTAAGTTAAAGTGAAGAGAGTTTTCAAGTTGGGAAAAATTTCTTAGCCTTATTTCTCTATCTTATGAGAAATGAGAAGATCCACATTATCCCCTTATATGTTTTAGAGGGACTACATTAAAAATTTAATTGAAGGTGATGTTATTCTTGGTGAAACCTAAAGTGAAGATGAAAATAGTTTTTTTTTCAATTATTAAAGTAATAATTCTTATTCTAGAAAACCAAGACATTCCAACATCCGATAATGAAAAATCAAATGGATTGGAGTTTTAAGTACCCATAATCAAAAGATCTGGATGTTAAAGATGAATCTCCATATAATAAGTATATTTAAATCTATCATCTTGAATAATTTTTTTTAAATGAAAAATCTAATTAACATACCCCTAAAATAAGGCTTTATAAAAGTTGGAAACACTTGGTAAATTTTATGGAAAATTTTATTTTATGGATTAATCACACTTGTTTTATTCACTAAGAATGGATCATGTATAATTAGAGTTTTTTTATTTATGAATTATTGTTTTATGAAAAGTGATGTTATCCTTCTTAGGAATTCAAGTTTACATTCGACATAAGAAAAGTAAAGGGGAGAAGAAAAAGAAGTTTGAATAAAGTTCCTCCTGCACCCCATGATGTCAATATGGGGACTCAAATTCAGATAATTAAGGGGGAGATAAAATTTTCCCCTCCCTTAAATTTATCAAAAGAAGGAGATAAAAGAGACTTTGAATTTATTATCAATAAGGGGGAGAGAAAACTCATTTACTTTAAAAATAATTTGGTATTGAAAAAAATACAAAGGGGGAAATTATAATTCTAGTCAAATGATGAGGATATATTGTATTTTTTTCAATAGTTTGTTGAGAGTAAAATGAGTAAGTTGATGGAGAATAAGTATTTTTGGATATTTCATAAAAAATCCATTAGAATGATATATTCCAGATAAAGGAACAATTAGAAGTAGAAATACTGTGATTGTAGGATCTACTTATGAAAGATAACTAAAAGTAATGAAGAAAATAAAGGGAATAAAATCCCAATGATGGTTGAAGGAGAAATACATTTAAATATTTATATACATAAGTATATATAAACTTTAGATGATTATAGAATTGATATTCATTATATTCATGACTAGTGATGAAGGATGAATAAGAACCCTCAACCTCATTTCGAAATTAATGAAGTAATCTTCCTAGATATGGTGATTTGAAATATTGAATTATGAATCTAATATATGGGGATATTGAAGACCATAATAATGATTTATAAGAAGATATAATAAAGAATATAAACTCAAAGGAAAAACAATCAGAAGTTGTAGAAACTAGGATGATTGAAAGGATGAATCACATTGAATAATCAATAAAGTTACTAAGATTCATTCTTAAGGAATATAGGGTGACCTTAACCTTAAAAAGAGAGTTAAAAAATAAATCTGGAAATTAATTAAGTGTTTCACCACAAGAAAATGTACAAAAAATAATATACTGAATAATCTATGGATGATCCTACTATAGAGAAAGTTGAGAATCTTAAACTAATGAAGTGTTCAAAAGTCTGAAAGGAGAGTCTAGAAGTGGATTTTAAAAGGGAAGTATGGAAGGAGTTTTATGAGAAAATCACTGCAGTATGTGTAATGTAAAATTTAAAGTATTTGGAATCATAGGAAAAAACCTAAACCACTAATGGTTTTAAAATAACAAGTTAGAAAATGCTATGTTGTTCTTTCATCAGAAGAGAATCACTTTGGTGAAATGATAATAGTGATCCAACCTAAGTTTAATTTACAAATTACTTCTCATTGGAAGTTTAATATACATGAAAATAATCATGTAGTTTTGAATTTATCAAAATGTTAATCATTGGAAAAGAACCAAAAGAATGAGAATCTATTGTAAGAAAAATATTTGGAAGGAGGAGTTAGAGGCTGAAGTTAGAATTGATTGAAATGAAAATTGGTATTTGAGCTAATTAGAAGAAGAAAATGAATATGAAAGACGATTTGAGTCTAGATAATAATAAAGAAGAGATAATTATATTAGAATATGAAGTTTCAATCCCAAGTTCGATCTAAATTAAGGTTCATCAGATAGAGTCCACTAGGATAACATGTACCATGTTGAAGAATGTTAAAAACATTAAAGGATATAAAAGTTTTATTTGAGTAAAAGGTAGAACTAGAATGAGTACAATGATTAATTGGAATAACATGTTTTGGAAGATTCCAGAAGGAATTTACATTATTATAAGGTCAATCACTCTAATGATTCCAAGAAGGAAGTTCAATGTTTGATATTAACGAAAGGAATTTTTTTTATTAAAGTCGAGATTTTAAGATGATATGAATATAGTTGACACCATGTTTTTCAGGACTTCTGATGGAATCAAATCATGATATCTTTAGAATATATTAATGTTGGTCAATTTAAAGTGTGGATATATTGGGAAGATCAAATGGAATCCAATGTGTTCGGCTTATCCATTAGAGGAATATTGCTTATATAATAGGGGAAAAATCACTTGTGTTATATATGAATATTGAGAATAATTGATAGAGATAATAAATATAAAGGAGATGAATTATCTGACCAATTACTTCAATCATAAAATCATAAGGTTCGAAGTTGATAAGACCAAAACTTGAAGATCCAAAGTAGAGTGAGTTCTTTGGATCTAGAAAATCAGAGGGATAAGAACCTATCCAATGTTAGACATCAAATTTTAGAAGTTATGAATGTCAAATTTAAAGGAATTCAAAGAACTATCTATGGGGAAGTTCAAGGATATTATCAAAACTAGTGGTTCTAGTATAAATAACTCCTATCGAGGAATAAGGAGCTTTTAGGAGTTAGCTCGATCATATGTAAAATATTGTAGTTTTAGATGAGCGTGTGATTCATGCCAAGGGTTAAGGGTGATTCCTTCCCACACTAATTATAATCTATATGGATATTAAGTGTAGAATCCATGTCGGAGTGTATAAAAATATTATAAGAATTAGGATTTTATGCTAAACCTTGTAAAAATCCCCACGTGTAGTTTACTTTACATTATCTACACAACATAAGAGAAAAGTGGTGAGAGGAAATTTCTAAATATCTATAAATCCTAAAAGATAAATGAGTTTCAATAAATTTAATCAAAGGAATAATTTACATTGGACTTAATTAGTAAAAATTTGGTCCCCCCTGATTCATCCCACTCTCAGGGTAACCACATGATCCCCTAAGAATAGAAAATTGGGATATAAAGTTAGTTATTTTTTGGAATGTTTTAAGTTAAACTTTGGGTATTATTGTAAACATTTTGGAGATAAATGTATTATTTCTTCATATGAATGTTTATTCAATTTGGGTATTATATTATCATGTGTTAAGAATTTTTTTAATAAATATAGGAGGAATACATTTTCATCTTTTTATAGATTTCATGATCTATTAAAAGTTGATTTCCATGATTTAAGAATAAGAAAGATGCATCTTGGGTTTTCATTATTTGGAATTTGAGATGAAATAGAGGTAGAAACTAATTGAAGCATGCAACCAAAGGATGGAATTGCATTTATGGATTTGAATAAATCAAGTAATTATATTTTATCATGTTATCTTTCTTGATGGTAAAAAAATCCCCCAACTCTAGAAAAAGGATTTTGGAATGGAAATTATTTCCTTTTTCATTCATTTATGGTGAATTGATGGTCTCTTCTCTCTTTGGGGAAAATGAAATTTTAATTTAAAGTTTCTTCCTTAGTGAACTTATTTTTCTTAAAAGTATAATGTTTTATAGAATAATTTCCATCATCTTTAGTAGCAATTTCTCTTCCATATCCATATTTTCACATCCCACTAATGTTCTTATTATTTGAGAACCTGATTATGTGTTATTCCAAGTGAACTTCATATTTCCCTTCTCTTATTTTCAAAAGGGAGTTTTATTATCCCTTTTTTATGATTTGGGTTTTCAACAAAGGTATTTTTTTAATACAAAAAAGTTTTATTCCTTTATGACCACATGTTTTATCTTTCACTCAACATATCTTTAGGAAAACCTTTATATCTTTCTCAAGGTTCCATTATTGGGATTTATTTTAAAAATTATGATGTTCAAATTCCTCTTTCACATATTAAAATGGGTTTAAAAAATGTTTTGATAATATTTTTCACTACATTAAACTTTTCTTACTGAACTCAAGATAAAATTGTAAGGATACAATTTATTTGGGGGGTATGTAATAGCCTAATATTTTAATATATAATTTTGTTTAATATTATATTAAATAGATTGTATCACATAAATCACCAAACTAAAATGAATTTTGGGATATTATATGATCATTATTTGGAAAATTATATGAGTAATAAAATTTCTAGTATATAAAAAGATAGTAATTAATTAAAAATTCTTAAATTTAAAGGATAAATAACTAATATTAAAAATTATTATTTTTCAAATATATATTTATAAATTATTTTATATTTTATTAAATTAGTAACTTTTAAAATTTGATTATGATTATATTTAATATATTAACTTTCATTTAATTAGTAATTGATATGAAATAAGATTAAGAACATTTAAAGTCTAAAAGGATCATTTTTCTATAAAAGGAGTTTTTCTTTGTATTTTGTAATTTTATTTTTCTTAATATTAAAATTTTAATTTAATAAAATGGAATTAATTTTGGATTTTATCTTTTCAAAATTATCTTAGGGTGAATTTTTTGGATATTTTGGAAATAGTTGATTTTTCTATGAATAGTGAAAACACTGATTTTTCAACTACTGTTACTTTTATATTATTACCATGATATAAGTATGACTTGACAGTTTATAAAAACCTTTTATAGACTATATATATATATATATATTAATTTATATTAATTATTTAAAAATATAATTTTGAACTTATAAATCTATGTTTGACATTTTGGAATTCTAAGTAATGTTTTGATTCTATTAAAAACTATTTTTGATTATTTGATTTTAATTAAGTATTCACAAGGTTTTATTCGGTTTTGAAATTAGTTTTTAATTCAAATAATCCTATTTTTTTATTCATAATATAATTAAATCCATGGTAATCGAAATTTTACATGATTTTGGTATAAAATATTTTTTTTAGTTAAAATACATTTTTATAGATTTTTTTCATTGTGTTATGAATAAATTTTTTAAAATTAATTTATACTAATTATATAAATTTAATATATTAAAATAGATCCCATATTTGGAATTATCATGTTTATATTTAGTAATAATGTAAATTTTATTTTTGGTCATAATGAATAGTTATTTTAATTTTTTGAACTTCTAATCCCCTTTATTTTCTGCTTCCCAAGGTCCAATGGTATTAAGAGGGTGTTTGGAGTCTTCTCCACTTGATTTTTTATAATTTTGGTCATGAAGTTAGTTGGAAGAGTGAATTTTTGTTCATGAAATAAGCTGGTTCATCGTACAGTTAGTTAGCCCAATCACTTGTCTGTTTATGCAGTAAAATGGTTGGTCGTGCGGTCAGTTGGCATGATTACTTGTCTATTGATACGGTAGTTTGGTTGTTCATATGGTCAGTTGGTGTAGTTAAATATCTATTCATGCGATTGTTTGGTTGTGTAGTTGTTTGGTACAATCACTTATCTATTCATGTGGTATGTAGGTTGGTCGTGCAGTTGATTGTCACAACCACCAATTTGTTTGCATGATAGGTTGGTTGGTATGATCAGTTTTGGACTTAGCTAAATTTAAAAAATTTATAGTTTTCCCCAGATTACCCTTAAAATTCATAAATATGAATTTTTAACACAATTTTTTTAAAGACTAAATTTAATAGAATTAAAAGATATTTTAAAGGAGGATAATTGCACCTTCCATTTCTTAAAAGTCTAAATCCTTTAAATGATTATACTGTATGGATTTTATGAGATCCACATTTAATGGTCAATTAAAACCTTATCAAACCCCATTGGTTTTTGATGTATTCATAAAAAAAATAAAGATCTTTCCTTTGTTATTTTGGGTTTTCCTTCTCTCAAGACAAGGTGTTTTGGAGACTTTTCCCTTGGAGTCATGGAACCCTATTACTATAGTTGGTCTGAGTTCCTTGTAGGTGGTTTTCTCTTATGTGCGCACCCCCTATTTTTAGTGAATCAAATTTTTTAAAGTTTATTTCTTCTATGTGTGGGTTCCTTTGTTTCTCACCTAGTTTATCATGCATGATGGGTTTATTCTTGTTATATCTTGGGAAGATGGTTGTATCCGACTAAACTAAGATAAATGAACCAGTTTAATTAAAATTGAAAGGGGAATGGGAATAAAATCACATTAATTTACCATCTTTGTTATTATTTATCTTATGAACTTTATAGGATAATGCCCCACTAAAAATCATGGATGTTGGGAGCTTTTTGTGTGTGTTGTAGTTGTGGTGTATGGAACCCCTATTTTTCTGATTGTTTATTATAAACCAAAATAAACTTGGATAATAACTTATAATTAGCTAAAAAAATGGATTCCCCTAGAAAAATTCGACTTGTGTGAGGAAAAAATTAAAAGTAAAGCGTAATGTGATAAAACCCATTGAATAAATCTAAAAATTTCTATGTTTTTTTGTGGAATTATTTTATGAAAGTGGATGCATGGTGTGATTAAGCTGTTTTGGTGCATTGCATGGGAAATGGAATTTTTGTGGTGGATATGATGGGATTATGTGGGGAGATGTGTTTGTGTGATAGAATGTGGACATTATAGAGGAAAGTGGATATGGATATGAAATGGTGGTGTTGTGTGGGATCATTGGTCAGAAGTTCAGGATGATGGAATTATTGGACATTTTATGTATGCTTGTTATTTTTTATTGTGATAGTTTACCAAGTGGTATTGCAATTAATATTAGTTTGTTAATGTTCTATAAATAGTTAAACTAATTGGAAAATGAATGAATAAATTGTAACATGATGTGTGGTTTAAATGGCGGGAAGTTAAATATAAATTAATGGATTGGAATATAAGTAATGAACTAGCTATTTTAATTATAATGGGTTTCTAATAGAAATCTAAAAATTGACTTCTCTTGTAATAATAAGACAAAAATTATCTTGTGCTTTGTGGCTTGTGATGTTGTATGGTACATGTAGAAGTGGTAGTAAAAGTAGTTTTTTTGTGATTTGGTTGTTGTATTTGTAATGAACCCATAAGTTGGGTTGTGTGTAGATATATATATATATATATTGTATTCTTTTATGATTTCTTTATGTTCCCCACTCATGTTGAATACCTAGTACCAATAACCAACAATTTTGGGGTTGGTTTTTCGAACATCTCGGTGGTGAGGGTGGATAGCTAGCCACCTGCTCTTCCCCAACCCCTCTTCTAGGAGATGCTGTTATGCACTGGATGTGATGGACAGAAGTCAAAAGTAATATTTTTGAGACTTGTTGTGATGTGGTGTGATGTACTAGGTGTCTTTAGGTAGGATGTGGTGATCTGGGTTGAGATTACTTATGGTGGGGGTCGTGCATGGTTGGAGGAGGGAATTAAGTTGATGTCAATGTTCAAAATTCCCTACTACCCATGGTTATATGATGATATGTGATGTGATGGCCTAGGTTTCTACCAGGGGATGTGATGTGATTTATTTTGATACAGGAGAGGTGGGAGCACCTGGATGAACATCATTGTGGTGTGAGAGTGGATAATCAGTGGGAATGTGGTGCATGGTACCTTTCATCGATATGCTTCATATTATGTTATTATACTTATCTTGTGTTATTTGGTGAGAGTGCCATGGCGAGGTTGAGTTTTTGTTAGTTTACCTATTTAGGTGTTGTCCAATTCTGCTATTTACTCTTGAGGGTATTAGAATGCTTGTTTCACATGTGAATGAGTGACTTTGGTTTCCTATTGAGTATACTTATATGCTCACCCAACATATATAAACAGATTTTTAGTTTCTAGGAGGATTATTTTGACTGTACTGGACATTAATAGCTCAGATATATGGATATTTATTATGTCGCTACTTTAGATTTTACTTTTGGGTATTTACCTTGTAGACTTACATATATCTATTTTATTTACTCATGTATTGTGGGATAATTTTGTGTCTATTCATATTATGTCATGGAGTTTCTTATGGTTCATTCATCTTATCTGTCGATATTTTTTCCTTATAGAGGGTAATATATCCCATATCATGATATTTTTATACCCTCAGTGCTAGTCACTAACCTGGGGCCTATTGGAGGTGGGACATAGGAGTCATTATCTCCCTTTCTTTATTTCCATCCCATCAGGGGTACTTTCATAGGGAGGGGGTCATGACAGAGTTGTATCAAAGGAGATGGTTGAGAGATAGGGTGGCGTTTGGAACTATGAGGGTTTCATGGGTTGGTAAGGAAATTATTTTCCTTGATCTTGGTGTGTGACATAGTCTATGGAAGACTGGATAGGAAATAAGATTTTAAGGCCCCCAGGATTTGATTTAAAGACTCAGAGCCTATCGAATGACCAAGTGATGTGAAATTTGTTGAAGAGTATAGATCTAGGAGAGGGAATGCATCATGATGAATTGTGTTTATATTTAAATATTTATGGTTTTGGGGATGTTAAAATGAATTAATTAATACAATGGACCTTAATAAAATTCCATACTACTAGGATTAGTAAATATTTGTTTCCTTTTTAGATATGGCTCTTGGTCATCGTCCATATGAGGACCATGTAGTGGAGGTTTAATAGGCTGATTTGGTTTATTGTTAGAGGGTTTATCTGGTTTAGGAGGATAACTAGTGGTAGAGGGCATTGAATTATTTTCAGGGACATGCCTTGAGGAAGTATGAGGGTAAGGTTTTGGATAAAGAGACAGAGATATGGATGAAGGAGATTGAGACCACATTTAGTTTGATCCTGGCCCCGATAGAGTACCAGATCCAATTGTTAGTTATTCAGATGCGAGGAGTTGTGTGTTAATATTGGATGTTGTATCTGGGTGAGAAAAACGATATTGATGTTTCATGGGTTGACCTTGAGAAAAATTTCCTGTCTTATTTTCTTTCATCGAACATAAAGGTAGTGAAGAGGTAGGATATACACTCTATTCAGTAAGGGAGCATGCCTACATGGGATCTTGGGATCATGTTCAAGGATATATTGTGTGTTTTTTTTCAAACCTTTTTCTAGACAAGGAGTCCCAAGTGAGGCATCTTGAGGAGGCACTTTGTCCTTTTATCCAGTATGCAGTTACTCCTTTTATGTTTCTGATGTACTTAGAGATTCAGAATAAGGTGGATGTGATTAAGAGGATATAATCACAATGAGGTTTACCATGAGAGGGGATCCATTAGGGTTCCTTGATAATTATAGTTATTAGTGGTTGGTCTCATGTTCTAGGACCTTTGAGGTTTTGACCAGTAGGGAGTCAACCTCAACAGTTTCCCTTCCAACCTTTTAGGTATAATAGTTTTTATTCTTTTATCTGGATCTTGGGAATAATGTGTTTTGTCTATAGGGTTTATGGTCATTTTTAGGATCAGTTCCCAGTGGTTTCTCAAGCTTAGTTTGGTAGAGGTGGTTATTTTTAACATTATCCTCAACAGTAGTTTCCTGTGAGTCCATTTTAGTAGTAGGGGTAGCCGAATTTTTCTCCTATGAGAGGGGATGGGGAAGGTAGAGGTTGGACTGATGATTTTCATTGAGTTTAGTTATCTCAACCTAAGAATGTACATATAGGTGTCCATAGAAAAATAGGTAGAGGAGTTGGGTGTAATTAGTTGCATATGGAAAAGGTGGCAGTTCCAGAGGGTCTAGAGATCGTTTCAGGTATGCTCAACATGTCATCCACCATTTTTATGCCTGTTTTGATTTAGGAGATTCACAGTCCTTTGTTACACCCAATCTAGTATGAGATCTGGGATTAGACGTAGAGAGGCTTCCTATTTCCCTAGTGTTTACTATTCCATTTGGAGGACAAACCTGTTTGTTTGATGTGTTTTTAAGGGGTGTAAACTGATCATAGGGCCACATCAATCCTATAGAGATCTTTTACTACTTTAGATATAGCCATAAGATGTCATCCTTGGCATCGACTAGTAGTATTATATGCATGTATTTATTGAATTCTTTTATAGGAGAGTCATGTTATGGGATGTGGATGGCCATCATGTAGCTTTATTAGGCAAGAAGAGTAATCAATTGAGTAGTAGAAGTATGGAGACCATTATTTCTTTAATGGATAAGATTTATTTATAAATAGAAGAGGCTTGGATGGTCTTGTTTCTCAAGATCTTTAGGGAGTTTATGGATGTTTTTCATAATGAGGTTGTGACACTACCCCCTCAATTTGATTATGAGTTCTGGATATATCTGAAGCCCAATGAATCTATGATTTTGATGAATCCCTATCAAATGAAAACCTCTAAGTTGTAAGAGTTGAGAATTTTGATAGATGATCTGATGTAGAAAGTTTTCATCTATCCTATTGTGTCATAGTTGGGTGCTCCAATGTTATTCACCAAGAACTAGGATTGCAGTATGAGGTTTTTCATAGATTACCAAAGATTGAACCAGATAAAAATCAAGAATAACTATCCTCTTCTAAGGATATATGATCTTTTTGACCATCTGATAGGGGTGAGTTGGTTTTATATAATCAATATGAATCCTGTATATCACTATTTGAGGGTGAAGGAGGATGATATCTCGAATATCACCATTAGATGAAGGTATGGGGACTTTGAGTGTGTGGTTATGTAATTAGATATCACAAATTCACCAGCTATGTTCATTGGGATCATGGACTCAAAGTTTTTTGAATTCTTGGATCAGTTCATAGTTTTTTTAATCGACTGAATTTTGATTTACTTGAAGTTATAGGAGGAGCTTTCTTATCATCTTATATCTCTCTTGAAAGTTATTCGATGCCAATAGCCTCATGGGAAGTTGTCCATGTGTAAATTTTGGATATGATAGTTAAATTTATTTGGGAATGTAGTGTTTTAATAGGGTGTGTTTGTGGAACCATTAAAGGTCTATATAGTTCTTTATTGGTTATCCCCCAAGAACATGGCATAGGTTCATAGTTTACTTAGTCTTATAGGATATTACCAGGGGTTCATGTATGATTTATCATGGGTTGTGTCCTCATTGATAACTTTGACTAGGAAGGACTTGGATTTTATCTAGATTGATCATTGTCAGACAATGTTTTAATACATTAAGGGAAAATTGGTTAGTGATCCAATACTTTAATTTCTAAGGGAATGGGTGATGTTTAAGGTGTCTTATTATGATTCTTATCTAGTCTTGGGATGTTTCTTAATATAATAGAAGAAAATGATATCTTATGGGTATATAAAGTTACATCACCATGAGTATAACTATGCCACCCATGATATTGAGCTAGAAATAGTTTCGTTTAAACTAAATATATAATGAAATTATCTCATTAGGGAGCACTTTGTGGTCTTTATAGATGATAAGAGTTAGAGATATAAATTTTCTTACAATGATATGAATCCAAATAAATGAAGGTGGATGTAGTTTCTTCTAGTTTACATTTTCAAGTCCTCTTATACCTCTAGAAAGGGGAATGTTGTGATTAACTCTTTGATTATAAATTCATTAAAGGATGTTGTTTGGGAGTCTGAGGATGCTTGGAAAGCAATGGAGGAGTTGTAAGTATTACACTTAGATGTATGTGTGGTTAATGTTGTTGGTTTCTTATTCCATATGAAAGTGTGTTCTTCCATAATAAAACAGGTGGTGGAGTCTCAATGGGGATACTTGGAGGAAGAGGGTATGTGTGATCGTGTGGGTCATGGTGATGCTCTGGAGGGATGGTCAGAATCTGATGTTGTTTCAGGGGATGATGTTTTTTCAAGTAGCGATGTGTGAGTTAGTCCATCATGAATCTCATAGATCACATTTGGTGGTATACAAGGTGGTTTATAATATGTATTTTGGCTTGAAGATTCTATTTTGGTGACTTGAGATGAAATTGGTGGTGGAAAAGTTTGTGGCTAGATGTCTAGTTTACCAAAAGGTAAAGGCTGAGAATCATGTTTCTAGTGGTTTCCTATGACCCTTGGATGTTCTTGAGTGTAAATGGGATGACATATCAATGGAATTCATCATATTATTACATTTATCTCAAGGATTTTGTGATTATGTCTGGGTAATTATGGATCAATTGAAGAAATGGTCTCCCTTCATAATGATCAAGGAGTTTGACATAGTGGTTTTTTTGTTAAAGAGGTATGTGGATGAGATTACTAGGTTTCATGGATTTTCAAGGTACATTATCTTGGATCAGGATACACATTTAACATCATGAGTTTGGATGGGATTGAAAAACAATTTTGGAACTTAGTTATACCTCAACACTACTTTACACCCTTATACGGCGGAACAAATGGGGAAGATTATCCAGATGTTGGAGGATATGCTGCGGGAATGTATATTAGAATTTAAAAAATATGAGGCTATGCATTTTACTTTGGATGAGTTTTCCTAAAACAATAGCTATCAATCATCCATCCACATGGACCCATTTTAGGCTATATATGGTCAGAAATTTTATTCGCCATTATGTTGGAATGAGGTTGGGAAGTCAAAAGTTCTTGGACTCAATGTGGTGCAGAGCATGATAGAGAAGGTTCAGCTGGTTCATGAGAGGATTAAAGTAGTATAGGATAGGAAAAAGTTTTATTCTGGTCACATAAGGAGTCCCTTAGAGTTTGAGGTTGGAGACCACATATTCTTGAAGGTTTCCCCTTGACACGGGTAATAGAGTTTTGGTAGGAGGAGTAAGGTCTCAATCTGGTTTTTAGGTCCTTTTGAGGTTCTAGGGTGCATTGGAGAGGTGGATTATTGTTGTAACTTTCACCATGAATAGACCAAATTCATGATTTCTTTTATATATCTTATCTCCTTTGGAATCCTCATAATTACTCTGATGTCAATGAATGAGGAGAGTTGGATATCAAGGATTATGCGACGTTTATAGAGCATCTATTAGAGACCCAATATCATCGAGAAAAGGTGGTTTGAGGATGAAATTCCATTGGTTCTTGTGTTGTGGAGGCATGGTGGTCTATAGGAGAGTATTTGGGAGCATGATATACAGATGCGTCCCCATTACACTGAGTTATTTTGAGGTTGTTTTGTTTTTTTTTGTTTTTTTGATGATGTGATGCTTGGATCTTATCATTTTATATGATATGTGATTCTTACTTGTTTATACGACATGTGATTAAAGATTCAATGAATCCAAAGAAGGAAAAAACTGATCCTTAATCGAGACACATTATACCTTGACATGATTGAAACCATGGGGAGAGTTAGTTCCACCCAAATTGGATAGTATCTTGACATTAGAGATAGAATTCCTTGATTTGTGTACTTAGAGATCTATTATGTGTTGGTTTTAGTAGTTTTTTTGGATTTGGGTTGTGTGGGGGTTGAAAGGATTGTTCAAGTGGTTATGTGGAAGAGAGGAGTATTGTGGTTGTGAGGGATGTTGTGTATGTCTTCGATTGGATGGTTTTTTCTATTGAAAGATTTCCATTTGTAACGATATACTTGAGATTTATTTCATGGGATGGTTATTCAGGACCTTCCATTCATTTCTCTACTCCAGGTTCAATTTATTCTTGAGAATGAGAATAGTTTTATAGGTATCTAATGTAATTTACCAGATTTCTAATCCCCTTTCCTTTCTATTTCCTAAGGTCTAGTGGGATTAAGAGTGTGTTTGGAGTCTTTTACCCTTGATTTTTTCTATGTTTGGTCATGCGGTCAGTTGGCATGGTCACTTATTGTTCATTCCATAAGCTGGTTGGTCATACAGTTGGTTGGAACAATCACTTTTCTGGTCATGTGGTAAGCTATTTGGTATTGTGGTCGGTTGGCATAGTTACTTTTTTGTTTTTGCGGTAGGTTGGTTGGTCATTTGATTGGTTGGAATGGTCGCTTATTTGTTAATACAGTAGGTTGGTTGGTCATATGATCAATTAACATTGTCAATTGTCTATTCATGTGATAGGTTGGTTGGTCGTGTGGTTAATTGGCATTGTCACCTATTTTTTCGAATGGTAGGTTGGTTGGTGTGGTCATTTTTGGACTTATCCAAATTTCAAAAAATTATAGTTTCTCCCAGATTACCCCTAAAAGTCATAAATATAATTTTTTTAACATAAATTTTGTTTTAAATAATAAATTAATAAAATTAAAATCCATTTTAAATGAGGATAATTGTGTTTTCCATTTATTAAAATTATAAATCCTTTTAAATGGTTATACTATGTGGATTTTATGAGATCCACCTTTAATGGTAAATTAAAACCATATCAAATCTTACTGTTTTTAGATTCATTCATTCTAAAATGAAGATTTTTCCTTCATTACTCTAGGATTTCCTTCCCTCAAGACTGGATGTTCTAAAGCCTTTTACCTTGGATTCATGGAACTATATTACTACAGTTGGTTCTAGATCCCTATAGGTGGGTTCCTCCTATATGCGCACCCCTATTTTTAGCACACCAAATTATGTAAATATTCTTTCTTCCAGGTAGGGTTTCCTTCATTACTCACATAGTGCATCATATGGGATGGGTTTATTCTTGTTATCCCTTAGTAATATGGTTGTATCTAGCTTAAATAAGATAAATTAATCAGTTTAATTGAAACTAAAAGGGGGAGGGGAATAAAATATCATGCTTTTACTATCTTTTATTATTATTGATGTTATGAACTGTATAGGTTAATTCCCTACTAAAAATAATGGTTTTTGGTATCCTTTTTTTATATTATAATTATGGTGGTATAGAACCCCTATTTTTGTGATTTTTATCACCCTAAATGAAATTGGATAATCACTTATACTCGCATAAAAAAATGGTTTACCATGGAAAAATTCTACTTGTGTGAGAATACCCTCAAAATTAAAAAAGAACATGATAAAACCCCTTAAATAAATATAAAAATTACTATATGTTTTTGTGTGGAATTAATTTATGAAAGTGGATGTGTGGTGTGGTTATTCTATTTTTGGGGTGTTTCATGGGAAATGGATTTTTATGGTGGATATAATGGGATGATGTGAGGAGATGTGGTTGTTGTGATGAAATTTGGCCATTATAGAGGAAATTGGTTATGGATGTGAAATGTTGGTGTTATGTGGGATCACTGTATGGAGGTTGAGGATGATGGTGTTAATATTTTAGTGTACGATTGCTTTTGTGTGTTATGATAGTTTTCCAAGTTTTATTGGAATTAACATGGTTTGGTTAATGTGCTGGAAATAGTAAAATGAATCAGATAAAAGACAAATAAATTGTAACAGGATGTGTGGTTTAATTTTTGGGATGTTAAATATTAATTAATGGGTTGGAAAATGATTAATTAAATGGATATTTTAATTGGAATGGTTTGGTAATAGAAATATAAAAATTGGCTTGGCTTGTAATGAGAAGATGAAAAGTGGCTTGTGATGTTGTGTGGTTCATGTTGAAGTGGTAGCGATAGTGGTGTTGTTGTGAGTTGGTTATTATCATTGTAATGAACCCATAGGTTGGGTTGTTCATGGATATACATATACACATTTTATTATTTTTCGATTTATTTATATGAACCACCCATGTTGAGTATCTAGTACCGATAACCAATAGTTTTGGGGGTGTTTTTCACAAAATCTTGGTGATGAGGGTGGATGGATGGCTACCCACTTTTCCCCAATCCCTCTTCCAGGTGATGAATCTATGCACGATATGTGATGGACAAAATTCAAAAGTGATATTGTCGAGATGTGTTGTAATGTGGTGTGATGGACTAGGTGTCTTCAAGAAGGATGTGGTGAGATGGGATGAGATGGATTATGGTGGGGTCATGCATGGTTAGAGGAGGGAATAAGGTTGGTGTCCTTAATGTTCATGATACCCTACTAACCTAGTTATATGATGAGATGTGATGTTATAGACCAAGTTTTTGTATGTGGGATGTGATGTGATGTACTGTGATATGAGAGAGGTGGGAGTGCCAGGATGCGTATTGTTGGGGTGTAAGAGCAGCTAATCCGTGAGAAGTGGTATGGGGTACCTTTAATCTATATGCTTCATATTATGTTATTATAATTGGATTGTGTTATTTGGTGAGAGTTCCATAGTGAGGTTGGGTTTTGGTTAGTTGACCTATATAGGAAATGTTTGGTTATGTTGTTTTCTCATGAGGGAATTAGTATGCTTTATTCACATGTGTATGAGAGAATATTGTTTCCTACTTAGTATAATTGTATGATCACCCTATGTATATAAACAGATTTTTAGGTTTCTAGGATGATTATATACACTATACTGAACATTACTAGCTCAAACCTCTGGATATTTGTTGTGTAACTACTTTATCTTTTTCTTTTGTGTATTTACCTTGGAGACTTTTATATGTATCTAATTTATTTACACATTCATTGTAGGATTCTTTTGGGTTTATTTGTATTATTTAATGGAGTTGATTGTTGTTGAATTATCCTATATCCCAATATTTTTTTCTTATATAGGTTAACGCCTCTTATTATGTGATTTTTATACCCTCAGTTCTAGTATCCAACCCGAGGCCTACTGGATGTGGGACTTGGGGGCCATTATCTATCTTTCTTCATTTCTTACCCAAGAGGGGTACCTTTGGAGGGATAGGTTCATTAAAGTTATCATGGTAAAAGTTATTCACCACAGTAAATGGTAAACTAGGTTAAACGTGGTTTAAAAAATGGGAAAAGGCCTCAAAATCTATAAAAAACGTGCCTTTATTTCATTGGAATAATAGACTTTGACCATACTTATCCCACCTTATTATTATACCAAAATATTTATAATATGTTTTCATATGGATGAAAAGAATTTATGAATAGTTATAAATGGTTATTTGAATATATAAAAATTATTTTTATGATAGTAATTTATTTTATTTTTTAATGATAGTATAATTAACTTGAACACTTATCCAATGATGGCACAACACTGGTGCAAGTAGTAGAAAAATCAAGTAAATAATTTTAAAAAAATTAAAAGTAATATGTTTTGTATTAATTATGGTTTTCCATTAATTTTATGCATAATTATAAATTATTAGTGATTTTTAAAGTGTTTATATTTGAATTACATTATTATATTTATGTTTTTAAAGTAAAATTATGTGAATAGTCCTGAAATTGAATTTAAAGATATTTTATGTCAAAAAATATTTTATTAAATGATTTAAAAGTCAAAAAAATATTACATGAGTACAAGTGGGATTATAAATGTTCTAAAATTCCATACATGGACCATTTTGAGGCAATTTCCATCCTAGAATTAAATTTCTAACCCTTAATGATTGAATATTTGTGAAAACACCATTGATTTTTTTTGTCTATAAAATGGGATTTATCTAACCTTTTCTAAGACACATATGAGTTTTTTATCAAAAATATACCTAAATAACTCTCCCTACTTCCGTTCCCATGTTCCCTATCCCCTATTGTTATCAAATTTATCTTCTCCAAAGGTCTTTAGTTCAATCCAAAGGTGGTATTTTAAATATTTTGGTAAGGGGTTCCAAGTCCATTTTAGCTTACTTAAGTATGATTCAATATCTTTAAATCATATTAAACCATAAATTAAATTTATTTAATGATTCCATTACTATGGTACCAACATATATATTATCATTTGATGATGGGGGTCACTTGTTACCTCTCAATGAACTCTTCTCCAAGAAACTATTATTATGTAAAAAATGCAAGTTTTTAAAAGATGGTATTTTCATTTCAAATTATCCTCACACTTTTTCAATAATGAAAGTAATAAATCAAAAATTATCCGGAATGAATGTTTTTTTAATATCAAATTTATTTTAAAAAAATTACATATTTACTATGTTTACCCTTGTTTTAAATACTTTTAATAAATATCATTCATCGTGGTGTTTTTATGTAACCTACAAGAATGGTGATGTTTTCAATAATTTAAGACTCTCATGGGTATTCTTAAAAATTAATTTTATGATAGAATATAACATTAATATTTAATTAATTTTATGATTATTATTTTTTAATGTTAAATTATCATTATAATAATGAAAGTAAATATAAACAAACATGGTTATTTTTAACCATAAAAAAGAAGGATTTTTAAGGAATGTTTTTAGGATGGTAAAAATTTGATAAAATATTGAACTTAAATAATTTTGGAATTATATGGAACCTATCCCTATAATCTTATATATTTTATGAAACCATTTAACTAATACCTTTGGCTGTTATGGATATAATGGACCTGTTTGGAGATTATGAACCAAATGACCCCAAAACGACCAATGTGAACTATACCAATTGATTAAATGAATGAAACATGATAATAAGGGATCATAATAAGGTAAAAAAATAAATAAATTATTAAATAATGTATATAATGTATATAATTTTATTATTTAGTAATCTAGTGGTTTTATGAGGAAATTCAGGACTCGAGGTAAGGGGTTTCTTAACTCAATTTCCTTTTATTGGGTTATATCACTTCTTTATTGACTATGTTATAATAAGATTATGTGTGAAATAACATCTGATTGTTTTAGATCACATTTAAACTCATTTTATTTGGATTTAAATACATTTACATAATTAATTCATGGATTCATTCTCACTTCAAATGTTATGATATTTGTAAGTCTTTTCTCATCTAAAACTACATTCTTTGAGACATATTTTATATTATGAACCTATTTAATTTTATATGGTGCATATGATACCTATTAAAATATTATATGAGGAATAAATTTTTTATCATGATATTTAATGTTCCTTTTTAATTATCTCTTTCATGAGGTATTGATTCAAATGTTATAGAAGTTTCAAGGGTTTCCTTTGTTTTAATATTAATTTATTAATGCACTATCATGCACCATGATTTTTTATATGGTTTAATTACTATCTAATTAATGAATTTTGAAATATTATTTAATTTAATTCATGGTATTTACTAAGTAATATCATTTTCTATCTTTAAATGGATTTTAATTCGAAAGTTACTAAAGTTATAAGGGTTTTCTCATATCAAATTTTCCTCCATTGAGACAAGTTCAATATTCACCACTTAATTTCCTTTGTGTGGTGTATATAATTCTAATTAATAAAATTTATGTTACTATTCATGAAAATAAGAGGTTTTAAAATCCATATATGTTTTTATTTTTCTGGTATTTTGGATTTTTAAAGGCCAAAAGGGGTTTTATTTAAACTCATTTATTCAAAAGTTTTGAATCCTTTTACCCAAACTCTTTATCATCCATTTATTTAATTTTTTAAAAAAATATTATTTTATTAAATTATTTCCTAAAGTTATTTTCAATGATCTTTTAATTTATTTTAAAAGTGTTTAAAATGAATTTTCATAATGTTTTCCTCATGGGCCACTTTGAAATCTCTTTATAAAGGTGTGAAATACATGTTTTTATTAGCATTTACCTCTTGATAATTTTTTTCCTGAAAATATGTCCTTTATTTATTATTAAAATCCCATTTCAAGTTTCTAAGGTTTTACAAAGAAAATGTTGTACACATTATTTCTTACTTTTTTTTAAATTTTTAAAGGTTATCAAAAGAAAATGGGATTCTTTCTTGTTTTCAAAAGTATATTTATAAATGATTTTATAAAAGTGCGTTTTTATCTATTTAAACATATTCAAAATGATTCCAATGTTTCAATGGGTATATTATCTAATTATACCATCCAAATATTTTCTCTGTATGACTTATGATGAATGTTTTAAATATATTTTCATGAAACCCATTTCTTTTCCATGAGTTAATCAATATATAAAGGAACGATAGTTTTTTTCAAGGGTGTTATAATGAAAAGTGAAATATTATAAATGTTTTGTTCGTATACAGTACTTTTTTTTGATTAAAAATAGAAATCATTAATGACGAATATCAATAGAAGTACATGTGCAAAGCCATGAAGGGAATTTGTCCAACCAGAGATGGCTGGAGTCGAATGAGCCTAAGGCCACAAGTTGATGGGCCGCGTTGTTTCCTTCCCTTTTGGTAAAGGAGAAGGTGCATAAAGAGAAGCATTGGAAAAGTGTGAGAATTCTCCTGATGATGATGCCAAATGACTGGAGCCCACCATCGTTGTGGTTAATAGCATAGATTACGATAAGGCTGTCAGACTGAATAATGATATCACTCCATCCACATTCCAAGGAGAGTAACATACTGGAAAGGATGGCCATGGCCTCAACAACTTCTGGTTTTTAGAAATCCTGATGTGGTTCATATTTTACAGCAAAGATTTTCCCCAGATGATTTCGGGCTAGGAGGCCGAGACAAACAAGCCCATCCTTTATAAGAGATGCGTCCACATTAATCTTAAGAATACCTTCCATTGGGGGATTCCAATGAGAGGGAAAGGAGAGGGTAACACCTGGCATAAAATTTCCATTGTGGTATTTCTAGGCCTCAATCCAAGAAGTGACCCGTTCAATATAGAATTCAGGGGGTTTGTGAACTTGATGAAAAAAAACATTGTTACACCGAACCCAAATAATCTAGGACAAAGTGCAAAGAGAACCTGAAAAGGCCGAGGAAAGAGAGGAGCACCAATGCGTCAGAAGATTGGGAAGGTCAGAGGCCAATTCCATTGAAGCGGCAGAAGCTGGGCCCCATTTATTCCAAATTTTCTTAGCTCCTGGGCAGTGAATGATGGCGTGAAAAGGAGTTTCTAGAATGTTCGGGCAGAAATGGAAAAAAGAAGTACTGGCCATATGTTGGTAAGTGAGAAGGATCATGTTTGGGAGAGTACCCATGCAAAACTGCCACAAAAAATGGTGTATTTTAGGGGGAACATTGAGTGTCCAAATAGATTTCCATGGTCCCTCATCCTGACCGACTAAGTGGTTTTCAATAGACAGTCTGTATCCGGATCTCACTGTGTATTCTCCTGAGATGTCATTGATCTAGAAAAGATAATCGGGGCCTACGTCAGGGACCCAGGGAATGCTTAGGATAATTATTTGATCCCTTTCATTAAACCAGTCAAGGATCTTTTCCAAACACCACCCCTGTCCCTGGTCGGAAAGGAGGCAGCTGACAGTGGCATCTTCAAGACCTGGTTGGACGGGGGATGTGGCCCGTATACCTTCCTTATCGATTAGCCAGGGATCGGTCCAGATATTGACCGATGATCCAGACCCAATCCTCCAGCCCAATCCTTTATCCATGTGCTTTTTAGCCCCCCAAATACTTCTCCAGAGGAAGCTAGGACTGGGACCAAGAGAGGAAGCATGGAAGTCCGTGTGGGGAAAGTACTTAGCTCGGAGAACCCACACACATAGAGATGATGGGATGTTAACAAGGCACCATCCTTTCTTGGCTAATAGTTTATCATTAAAGAGAATAAGATTCCAGAATCCCATCCCTCCCTCTGATTTGGGTTTGCAGAGTTTCTCCCAGGCCATCCAGTGAGGTCGATTCCTACCATCATTCTTCCCCCACCAAAAATTGGCAGAGCGTATGTGGATCTGGTTGAAGATGATTTCTAGGAGCTTAAACAAGGACATAAAGTAGCTAGGGATAGACTGGATGATAACTTTGATGAGGGTCTCTTTGTCATCTTTAGAAATTCATTTAGGGGACCAACCTAATTTTCTTTTCTCGATCCTGTCCACTAGAGATGCGAATATTTCTTTTTTGGATCGGCCAATCACCGTGGGAAACCCAAGATACTTATGATGTTTCACAACCATATGGATACCAGCTGATGTGCATATCTCATACCTCTTAGAAAGAGGAACCACTACAGTGAAAGAAATTTCAGATTTTCCATGATTGATTGACTGGCCAGACGCCCTCTCATACTAATGGATCGCTTGGCTGATCACCCTACATTCATTAATTGTTGCTCTAGAAAAAAGGTGGTATTCGTCGGTGAAGAAAAGATGCGACACTAGTGGGATAACACGACAGACCTTTTCCCCATGAATAGATTTAGAGGATGCATCCCTGGAAATAAGATTAGAAAACACATTAGCCACCAGTATGAAGAGAAAAGGGGATAGGGTATATCCCTGGTGAAGGCCTCGGGATGGGGAGAATCCTCTAGTGAGCTCTCCATTGACCTTGATTTTGAAGGAGATGGTCGAGATGCAGTCCATGACCATATCTATCCATTTAGCGCAAAAACCCATTTTCAGCATAACGACACAAAGGAAGTGACATTACACTCTATCATAGGCCTTGGTCATATCCAATTTCTAGGCCATGGTTCCTCTTTTCGCGGTGGAGCATGATTTCATAGAATAGAATATTTCATGGGCCACAATCGCATTATCATTGATCAGTCTCTTGGCCATGAGAGCACTATGATTTTCAGAGATAATATCAGGTAGCCAAGGTCACAACCGATTGACAAGGATCTTTGATAAGATCTTGTAAGAGACATTGCAAAGGATGATAGGTCTAAAATCAGGGATCGCCAGAGGTTTCTTAATTTTGGGGATGAGGAAAAGGAAAATTTCATTTGATGGCAGCAATGCTAGTATTCCCAGCCCAGATATTTTTTAGCATGTTGCAGATGTCGGGACCGATTATGTGCCAATATTGTTTAAAAAATAGGGTGCGGAACCCATCCGGTCCTGGGGCCTTGAAGATGTTTTAGATCCAGGTATATCTCGTCATCTGTCACATCTTTGGTGAGCTGCCTATTGATCTCATCGATGATCACAGGTCTGATACAATCTTCCACCTCGGCGGACATGAAAGGGGTTCCTGCAGTGAAGATGTTCTGGAAATAGTATTTCAAAGCCTCGTGGATACCATTGGAGTCAGAAACTTTGCTTCCATCAGGTTGTAAGATGCAAGTAATAGAGTTTTTCTGACGCTTAGCTGATGATTTCTGGTGAAAAAATCGGGTATTAGCATCCCCCTCTTTAATGTGGTTATCCCACGCCCGCATAACCCAAAAAATTTCCTTGACACATAGGGCCGTGTCCATCTCTCTTTGCGTGGCACCAATATTAGAGAGAATGCAATTGGATGTGGGTTGTTTGAGGAGGTTGTTCAGTATCTTTTCGAGGATACCACAATGCCATTTGGGGTGGTGGAATTTCTTATTACTCCAAGACCTTAGATCAGATGTGACCTATTGGAGATTGAGGAAAACATCCACGTGAGTGCTTTTCCAGCTTGATCAGATCACCTCTTCGCATTCCTAGTCTTTTGACCAGAAGTTCTCAAATATGTAGGGTCTTCTAAGTTGTCTATTTCGTTCTCCTTGCGTATAATCAATGGGAATTGGACAGTGGTCCAAATAGTTAAGGGACATGTGGCCGATATGAAACATGCTGAATAGATTAATCTAATCAGTAGAACCCAGAAATATATCAAGACGCTCAGCGATGCGGGTGACTTCAGTATTGTCACAGAACCATGTAAAAGGATTACCTATATACCCCAGATCGACCAGTTCCACCCTAGAGACAACGTTCCTTGAAGTTTGACATCGAAGCTGGGGGTTGGATGATTCCTCCCCTATTTTCCTTATGGAACATAATCTCATTGAAATCTCCTCTGAAGAGGATAGGTCTCAGTAAGTCTTGTCGCAGCTTACAAAGAAGATCGCATGACTTCACCTTATCATCATGGGATGGATAGCCATAGAATCCCACCAAAGTCCAGGGTGGGTGAATGCATGTTTGAATAGTTGCTGCCAAATGGTGCGAGGAGAAAGACAAAATTTTGACATCGATATTGTCCTTCCAAAGGAGATAGAGGCCCCCAGAATGGCCTTGTCTGGACACCGAAAAGCAGAATTGGAAGCCGCACTTCAGAGCAATACCATTGGTGTCCTTGTTTTCCAGTATGGTTTCAGACAGGACAACCATATCGGGGAGACTTTGAGTACAATTGTTCTGAAGCATGCGAACCGTTCGTGGGTTGCCAAGTCCACAACAGTTCCATAAAAAATCAATCATTGCTCTAGGTGGGGATAGGTCTCACCCACCGCCGCCTTTGGTTCATTCGTACTTGCTTCTCCACATGTTGTTTTCCATCTTTTGGTGGGATTCCTCCCTAATTAGCATGTTTAATTTTTTCTTTTCCTGACCCCGGGTTTAGGGTCTTCTGTGTGACCATCACTCTCTCGTCGTTGCACCCTTTTCCACATTTGACGGGTAATTGGGCCCAGTATTGGAGTTCCCATCATTCCATGGGCCTCCATTGTTAGAATTCCTGCTGCAGTCGATTGTGGGTCAGGGTCTAGATCTGGTGGTTCGATGTGCATCAGCATTGGATTTGAGCAATGTGTTGGTGGTTCTTTTTGCTTCGTCGCCAACTTTTTAGATGTTTGAGTATTGTCCTTAAGGGGGTTAGGATGAACTCTAGCTTCTCTTTGAGTGGGAGGGCCAACATTAGGGAAATCCAATGGTCCTATCATTAAGGATTTTTTAGGTATGGGTTCTTCTCGAATGGTATGTGCCAACGTGAGACGGTCATGGTCCTTTTGTTTTTCTGTCTCAGGGATGAATGCATATTTATTCGTTTTGGCCCAGAGCCAAGGTCCATATTGGAGGATAATGTTACCTGATACACTCTTATGTTTTGTGGTGCAAATTCTTCCCAGATGGCCAAGGCGACCACAAAAAAGCAGAATATTGTGAGTTTCTTGAACTCGAATGATATCCAAGAGTTGGTGTCTTTGATTTTCAGGAACATTCCCCTCATCAGTGGATCTGAAACTTCAATTTCCGCCTTGATCCAAACCTTGGGGCCCCATTGTATTGGGTCTAAGATATCCCAGTCAAGAAAGTGACCTAAACTGTCCCCAATTTCTCTCATGATTCGTTCAATTATTTCATGGAAGGGTATTCCTTTAATTCATATTCAAAAGGGGTATCAGGTTAAATTCACTCACTGAATATTATCCCCCCTTTGTATTCTTCCATGAGGAGGATTTGATTATCGAAGGACCACGATCTGCCACACAAGATTTTTTCTCTATCTCTCTCGTTAAAGAACTCAAAGATGAAGTGATTGATCCCCGCTTCCTGAATAGCCACTCCTGCATCAAGTTTCCAGATGTTCTGTAGAGTGTTTTTGAGAGCCCCCTGATTTATCGATATTTTTCCATGAACTTTCCCATCACAAGTAGAGACATTCGATTTTCCAAGAGTGTGTCTTTGTTTCTCCATGCCTCGATCGTCGCCTTTTCTTTGTCCATCAGGGACAACATCTTCCATTTATTTACAAATTCTGCATCCATAGAGAAAAACCTAAAAGTTGATTTCTTTATCCTCCTTAAAGACCAGTGCCCTTGCAGTCTCCACAGACCTGGAACACCTAACTTAGGAACTGGGTTAACTGGGTTAAAGCTCTGGAAATGCCCTGTGCACTAGGAAGACCCAGTCCAACCTCACTTGAGTCAAGGCCCATTCCAACAAGGAAGTCCCTGGATCGGATACCCCTTCGTGGCCTCCTTATGCAGTCCACTCAACTAAGACAGGCATCACAACCTTCACGATCAACCCTGCCCCTTGATTGGTCACACCCGAGAAACCCGCACCACGGTTCACACCAGTCTTCGCAGAGCAACAAACCACGGCAGAACCTTTGTGGCTTTACAACACTTCTTATGCTTCTCGAAGGAACATCACGAAACAGACATGTCGCGATGACCACTTCGTGATCACTCAATGAGTCAAAACTTCACGGAAGGTGCTTCATGAATCAAACCACTTCACTGCAGAGCTTCGAAAAACCATGGATAGGGATTACCGCCCACAGTTCACCACCTTCTTCACAGCGCACACCAAGTCTTTACGGATCAACACCCCATGACAGGAACTTCACGACGACCACTTCACGATCTCTCAAAGTGGTCAATCTTCGCGGAAGGTTCTTCACGAATAAAACCACTTTGTTGTGGAACTTCGCAACATCGTGGATACGGCTTACCGCCCATAGGTCACTGCCAGCTTCATAGTGCACACCAATTCTTCACGGATCAACACCCCACGGTAGGAACTTTGCGGCGGCCACTTCGCGATCTCTCAACACAGTGAAGCATCATAGAAGGTGCTTCACAAATCCAACTACTTTACGGCAGAAACTTTGCAAAATGTGGAAATGGCTTACCGCCTATAGGTCACCGCCTGTCTTCACGGAAGCAGGTAAGATATGCGATTAGGGAAAAGATTTCCTCAAACTCTAGTTTTTGAATCGAGACTCTAAGATCTCGGATCTGAATGCTGAAAGGGGATTTGAGATTAGGGTTATGTTTTCCTCAAAATATGGTATTTTTCTCAAGAATAAGATCACTCGGATCTGTATTGCAGATGGAGTTTGAGATTTTGAGATTTGGAACTGCTCACCCTCTCCCAGATCAGGAACCGACGTAGGATGGTGGCGATAGAAAGGACTTCAAGACCCCGGGGGAGGCTGGAACTATGCTTGGAGGAGATTTCGAGCAGATGAAGATGAAGCCCGACTCCCCCCGAAACACAGAAATCAGAGTCCGGGAACAGGCGGAGAAGAACAGGAGGCAAAAGGAACAAAGTTTCCTCACCGTAGAGGGGTTAGGGAGTGGCATAGATTGGAAAAAATGAACCACTGGCACCAAATCTGAAGAAAGAGCGGTGAAATGCAGAACTGAAGCGGGGTGCACGGAGGGAGATGGAGCCGCTGTAGACTGATCAGACCAGGAAACTCAAAACCTAGGAAGCCCTAGGATAGAATTATCTCAAGTGGGAGAGACTATTATATAGTAATTTAATATTATTTATGATGATAGGTGATCCCAATATACCTCTCCAATGAATTGAGTAACAATTTAGTATTTGAAGGTGTAAATGAGGGAGAAGATCAGGTAAGTTACTCCTATGGAATTAATTGGGAATTAGTTATTCTAACACGTTTAAAAAAAGTTAAAATGGATTATAAAGATAATTTAACAAGATATAAACATGGTTTCTCTATAATTTCTATGAGTTTTAATGATTCCTTTGAACAATAATGATTTCACATGGCTCTTAATTATTAACTCAAATGAAATTTTCATTATGATAAATATTTATTCCATGAATCATGTTTTATGAACCAAGTTTTTGTTGGTGTGAATTCACTTATGTTATACTTATTTACTTATGTTCTCATACCCTTATTATCATCCTATACTCACTGATGATATTTGATTTTTAGTTCTTATGTTTACTCTTATTGAGATTTTGAGTTCACCCTTATTATCTTTCAATTTACCTAGGTTATAAAACAATTATGTTAAGTAAATTACATATATAAGTGTTTTATATGTGTATAAGTTTATGAGAGATGTTGAAAACTTATCATAGAATTATAAAATCTAGGTATAATGGAAAAAATTAAAATTTGGATCAAAATACATGGGTTTAGTTGCATAAAGTGTTTTTCCTACTTCTATAAAAATATAAACCTAAAAGGTCTTGGGTATGTAAGTGACATAATATTTCCTTTTTATATTTTAATTATATAGATTTAAAATTGAGTCACATTTGTTTGTATAAAATTCATAATTGTAAAGAGTATTATTTTAGCACTAGATATAGGTGTATGAGTTTGGGGTGTTATAGTACCAATATAGGTTGTATTTTTTTCTATTGAACATAATCTAGTTGAAAAAAATAAGGGGGAATATATTGTATGAGGTCCTATCTTTGAGACTTCTATTCCAATTAAGGATCATTTTTATCCACTAGAAACAAAATAATTTATATATTGTCAGTTGATAAGTGATTTGGGTCTAGAAATAGAAAATTTGATGAATATGTTGACCCCTAACACTACCTTATGGAAAAAGTTATAGAGTTTGTAGAGGTGGCTAGGGTGAGTGTAACTTGTGAGTAACTATATATATATTTTTTTAATTTACTATATTAAAAATGCTAATTTTCAATGTGATATTTGATATGGATTGGATAACTCTATTTCACACTCATAGATTTCTATGTGAGGTGAGTTACTTTTACATATCTATTAGGTGATTGTTAGACATTAATTAGAGACTGGTATTTACCGGTTCGTCATGTGATACCTAACCTATCATCATGATAATTTTTTTATCTGGCTACATACCAACTTTCCAATGGCATCTGATCATTAAAATGAAGTAGATATGCTTTAAATTACACATCGAGGTTGAGAGGATAAGAGGTTGGATCATCCCATAATAGGTCTTATTTCCTAGTCTAGGGATCTCTTATAGATTTATAGTATATCAATGAAATTATTCTAAATAATAATACTGGTTACTATTACTCTGAATGCATTTTTTTTGATACTATACATAAATATGAAAATTGTTAACTATAAGTGGTTCCCATAAATATGTATGAGTGTTTCTTCATCTTACCACTCTTCAATTGGTTAAGCTCTAGTTTAAATCCATAAAGTTGGGCACTCTAAAGTTTATCACCATAAAGGGTGATGGTTGGTGTGAATGAGTTGGAATTGTACTAATGAGAAGGGATACCAATGTATACGTATGAAGGGAATCAAAAACCATATAGATTAGTTCATTTTAACAAGGAATGTCATACCTATTAAGTTCATTTTATGAGAAACATTATGGTTCCTTTTAAGGTTATATAAACATGAATAATGTATTTCCTTTTAAGGTCAAATTTCTGAGACAGATGTTGTTCCTTTTAAGGTTGTGTAGCTAGGATCACGGTGTATTGTAGTTTAAGTTAAAATAATTAAAACCTATTTAAACTAATTTAAAGTCAAGTAGAATGGAATAATATGTAAAAGGATCCTAGAAATGGGTTTTGGGACTTATTAATGGGTGTGAATTTTTGGTTTAACTTAAAAAATGGGTCAGGTGAAGGTAGTTTGGGGCTTAAAATAGATTGGATTCCCATTGATACTCATTGATTATTAACTAAACTATGAAGGATATTAAGATGACCAAGAGCTATAGAAAATTTATTAAAAAAATCATTAAGGGAATATTGGTGTAGTAAGAGTTCTATTGATAACCTATGGATAAATATCCTGATTATCAAGGGAATACATGACCATCTCTTCCCTGAGGGTCCTATCATTCAGTGAGAAAAAAAGTGAGAGATCTCTTGAAGGATGTTTGAATCCAATTATCAAAGGAATACATGATTGAAGGGAAGTATGTCAATGTGAATAACATCATCATATAATTTATGAGGCCATAGTGGAGGATTAAGTGGGTGAGAATATTCAAAAATTTGTCGTTGAAAAAAGAGTTTTGATAAGGTCTTTTGATAAACCAATTTAACCCAAGTTCAAGACCTGGGTGAATGGGGAATCTAGTTATGCTTAATATCAGTTGGATGTGGAATTATTTGAGAGTAAGGATAGAAATCATAAAGTAAAAATATTGGAAGTTGGGTGTGGCCCATGGTAGGGTATCTAAGTGAAGGAATTATTAATTTGGAAAACTATGTGAATGAGAACTCAATTAGGTAGATTGGGTGATGAGAACCAGAATCAAGAAGCTGGTCATGGATCCAATTGGGTAGACATTTCTACCATGTTGATTAGACCTCAAGGTTAGAAGATGATCCCATATAATAATACTAGAATAATTAGTTCCCAATTATACCTTCTAAGGGATGAGCATGGGTCTATTGGTGGAATGACTGGGCATTTTGAGGCCACCAATTGTTTTATTGGGAACACCCCTTGAGAAAGGTCCTTAAACTTGAAATTGAGTATCACTTGGCTAAATTGGTATCTTATGATGACTATAATAAAAAAAATTATTTAAATACCCTTTAATTCTTTTATTCACCCCAAGTTTTGATCTAAAAATCATATAAGGGGTAGTTTGGATGGCCTTGGAATGAGAAAGTTTCTTTATGCACTTAGTTTTTACTAAAATTTATCCTCTTGTACTTGGGTTTCAAAATGGGGGACTTATATAAGAAAATGGATTTGGAATCCTAAATAACTAATGGTAATTTCTTTGAGTGCCTAGTTACTTTCTAATAGGGTGATTGATTCAAAATAAGGAGAACATGGCACATGAAACTGTGATAACAAGTATAAGATGTGTTACATGATTCTTGTAAAAGAGGTATGTGACATATGAACTAGAAAGAGGGGTACAAGAATGGTTCACCCAATTATACCTCATTTTTCTAAAAATATTTCAATTCCTCTATAGCCTTCCTAGAGTTACTCATTTAATAAAATTTGAGTACCATTAAATTTCCCACCTCAGAATTGGATTTTATTAGATAAGAGGATCAAATTATGAGGTAAATATGAATATTATGTGAACATGGATAGGTGTAAATACAACTATAAATGTTTATTTCATCAATTTTTTCATTTTCATGTTAAATTAATTTTTTAGTCAATACAACTCTATCCATAGAAACTGTCCGTAGAAGGATCCTTGAATGAGAGTGTAAGACTCTTACGCCCTTATGAACTAAATTTTCAATCTCTCATGATTTAGGGATGAAAGTGGAAAAATCAGGATTGCTAATAATTCTATGTGAAGGTGATGAGGGGATATTACATATGAAATATTTATAAAATATAATGGTTTAAGAGGAAATAATAATAAGAGAAACTATCTCCCTTGCAATCACTAATGAGTAAACTGATAGAATAATGGTAGGAGTTGATACATATGATCATAGAGGTAAAAACTGACACTATTTACCTCTTTAATTTAATTCTCTATATGAAATATATATCCTTTGGATGGATCTATTTTAGATGTGTCAACATAGGAGGCAAAGTGATAGGAATATGAAACCACTGCCACAATACCCCCTTCATTAGAGATATCATAAAACACTAAAAATATTTAGATTATGTTTACATTAAGTGATTTAGTTCCAAATTATGTTCCAGTCTTCCCATTCGGGTTTAGATCAAACCCAAGGTCCCTTGTGCTTAAATGGTCAATGATAAAACTGGTGTAGTAGGATATATATAAATTAATACATGGGACTCCCATGAGAGAAATGTGATATCAACTGCTCAATCTTCAATACATTTTAATTACACTAGGTTACAATAGATTCAACTATAGATAAATCCATGGAACCATAAGGAAAATTATTGATGAGAAGGAGTAGGATTTTTTTGAATAAACCTATAAATATTTGAGATTATAGTTTTTTGACACCCCCATATCACTATTGTTTTATATATTAAATTATTTTGTGCTATTTTGTGTTTTTTGGGAGTTTTCCCTTATTTTCCAAGTGTTTTGGAACTTAAATAGTAGTGTTTGATGTATGGGTGACCTCATCATGCCATGGACATATACAACATAAGAATAGTGCTAGAAAAGATGGATAAAATGGGGATATAACATATGAAATGTTTGTTTTAGAGGGTTTTCCATTGAGAGGTTTCTATTTAGGAAATGGGGATGACTAGAACTCCATGTCGGGTTCCATGGTGGTTTTCGGGGGACCAAAGTGCATAGGATCAGACATTCCATGGTATTTTTTTGGTGAACATTTTAGAAAGACCACATGGAATCCCAATCCATGATGGATGGTTGAAATCCATATTTTAAATGATGAGAAGGGATGGTCCATACCATGGTGGCTAAGTGAGTTGGGTTTCCTGGGAGTGTGCTATAGGGGTAAATATTTATGGTTTACATTGGTTTTAACTTAGGCTTTTTGGTGTTTCGGGTTTCTTGTGGTCATCTTACTTTGAGGTTTTTTATTTACCATAAAAGGGAAAGAGTTTTTATGAATTTAAGGAAGGTTGTTTTTGTGAAATTACTTAATTTAACATATCATGAAATGATTATATGTTCTAAAATTATTTTATTATGAAGCTAAACCAATATGTGGTACCTAAAATGGGTTTATAAGAGATTTTTAATGATTTACATGTATGTAATGAAAGTTTATTTTAATTTATATCTAGTTTTGATTTAAAAATGAATGTTATGAATACAATATGTCTCTAAAAATTCCTAAATGGATCCTTTAAGTTAATTTAAATGTTTTAAGGAGGGGTTTGAATCTATTTTTTTAAAAGGAATGTTTGATGCTTTAAAGGTATAATTTATAAAAAGGGGTGTGTTTCGACTATTTTAATAGTTTCAATACTTATTAGTCATATGATGATTTTAAAATCATTTTCAAAAGAATATGTTTTTTATGATGGGATTCAACAATGTGTTTTTATAAAAAAGTTTCAAGAGTTAGAGAAATGGATTAACTTACCAATCTTGTTTTAAAATAAAAGTTATCACTTTAATAAATTAGGGTTTACTTTAATTACATTTTTATCACCCCTTGGTTGTTTTATGTCATGTGTTTCCCTATTCAATTATTAGGAAGAATTTTATAATTATATAATGATTAGGATGATTTTAAAGGGTCTATTTATTGAGAAGATGTTGGAGGTGAGATGAGGTTTAATTTAAGTGTTTTATTTCAATTTTATATGATAATCATATGCCTTATTTGTTTTCTCAACTCCACTTTAGTTATGTTAGGATAACCCTAGGCAGCTAACAGAAGGTCTGGATGAATGTTACACTTTATTTGTTTGCGCATGCTAGTTGGTTATCTAGGAAAGTTTCACCCTCCTATGGGATTATATCGTTCTCAGCGAGACCTGAAATGGGAAGATAAATGATAAAATATATTTACAAATAGAGTCATTGTGATTAAATGAACTAGTTTAGTATAATTTCTTGCTAGATCATAGTGAGTTTCCCATGATTCCTACTTCCTATAGTGGATTATTTAGAGGACCCCATTCCACGACTTGTTTGTATCCCCTAGATATTGATTTGGTTAAATGGAATACTTTCCTTATTTTTTGTTTATTTTCTTATGATCTATTGATATTTTGGTTATTGTATATATTTATATTCTATTTGAATTATGGTTTTGGTTTACTTTCAAAATGATTTATAAAATGTTTTGGAAAGTGTGATTTTAGACAAATGTGTAGATACTTTTTTTAAAAGGGTTAGGTTTTGAGTAATATTTTTTTTGGAAATGAGGAAATTTTTTTATTTTAATCTCTTAAATTAAAAAGGTCCTCATTTCCTCTTTTGAAATATTTTACTTTCTAATTTATGGTTCCAACATTGTTTTATGTATAAAAATGGGTGCATGTTATGTTAAAAGAATAAATATTTTGATTTGTTTTCTTACACTTCTGTATATGAAAATAAATACATTAAAATTTCATTAAAAACTATAATTAATGAAATGTTTTATGAAAGGAATTTCATAGAATGTTTGTTAAAATACCACTGGTCACATTTGGATCACACCTTATATACACATTGATGTGTGTGTGTATAATTATCATGTTATCTATTAGGTTCCCTAGTATTGATCATGTTAATTTGATATTATTTTTGGTCCTTTAAAGTATGTGTAAGGATGATGTGAGTAACCATGGTCACAAAGAGGTGTTGGTGTTTATTTTGCTCTATTTTATTTTTGGAACCTTGATGTATCGAGTAATTAAAACAGTTATACTTTATTCTTAGTTTCTCTTATTTCTATTGGTATGATATATTACTTCTACTGTGTACTTTTTAAGTTATTTTTAGATGTTATATTTTTTGTGATTTGGAATTTTAAAAGTTACTTATATTTAATATGTATTATCTATAAGTTTATTTCATTTATTCCTCCTTTGAGTTGTTTATTATAAAAAACATTTATTTTATTTATATAGAAGTCTAATTTATGGATTACCTATACTATATTCTCAATAAAGATTCCACCAATTGGTTTTATTATTATTATGAATGGGTGAAACCATTCCTAAGAATGTGTTATTAATACCTAGGCACTAGTTTCCAGCCCATGGAGACTAGGAACCCCCTTCTGGCCTAGTGGCAGGCCAGGCCGAGTGATGTATCATGTCAGATCTGACCAATTTGTTACAAATGGTATTAAATACTTGATTTTTGGAATGAACATATTCTTGTAGAATCATATTTTTTATTTGAAGAGTCTGGTATTGTAGATATGGGTTTGTCTAAACTTTAGAGGTATGTGAGGGGAGAGTCTAGAAAGATCTTTCTCACCCTGAGCATCATGTTACTAGGGGTATTTAGGATTTAAATCTTAAATTTGAGTTTAATTTTTGATTATTATTAATGTATTGTGATATGGATTGAATTTTTTTGATCCCCATTGAGTTATATCACATAATTTGGGGGTTTTATTGAGTTTTGGGATGTGAATAGAAGAATAATAAGAGGCACACAATTAGATTTCACAACCAGAAAAACCATATAGAGACCATGGAACTGGTTAAAAAAATGATTCAGGGGTGGTTTCATGACTAATTCATGGTTATTAAAACCATATGGCTAAGACATGTGTAGTTTATGATCCCATTTTTATTTATTTTTTATCCACCTTGCACTCTCAAATTTAATATAATTATGCTTGTAATTAATTTAAGGTGAATTCAAGGGAGTTTTTAGGATGTGTTGATGTTTTTGGAGTAGGTTTTGGTATATGTTTTGGGTATATATTTGTTTATTTGGTTGTTATAAAATTGGTTTTGTGTGAATAAGAGGATTTCGTGAAAAAACATTTCTAGTTTCAAACGAGGCCTTAGGGTTTGTTTTAATAATGATTTTTTTTCATGAAATTTTTAGGTTTTAAAACCAGTTTGGTGGTTTATTTAATTTTTTTACTCCTTTAGAGTGTGTCTCCTAGAGTGGTTGGGTTTAAAATTAAAATTATGATGTGTTTTTGAGATGTTTTAAAGGGTAATTTATTTTAGATATAGTGGGTTTCTTTTTTTAAAGGGAAGTTAGTGGTTATCAAAGATGGGATGATTGTTTTAAAATTACCTAATGGGCATTTGGGATTTAAATTTATTGAGAAATGTGAAATGATTTTTTCTTGGATTTTGATTAGTCTTTTAAATGTGATGTTATATTTAAAAAGGTTGGTTGATTTTTGAAAAGTGTTCTTTATTTATAAAATCTATTTTGGATCCTTTATTAATAGGGTTGTGGTTTAGAAAGGAATTTTTAAAATATTTTTTAAAATTGAATTTATTTAGAAAACTATGCTTTTAGATTTTTCCATTATCTGTTATTGGGGCCATTTGATTTTATTGTAAATAATTAATGGGTTAAGTTCATGTTTCATACTATATAAATTATTCCTCCTAGAAAGGTCTTGATAAAAGGTAGGACTTTTATCTTTATGGATAATCATATGAATGATTCCTCCCATCTCTTGGGAATAATGTTTCTAGTTCTTGACTCTTCCTAGACTCTAAATAGAGTGGAAGAGATTGGATATTTTATTCTGTGAAGGTAACCAATTACCTCTTGTGTATTTATAGTGTGAAACCTCTATGTATTATAGGATATATTTCCAAGATTATTCAAGAATTTGTCTTTGTGGTGGCTGTTTGGGTCATTTAGAAAAATTCAATAAGTTAAATTATCAGAAGAAGAAGTCTCAAATGTATCTTAAATCTAATTGCCTACCAAATTTTGGATATATGCCTAATGAATTAGAGGTGATGAGTGATTTTTAGGTGATCTTTTTTTGGACTATTATTTGGGTTCCTCTTTGGTTTATCTTTTGTGAGTGGTTATTTTTTCTGTATTGTGTATGCCTCATCACTTGGATATGATGTATGTGGTTTATATATGATTCTAGTTTTGTGATGATATTTATTTTTATGGATTAAACATGAGTAAAAATTAGTTTGGCATATAGGTAACTGGGACTAGTGTCATACTAGTTGGTTTGATCACAGGTTGGTTCTTGGGTGGATTATAGTGGGTTCACTATGAGTCATTGTTCCATGAGTCAGGTCACATGTTATCTTTTGTATTATCTTTTAGCCCATGGTGGAACCATGTTGTTCTATATTGATGCATCTTTTATGATTATCATGTTTCCTCCATCATTATGAGATATGATAGATTTTTTACATTATATTACAGTCCATTGAATTTTATTTGTATGATAAACCCTTTTTGGGGTTTTATATCAGTTCCTTGGTTGGTTGTTTTGGTTAATAGAGGATTATTGTTTCTATTGGGTACTCTATTTTGGTTGAATTTCCTTTTTGGATTCAGAATTGGTTCCTTGGATGGATGTTTCTAGTTTTTGTAGAGGTTTCTTATTTCCATGGGTATTTTATGGGGATGTGGTTATTTTAGTGGTATCTTTATCTCAGGTGTTCCAATCATTCATCATATAATTTTAGATGAATTATAAATGGTTAGGAGACCTATATTATGTTTACATTTCATTATAGTTCCACGTAGGATGGTTATAAAATGTGTTATGCATGATTATGTTTGAATAATCATTTCATTGATTTTAAGGAAACTTATTATGAGTATTAATTAATTATTTATAGGATTTATTTATAATTTTTAAAACCTTTCAACCTCTTATGTTAAGGTGTTGAGGTTTTAACTTTTAATTACTTTTACTTTTACAAGGATACTTTTCAGGGTAATAAAGTTCTACAATGGAGAGAATTGTGACACCCCCATGTCACTATTTTTTTTATATTAAATTATTTTGGTCAATTTTTATTTTTTTGGGAGTTTTACCTTGTTTTCAAAGTGTTTTAAAAATTTTTAAGTAGTGTTTGAGTTATAGGTTGACTCATCATGTCATGATCCTATACATCATAGGACTAGTGTTGGTGTTGATGACTAGAACGTGGAGAAAACGTCTAAAATGGGTGTTTTATAGGGTGTCTCCATCAAATGGTTTCCCCATGATAAATGAGGATGGCCAAAATTCTATATTGGGTTCCATGGTGGATAGTCATAGTGGTTGTATGGTAACTTAAACGTTTAGTCTTAAATATGTCGTGGATTTTTTTTGGGTGTCGATTCTAGGAAGACCATGGGGAGTCCCATGTCATGAAGCATGTTAGGGTGGGTGATCAAAATAATTATCTAAAACAATGAGTAGGGGTAAAATATTCCATGGTATATAATAATTTTAAACTACTTGGGAGGAAGATATGTTGTGGTGGGGATGTCCATGTCATGGTAAGACCATGTCCATTTTTTAAGTCATTTAAATTCCATTTATACCCTTGATCATTTTGTCTTCATTTGGTCCTCCTACTCTATTATATCGCATAACTGAGTCATGGGTCATGGGGATAGATCAAGGGAGTTCCTCCATTCTTCTTTCTAGCATCCAAGTCCCTTCCCTTTAGATTTAAAGAATAATGGAAGGTAGGTTTCCCTCTTTTATCTTATTCCCCCTACCTATATCCTTTACTCTTGGTTTTCCTTCTCCTTAAAACACTAATGGACATAATAGTATATATTTAGTTTATGGGTTAGTTCTAAATTGGGGATTTGGGTGTTTAGATATTTTTGGGGCTATCTTCCATTAACATTTTTCATCCTCCATAAAATTCAAAGAGTTTGGTGAATTTAAGGTGGGTGTTTTGTTCAATTCCTTAATTTAACATGTCATCAAATGATTCCTTGTTATAAAATTATTTTCTTATAAATATATACCTATATTTGGTTCATTAAATGAGTTTATAATATATTTTTAAAGAAATATATGCTTTTTATGAAAGGGGTTTTTAATGGATTTCTTGTTTTTATTTCAAAATGAATGTTATTCATGCCACGTGATTTTGAAAATTCTTAAAAGTATTTTTCAAGTGAATTTAATGGTTTTATAGAGGTGTTTGATTTTTTTAAAAAATATGTTTTATGTTTTATAGGGATAGTTTATAAAAATTTGTGAATTTGGCCCATATTTAATGGTTTTAAGACTTATTATTCTCATGATGATTGTAAAGTGTTTTCAATAGAAACTTTTAATTTCTGAAGGGATTTCAAAATGTGTTTTCATAAAAAAGTTTCAAGATTTAGGGAGATGACTTGGAATCCCAATTATATTTTAAAATATTATTTTTTTACTTAATAAAGGAGGTTTTACATTTGATTGTTGTAACGCCCCGACCCCAGCTACCCAGAGTCGGTGCATTAATTACATAACATTGGCATGATCACAAGAAAGATCAAATCTCGAAAGACCGATTGGTTTAGTAGCCTTGGAAAATGCCAGATATATTCATAAGTTTTACATTACATTATAAAATGAAAAACTACTACAACAACATAATGTCTCAATAGACCACACTATTATCCCCTCATAAAATCCCTGCAGGTCATTCATAATTTACTTCTTCACTTCCTGGGAAAAATAAAACATAGAAAAGGGGTGAGCTCAAATGCCCAGTAAGGATAACAATATAGCGGAAACTTTCATAAATAAGAATAAACATTTAAGGCAATGTATAACTAAAACAAAAGCCTTTTAAATATGAACTTTCAACATGGTATGGCATAAATAAAATGAAATAATTCCATTTACTTATTCACATGGATATTCTACTAAATGAATAATCACATGCAAAAATCAATAACCACTTTCATAATTTTGGAATGCATAATGCCAGACTGTCATAACCACATAGCCAAGGCCTCGTGCCAAGACTACAAATAAGATTTTGTCAAGGCCTTGTGCCAAGACACTAGTTTGTCTCATGAGACCTACCGATGCATCGAGGAGCTATAGCGGGCTCCACCCGTCACTTAATAAGTCCAATGCATTCCCATATGAAAAAGGTTTAAACATAACATAAACATTCGTATTAAAACTAGCATACGAAATGTCAATAATTTCACCATAAACTATGAATGGTATAAAAATAGCACATCCACAGTCAAACATATCACAAAACCTTCAATACAATATAAAAGTTTTGTATCATAATAAATCAACTTCAAATAATCTTAAAATCCATCAAAGGATGTTGACATAGATGAAATCAAAATTCTTTTTAAAGAAATATCTCCTTTAATTTTGAAATCATTTAAGATCCATATAAAATAAGACATTTTCTTTGAAAATATTCTTATAAGCTTGTAAGGAAAGCTTCGATGATTTATAACGGCGGAAAATAACCGCACCCGCCGTATAAGTTAAAAAAAACATTCTTACCTCAATTTTGTCGAAAAGGTTAAAAAGGACCTTGTTTTGAAAACGACGGAAAGATTCCTTTATAAACCTCTTATAAAAAGTCAAACAAGGGTATAAATGACTTTAACCCATATTCTTGTAAATAGTAAAAATATTTTGAAATACATTTTTAAGAAACATGGATGTGGATGATAAAGAGATCCCAGTAGATTATTACGTATAAACAACCTCGAATAATGAAGAGATTGTGAAATAACCCTTACCTTGTACTTTTCCTTGGTTGTGGTAGGTTAACCTCCTGTATAATGGTGAAATAATTGTTATTAAATTATACAATAATCATATACATTAATATGATATCATATATGATCTTTTAATATTGATTTGATAATAATATCTTAGTATTATCGTCGTTTCGGGTGTTAACTTACTCATTTTCTTTTATATGTTTTGTTACATAAGCCATGTTTGTTGTATCTTATTCATATCCAGAATGATATCAAGTCCTTAAACATCATTTTTAAATCATAAAATGATAATTATACTTGAATGGATACGATGGAGAATGAATCTCATCGCGTTCGTGGAGACGGTAGTCCGTACGTACGCACGAGCGACAATATCATTCTTTTGATATTAAAATAATATATAAATGAATGGTATATCATATATACAGAATCATTAACATGTTATATTTATTATTTACATGAGTTAAACATCATTATTATACCCATCCAAATAATATTATATTGAATAACAATTACACCACGACGTGGAGACGGTAAGCCGTACGTACGCACGTATGGTGACATGTTATTCAAAGGGTGGATAGAATACTGAATATGGTTGTACCATACTTATAATAACATCACAGTATATGTGAGATACTGGAGTTATTATTTTAGAATGGTAAGAACAAAGGAAGAAGAAGTGGAAGAAGAAATGAACTTAGAAAAGGGTGGTGAAATCATTACCTCTTCTTCGGGTTCTTCCTTTTGATTTGATCAAAAGGGCTCCTTAGGTTGGATTTGTGATCAAACTAAGGCCCCTAGGTTGTAGTGAGGGATGTTGGGAGAGTATTTGGGCAGAGGTTTGCCGAACCAAAAGGCTTTAGAGGTGTGAAGAAATGAGAAGGAGGAGTGCCCTTTTATAAGAGGGGTGAGGGGCACCTTTGGAAAAGCTAGAAATATTAATTTATAATAAATTCATATTCGGTTTCTAATGGCTCAAAAGTTGACTATTCAAAGGTTAAGGTGGGGATAGGTCGAAAACCACTCAACCAATAGAATTTAGACAGGTTTGGGTACTTATATTAACCTTATCTTTAAGTATTAACTCTAAGTTAATTAGTTTCACTTTTACAATGTCTCTTTGTATTTTTATATAATATGGTTAATAAACTTACTATATACATCCAAGCGACCCCCAAGTGGTACATTAATGAGGAACCTATCATAATATAAGTCTCTTGGCCGAACCTTAGATTTTTAGGAATTTAATATCAATTAATAATATAATATTTGTTTTAAGAACTCTTTTATGTCAATTTTGACACTATTCAATAGTTGATTTTTTTGAAACTCCTAACAGATTGATTACTTCGAACAAAGTTAATTAAATCAATCCTAATATATCATATTATCATATAAAATTAGTTAAATTCATTAAAAGTTTCATATTATAATTATTTGGGTATTTATAATATCAATTATTTTAATTTTTCACTATTATAGTAATTACTCCATCATCATTGTGTCATAAATAAAATAAATTATTCAATGTCTAAAAATTATAAATAAAATATAATTATGTAGGAAATCTTTTTAGATTTCTAATGAATATTTATAATCTAAAATCCAACATATATAACCCTATGTAAAAATTGTTGTTCTAAAAGATATATGCTTGTGTCATTTTTGTATTCATTTTAACTAAATTAAAATAAAGTGTCATTATCACTTACAAGTGGATCCATGGGGTCCCAAAATTGACACAAAGATGTCCATGGTCGACCATCTATCAACCAATAGGGTTAAGACACGTTTTTAGGGTAATTTAGTATTATTATAATATTATTTTTTTAACCCTTATTTACCGGATTTACCCTTAACCATGGTAAATAAAATATTTACCGCAGTAATTATTCAAAATGTCTAAAAATAAAAGTTACCTATTTATTCAATTTGAACATACTGATTCCAAATATGGAATCCATTTTCCTAAATTCAAAACACAGAAGTGGCAGAAATTAATTTAAAATTAATTCCCGCTGTCAAAACAAAAAGCGTGTTTTTAAGAGATAATAACTATCAAAAGATTGACACTTGTTTATGTTCGGTTTAATTGTAAAATTATGTCCAATGACCAACATTATATTAAATGGTAAAAATATATTCTAAATATACTTTAAAACTACTAAAATTCATAATTTATCACTATTAATTATTTTGATTAAAAAAGTTGTTTTTAATTAAAATTTAGTAATTTTCACTATTCATCAAAATATGAAAGTTATCCGAAAAGTACCAAAATTTCACCTTAGGCTAAATTCGATATTCCGAGTCCAAAAATGAAGTCCATTTTCAAATATAAAATATATATAATTTCAAAAATTAGGTATTACTATTCACAACGGCTAGTTTAATTAGTTGTGGTGTGTGTTAGAACTCGAGGTTGCGTACAACACACGCCATCGCATTATTCAAAGGGAAACGTACCGTAGAAGCTTGGGGTGTTACATTCTCCCCTCCTTCAAATAATTGCGTCCTCGCAATTTCTAGGGTATTACTGCATAAAAAGACTCGGGTGGTTCTTCATCATAAGTTCCTCGGGTTCCCACGTTGCCTCTTCCATCTTATGATTCCTCCACAAAACTTTTACCAGACGCGTCGTCCGGTTTCTCAGCACTTGTTCTCTCGTATCAAGAATCCTGACGGGCTCTTCACAATAGGAAAGATCGGGTTCCAGTTCTAATTCCTCATAGGTGAGTACATGCGTTGGGTCAGGCATGTATTTTCTCAACAGAGATACATGGAACACATCGTGAACTTTGGAGAGACTTGGCGGCATTGCCAATCGGTAAGCTACAGCCCCAATTCGTTCTAGAATTTCGAAAGGTCCGATGTACCTGGGACTCAATTTACCTTTCTTACCAAAACGTATGACTCCCTTCCACGGAGATACCTTCAGGAAAACATGATCACCGACTTGAAATTCCAAATCCTTCCTTCGATTATCGGCATAGCTCTTCTGCCTACTTTGAGCTGCTTTAATGTGATTTTGGATTACCTTCACCTTTTCCACTGTTTCCTCCACCAGTTCTGGGCCTACAAGTTTTCTTTCACCAACGTCATCCCAACAGGTTGGTGTACGACATCTCTTTCCGTATAACGCTTCATATGGTGCCATCTGAATACTCGAATGGAAGCTATTGTTATAGGAAAATTCTACTAGTGGTAAATATTGATCCCACATACCCTGAAAATCAAGTGAGCAAGATCTCAACATGTCTTCTAAGGTCTGAATAGTCCGTTCTGATTGTCCGTCTGTCTGAGGGTGGTAAGCAGTGCTCAAATGAAGTTCAGTATCCAGGGATTTCTGAAGACTTTTCCAAAATCTTGAAGTAAAACGGGGATCACGATCAGAAACAATCGATAGAGGTACTCCATGAAGTCTCACAACTTCATTAATGTATAGTCTTGATAGACGTTCTAGGGGTAGATCTTCTCTTATAGCAAGAAAATGTGCTGACTTGGTAAGACGATCAACAATAACCCATATTGCATCGTTCCTTCTAGGAGTCTTTGGTAGCCCCATGACAAAGTCCATCGTAATATTGTCCCATTTCCACTCCGGTATGGGAAGAGGTTGCATGACTCCTCCAGGCTGTTGCCTTCCAGCTTTGACTTGTTGACAAACCATACATCTTGACACAAAATCAACAATCTCCCTCTTCATGTTGTCCCACCAAAAATGTTCCTTCAAATCTCTATACATTTTGGTGCTCCCAGGGTGTATAGAGAAATTGGAACTATGAGCGTCATCCAGCAATTCCCTTTTTAGATCAGGTATATTGGGAACACAAAGTCTCTTCCCGAATTTCAAAATTCCATCTTCATACACAAAGTCTCTCAATCTCCCATCATTCACAGCTTTAATCTTCTTCTGAAATTCTTCATCATCGGTCTGGGAACTCTTAATCCTTTCTAGTAAAGATGGTTTGGCAACCATTTGAAAAGGCATTGATGTTTCACCTTCCCTGGTTATTCCCATGTCCATCTTCACTAGCTCCATGAAAATTGGATCCCTTTCAATTCTCATATTGTTCAAAACTCCATGGTCTTTTCTACTCAAAGCATCTGCCACCTTGTTTACCTTCCCCGGGTGGTAGTGTATCGTGCAATCATAATCCTTGAGTAATTCAAGCCATCTCCTTTGCCTCATGTTGAGTTCTTTTTGTGAGAAAATATACTTCAAACTCTTGTGATCAGTATAAATCTCACATTTTTCACCATAGAGGTAGTGCCTCCATATCATCAAAGCAAAGATCACAGCTGCTAACTCAAGATCATGAGTAGGATAGTTTTGTTCATGAATTTTCAACTGTCGTGATGCATAGGCAATAAATCTATCATTCTGCATAAGGACACAACCAAGTCCTTTCTTTGATGCATCACTATAAATAACGAACCCATCATTCCCCGATGGTAGAGTCAATATAGGAGCATTGACTAATCTTCTCTTCAGTTCTTCGAAACATTCTTCACACTCTTTTGTCCAAACAAATTTAACCCCTTTACGTGTGAGCTTCGTTAATGGGTTAGCCAATCGGGCAAAATTCTGGATGAAACGTCGATAATAACCTGCCAAACCAATAAAACTACGTACCTCAGTTATACTCGTAGGTGCTGGCCATTCTTGGATTGCCTTGGTCTTAGAAGGATCAACAGAGATTCCATCTTTAGAGACAATATGGCCAAGAAAAGAAATCTCCTGAAGCCAGAATTCACACTTGCTAAACTTCCCATATAATTCATGCCTCCTCAGAGTCTTCAAGATAATGCGCAAGTGATTTTCATGATCTTTGTAGGTTTTGGAGTATACCAAGATATCATCAATAAATACCACCACAAATTCATCGAGATACTCCTTGAAAACTCTATTCATCAGATCCATGAATACAGAGGGTGAATTAGTCAATCCAAACGGCATTACAGTAAACTCGTAATGCCCGTACCTGGTTCGAAATGCTGTTTTCGGAATGTCTTCCTTCTTTACACACAACTGATGGTATCCAGATCGAAGGTCAATCTTTGAAAAGTATTGAGCTCCATGCAGTTGGTCAAATAAATCATCAATACGAGGTAGGGGATACTTGTTCTTTATCGTTATAGCATTGATCTCCCTGTAGTCGATACATAACCTCATAGATCCATCTTTCTTTTTAACAAAAAGAACAGGGGCTCCCCATGGAGAAACACTAGGGCGAATAAATCCCTTATTACTCAATTCCTCTAGTTGTTTCTTTAGTTCGACTAGCTCTACAGTGGCCATTCTATAAGGGGTCTTCGATATAGGCCTTGATCCAGGAATCAAATCAATAGAAAACTCAACTTCTCGTTCTGGAGGATGTCAAGGTAAATCTTCCGGAAATACATCTACAAATTCTTTCACAATAGGTACATCCTCTATTTGAACATTCCTTTCCTCAACGACAGTTATTTCATTCTCTTCCTCCCCGATAATTGAATTAAGTTGAGCTACAGGGGGTGGATCTAAATAAGAATTAGGTGGTGACGATTCTGCTCTAAAAATAAGGTGCTCCTTATCATTATCATCAAGAATCGTAACCTCTTTCTTCTTACAATAAATCTTCGCATCATAGTCCGAAAGCCAGTCCATATCGAGGATTATATCAAACTCAATCATAGGTATGATGATGAAATCAGCAGATAAAGAAAATTTATGTGCTCTAATGGGGACTGATTCACAAAACTTTGTTGCAACAATACTTCCCTTAGGAGTTTTAACTGACAACTCCCTTATTAAATCAAATTGGAAATATCTAATTTTCTTAGCAAACTGGGAAGATATGAAACAATGCGATGATCCAGAATCAAATAATGCATTTGCTAAACTTGAGGAAACCATTAAATTACCTACCACCACGTCTTTCGGAGCTTCTACCTCAGCAGTAGTGATAGCATAAGCCTGGCCTTGATCCCTTGGCCTTTTCTAAGGTAAGTTCTCCTGACGCTTAGGACATGCATTTGCATAATGCCCCATCTCCCTGCAATTGTAGCACTGAACGTTGGTAGCTTCCTTCTTCCCCTTGAAATCATGAGCTTGGTGGCCTTTTTCACCACACTTGTAACAGACTCCCATTCCCTTCAGGCAAGCACCGGGGTGTTTCTTCCCGAACTTACCACAAGATGGATATTCAACCTTTCCCTTCTTCCCCTTATTTCCATTCCCAGATTGATCAGCAGGTCTCTTCTTCTCTTGCTTTGCTTTAAAGTCATAAGACTTAGAGAATTCCTTTTCGGTCTTGATAGCACATGAGACAATGTCTTCGTACGATGAAAAGGATTGTGAGACTAATGCTCGAAGGAGAAATGGTTTTAACCCATCAAAGAAACGATCAATCTTACTTCTTGGGTTGCGAATATAATCTCCAGCATACCTCGCTAACCTTGTAAAGTTAGCCTCATACTTTGTGACATTATCATCCTCCTTTTGTCTCAGACTCAGAAATTGCCTTTCCATATCTGCTCGATGGTCGCGAGGAAAGTATTTTTCTAAAAACAGATCTTTGAACTCCCTCCATTCCATGTTTGATACTTCATCATCTTCCTTCATGTTTTGAATCAATGACCACCATTGATCAGCATCTCCAGTGAGGCGGTAAACTGCCATGGTAACTTTTTCCCTTTCACTACTCCCCAAAGCCTGAAATATTTTCTCTAGGGAAAATATCCATTGCTCAGCTACTAAGGGATTTGTACTCCCATTAAACGTTGGTGGTTGTTGTCTCATGAATCGATCTAACATTGATCCTCCACACTGTGGATTAGGGTGCTCCATACGGGTAAGGTTATTATTCATAACCTGAGTAAGTTGTCCCAGTATGGTGATTAGCTGATCAGCACCAGTTGCATCACCAGCCCCACTATAATTATCTTGAGCAGGAGAGAAATCCCTACATGGAGTGCGTGCATTGATACAGTTTCCATTTCTTCCACTAGGCGCCATTTCTAAACAATGGCATAAACTAGATCAGTTTATGAATCAAAATACATAATCCCATACTTATAAAACACTTAACATAAATTGAACTATTTATGGATATAATCCATAATCATAAAAATGTTTTCTTTGAGGAAGTATATACTCATAAACCCTTCATAATGATTTGTAAAGATAATGAGAGTTATCCTAAGAATATCCCCCAGGAGTGTCGTAACCAAGAGTGCAGCAAGGTCCGTTGTCGTGCACCAGTTCCCGTTCGAGTCTAGCTCAAAGCGGTGTTTTCGGGTTTTACCCCTAGGTACATCTGTGCCAGAGCCGCCTCTACCTGCTCGTATCCAGACAGGGATGTATTGCTCGGAAAACTCACAAAATCTCTACAATACCAAAATTCTAGGAAGTTCTTCTATACTAATCCTCAAAGTTCATCTTAGGTCTACGTGCTCTAATCAGAGTTTATCTAAATCTAGTTTCCAAGGTTTGTACTAAACTTCCTCTGATACCAACTGTAACGCCCCGACCCCAGCTACCCAGAGTCAGTGCATTAATTACATAACATTGGCATGATCACAAGAAAGATCAAATCTCGAAAGACCGATTGGTTTAGTAGCCTTGGAAAATGCCAGATATATTCATAAGTTTTACATTACATTATAAAATGAAAAACTACTACAACAACATAATGTCTCAATAGACCACACTATTATCCCCTCATAAAATCCCTACAGGTCATTCATAATTTACTTCTTCACTTCCTGGGAAAAATAAAACATAGAAAAGGGGTGAGCTCAAATGCCCAGTAAGGATAACAATATAGCGGAAACTTTCATAAATAAGAATAAACATTTAAGGCAATGTATAACTAAAACAAAAGACTTTTAAATATGAACTTTCAACATGGTATGGCATAAATAAAATGAAATAATGCCATTTACTTATTCACATGGATATTCTACTAAATGAATAATCACATGCAAAAATCAATAACCACTTTCATAATGTTGGAATGCATAATGCCAGACTATCATAACCACATAGCCAAGGCCTCGTGCCAAGACTACAAATAAGATTTTGTCAAGGCCTTGTGCCAAGACACTAGTTTGTCTCATGATACCTACCGATGCATCGAGGAGCTATAGCGGGCTCCACCCGTCACTTAATAAGTCCAATGCATTCCCATATGAAAAAGGTTTAAACATAACATAAACATTCGTATTAAAAATAGCATACGAAATGTCAATAATTTCACCATAAACTATGAATGGTATAAAAATAGCACATCCACAGTCAAACATATCACAAAACCTTCAATACAATATAAAAGTTTTGTATCATAATAAATCAACTTCAAATAATCTTAAAATCCATCAAAGGATGTTGACATAGATGAAATCAAAATTCTTTTTAAAGAAATATATCCTTTAATTTTGAAATCATTTAAGATCCATATAAAATAAGACATTTTCTTTGAAAATATTATTATAAGCTTGTAAGGAAAGCTTCGATGATTTATAACGGCGGAAAATAACCGCACCCGCCGTATAAGTTAAAAAAAACATTCTTACCTCAATTTTGTCGAAAAGGTTAAAAAGGACCTTGTTTTGAAAACGACGGAAAGATTCCTTTATAAACCTCTTATAAAAAGTCAAACAAGGGTATAAATGACTTTAACCCATATTCTTGTAAATAGTAAAAATATTTTGAAATACATTTTTAAGAAACATGGATGTGGATGATAAAGAGATCCCAGTAGATTATTACGTATAAACAACCTCGAATAATGAAGAGATTGTGAAATAACCCTTACCTTGTACTTTTCCTTGGTTGTGGTAGGTTAACCTCCTGTATAATGGTGAAATAATTGTTATTAAATTATACAAGAATCATATACATTAATATGATATCATATATGATCTTTTAATATTGATTTGATAATAATATCTTAGTATTATCGTCGTTTCGGGTGTTAACTTACTCATTTTCTTTTATATGTTTTGTTACATAAGCCATGTTTGTTGTATCTTATTCATATCCAGAATTATATCAAGTCCTTAAACATCATTTTTAAATCATAAAATGATAATTATACTTGAATGGATACGATGGAGAATGAATCTCATCGCGTTCGTGGAGACGGTAGTCCGTACGTACGCACGAGCGACAATATCATTCTTTTGATATTAAAATAATATATAAATGAATGGTATATCATATATACAGAATCATTAACATGTTATATTTATTATTTACATGAGTTAAACATCATTATTATACCCATCCAAATAATATTATATTGAATAACAATTACACCACGACGTGGAGACGGTAAGCCGTACGTACGCACGTATGGTGACATGTTATTCAAAGGGTGGATAGAATACTGAATATGGTTGTACCATACTTATAATAACATCACAGTATATGTGAGATACTGGAGTTATTATTTTAGAATGGTAAGAACAAAGGAAGAAGAAGTGGAAGAAGAAATGAACTTAGAAAAGGGTGGTGAAATCATTACCTCTTCTTCGGGTTCTTCCTTTTGATTTGATCAAAAGGGCTCCTTAGGTTGGCTTTCTGATCAAACTAAGGCCCCTAGGTTGTAGTGAGGGATGTTGGGAGAGTATTTGGGCAGAGGTTTGCCGAACCAAAAGGCTTTAGAGGTGTGAAGAAATGAGAAGGAGGAGTGCCCTTTTATAAGAGGGGTGAGGGGCACCTTTGGAAAAGCTAGAAATATTAATTTATAATAAATTCATATTCGGTTTCTAATGGCTCCAAAGTTGACTATTCAAAGGTTAAGGTGGGGATAGGTCGAAAACCACTCAACCAATAGAATTTAGACAGGTTTGGGTACTTATATTAACCTTATCTTTAAGTATTAACTCTAAGTTAATTAGTTTCACTTTTACAATGTCTCTTTGTATTTTTATATAATATGGTTAATAAACTTACTATATACATCCAAGAGACCCCCAAGTGGTCCATTAATGAGGAACCTATCATAATATAAGTCTCTTGGCCGAAACGTAGATTTTTATGAATTTAATATCAATTAATAATATAATATTTGTTTTAAGAACTCTTTTATGTCAATTTTGACACTATTCAATAGTTGATTTTTTTGAAACTCCTAACAGATTTATTACTTCGAACAAAGTCAATTAAATCAATACTAATATATCATATTATCATATAAAATTAGTTAAATTCATTAAAAGTTTCATATTATAATTATTTGGGTATTTATAATATCAATTATTTTAATTTTTCACTATTATAGTAATTACTGCATCATCATTGTGTCATAAATAAAATAAATTATTCAATGTCTAAAAATTATAAATAAAATATCATTATGTAGGAAATATTTTTATCTTTCTAATGAATATTTATAATCTAAAATCAAACATATATAACCCTATGTAAAAATTGTTGTTCTAAAAGATATATGCTTGTGTCATTTTTGTATTCATTTTAACTAAATTAAAATAAAGTGTCATTATCACTTACAAGTGGATCCATGGGGTCCCAAAATTGACACAAAGATGTCCATGGTCGACCATCTATCAACCAATAGGGTTAAGACACGTTTTTAGGGTAATTTAGTATTATTATAATATTATTTTTTTAACCCTTATTTACCGGATTTACCCTTAACCATGGTAAATAAAATATTTACCGCAGTAATTATTCAAAATGTCTAAAAATAAAAGTTACCTATTTACTCAATTTGAACATCCTGATTCCAAATATGGAATCCATTTTCCTAAATTCAAAACACAGAAGTGGCAGAAATTAATTTAAAATTAATTCCCGCTGTCAAAACAAAAAGCGTGTTTTTAAGAGATAATAACTATCAAAAGATTGACACTTGTTTATGTTCGGTTTAATTGTAAAATTATGTACAATGACCAAAATTATATTAAATGGTAAAAATATATTCTAAATATACTTTAAAACTACTAAAATTCATAATTTATCACTATTAATTATTTTGATTAAAAAAGTTGTTTTTAATTAAAATTTAGTAATTTTCACTATTCATCAAAATATGAAAGTTATCCAAAAAGTACCAAAATTTCACCTTAGGCTAAATTTGATATTCCGAGTCCAAAAATGAAGTCCATTTTCAAATATAAAATATATATAATTTCAAAAATTAGGTATTACTATTCACAACGGCTAGTTTAATTAGTTGTGGTGTGTGTTAGAACTCGAGGTTGCGTACAACACACGCCATCGCATTATTCAAAGGGAAACGTACCGTAGAAGCTTGGGGTGTTACAATTGTGGTTCCCTATTTGTGATCCCCTTGGTTGTTTTATCTCATGTGTTGGATTGTGCCCTTATTGGGAATAATTTTATTACCATGTGATACTTTGGATGATATAAAAGGGGTTGTTTCTTTAGAGGGTGTTATAGGTGTGGTGGTTTTATTTAAAGTGTTTATTATTTATTTATGTGATAATCATATGCTTTTTTTATCACCTCCACTTGAGTTATATCATGGGAACCCTAGGTAGCTAAGTAGAAGGCATGAATGCATGTCACACTAGCTTAATATGAAAAAGATAGCTAGTTCCCTAGGAAAGTTGTGCCATCCTAGAGGTTTATATTGTACTTAGTGATACTTGAAAGTAAATATGAATGATATTTTCTGGTTACAAATAGGACTAATGATCCAATGAAATAGGTCTAACATCATTTTATGTTAGATCTTAGTGAGTTACCCATGATGCCTTGTTCATGTTAAGGATTATTTTGGGGATCTCATTTTACACCTTGTTCGCATCCCATTGCTCTTTATTTGGTTCTATAACACTATTTCCTTAGTTGAATTTTGTTTTATTATAATCCATTGATATCTTAGTGCTTTTATATGTTTGTATTCCATTTGAATTATCATTTTGGTTTACTTTTGTACTAATTTATAAAGTGGTTTTTAATGTTTGGTTTTAAAGGAAAGTGGTGATGTTTTTTAGAAAGGTGTGATTTTGATAAATAATTATGAAAAAAGAAAATATTTTTATCTCTATCTTAAATTAAAGTGGTTCTTATTTCTGATTTTGAAATATTTTACTTTGGACGTGGTGGTTCCATATTTATTTTATGAATAACAGGGGCATATATTCTATTAAAAGAATGAATTACGTGATTTTTTTTCTTACACTATTATATATAGAAAATATCTACTTTTAAATTACATATCAAACTAGAATTTATAAAATTACTTCTTAAAGTAATTACATATACCTTTTGGTGAAATAATTCTAGGTACATTTATCTCACACCACATATACACTCCAACATGTGTGGGTAGTTCTTATGTTATCTCTCAAATACCATAGTATTGATCCTATTCATTTGATCTTTATTTTAGTTCGTTGATGGGAATTTCAGAATGTATTGAGTGACTATGGTTCACCTAGAGGTGTTGGTGTTTGTTGGGTTTCGTTTTATTTTTGGATCATTGATGTATCAACCAATTTAACTAGTTTTAATTTATTAATAGTCATTATTATTTCTGTTGGTATGATATATTACTTCATCCATGTACTTTTTAAGTGATTTTCAAATTTTAAATTATTTTTGATTCAGAATGGTAATATTTTATTATATTGGTTATGAATCTTCTTTATGTTTATTCCATTTATTATTTATTTGTAATATTCATTATTAAAACTATTTATTATGTTTGCATGGAATCCCAATGTATAAACTCCCCAAGACAGATTCTTGGTAAAGATTCTGCTTCTTGGTTTTATTGTTGTTATGTGAGGATGAAAACTTTCCCAAGAATGTGTTATTGGTACCCTATAATTGGTTTATAGTTCATGGGGATGATGAATTCCCATAAGGACTAGTGGAGGGATAGGTTGAGTAATGTTCTGGTCCATCTCAAGGCTAGTTCATTATCGATTCTCCCCATAAAACTTATTGCCATTAAACATCCAAAGATACCTTAGCATGATTTGATGGTGGCTGAGCAATGACGTTGGCCAACAAAGGGTTAGTCTTGGAATTCTGCCTCTATCAATAACTATATGAAGTTAAAGAGGTAGTAAGAGAACATGATATCCTTGATGAAGAGGAAGAAAATGTAGAAGAAAATATTACTATTAGGTCTAAACAACTTTTTACTAAGGAATAGGTAGCCATTAAATAGTTGGATAAACATCATTGATCTATTTAATTCTTTGAGTGATCAATTATTAAGCTCTTAGAGTCAACAAAAATTCATTTTTAGTATCTATTTTATTGTATTCCTCATCAATTATTGTTACTAATTAAGAAGAGACTATATATTTTTGGATGTTCCTCCCATTTTTTTCTGAAATAAAATTTATTATCTTGAACCCATTTTCAATTTAATGGATTCTATTTTCTATGATTATTGATTCCTAACAATCCAGAAACTCAAAAAGTGTAATATAATAATAACTAAATCCACCTAAACATTAAATGAAGATGAGTTTGGTAAGTTATAATCTCAAAATGACTGAATCAAATATTGAAAATATTAAATCAATTGATCATCCTTAAAGCTTGTATTCTTAGATGGATATAAGAAATATATATACTCAATGCATTTACCATCCCCATATACCAATTTTAGTTAATTTTAATATAATTGAATGAGTGACCCAACATAATTTAAATCATCAATGAGGTTTTTAATGGAAGAATAAATAATCAATAGGGTTCAAATACACTTAAATTATATCTTATCATATTTTGTGTAGATCATATAAACTAATATAGATGATTAATTAAAGGTTTCTATATATTTTTATGAGATTTTTAAAACTATTGAGCATGTATTGACTATTTATAGGGCTATATGGAAGTCTGCACAAGAATTTTTTTCTTTTTATTATTAAACCCTACCATTTTCCTAATATATGTGAGGGAAAGTCTTAATAGTAAATAAATAGGATTTTTCTAAAATATCCATTTGTTGGTATTCAATTTGAAAATATTTATACCTTTTTCTCTTTTATGTTCTATAAATTTTTTATAGGCTATACAAGGCGTAGCCTTACCGAGTAGAGAATCAACTTTTTCCCAAGAATCCCTTTGTGGGTTTTCAACCTGATGAGTGTCATGTAACTTTAATTTTTCAATTTAAGGTCTTTAAATATAGACCAATGAGGCTGGTGTTTATGTTTGAACAGTTTTGAATAGAATAAAGTTGATGTTTAAGTTCATACAGCTTTGGATAAAAGACAAGGTAGTCTATATAGAAATGAGGGTGAGGAAAACCTGAAATGTATGGGGGGAACATTACTAGTATAGAATAACTCTAGTAGAGGTTTAAATAATTCAAGGTTATAGTTCTTGGACCAATGAGGAAGTTTTACAACCCAAATGGGGGGTTTGAGAGCTATAAGTAGTTCAACACTATTTGAAATAGGGATTAAAGTGATGTAAATTTAAACTTAAGTTACTTGAATTAGGAAATGATGAAATGAAAATGGATTGTAAAGGACAAACAATGAAAATATTTTAAATGATTAGTTTATTACCAAACCATTAAAAAATCATTCTAAGGATGGTCACTAACCAAATTTAAAATGACAGGTTCCACTGTAATTCTATTGAGGGAATATGTAGTTAGAGAATCTCCTCCTTCAATATGAAAACTTGCCTCTTGATGGTTATAGGTAGTATACATATGTGGAATATTCACTAACACCAAAAAAAGAGGAATTTAAAGGTTTGATATTATCATTTAAAATAGACATGGAATATTTATGGTGATATAGTTACTCAAGTCATAAATTATGGAATATAGTAAGTGAATATTGAGAAGGTAATCAGAACACTTCGGTTTGGGACTTACCAATATTGGGTCACTAAGGGGGATTGTAAATGTATGAGTATTTATGGATGTGTCTAGAATATATGGTACATACATCACTATGTATCTTGTGATAATTGAAATCAAGCTATATTAATTCTTGGAAGGTCCGAACATAGAGTCAAATATAGAAAGGCATGATATGAATGAGGAGACGATACACTGGAAGGGGGTTTCATTGAGAATGGAATTTTTGGATGGGTCTAAGATAGTTCATATGAATATCACTATATATCCTATGATAATAGGAATCAAGACACACATATTTCTTAGAAATGATATAAAAATTCTCATCCCAATAAATGGTTAATGAAAGAAAACCCGACATGAATAGAGGAAGGATCAAGTACCATGATGGTGGATGAAAATGATAATATGATGAATTTTATGGTTATTACCCTGATAAGAAATATATACATCACTACTTATCATATTATTATAGGATTCAAGTCACACATAGTTCTTAAAAATGATCTTTTCATAGATCTGGATCATACACAAGGGAGATTTAAATGATTCTATTTTGGTGTCAAGCCAAGGATGGGAAAACTGATGTGAACTGAGGAAAAAAACATGAACATGATAGGGAATATGAGATAAAAATCGAATTTATGGGTTGTTATAAGATAGGTTATCTAGATATCACTACATATCATGTGATAATAGAAATCAATCCACATTTAGTTTTTCTATATAAGGGATTTTTTATCATATCACAGGATTTTAGGATATGCAAACATATTCTAGGGAGTCTTATATACGCCAGGATCTCATGTAAGAAAATTGATTCATACAAATTGACTACTCAAATAATTTTAAGTGTCACATGGGATGTACCTTTATTTCATGCAGTTTAGCACCAAACAATAGGGATGATATGCTATACTATTTAAATTTATACCACAAAGACTTGGGAAATGGTATTTTCATAGATCTAAATCATACATAAAAAATAATGAAATGGTTATGTCCTATTTATAAGTATTTAAAGGAAAATTTTCATAAATCGGTGAAGATTCAAACACAAAGATGAAATGGGATTTTAATAGAGATTGGATTTGTGGCTAGGCCCAATATAGGAGATGTGGACATTACCACATTTCTTTTTTATAAGAATCTATCCACACATTGTTATTAATAATGAAAGGTAATTGTTTTGGGTTCTAGTGTGGGATTATGGATGGGAATACCATATTACAAATTTTTTTCATAGATTAGTCACTCATGTAAGAAATCAGGTAAGATGAAATAGACTACTCTAAATAGTTTTTTTGTCATGCGGGTGAACCTTTATGTCATTTAGTTTAACATCATATGAAAATGATGACAATTTCATGTAATTTAAGATCTTTTTACAAGTACCTTTATGTATTGTAGTTTAATTTCATATGACTAATACCACATATAAACAATTTAAATTAATTTAGAATGAATTTTCATGTGAATCCATGTAATGTATTTCTTGAGAAACCTTGTATTGGTGGCGAGTTTCATACAATATCCATCCATTAAGACAAGGGAATAAATAACATTAGAGTAAACCTTGTGTATTAAATAAGTTCCTTCCCATTTATACTAATTATTTGGGGGATTATTTTCTAAATATCATCAATTTTTTAAAGTTCAATACCAATTACCCTTGGATGAATAAGCAAAGTTGAACATTCTTGTTGAATGCTTGCATGTCATAATTTCGATGGAATTCAGGGTTATGAAATGTGTGTAACCTTTTACCATTAAGTTATTCCAAATAATAAAAATGAATATAATAATCTTCATACTTATAAATTTAATGAAAAATGTCAATGTGAAGTGAGGGAAACTAAACTTTGATTGGAAAAACTACTTTTTTCCCATATACTAATGAGTGTAGGGTTTCGTATATGGGAGTATGATTCATAGTGTGATAAAACCACAAAGCATGAAGCAGTTTTTATGTCTAAAAAAATTTTCTTTTTAAACTATATTATGAAATATATTGGATAGAGGCTTGTAAAAATACCTTATCTATTCATTTGAAGCTACATGATAACAAGATGAATGATTGGATTAGATATTATACTCCTAGCAAAATTTCTTTGGATTGAAGGTACAGATTTGGTTCTATTATTATTCAAGATTATATGAGGGACTCCAAATATGGAAATGATATTAGATTTAATAAAGTTTATTATAGCCTTTGTTTTTACATATTTCAACGGTAAAAATTAAACCCATTTGAAAAATAAGTTGGTGACGGTAAGGATGAACATGAACTGGCTGACTATGACTAGAAGATATAGACCCATCACATATATTATATAATTAGAGAATTAATATGAGTATTTTGAATTATACAGTATCTAAGGGTATTTATGAATGAAATTTCCATGAATCTGACATGCATGACACTTCTTGGTGAATTATAGGAAATCTTGCATCATTGATGAACAAATATATTCAAGTCTTATGATCTAGTGGAAGTGCTTAGTTCATGACTGGTGAGTTCCATAGGAACTATCATGGAATTATTTCATATCAATTAGGGTTTATCCTCTATTAATTCACTCAAGTATTACCCCATCAACACATCATTTATAGAGGACCTTCTGAGAGTTTATTCCATCATAAATGATAAAATTTTCTGCCCACAGATGGATTTACTCATTATTGGATTAATCTTATGTGAGGGAACCATTTTAGAGATAATTTATTTTGGGAAACATACAATAAACTATAACATTAGTCAGTAAGGTTGAGTTCTCATATTGGTCCAAGGTAGCATTAATATCATTCATTTCCACTATATTATTGCTGAAACACAAAGATACCACCCTGAATTGTGCAATGAGAATCACTGTGTCATCCTAATATAGATTTTATAGGGAATTATAATCATTTTACAATGCATAAAATTGATAATTGTTTGAGTGGAATATGATACAACAACATTTTTTAAGGAAAATGTGACATCAACTCTATTATGTAGTTGAGGAAGGGTATTTGTTCTTATTTATTTATGGAATAATCCCAATTTATTTTACTAATTACTAACTCCAAATCACCCTTGATATTTAATTAGGAAATTAGTAACTGTAGATCCAATTCTAGAAATATAATGAGGGCCTAATAATCTACCTCATTGTAGGTACACATAATACCACTAGGAGGAAATAATAGGGTAACATTTCCTTTTTATAGGAAATGAACATAATCCCAAAGATAACCTAATTGAGTCTTTGGTCCTCCATTATTCCCCCAGTTGGACTTAAAGAATAACCATTTAAGTAAATCTCCAAAGTTTTTTTTAACTCTCATTAATATAGAAAACTTATTCTTTGGGGAGTTTTTTTCCTAATGGTATCTCCTCTCGGGTAGGGCATGGTTTAATAAAATCTTCATGCACTTTATTTTTGATCATCTATAGGGATATAAATTAGATTTCAAACTAATATAGAATGAAATCAAACCTATATAACATTACTATCAATATGGTAATCACCCCATAATCATACATAAAAATGGGGGTTCAAAACCCATTGGGAGTAGGGTACTGTAGCATTACTATAGTGGTAATGTAGCAGCGGAGGTACTATATCAATGACAGGTATTTTAGTGGTGGTGGGGGTACTATAGCAGTGACGGGGCACTGTAGAAGTGGTGGGTACTGTAGTAGTGGGTACTCTAGAAGTACTATTAATAGAATGGGCCTTGGGCCAAAAAATTGGTCTGACAGGCCATGTAATGGGATACATACCCACTGGGCCTTCGGGCTATGCAATGAGTCTCCTTTTACCCAGTTAAAAGAGGTATTTGATTTGATTTAATAATAAAATGAGGCTTCAGCCCCAAACTTTAAAAAAATATAGTATAAAGAAGTATATATATTTATAAGGTCTATATAAGAAACCAGGAGGACTTCATGACCTTGTAGGTAATGCTGAAGTTTCTGCACAAAATATTTTCAGTGTGAGGAAATTTTTCTCGATATCAGTGTATCAGGTCTTAGATTCAAAAATTATTCTACCAAGGTAATATAATATATTATTCTAGATTACATCATTCTTTTAAGAAATTAACACAACTAGTGATCACTCTATGGATTCCACATATAGAATGAGTGGTTTCTTTCCATTATCAATAATGTAAGATATAGGAGGTATTAATTGTGTTAATTGAAGGCCTTCTAGAAGTTTTAATCCAACTGGTATGTCACCTTTTTCTTCATTATCTCCATAAAGAGTAAAAATTTTCAAGTGAGGTTTTTAATGAATTTACTAATGTAGGTGATATTTACTTGAAGTACTCTCAACTCTTAAAGTTTTTAAGGAGGTGGAATATTAATTATTGTCGTGGTTTTCTTAGGGTTGAATTCGATTCCATGATGAATTAACATGAATACAAGTAATTTTTCTAATGTCACCCCAAATAAACACTTCAAAAATTCATTTTCATGATATATTGATGTAACTTGTCGAAAACTTCCTCAAGTTTGGCAAGGTGATCATGAAACTAGTGGGATTTGAGTAATAGATAATTTACATAACATTCCATTATCTTCCCTAGAACAAACTAAGAAATATAGTGCATGGAATATTGGTAATTAGTGATACCATTATTCAAGAAAAGGGGAATTACATAATAGGAGTATACCCCTTGGGGTTCCCTAAAAGTAGTGTCTTACTCATAATTAGGGGCTATTCAAAACTAATTATATCTAGAATATTTGACCATGAATGAGAGGTCTTGAAAACTGGATGGCTCATCAATCAATAATTTTATGATCGAGATTGGAAAATATTCCTTTAGACAGTGGTGGTTTAAATCCCAAAATTCAATGAAAAACATGACTCTTCAATTATCCTTTTTGATATGTAAAACATTAACAAGACATTTCAGGTATTGAACTTCCCAAATAAAGTTATCCTTTATCACCTTACTGAATTTAGCTTCCACCTTAGTGACATGTGTCAAATGAATTCTCCTAGCCACTTGTTTGTAACTAAAGTGGTTTTCCATTAAACCTAAATTATGAGTGGCCACATAGAGATATAACATATAAATTTATATATAATTCTACAAAAAAACATCCTCATCACCATCACATTATTTATTTAATCCAAAAAGAGTGTGTAGACAAACAATAGAGAAAGAATAAGGAAAATCAACAAACAACAACAAAGAAAAGGATTATGGAGGCATGAAATAGTGGAGACCTAGCGCACCGCCTCTTACCAAATTATCCCCCTCAATATTCAAGGAACTCAGGCTTGTGAAAAATGTAAAAATGGATCCTTGTTCCACCATAGAAGAAAGTTAGTCCACAACCTTTTTTCCATAATTCCAAGTATGAAGAATCTACATTTGGTTGGTGAGGAAGCTCCTTTGTTTTCTAATAACATAAGAAATCGACCATGGGATCACGCCAATACCCAATAGATATTTATATTAAATAATAGAATCTATTTCCATAATTATGAGTTTAATGTTGTTTTCTTAGCATATACGAAGACCAGTGATCATGACCATGGCTTCATCCAGGAGGGAATGAATGCATCCAAAGTTTGCACTAATTATTATTGTCTACAAGTCCTCTTTAGAATCCAAATTCCCATATCAAAATTCATTGATAATGGTTGATACACAATAATAAAATGTTGATGGAGTGTATTTGATATCTAATTATTATTCATTATTGTGTATAGAATATGATCTAATCTATTAATATCTATGAGAAGATATAATATTTTCACCATTTCCACTAAGTTCACACACACATAAGGATTTTGAGGGTTCATTGGTCACAAATGACACCATATAAATAGAGAAAAAGGTGCCTAAACTCAATGTTATTCTTTAAGAGTTTATATCCAAACAGTTGGAGAGAAATTTTTATGATTTAAGCTTTCATTTGAGAACATATACTCAAGGTAAAGATTAATTTTCATATACTAAATGGGAACCACTTCCAATATTGATGGTGGTTATTCAATGGATGTATTCTCCTGAACATCATAAGTGAGGAAGGTGATCATAGGGAACAGATTGTTATCCAATAAAAATCAATGACTCCCTTAATCTAGAGATGTTTCCTTTGTAGTGCCCCGAACCTAGTTACCCAGAGTTGGTGAATTATTAAGTATCATTGGCATGATCACAAAAGATCGAGTCTCAGAAGACTGATTAGTTTTTTATCCCTGGAAGTACTAGACACATTCATACGGTTCACATTACATCATAGAATGGAAAACTACAACAAAATTATTTCCATAGACAACACTGAGATCCCATAGACTATTCCTACAAGTCATTCAAAATATACTTCTTCGCATCCTGGAAAAAATAAAACATAGAAAGGGGTGATCTCAGATGCTCAGTAATGATAACAATATGGAGGAAACTTTCACAAATAAGCATAAATATTTAAGGAAATGTATAATACTAAAAAAAATCCTTTTAAACTTGAACTTAAGTATAATATGGAAAATATAAAATCAAATAATTCCATTTATTTATTCACATGGATATTCTACTAGTCGAATAATCACATGCAATATCAATAACCACTTTCATAATGATGGAATGCATAATGCCAGATTTTCATAACCACATAGTCAAGGATTTGTGCCAAGACTACAAATAAGATTTTGTCAAGGCCTTATTCCAAGACACTAGTTTGTCTCATGAGACCTACCGCTGCATCGAGGATCTATAGCGGGCTCCACCCATCACTTACTAAGTCCAATGCATTCCTCATATGAAAAGGTTTAAACATAACATAAACATTCGTATTAAAACTAGCATAAGAAATGTCAATACTTTATCCATAAACCATGAATGGTATAAAAATAGCACATCCACAATCAAACATATCACAAAACCTTCAATAAAATATTGAATTTTTGTATCATAATAAATCAACTTCAAATAAGCTTATAATCCATCAAAGGATATTGACATAGATGAAATCAAAACCTTTTTTTAGAGAAATATCTTTTTCTATTTTGAAATTATTTAAGAGTCACATAATTATAAATAAAACATTTATATTGAAAATATTCTTATAAGATTGTAAGGGAAGATTTGACGATGTTATAATGGTGGAAAATAGCCGCACCCGCTGTATAAGTTAAAAAAACATTCTTACCTTAATTTTGTTGAAAAGGTCATAAAGTACCTTGTTTGGAAAATGACAGAAAGATTCCTTTCAAACCATTTTATAAAAAGTTAAAAAAGGGTATAAATGACATTAATCCATTTTCTAGTAAATAGTAAAAATGTTTTGGAATACATTTTTAAGAAACATGGATGTGGATGATAAAGAGGTCCTAGTAGATAATTATGAATAAACAACCTTGGATAATGAAGATATTGTAGAATTAAGCCTCACCTTGTACTTTTTCTCGGTCAAGGGTAGGTTAACCTCCTATATAATGGTGAAATAATTGTTATTAAATTATTTAATAATCATATACATTAATATGATATCCCATATGATCTTTTAACATTTCTTTGTTAATAATATCATAGTATTATCGTCGTTTCAGGTTTTAAAAGATTTGTTTTCCTTTATATTCTTTGTTATGTGAGTCATATTTGTTATAGATGGGATGTATATTATTTATATACAGAATGATATCAAGTCTTTAAACATTATTTTTAATCATAAAATGAAAATTATTCTTGAATGGATATGATGGGGAATGAATCTCATCTCGTTCATGGAGACGGTAATTTGTACGTATGCACGAGCGAGAATATCATTATTTTGATATTAAAATAATATATAATTGGATGGTATATCATATATACAGAATCATTATAATGTTATATTTATTATTTACATCAATTACACATCATTATTATACCCATCCAAATAATAATGTATTGAATAACAATTACACCACGATGTGGAGACGGTAAGCCGTACATACACACGTATAGTGAAAGTCATTAAAAGGATGGATAGAATAATGAATATGGTTGTGCCATATTTATAATAAAATCACAGTATATAGAAGATACTGGAGTTATTATTTTTTAATGGAAACAACAAAGAAGGAGGAAGTGGAAGAAGAAAGGAACTTGAAAGAGGTGATGAAATATTTACCTCCTTTTCAGGTTCTTCCTTTTGATTTGATCAAAAGGGATCATTAGGTTGGATTTATGACTAAATTAAGGCCTATAGGATGAAGGAAGGACAGTTGAGAGGGTATTTGGGTAGAGTTTTTCCGAGACAAATGGATTTGAAGGTGTTAATTAGAGAGAAGGGGGAGTGCCCTTTTATAAGAGGGGTGAGGGATACCTTAGGAAAAGCAAGAAATATTATTTTATAATAAAATCATTTTAGGTTTATAATGGCTAAAAAATGGATTATTTAAATTCTAAGGTTGGTATGGGTCGAAAACCACTCAACCAATAGGTTTTAGACAGATTTGGGTCACTATATTAACCTTATCATTTAGATTTAACTCTTAGTTAAATAGTTTGACATTTACCATGTCTCTTTGTATTTTTATATTATATGGTTAATAAACATACTATATACTTCCAAGAGAACCCCAAGTGGTTAATTAATGATACAACTATCATTATATAAATCTTTTGGCCTAACCTTCGATTTTTAGGAATAAAATATCAATTAATAATACAATATTTTTTTTAAAAACTCGTTTATTTCAATTTTGACACTATTTGTTATTTTGTTTTTGATAGATTCCTAACAGCATTTTGGCTTCGAAAAAAAATTCTTATAACCAACCCTAATATTTTATATTAACATAGAAAATTAGGGGAATTCATAAAAAGTATAAATTACATTTATTTGGATATTTATAATATCAATTATTTTAATATTTCATTAATTAGGTAATTACTGCATCATTATTCTGTCATAAATAAATTAAATTATTTAATGTCTAAAAATATAAATAAAATACCATTATGTAGTAAATATTTTTATCCTTATAATGAATATTTATAGTCGAATTTATCTTATGTGTAACCCTATATTAAAAATGTTTAGGTTATTAAACTTTGATTTTAACTCTTTTAACTCTTCTTTGAATTAAATAATAATAAATGTCCTAATCTAATCCAAGTGGACCAAAGAGGTTCATATTTTATTCTTAAGGTTGTTTTTGGTCGAATTATACTTATCCAATAGAATTAGGACATGTTTAAGGTAATAATAATATCATTTTTACCCTTAATTACCCTATTTAATTTTAACCGTGGTAAATAAAAGTAAAAGTTACTATTCACCAAAAACTATTTTCATCTTATTGAACCAAATTTTACTTACTGATATCAACCGTGTCTCTCAGATTTTTTAAATTCAACTCACAGAAGCGGTAAAATTAAGTTTTATGTAAATTTGAAAATGCTCCTAGGAGGTGGGTAAAAAACGGTAAAAAGTTCAATAAAATTTTTATATATCTAAATTATTCTAAACTGACTCCAATGAATTACATTGAAATTATACAGGTATTATGCACCTATTTTGACCTAAAATAAATTTAAATAAAATAAATAATTATTTAAATAAAAAGACGATTTTAAACAATAACTCAGTGTTTTTCACTATTCATCAAAATTGAAAGTTTTCAGAAAAATACCAAAAATTCTCCCTAAGCTAATTTTGATATTCCAAATCCAAAAATGAATCCCATTTTGAAAGATAATGTTTTTAAAATTTCAAAAAGTTGGTATTACTATTCATAACTGCTAGTTTGATTGGTTGTGTCGTGTTAGAACTTGAAGTTGTGTACAACACACGCTATTGTATTATTCAAAGAGAAGCGTACCGTGGAAGCTTGGGGTTTTAAATTATCCACTCCTTCAAATAATTTCATCCTCGAAATTTCAAGAATATTACTGCATAAAAAGATTCAGGTGGTTCTTCATCATAAGTTCCCCGGGTTCCCACATTGCCTCTTCCATCTTATGGTTTCTCCATAGAACTTTTACCAGACGAGTCATCCAGTTTCTCAACACTTTTTCTATTGTATCAAGAACCTTTACAGGATCTTTGCCATAAGATGGATCGGGTTCTAGTTCTAATTCCTCATAAATGAGTACATGCGTTGGGTCAGACATGTATTTTCTCAACATTGATATGTGGAATACATCGTGAACTTTGGAGAGACTTGGCGGCATTTCCAAACGGTAAGCTACAACCCCAATTAATTCTAGAATTTCGAAAGGTCCGATGTACCTGGGACTCAATTTTCCCTTCTTACCAAAACTTATAACACCCTTCCATCGAGATACCTTCAAGAAAACATGATCTCCTACTTGAAATTCCAAATCCTTCCTTCGGTTATCGGCATAGCTCTTCTACCTACTTTGAGCTGCTTTGATGTGGTTTTGGATTACCTTCACCTTTTCCATCGTTTCCTCCAAAAGTTCTGGGCATATGATTTTTCTTTCACCAAAATTATCCCAATAGGTTGGTGTGCGATATCTCTTTCCATATAATGCTTCATATGGTGCCATCTGAATACTTGGATAGAAGCTATTGTTATAGGAAAATTCTACCAGATGTAAATATTGATCTCACATACCTTGAAAGTAAAGTGAGCATGATATAAACATGTCTTCTAAGGTTTGAATAGTCTGTTCTGATTTTCCATCAGTTTGGGGGTGGTAGGTAGTGCTCAAATGAAGTTCAGTATCTAGGGATTTCTGAATACTTTTCCAGAATCTTGATGTAAAATGGGGATCACGATCAGAAACAATTGATAGTGGTACTCCATGATGTCTCACAACTTAATTAATATATATTCTTGCTATAATTTCAAGTGCTAAATCTTCTATTAAACCAAGAAAACATTCTGATATGGTAAGACGATCAACAATGACTCATATTGCATCATTCCTTCTTGGATTCTTTGGTAATCCCATGAAAAAGTCCATCGTAATATTATCCCATTTCCACTCAGGTATGTGAAGAGGTTGCAAGACTACTCCAGGCTGTTTCCTTCCAACTTTCACTTGTTGAAAAACCATACATCTTGACACAAAATTAGAAATCTCCGTCTTCATGTTGTCCCACCAAAAATGTTCCTTCAAATCTCTATACATTTTGGTGCTCCTAGGGTGTATAGAGAAATTAGAACTATGAGAATCATCCAAAAATTCTATTTTTAGATCAGGTATATCGAGAACACAAAGTCTATTCCCAAATTTCAAAATTCCATCTTCATATATGAAGTCACTCAATCTCCCATCATTTAAAGCTTTAATATTCTTTTGAAACTCCTCATCATCAACCTAAGAACTTTTTATCCTTTCTAGTAAAGATGGCTTGTAAACCATTTGAAAAAGCATTAATGTTTCACCTTCCATGGTTATTCACATATCCATCTTTACTAGATCCATGAAAATAGGATCCCTTTAAACTCTTATCTTGTTCAAAACTCCATGATCTTTTCTGCTCAAAGCATATGCCACTTTATTTTCCTTCCCCAGGTGGTAGTGTATTGTGCAATCACAATCCTTGAGTAGTTCAAGCCATCTCCTTTTCCTCATGTTGAGTTCTTTCCGTGAGAAAATATACTTCAAACTCTTGTGATCAGTATAAATCTCACATTTATCACCATAGATATAGTGTCTCCAAATCATCAAAGCAAAGATTAAAGCTTCTAACTCAAGATCATGAGTAGGATAGTTTTGCTCATGAATTTTTAGCTGTCGTGATGCATAGGCAATAACTCTATCACTATACATAAGGACACAACCAAGTCCTATCTTTGAAGCATCACTATAAATAACAAATCCATCATTCCCCGATGGTATAGTCCATATTGGAGCATTGAAAAATAATCTCTACAATTATTAAAAACATTCTTCACACTCTTTTGTCCAAAAAAATTTAACCCCTTTTTGTGTGAGCTTTGTTAATGGGTTAGCTAACCGGGAAATATTCTGGACGAAACGTTGATAATAACCTACTAAACCAATAAAACTGCATACCTCAGTTACACTCGTCAGTGCTGGCCATTCTTGGATTGCCTTGGTCTTAGAAGGATCAATAGAGATTCCATCCTTGAGACAATATGTCCAAGAAAAGAAATCTCCTAAAGCCAGAATTCACACTTGCTAAACTTCCCATATAATTCTTGTCTATTAAGAGTCTTCAAGATAATGCGCAAGTGATTTTCATGATCTTCGTAGCTTTTGGAGTATACAAATATATTATCAATAAATACCACTACAAAGTCATCAAGATAATCCTTGAAAACTCTATTCATTAGATCCATGAAAACAGAGGGTGCATTAGTCAATCCAAAAGGCATTACTGTAAACCTGTAATGCCCGTACCTGGTTTGAAATGCTGTTTTCAGAATTTCTTCCTTCTCCACAAACAACTAATGATATTCAGATCTAAGTTAAATCTTTGAAAAGTATTGATCTCCATAAAGTTGGTCAAATAAATCATCAATGCGAGGTATGGGATACTTTTTCTTTATTGTTATAGCATTGATCTCGCTATAGTCAATTCACAACCTCATAGATCCATCTTTCTTCTTAACAAAAAGGATAGGGGCTCCCCATGGAGAAACACTAGGGTGAATGAATCCCTTATTAATCAATTCCTCTAGTGGTTTCTCTTGTTCCACTAATTCCATAGTGTCCATTATATAATGGGTCTTCGATATGGGCCTTGAACCAGGAATTAAATCAATGGAAAACTCAATTTCTCATTCTGGAGGATGTCGAGGTAAATCTTTTGGAAACACATCAACATATTCTTTCACAATAGGCACATCATCTATTTGAACATTCCTTTCCTCACCCATAGTTATTTCATTCTCTTCCTCCCCAATAATTGAATTTAGTTGAGCTGCTGTGGGTGGATCTAGATAAGAATCAGGTGGTGAAATTTCTGCTTTAAAGATAAGGTGTTATTTATCATCATCATCAAAAATAGTAACCTGCTTCTTACGATAAAGTTTTGCATCATGGTCCAAAATCCAATCCATACTGACGATTATATAAAATTCAATCGTGGGTATGACGATGATATCAGCAGATAAATAACATTTATATGCTCTAATGTGTACTGATTTAAAAAACCTTGTTTCAATGATACTCCCCTTAGGAGTTTTGATTGACAACTCCCTTGTTAATTCAAATTGAAAATATCTAATTTTCTTAGCAAACTAGGAAGATATGAAACAATGCGATGATCAAGAATCAAATAAAGCATTTTATAAACTTGAGGAAACCATTAAATTACCCGCCACTATGTCTTTCGGAGCATCAACCTCTGCAGTAGTGATATCATAAGCTTAGCCTTGATCCCTTGGAATTTTCTGAGTTAAGTTCCCATAACTCTTAGGAAATTCATTTGAATAATTCCCCCTTTCTCTACAGTTGTAGCATTCAACATCAACGACCTCTTTCTTCCCCTTGCAATCATGAGCTTGGTGGCCTTTTTCACCACACTTGTAACAGACTCTCATTCCCTTCAGGCAAGTACCAGGGTGTTTCTTTCCACATTTACTTCAGGATGGATATTCAACTTTTCCTTTATTCATCTTATTTCCATTTTCAGAGTGTTTAGTAGATCTCTTCTCCTATTTCTTTTCTTTAATGTTGTAAGACTTAGAGAATTATTTTTCTGTCTTGATAGCACATGAGACAATATCTTCATATAATGAGAAGAATTATGAGACTAATGCTCAATGGAGAAATGGTTTTAACCCATCAAAGAAATGATCAATCTTACTTCTTGGGTTACATATATAATTTACAACATTCCTCGCTAACCTTTTATAGTTAGCCTCATACTTTGTGACATTCTCATCCTCCTTTTGCCTCAGACTCAGAAAATGCCTTTCCATATCTGCTCGATGGTCACGAGGAAAGTATTTTTCTAAGAAAATATCTTTAAACTCCCTCTATTCCACATTTGATACTTCATCATCTTCCTTTGTGTTTTTAATTAATGATCACCATTGATTAGCATCTCCAGTGAGACGGTAAAGTGCCACAAAAACTTTTTCCCTTTCACTAATCCCCAAGGTGTGGAATATTTTCTCTATGGAATTTATCCATTGCTCAACTACTAGTTGATTTGTAACCCCATTTAATGTTGGTGGTTTTTTCTTCATGAAGCGATCTAACATTGATCCTCCACTCCGGGGATTAGGGTGCTCCAAATGGGTAAAGTTATTATTCATAACCTAAGTGAGTGGTCCCAGTATGGTGATTAGCTGATCAGCACCAGTTGCATCACCAGCTCCACTATAATTATCTTGAGTAGGAGGGAAATCCCTACATGGAGTGTGTGCATTGATACAGTTTCCATTCCTTCTACTAGGCGCCATTTCTAAACAATGTAATAAACTGTATTAGTTTATGAATCAAAATACATAATTCCAAACTTGTAAAACACTTAACATAAATTGAATAGTTTATGGATATGATCCATAATCATAAAAAATGTTTTCTTTGAGGAAGTATATACTCATAAACCCTTCATAATGGTTTGTAAAGAAAATGAGAATTATCCTAAGAATATCCCCTGGGAGTGTTGTAACCAAGAGTGCATCAAGGCCCGTTTTCGTGCAGCAGTTCCCATTTGAGTCTAGCTCAAAGTGGTGTTTTCGGGTTTTACCCCTAGGTACATCTGTTCCAGAGCCACCTCTACCTGCTCATATCCAGACATGGATTTATTGCTTGGAAAACTCACATAATATCTACAATACCAAAATTCTAGGAAGTTCTTCTATACTAATCCTCAAAGTCTATCTTAGGGTAATGTGCTCTAATCAGAGTTTATCTAAATCTGGATTCCAAGGTTTGTACTAAACTTCCTATGATACCAACTGTAGCACCCCGAACCTAGTTACCTAGAGTCAGTGCATTATTATATATCATTGGAAAGATCACAAAAGATCAAGTCTCGGAAGACAGATTAGTTTAGTAGCCTTGTAAGTACTAGATACATTCATAAGGTTTACATTACATCATAAAATGGAAAACTACAACAACATTATTTCCATATAAAACACTGAGATCCCATAGACTATACCTGCAGTTCATTCATAATATACTTCTTTTTATCTTGGAAAAAATAAAACATTGAAAGGGGTGAGCTCAGATACTCAATAAGGATAACAATATAGAAAAAACTTTCATAAATAAACATAAACATTTAAGGCAATGTATAAGACTAAAACAAAAGCCTTTTGAACTTAAAATTTAGCATAATATAGAAAATATAAAATCAAATAATGACATTTACTTATTCACATGGATATTCTGCTAGTCGAATAATCACATGAAATATCAATAGCCACTTTCATAATGATGGAATGCATAATGTCGGACTTTCATAACCACATAGTCAAGGCCTTGTGCCAAGACTACAAAAAATATTTCATCGAGGCCTTATGCCAAGACACTTGTTTGTCTCATGAGACCTACCAATGCGTTGAGGATCTATATCAGGATCCACCCATCACTTACTAAGTCCAATTCATTCCTCATATGAAAATGTTTAAACATAACATAAACATTCGTATTAAAACTAGCATACGAAACGTCAATACTTTATCCATAAACTATGAATGGTATAAAAATAGCACGTCCAGATTCAAACATATCACAAAACCATCGATACAAATTGGAAGTTTTGTATCATAATAAATCAACTTCAAATAAGCTTACAATCCATCAAAGGATGTTGACATAGATGAAATCAAAACCCTTTTTTAGAGAAATATCTCTTTCCATTTTGAAATAATTTAAGAGTCACATAATTATAGAGAAAACATTTATTTTGAAAATATTTTTATAAGCTTGTAAGGGAAGCTTCAATGATGTTATAAAGGTGGAAAATAGCCTCACCTGCCGTATAAGTTAAAAAAATCATTCTTACCTTTGTTTTGTCGAAAAGGTCATAAAGTACCTTGTTTGGAAAATGATAGAAAGATTCCTTGAAACCAATTTTATAAAAATTCAAAAAGGGTATAAATTAATTTAACCCATTGTCTAGTAAATAGTAAAAATGTTTTGGAATACATTTTAAAGAAACATGGATGTGAATGATAAAGAGGTCCCAGTAGATAATTACGTATAAACAACCTTGGATAATGAAGAGATTGTAGAATTAACCCTTACCATGTACTTTTCCTTGGTTGATGGTAGGTTAACCTCCTATATAATGGTGAAATAATTTTTATTAAGTTATACAAGAATCATATACATTAATATGATATCATATATGATCTTTTAACATTGCTTTGTTAATAATATCTTAGTATTATCGTCGTTTTGAGTGTTAACAGATTCATTTTCCTTCATATTATTTGTTATGTGAGTCATATTTGTTATGGATGGGATGTATATTATTCATATCCAGAATTATATCAAGTCTTTAAACATTATTTTTAATCATAAAAAGAAAATTAGTCTTGAATGGATATGATGGGGAATGAATCTCCTCACGTTCATGGAGATGGTAATCCATACATATGCACAGGAGACAATATAATTCTTTTGATATTAAAATAATATATAATTGGATGGTATATCATATATAAATAATCATTATCATTTTATATTTACTAATTACATAAATTTCACATCATTATTATACCCATCTAAATAATAATGTATTGAATAACAATTACACCACAATGTGGAGACGGTAAGCCGTACATACGCAAGTATGGTGAAATGCCATTCAAAGGATGGATAGAATAATGAATATGGTTGTTCCATTTTTATAATAACATAATACTATATAGAATATACTGTATTTATTATTTTTAAATGTAAACAACATATAATGTGGAAGTGGAAGAAGAAAAGAACTTGAAAGAGGTGATGAAATATTTACCTCTTCTTCATATTCTTCCTTTTGATTTGATCAAAAGGGTTCTATAGGTTGGCTTTATGACTAAAGGAAGGCCTCTAGGATGAAGGGAAGACAGTTGAGAGGGTATTTGGGTAGAGTTTTGTGGAGAGAAATGTCTTTGAAGGTGTGAATTGGAGAGAAGGTGGAGTTCCCTTTTATAAGAGGGGTGAGGGGCACCTTAGGAAAATCTAGAAATATTATTTTATAATAAAATCATTTTCGGTTTCTAATGGCTCTAAAATGGATTATTTAAAGGATACGGTGGGTATAGGTAGAAAACCACTCAACCAAATAGTTTTAGATATATTTCGGTCACTATATTAACCTTATCATTTAGATTTAACTCTTAGTTAAATAGTTTGAAATTTACCATGTCTCTTTGTATTTTTATATTATATGGTTAATAAACTTACTATATACTTAAAGTGAACCCCAAGTGGTTCATTAATGATAAAACTATCATTATATAAGTCTTTATTCTTAACCTTATATTTTTAGAAATAGAATATCAATTAATAATATAATATTTGTTTTAAAAACTCTTTTATGTCAATTTTAACACTATTTGGTATTTTGTTTTTGCTAAATTCATAAAAGAATTATTAATTAAAAAAAATTCATATAACCAACCCTAATATGTAATATTAACCTATAAAATTATTTTAATTCATAAAAAGTCTCAAATTACATTTATTTGGATATTTATAATATCAATTATTTTAATATTTCATTAATTAGGTAATTACTGCATCATCATTGTGTCATAAATAAATTAAATTATTTAATGTCTAAAAATATAAATAAAATACCATTATGTATTAAATATTTTTAGCTTTCTAATGAATATTTATAGTCGAATTTATCCTATGTGTAACCCTATATTAAAAATGTTTTGGTTATTAAAATTTGGTTTTAACTCTTTTAAATCTTCTTTGAATTAAATAATAATAAAAGTCTTAATCTAATAAAAGTGGAGAAAAGAGGTTCATATTTTATTACTTAGGTTGTTTTTGGTCTAATTATACTTATCCAATAGAATTAGGACATGTGTTAGGGTAATAATAATATCATTTTTACCCTTAATTACCCTATTTACTTTTAACTGTGGTAAATAAAAGTTAAAGTTACAATTCATAAAAAACTATTTTCATCTTATTGAACCAAATTTTACTTACTGATATCAACCGTGTCTCTAGTATTTTTGAAATTCAACTCAAAGAAGCGGTAAAATTATGTTTTATGTAAATTTGCAAATGCTCCTAGGAGATGGGTAAAAGACAGTAAAAAGTTCAATAAAATTTTTATATAACTAAAATTATTATAAACTGACTCCAATGAATTACATTGAATTTATATAGGTATTATGGATCTATTTTGATCTAAAATAAATTTATATAAAATAAATAATTATTTAAATAAAAAGTTGGTTTTAAACAATAAGTCAGTGTTTTTCACTATTCATCAAAAATTGAAAGTTTTCAGAAAAATACCAAAAATTCACCCTAAGATAATTTCGATATTCCGAATCCAAAAATGAAGCCCATTTTGAAAGATAATTTTTTTAAAATTTCAAGAAGTGGGTATTACTATTCATAACGGCTAGTTTGATTGGTTGTGGTGTGTTAGAACTCAAAGTTGCGTACAACACACGCTATTATATTATTCAAAGAGAAGCGTAACGTGGAAGCTTGGGGTGTTACATTCTCCCCTACTTCAAATAATTTCATCCTCAAAATTTCTAGAATATTACTGCATAAAAAGATTCAAGTGGTTCTTCATCATATATTCCTCGGGTTCCCACGTTGCCTCTCCCATCTTTTGGTTTCTCCATAGAAATTTTACTTGACAAGTTGTCCGGTTTCTTAACACTTGTTCTCTTGTATTAAGAACCTTGACAGGCTCTTCGCAATAATATAGATCAGGTTCCAGCTCTAATTCTTCATAGGTGAGTACGTGCGTTGGGTCAGACACGTATTTTCTCAACAGTGATACCTGGAATACATCATGAACTTTGGAGAGACTTGGCGGCATTGCCAAACGGTAAGCTACAGCCCCAATTTGTTCTAGAATTTTGAAAGGTCCGATGTACCTGGGACTCAATTTTCCCTTATTACCGAAACTTATAACACCCTTCCATGGAGATACCTTCAAGAAAACATGATCTCCTACCTGAAATTCCAAATCCTTCCTTCGGTTATCGACATAGCTCTTCTACCTACTTTGAGATGCTTTGATGTGGTTTTGGATTACCATCACCTTTTCCATTGTTTCCTCCACAAATTCCGGGCCTACGAGTTTTCTTTCACCAACATCATCCCAACAGGTTGGTGTGCCACATCTCTTTCCATATAACGCTTCATATGGTTCCATCTAAATACTTGAATGGAAGCTATTGTTATAGGAAAATTCTACCAGAGGTAAATATTGATCCCACATACCTTAAAAGTCAAGTGAGATTGATCTCAACATGTCTTCAAAGGTTTGAATAGTCCATTCTAATTCTCCATCAGTTTGGGGGTGGTAGGTAGTGCTCAAATGAAGTTCAGTATCCCAGGATTTCTGAAGACTTTTCTAGAATCTTGATGTAAAACAGGGATCACGATCAGAAACAATCGATAGTGGTACTCCATTAATTCTCACAAAATTCATTAATATGTGGTCTTTCTAGACATTCAAGTGGAAAATCTTCTCTTATAGAAAGAAAATGGGATGACTTGGTAAGACGATCAACAATGACCCATATTGCATCGTTCTTTCTAGGAGTCTTTGGTAGTCCCATGACAAAGTCCATCGTAATATTATCCCATTTCCATTCAGGTATGGGAAGAGGTTTCAAGACTCCTCCATGATGTTTCCTTCCAGCTTTCACTTGTTGACAAACCATACATCTTGACACAAAATCAGCAATCTCCCTCTTTATGTTGTCCCACAAAAAATGTTCCTTCAAATCTCTATACATTTTGGTTCTCCCAAGGTGTATAGAGTAATTGGAACTATGAGAATCATCCAACAATCCTATTTTCAGATCAGGTATACCGGGAACACAAATCTCTTCCCAAATTTCAAAATTCCATCTTCATATACCGTGTCACTCAATCTTCAATCATTCACAGCTTCAATCATCTTTTGAAACTCCTCATCATCAACCTGATAACTTTTTATCCATTCTAGTAAAGATGTTTTGGAAACCATTTAAAAAATAATTAATGTTTCAGCTTCCATGGTTTTTACCATATCCATCTTTACTAGATCCATGAAAATAGGATCCTTTTCAACTCTAATATTGTTCAAAACTCCATGATATTTTCTACTCAAAGCATCTACCACCTTATTTTCCTTCCCTGGGTGGTATTGTATCGTGCAATCATAATCCTTGAGTAGTTCAAGCCATCTCCTTTGCCTCATGTTGAGTTCTTTCTGTGAGAAAATATACTTCAAACTCTTGTGATCAGTATAAATATCACATTTGTCACCAAAGAGATAGTGTCTCCAAATATTCAAAGAAAAGATTATAGCTTCTAACTCAAGATCACAAGTAGGATAGTTTTCCTCATGAATGTTTAGCTATCATGATGCATATGCAATAACTCTATCATTCAGCATAAGGACACAACCAAGTCCTTTATTTGAAGCATCACTATAAATAACAAACCCATCATTCCCTGATGGTAGAGTCAATATAGGAGAATTGAGTAATATTCTCTTCAATTATTGAAAACATTCTTCACACTATTTTGTACAAACAAATTTAACCCCTTTTCGTGTGATCTTTGTTAATGGGTTAGCCAACTGGGAAAAATTCTGGATGAAACGTCGATAATAACCTGCTAAACCAATAAAACTGCATATCTTAGTTATACTTGTCGGTGTTGGCCATTCTTGGATTTCCTTGGTCTTAGAAGGATCAACAAAGATTTCATCCTTGGAGACAATATGGCCAAGAAAATAAATCTCCTGAAGCTAGAATTCACACTTGCTAAACATCCCATATAATTCATGTCTTTTAAGAGTCTTCAGGATAATGCGCAAGTGATTTTCATGATCCTCATAGATTTTTGAGTACACCAAGATATCATCAATAAATACCATTACAAAGTCATCAAGATATTACTTGAAAACTTTGTTCATTAGATCCATGAAAACAGAGGGTGCATTAGTCAATCCAAAAGGCATTACTTTAAACTCGTAATGCCCATACCTGGTTCGAAATGCTATTTTCAGAATGTCTTCCTTCTTCACACACAACTTATGATATCTAGATCGAAGGTAAATCTTTGAAAAGTATTGAGTTCCATGAATTTGGTCAAATAAATCATCAATGCGAGGTAGGGGATACTTGTTCTTTATTATTATAGGATTGATCTCCCTGTAGTCAATGCACAACCTCATAGATCCATCTTTCTTCTTAACAAAAAGGACAGGGGCTCCCCATGGAGAAACACTAGGGAGAATAAATCTCTTATTAATAAATTCTTATAGTTGTTTCTTTAGTTCAACTAATTCTACAGTGGCCATTCTATAAGGGGTCTTTGATATGGGCCTTGAACCAGAATTTAATCAATGGAAAACTCAATTTCTCGTTCTGGAGGATGTCCCGGTAAATATTCTGGAAACACATCAACATATTCTTTAAAAATAGGTACATACTCTATTTCCACATTCCTTTCCTCACCCACATTTATTTCATTCTCTTCCTCCCCAATAATTGAATTTAGTTGAGCTACTGGGAGTGGATCTAGATAAGAATCAGGTGGTGGCATTTCTGCTCTAAAGATAAGGTGTTCTTTATCATTGTCATAACAAATAGTAACCTCCTTCTTCTTACAATAAATTTTCACATCACAGTCCGAAATCCAATCCATACTAAGTATTATATCAAATTCAATCATGGGTATGATGATGATATCAGTAGATAAAGAACATTTATATGCTCTAATGGGGACTGATTCACAAAACTTTGTTGCAATGATACTTTCCTTAGGAGTTTTTACTGACAAATCTCTTGTTAAATAAACTTGGAAATATCGAATTTTCTTAGAAAACTGGGAATATATGAAACAATGCAATGATCCAGAATCAAATAAATCATTTTCTAAACTTGAGGAAACCATTAAAATACCTGCCACTACGTCTTTCAGAGCTTCAACCTTAGCATTAGTGATAACATAAGATTTGCCTTGATCCCTTGGACTTTTCTGAGGTAAGTTACCCTGAATCTTAGGACATTCATTTTCATAATTCCCCCTTTCTCTACAATTGTAGCATTGAACATTGACAAACTCTTTCTTCCCCATGCAATCACGATCTTGGTGGCCATTTTCACCACACTGGTAACAGACTCTCATTCCCTTCAGTCAAGTACCGGGGTGTTTCTTCCCACATTTACTACAGGATGGATATTCCAATTTTTCTTTCTTCCCCTTATTTCCATTTTCATAGTGTCCAGCATATCTCTTCTTCTCCTGCATTTCTTTAAAGTCGTAAGAATTAGAGAATTATTTTTTTTCTTGATAGCACATGAGACAATATCTTCATACGATGAGAAGGATTGTGAGAGTAATTCTCGAAGGATAAATGGTTTTAACCAATCAAAGAAACAATAAATCTTACTTCTTGGGTTACGTATATAATCTGTAGCATTCCTCGCTAACCTTGTAAAGTTATCCTCATACTTTGCGACGTTCTCATCCTCCTTTTGCCTCAGACTTAGAAATTTCCTTTCCATATCTGATCGATGGTCATGAGGAAAGTATTTTTCTATGAAAATCGCTTTAAACTCCTTCTATTCCATATTTTATACTTCATCATCTTCCTTTATGTTTTGAATCAATGACCACCATTGATCAGCATCTCCAGTGAGGCAGTAAACTGCCATGAAAACTTTTTCCCTTTCGCTACTCCCCAAGGCATGAAATATTTTCTCTAAGGAATTTATACATTGCTCAGATACTAGTGGATTTGTACCCCCATTGAATGTTGGTGGTTGTTATCTCATGAAGTGATCTAACATTGATCCTCTATGCTATAGATCAGGGTGCTCCATACAGGTAAGGTTATTATTCATAACCTGAGTGAGTTGTCCCAGTATAGTGATTAGCTGATTAGAAACAATTGCATCACCACCTCCACTATAATTATCTTTAGTAGGAGGGAAATCCCTACATGGAGTGCGTGCATTTATATGGTTCACATTCCATACACTAGGTTCCATTTCTAAATAAAGGCATAAACTAGATTAGTTTATGAATCGAAATACATAATTCCAAACTTGTAAAACACTTAACATAAATTGAACAGTTTATGGATATAATCCATAATCATAAAAAATGTTTTCTTTGAGGAAGTATATACTCATATACCCCTCACAATGGTTTGTAAAGAAAATGAGAATTATCCTAAGCATATCCCCCGAGAGTGTCGTAACCAAGAGTGTAGCAAGGCCCGTTGTTGTGTACTAGTTTCCATTCAAGTGTAGCTCAAAGTAGTGTTTTTGGGTTTTACCCCTAGGTACATCTTTTCCAGAGCTACCTCTACCTGCTCATATTCAGACAGGGATGTATTTCATGGAAAACTCAAAAAATATCTACAATTCCAAAATTCTAGGAAGTTCTTCTATACTAATCCTCAAAGTCTATCTATGGGTAATGTGCTCTAATTAGAGTTTATCTAAATATAGATTCCAAGGTTTGTACTAAACTTCCTCTAATACCAACTATAGTTCCCTGACCCTAGTTAACCAGAGTTGGTGCATTATTACGTATCATTGGCATGATCTCAAAAGATCGAGTCTCGGAAGACCGATTAGTTTAGTAGCCTTGGAATTACTAGATACATTCATAAGGTTTACATTACATAATAAAATGGAAAACTACAACAAAATTATTTCCATAGACAACACTGAGATCCCATAGACTATTCCAGCAGGTCAGTCATAATATACTTCTTCGTATCCTAGGAAAAGTAAAACATAGAAAGGGGTGAGCTCATATTCTCAGTAAGGATAACAATATAATGGAAACTTTTATAAATAAGAATAAACATTTAAGGCAATGTATAAGACTAAAACAAAAGCCTTTTAAACTTGAACTTTAGTATAATATGGAAAAGATAAAATCAAATAATTCCATTTACTTATTCACATGAATGTTCTACTAGTCGAATAATCACATGAAATATCAATAACCACTTTCATAATGATGAAATGCATAATACCAGACTTTCAAAACCACATAGTCAAGATCTTGTGCCAAGAATACAAATAAGATTTTATCAAGGCCTTGTGCCAAGACACTAGTTTCTCTCATGAGACCTACCGATGCATCGAGGAGCTATAACGGGCTCCACGCGCCACTTACTAAGTCCAATGCATTCCTCACATGAAAAGGTTTAAACATAACATAAACATTCGTATTAAAAATAGAATACGAAATGTAAATACTTTATCCATAAACCATGAACGGTATAAAAATAGAACATCCATAGTCAAATATATCACAAAACCTTCAATAAAAGATGGAAGTTTTGTATCATAATAAATCAACTTCAAATAAGCTTACAATCCATCAAATGATGTTGACATAGATGAAATAAAAACTTTTTTTTGAGAAATATCTCATTCTATTTTGAAATAATTTAAGGGTCACATAATTATAAATAAAAAATTTATTTTGAAAATATTCTTATAAGCTTGTAAGGTAAGCTTTAATGTTGTTATAATGGTGGAAAATATCTTCACCCACCGTATAAATTAAAAAAAATTCTTACCTTAATTTAGTCGGAAAGTTCATAAAGTACCTTGTTTGGAAAATGAATGAAAGATTCCTTTCGAACCATTTTATAAAAAGTCAAACAAGGGTATAAATGAATTTAACACATTGTATAGTAAATAATAAAAATGTTTTGGAATATATTTTTAAGAAACATGGATGTGGATGATAAAGAGGTCCTAGTAGATAATTACGTATAAACAACCTTAGATAATGAAGAGATTGTAGAATTAACCCTTACCTTGTAATTTTCCTTGGATGAGGGTAGTTTAACCTTATGTATAATGGTGAAATAATTTTTATTAAAATATAAAAGAATAATATACATTAATATGATATCATATATGATCTTTTAACAATGCTTTGTTAATAATATCTTAGTATTATCGTCGTTTCAGGTGTTAACAAATTCATTTTCCTTTATATTCTTTGTTATGAGAGTTATATTTTTTGTGGATGGAATGTATATTATTCATATAGAGAATGATATCAAGTCTTTAAACATTATTTTTAATCATCAAATGAAAATTAGTCTTGAATGGATACGATGAGGAATGAATCTCATCGCGTTCATGGAGACGGTAATCCGTCCATACGCATGAGCGACAATATCATTCTTTTGACATTAAAATAATATATAATTGGATTATATATCATATATAAAGAATAATTATCATGTTATATTTATTATTAACATTAATTACACATCATTATTATACCCATCCAAATAATAATGTATTGAATAACAATTACACCACGACGTGGAGACAGTAAGTCGTACGTACGCACGTATGGTGACATGTCATTCAAAGGATGGATAGAATAATGAATATGGTTGTATCATATTTATAATAAAATCACAATATATAGAAGATAATGGAGTTTTTATTTTTGAATGGAAACAACAAATAATGAGGAAGTGGAAGAAGAAAGGAACTTGAAAGAGGGGATGAAATATTTACCTCTCCTTCGGGTTCTTCCTTTTGATTTGATCAAAAGGGATCATTTGGTTGCTTTATGACTAAATGAAGGACTATAGGATTAAGGGAGGATAGTTGAGAGGGTATTTGGGTAGATTATGGCCGAGAAAAATGGCTTTTAAGGTGTGAATTAGAGAGAAGGGGGAGTGCCCTTTTATAAGAGGGGTGAGGGGCACTTTAGGAAAATCTAGAAATATTATTTTATAATAAAATAAGTTTCGGTTTCGCATGGCTCCAAAAATGGATTATTTAAAGTATAAGGTGGGTATGGGTCAAAAACCACTCAACCAATAGGTTTTAGACTGGTTTGGGTCACTATATTAACCTTATCATTTAGATTTACCTCTTAGTTAAATAGTTTGACATTTACCATGTCTCTTTGTATTTTTATATTATATGGTTAATAAACTTACTATATACTTTTAAGAGAACCCCAAGTGGTTCATTAATGATACACCTATAATTATATAAGTATTTTGGCCGAACATTAGATTTTTAGGAATATAATATCAATTGATAATATAATATTTGTTTTAAAAACTCTTTTATGTCTATTTTGACACTATTTGGTATTTTGTTTTTGATTAATTCATAAAAACATTATTACTTAGAAAAAAATTCATATAACTAACCATAATATGTCATGTTAACCTATAAAATTAGTATAATTCATAAAAAGTCTCAAATTATATTTATTTGGATATTTATAATATCAATTATTTTAATACTCGATTAATTAGGTAATTACTGCATCATTATTGCGTCTTAAATAAATTAAATTATTTAATGTATAAAAATATAAATAAATACCATTATGTAGGAAATATTTTTATATTTATAATGAATATTCATAGTCGAATTTATCTTATGTGTAACCCTATATTAAAAATGTTTTAGTTATTGAACTTTGATTTTAACTCTTTTAACTCTTCTTTGAATTAAATAATAATAAATGTCCTAATATAATCCAAGTGGACCAAAGAGGTTCATATTTTATTAATAAGGTTGTTTTTTTTCGAATTATACTTATCCAATAGAATTAGGACACGTGTTAGGGTAATAATAATATCATTTTTACCCTTAATTACCCTATTTACTTTTAACCGTGGTAAATAAAAGTAAAAGTTACTATTCACCAAAAATTATTTTAATCTTATTGAACCAAATTTGACTTACTGATATCAACTGTGTCTCTCATATTTTTTAAATTTAACTCATATAATCAGTAATATTAAGTTTTATGTAAATTTTCAAATGCTCCTAGGAGGCGGGTAAAAGATGTTAAAAATCTCAATAAAATTTTTATGTATCTAAAATTATTATAAACTGACTCCAATGAATTACATTTAACTTAAATAGGTATTATGTTTCTATTTGGACATAAAATAAATTTAAATAAAATAAAGAATTATTTAAATAAAAATTTGGTTTTAAACAACAACTCAGTGTTTTTCACTATTCATCAAAAATTGAAAGTTTTCAGAAAAATACCAAAAATTCACCCTAAGATAATTTCGATATTATGAATCCAAAAATGAAGCCCATTTTGAAAGATAAATTTTTTAAAATTTCAAAAATTGGGTATTACTATTCATAACGGCTAGTTTGATTGGTTGTGGTGTGTTAGAACTCGAAGTTGCGTACAACACACACTATTGTATTATTCAAAGAGAAGCGTACCATGGAATCTTGGGGTGTTACATCCTTGATTTATGTGAACCATAATATATTTCCTGAATTTACTCCATGAATTAATTAGATAAGTTTCTAGGCCATTATATGTAAGGATTTGGGTGGAATTATTCACCAATGGTTTCACCCCCACCCTTTTATAGCATCTCATGTTAATGTAATGATATTAGAAGGATTGGAAAGGAAATATAACACTATATAATACCCTAACATTCCCATAAAGAGAGTATTTTGGGCATTAATGATAGGATGAGGGGACTGTTGTGTGCATATGTAGCCATAAACATCCCTAAAAGGCATTAAAATTCATGCCTTTGTGAACCACCCTGAATTCTAAGTTTGAAATGAGAACTCTAAAATGGGTCTTCAACTTGATCCTCCTGAGTGGACTCTTCTTGAAATTTTTGTATCATTGTATATTCAGACTAGACATAGAGAGATCAAATTCACTATATCCCAAATGAAAATTTTTTGAAATCAATATGAGATTAATTCTTGAGCCATTTTCAACTAAATATCAGTGAATATTGACATCATTTAGCTATCTAGAAACATACAAGAGAATGGTTTGTCCTTGTATTATAGCTTCTTAGTATTTTTAGTAAATGAAATTACCATATAACACTTAGTAGATCTCATTTCTGAATGATATGTCTTAGATGTAACCACTTCAGTCTCAAACTATTTAGAAATTGAAATGGGATCAATAAGGGATTCCCTGATTTCTTTAGAGAGATGAAGGGTTTTTAGGATTTAAATCCTTGAATGGATGACCAGAATGTGCTTCGACACATTATAGTTTTGATCCAAATTCCTATTCTTTATACCTCATGATTGTTCTTGTGCTTGGAACTAAGGGGTAATATCTACATGTGATGATGAATCATTTCCTTAATCAGAGTTATGGGTCATATTTATCATTTATTTTTTAAATGGAGTTTTCCTTCCTATATCCTATGGTTAATGGGATGGATATCTTCCCGCTAATCTATCCACTAATATTATTGGATCCAAATGATCTCTAGAATAATCTGGATTATAATGATTCTCTTGTTGAGCTCATTGGAGTGTCTATCTTAGAGTTTCAACTACATATATAATCTTAGAGGGAATAAAACCTGAATAATGGGGTCCACCATGACCTATTATTCCCTAGTCTCTATGTCCTCCTCAATGATTACTAGTGGGTAAATATTCTTTATATGAATCTCCAACATCAGTGAAGGGATCCATCAAATGGATGAATCTAAAATATGAATATTGTGGATCCTCATTAGATGAAATTTTATTTTTCAGGGTAGTTCCCATCCTCCCAATGATGGGGGAAGTAATTCTAATAGTATCTAGACCATCTTGGGTACCCATGGGGGAACTTAATCATATTATTTATTACATAGACAACAATTGGATTGAATTTTGGAATATTGTTAAGATAAAGCTGATACATCAAGTATTGCAGTGGGAATTGGGGTCATGGTTGGATGATTTATTCATTCCCTAATGTTGTCATGTGTGTGATTAACTGATTTTCTGATAATCCAATCATCAAATTTCTACATGTTTCTACATAAAAACTATTTCCAATATCCTTATTATTTTGGAATAATAATAGACACATTTTTCACCAAGGATGGAGGATGACCCAAGATTACAAGCATGGTTTCTATCATCTTATGGATCAAGTCTTTGGAGAAAAATCAATCCTAGATGTTATGAACTAACATTTGATGATAAGGGAAGTAATCAAGATATTAATTAAGACCATCCTCATTTGGTCTTTTGACTTATGGAAGTGTTACCATATTCTTTTCCATTGTGGAAAATTATACCCTAATAATTGTTATTTCCATTAGTAATAACATTTTTTCTTCCTATCCTCACAAATTTACTGATTTTGTTCTTTCTTTCTACATAGAAAATGGATTTTATACTATTGTTTCCTAGGAGGAGGTACTATATGACATTTGATAGGATCGATAGTTGAGGATGGAAATGGAACTATTTTGAGAGTTATGGTGATATTATATATTAATTAAATATTTTAAATTACTCTTATAATATAATTTTCACTTAAAAATGATTAATTTCCATTCAATGTTTAGGTTTTGATCATAAACATATATAAATAACATTGATATAATTCATTAAATTACACTATAGTTTAATATTTTTATCATATATTTCAAAATACTAATCCAAATGATTTGATTCTTATTTTCTATGTTCATTATTTAAATTCCAATAAATCATTAAATTGGATTTTTTTTCCAATTCATCAATATTAAGGTCCATTTAGACCACATAATAATACCCAATGAATCTACCAATGAAACTGGACCAACAATGATGTTATATTTTTTGGGCTCAACAAAAAGTCCAAATTCATCAATACTCCACCATAAGTCCAAGGAAATTACATTACAACTTAGATAAAAATTTTAAGGCCCAAATCAATTAATAAGTGGTCCAAGTGATGTATAAAATTCTACCCCACAATTCATTCAGGAATTTGAATATAGCCCACAATTCTTGATTTTTCTCTCAATCTAGAAGTCCAATTGAGATGTAATTTTATGAGGAGAAATTAAAGATATAGGATACCAAATTTTTATAAGAAATAGTTCATATTTTAGGGCATATTCCTAGCCTAAAACTCATTCCCATTGTGTCACTTGAAAAATTCTAGATAAAACTGGACAACAACACATGGTTTAATAAAATAGACATAACTTTGGCTATAAAAGTCCAATGGTCACCAACTTTGGAGGGTGAACTCTAAAAATACACATATAAAAATTTTAAGAAGATTTTTTGATATTTTACTTATTCATGGTCAAATTATTTAAACAACTTTAGGGGATGTTTTGGAATGAAAAATGTCCAACACCTTGGGCTATAAATACACTCCCCTATTCACCTTATAAGTAGTTGGAACTTCAACACTAAGGAGGATAATTGGAATGAAAATAGACTTTACAAAAACCTAGGATGACTTTTAACTCTATTATTTCAATAAGAGAAACCACTCCTCTAATTTTCTCTTCCTTTTCATTTTCATTGGTTTTCAATTATAATTGCATAAATTTGATTGTAATTTAAATTAAATTTTAATGCATGTCTAATAATAGTTTTATCTTATTCTCATCCAACTTATGATATGAAATATTAATGGTATTAAAATGGTTTAAATTAATTTTAAAACCCTTCCCAATTCCAATTTATCATTCAATCCAAATTTCATGTTTTACCTCTTTTCACCATTCGTGTGTCTGTTCGGTGCACTACTCTTATATTCTCATATTCTTTTTATTATCTTTTTAACTCACCACCTTGAACATCATAAACCATATTATTAACCAAAAACATTTCTAAGTAAATATCTCATTGGGGTGAGTTACAATTTGGGAATGTTCAGTGATTGATTGCTTTCAATCATTTAACATTATTTGAATTAATATTGTGTATTTAAAATAAGAAATGTCATGGATTAATAATTTTTTTTGAAATTTGGATTACATGGATTATTGGACTCAAAATTTAATATTTTTTCAGGAAATATTGAACATTCCATCAATAAGAATTAATAAACCCTTATTAAGTTTTGTATTAAATACAAATCAATGGGAATTCTAATAAAAATCATCTTGTTAAGTGGATGTCAATTTAATGAAATATTTTACAAAGATCAAGGATAACATAAGCTTAAATCCCAAATAATGAACTCAAACAGATATTTATAAAATTATTAAACTTAAATTCATTCATCAATAAATTTAATTAATATATGCAAACAAAACCCCTCTCAAAATAAAAAACAAAAACAATCTATTCAAAAAATATTACCATTACTGAGGATTCAACCTGAGTGCCACTATACACATTATTGTAGAGAATCATACCTTTAAAAAATATATAGATGATAAGATAACATGATTTAAATGAATCCATTTCTATGGATGGTGAAACTATTAGTCAGTTTCTTTTGATTAAAAAAATAAAATTAAAAAACCATAAAAAAAAAGAATAAAAAAACATAAATAAAAACCCACCTTCCTCATCCTTTTAATTTTTTTTGAATTCCCCATAGACAACAAAAAAATAAATCAGATTTTTTTGACCCTGAAATCAAGAAAACTCTTCACAGAATTCTGAGTACCATTATGGACAATCAAAACATTACACATACAATTGATCTAGATATATACAATCCAAGGGAACAACCACTTAAAGAACTCACTGACCCTAATATGAATTACCAAAATCATAGTATTTAATATTCAAAACATTGAGGAATATTTCAAACTCAAATTAGGGTTGATTCATCTTCTACCTTATTTCAAGTGGATAATCGATGAGGATCTACATCTTTACCTCAAAGAGTTCCAAGTGGTGTGATCTACCATGAAGCCTTATGGGGTTTCTGAAGAACTAATCAAACTTTGAGAATTCCATTTCTCCTTATATGAATATTGAAAGTGATGGATCTACTATCTCCCTCCTATTTTCATAAACGCATGGAATGATATGGAACTTATTTTTTAGATAAATCCTCCCCCTCTTCTCAAACTACTCCTATCCAAAAGAAAATAAGTGGTATCTATAAATTACCTAATGAATCCCTCCATGAGTACTTAGATAGGTTTAAAAATATTATGGAAACTTTAAAAATCCACCAAATACTTGAACAAATCTTGATCTTATACTTCTATGAGGTTTTATTGAATATGAAGAAAACTCTCATCGATAACGCAAGTGGTGGTGATCTTATTGAAAAAACACATGCAACCACATAAGATCTCATAAGAAACATGGTTTTAAGCACACAAAAATTCCATAATTAAGCACATGATCAAGTAAAATAAGTCAAATAGAATCAATCCATAGAGCTTAAAAAGATGACTAAGTGGATGAGTGAGCTTACATGTCTTCTATGAAAAATTTCCCTGCTACCAAAGCCCCAACCTCTTCTTTAGTAAAATCTTAGTTTCCTGGACCTATAAAAAATTGTGGAATATACATCTAACCTAATCATAAAACTAACACATGTACACAATTATAGGATTATCCCTCAGATTATTCTGGTCGAATGGATCTTAATTCATCATATTCTTAGTAGAACACCAACCCTCAATAATTAGGCCAGTTCATTAGAAACTCCCGCCAACCCCACTATGATCCCTTCTCTTATACCTATAACCTAGGATTGAGGTATGGTCATACCATATATTACCCCTTAAATTAACTCCTCAAAATCCAAACTAATTCCAATATGGTCATGTTTGGGGAAACTTCAAACAAACATATCCTTTTGTTCCTTAACCTTAAAGGATAAATCCTCATCCCACTCCTCTCAGATTCCACTATCATAGTGATCCTTCCCAATTCCAAACCCAGTCCAATCAATTTCCCAAGAACCCAAATGAAGGAAATACCAATATCGGACATGTCTATTATTCTAAGAAACCATGGTAATGTTCTATAGAAGATATTTCCCCCTTCACCCATTCTTGCATAAAAAACATTGAAAACCAAATTTGTTAACTTTCATCCCACCTAAGTCAGCAACAACAATCCAATTATTCCTAACTACCAGCTTAATAATTTTGCAAACACAAGGGTAATGTAAGTGAAATTTCACTTCAAACTAGAAATTGAATTAATATTCCTCATAATTAATCCACTAAATCTCCTTTAGATGTTGATCTAGAAAAAGAAAATAAAAAAATCTAGAAAAATAAACTTAAGAAACTCCCTCACCTCCTTCCATCAATTTATCGAACCTATTTACTTTTCCTCAATCCATATATAAGCCTAATAATCCCTTTAAAAATGATTATTAAATGATCTAAATGTTTATATTCATTGAATTCATTGTTCCCCTATTATATGACATCAAAAGAAATCCTTATGTATGCAATGTTTATTAAGGAATTTTTCACCAATAAGTGATAGCTTAGGACCATTGAAAAAAAACTCTAACTCCTACCTCAAAAGAGGAAAGATATATAAGGACATGATTTAAATTTTTGAGAAAAAATCCAATAGTTGGATGGATCTGGTTGATTTTAACACTATTCTATAGCCAGTGGAAAAAACTGGTGATAAATTCAATAGGATAGAATCCTGTGATATCTCTTCCTACATTGATAAATGTAAGATGGTTGAAGTTCCCAATGTGGGGGTTGATCAGACATGGAGTAGGTATACCTATAATGGGAGGAAAGGTATTAAAATTGATATATTCTTGGTCTCAATTGATGAAGGGAATGAACCACTAAGAATATCTGGCTTCATTTTACCAAATTACCACTATGACCACAATTCTATTCTGATTGGCATCTGCCCTAGAACTATAAGTTTTTATACCTTGAATTTTAGATTTAATAACTCATGGATTGTTATTCCTGGATGTAGAGAGGTCATCGTAAATTCCTAGAAAGATGATTTCTTTGGTAGTCCATTATTTATTCTGTCCAGCAGGCTCAAGAATGTTAAAAAAATTGTTTGAGACTGGGGTAATTCATCATTTTTCTGCTTGTAAAATGATATTAATGATGCTGAAAAAGGGATACTTAAAAACCAAAATTAAAACCAATTTCAAGATTCTCCTTTTATTTATGATGTAAAAACCTTTTCTAAGCTTGATTAATTACTAAATATTCATAAAATACTAGAAAAAAATCATTACAATGTCAGATGGTTGCAATAGGGAGATAGAAACTCCAAATTTTTTAAATTCATGTATATGTGGTGAAGGATACGAAAAAGAGTCACCTCTATTGAAATTATTGGAACTATTTATAAATCAAAGTTAGAGATGTCAAATGTAGCAGACAGATACTTTGAAAGTTTATTTTCAGGTGAATATGAGGATTTCACTTACAAAATGATTGGCAATATTACTCATATGGTCGACGACCAGAAAAGCAGGATGTTGGTATAGATTTCTCTTGAGTGTTAAATCAAGGTTTCCTTATTTTCTCTGAATATTGATAGTGTGATAGGTTTTGATGGGTTCACTAATAAATTTTTTAGGTTCAATTGGGATATTGTGTGCCAAGATTTCATTAGTGCTGTCAGAGAATTTTTCATTCATGCCTTGATGCCTCATGGAGTAAATGTAAGATTCATTGAATTAATACCAAATAAAGATAATTCTCAAGATATTGAGGACTTCAGGAAAGTATCAATTGGAAACACCACCACCAAGATTATTGGTAAAATAATTTCCTTCAAATTTGTTATTTTTTATAGGAATGTTCTTACCCCCAAACAGTTTCGTTTTGTTCCCAAAAGAAGCATCCAAAACTGTCATTTCACTACTTTTGAATGTGTCAAAATCATGAGAAGGAAGGTCAAGGATGGAAGATTTTCCCTTAAGTTGGATATTTTGAATGCCTTTGATACTATTAAACATGGATTTATTTTTTCTATTCTAAGGAGACATGGAATCTCTAGCTCATTCATTAAGCTGGTCAACATAATTTTTACAAGTACTAGACTATCCATTCTTATCAATGGGTCCCAAGAGAGTACTTTCAATGATCCAAAGGTGTTAGAAAAGGTGACCCCCTATATCTCTTTCTCTTTTCCATGGATGAATACTACTTGAGTGTTTGTCTTAATGGATTTTTTCAGGCTGTCCTTTATAAGAAAATGAATGATTGAAGGAATATCTTTTAACCATCACATATTCTCTATTCCAATGATATTATCATGTTTGAATAGGATGAAAAAGGCACCATTTCTTGTGTCCAAAATATATTTTCTCAATATAAGGAGGTTTCTAGGAAATCTATAAGCTGGAATAAGTCTTATATTATTTTTGGAAATGGTATGGCTGTTTACAAACAAAATAAAATTGATATACTTCTTGGAGTTAAAAAAGGGGTCCTCCAATTTAACTACATGGGGTGCCCTTATTTTGGGGAAGGGTGAAAAGAATCTATTATAAAAACATTTCTTCTAATATTATTGCTCACCTGTCCACCTAGAAAGGGAAAAACATGTCCCAGGTGGGGAGGGTTTTCCTTTTCAATTCACTGATTACTTCAATGTTTTTCTATGACGTATCCATTTATAGATGGCCTAAAAGTCTTATTAAGGAGATACAAGCATTGATCATAAATTTCATATGGACTGGATCCATTATGAGAGAAAACTCATTACTATTTCTTAGAAAGAATGCACTAAACCCATTGATATGGGGGGAATGGGAATCAAAGATCTTAAAATCTTCAAGGATGATTTTCTCAGTAAATTAAAATGGAACTTAATGACTAATAGTGACATTTAATTGGAGTTTCTCTATCACTGATTTCTTGTAAAGTTTTAAAATAGATATTCAATTAATGTTTTCTCCTCCATTTGGCCAGCACTGAAGCATTTTTATCAGGAGATAATGAGCTGCTCGAAATGGATAGTCTGTAATCAGTACGACATGATTGTTTGGTCTACACCTTGTCTTGGTAGACCTCTTAATTAGGTGATTCTTGTGCCCTATCCTATGAAGCAACTGGTCATTTATTATGTAATTTTATCTAGTTATTTTCATGGGTGTCTCCCTACCGACATAAAATATAAATTCTAGAGATAAATTTTCATTGATATTGACACCTTAGTCTGGACTCCCAACTCCAATGTACATTTTTCTTCTAGGTAATTATATAGAAATTTGTGTGATGGGAATTCAATTACACCTAAATGGTTAAATATTTTCAAAACATCCTTCATTTACCCATATTACTATATGCTACTATGGAGGATTTGGAAGGGTAGACTTCCTGTGCAGAGTCTATTATAGAAATCATATTTTCACCTTGCATACACTTTCTACTTATTCTTGTAGGCCTAGGAATCTAATTCTCATATTTTCATGTATTGCATCTTTTCATGAATGTTCTATATTCACTTGTATTCTATCTTGGGTATTAATATATAAATGAATACTCTAGGGGATCTTATAGTCTATATTAAATGTATTTAGATGAGTGAATAGGTTGTGGTGATGCTCCCCACAACAGTTGCTGTTGTCATCACTTTCATATGGTAGGTAAGAAATTCCACTACCTTTGTGGGTCATCGGCCATCCTTGTAGGCTAGATTGTGCGTTGTGTACAGGGATGTTATGACATCTTCTAAACTGCATATTGGCACAATTAAAAATGAGTTTCTAATTTGATTATCATGAAAACATTTTGTGTCACAAGAAGAATCATTAAGCCTTTGGTCCTTAAATCAATTAAGTGGATTCCACTAATTCCAAGATGTCTAAAGATGAATGTGGATGGGGCGGCTTCAAGCACACCGGGTGCATCTAGATGTGGTTGTTTCTTTCACACTCATCGGGGCTTCTTTAAAGGATGATTATATCATTAAAATGGGCATGTAATGACAATTGATTTAGAGATATGGGCTATGTTCAAATAAATAAGGTATGCCACTCATCATGGTTGGAGGCATATTTGGGTGGAGTCTAACTCAACCACTTCGTTTCACATCCTCAAGACGTGTTCCAAATCTTTATCATGGAAAATACTCCCTTCATGGATTTAATGTCTTCAGATGCTTGGACATATTCACATGGATGTCACACATGTTTATAGAGTGGCCATCAGGTTATGGATGCTCTATCAAAGAATACAATTTTGGAGGCTTCCTCAGGATTGTATTTTGTTATCCTAAAGATCTATTCTCATTTTGTCGACTTGGATGCATGTATTTTTTTTATTTCTGTCTTTGTAAACCTCCCTGTACTCCCACTTTCTCTAATTTTTAATAAATTTTTGAGGAATGGGCTCTCCCAACTTCTGAACCTGTTTGATTAAAATGTATCAACCCAACATTCCATTCCTATGAAGTGGAAAGATCTAGGGACCTTTATGGTTCCATGCTGAATAGGGAGTTCCAACATCGATAATGCACTCATATAACTAGGATCCCCAATAAATTTCATGACCAAATCCATATTTTACAACCTTGTTCTAGGTCCCTTAAACCCCATGAGTGTTTTCATCCAGTTATCCAATTTAAGTACTTCCAGTCCTGAGGGAATACTTCAGGATGTACTTGTCTGGGTTAATAATCTTATCTTCCCAACTAATTTCTATGTCCTTGTCATGGAAGGTGATATATTTTCTTCTCAATATCCCATGATTATAAGAATACCATTCCTCATGATATCCATAACTAATACTAATGTTCATTCATACATCTTATCCATGTAATTTAGTGACCAACTAGTCAAGTTAACTATTTTTCAAGCAATGTGATATCTATCATAGGATCAATCTTCATTCTCTATCCATATTTCTAAAGAAAATTCTATGATTTTATTGAATCATGTTCCATAATATTCTTCATATTCTAATGATATATGAGTTTGTGAAGTTTTCACCATGATTAACTAAGTCATAAGTAGAGAAGTTGATGCTGAACTTTAATTTGTAGACTCCAAAAATCTAAAGGATCTTGAAAAATCTTTGGAATATCATATCACCTTTGATATATAATATTCCACCATGGATAGTAATGTGGAAAATGAATCAAAACAAACTATAAGTCCTTCCTCTATTCCTAATATGTCTATACAAAAAATGAAAGATGAAACTGATCTGAAACCCCTTCATGCACACTTGAAGTATGAATTACTTTTCCATTAGAACTCTTATCCCATCATTATCTATACAAAACTTACTAAAACAGAGGAGTCCAAACTTGTTTAGGTGTTAGAGGAAAACAAAAATTCCTTAGTTTTTACCCTATATTTCATACCAGGAATCAAACCTACCCTTTTTATGCATCCCATCCATCCAGAATAATCATCCAAACCAATCAGACAACCTCAAAGAAGGCTCAATCCACTCATACTTGATGTAGTTTGGGAAGAAATTTCCAAGATTCATAAATATAGTATTATCTACCCAATTTATAATAGTTAAAAAGTTAGTCTAATTCAAGTGGTACCTTAGAATGGTGGGATAATTGTTGACATAAATGAACATAGATAGGTGGTCATAACTTGAGTGAAAAAATGGTGTGTGTACATCGATTATCATAAATTGAATTCTAAAATAAGAAAATATCACTACCCACTTCCTTTACTTGATCAAATGCTAGAATGATTAACTATAAAGTTTCATTATTGATTTCTTGATGGATACACTAGCTACTTCCAAATCCCAATCACACTTGAGGACCAAGAAAAAACTACATTCCCTTTCCCCTTTGAAACATATGTATACAAGAGAATTCCTTTCATCCATTTTAATTCTCCTAAAACATTCCATAGTTTTTTATCAGTATATTTTGTGAATTCATTGATCATTTAATGGAGGTATTCATGGTGTAGTTTACCATTTATGGTGATTCATTTTAATCATCCATGCATTCACTCTCTCTATTCCTACAAAAGTGTGTCAAATGCAACCTTGTGTAAAATATCGAAAAATGTCACTTCATGGTTTCAAATGGGATTTTCTTGGACTCATAATTTCTCAAGAGTGTATTCATGTTGATCCAGATAAAATTGAGATAATCTATTAACTTCCTAAACCCACATCATTTTGATACATCCATTTATTTCTTGGTTATTTTGATTTCTATCAGTGATTCATCCATAAATTTAGTCAAATTTTCCACCTACTCACTCAATTACTCTAGAATGATGTTAAATTCCATTTTAAGAGGCTTTTAAGATATAATTATTTGAACTCAAAGATGTGCTTACACCTTCCATGATAATACAACCACCAGATTGGTCCTTACACTTCAAATTGATGTGTGATACTTTTGATAGGGCCATTGGGGCCATTCATGGACAAAGAAGAAAAAAATTCCTCATGTCATCTATTATGACTAAAAAACACTGGTTAAAACTCAATCTCATTACACTGTCACTAAAAAGGAACTTCTATATATGGTTTTTCTTGGATAAATTCTGACCCTCTCTAAGGTTCCAAAATCATCATCTTTATAGACTATTCATATTTAAAGTTCTTACTCAATAAAATTAGTTCTAAACAAAGGATAATAAGATGAATCATAATGCTCTAATGTTTTTACCTTGAGATGAATGATAAACCTTTAAAAGAAATCCTCATGGATAATAACCTAATGCTAATTTCTAATTATTCTCATTCTGAAACCATTGATCATGAATTTCCCACTAAACACATCTAATCTCTCACCCTAAATTTACCATGGTATTCCCCAATTATAAATTACTTTATTTCTAGTGTTTTCTAGATTTTTTTTCAAAATTTAAAAAGTGAAGATGAAAATTGATTAAAAATACTATTTTTGGGAAGATAATAAACTTTAGAAAACTAGGGATAACATGGTGATAGAAGATGTGTTGATGAAGATGGACATTACTCCATCCTATAATTCTTCCATTGAATGCATCATAGTGTCCAATTTGGACCACAAAGGACCTAACAAAAGGTCCTTGACTCTGTATTCTTATAGAATTCACTCTTCAAGGACTCAAATGAGTTTTTTCAATCATATACCACTTTCCAAAAGTTTGGCACAATTTCTAAAAGAAATGAAATTCACCAAAATCCTTTAATATTTTGTTAGATCTTCAAAGTTTGGGGGATCATTTTCATGGGACCATTCCCACTTCAAATGGATTCTCCTATATTCTTGTTGTGTTCAACTTTGTTTCTAGGTGGGCCGAGGACAAACCTATTATGAAGGATGATTCAAATAATATTAGTTAGTTCCTAAAAACCCACATTTCCATTGATTTGGAACTCTTTATTCCTTGGTAAGTGACTTAATAACCCATTTATAAAATCGAACTTGATAAGATTAATTTATATATATAATTTGGATTCATTTGTTTAGAATTTTATCATGGTTTATTCGATAATGCACATGATTTTTTTTTATTTTTGTAGGGAATAGGTGAATAATAATTCAAAGGAAAATTTATAAAAAAATAGAAAAATGGACCTTACACATTGTGAAGCATATACACGATGTGTATGCATCATCCACATCATATCTGAAAGAGGATGAAATAGACTGTGATAATTTTTAAGTCTTGAAAAGAATACATGACATGAATCTTCAATAAAAATCATGTGAATTTTGAATTCCACTTCCCGCTCAAATTTTAAGTCATGAAGATATAACATGTTGTGAGAAAATTACACATCATGAAATGATACGATATCCTTGGATCCTGAATATTCAGGCTATAAAAGTTTCCCGATACAAGATATGTGGAGAAATCATTGGATAAATAATACACAATGTGAGATGGTTACACATCGTTTAATTCTCAACTTATTTATGTAGACAATAAAGACATCCATGTGATAAACTTCTTAGAAGTGACCCTTTTCTTTATTTTTCTCTTTTTTATTCCTGTATTTCCCTTAAAACTCAAGTTTAATCAATTCCTTTTGTTGTTTTAATCTAATACAAGTTCTATTTATTTTTCTACGTCTGTTCTTCATCCTTTTAGTCTCTAATTTTTATTTCAGAAATCATTTTACATTATCGTTTGTATTTGACATCGAATGCAAGACACATTTGTGCTAGTTTACCCTTTAAAGTAAGTGTTTGATGATTGATTCAATTTTTATAATTGAAAAATATTTTAATCAGAATTCCTAAATTATGAACAACTATATTTCCACTACTTTATTAATCTACCAACCATGTATGTGATTATTTCTCTTCTTTCGATTAGCACAGTCATAAGAGACTAAACCGATTAGGATAAGGGTCGAGAGTAAGGGTTTTTATGAACTTAATGAATCTATAAACTGAAAATTGTTAACCCTAAGGATAGTAATTAGGTTAATAAATAACTATTTATTCAAATATTTTGTGCAAACTGGACCATGGGAAGTTCAAATGAATTAATTTAACCTGATTGGAGTGGAGCAGGCTATGACCATTAGTCTGTGACAATTTTTTCCATTGAATATGAGATTAATACATCTAATTTTTTATCTATATCCATACCAAGTAATAGTTTCAACTTGGATATGTCTAATTGGGCTGACCATAATCTATTAGTGATGTATGCATCACTTCATAGCCTAATCCCTAATACTATTTCTTATTAGGCCTAAGATTATCCATTTTTACTTGAAACCCAAAAATTGACACTGATCCCTATCTACTTCCAGAATATAAAAACCAATATTAGTATCTTTAATTGAATCACAATCCCAAATCAATTTGTGAGTAATCCTATATAAAGGGTTTGAAATCACTGGTTACCCATCATCCAGTTCTCCTGGTGGGTTCAACCCCTGATTCACGCTCAAATTTATCCAAGAGATGAAGGTAGAATGGTCCTTGTAGTTTAGCTTGGGTTGTCGAATCCTCAGAGACCTAAGAAGAAACCTATAGACCCGTACATTCTATGGACTATTTTTGGCTATGAAGTGGCCAAAATGGGTTGATTTTATATGGGTTTAAGTGAACTCAAAGACACTGAAGTTAATTCAATTTTAAAGTATCAGTTGATCCTAGGTTATCACTTGGGGTAGATTGGACGCATTCCCTTTTCAACTATTTCAATTTCTTATATTTGAGATGAGTTCATTTAAGAAGATCAAAAAAAATCATCACTCACTGGTTTAATGCCTACACACCCTAATACTAATCACCTATACACTTTAAGGATCCAATCTTTGATAACTCCAAGGTAAAGGTTCGTATTAGCACTTGAAGTGTGTGACCTTAAAATTCAATAAGGATGAAGAAGTTTTAAAAACATCAAATAAAAATCTCATTTTAAAGAAGTGATTAGTAATTAAGGTAGTGATAAATAACATCCAATCCAGCCCCTTGATACTCCCTTGGATCAACCCATAAGTGGGTTATCCCTCCATTGATGCTATGGTTTCAATGGAAGCGGTAAATAGACTCATAAGGGAGGAATTGGAGAAATAAAAAAAACAATGAAATAACAATCACTTCACCATTGTGTGATAATATCACAAGGTTTGGTATGAAAAAGTTCACACCTTGAGGAAAAGGTATCCAAGTGATTAGAAAAAGAATATAAAAATATAAGATGAATAACTTTTATAAAGAAGCTAAGGTAATTCAAGGAACTTACAATTGATTGAAGGCGATTACAACATCAAATTGGCAGTATAACATTAAGATGAAAACAAAGCTCAAAGATGATAAAATACTCCACCACCACTGCCTTAAATAGAAATTTTTTAATCCTTGCGTCAAGACTTCAGTAGTATACATCTCCTCAATTAATTTTGGTAGGCCATAGGTGGGTGAAAAGTTGAAGGAGAGTTGATTTTTCCACCCTTGACCCGAGGTGGAATCCATCTTTCATCCACTGAACAGACGCACATGGAATACCTTCTATATGGACTAATTAGAGTGGGACATAGAGAAAGAAAATTGATCCTCGGATGTATCCTAACATCCTGTAAAATGTGGGCCCATTTTGATTTTTGGATTACTAGATATGATTAGATTAGTAGTTTGTTTTTCTTGGACATAGAATCTAGACCATAATTTTCTCTCTAACTTGGTCTGCCTAAATAGCCATAATGGATTCCGAATTAGCACTGGTTCCTACAGACTTATTTGTTCCTATATATGTCTTCTATAATCCCACGAAATTTTGGCTTCATTGGGTTTGTAATGTGGGTCCCACATTTTCATCAGTGGGATGGTGTCCAATATGCCTTCTCAAGAATTGCTTCCATTCATCTCCAAATATATCCATCATAATTTATGAATCCTCCATTGATTCCTGAATAAAAATCGTTCATATTTAAGTGTATATACAGTTCCCAAAATATCAAATTAAAATATGTATAATTACAATCCTTAAAATCAGATGAATCATTGGGCCTAAATTGGTGTACATTAGACATGAAGTGAAAAAATGATAAGAATGGATGTTCAAAATTAAAATCCACTAACTCAGGCCCATAAGATAAAAAAGAACATTTAATACCATTAAAATGTAATTAAAATATGTATTTTTATTGGCTAATCACAACCCCCAACTTGATATTTTCTAGTCCCAAGCAAAATGTATCTCAACAATATGAAATTCGAATTCCCTTTTCCAAAAACATTTTAATACACAATAATCACCAAAAACCCTTATACCAAAAAATCAGGAAACCCATCAAAATATTTTAATAAAATATAGTTTTATAAGCAGATCTCAATCACAATACAATTCCTTTGTTCAAATTCATTACCATATTTCATCCAATATCAATTAAGTATGAGGATGTGTTGTGTAGCACAATAGACACGGGAGTTCATCTTTATTCAAGGGGGAAATGGCGAAAGCGCTAGGTGGAATCACATTTCAATATTAAGATGAGTATTCAAATTTTTTTATTGTATTTTTTTTTTGTTTTTTTGTGTTATTTTTGTTTTTGTTTTTGCAATTTTTCCATGGCAATTGAAATTGTACTCAAAAGAGTCAACCCCTGTAGCGAGACTTTTCCGATGACTCCCAGGCTCAAAGACCTTAGGGAACCAAGTGAAACCCACATACTTGGGAATCATCTCAAGTTAACTCAGTCAAAAACAAATTCAAATTACCAAAAAAGAGATAAAATTACTAACTCTAGGCCTGACAACTATGGAGTCACGATCCCCAAGTGCTGAAAGCCACACATTAGTTCATTTCATTGCTCTACGTGCAAATTTATTGTTTTTTAGTATTGAATAATCATATTAAAAATAAAATGATCACCAAACCTATGATATTTATTTGGGGGACCCCATGAACTAAAACTAATACCCCACTCTCTAAAGGACGTGAATTGTGATCTTTTTTTTATTTGGATGAAAATATAAACAATGAAATATCACATTGGACCGCCAAACTTTCCAAAATCTATGCTCATGAAATTATACAAGGATTAAAATCAGAATCGAGGCATGCTAAATTATTTGATATTCAGTTTCAAAGTGTGAAATGTGTATTAACATGTTCAAAGTTAAAGGAATTTTCCCTTCTATTTACAAACATGTTTTTTTTCAAATCATTCATTTTTTTACACAAAAGAAAAAAAAATTATTTCATCTCCCCCCCAACTTAAAATAACACTGTCCCTAGTGTTTGAAGAAAAGAAAATTTAGAATGAGGGAGGGCCATATAATGGGTGTTCAAAAAGGAAATTGAAATATGACGATCATGGAATGAAGTCACCTGGTGGTTGAAGTTGAAGTTCTTGCTGCTCCAATTTAGTCCTTTGATAACCATGTCACTTGCAGAGTTCCCTAGTAGAAAAAGGAAAAAAAGAAAAAAAAGAAAAAAAACAATATATATATATATTTATATAATAAATAATTTAAAATATAAGTATATATATAAAAATTATAGAATAAGGAAGCACAAAAAGTCGTAGGTCAGTGGTAAACGCGCACCCCTGTCTCCCTTTGGTCCCAGGTTCGATTCCCCGCGGCTTCGTCGATTGTGACGGGGTTTGACCCACGACCTATGACGTGCCCTTTTTTTATTTATTAATATTTTTTTATTATAATTTTTTTGTATTTTTTTAACCTACAAACACATAAAAATAAAATGAACTGATGATGCATTATCTTCTTTTTAAATTTATAGGTAAGGTATTACTCAAGGATCGCACCACGTGACACAAATGAATATGGTTCTCCCTTTTCATACCCATCCATACTCATAATAGAAGAATATATCAACAGTATATTTTTTAAATATAAAAATTATTAATAATAAAAAAAATGATTCCAAAAATATTGAAAACATGAAAACCATGGGTTTCCTCCCATGAAGTGCTTTGTTTAACGTCGTTAGCTTGACATGGATCCTAAATCTATCGATTTTTTCCTGGTTCATAGGTTGGCTCAGTTAACTCAACCTTGATTTACTTTTTATTGAATGATTCAATGAATGGTTTTAACCTTTGACCATTGACCTTGAAAATGTAACCACTTGTGGGATCTTTAATCTCTACTACCCCATGGGGGTACACATGATGCACTATGAAAGGACCTGACCATCTAGACCTTAACTTTCTTGGGTGTAAATGAAGTTTTGAACTATACAAGAGCACAAATTTTCCCGGTTCAAAATGTTTGACTTTGATATTCCTAGATTGTTAGGCTTAAACTATAGCTTTATTGATCCTTGAATTTTCATAAGTCCCCATCCTTAGTTCCTCAAGTTCCTTGAGATCTAATTTCCTTTTTTTTTTCGGGCCAATGAGGGGTCATAATTTATTTTCTTAATTGCCCAGAAAGCCTTATGCTCAATTTCAATAGGTAAATGGAATGATTTTCCACAAATCAACCTATATGGTGACATTCCTAGGATGGTTTTGTATGCTGTACGATATTCCCAAAGAGAATCTAAAAGTTTGCTTGACCAATCTTTCCTAGATGGATTAAAATTTTTCTCAAGAACTTGTTTGATTTCTCGATTGGCTAACTCAGCTTGACCATTGGTATGGGGGTGGTAAGAAGTGGATACTTTGTGAAAAATTCCATAATTTTACATGAGTGATGAGAATGGAAGATTTCAAAAATGAGTTCCACGATCACTAATGATAGCTCTAGGAATTCCAAATCTAGAGAAGATGTTTTCTTTTAGGAATCTAATCATAGTTTGATTATCATTGGATTTTGTGGGAATAGACTCAAACCATTTTGAGACATAATCAATAGCTAAGATAATGTAGATGTATCCTCTAGAGTTTGGGAAAGGACCCATGAAATTGATTCCCCATCAGTCAAATATTTCAATCACTAAGATGGGAGTGAGTGGCATTTGATTTATTTTTGTGATGGATCCTACTTGTTGACACCTAAGAAAAATTTTACAAAATGTGTAGGAGTCCCTTGAGAGGGTGGGCCAGAAGAGACCACATTGAAGAATCTTAGTAGCTGTGTTCTTAGAGGAAACGTGACCTCCACATGCCTCACTATTACAGAATTTAAGGATGGACTCTTGTTCAGATTCTGGGACACACCTCCTAATGACTTGGTCAGGGCAGAACTTATAGAGGTATGGATCATCAAACACATAGTTCCTAACATCAGAAAGGAATTTTCTTCGATCTTGAGTCCCTAAGAATTTTGGGATGACTCCTGTAACTAAGAAATTGGCTATGTCGGCATACTAAGGGCAGTCACTCACAAAGTATAGGTGTTCATCATGGAATGAATCAGACAAAGAAAGGTGGGTTGAGTTGTCTTTGAATTCCATCTTAGAGAGGTGATCAGATACAAAATTTTCAATGCCCTTTTTATCCTTGATTGTGAGTTCATATTCTTGTAAGAGAAGGACCCACCTAATTAGTCTAGCCTTAGAATCTTGTTTTTAGAAGAGGTATTTTAGTACAGAATGGTCAGTTAACACAATGATGGGGGATCCTAAGAGGTAGGACCTAAACTTCTCTAAGGAAAACACAATATAAAGTAACTCCTTTTCAGTGGTGGTGTAGTTTATTTAGTCTGCATTTAAGGATTTTCTTGCATAATAAATGAAATAAGGAGTTTTATCACAATGTTGTCCTAATAAATCACAAATAGAAAAGTCACTAGAATCACACATAAGTTCAAAAGGAAGGTTCCAATTTGGAGATTTCATAATTGGAGGAGAGGTGAGAGAGGATTTGAGGGTTGATAATGAACCCTCATAGCTTTATGTCCAAAAAAATAGAGCATCCTTTACTAGGAGAGAACAAAGGGGATGGGAGATTGAACTAAAGTCCTTGATGAATCTTCTATAGAAACCAACTTGTCCTAAGAAATACCTCACTTAATTGACAGTTTTGGGTGATGGAAGGTGATGAATGATGTTAACCTTGGATTTATCAACTTCAATCCCCCTACCTGAGACCAGATGGCCTAGAACTAGTCCCTCTTTAACCATGAAATGAAATTTTTCCCAGTTTAGGATCAGATTGTTTTCTTCACATCTTGATAAGACTCTCTCCACATTCCTCAGACATCCCTCAAATGTATCGCCAAACACAGATAAGTCATCCATGAATACCTCAAGAAAATCTCCTACCATGTCTAAGAATATTCCCATCATGCACCTCTGGAAGGTTCCAGGGGCATTGCATAACTCGAAGGGTATGCGTTTGAAGGAAAAGGTGCCGAATGGACATGTGAATGTAGTCTTCCCTTGATCCTCTAGGGAGACATCAATTTGATTATACCCCGAGTACCCATCCAAGAAACTGTAGAAGGCATGACCTGCCACTCTCTCAAGGACTTAGTCAATGAATGGTAAGGGAAAATGGTCCTTCTTGGTGAATGAGTTTAGCTTCCTATAGTCAATGCAGACCCTCCATCTACTACTCAAACTAGTTGGAAGAATCTATCCATCCTTATTGGTTATCACTATGATTCCTTCCTTCTTGGGAACCACTTGGATTGGGATGACCTAATCACTCTCAGTTATGGGATATATGATACCAGCTTTTAAAAATTTCTTAAGTTCCTTCCTTACTGCCTCCATGAGATTAGGATTGAGTCGCCGTTGAGTTTGACGACATGGCTTTGAACTAGATTCTAGAATAATCCTATGAGTCCCGATAAGTGGGCTAATCCCAGGAATATCAGAAAGGGTCCAACCAATGGCTTTATTATGTTTCCTAAGGACATATAGAAGCATCCTCCCATGATTAGATTCAAGAGAAGAAGAAATGACAACAAGATGTGTTTGATTATCCCCTAGGAAGGCATACTTGAGTGCATTGGGAAGTTCCTTCAATTCAAGATCAGGTTGGTTCGAAATTTCAGAAGAATATTGGGACATTAGATCAATATCAATTTTTTTTCCTAGAGTTTTAGATAGGATTGATTCCCCACATGTAGAAGTTTCAGCTACTAGATTAGCTTGATCAGATTTAGGGAAGGAAGTTTGATTGGTCTCCAAGAAATTGGTTTCCTTAAAGGTTTCAATGATTTTTGGACCTAATACTTCATCATAAGAGTAATTTGAAAATGATTCAATCCAAGGAGATATAATTCTTTCATGTGAACAAATGAGGTCTATCTCATCCTGACTTAAACATCCATCAAATATTCCATGATGTTCTATGGATTAATTATCAATGATTCCTATCATGTTTACTTCATGAATGTCCTCGTCATCCTCTAGTTTTGAGCTTGCATTATAGATGTTCAAGTATAGACTCATGTTTCCAAAGGTGATGGTCATGTTCCCATTTCGAACTCGGATAACATAGTTGATTGTTGCAAGGAAGGTACGACCAAGGATGATTATGGTTAGTTCCTTATTTCCTAATTTTGGATGGTTGTCAAGGACAATGAAGTCATCAGGGTAGATGAAGTTTTCAAACTTTACAAGAACTTCCTTTAAAATCCCCTTTGGAACCCTAATACTACGATCAGCAAGTTGAAGTGTGACAGAAGTGGGTTGGAGCTCTTCTAGGCCTAACTGGTAGTACACAACATATGGGATGAGATTGACACTAGCACCTAGGTCACACAAGGCCTTGAAAACTTTTCTCACTCCTATTTCAACATTTATTTAAGGGAAACATGAGTCTTTAAACTTAGGATGAATGGTCCCTTGAATGGTGGTACTCACATTAGATTCCAAAAGGAATTGGTTTTTATGTGAAAATTTTCTTTTAAAATTGAACAAGTCCTTAAGGTACTTTGAGTAGGCAGGTTTGGTTTAGATTGCATCGAGAAGGGGAATGTAGAGACCCAATCTTGACGTACATATACATTACATTACTTTTTAAGAATACTTAATACATAACAAAAATAGACACCAAAGGACCGTAATAGTTTTGTGTCTTTGGAAACTCGGAACATAATCTTCTAAACTTGGTGAAAGATATCCAACATCTCCAATAAAGATCTTCCTTTCTTTTCTTACCAAAAACATTTATTTATATCCTGGGGAAAAGAAAACATATAAAGGGGGAGCACAAATTCTCAATAAGGTTAAGCATGGAGAAAATAAAACAAATCATATACATTTAAACTAAAGAAAAATGAACATAATGTTTAAACATCAAAATCTTGAGAAATGACATAAAACATGGAAGTATGCAAGGCATAGATCATAAAGAAACATTAATCATGGTAAAATAGAATGGGAATAAAACATAAAATTGTGGAAACCATTAAGAACATGATATGATTTACATATTAGCCAAGACATTGCTGTCGAGACCATCTTAGTGGACAAAGTCCCTTTCTGAATCGAGTTTACTCCTCATTCCAGTCCTGTAACACTAAACTGGATTAACTTACCATTACAGCCATGTCTATCTCATGAGATATAAATCTTTACCCAATTCATTGGAGGGAGATATAGGTCCCACCCATATTATAATGAAATCATTCTTACTTGTGCCACAACATAAACATAAATCATTCATCACAACCCAATGAACAAAAATGGGTTTCATAAACATCATCCCATCATAACATAATCCATATAAAACAAATGGATATCATTTCATCATACGAAAAGTTAAACCATGTAAATAATAGATTCCTTATACTTGAAACATAAACATACTTAATAACGTCATCATAGATGTAAAATAGTTTTGATAAAACACTTGAAATGAATTCTTGAGGAAAATATCCTTTCTTCTTCAAAATAATTTTCTTTTCTCAAAATGACATGCAATTTTAAAATAAAGGTATTTTGTTGAAATTAGTCATGAAATATTTTATATTACTCTTCATGAAAATAAGGCGTTATAAAACCGTAAAAATCTGTTCATGCCGTATAAGTTAAAAAAATATTGTTCTCGAACTTTTACCGGAAAAATAAAAAAGTACCTCGTGTGGTAAACAAAAGAAAGATTCCTTACATACCATGTAGTAAAAGTCCAAAATGGGTAAAAAGGAATTTAAACATACATGAAACCATTTTTAGAAAATAGTGACATGGATGATAAATATAACCCCAGTAAATACTTACAAATAAACAATTTCGGAAAAAAACGAGTTTGGGAAAGTTATCCCTTACCTTAGGTCCGATATGCTTCGTACGTATCCGAACCTCCTGTATAATGATTTAAATATTGTAATTGACTTATTAAATAATCATATTCATTGTTACAATATCATATATGGTTCACTTAGGAATTTATATTACCCGTTCTTTTGTAAATTCCATGTTAAAGCATTGCTTTGGGTAAAAATCGTTTCATTTATTGTACGTGTTTTGACTTTTTGTTCTTGATATTATTACTTATATCATGATTTACTTAATTAAATAATGTAAATCATGATTTATATATCATATATATTCAGTATATTTATATATATAATAGATAGATGAATGAAATGAAATACACTGTTCATGGAGACGGTAGACCGTACGTACGCATGAACGCTGTTTTCCATTCCTTATTGAATTGAATAGAATTAAGTAGATGAAATACATATATATATACATAAATCCAGTATAATTATTATTTCATATATTTAATTATTACTTATTATATATACTTTATAATCATTCTTGAATTGTTAACATGGAAAATGAATCTCATCGCGTCGTGGAGACGGTAATCCGTACGTACGCACGAGTGATGATATCATTCCAATATTTATTTATTGGAATTGGAGTGGATGATATAATATATTAGAATAAATATGATGTTATAATAATCATATATAGTTATTCTTTACACCATTATACCCATCCAAGTAAGGTGGTGGTGGGAAAACTGATTACACCATGGCGTGGAGACAATATTCTGTACGTACGCACGCGTGGTGATTTAATTTTCCGTAGGATGAATAGAAGGTGAAATGAGGTTGTTTAATATTTATAATAACATATCAGTATATTATTGATACTGATGTTATTAATTTATAATGAAACAACTAAGGAAGAAGAAGTATAAGAAGAAAGAAACTTGAAAGAATCGGTAGAAGAGATTACCTCTTCTTCGACGCACCTCTTTTAAACTTCTTCTTAGGGAACTAGAGTTGGTCTTTTGAGAAGACCAGAACCTCTATGATATAAATAGATAGGTTTATAAGAATAATTGGTAGGGGTTTTCTGAGCTTCAAGGCTCAAAAGGGTGTGAAGAGAAGAGGGAAGGGGTTCCCTTTTTATAAGGGAGGAGAGGGGAACCTTTGGAAAAACGTAAAATATTATTTTATAATAAAGTCATATTCGGTTTATAATAGCTCCAAATTGATTTATTTTGAAGATAAAGTGGGGATGAGTCGACATAATCTCAACCAATAGGTTTTAGACAAGTTTAGGTTACTATTTTAACCTTATCTTTTATATTTAACTCTAAGTTAAATAATTTAACTTTTACCGTGTCTTCTTGTTTTCTTACACTATATGGTTAATAAACTTACTATAACAATCCAAAAGAACCCCAAGTGGTTCCTTATTAATATATATAACCATATATAAGTTATTTTTCCGAACCTTAGATTTTTAGGAATATAATAACAATTAATTATATAATATTTGTTTTAAAAACCATTTTATGTCAATTTTGACACTATTTGGTAATTGATTTTTTTGAAACTCATAACAAAATTATTAGTTTGAAAACAGTTAATTGAATAAATACTAACATTTAATATTAACCTAGAAAATTAGTTTAATTCATAAAAAGTATCAAATTACATTTATTTGGGTATTTATAACATCAATTATGTTAATATTTCATTAATAATGTAATTACTACATCATCATTGTGTCATACATAAATTAAATTATTTAATGTCTAAAAATTATAAATAAAATTACATTATGTAGGAAATATTTTTATAATTCTAATTAATATTTATAGTCAAATTTATCTTATGTATAACCCAATATTAAAAATGATTTATTTATTAAACTTTGATTTTAACTATTTTAACCCTTCTTTAAATAAATTAATAACAAATGTACTAATCTAATACAAGTGGACCTAAATGGTCATATTTTATTCATAAGGTTGTTTTTGGTTGAATTACACTTATCCAATAGAATTAGTACATGTGTTAGGATAATAATAATATCATTTTTAATCTTAATTACCCTATTTACTTTTAACCGTGGTAAATAAAAGTAAAAAGTTACTATTCACCAAAAATTATTTTTATCTTATTGAACCACATTTTACTCCTTGATATTAACCGTGTCTCTCGGATTTTCAAAATTCCACTCACAGAAGCGGTAAAATTAAGTTTTATGTAAATTTTCAAATTCTCCTAGGAGGTGGGTAAAAGACGGTGAAAAGTTCAATAAAATTATTATATATCTAAAATTATTATAAAATGACTCAAATGAATTACATTGAAGATATATAGGTATTATGTATGAATTTTGACGTAAAATAAATTTAAATAAAATAAATAATTATTTAAATAAAACGTCGGTTTTTAAATAGTAACCCAGTGTTTTCACTATTCATCAAAAATTGAAAGTTTTCAGAAAAATACCAAAAATTCACCCTAGGCTAATTTCGATATTCCAAATCCAAAAAATAAGTCAACTTTGAAAGATAAAATTTATAAAATTTCAAAAAGTGGGTATTACTAGTCATAACGGCTGGTTCATAATAATATTATAATAATATCTCGTTTAGTGAAACTTGGTATTGCGTATTACACACACTATCGAAGAAGGTCATTATTGCATGTAATGCAAGCCATGTCAGGGATGCATGTAGTGAAAGCTCCATTTGGTGTTGCGTATAACATAATCAAAACTTATTTCATTTATACATTAAAAAAAATCTATACTTAATGTTGCGTAGAATAATTTCCACAAAACCAACTTGAATTTGTGTGTAACACGAGCAAAGAATAGTGTTGCGTATACTGCAAGCTAATACGGTGTTGCATATAGTACAAGCTAATCTTGGTGTTGTGTATAATAGAAGACATCAATTAAATTAAAAATAATATATCTCATAAAATCTCGGGGTGTTACTTTATACCCCCCTTAAAATGAATTTCACCCTCGAAATTCGTCGCGGTTATAAATGCTTTACTACTTGAAAGTTTCTTTCATAGAAACCCACATCATAAAAAGGAATACTAAAACTTCATTTTAAAAAGTAAAGTTATAATCATAATGGTCACACAAAGTAACTTAGCATTGGGTTTCCACATATGACAACATAGGTGAAAATATGGACATGGAAGAGAAATATAATCATCATGTTCTGATGGAGATTGGTAGAGAACATGACTATGAAAAAGCTATGAATAACAAAGACATAAATTTGTGATGATTTAAAGTACCATCTGATTCATCAAATATGAGAGTACTATGACAGCATTTTTCGTTTTCAAGATCATTTCCCTAACGTTGATGAATTTTTACATAAGGAGAAATACTTATTTGATTTCAGTGTAATATCATCGTTGGTCATTCCATGAATAATTTCCACTTCATATATATTTAAATAAATGAAGTTTAATTTGTATTTCACGAAGTGTTAGCAGATCATGCGATAGAATGATAAGTCATCCCATTTATTTCTATCACAAAAAGGTTAGCATAAGTTATTAAATATACATAAGTCCATCTATGGTGAGATTAATCGTATATGATTCCAATAATGGACTTATACTTCATCTATCATACCACTTAATAAAATAAAATTAGTTTATACTAACCAGGGACTTCTTGTAGGCCAGTGGTAGGTAATAAAGGCCTATCACACTTCGGTTGTGGGTTCGATTCTCGCAACCTTGTCCAACGCGACGGGTTGTCGCCCGTCCTGCAGGGTGTCCCTTTTTCTAAAACTACACTATTATAACATTCCAGAAAAAAGTTATATCCTTAAACAATACTATCTGATGTCCAACATAATCCATTCCAATCTTTAGGCTTATCCAAAATACATATGTCCAATATCATAGTATAAAGAAAATGATTACTCACCAGTGTAAAAAACGTTTTTTACGTCGATTATTTTTAATTTTTTACGTCGGTTTCTAGCCGACGTTAATACGGGTGACGTTATAAATAACATTTTTACGTCAGTTATTTAAAAACCGACGTCAAAAACAAAAATTGGGATGTTTATTACGTCGGTTATTTTATAAACGATGTGATAAAGAAAACAGGAAGGGTTTATAACGTCAGTTATTTAATAACTGACGTGATAACAGGCCTGGGAAATCATTTATCACGTCGGTTATTTAATAACCGATGTGATAAAAGGAATGGGAAATAGTTTATCACGTCAGTTATTAAATAACCGATGTGATAAAAGGCCTGGGAAATTGTTTATCACATCGGTTATTTATTAACCGACGTGATAACCCCCCCCGGACTGGTTTATCACGTCGGTTATTATATAACCGCCGTGACAAATCGGGGGAGGGGGGTTTATCAGGTCAGTTATTATATAACCGACGTTATAAACCCAGCCCCCCCCCCCCCCCCGTGTTTCACGTCGGTTATTGAATAACCGACGTGATAAACCGGTCCGGGGGGGGGGGGGGGGGGGGGTTTCTCACGTCGGTTATTATATAACCGACGTTATAAACCCACCCCCCGTGTTTCACGTCGGTTATTGAATAACCGACGTGATAAACTGGTCCGGGGGGGGGGGGGGGGGGGGTTTCTCACATCAGTTATTCTATAACCGCCGTGATAAACTGGGGGGAGGGAGGTTTATCACGTCTGTTATATAATAACTGATGTTATAAACCCAGCCCCCCGTGTTTCACGTCGGTTATTTAATAACCGACGTGATAAACCATTTCCGAGGCCTTATATCACATCGGTTATTAAATAACCGACGTTATAAAGCCTTTCTCAGGCCTTCTATCACGTCGGTTATTAAATAAACGACGTTATAAACCCTTCCCGTTTTCTTTATCACGTCTGTTATTAAATAACCGAAGCGATAAACCATTTACCAGGCTTTTTATCACGTCGGTTATGAAATCACCGACGTGATAAACCCTTCCTGTTTTCTTTATCACGTCGGTTATAAAATAACCGACGTGGAAGCCAATTTTTTTTTTAAAAAAATTGAATGCAGTCATCTACTCTCCCCCAGAATCAACCAGAAAACAAATCAAGAAATCGTACCACAAAAACAGAAGGATATCAAATTTAAGCATTTACATTGATAACATATAAAACTTGACCCACTAGATAGCCTCCACCCTCATCTATACCCCATGGACAGCCCTCCGCCACCCCATTGGAGCCCCACCCTCATGTATACCCCATGGACAGCCCTCCCCCACCCCATTGGAGCCCCCACCCCATTAGAGCCCCCACCCTCATGTATACCCCCTAGACAGCCCTCCCCCCACCCTCATGTATACCCCCTGGACAGCCCTCCCCCACCCCATTGGAGCCCCCACCACACCCCTGGACTGCCCCGACCCCCTAGACAGCCCCAAACACCCCTCAATAACCCCCCACCCTCCTGAACAGCACCCCCTCACCCCCTCACCCCACTTTACAGCCCCCACCACACACCTGGACAACCCCAAACACCCCTGGACAACCCCCCACCCTCATGTATACCCCCCCACCCCCTGGACAGCACTCCCACACCCTTGGACCACCCTCCCACACCCCTGGACAGCCCTCCGACCCCCCTGGACTACCCCCCACCCCACCGGACAGCCCTCCCAGACCCCTGGACACCCCCAACCCCACTGAACACACCCCCATACCCTTGGAACCCCTCCCCCACAGACCAAAATCCATACCAGAAAAACCATCATAAGTAGACCAAAATAAGAAGTAGAGAAAAATTAAACATTCACATATATAACATTCAAAACATACACTTTCAACTTCAAAAAAAAAACTAAATCCAACCTAAACAACTACCAAATAGTCAATTACAATGACAATATTCAAAATTACATTTTACATTACAAACAACTAAAATTCAATCAAACCTGTAAAATTATTTGACCACTCCACTTGTAAGTGTTTGATGTCTTCAGCAGTATATGGTTGAGGGTCATCAAAAAGCTACAAATGAAAAGGAAAATAGTTAACGTGTATAATGAATAAATCAAATTGAAATATTATGGCAAAGTTTAAGAGGAAATCGTACCAGGTTAAAATTCACAACTGTCCCAATTGTTATTATTTCATACATAAATCTTAACATATAATATCCACATTCGATGAGGCCTTGTTGGCCATGACAATTCTGTTTGAATGAGTGTAAATTCAATATATTATTTTTATGTAATAAATCAAAAAGTACAAATTATAAATGGATATTTACCTTCGCATTTACATATTTGATCTTTGCATTCCTTTTCTTTGTGTTTTTTCGAAATTAGGCCCATGCACTATTAGAAAATAATACGAATGGGGTAAATTTACAATTCATTATAATATATAAAACTATTGAGAAATTGAAACTTACTTTTCCAATATATTCTTAAAACTTTCCCACACATCACCATGGACAGAGAATATCCAATAAAGTGCTTTCTCCCTTGGGAAAAAAACCCCTAACATCCAATGATCACTGATAAAAGGAAATTAAATGTTAGTGGTTTTTTATGTTAAAAGATAATTAATTCTATGAGAGAAATGTGTTTCATACCTCTCAAAAAAAGGCATCATCCAATATTGTGTGACTATATTCTTTTCAAGTCTTTTAGAAATATAAACCATTCTTTGTTCCTCATTCAATGCACATGCTTCAAGGGAAATCAATTGCGGGTCCATGAATCCAAATACATCTTTCAGCTCAGTCCTCTCACAAATTTTATAAAGATACCTAATACAAAACATACATAAGTATACATTTTTAATAAATATAACGCAGGGAAAAGGTGTTAAGACTTACATGAAAAAAAATTTCACCACGTTGATGCCCAACTTATCTCCAGTAACAAGATCCAATATATCAGTGTTTATAATCCCCACACTTATTTCACGTCCACAAACATGAGCTTCCATTGGAAACTCATAATAACCTGCCAAAAAATTTGAATATCTTGACAATCTGTCAAGACTACTAGAATTTGTATATGATGTCATAGCCATTTGTCTTTGTTGTTGTCTATACAGTATTTCTTTACCTTTAAAGTATTCCTATAAAAATAAATTGAAAAATATATTAGTTTTCAAATGATAAAACAACTTTTATAAAAAATAAAATAAAATATATAACATTCATACCTCTATGGTAATGAGTCGAAGAAGTCTGGATGGCCAAATTAAAAAATGGCCGATACTCTGTCCAACTGTCGCCACCTCATCTGTAGGTATTGGTACCCTAGCTGATCTATCTATAATATCCTGTACAGTGACCCTCTGATTCTCTACCTCTAATTGTTGATGATGAACTATATCTACTATACAGTACACCAACCCATATGCTACTATATGATGTTGAGAATCATCAAAAAACAACTCGCAATAAGTAGGAAGCTGCGGCGGAGGAGTAGGATAAAAAATGGGGTCCACAGGCTGAGGTGGGGGAGTGGAAGCTACTGGCGGAGGTGGAGGATAAATAATGGGGTCTGTAAGGGGAGGTGGAGGAGTGGGAGCTGCAATCTGAAATTGTCTTTGCATTTCTGCAAACATAGACTACACCGACGCTCTAATCTTGTCCTCCATCGTCGCATTAATATTTTGAACCTCAGCATCCAAGGATTCTATTTTTTTTATAAACCCCCTCAACGTTAGAAGTTGAAGAACATGGCAACACTTTTCTTACTAATACACCTGCCAGATATAATCTTACACGACCAGGATGTTCGGGCCTTCTCAATGCTGTAGATAAAATATCTTCCCTCCCAGTAGCTGTAAATGTCCCCTGTGAACTCTGCTCCTCAAGAGAGTCCTGTATTAATTAATTGAAAATTTCTGTAATGATTGAAATTATATGAAGAAAATAGTTAACTTAAATAACTAAAATAGATATCTTACAATCCTCTCAGCTATGATTCTCGATTCTTCCGAAAGATATTTCCCTTTATTTCCCTTCCGAGCTCCCTTCCATTTTTCATGTCTAGATAGAGGGGATGGAGGGGCCACCTCTCCAGAGCTTGAAGACTCAGCTCTTAGTTGTTGAAATTTTTCCTCCATCATTTGTTCTTCCAATAATGCTTACCCTCCCCGAGATAAACTATGAGGGTATACATTTTTAGATTGGATCTCCTGATGAGCTTTCCTTGTTTGCTGTAATTTAAGAATAAGAAATCATTAAAAAAACATTAATAAAATAATTTATATAAGAAAGTTTATAAAAGTTTACATTGACCTTACCAGAAATGACTCTTTTCTTCTACTTTCAAAAAACTGTCTCCATGTGTCTTCATCTATAAAAGGATATATACAACATGGATTGTCCTGACTCCTATGAACATAAATGAAATCAGATGAGAGGGTTGATTTGAAATCCCTTCATCTCCTGGCAGCCAACGATAATCATTTCTTCCTGACTCCTCCAGTGTCAGGAATATCAAATGTCATATGATAAAGAAGAGGTTAAACATATTATATATACTAGAAACATTAAAATAATATTCAAACAATGACAAAAGATCTTACCAAAATCGTCTCCCATAACTGAGATATTATCAGTTTATCCACACTTCTCCAATCATCATACAGAATGATTACTTTTCTCTTAGCCTGAGTTCCTACAAAACTCTTAAAATCTTTTGCATTCGGACCTCTAGGAATATCATCATCATCAAACTCAACGACTATCCTCTGATCCTGCGTACGGGCAAGTGATAATTTTGGTAAACGTGTGCACCCACGTTTACCAACCTTTGAAATCTTTGTCTTAATAGGAGCATGTGAATGTTCATCCCCAGAGGTATGACCAACAATATTCTCATCTCCAGAATCATGTGGTTGCTCAACTGAATGATCTGTCATTATCCTTCAAATAAAAAAAAAACGTTAGTTCACAAATATACGAATTCAAATATTTTAATACTACTGTAATCAGAAAATAGAAAAGTGTACTAAGTTACGTAATAGTAAACATTGGTAATATAGTAAGCATGTTAAACAATGGTAAAGATAGTAAAGATGGTAAAGATGGTCAAGATGGTAAACATGGTAAACCCAATAAACATGGTAAACATGGTAAATTAATTGTCACTGAACAAAAATAATAGATATATAATTAATGTAATGGTTATAAACATGATAAAGTAAACTAAAAAAACTTAAAACAAAAAAAAAACATATACTTATTTTGTTTTAAAACATGTTTTAATAAATAAAGAACTTACAAATATACGAATTCAAATATTTTAATACTACTGTAATCAGAAAATAGAAAAGCGTACTAAGTTACGTAATAGTAAACATTGGTAATATGGTAATCATGTTAAACAATGGTAAAGATGGTAAAAATGGTAAAGATGGTCAATATGGTAAACATGGTAAACCCAGTAAACATGGTAAACATGGTAAATTAATTGTCACTGAACAAAAATAATAGATATATAATTCATGTAATGGTTATAAACTTGATAAAGTAAACTAAACAAACTTAAAAAAAACAAAAACTTATACTTATTTTGTTTTAAAACATGTTTTGATAAATAAAGAACTTACAAATATACAAATTCAAATATTTTAATACCACTGTAATCAGAAAATAGAAAACTGTACTAAGTTACGTAATAGTAAACATTGGTAATATGGTAAGCATGTTAAACATTGGTAAAGATGGCCAAGATGGTCAAGATGGTCAAGATGGTAAACATGGTAAACATGGTAAACATGGTAAAGTAATTGTCACTGAACAAAAATAATAGATATATAATTCATGTAATGGTTATAAATATGATAAAGTAAACTAAACAAACTTAAAACAAACAAAAACTTATACTTATTTTGTTTTAAAACATGTTCTAATAAATAAAGAACTTATAATATCTAACATTTATGAAAAAAATAAATGTAAATAGGAAATAAACATATGTTACCTGTAATTTTAGGAATGTACAAATGGATTCTTTTCCCAAATTCCTTCATCGTGATCGTTTCTTATGGCACAAACAATGTCTTTAACATGCTCATCATTATGTTCTGTTAATCTTTCCATGGAAGTAGGGATCTCACATAAATCAGCATCTTCATCAAGTTCATCCTCACCAACATATTGTTTTTTCCCTTGTAAAACAACAACCCACTGCATATGTGATTGATCTACTATATAGAAAATTTGTTTTGCATGTGTTTCCATTATAAAATAATCAGTTGTGTCATCCAATCTATTCAAATTAACAAGTGTCATTCCAAATTCATTGTGTCTGATACTGTTGTTACCGATAAACCATTTACAGTTAAAAACAGGAACTTCAATTTTAAAGTAATCAACCTCCCATATGTCTTCAATCACTTTATAATATGCACTTGATGCAGAAATTGGGTTTTTTTCCTTAGCACTTGAAAAATGCATCGCTTTTGCAGACACCAATACACCACTATTCTGAACTACACTTCTGTTTTCTTGATATTTCGTATGAAATTTATAACCATTAATGTCATAACCGGACCATGTTATCACATTTAAACATGGACCACCCACTATCCATTTTAATGTCTCTGATACATCTGATCTACCAAGCAAAGTCTTTTTAATCCATGACAAAAAAGTTTTGTTGTGCTCATTCAAAATCCACATTTCTTTCTTCTTTGGATGACATTGTTTCAACTCATTAATATGCAATGTGATATACGGTTGAGCATCAACTATGTTATTTGAGATGTATGATTATAACTTCTTCATCTGTTCAGCTGACAATGATTTGACTTTCAAGCCATGAATCCCCTTTCCCTCATTATTAACTCATTCATGGAGAGATGGGGGAAAACCTATGTGTTGCGCCGCAACCAAGTAGCTCGTACAAAACTCTGCTACCTCCTCAGAAATATACTATTAAATAATGGAGGCTTCAGGTCGATATGGATTTTTGACATACCCCTTTAATATTTTCATATACCTTTCAAAAGGATACATCCAACGAAGATATACATGTCCACAAAGCTTTATATCTCGAACCGGATGAATCATTAAATGCACCATTATATCAAAAAAAGTTGGAGGAAAATACATTTCCAATTGAAAAAGTATAAAAATTGCATCCTTTTCCAAAATTTTCAAAGCATTCACATCAATCGCCTTGTTACAAATTGAATTGAATAAATAACACAACCTCATTATAGTCTTTTTGACACGAATGGTAAATATTCCATGCAATGAAATTGGTAGAATTTGTTGCATCATGACGTGACAATCATGTGATTTCATACCTATCAACTTCAATTCCTTCAATGAGACAAAATTTTTTACATTAGAAGAATAACCTTGAGGCACTTTGATATCATGAAGACATTGACAGGAGCTAATTTTCTCCCTCTTCGATAATGTATGACAAGCCGGGGGAAGATATGTTCATCTTCCTTTAGGAGTGGGAGCTAACTCCAAACGTATTCCCATTGATAGTAAGTCTAATCTTGCATTCAACCCATATTTTGTCTTTCCTTTAATATATAACAATGTTCCAATCAAACAATCACAGATATTCTTCTCCACGTGCATGACATCAATATTATGTTTAGCTTCATGATACCTCCAATATGGTAGCTCAAAAAATATTGATCTTTTCTTCCAAATATGTCTATCATTACCAGATTTCTGTGTCTTTCTCAATGTCACATCAAGGTTTTTTACCCTCTCAAAACACAGATTAGGGGATAAAGGTTTTGGAGCAGTATCAAATTCTTGTGAGCCATTGAATGAATTTTTTAGTCTTCAATAAGGGTGATCCATAGGCAAAAACTTTCGATGACCCATGTACACTGTTTTCCTCCCACGATGGAATTGACAATATGACGTCTATTGTTCGCAAATTGGACATGCTTTATGCCCTTTAACACTGTATCCAGAAAAATTTCCATACGCTGGGAAGTCATTTATAGTGAACAGAAGCACTGCATGCAGTTGAAAATATTCCATTTTATAAGAATCATACACCCTAATACCATTAGCCCATAATAGTTTCAAATCATCGATCAACGGTGACAAGTAAACATCGATATCATTGCCGGGTTGCTTTGGACCAGAGATAATTATACTCAACATGACATATTTGTGCTTCATACAAACTTCTGGAGAGAGGTTGTAAATTACCAATAAAATAGTCCATGAACTATGTGTGCTACTGAGGGTTTGGTATGGATTCATCCATCTGTGCACAACCCTAGTTTGAGATTTATAATTTCATTTCCAAATGTAGAATATTGCGCATCAATTTTCTTCCATTGTGGACAATCAGATGGATGGCGTATTTTTCCATCACATACCCGCTCATCAGCATGCCATCTTAACCTTTTTTCATCATGTTAATTAGCGAATAAACGTTTGAAACTATGTAATATAGGAAGATACCAAAATACCTTTGAAGGGAGATTTGTAATCTCTACATCAGCCTGTAATTTTTCTTTCACCTTATACTGTGATGTCCCATATTTAGGACACTCTGACAGAAATTCATATTCCTTCCTATATATAATGCAGTCATTCGGATAGGCATGTATTTTCTTTTATCCCATTCCCATCGGGCATAATATTTTCTTGTCCTTGTAATGTGAATCGGGAAGATCATTATCTTTTGGAAGAATGTATTTCATCAATTGTAGCAGCTCTGTAAAACTTCTGTCACTCCATCCATGTTTCTCCTTCAGGTTAATCAATCTTAACACCGCCGACAAAACCGTAAAATCTGTACAACCAGGATATAATGGTTTTTCAGAATCACCATATAGACGCGCAACTGTCGGTTCTATCTCAATTTGTTCTGCTAAAATATCGCAAATCATTTCTTCAATTCCATCAGAGTTACCATCTTGTGCATCATCATCATCAGTGACATTTCGTCCAGTTTCACCATGCCAAATCCAAGGGCTGTAACTCGGATTAAAACCATGACATATCAGATGATCTTTTATCTCTCTACTTTTCAACTTCTTCATATTCAAACATTTCAGGCATGGACATAAAAAAATGTCACTACTTGGAACATTTCGTTTAGCAAATTCCAAAAAGGCATCAACACCTTCCTCATATTCATTGCTCATTCGATGTGCCGTAATCCAATTTCGACTCATTATTACCTATAACAAATATCAAAAATATATATATTTTTAAGATAAGACAAATATAAGTTTATATGAAAAAAATCATAATTTGAATGTAAAACAATTTTGAAATATAAAACAAATCTATGCGTATTTAAAAAAATATGCTTGAATATTATTATTAAAACAAAATATAGATAGATATAATAGTTTTAAATTCCATTGAATAAAAGAAAACCATAGCGCCTACATGGTTGATAGAAAATTGGAGAGAATGGAGTAAACCTGAGAATCAAATCATATATAAAATAAAAATTCAGATGGAGAAAATCAAAATGTAAATCCAATCACCCCTGGACACCCCCAACCCTTTGGACAACCCCCACCCCCCGGACAACCCCCAAAACCCTCTAGACAGGCCTCCACCCCCTTGGACAGCCCCCACCCACCCCCCTGGACACCCCAACCCTCTGGACAGCCCCCCAACCCCCTGGACAGCCCCCCGCCCCTCTAGACAACACCCCCACCCCTCCTGGACACCACCCCACCCCTACCCCCTTGGACACCCCGCTGGACACCCCCAACCCTTTGGATAGCCCCCCACGCCCTAAACAGCACCCCACCCCCTGGACAACACCCCACCCCTCCAGATAGCACCCCCACCCCTCCGGACACCACCCCCACCCCGACCCCCTTGGACACCCCCCTAGACACCCCCAACCCCTGGACATCCCCCACCACCTGGAAAACCCCCAAAACCCTCTGGACAGGCCTCCACCCCCTTAAACAACCCCCCACACCCACCCACCCCCTTAGACACCCCCCTGGACACCCCCTAACCCTCTGGACAACCCCCCACCCCCCGGACAACCCCCCCAAACAATGGTTTACATATAAAACTAGGGATGGTGAACAACGAAAAACACATGCATTTAATATGGCTACTTAAATGATCATATGATAATTAAAAATAATCATTTATATTCAACTATTCAAATTATCACAAGTTTCTTGATAACTAATATCATAATTTATTTTATCAAAAAAGTCACACAAAATAGTCCACAAACATGTTTTTCACCAACATCATAATTTAATAAAACAATTCCTCAATTCATAAAACATTCTGAAAATGTTTGACATCTTAAATCACCTCTTTACCTTTCAAAAACCCTTATTAGGTGAATAACATCACCAAAATATTGCATTTACACCATTTTATCACTTTTTTTAACTCACTAAATCATTTTCAATTTTCATAAAACAATCCCAAGAGGAACAACCATGTTTTGCACACAAAAGACATTCCAACCCCCCATTCAAGAAAAAAATCATACCAATACAAATCCAAAATATAAATTTCAGCTCAATACACATTTATTAAACCACCCCCATATTTTAATAATTTACCTCAAATAATGTCACAAACAATACACATGAAAAACAAACTTTTTCATAAAACACCTTCAAGAAGTGTGACAAGGTTTTACACATAACACCCATTCAAAACCCCCCTTTTGAGGCCCACATGGCAACAAAGAATTAAAAAACCATAATTGGATTCCCCTTTCAAAATAATGAATCACTTTCATATGTTATAAAATACACCCAAATATTAACCTAAGAGTCACACATTAAAAGCACCCAATTTCAAGATAAAATGAATATATAAAATTAAAGACATATCCAAATCCATCAAAAAAAAATTTGGGACCACAAAAAATATACGATGTAGGCAAAACGAATGAAAAAAGCATACAAAAATATAGTGTTGCGAGTTGAAGGCTTACATGAAATGGGGGTTTTGGAATGCCTTTTGTGTTGTGAGTTGAAAGCACACAAAACGAGTTGAGATTATAGATCCGGGAAAAAAAGCACACAAAAATTGAACGAGTTGAAAGCACACAAAACGAACTAAAAAAAGCACACAAAAATCGCAAAACATAAATATAGACTATCCAGAAAAAAACGAATGAAATAAATTCATTGAAGGCTTACTTGAGTGTTGCGAGTTGAGATGATAGATCCGAGGAGAGTAAAGATGATAAACGTTGTAGGAAAAACGAGTTTAACAGCGAGATCGATGAGCCGATTAGGGTTTATCGCGCGAGAGAGACGAGCCGCCGGACTGTCGAACGAAAATTCGTAAATGACAATCCTCAGGGATTGTTAAATTTTTAAATGTTTTTATAACGTCGTTTATTTAATAACTGACGTTATAAACTATTTTTTACATTTATAATGTCAGTTATTATAATAACCGACGTTATAAATGTATCAGATATGGATTTTTTTACGTCGGTTATAGAATAACCGATGTAAAAAAGACCTAAAAAATCACAGTTTTTTACGTCGGTTATTTTATAACCGACGTAAAAAATGCGTAGGTATCTAGTTTTTTACGTCGGTTATAAAATAACCGATGTAAAAAACCACTGTGCATGGGGTTTTTTACGTCTGTTATTTTATAACCGACATAAAAAACGCGTAGATATCTCGTTTTTTACGTCCGTTATTAAATAACCGACATAAAAAACCTGTAGATATCTCATTTTTTACGTTGGTTATCAAATAAACGATGTAAAAACCCCCGCTCTTTGGTTTTTTTACGTCGGTTATAACATAACCGACGTAAAAACCGAACACAAGCGATTTGTAACGTCAGTTATTAAAATAACCGACGTTAAAAATCTACTCACCACATTTGTTACATAGGTTATAAAATAACCGACGTAAAAAACCACATTTCACAGATTATCACATCGTTTATATATAACCGACGTAAAAAATGGTGACATAAATAACGTTTTCTGCACTAGTGACTTGAAATGTCACATAACAAGCACATGAATACCATCATATATCCCCCATATATCATAAGATATCTTGTTGGTCACATTCCAAACATTTGAATACCTTAATCTTGTATTCTTTTGAAACATGAATTACCATAGAATCTTAGTGAAAACATGAATTCTATTAAAAGTTAACTCTTTCCACATACCAAAATCCCAAAAATTCTATATACTCAAACCATGATATCACTTAGTCCTTATATCAATCATGAGCTCATGAATAATATCAAACATATTATTTTCTCCTTATCCATTCATTATGTTCATATCATCTACTTTCCAAAAATATTTGAATAAACTTTAATGGTTACTGGTACCATTCAACATATACTTTCAAATACTTTAGAAAAAACAATAGTGTAACAATCCTTAGATGTTTCTTTATTCCATAGTACCATTAAATTACCTATACAACATAACTCTTGATAAACATAAATCATTCCACTACCTTCTTAAACCATTGACCAAGATTTGACAATTATTTCATCTCATATATCAGTTGTAGTCTCTTTATCATCATCAACATAAATACTACCCATACGACCATGCTGATTCTCTTCACGAGACTTTCCCTTAGGGAATTTGTTTGCATAATTCCCATACATTCCACATTGAAAACATTTAATCATTTTTGATGTCATAGCAATACCATTATCCTTGTCCATGGTGTTAAATGAACCTTTTCCTTTGCACTTACTGGCTTTGTGTCCTTCTTTTACACACCTAAAGAATCTTCCAGTTCTTTTGAAACATTCTCCCTGATGCCTCTTCCCACATGATTTACATGAGGGAAATTGAACTTTCTTTCCTCTTTGATCATCATGAAACTCCATCTTTCTCTTATTATCTGAGTCGGGAAACTTACCAAAGTTGAGATTATTGATCATATTATGAGATTGCTGATTAGGCATTATAACGATATGTGGACTTCCAGATCCAATTTCATTTGGTTTCTCATGAAGAATATCATTCCATTGTCCATTATATACTCCATTATCGGGAATCTTTCTGTTTCCAGCAATTTTCTAAAACCCAAAAAGAATAGTGTGAGAGGCAAAAATCATAATCAAGGGGGAGTACATTTAATATCTAACATCTTATGTTTAATTATAATGTTGTTTCTGTAATTCTAGGACTATAACCTATACTTATACTTAACCTTAGGGATATCCCTAGACATACCTTAGAAATATCTCTTGGGATATCACTAAAGTTTTCAAATCCAAGTTTCGAAAGATTAACTAAACCTTTCCTCTGATACCAACTGTAGAGACCCAATATTGACAAACATAGACATTACATTAATTTTTCGAAATACTTAATACATAACAAAAAAAGACACCAAAGGACCGTAATAGTTTAGTGTCTTTGGAAACTCGAAACATAATCTTCTAAACTTGGTGAAAGATATCCAACATCTACCATAAAGATCTTCCTTTTTTTTCTTACCTAAAAACTTTCTTTATATCCTGGGGAAAATAAAACATATAAAGGGTGATCACAAATTATCATTAAGGGTAATCATGGAGAAAATAAAACAAATCATATACATTTGAACTAAAAAAACATGAACATAATGTTTAAACATCAAAATTTTGAGCAATGACATAAAACATGGCAATACGTAAGGTGTAGATCATAAAGAAACATTAATCATGGTAAAATAACATGGGAATAAAATATGTAATTGTGGAAACCATTAAGCACATGATATGATTTCCATAGTAGCCAAGGCATTTCTGCCAAGACCATCTTAGTGGACAAAGTCCCTTTCTGAATCGAGTTCACTCATTGTTCTAGTCCTGTAACACTAAACCGGATTAACTTACCATTCCATCCATTTCTATCTCATGAGATATAAATCTTTACCCAATTCATTGGAGGGAGATATAGGTCCCACCCATCTCATAATGAAATAATTCTTACTTGTGCCACAATATAAACATAAATCATTCATCATAACCCAAAGAACAAAAATGGATTTCCTAAACATCATCCCATCATAACATAATACATATAAAACAAATGGATATCATTTCCTCATAAGAAAAGTGAAACCATGTAAATAATATATACCTTATACTTGAAACATAAACATACTTAATAACTTCATCATAGATGGAAAATAGTTTTGATAAAACAGTTGAAATGAATTCTTGAGGAAAATATCCTTTCTTTTTCAAAATCATTTTCCTTTCTAAAAATGAAATGAAATTTTAAAAGAAAGGTATTTTGTTGAAATTAGTCACGAAATATTGTATAGTAATCTTCATTAAAATAAGGCGTTATAAAACCGTAAAAATCTGTTCTTGCCGTATAAGTTAAAAAAAATTCTTCTCGTACTTTTGCCGGAAAAGTCAAAAAGTACCTCGTGTGGTAAACAAAAGAAAGATTCCTTACATACCATGTAGTAAAAGTAAAAAATGGGTAAAAATTACTTTAAACATACATGAAACCATTTTTAGAAAACAGTGACATGGATGATAAATATAACCCCAGTAAATACTTACGAATAAACAATCTCGGATAAAAACGAGATTGGGAAAGTTATCCCTTACCTTAGGTCCGATATGCTTCATACGTATCCGAACCTCATGTATAATGATTTAAATAATGTCATTGACTTATTAAATAATCATATTCATTATTATTATATCATATATGGTTCACTTAGGACTTTATATTACCCGTACTTTTGTAAATTCCATGTTAAAGCAGCGCTTTGGGTAAAAATCGTTTCATTTATCGTACGTGTTTTGACTTTTTGTTCTTGATATTATTACTTATATCCTGATTTACTTAGTTAAATAATGTAAATCATGATTTATATATCATATATATTCAGTATATATATATATATAATATAGATGAATGAAATGAAATACACCGTTCATAGAGATGGTAGACCGTACATATGCATGAAAGATGTTTTCCATTCCTTATTGAATTGAATGGAATTAAGTAGATGATATACATATATATATATATATATATACATAAATCAAGTAGCATTATTATGTTATATATTTCATGATTACTTATTATATATACTTTATAATCATTCTTGAATTGTTAACATGGAAAATGAATCTCATCACGTCATGGAGACGGTAATCCGTACGTACGCACGAGCGATGATATCGTTCCCATATTTGTTGAATGGAATTGAAGTGGATGATATAATATATTAGAATCTGTATGATGTTATAATAATCATATATAGTTATTACTTACACCATTATACCCATCCAAGTAAGGTGGTGGTGGGAAAACTGATTACACCACGGCGTGGAGACGGTATTCCGTACGTACGCACGTGCAATGATTTCATTTTCCGTAGGATGTATAGAAGGTTAAATGAGGTTGTTTCATATTTATAATAACATATCAGTATATTAGTGATACTTATGTTATTAATTTATAATTAAACAACTAAAGAAGAAGAAGTAGAAGAATAAAGAAACTTGAAAGAATCGGTAGAAGAGATTACCTCTTCTTCGACGCACCTCTTTTAAACTTTTTCAAAGGGCACTAGATTTGGTATTTTGAGAAGACCAGAACCTCTATGATATAACTAGAGAGTTTGATAAGGGTACTTATCAGGGTTTGGCCAAGATTCAAGGCTCAAAAGGGTGTGAAGAGAAGAGGGAAGGGGCGCCCTTTTTATAAGGGAGGAGAGGGGTACCTTTGGAAAAACTTAAAATATTATTTTATAATAAAGTCATATTCGGTTTATAATAGCTCAATATTGATTTATTTCGAAGATAAAGTGGGGATGGGTCGAAATCATCTCAAGCAATAGGTTTTAGACAAGTTTAGGTCACTATTTTAACCTTATCTTTTAGATTTAACTCTAAGTTAAATAATTTAACTTTTACCGTGTCTTGTTGTTTTGCTACACTATATGGTTAATAAACTTACTATAACAAGTGAAATGAACCCCAAGTGGTTCCTTATTAATATATATAACCTTATCTAAGTTATTTGGCTTAAACTTAGTTTTTTAGGAATATAATAACAATTAATAATATAATATTTTTTTAAAACTATTTTCTGTCAATTTTGACACTATTTGGTAATTGATTTTTTGAAAATCATAACAACATTATTAGCTCGAAAGAAGTTAATTTAATAAATAATAAAATTTCATATTAACCTAGAAAATTAGTTGAATTCATAAAAAGTCTCAAATTACATTTATTTGGGTATTTATAACATCAATTATGTTAATATTTCATTAATAATGTAATTACTACATCATCATTGTGTCATAAATAAATTAAATTATTTGATGTCTAAAAATTATAAATAAAATTCCACTATGTACGAAATCTTTTTATATTTCTAATGAATATTTATAGTCGAATTTATCTTATTTATAACCCAATATTAAAAATGATTTAGTTATTAAATTTTGATTTTAACTATTTTAACCCTTCTTTAAATAAATTAATAATAAATGTCCTAATCTAATCCAAGTGGACCTAAATGGTCATATTTTATTCCTAAGGTTGTTTTTGGTCGAATTAAACTTATCCAATAGAATTAGTACATGTGTTAGGGTAATAATAATATCATTTTTACCCTTAATTACCCTATTTACTTTTAACTGTGGTAAATAAAAGTAAAAAGTTACTATTCACCAAAAATTATTTTTATCTTATTAAACCACATTTTACTCCTTGATATTAACCATGTCTCTTGGATTTTTAAAATTCCACTCACAGAAGTGGTAAAATTAAGTTTATGTAAATTTTTAAATTCTCTTAGGAGGTGGGTAAAAGACGGTGAAAAGTTCAATAAAATTTTTATATATCTAAACTTATTATAAAATGATAAAATGAATTACATTGAATATATATAAGTATTATGTATCAATTTTGACCTAAAATAAATTTAAATAAAATAAATAATTATTTAAATAAAAAGTCGGTTTTTAAATAGTAACCAAGTGTTTTCACTATTCATCAAAAATTGAAAGTTTTCAGAAAAATACCAAAAATTCACACAAGGATAATTTAGATATTCCAAATCCAAAAATGAATTCCATTTTGAAAGATAAAATTTATAAAATTTCAAAAAGTGGGTATTACTATTCATAACGGCTGGTTCATAATAATATTATAATAATATCTCGTTTAGTGAAACTTGGTATTGCGTATTATACACGCTATCGAAGAAGGTATTGATTGTGTGTAATGAAAGACAAGTTAGGGATGCATGTAGTGAAATCTCCATTTGGTGTTTCCTATAACATAATCAAAACTTATTTTATTTATACATTAAACAAAATCTATACTTAATATTGCGTAGAATAATTTCCACAAAAAAACATGAATTTGTGTGTAACACGAGAAAAGAATAGTGTTGCGTATACTACAAGATAATACGGTGTTGCATATAGTACAAGCTAATCTTGGTGCATTGTATAATAAAAGACATCAAAGAAATTAAAAATAATATATCTCATAAAATCTCAGGGTGTTACAGGGAATGTTCAACTTGACTTGTGAGAAGATTTCCCTCAATGTTTCACTCAATTTAGGCTTGGTTTTCCCCCTCATGCGTTGAGTAAATGGTGTAGGTTGTGGGGTTGTTTGTTGAAGAGTTGTTTCTTTCACATTGTTATCAGTTTCCTCAGTTTTATCTTGTGGTTCATTTGAATTTTCATTAGAGTTTGAATCTTCACATGGTTTCTGACTTATTTGTTCAGGTTTTTCAATTGATTTCCCACTTCTTAAAACAGTCACAGCCTTTAGTTTTTCATGAGTTGTTTGAGTAAAACATGACTCTCCCATTGAATTTTAGGATGGTATCGACTGAGTAGGCATGTGTGCCTTTCCAGTTTTGATGGTTTGAAGTTCTTATTTAAGGGAAGAGACTTCTGAGTTGATCCTCTCCATTTGTTTGCACAGTTGTTCTAGTAGGCTTTATGGAATAGTTTGAGTTGGTTATTGAGAAGATTGCTTTATCCCAGGGGGATATTTTGGAGGTGGGATGGTTTGTTGAAAATGGACCGATGGCTGTTGGTATTGGATATGTTGGGTTTGGTAGTTCTGATGGGGGTAAGGATTTTTTCCCTGTGGTTGGCTCGGTTGTTAGTTATCTTTCCAGTGAAAGCCTGGGTGGTCATTATACCTTGGGTTGAAGTTGTTTTAGTATTGAGTCTTTTTAAAGTTCAAAGCATTTACTTTCATTGGGGGTCCTCTGAAATGAACATCCTTTATGGTGGTTGGCCAGTTGTCGGTCTTATGGTTATTTTGTCACAAATTGTGCAAACATGGTCTACAGTTTGGATTTCATGGACTTTCCTAAGGTCTATCTCTTAAACATTCCTAGAGAGTGCTGCGAGTTTAGCCATAAGGATTTACTCTTCTCTAAGTGTATGAATTCCATTAGTTCTAAGTGGATTTTCAAAATAATGTGAAGTTCTCCATGTTTGGTTTTGTTCAGCAAGGATTTCTAGATACTCATAAGCATCATTTGGGGATTTATTTTTATAGGTTCCATTACACATCATGTCAATGAATTGTTTGTTTCCCAGAACCAACCCTTCATAGAAAAATATCACTTGTTCAGGAATAGAAAAACCATGGTGTTGAACAATGTTTAGAGTGTCTTTAAACCTCTCCCATGTTTCATATAATGACTCTCCCTCTTTTTCAAAAAAGTTTTGGATTCTCTTTTTAAGTGCAATTGTTTTGTGTGTGGGGGGGGAGTATTTTTTGTAGAATTATCTTTGTAGTTGGTCCCAAGAGTTGATAGATGACGGTATAAAATTTTTTAGCCAATTTTTAGCTCGATCCTTTAAAGAAAAAGTAAATAGCCTCATCTTAGATGATTCTAGTTGATGTGAGGGGAACATGGTTTCTGCAATGTCATTGAACTCCTTAATGTGAAGGTGGGGCATCTCGGACTCCATTCCATGGAATGTGGGAAGGTGTTTTAGGACATGGGTTTTAAAGATGTAGTTGGAATATTTTTGGTAATTGTGTCTAATGAATGAGGGTGCATTGGTCCAAGAAGGTTTGAGGTAGTCATTAATGGTTTGATCAACTGCATTCCCCAAGTTTGGGGCTGCCTCATTTGGGTTTCCATTTTGGTTCCCACCCGGGTTTATGAGTTGGTTTCTTTAAAGAAGTTCCATTGAAATAAGCTCAATTTTTGACTCGGGGGTATTAGAAAGATTAGGATCTAATGGAAAGAGTTCCCTTGGTGTACTTGACCCCCTAACCCCAGGACTATCCACCCTAACTAGACGGTTTGATTGATCGTGGGTGTAGGCGGACATGCGCCAAAAGAAAAGAGACGAGAAAGGGACACGATAAGTGAATTTGGATGAGAAAGAATAAATGGGGGAGAATAAAATGGGTGTTTATATGACTTACTTGGGTCCCAAAAAATGGCTCCAAAATTTGGTTCATGCTCAAATTTACCCAAGAGATGAAGGCAGAATGATCCTTGAAGTTTAGCTTAGGTTGTCGAATCCTCAGAGACCTAAAAAGAAACCTATAGAAACGTAAATTATATGGACTATTTTTGGAAATGAAGTGGCCAAATTGGGTTGATTTTATATGGGTTTAAGTGAACTCTAATACAATGAAGTTAATTGAATTTTAAAGTATGATTTGATCCTAGGTTGTCACTTGGGGTAGATTGGACGCAATCCCTTTTCAACTATTTCAATTTCTTATATTTGAGATGAGTTCATTTAATAAGATCAAAAAAATAATCACTCACAAGTTTAATGCCTAAAAACCCTAATACTAATCCCCTATACACTTGAACGATCAAAGATTTGAGCACTCCAAGGTAAAGGTTCATATAGCACTTGAAGTGTGTGACCTTAAAATTCAATAAGGATGAAGAAGTTTAAAAATCATCAAATAAAAATATCATTTTAAAGAAGTTATTAGTGATTAAGTTAGTGATAAATAACATCCAATAAAGCCCCTTTCTAATCCCTTGGATCAACCCATATGTGGGTTATCCCTATATTGATGCTATGGTTTCAATGGAAGCGGGAAGTAGACTCATAAGGGAGGAATTGGAGAAGTAAAAAAAACAATGAAATAACAAACACTCCACCATTGTGTGATAATCTCACAAGGTTTGGTATGAACAAGTTCAAACCTTGAGGCAACGATATCAAAGTGATAATAAGAATAATAGAAAAATATAATGTGGTACCATTTGGAGTGGGAAATAGAATAAGAAAATGGATCCCCTGAGGTATCCTAACCTCCTGTATAATGTGGTACCATTTGGAGTTGTGGATTCCGAGATATGATTATATTAGTGAGTTTTTAGTCTGGGCCACAGAATCTGGCCCAGAATTTTATCTCTAACTTGGGCCATCGAAATAACCACAATGGAGGCATAATTAGCTCTAGCTCACGAAGAATTATTTGTTCCTATATATGTCTTCTATCATACCATGGAATTTGTGCCTCATTGGGTTTGTAATGTGGGTCCCAAATTCTCATCAGTGGGATTGTGTCCAATCTGCCTTCTCTAGAATTGCTTCCATTCATCTCCAAATATCTCCATCATCCTTTATGAATCATACATTGATCCGTGAATGAAAAATGTTCATATATCAGTTTAGATACAGTTCCAAAAATATCAAATTAAAATATGTATAATTATAATCCTTAAAATCATATGAATCATCAGGCCTAAATTGGTGTACATTAGGCATGAAGTGTACAAATAATAAGAATGAATGTTCAAAATTAAAACCCACTAACTCGGGCCCATAAGATAAACAATTAACATTTAATACCATTAAAATGTAATTAAAATATGTATTTTTATTGGCTAATAAACTCCACACTACCACTTTTATACACAATTATAGAATGTATAGTTTTAGATAATAGAAGTTTATAATATGACATCTTACCACATTATTTAAACAATGTGTGTGGGCATTCAAAATTTTGGTTCTTTTTATAGGGAGTTTTTTTAACTACTGCTCATGTATAGGAACTTTCAGCACAAACCTTGGATTACCTCACCCGTTCCCCGTTCCCCATTTCTTTTTTTCTTTTTTCCATTTTCTTTTCAGATGCCACTATATCCTTATTTGTCTTTAGACTAGTGCGTGAATCAGGAAACATTGACTCCTTCAAGGAGCCTCGATACTCAAGAACAATTCATTTTTGTTCCAAAGATCAAAATATATCTTTCTACATGAAACTATCTAAGTGTAGATGACTGCAACAATCTTGCAAGCCCCAAACCTCTCAACATGAAATATATTCCACTTGAAAATCCAAGAGGGAAGCCCTTACTACAAGTGCACACCATCATGGATTATGGATTTCCATTGATTAGTGGTTCTACACCCAACATTGTGAAACCTCTTGTACAGGAATATAAATTTGGAATTAAACCTAGAATCATTTATATGATATATAATATAGTCCAGTTAATTCGACTTTAGAGAGAAGATCCTCATGATCATATCTCTAATTTTATAGAAGTTTGCGATACCTTTCACAACTAGGGAGTTTCCTCTAGTGTAATTAGATTGTGTCTTCCCATTCTCCTTGAGCAATTGAGATAAGGGTTGGATAAAAAGACAAGCTCTTAAGTCAATCATGACTTGGGATGAACTAGAAAAGAAGTTCCTTGATAAGTATTTCCCACCTATACAATCTTGGATGCTCTGGAATGACATCTATAAATTTTACTAGAAAGATGGAGAGTCATCTTGGGAGGACTATGATCACTTCAAGGAGCTCACTAAAAAGTTCCCACATCATTGACTTTATGTGTGGCTTTATCTACAAACATTCATCCAAGGCCTCCAACTAGCTACTCACATAGTGGTATATGACATCACATATGGATGACTAATGCTCAGAACACCTGAATTAGGAAAAATAATTCTATATGATGTATCTCATAATGCAAATCTATGGCAGAGCAATCAAGGACCAGCTCAGTAGGGAATCCACCAAGAAGAAGAAAACGATCATCTAGAAGCACAAGTAGATTCCCTTACTAAAAATATATAATTCTTTCACCTAAATACTACACCACCTCCCCCTCCTATTACTATTATAGAGATTCAATCCTGTGAGATGTGTGAAGGCCCAAACCCATACCAAGACTGTAGGGAAGGAGTAGAAAAACCTCAAATACAAGATAGTAATTATGTTATTTATAATAAAAAAATCCAAAAATTCTAGAAACCACATCAGTATTATCAACAGAAGTTGTCTCAATAACCTCAAAAAAATAATTAAGGGTACTATTAATATATAAGTGTCAAGAAACACCAAGGAAACAAGGAAAAATTGGATACCAGCCTATGAATCCAGTTCCTTGACCACTGAAAAAAGCACCCTAATAACCATTTCCTCTTAGATCCCAACACCTATTTCAACTAGATCTACAAATACAACCACAACCATCCAAACATATTCAATCATATATGGAAAATATTCTCACTACCTTCATTCAAAAAGTGGATAATAGGATGACCACCCAAGATATAGAAATCAAAAATAAAAGGGAGGCCCTTCGAAACCTCAAACACCAAATGGTTCAAATCTAAGAGGCCTTATTAGATAGATTACTAGGTATTCTTCCTGGTAATTGTAACACCTCGAGATCTTGTGAAATATTTTTTTTTCAAATTAATTTAATATTTTTTGATATTTTTCATTTCACTCAACACTGGAAATATTTTTTTATATATTAAAACACTAAGTTTGTCTTGAATTATAAAAAATACCAGATTAATCATACACCACATTCAAAATAAATGTTATATTTCTCTACATGCTACACTGAGGTAAGCTTGTGCTACATGAAACAATAACCTGGCTTACAATACACACATTACTAATTTTTACGGGAAAAAAATATATTATTAAAATATTATTATTCAATATAATAAGATATAACCTATAAATTGTGAATAGTATTAACTAACTTATGAAAATATATGGTTTAAACAAAAATATAAAAATAATTCATTGGTTACAAATTGTTTATAAATTAATATAAGAACCAATTGAATATAAAGAAAATATTTTTAAAGAAAACTATTTTTATACTCACAAAGATGTTTTACCCTAATAAATTAAATTAATTAAAATTAGAGAATTATATTAATGAATCATATATGTTATATTTTCAATCAAATATTTTTTATATTCATTCAATCAATTTTATAAGCATAGGATAATGACACACCCAATATTTCTCATAAAAATCAAATATTTTTATAAAGGCACTTTTACTACCTTTTAATGGAGAACCTATATTAAATATAATTTTTTGAACTTTTATAAATGTTATATTTAAAGATAAACTTTATATTTAAAATATAAACATAAATATTATCTTAGGGTGATTTTTTGGTATTTTTCTGTGAAGGATCATTTTTTATTGAATAATGAAAAATACTGAATTTAAATTCAAAAATGCTTTATTGTATAATTTATTTACAGTGTTAAATTATATTTAAATTAGGGTTTAAAGTAAAATTATATCGATTATTTATAAATTAATCAAATTTAGGTATTTGGAATCAATTTCACATTGAAATTCAATATAAAAACATAACAATCTTTTGAACGTTTTTACTTTAAAAACCTTTATTTTCATCCAGTATACATGATTAAATTTAAATTAATTTAGGAAAATTATGTGATTAGAATTTTGAAAAATGGATTAAATATTTGGAATCAGTATAATTTATAATTTATAATAATGTAAAATTATTTTTTGACTAAAAATATTAGTGAAAATAATTAAAATTAATTACAAAGATTAAGATAAAATTAAGCTTAATAAATGAGTAAACCTTAAAATCAATGGCCCAAATGACCTAAAAACTTTCCAAGAATCCATTGGGTGTAAATTATTTGGCCATTAACATTAAATTATTGAGTTTTTGGTTTTGGATGACCATTTTTAGGTAAAAACATGGGTACGCCTAACTTGTTTTAAAAAATACAAATTGAGTCCTTTCCCTCCCATATAAAAGGCCACCACCCATCCCCCTTCCTCAAACCTATAAAACCATTTAAGCTCATAAAATATCTTTACAATAGAATTTAAAACATCCATAAATTCCTCATTTAATCCTCTCTTTAGGACAAAAGCAATCCAAGGAATCCCTTTGTTGAAAACCAAAAGGAGTTACCCAAAGAAGTGGTTACATCCTCCATCAAGGCCCTTTATATTAATTTAATTATCCACCCCTACACTATCCTTATTCCATGATTATAAAAAAACACATGTATCCTAAATATATTGAGATTTTTTTCTAAGGGTACGATCTAAACTTACACACACCACCATCTAATGGGTAACGAACATGATGATTATGTGTATGGCGAACTATCGCCTCACAAAATGATGATTGTTCATTTTTTCCATTAACACCTTTAATGGTTGGTAATTATAATGGAAGCAATATTTATATTTGATATATATGATACTTATTATTTATTTAATATTATATAATTTTTTTATAGTAAAATATCTTTATAATTTAAATTTTGTGTAAATATGATATTTCGTTTGAGGAAGTGTGGACTACCGCTCCTCAAAGCGATGTGATTCGTTCACAAAATATGGTTTGATATCATAAGGGGACTACCAACCCCTTATGATATATGGTTTGATTATGAATTTATATTATATATTTATAATGAACTTATATTTGTTATATTGTAAGTTTTATCAAGTACAACAGGAGTCAGGACACAAGGTAATGGAATTTCATCTCACATTTTATTTCTGTGAGATCCATGATTTCTTCACCACACATTCCTTTTGTGTGGTGTGTATACTGCCTATGGATGTATTATATTTTTTTTTAAATTTATGGGTATTTATATATCCATTTTATAATCTTTCCTTCATGGGATTTATGTTTCAAAAGTTACAAAATTGGTAAAGTAATTTTGTCTCAATTTTTCTTCTTTTAGACACATGCCATGTTATGAACGTATACTTTTATATGAGGTGTATATACTAACATTGACTTGTTAAATCATGAATATATTTATTTTCATGATATTTTAAGATTAATTTTATTTCATTTTCTTAAATGGTAAGTATGGTTCAAAGTTTACAAGCGGTAAGAGTGCATTGAAATAATCTCATTGCTTTTCGAGATTGTGTATGTTTATGCTTACTTTGATGGAATATTATGATCCATATCTCAAGAAAACTCATGAATTTTATTATCCTATATTTATTAATGATATATTCATGTATTGGTACCATTTTACCACTCTTTGGTACATAATATGATTATGAATGTGTTTTAAAGAATGTACAAATTTTCCTCTCTCTTCGGTTAGAAATATGTGTTCTTTCAAAACCATGTTTTCTAAAATGGTTTTGAAAAAGTTTTCAAGAATTATTTATAATTTATAATTTTTAAATAAATTATATTCAAAAAAATTTCAAGATTTATTTATAAATTTTCAAAGCTTTTTCAATGAAAAATGTTTTCAAAATATTTTCAAGATACTTCTATAAGTTTTCTAGGTAAATGGTTTTCAAAATGTTTTCAAGATTTATTTATAAGTTTTAAAGTTTATTTTAAATAAAATGTTTTTCAAATGGTTTTATGTTTTAGAAATAATTTTACAAATAATAAAGGTTATTTTCCTCAAGATTTTTAAAAAAAAAATATATTTCAATGTTATTTTTCATATAAGATGACATCTATTGGTGTTACTCATGCCTTTATGGGTAAATGATACAAAGTTTCTATTCACATTATTTCACTGAATGGTTTATGTTTTAATGGAATATTATTTATGAAACCTATTTATATTTAAGGTTTACGTATTTATGAAACCCATTTCTCTTTCACGGGTTATATTATTTTTAAACCTACTTCTTTTCATGGGTTATGATTTGATGAAATGATTATGAACCTGCCTTTTTCTACAAGTTAAGATATGATTACATGTTTATGAAACCCATTTAATTTAATGGGTTTTTATATAATTTTTTATTATTTTTTGGAACATGTATGTATGGTTTCTTTATGATATTGTTGGGACCTATATATTCCTCCAATGCATTGGGTAATAATACAAGTTTTATAAGATCAAGAGGGTACACGATAGGGAATCCCATGTCAGAAACAAGAGGAAATATTAAGCCCTAAATAAGAGGGAAAATGAGAGGGAATACCAAGACTAAAAAAGAGGGAATATTATGCTCAAAAAAGTGGGTAAACAGGAGGGAATACTAATCCCAAAAGATGAGTGTAAATGGGAGGGCATCCCAAGCCCAAAATAAGAGGGTACACAGGAGGGAATCACAAGCCCAAAACAATAGGGTATATGAGAGGGAATCCCAAGCCCAAAGTAGGTAAATAGGTTATTATCCCAATATTAACTTGTTATTAAGGTCTTGGTAGGTATCCTTTACATGTGATTTTATATTTTTATGTGTATTCCATGAGTTCCATGTCTCATTCTTTCATAGATCATTCTCTTGTCTCCCTTATGATTCATAACTTGTGAAATAATAATATTTATGCCATGATTCATGTTTATGATCTTTTATATATAGATCATGATCATTTAATTTTGTTATCACATTCTCTTAACCTTATACTCTTGTTTATTCTTACATATGTCCCTTGTTTACCCTTACTAAGAATCTGATCTCACCCCTTTTTTTGTTTCCTTCCCTTGGTTATATAGATATATTTTATGTATGATATGTCTAAGAAGGGTTATAGTCATGGAGAACATAGTGAGAGATAATGTATGTCACTCATGTACCAGTGTTTATATTTCTATGTTTCCAAATACACTAAACTAATATGGTCTTTGGGTGTCTATTTGTATAATGTTTTAAGTATTATGCAAAAGTTATGTAATGTCTATGTATGTTAAGAATATGTATTTATAGTTGGAATCAAAGTGAATGTTTATTCAAACTTTGGAAACTAAGATGATAAAAATTTAGTGATATACCTAGGTATATTTCTAAGGATATTTCTAGGGATGTCTCTAAGGATAAGTATAAGGATGAGTTAACATTTAGGAAGATGTCTTGGAATTTTGGTAAAGGATAGAGTAAGTGGTTTCCTAGAAATACATACCTATCCAGATACTACAAGTGGATGTGGATCTGGGATAGATGTACCTAGGGGTAAAAACAATGATAAAGTGTGTCGAGAATAACTCAGCCAAACCTGATACACAACAATGGGCCTTACGACGCATATGGTTTGACAATACTGGGGGATATGATTCAGGAATTCACAAACTCTCCATGAAACTTCTTGAAGGATTTAAAAATAAGTTTCCTATGATTAACATAGTATAAACCTAGGGTGTCAAAGTTTAAGGGTGGTGTCATGATTTAGACATCCTATAAGTAATTTTTCATGATTATGTGGTTTTCTTCTATGATATGTGTTTCTAACCCTATGATTTCTGGTTTTAGTCATTGTAGAGAGCTAGAAGGAATATGGTTAACATTGAATGTTTCATATATGGAAATTTTAGGCATTATGAAAATCTATTTCCCAAGTGGAAATCTCCTAAAAATAATTAGGAAGGTGATATGAGTAATTGTTATACTTTTGAAGATAAAGAGACTTCAAATGACATGTGAAAGGTATGCGATGTTCTTCTAATATTGTTTACAATAAACATAAGAATCATGATTATATTGAGGTTGAGTAACCTTAATATATGATTAATATTTCTTATTCTATGAATGAGGTATTTAGGAATATGTTGATGAGTCTTTGGTAATGTTTTAAGAATAAATTTGGGTGAGTGAAGTAATTATGTTTTTGAATTCAAATATTATGTTATATAAATCATGAAATATATAAGTATTTTCAATATAAGTTTTCATTAAGGATTGAAAATTATATGTTTAATGGATATGAAGACTTAAAAAAGTGTTTTTTGATTAAGGGAAGGTAACTGTTGGGAAAAAACACCTCAAGGTATCATTGCATCATTTTTGGGTTGGTTGTGTTTGTCGAGAAAGTAGGTTTTCATGCAAAATTGTCAAGTTTCAGAGATATTGTTGAAAAACCATGTTGAAAAATAACCATGAAAAATGAAAGGAATATCTGGAGGCAGAACAAAAAGAACAGATACAAGGTGACACCATTTTCTAGTGTTTCCATATTTTTGGGGTCCAAAATTTAGAGTTTGGTGAGCATTGAAAAATATGGATTTCCTTGAAGAACTAATAAAAATATGGAAAATGAATGAATTTCATGAAGATGGGATTCAGGAAGTGGATTTCTCATAGAAATGAAGAAAGTTGATGGTGATCTCTATGATTACGATAATCTTTTAGAATGGAAGAGGTGAAGAGAATTACGAGGGAGCATTTCGGTGGTGCAATGGTTATGATAGAAGGCTTTGCGATTATGAGAATTGGATCATTATAGTGGCACAAAGTGTTTGATGGAGATAATTGAAACAACATAAAATTTTAGTGGTGCATTACGAATGGAAGGAGCAACACAGAGACATTTTTGACTTATTTGGAAATTGCTTTGGAAGAAGTGGAGCTCTGTGTTCGACCGTGCCAATAAATAAGAGTCCACCATCTTCATTCTTCACAAGCATAAGAGAGAATATCCAGAATCACTTAGATTTCATGAAGAAAGGGGTTCTCTAAAAAGAAAGTTTTTAAATAGAGGATTGATCTTTGTAAAAATACTATTCTAGTATTTACCAAAGTCAATGTTTCTATGTATTGAAGGCTTCGTGAAGATGGGGTGTTCCATGTTGGATCTGTGAGCTTCGTGAAGGAAGTTGTTCTGTGAAGGCAGTGTACTTCATAACAAAAGTGGGTTCTACAAATCCAGCTTTACTCTGTGAAGGAATGAGCTCTTTGAATCACTATTCTATATGAAGGTGTGTGCTTTGTGAATAGGTTGTAACTTCATGAAGTCTTGTTTGAGCTTGGAAAAATTAGGAGTTTTACAAAGAAGTGAGATTTAAAAAAGTAAGTTCAAAAGGTATTTCCTAATGTTCAGTGGAAAAGGGGTATTCATTAGTGGATGAAAGTGGGACTTCAATAGATCATCTACATATAGTGGATTATTCATTAATTAGTGATAATGAAAGTACTTACAAGTCTATAAACTGTGAGTGGATCTTTTGAAGAAGAAGTGATCACTTCAGATGAGAGATAAGTGAGCCTTCAAATTTTGATTGGTTGTAAACTGGGAGGGATAGTGAGTCCCCTTATAACTTATAAACATTAGTGTGCTTATAGTGGATTTGGTACATAGACACATTTTCAGTGTATACTCCTTGGACTTAACCTAGTGAGGGTGTGCCAAGTAAAATTGTTGTGTCATGTGCATGCTTTAAGATTTGTTCATACTCTCTAATAAGAAGTATAGAGAATATATTTTGGTCTAATAATGAAACAAGATCAAAAGGGGATGTTTTTTTAATATGTCATACCCTAATTGACCCCCATCTCAGGGTTTTTAACTTAGTGGAACTAACAATAACCCTTAATGTGTTCAAGTTATATAGAAAGTGTTTATCTTGGATAAAGAGATGACTATTTTGGATAAAGTAAATTATATAATATCAACGACCTTAGAACCAATTAAGTATTTGTTAAAAATGTAGTCTATGTAATCATGGATGAAGATTTCAACTTCTTGGATTTATGGTATATACCTAGTAATATTTGGAATAAGGAAGGATGAATGTTTTCTAAAAGGATTTTTGGTAATTTAGGTTATTACCATGTTTCAAGAGAAAATATGATGAGGGTATTCACATGTTTGGAATGTGAAAACCAATATGTACTTTTCTAATATATGGGGAATCAATGATAAACTGATTCCATGACCTTTTTTTATAAAGTTTTGGATTTTCATATTTTATAAGGGTTATAATGTTAACCATTCATGAAAAGTTTAAGTTAAACTTTGGGGTAATTATATATGTATTGATATTGTATTGAAAACCTTGGTTGAAGGGCTATTTTTTAATTAACCTTATTTCAAGGATGCCCATCATTTTTATTTTTAAAATTATATTAGTGTGGTTATAGAAAATGACATCATGTATGTAAGGTGATAACAAATCAAGTCCAGAAAGGCTATATATCTTGAACTCATGATCGAAGGATGATAAGGGTTTCATGCCTACCACTGGCCTACACAATGTCCTAGTTAATGTGTAATTATTTCTGATGAATAAATATCAATGATGAACCAACAATGTTACTTTTTATGTTTATAGATTAATGTATATTAATTTTTAATAATAGTTAGAGAAAAATAGTTAGCCTTTTAATTATTTTATGGGCCTTAAGATTCGTTAAAAGTTTTTTTTCCTAATATATATTACAAATGTATATAAGAACCAATTGAACATTGATGAAATGTTTTTATAGGAAATGATTTTTATACTCACAAAGTTGTTTTACCCTAAAAATTTAAATTAGTTAAAATTAGAGAATTATATTAATGAAATATATATGTTATATTTTCAATAAAATATTTTTTATATTCATCCAATATATTTGATAAGCATAATATAAGGACAAACCTAACATTTCACATAAAAATCAAATATTTTTATGAAGGCACTTTTACCGGCTTTTAATAGAGTTCATATTTTAAATCCAATTTTTGGAACTTTTATAAATATTATATTTCAAAATAAAATTAATATTTTAAATAATAACATAAAAATAAACATAGGGTTAATTTTTGGTATTTTTCTGTAAAGTTTAATTTTTTAATGAATAGTGAATTGTTTTGAATTTTAATTCAAATCATATTTTTCATCTAATTTATTTGTAGTGTTAAATTATATTTTAACTAGGTTTTAAAGTAAAATTATATAAATTATTTATCAATTAATTTAATTTAGGTCTTTGGAATCAATTTCACATTAAAATTGAATATAAAAACACATCAAACTTTTGGACATTTTTACTTTAAAAATCCGCATTTTCATCCCATCTGCTGGATTAAATTTAAATTAATTTCTGAAACTTATGTGAATTTAATTTGAAAAAATGGATTCCATATTTGGAATAATAATAATTTATAATTTCTAAGAAGTTCAGCTTAGTTTTTCACTAAAAAAATTAGTGAAAGTAGTAAAAATTAATTACAACAATTTAGGAAAAATTAAGCTTAACAAAGGACTAAACCTTAAACAAAAGGGCCCAAATGACCTATCCACTAGTGAGAAAACAATTATATTGAAATATTTTGGACATTAAACTTCCATTATTGAGTTTTTTTTGGTTTTGGATTACTTTTTTAGATAAAAACATGGGTACACCTAACCTGTTTTCAAAAATACAATGTGAGTCCTTTCTTTCCCCTATAAAAGGACACCACCTATACCCATTATTCACACATATAAAACCAATTAGGTTTGTAAAATATCTTCTCATTAAAATTTTCAAAATACCCAAATTCCTCATTTAAACCCCCTTTGGCAGAAAATAATCCAAGGAATCCCTTTGGTGAAAACCAAAAGGAGTTACCCAAAGAAGAGGAAACATCCTCCCTCAAACTCCTTTATCTTCCTTCCAAGTTAAATTTTTATAAAAGCCATTTTAGGAAAATGGGAAACCAGAGTACACAAAGTGTTACCACTACGTGCTGAAAGAGCTCACAAACTGATTAAACACGAGACTGATATTACTTGGCCCAGCTATTCTATAAAGCTCCCAATGCAAAGAACTAACCTGAATACCTGGATCATCGTTGATGAGCTTTTCAAGATGGGAGATCATCCTTTCCATTGTTTGAATAAATTCTTCTGAGTTGATTTTCTTCTGGTTAAAGCCTCGGGCCAGAATTCTATCTTGCTTGTCAATCCAGAATTCTTGCTCCTTTGTAGCATCAACTTGCAGCCTCTGTTCATAAATCCTCTTGAGTTCCTCTTCTGATACATTGGGTCGTAAGTCTTGCTCAAGCATTTATTCCTTGGAGTGCAGGATTAGATGCAGACACTCCCCATCTTCTCCCATCTTCCCTTTGTTCCTTCCTTTCTTGGCCGATCGAGTTTCCATGGGTTTTGGAAGATGAGAGTAATCCTTGCGTCCCTTCTCCCTTTTCCCCTGAACCACAATACATTTCCCTATGTCTTTAATACTTTTCTTCCCCTTCTTCCTGCGAGGGATATGAGGGCCTTTCCCTTGACATCGGTCCATACTATCCACTGAAGGTAGACTATTACTTTCCTCCCATGATGAGTCATCCTCCTCATTCTATGGAGATTCTTGGTCTTCTAATCCATCAAATCGATTCCCAAGCTTTAGCTGTGGGTCAACTGCAAGGGAAATCTGCTTAGTTTGAGATTTCCTTATGCCTGCTTTATTCTCCCAGCCTATTCTCCTCTCCCCTAACCCAGACTTCGGAAAAAGGGTGTTAGGGTCAAGTTCCCTCAAAATGTTCTCATCATCATACCTACTTGGGTCCTCATGAGATGTTTCAGCTAACAAAAAAGGCCCCTCCTGCACTGGTTCAGATTCAAGGAGTTGCACATACCCTTGGCCCATAAACTGCTGCTGAATTTTTTTTAACTCCCAGCCTCTTTTTTGAGATCCAACAGAACTTTTAGCCTCACTACCAACTAAACTCTTCTCACCAGCCTTGGGATCCACTAAAGGCACTGCTAAGGGGACCTTTTCAGCGCTACAGATGCCCAGGTCCTGCTTCAACCGGGCAAAGACATCCTCAACCCGTGGTCCTGCCTCCTCTGTCCTCCCCTTCTGCACTGGTTCAGAGGGGTTTCCCTGAGATGGAGCCTCCCCATTGTTGTCAACCACTGCTGGAGAAACCTGGTTACTCCCAGGAATATGCATTAAAGGAACATCCCTGTGCACTGCTTCATTCAAACCTCCACTATCCCGCAGCGAAAGGACACATGATGCATCCGTATGAACTGCTGTAAGCCTATACCGAATCGCACGACGACACTCAGAGGAGAAGTGGCCGAATTTGAAGCAACCCGAGCAGAAAGCAGGCCATGCCTCAAACACCACTCTCTGCTTCCATCTGAACTCCTCCTTAACCGATATCCAAATTGGTTAAGTAATTTTGTCTCAATTTTCCTTTTTTGAGACACATGCCATGTTATGAACCTATAATTTTATATGAGGTGTATATAATAAATTTGACATGTTAAATCATGAATATATTTATTTTAATGATATTTTAAGCTTTAAGTAATTTCATTTTCTTAAATGGTAATTAAGGTTCAAAGTTACCAAGTAGTAAGAGTTTATTGAAACAATCTTATTTCTTTTTGAGATTGTTTATGTTTATGCTTACATTAATGGAATATTAGGATCCATCTCTCAAAAAACTCATGACTTTTTTCATCCTCTAGTTATTCATGATATATTCATGTATTGTTATAATTTTTCCACTTTTTGGCACATAAAATTATTAAGAAAGTGTTTTAAAGAAAGTTTGACTTTACCTCCCTCATCTGTCAAAAATCCGTGTTCTTTCAAAACCATGATTTTTAAAAAAAAATTCAAAATGTTTTCAAGAATTATTTATAAGTTTTAAAATTATTTTTAAGGAAATTTTCTTCAAATAATTTTCAATATTTCTTTATAAGTTTTCAAATTCTTGTCAAAGAAAAATGTTTTAAAAATGTTTTCCATATCCTTTTATAAGTTTTTAATGAAAATGGTTTTAAAAATGTTTTAAAACTTTATTTATAAGTTTTCATGTTTATTTTAAATAAAATGGTTTTCAAAAGGTTTTATGTTTTAAAAATAATTTTTCCAAACATGAACGAATTTTTTCCTTAAGAAATTGTTTTAAAAAATCTTTCAAAATTATTTCCAATCTAAGATGACATCTATTGGTGTTACGCATGATGTTCTGGGGAAATGATCCAAAGTTTACATTAATATTATTTTACTGAATGGTTTATGTTTTGATATAATTATGATTATGAAACCCATTTCTCTTTCACTGGTTATATGTTTATGAAAACCAATTCTCTTTCATGAGTTATATTCTGTTGAAACCTGCTTTTTTTCATGGGTGATGCTTTGATGAAATGATTCTGAACCTATATTTTTCTAGAAGCTAAGATATTATTACATGTTTATAAACTCCATTTCATTTCATGTGTTATGATATCATTGTTCATGATTTTTTGTCACATTTATGTATGACTTATTTATGAAATGGGTGGGACCTATATCATCCTCCAATTCATTGGGTAACAATAAAAGTTTTATGAGCTCAAGAGGGTACATGAGAGGGTATACCAATCATGAAACAAGAGGGAATATTAATCCCAAAACAAGAGGGTATATAGGAGGGTATTTCAGCATTAAACAAGAGGACATATTAAGCCCAAAAAAAGATGGTAAACAGGAGGGAATCCCATGCTCAAAACAAGGGGGTAAATAGTAGGTCATCCCAAGCCCAAAATAAGAGGGTACAAAGAAGAGAATCCCAAGCCCAAAACAAGATAATACACTGGAGGGGATCCCAATCCAAAAATAGGTACACAATTTATTATCCCAATCTTAACATGTTATGAAGTTCTTGGTAGGTATCCTTGACATAATATTTTCTATGATTATGTGTATTCTATGAGTTCCATGTCTTATTCTTTCATATAACATTCTCTTGTATCCCTTATGATTCATGACTTATAAAATTATAATATTTATACCATGATTCATGTTTATGATATTTCATATATAGGCTATTATCATCTAATGTTATGATCACATTCTCATACCCTTATTCTCATGTTTATTTTTACATATCTCCATTTTTACCATTACTGAGCATCCAAGATCATCCATTTTTACATTTCCTTCCCCAGGTTATAAAGTTGTATTTTATGTATGATATGTCTAAAAAGGGTTCTATTCATGAAGAATGTAGTGGGAGATAATATAGCTCAATCATGTACTAGTGTTTATGTTTCCATCTTTCCAAAAGAACTAAACTAATAATGTTTTTGGGTGTCTATTTTTATAATGTTTTAATTATTAAAAAATAGTTATTTAATGTGTATGTATGTTAACACTGGGTCATTATAGTAATATTGAGACATACATAAAGGAAGAATCTAATACAGTGGTACTACGAAGCCAAAAAGTGATGGATTTTCAGCAACTCTGTTGAGGAGTAGAAAAGAAGCCAGCTGAAAACAAGAAACATGGAATAATCATTGTCAAAGGTGATAATGAAATCACAACTAGAACTGATCATAAGAAAAATCTAGAATCAATACCTCTTAAAAATTCTCCAACATAAGAAAAACCTAAAGAAGACATCTATATAGAACCTACGACCTACAAACCACCTATCCCCTTACTAAAATTAATGAGGCAAGGTAAAATCTAAGGGAAATATAAGAAATTTTTAGAAATTTCCAAACAATTTCATATTAACATTACATTTTTCTAAATCCATTTTCTGAGTCATCTCCTAAAATACCGAATGCTCTACCATTGTTCAACAGAAGCTTCCATTACACCATAGGGGCATGCAACTTTGGAAGAGCCCTATGTGTCTTAAGGGATAACATTAACCTCATGCCAATGAATTTATTCTATAATCTAGGACTTAAATAATTAAAGTCAACTAGAGTGGAACTTAAATTATCCTACCGATTAGTAATGAATCCTTAATGACTTCTCAAGGATTTCCTAGTCAAAATATAAAAAATCATTTTTCTAGAAGACTTCCTCATATTGGATATGAAATAAGAAGGATACATTCCAATTATACTAGGAAAACCGTTCCTAGACCTTGGGAATGTACTGATTGATGTGAATTAGGAAATATTGATATTTAGAGTAAGGAATGAACAAGTGGTGTTAGACCTAGTTAATGATTCTAAATAAGAAGATGATTCTTTTAACTATCAATCTATCTTTCTCATTGAAGAGAATAATGTATACATGACCATTGAATATGATAGTGATATACTATCTCCTACTGAAAATGGGGATTATGACTATAAAGAAGTGAACTTCATAGAACCTATGACAAGGGGCACTATCTCGCCATTCGCACCCTCGACCATCCAACCACTAAAAATAGTGTTGAAATGTCTCCCAAGCACACTCATGTACTCATTCCTAGAGATGGAATCTAAATTACAAATCATCATAATCTTGGAAAAGACACATAAATAATAGAAAAAGTTTATAGAAGTCCTAAAAATACATATTAAATAAATAGATTGGGGAGTGGCTAATATCAAAGGGATCACCCCCCCCCAATATGCACCCATAATATTTTACTAGAAGAAGGTGAGAAACCCAAATTTAAACCCTAGAGGTGAATCACCCCATTGATGAAAGTGGTGGTTAATAAAAAAGTATTGAAACTTCTAGATGTTGGAATAATTGTTTTAATCTCTAATAATGAGTGTGTGAGTCCGCTACAGATCATTCCAAAGAAAGGCAGCCTCATAGTTGTAAAAAATGACAAAGCTGAACTAATCTCTACTCGAAACATGACTAGATGGTGAGTAATCATAGATTGAAGAAATTTAAATGTATCAACACAAAAAGATCATTTCCCCTTAACTTTCATGGACCAAATGCTGGAGAGGCTAGAAGGACATGAATTCTATTATTTCTTGGATGTATATTCATGATATAATCAAATTGCAGATGACCTAGCTAATTACTCCAAAACTACTTTCTCAATTCCATTCAGTACCTTCACCTCTAGGCACATGACATTAGGTATGTGTAATGATCCAATGAACTCCAAAAGGTGCATGGAACTTATATTCAATTATATGGAAGAGTAATTACTATAAATATTTATGGATGATTTTTTAGTTTAGGGGAGATAATTCAAGGTATACTTAAGAAATATAGAATTATTCCTGCAAAGCTATGAATAAAAGTTCTGGTTTTAAGATTGGATAAATTTCATTTTATGGTCCAAGGAATCATAGTCCTTGAACAGAAAATCTCAATGACTGGAATGGAAGTTGATCAGGCCAAGATAAAAGTGATCAAAGACATACTTGAGCCCTCAATGGTAAAAGGAATAAGGAGATTTCTCGGCCATACAAGATTCTACCACCACTTAGTAATGAATTTTGTAATGGTAACCCTCCATTAACACACCTGTGATCAAAGGATACTCCCTTATATTTCAATAAAGAGTGTCATGGGGAATTCGACATTTTGAAGAACAGTCTGGCGGCCACTCCTATTTTCATTTCACTAACCTGGGATAAATACTTCGATCTAATGTGAAACAGTAGAGACCTCACTATAGGCATTGTCTTAGGGAAGTGAGTTAGAAAGATCTTGTGTCTCATTTACTATATCAGTCACACACTAAATGTTTCTTAAGTAAACTACAAAAATATAAAGAGACAACTCTTAGTAGTGATCTATACTTTCAAAAAGTTTCTATCATTTTTTGTTTTGTCCAAGATAATTTCTTACACTGACCATGCATCCCGTAATTTTTTTAAGTAAAAAATGATGCCAAACTATGAATAATATAGTGGATCCTATTACCGTAAGAGTGTGAAATCATCATAAAGGACATTAAGGTGACCGAGGATGTCATTGTTTATCATCTATCTAGACTCCGACTACACATCATTAAGGATGATTATAATCTAGACATTCAGGTTGAATTCCCTGATTAAACTCTTTTGAGAATAAACATGAAGCCATACACATTGTTTTTTGATATTTAAAATTATCTCACTATGAGATTGTTCTACATAGAAATCTTCTTCTAGAAATGTAAGAGACTTTTGTTCAAAGCCTCACACTAATACTGGGACAAGCCACTAATTTTTAAGCATTGTGCTGATATCCTAATGTGATGATGCATCCCAAAATAATAGATAAAAAGTTTGATAACCATGTTTCAATCATCACCGACTAGAGGGAACCATCGATCTGAATGAATAGTGGCTAAAATCTTGAAAATTTTAATTTTTTGTCCCACACTCCACCAAGTTGAAATAAATTTTTTTCAGAGATGTGATCAGTCCCAACTAACTAGCACAATCAGAAAGAGAAAAGAAATTCCATAAAACCTGAACATGGAATTCTAAATATTTTACGTATGGGGAATATATTTTATAGGGGATATTCTATAATTCACATGAAAGGATCTATATCCTGGTTGGTGATGATTATATCTCATAATGGGTAGAGGTTGAATCCACCACTCATGACACAAAAAAGGTGGTCAAGAATTTTCTTAAGAAGAAATATTTTCTAGATTCAGATTCCCACAATTACTCATAAGTTATTGAGTTACTAAATTTACAAAAAATGCTGTCACGAGATTACTTGAGAAGTATGAAATTTGGTACAAAACAATAACTCCCTACCACCCACAAACAAGCGGGCAAGTTGAATTGTCAAACATGAAAATAAAAAAAATCCTAGAAAATATGGCGAAAACAAGTCAAAAGGAATGGTTCCTCAAATTAGATGATTCACTCTAGGTGTATCACAAAATGTACACAACACCCATTAACACTACTCCATTCCAACTAGTATATGGAAAGCCATTCCATTTATAGGTGGAACTAGATAATCTATCATATTGGATGATTAAGAAAATAAATATGGATTCTAAAAAAATATAGGGAAGTTAAGATGATAAAAATGTATGAATCAGAAGAAATCAGAAAGGATTCTTATAAGAACTCCATGATTTATAAAAAAACCAAGATGTGGCATGATCTTCACATATAATGATGAATATTTACACCATGGAATAAGGTCAAGTTATTTAATTCCTAATTGAAATTGTTCCCTAGAATGCTTAAATCCAGATGGTCCAGACACTTCGAGGTTTTACAAGTATTCCCCGATGAGACCATTGAGATTCAGAAAGGCAGAGAACCACCCTTCAAATTTAATGAACAATGATTAAAAATATAATAAGAACCCGTCTGTGAGGGGCGCATAATCACTTTGAGATTCATCTAAGATAGATTTATTCAACCTCTCAATGTTAAACAAGAAGATGATTGATAGGAAACCCAAGATAGATAAAATAGGATAGAATATGGTAGAATAGAGCTCATGAAAACCCAAGGCATGCATGATGAAATGTATTCATTCCCTCATTAAAAAAGAATAAAAATTCCAAAATTACATGTCATGTAATCCATACAAGATGTGTAAATATTAGGATAAAAAAAATAAACTTATACATCTCATGTCATGTAATTTTAAAAGTTGTGAAAAAATTTGAGTCATTAAATTTCATGAACCTATTGTTCCCAACACATGATCCCACACCCGCTTCTCTTACCTCTCTGCTCTCACCTGTGAACCCCACCACCTTCCATTGTTCCCTCTCTCTCACCTCATCCTCACCTCACCTCCATCAACCTCCTCCCTCAAGCCACATCCATCCTCCTTTGCACCATATCCTCTTCGTTGTATCTGAAATGGGCTGCATGAAGATTGTTCATACCCCTAATTTTTATTGTACTCTCAAGCATGAGGATTCACCCCCAATCAAGAACTGAAGGGCTGCCCCACCTCCATAACCCCGCTTCATCCTTTTCTAGATCTGATGCTACCTACACAACTCCCTAGGCCACCACATAGAAACATTCGACCTCCAGCGAGTCACATGGAAATGAACATACCCATATTCAACTCATCCTTCACTTATTATCTCTTGAGAAATAGGTCTGATTGGTCTACCTTTAGGAAAAGCTAATGCATACCAAAAAAATGTCAGATATTTCCATGCTCGACCAACTATAGATCATCTTGGTGGTCATCCAACTTCTTGATAGACTGCACCTCTTCTCTATTTTTGACATATGCTAAGAGACCTTTAGTAATCTATTACTCATGTTCTTGAATTATTTTGAGCTGAACATTGACATGGTCAACTTCTATCTAGGTGGAAGACCCCATGATATCACCCTCAACAAAATTTTCATCAGACTCAACCTCTATTCTTCCAAATTCATTGCCTCCCTGGTCTTTCCAACTCTTCATCTCAAGTCAAGAAAGTTGGATGCAATATGATTCTGGAGTATAATATCCCGACACCCTTAGAGAATCCAAGATCCTAAGACTATGAGGTCCACCCAGTTATGAGGTGCATCACTCCAAATCCTTCATCGAGCCTTAAAACATGACTGGATCACTCTCATTAAGGCTCACAGGAGCATGATATAGATGTATTTCCTCATTCTCACATCATCCATGGGTGGCCCAACCATCAACATGGTGCCTCAGTTCACCTTTTATTATATGGAGCATGATAAGTATACTAGAGGGATGTTGATGGGAGGATCTTTCATTAGCCATTTTTCTAGACATCTTGGCATTTTCGACACTACCCTTCCCCTCACATACCTAGAATATATGGAGTTTATTGAATTACTATTTCTATGAAAAAATGGTCTACTGAGGAAGGATGATGACATCTATCAGTGGGAACCAGGATTCACTGAGGGTGTTGATGAGGCGCCTAACCACTATATAGTCAACCCATCTCATACAACCACCTCAGAACCTACTACCTCCACCTCCATCTCAGCACCTCCCTCCACTATCAACCTTCCCCAACCCATGACCATGAACACACCTACTCCTACCACCACCCATATCCCTTGTTCATCCAACACCACCTTTCCCACCCCATCTCTCACCCTATCCTACCCTATCGATCTTTGGATAGTACACTAGTATATTATTGAGAACCTACATCAAATATTTTCCCACATGGATATCTCAATTATTTGACCACCTTTCTTTACCATCCCTACCCCACCACCAGCCCCTACTTCATTCCATCTACCACCCACTATAGAACAACCATCTTCTTTTATCCCTCCCACCTCTAACACCATGTCCGACCTACTCTTAGAGCTTTCTGACCCAACCGACCAACATACCTTTCATGTGGACTAGGCTTAGTAGGGAAAGGGCCCAACCATCCCTCAATCTATTGAGGTTCCTTTCATCTAACCTACCACCAGACACAAAACCACCATCAAGATCATCTTCTCACCTCCTCTATCCACTGAGATCATTTTCATCACTACAACACCTTCAAAAACCATCAATGATCCTATGGATGTATCCATAGAGGAAATCAATAGGGAGGGACACATTGACAGACCCACTATTCAGGAGGGGATTTTATATGTAGTTTCCAGTGAGATTTTCCCCAAGTCTTAGTTTTCCATTGCACCCCTCCCTTTCTTTACTCAATATGGGTCTGTTTTTTTTTTTCATTTTATCTATGATTCCAAACTATACTATTTTTTACACATTTATGGATGAGATACACTTTTTGAATCCCATGTGTACTCTACATTTATCTTATTTATTTATGAATTTTTTAATATATATAGCCATGTGTTTATATTATTTATACTATATGGTTATTTATGTTCTTGTCCCACCACCATCTTCACTCCTACATAGTACGAAATAATATCTAGCTTATTTTAAGCATCAACTAGATGAACTCTCACTAGAGATCCATTATCAGTAGGGATCCCCACCAAGAAAACAATGGATGATATTATTACCTCAGGATATTCATTCTCGGTATTCCCCTAAGGTGGTAAATCTCACCAAACATCCCCATGAGTTTGATGACATCGCCACCAAATCCTACATGAGGCAAGAGTCTTATGTGTTGATGGACGACACTACCTGATCTCTTTGTCTATCTATTTTGATGATGATATTTTTTTAGAAATTTATGCGTGGAAATACATTTTTATTTATTTATTTTAAGTTGCATGCTTATGATATTTTTTTCCTTTTACCAAGATACTTGTTCATATCTCATTCTTGATCATCACTGCACTCACATTACTATATTTATGTGACTCGATTTCTCCTAGTACTAACTATGTTCAAATGAAATTTGTCTACTTCGATATTATTTTAAACTTGTGGACTAATGTTTTATCTAGTACATGTTTTTTCTTTTGAATAAAATTTTCAGGTCATATAAACTCCACTAAAAATCCCAAAAGTTTCCCCATGGACAACCATTTATCACAAAGAGCTCTCGATTCCCTAGAATTCAATTTAAAATTTCCATTTCATTTTTTTATTCCATTATTGATATCCCTACCATGATGCTTCAAAGGAAAGTGTGAAAACTATATCATTTTAAGTGTGGGGGAGTATTTCTTAAGATTTACTATCAACACACTTGCATTATTGATTATTTTTAATTATATAGGAGACATTTTACATTGATAACATGATTTAAACTTGAAAAATCATTTCACCCTTTTAAATAAAATAAAAAGTTAGGTTGGAAAATTTTGAAATACACGTTTTATTCTTGTTTAGTTTTTAGAATGACACCCAAGGCATGTAAAAATATTTGAACTTGCATTAATATCTTTTTGATAATATTATTGAACAAATACAATTTTAATATTATTAAGGAAATATTTACTGATCCAATTTTTCCAGAGTCCCACATTACATTTTTCTTTATTTATCTTGTAGTATCATTGAATAGCCTTTTTAGGGTGGATCCATTTCAAGATGATTATCCCTTCCTACCCTGCACTTGGTGTTATTCATGATTATTCTTTGAACAAGTGTGATTGAATTTTCACATTTGATGGACACAAGATGTTGTTATTGAAAATATGTACTATGTAACTTTCAACACACTGATATTAGGTGGTACATGATTACTTTTGGAAGTTTTACACCTAACCTATCCTTATAAATAAAAAAAGATATTGGGTTGTATATTACTAAGGTCACAAATCACCATTTCTAGACTGATGAATTCTCTGATTGATCATATGTGGTTAGAGGATGATTGTGAGATTTGGCATGAATATGAATTTTGAAAAAAAGGAATAGGGTGCATTTTTATTACTTATTTGATACACTCATGGACACACCTTGAGATATTGAAGCAAAAACATATTTTATCTTAGAGGAGTCACTTCATTGAACTATTCATGACTTTAATGCATTATAATTTAGAGATCAACCTCCTCTTGTGACTAATTTTTTTTATCACTTTCCAATATTACCTTATCCTTATAGTTATTTGAACCCTATTTCCAAATCCCTCATGATTGATTTTGTATTTGACTTTATGAAATGGATATGTTAGAACCAATGAAACCCTATAGTTAGAAACATGTATTCAGGGTATGGACATAACTCTAGTTACATATTACCTTAAGTGATGAGAGGAAATTTATTGTGAGGTAAATTATAAAAAGGGTATAGTTTCTAAGAAAGATTTATGAAATTGTAATTAAAAGAATAAATAATATGGATAAAGAACTGAACTATGAGGCAAGATTGATTTTATCTACATGATTCAATCTGGAGGTATAACCTTTTCTTCTTACACTTAGTTTTATTTGAATTGGTTGAAATGTATATTTTCTGTTTAAACATTGTATTGGTTTTTGAAATCATTGTTGAGATATTTTTTCTTAAGGACAATAAAATTTTCAAGTGTGGGGTAATTTGATAATATTAATTTATATATATCATTTGGATTCATTTTTTTATGATTTTATCACATTTTATTTCATAATGCACTGGTTTTATGTTGATTTTTCAGGGAATACATGTCTAAGAATTCAAATGAAAAGCTGTTGAAAATGGAAAAAATGGAATTTAAACATCATAAAGAAAATACACAATGTGTATGAATCATTAAAATCATGTCTAAAAGATGATTTCATAGCCTGTGAGAATTTACAATCCATCAAAAGAATCACTATGTGAATCTGTAATACACATTGTGTAAATTTTGAATTCCACTTCCCACTCAAAGTTTAAGTCATAAAGATATAACTTATAATGAGAAAATTTCATGTTGTAAAATGATATAATATCTCTAGATCCTGAAGATCCAGGCTATAAAAGTCACCAGATACAAGATATATGGTGAAATCATTATATTTAGAATACACCACATGAGATGGTTATACTTCATGTAATTATCCATCTATTTATGTGCTGAACGTGGACAACCACGTGATAAATTTTTTATAAGTCACTATTTTCTATCATTTTCTCTTATTTATTCCTCTAATTCCATTTCAACTCAAGTTTAATCAATTCCTTTTTATTTTTTAATCAAATACAAGTTATGTTTATTTTTCTTCATTATTTCTTCATCCTTTTCTTCTCTGATTACCATTTTAAAAAATGTCTTCCATTACCATTGCTATTCAACATCAAACGCATTCTACATTCTTTATTTTTTACCTTTTAAAGTAAGTTTTTTACTTATTGATTATATTTTTCTAATTTATATTTGCTTTATTCTAAATTTCTCATTTTTTAACTTCTAGATTTACACTATTTTATTAGTCATCCAAGAATGTGTACGATTATTTCAATGCTTTCGATTAGAATCATCAGGAACTGCTAAACCACCTAGGATAAGGGTAGAGAGTAAGGGTTGTTATAAACTTAATGAATATCTAAAATGAAACTTGGTAACCCTAAGGCTAGTAATTAGGTTAAGTAATAACTATTTATTCAATTATTATTTTCAACCATAACCATGGGAAGTTGAAATGAATTAACTTGACCTGATTGGAGTTGAGAAGGATAATACCATTATCCCATGACACATTATTCCATTGAAGATGAGATTAATTCATTTAGGTTTTTAGATATATCCAAAATAAGGAATAGTTTAAACTTAGATAGATCTAATTGGTTTGACCATAATCAATTAGTGATTTATGAACCTCTTTGCTGCCTAATTCCTAGGACAATTCCAAGTTAGAATTAAGATTATTATTTTTACTTGAAACCCTCAAATTGACTTGAATCCCTATCTCACTTTTGAATCTATAAACCAATAACATGAGCTTTAATTAAATCCAAAAACCAAATCAATTCATGAGGAATCCTACATAAAGGGTTTGAAATCACTATTTAAATATCATTTAGTTCTTTCTATGGGTTCAATCATGCACTACCACTTTACTATACCATTGTAGAAAGTGTAGTTTGGGATAATAGAAATTTAGACTATGTTCAACACCCTCATGATTTAAATGACGAGTGTGGGTAAATCAGAATCATAAAATATCTTTTGAAAAATAATGGAGTTGTACATAAAACATTAACCACATATCACCCCCAAAAAATGGCATGGATGAACTTTCTAATAGAGAAGTGAAAAGAGTGCTTGAGAGAATTGTTAATCCTATAAGAGAATACTATCCTGAATGACTTAGTGAAGTGCTCTTGGATTATCAAACTACCTACAAGACACCCATTGTGATGTACCCATTTAGGATAGTTTTTATTAAATCATTTCATTTACCAGTTTACTTCCAACATAAGTCATCTTGGGATATGAAAACTTGTAAATTTTATTGAGAAAAATCTAGTGCAGAGTTATTGTTTCAATTGAATGAATTGGAGGATATTCGACTTGATTCTTTTGAGAATTCAAATATTTACAAAGAAAAATATATGGTACTCCATGAAAAACACATCATGTTAAAGGTATTTCATGAAGGATAAAAGGTAATTATCTTCAATTATCAATTTTTTCCTCACCCAAGTAAGATTAATTCTCATTGGGATGGTTCATTTATTGTTACTAATTTTTACCAATTTGGTTTAGTGAGATTCCAAGACCCCTCTTCCAAAAGGAAATTAATCGTTAATTTATATTGATTAAAGTATCACCATGAGAAGAAAAATATTTAGGGAACCAAATAATCTTCCATATAATCCCCAAAAACTGGATTTGGCCAACCATTGGATGGAGACAATGACCCAATCAACCTAAACTAGGGGGCACCTCTTTCCCTTTAACTCCATATCCCTCTCTTTCTCCTCCTCATTTTCTCTCTCTCACTATATCTCTATCTCCCAAACTTTATTCAACTTCATCTCTCATTATCACTCTCAATCTCTCAATAATTTTTTTACCACTTTTTTAATCCACTATTTTATTTTTTTCTTTATTTTCCATGGGTGTGTTTAAAAAAAACAAATAAACTAGAGGAAAAATACATCAAAATTTGTAATTACTCAATATTAAATTTTGAATTTTTTTCCAATAATTTGGGGGAGTCAAAAGAATTGTTTTCATCTCATGTATTCATAATAGTTGGTCATAAATGTATTCAGAATCACTACTTCAAATGTAAGAATATTTTTCATGTTTCATCATAAACTTGGATAAAAAATTTTGTGTCAAGAACAACAAGTTTCGAATGACCAATTTTTTATTGGAAAATGTTTTCCCCAACCTACGAGGAATAATGTTAGAATTTATACCAAGGTCACCTATGACCATATTTTTATTTTGTGTGTTATTTACCCCTTATTGCGAGTCTTGATTTTTTGGAATTTCTAGTAGACCTTGGTGTGCATTAATATGATAGAAGAATTTTCTAAACTACATAAGAATCAAAATATCTAAATAACCACCAATTACCATTACATGGATCCTCATTTTGAAATCCCCTTTGAGCCTATGAATTTCCTTTTTGATATCCACATTACAAGAACAAACATTTTCCCAACCAATATCTACATAGATTATCATTGCATGATTTATTGAAATTTTAGTGTGGGAGTAATGTATTTTATTTTGGGTATCCATACCTTGATTTTCAACATGTCATCATATACTTGAGGGAAAACATCCATTTAAGTGTGGGGGAGTGTTTTAAATTATAGAGGTTTGTAAATTTTTATATGTTTTGTAATTTTGTACAAAATTTATTGAAAAGTGTTCAAAAAAAAGTTTAAAAGTGAAAAAATAAAAAAAAAACAAAATATTAAAAGAAAAAAAGAATGGGATGTGTCTTGGGCAGGTCAAAAATCACCCTTCTTAAACATTTGATATTTTTATAACTATTAAAATTAGTTTATTGAGTAGATCCAACATGGGTTTGGAGAGGAGTGAGAGATTTGTTCTATATTCAACTTCTAAAAAAAGAAAAAAAGAAAAAAAGGGCACTTGAATCATATTTTCTTATATTGATGGGAAAAGTTTGGTGTTTCGTAAATATTTCATCTTTTCATACTATTCTAATTTTTTATCTCTTTTTTGTCTTCCTTCACAGAATCATTCCCTATTAAATATGTGTTTCCATATCCTTCCGTGTATTATTTAAAAAATTGTGTATTATTTTGTCCATATTGGTGTTTTACCCCTATTTTCCACTCCTTTAGACATTATATTTCTACCATCCCATAGACATTGAAAACATCTTAAAAATAACTCCATATTATTGTGCACTTTACAATAGTTAATGTAAGTTTATATCTCTTAAAAAATAATAATTTTAACTTTTGGTTGGTGAATGAGTGAACTTTCTTGAATAAATTTACATCATCTTGAGAGGATTATGTTTTGAGTACCCACATTTTCCAATTCAAAAATTTAACATGAAAAATGAATTGATTTGACACATGATTATAGTAAAAAATTATGGTGGAATTATTTATGAATGAGTGAACTAGTATTATCCTCCGTTGATCGGTGAAAACAAAATTTTAATATTTTTTGGTTAGTAAAAATGATTTAGTTATGTTTTTTCATTTGTGTGCCTAGGGACATGCACTATATTAACTAGAGGGGAGTTGATATTAAATATTAATTCAATATTTATCATTACTCCCATGACTGAATTTTCACTGAAAAATTATTATTATCCATTGAATGTTTATATTTTCATCATAAACATTTATAAAGAGAATTATTTGAATTCATTCAATTACACTAAGGTTTAATATTTAGAGAATATATTTCTAAATAAAAATCCAAATTATGTTAGTATTATTTTTTATTGTTTATTATTAAAATTAAAAAAATTCATTAAACCAAATATTTGGCCAATTGGTCCATTTGAAGGGCCATATAAACCACACAAGAAGACCCAATGAATCTGCCAATGAAACTAGAATAGATATGATTTTTTATTTTCTGGGATCTATCTAGAAGTCAAAATTCATTGATACTTCCCCAAAAGTAAAAGTAAATTCCATTCCAATAGGGATAAAAATTTTAGCACCCAAATTAACCAATAAGTGGCCCAATTAATGCATGAAATTCCAGCCCATAATTTTATTTGGTATTTGAAAACATACCAAAATTCTTGATTTTTATCTCAATATAGAAGTCCAATTGAGCTATAATTTTGTGGAGAGAAATTAAAGATATAGTTTAAAAACTTTTTAGAAGACATTTTTCGTATTTTATGGAATATTATTTACTTAAAACCCATTCACATTGTGACCTTTTAAAAAGTATGGATAAAATTGGACAACAATACATGGTTTATGAAAACAACCACAATTTTTGATAAAAAAGTCCAATGGATGAAAAATTAAGAGGGTGAAATATCAAAATTAATATATATATTTTTTAATAATATTTCTTATAAATATTTTTATTTCTTAATGGTTAAATGTTCTATACAACGAGAGGTATTTTTTTGGAATGAAAACAGTCCACCACCTTGGGCTATAAATACACTCCCCTCTTCTCTTTGTAAGAGGTTGGAACTTTAGAACTTAAGTAGAAGAATATTCATTGCCATAACCTTTCTAAAGTCATCTGACAAATTTCATCACTCTTATTTAAACAAATGAAACCTCTCCACCAACTTTCATTTCTTGTTTAGTTTTGTTGGTTTTTAATTATAATCACATAAGTTTGATTGTAATTTCATTTGAATTTTAAGGCTTGTATAATCATCATAATTTATTATTATCATCCACCTTATGTTGTGCAATATTAATTGTCTTAAAATATTTTAAATTAATTTTAAAATCCTTCCCTATTCTGATTTCTCATTCAATCCAAAGTTCATGTTTTACCTCTCTTCTCTATTCCTGTGTGTGTTCGACACACTACTCTTATATTGTCCAATTCTTTTTCTTCTATTTTTTAAACTCATCACCCTAGACATCATAAAAAATATTATTAACCACCAAAATTTACGATTAAATCTATTATTAGGGTCAGTCATAATCTAGGGATATTAAGTGATTGATATATTTCACTCATTTAACACTATTTAAATTAATATTGTGTATTTCAAATAAGAAATGTTGTGGATTAATAACATTTTTTGTTTGACATGTGTATTCCCAGGATTATTTGAACTAAAAGTACACATGGGTTCATAAAATTTTGAAACTTCCATAAACAAGAATTTATAATGATTAGAACCCTATTTGAGGCTTGGATTAAAGGAAAAATAAGTGGGAATTTCAATCAAAATCATCATGAGAAGTGGAATTTAATTTAATGAAATGTTTTTCAATGCTAAAGGATAACATAATATTACATCCCCAATAATGAACTCACCATAATATTTATAAAATTTTTAAACTTAAATTTACACATAAATAAATTTAATTAAGCTCAACAAAAAACACCCTCTCTCAAAAGACAAAACAAAAAAATCGACACAAAAAATAGTACCATTTTTGAGGATTCAACCTGAGTAATGATATATACATTATAGTAGAGCACCAGACCATTGAGTGGTAGATAGGTGAAAATAGACCATTATTTATATGGTAACCATTTTTTACATTCTATATTTATTTCCCTATGTCTGATATTCTATATGGGACTTAGATTTGGAACATTAAATGGAATATTTAGACCATTGAGCCACTATGAAAAATTCCAAGATTCCACCAGGTTACTTTAACCGGATGAGCAATGTTTATAGCTCATATTATAGATTATCTATTTAGATTTATAAAAACTACACTTGTTTGAGATAAATGTTTATGGAATATGTGAAAACTTTAAACATAAAGATGAATTCTAAAACCCTCTAATTTTTACATTTCTTACAGTTTAAGTGGTGGAGGATAGTCACCCCCCTTAGTTTTGAGATAAACTAATATATGAATTATCATTGAAGATATTTATTACTAGAGATAAATCTAGTTATCATATTCCTATAACAAATGAAATAATTCCCTTTTATTTTTTTTAATATACATATAAAATTCAATTCTTACTACCTTTGAATTTCTAATATAGGATTTCTTTAAGACGTGAAATGTGTAAGATGATTTTGGATCTCCCATACCATAAATTATTTGGTTTTCAAGATTCCTAAAGTTAGGTGTGGGGGGAGTCAAATCCTCCCACTTGGGGTATGAATTATTTTTTTGTTTCACCATTTTTTGTTTTCCCTCCATTATTTTCATTCAAGTATCAAAAGATTTTATATTCCCATTAATATTTTTCAATATTAATTTTGATGTGGGTGTATATGTGGGCCTATTAGATGATGCTTGATATGGATAGTATGTTTACACCAGTGGTTTATAAAAATACCAACATGGCCTAGGGTAACTCACCTAAAATAGTTCTGGTTTTCATCACAATATAGTAAACTCTTGATAATCACTTATTGAAAGGGTTAGGCAAACCTACTAATTTGATCTCAGTTTTATTGGGGGGATCAAATTTTTCCTTACTTTTTAATAAATTCTATATTATTTAAATAAATCAAATAAGGTAGGTATAAAAGATTTATCTATAGAGTTTCACTCATTGGGTATATTTCCTTTGAATAACATAGCATTAATTCACCAAAAACTTATATAGATTGACTTTTTACTAAGAGATCCTATCAACAATAGAAATTGGTTCAACTTTTCATGCTATGGGTAGGATATAAATATGGCTACACCTTTCTATTTTAATTTAAAATAAATGCTGAGTGGGTAATAATTGGATGGTTAGTGTAACTCTTATATCACGAGCTTACCTATGATGTTGGTTAAAGTCACATTTTTCTCATATCTCAACACAAACCACATTTTGAATAGATGTCTTCTCATAATGTTATTTTTACACTTTATTTTTTTTTCATTATCTGTTGGGTTTTAATTAATTAAATTCCTTGATATAAATTATGCAACATGGAAGAAGCCACATTGGTGTTCGAATACCCTTTAAGAGACATTATATAATCTTCCTATGACCTTTACCTATTGGAACATTTCTTGGAATAATCACCCCTTTGATTCTTCAATTTATTCTTTTATCATTCATTCTAATAGAAAGAAATAAGTTGTTTTTGAATTGTGATCTTGAGAAAATATCAAAAAAATTTCCCTGAACATGATCCTAGTGGATGGGATAAATGATTAAACACTACTAAGGTGGGCGAAAAAGGTGATTTTTCTAGGGTATCTCCCAATTTAGAAAATATTTAATTCCTTGGAGGAGGGGGTGGTAAAAATTCCCCATCCTTATGTGATATGGTGGATCATATTTATCTGTAGTAATGAATGAACCCCATTATAGGTTTTATGGTTATAGTCATAGTGTTAGTGGTAAATTTTTTCTCATACTTGTAGGCTATGAATGGTCTTGTCTTGATGTCAAAGATTTTTCTATATTTATCTTTACTTTTTTGTATCAAACCCTAGAATGAACTGGTTTTAGTGTATGTTCTAGACACATTGGATAAGAGATATCAGTTGTTGGAAGCTACTCAACATTCAATGAATTGACATTCATAAATGGTCTACCCTCTTCACCTTTCTGATAGCTTGATGCAAGAGATTATCAATAACTCATTCCCATCAAGTTTGTATCTTTTGATCTTTAGGGATGGTGGGATTTCATTAGGCTGGAAAACTAGTATATGTGTTCCTAGGACTTAAGACTTTACCTGAGGTAATAATGTTGCATGATTCCTTTACCATAAGTAGAGTGAAGTGTATATCTCCATAATAACCCCATACTTCGATACATATATTTGATAAAATATCACCAATCGTCTGGAATAGTTACTTCGAATACTTGAGGTAGGATTTTAGAGTCACTCATTCTATTTTCCTGATTTTGAACACTGTTCCATTAAAAGGGTGGCTATATGAACATGATGACACTATTCATGCAATTCCTTGTGGTGATAAATGTATTCATCATAGGGAAAGTGCTTGAAATTGAGATAATGGGGAGTCAACCATAGGTTAAGATAGATATGAGGTATAAATTCATCTTTATGGTCTTTGAGAAATCATTCTAATAGGTGTAAATGGTCTAATATATTACTAGAATCTTGTCTTTATTCAGTTCCCTCCAAATGCTGTCAGAATTTTCCTTTTCATTAGTAAGAATTTCCTCAACCAACTATGACCATAAAAGTATATTTACTATTATTTTATCAAGAGGTGTAATATAGTTACATATATCCTTATCTATATCTAGGGGTTTAAAATATAATAGTGACACTGATAATTATTGTGGAATTGGTTTTCCTATTGGTTGGGATATAACACTGATAGAAGATAGTAGAGTGCTTGGTGCCAATTATTTTTTATTTTCTAATGCCTCCCATTATGAGGGAATATTTGGAACCATTGCATCATGAGGTATTTCATTGCGAGGAGTGCATTTACAATGAGTAATATGGTGAGTAACAGCATGTTTTTTTATTTCAGATTCACCATTATGGGGAAGACCTCCACTCCATCTATTTATTTGATCACCATGGAGAGGACCTACGTAGTTGTAAATTTATTATTTTATATTATGAGTAGGTCCTATTATTTGTTCATATATATTGTTATAGAGAGGACATATATAAAATATTCCTTGTGGAGTACATCCATTTTAGATATTTATTTATATAACACCATATGAATGTCCTTTGTTTTTACCAATTTATTCTTTATTAATAAGGAGAGGACCTAACTGTTCATTGATCATTCGATTTTGGGGAGGAACACCAAAAATGGAATCATGGGGATGGAATCCATGATTATTAGATAATATTTCACTATGGGGATGACCTTCACAAATGGTATTCATATTATTATAAGGAGGACCTTCATAATGATGAATCCAGGGAGGGTGTACAAGGTTTCTTACTTGTGCTTTACTTGAGGAGAACCTCTATGGTAGGTGAATACTACTTTTTTATTGAAATAGGGAGGACCTACATGATTAGTTTTTCCACTATCTTAGGGAGTATCATCATGACAAGTTCTCTCGGTAGAACTTATAGGGTTATTGTTAGAAATATCACTATAAAGAGGACCTCTATAGTGGTTGTTGGCTTCCCTTGTTAGTGAGTGGCTTACTGAATTGGCCTTTGGTGTATGCCTTGACATGGTATAAGATTTATCTCTCACTATGAATTGGAATCATCCTCAATTAACTATCATGATACCAATGGGTTATGGTAATGTTGGTAGACTTAGGAATAGGGTTCTATGATTGGAAATTAGATTACCCTCGATGATCCCTTCTCTTCACTACCTAGTTATAGATGACTGGAGTAAAAAATGGTAATATATTCCTTAATAAAATATTATAGAATTATGGGTGAGAGGAGAATGTGGTAGCTATGACTATTGGGTCCCCTCACATTAGTCTCATGTGTTTCCATTAAGATATGGTGTATACCCTCCTCCACCTTCTTATGATAAGGATGGTAGGTAATTCTTCACTCAAGCGAGAGACCATTGAAGTGGTTTTAGGTGGTGAAATTGGACAACTATATCTAGAAATATTGTTATTTATGATATGGACTATAGGCTTCAACTTCTGAAGGCTATCATGATCCATCTCTGTGATCTGGATGGAACCATTGGGATTATACTCCCAAATGAGGGCATTCACCACTTAGAATTGAAGATTCTATGTGGGTGACAAAACCCGTCGATGTTTAAGGGTAATGATAGTAATTGAGGATAAATAACATATATAGGTATCCACTTTATGGTGATACATAGCTATCTATGTTGATCCTCTAATTCCCCTATCCTAGTTGGGGAAGGTGATGCTTGATGTAATGTGAATCGATGATTCCATTTTTGATTTCATAGGAGAGAATGTTGAGGAATAAAAACAAAAACAAAAAACCCTCTAGTGAAACACCACAAGTAATAATTCATAATAAATGTATCTATTTCATTGTTAATTTATTTTATGTAATGTTTTCCATTTTTATTCCCCTATATATTCAAACCCATGTTTTGGTCTAGCTTTGGACCTACTTTCCAAAGGTGGACAATCATTAGATTGAACTAAAAATAATTTAAATTAAATATCTAGGTTGATAGGATGGGAGGCCATCTCATCCCATAAATAGTATTATTTATTATACTAGGAATGTCACATATATTTATGATGTATATGTGAAATCCTTTTCATTAATAATATCAATTAGGGTTGTTATGAAAATTATTGATTTACACCATACATCATTATGAATATCTGTATGTATTAAAGGTTCTCTATCTATATAATTAATATGTTCTCAACCCACCCACCTCATAGTATTGTTACAATCTAGTTTAAATCCATAAATCTGGGAACTCTAGAGTTTATCACCACATATGGAAGTGATAAGTGTGAAGAATTTGGGATTACACCCATGATAAGGGATAACTATATTTGTTAGGGAAGGGTATTAAAACCCTTGTTATTTGGTTCCATTTAATGATGAAATTCATATCTTTTAAGGACATGTGATGATGAACATTATGGTTCTCTTTATGTTTGAAAAGATATGACCAACAAAGTTCCTTTTAAGGTCATGTATCTAGTTCAAATTTTGTGACTTTTAAGGTCATTTAGCTAAGACTATGGAAACATATAGTTTAAGTTTATATGAATAATACATATTAAAAGTAGTTTAAACCCATATAAAATGGACTAATAGGAAAAAGGGTCATAATAATGGTTTGTGTGGGACTTACATTTGGAATTCCATTTCCATTTTAGCCTAATAGATAGATTAGGTGAAGGTTGGTTGGATATTACACTAAATTAGTGGAATATTGATGCTCATGGATCATTTATTGGAAAAGGCAATATGAATAGATTCTTGTTAGCCATATATACTAGTGTACAATATCTATAATGATCGTATTGGTCTAGGAATATATTCATTAATTGACTAAGGATAGGGATCCTCATCACCAATGGAATACATGATAGCATTTACACCGAGGATCCTATAGTTTAAGGAGAAAAATAAGTGAGAGATATGTTATAGGATGCCCAATTCTTATTATCAAGGAATACATGATTGAAATGAAGCATTCTAATGTGTATAACCTTGTTATGAAATTCATAATTTAATGGAAGAGGATTAAGTGGGTGAGAGTCTTTAAATATTTTTACATGGAAAAAGAGTGTCAATAAGGCCTTTTGAGTAACCAATTTTACACAAGTAGAAGACTTGGGATAATAGGTCATCTAGATATGATTCATATAGTCTGAGTGTAGCCTTATTGGATAATTGTTTTTTGGAAATCGTGACGAATAAATATTTGGATCTAGGTCCGACCCATGGTATGGTACCTGTTCGAAGGAACACATAGTTTGGTAAACTAGGTGAATGAGTGCACAATTCGTTAGACTGGGTTCATAGGAACCCTGTTAGATGATTTGGGTGTGAATCCAATTGGTAAGACCAAAGTTCCATGTTGAGGAAAACTCTAGTGCTAAAACTAATCCTAGATAGGAAAATTTGGTGAATGGGCACCCACTTTTTCCTTCTAAGGGTTGGGCATGGGTCCATTAGAGGAAAAATATGGTATCATGAGGCTACACCCAATTTTCTTGTTAATACCCCCTAAAAAGGTAATTATCTATAGTAATGATGATTAACTTGGTGAATTGGTCTCTTAAGATGGCTATAATCATTAAAAGATAAAAATAAATTTTAATCCCATTATTCTCCTGTAGGTTTTGATTTTAAAATCACCTAAGGGGAAGTTTGGAAGGCTTGTGTGTGAAAAAAGTTTCTTTGTGTGATTATTTGTTCCCAAGATTTATCTTCTTGTACCTGGGAATAGAAATGGGAGGTTTATGAGTCCTTATATGGACAATGGGATATGTTTCACCATATAACCATTGGTAATTACTAAAGGAACCTAGTTCCTTTTGAATAGGGCATGAAATGCGAGTGTGAGGAGAATAGGGTATGTGACACAGTTCTTATGATAAAAAGGTGCATTACACAGTTCTTTGGGGAATATGGTGTGTGATGTGGTACTTGTAAATAGGTTTCATGACAAGGGATTTATAGATGAGTGTAAAGGAAGGTTGTGTTAGTTAGTAGGGTGCAGGAAGGGTGCACCCAGTTATACCTCATGATTATGAAAATATTGTAATTCCCCTTAAGTATTTAAAGAGTTACTCCTTTAATAAAATTAAATAGCCAAAAAAATCTAAGATATATAGTTTTTTGTTAGGGTAATAGAGGTTTCATAATATTTAATGCTCATGAACTGAACAATATAAATATTATTAGATTGGGTTACCCATGAGATCTTAGGTTCCCCTCGCATGCCAATGACTTTCAATTAGTAGTGGGGGTTAGATAAACCCTGTGGGGAGACTATACCCTCTAGTATAATTAAAACTAATAAAAAAAATAATAGAAAAATTAATAATCATTATAACATCATAATGAAACATATAGTATTATAGTGGGAAAAAATAATAATAATAACATATCCATACTATAACAATATGTACACATGCGAGTAGTAAATAATACACTAATACAGGACCATGCCATGGGTCAGTCATATATAGTATAGAAATAAAACTAAAATAAAATTTTAAAGGGAGACACAATCTATCCTTATCCTTACATGGGTCTATCTTCTCAACCAAAATGTGCTCCCCCAGCTCATCAATCTGTACCAAATCTAACTAATCATCCTACATATCAACCATAAAGTTTCCACATGCACCAAGGTTCCCATGTTGGGTGTGAGAATAAAAATCAATAAGCCACCTCTAATGGAATCACTAATAAAACAAAGTATATATGTGAATTAATCTACTGAATGAAAAGTAATCTAGAACATGACATATATAAACTAGTTTCCTCATTGGATACTCATGAATACACCCTGATGGTTGACACATACTTACTTTTTCCAATGCTATAATGGGGTGATATACTTATTTTCTAAGTAAAAGCTAAGTGTGAATAATGTATCACAACTTATTACATTATTCAAGTACAAAAAACTATCTATATACTATAATATGAGGGTGAACGATGAATCAAAGACAAACTAGTTCAGTTAATGGTACATCATTGAACCATATCTTAGGTGGAAATTATATCACCAATCTATATCTCAAGTTAATGTTATACCACCATTTCCATCAAGTATGGATGATGCAAAACCAATACACATATCTAGTTGGATGATGTAACACATCTAATAATCTCTTGGTGGATGATGCAACACCGATATACATCACTGGGTAGATGATACACCACCACTACCAATCCATAGATGGATGATGCACCACTGATGTAGACCTCAGGTGGATGATATACTATTGATCCCAAATTCCATGAAAGGTCAATCCCCTATTAGAAAAAACTCCTCTAGCAGATTATATACCACCACTAACTAACTCTAGGTAGATGATCCACTGAAAATATAAATTCCCATGTGGATGAATAACCAATGATACACTGGTTAAGGTGAATGAAATATCACTAACCAAATAAACATCTATGAGAATGGTGTATTGATGGTTGAATGATGGGGCCATTGGAACAACACAGCTTTGTGAAAGGGCGGTCCATCCAAGGGCCATTGCACTAGCTCAAGAGATGATAAGAGACCAAGAACTTAAGACCTGTAGCTCCAATCTGGGAATCAAGTTGGACATGAGTAAAGCTTACGACCGTGTTGAGTGGGGTTTTCTCAACAAGGTGCTGGAAAAAATGGGTTTCTCCATGTGGAACATCGACATACTCTTTAGGTGCTTTAGCTCCCCATGGCTGGCCGTCACTTTTATGGGGAAAAAGTATGGGTTCTTCAAGGCTACCCACGGTATGAGGTAAGGCGACCCCCTGTCCCCGACTCTCTTCATTATCTCGCAGGATGTCCTCAGTTGGAATCTGCATAGGGGCATTAACAACGACAAGATTACAGATTTTTGAAGAAGGTGGAGGGCTCCTCCCGTGTCTCATCTGATATTCAAGGATGATACGTTCATCTTCTCGAATTCTAGACGGTGGTCCATCGGTGGTCTCAACAGGGTGTTGCAGGAGTATTGCCTCTGGAGTGGGCAAGTCATCAACAAGGATAAGAGAAATTTCTTTGTATCCAATGGATGCACCGCCTCTCGGACCCAAGATATTCAGAAAATACTGGACATGCATAGAGGGTCCTTTCCCATGGAGTATCTAGGTGCACAAATCTCCCTAAGATGACTTCACTTAAGTGATTTCGACGCCATTGTCAACAGAATTACAGACCAGATCCTCAATTGGAAGAACGTCTATCTATCGTTTGGGGGTCGGATAACACTGACCAATAGCGTTCTTCTTTCCTCCCCCGTCCACGCTCTATCGTCCATAAAATTCCCGAAGAGGATTATCAACAGGATTGAAAATATACTTGCTGGCTTCATTTGGGATCTGCGTTTGGAGGGCAGACGACATTGGGCTTCTTGGGACAGGGTGGCGAGGCTAGTCAGGGAAGGGGGCATCAATGTTCGTCGGCTTGAAGAAACTATCCAGTGTATGCATGCAAAGATCACCTGGGAGGTTCTAGAGCAGCATACGCTTTGGGGAACAGCCATGCACAAATCCCATGTAGGAACCGAGTCCAGGGATGTTGGACAAATCTCTCCCTTCTGGTCAGTGATCTCCCCTCTCATTACTTCTCTCGAATCATAGTCCAAATGGATTTTGGGGAGGGGGGACATCCTCTTCTAGAACCAAAACTGGGCCGGAACCATCCTTAGTTTCACTGGGTGTCTGAGCACGCTGATCACCATCAAGGAGGTGAGTGCAAACCTGAATTTCATCGCAGTGATCTTGTATGAGTACAAGCACAATACTTTCAACCTTATTGAGATCAACTCCAATCTGGACAGGTGCGTGTTCTCTCCCTCAGCCTCGGGGTCCTTCTCTTCAAGATATTTCAGACACTCCATGGCCCCCTGTGATCAGAGTGATTTGTGTAATGATATCTTATGGTCCAAATTAACTCCGCTCAAACAGATCTTTTTATATGGATATTTCATCACAAGGCAATTCCTACAGAAGAAAATATTAAGCGCTGTGGAATGTCATTGGCTTTAAGGTGCCACTGCTGCTCAGACCACCGGGTGGAGAATGTGGGTCACCAGTTTTTTGAAGGTGAATGGGTGAGGGTAGTGTTGCAGCACTTCAGTGATTTCACAACAATTTCTGACACCCGCATGGATGACATGCCATTTCTAGACCAATGGTTCCATGGTGCGGAGGAGAGGAGCCCTGAGCAGATAGCCCACACGACGGTCCTTCATGCAGGTTGTTGGTTGAGTTGGCAAGCATGAAACAAGGTTCGACACAAAGGAAACACCACCTCTAGCCAACAGATCATTATATGCACCAAGATACTTCTGTAGGATTTGATAAGGTCATTTCAAAAATGGAAGGAGGATCCAACTCTCCAGCATCTCTAGGCACATTTTGATACCGATACTTCTGGTATCAGCAATAGGAGAGGGAATTGGGTTCACTAGTTACCTCCAACCATAGGGCTAAAACTCAACTCTGATGGATCATGCATCATGGGGTCAATCCGAGGAGGAGGGGTGGTTTGGAACCCTTCTGGCTTAGTCATTACGGCCTTTTCTGCCAGACTGGGGCATGGTTCTTCTCTCCAGGCCGAGGCCAAGGCAATGCTGATGGGAATCTCCCTAGGCCGTCAAGAGGGGATCACTTTATCAGAGGTTGAAACCGATTCCATGATCATCCACAATGCCCTACATGGATGCATCGTCATCCCATGGTCTATCCACTACATCATCAGGAAATGCAGGGACATGATCAGTAGCAATATCAACATTGTTCACACTTGGTGTGAGGGGAATAAGGTTGTGGATTACCTTGGTTACATCGATGTCCCCGGTCTGGACCATTGTATTTTTCACACTTCTACCACCCTGAATCCAGAGGGGGTCAACTTGGTTCTAGGGGATGCCCTCGGCCTTCACTATTTTCGCCCCCATCGGCCTCTTCTTTTTTTATTCGGGTGCTTTGGGCTCTTCCTTTCTTCTGTTGTTCATGCTCACTCGAATAAATTTACAGTAATATATATATATATATATATATATATATAAAGTGAACAATGTATCACCCATAAAAAATAAGGATAATGAGACATCACTAAGTTAATGATATATCACCCAATACCATCCTCAAGGTGAATGATCCATCGACATGTCATAATATAAAGTGAATGATCTATCACAAACACTCAATCATCATGTGGAAAATTTACCACCATAATATAATTTCCAGGTGAATAATACATCATTACACAATATCAATATTAAAATGCATTTCCAGGTGAATAAGGTATCACCCTAACTCATCAAAAGTGAATGCATCATCGCAAACCCCATAAATCTAGGGTTTAATCCATAATTAAAATAACAAGTTAAAAACTAAATGTTTGGTCACTAGACTATAAAAAAACTCATTATACACCATATATATAGAGTAATTACCCTAGGAATTGATCCCACTAAACTAGTTTCATTCTATTATACCTATGTCCTTGATTTAATACACCAAGAAAATATTCACAAACCTATACTTCCATGACACAACTTATGATCTCATATTTCTACCCATCTCACAAGGGTTAATCCCTAGTGACAATAATCACTCTAATGTCTCATCACTAAGCTATCCCCCACTATTGTAATCCATTTTAGATCTTCCTTACACTAAGGAATGCTAAAATGTTCCTCGAAAGACTTATAAAATAATAAATGAACAATGAATTACCCTCATAACTCCATTCTCTAAGCTTTTATCCATTACATAAAGAGACATGTCCCTTGATGGTCCAGTGACCAATACACTAGGTGTTAGGGGCTTATCATGATCATAGTAGCCTAACACATCACTCAAGAGGCAAGGGAATCTCCTATAGTTCCAACCAAGTCCTTTAATACATAACTTATTAAGATTATATTTCATATAACCAATTCCATAACATTCAAATAGAGTCATATGTAGCTAACACCCAAGGTGAGAACTACTTACCACTATGCGACCCTGATAAGTTATACAAGTTACATTGTAATGGATGGACACCCCTTATGGTTTCACCTACCTATAAAAAGCCTCTTATATAGGCTAGGTATCTATAAATGTCTAATTTATAAATCCATAACCTATAAGGAACACTTAGAGTCTCAACAAACTCTATATACATTCCATAAACAATAGAGACCACTAACTATTACCTATAGGGTCTCTCATAAATGATTACCCACACTTATATTTTAACCAATATATAAAATCACATATAAATTATTAATATCATGCACCACCTATTACAACCATGGAGTTACCCCTTTCACAATGACCTTCCCTATAGTGACCCGAGTTTTTCCTAATTGAGACTTAGCTCAATTTTGAGTTTTGGGGTTCTAATACCTACTATGGGGGAAAATGGTAAATTTAATATATAATAAGACTTTGTATTAATAATTTTATGGTTTCATTGATTTTAGGGTGTGGTATATACCCCCAGGTTGAGTCGGAGCTAATTTGTGGGTGTGGAGCCCTCATAAAAATATATAAAGTATAAAAATATATAAAGTATAAAAATATTACTTTTAAAAGAATAATGAATTCTTGAGAATTATTATTTTACTTATAAATAGAGAATAATATGGGAAAATTTACACTATAGTTTTTTAGAACATGGGTTTTACCCTAAGAATAGTTTAACTTTGTTTCACATCAGGACCCTTGGGTGTTTTCTATCACAGGAAGATTAATTAATTAATTTAGTCAATTTATTTAGTTAATAAATAAATTATTTTATGGTGGAGAAACCCTAGGTTATTCCTATATAAATACTATTATGTTTCCTTTATAGTGTTTTCTACATTTTTATTTGTCATAAACTTATATAGAGGAAGAGGGGAAGAATCTGATTATTGGTGGAAACGATAAAAAATCGAGAGAGAGGTTTTGGAACCATGTTGACAGATAATAAAATTGTATGACTATGATGAATGTAATCCCAACATCATCAATGGATTGAAGTTTTGGTTATTTTCCATGTAGTCAGGTCTTCATGATTTTATTTTTTTATATTCTTTATGGAATTACCATTGAAATATTTGAGAAGAATGGATTTCCTTCCATTGTGGAATTTATGTTTTAGTTTATATTTAGATTATCCAATATTCCTGATTTCTCTATTTTATTGGTAAAATAGACTACCATTATTTATGTTTTATTTTTGATTCCTCATTTTTGAATAATATTCAAATTTTTTCTCACTACCCTAACCTTGTTCTTGTGGTGGTGATGATTGATGGAGAATCCATAATGGATTGGGTTCGTGGTTGATCATAATAAAAAAATTATCCTATATTCTTATCTCCCTTTACTTATCTCTTTCTCTATCTACTATCCTATTTTTCCTCTCATGTGTGGATGATGACCACTAACCCTAAAATTGTCCAGTGATGGAAATAGTTTGTTTGGCTGAGTGTAGGTTGCATGCTAGGTGAACAGTGATAGCACTCTGACAAGGAGGCTCACACAAAATTTGTTGGAATGATCGAGGATGGAATGTGGTAGCCCTATCTGTGGTATTTAGCGAGATGAATAGATTAGTAGTGAAAGGTTGAGGCAAGGTAGCTCTAGCACGAGCTTAAGGATTATGATGGTGAGTGTTAGTCATTATAATAACTGATGGTGATAGTTGAGGGACTACTACTTAAGTGGTCAGTAATAGCTAGTGGTGTAATCCCACATGGCCATAGAGGTGAAATTAGGAAGGGGAGTGGGGGTTAGTTATATGGTGTCAAACCCATCTATTATAAAACATTATAAGGCTATGAAGTAGGGGGAAACATGATTCCTCAACTACCCTTACAATTGATATAATAATAATGATTAAGGTGATGATGATGATGATGATGATGATAATTTATCATATATAGGGAGGATTACAACCATGAAAATGCACACACACACACACACCAGGAATGTAATTGGTTAGGCCTTATGCTTCCTTCCAAGGACCATAAAGCACCCATTAGAATTTTTTATTACATTTTTCAGTGGTTCAAAGGTTTAGTGGATTTATTCCAACAAATGGTAATTTTATTATACCCTAAATGGATCCATAAATTCCCATAAACTATCATTAAGGCCCATGACCCATTGTCCACTAATATAGGCCCTTGTATTGATAGCCTAGAACTGGTCGGAAGGCCCATGCTACTTTACCTAGCCAGGCCCAAACTGCCAAGCCTTTCGATACCCAATCCTCCACTGCAAGAGGCCACTTATCGAAGGCCCATATTATTAAAAATGTTCTTTTGATTATAACTTCTTAGTATGACGTTGGATTTATGATCCTCATGTTTCATTGTAATCTTGAAAAATATTTGAATGATTTAAGAGAAATATGTGGTATATAAAACCATCTTGTGGTACGGTCCCAAGTCCCATCATTCAATATCTCCTATGGACTATAGGCCCCTGTCTTGATGGCCTAGAATTTTCCTAAAGGTCTATGCTACTTTCCCTAGCTAGGACCATACTTCCAATCCCACCTACACCCAATCCTCTACCACTAGAGGTTGCTGCCCGAAGGACCATATTGTTATACTACTTGTTTCGGTTATAGATTTTTAATGTAATAGTGGATTCGTGATCACTATATGACATAGTAATCTAGAAAACTAGATGAATTATACAAGACCAATATGTGATATATAAAACCAACTTTTGGTATGGTCCCTGTGTCCCATCATGCAACATATCTCATGTTTTTTATGATGAAATGAATATTCTTCATCTGATACACATTAGAAATAACTAAATACCATATCCTAAGTATTTTTATGATTAGATCATTTTAGAATGGTCTATTCATCCACATGAGGAATTTTTCATAGTGATATAGGTGGTTTTACAATTTAGGTTTGTAGAATAGATAACGGGGCTCAACTGTGATGATCTAATTATTCATAGGGTTGAAAACCCTCCCTGGTGGCATGGATGTGTCAAGGTGTGGGTTACCCTAACCATCATCAATTAAGGTTATAAATCATCCCTCTATTTGTAGATCAATTATTGGGTCAAAATATCCCATACATGTGGATCAGATTGGGTCAGTATCCTTACCACAAACACAGGGTGAGAGATCATTTATCGACAGAGTTTTGATCCCACCTTCCTAAAGAGAGAGGACAAGGTACAATATCCTCCACTAGAGTTAGTATCCCCCCCACATTTTAGGGATTAAATATCCTCTACCATGGTTTTTGTAAGGTTATGTGAATTTGTTAACATTTTTGGTTTAGATACCTGTTCGATTCTATGACACTGATTGATCGGTGGGTGCGATGTTCCCTTAACTTATGATCACTATTTAGTGATGTGAAGGCCCCCATTTAGAGATTATAGTGGCATTTTAGTATCTAGAATGTATGATACGTAGGTATTTATTCGATTCTTGTGAATCCTCATCACCCCATAAGTTTTGTTTGATATGAGGTATATATTTGGCTATCAAATTCAGGATTTGTGGAGCCTTTATTGTTCTGATCTCCCCTATTTTCTCATGTTCTATGAAATTATAGTTTTAGAGATGATGTGACCATGGATTTATTATGTTATTAATACTTCTAGAGATTTACCATATATTTATTATTTATTGTCAAACACCTAGACAGTCTCTAGTACTAGGTTATTTGAGATTACATATTGTTTTTTAATTTCTTTTTTTCTTTTTGTGGAATCCTACATAGTATGATTATACTCAACCATATATGGGATTTATTCCCTTATGTTTTGTGTCTATATATATGATTCAAAAGTTATATATGGTCTTGGTAGATGTGGATCTAGTGAGGATTGTTTGGATATGGATCTTAACGATGAATGATAATTCTTAGCAGAGAACAGTGATTCATGATGGTGCAATAACCGTTGTGGATGATAATCGATCCAGGACATTCACAATGAAGAGGATCTTAAAAGTGTATTATTTTTGTCAATGTATATTTCCATTTTACTTTATTTTTTGGGATTTGTTGGTACTTAATGTCACATTTATACATTGTATTCAATTCAATTATTTATTTATACATTGTATTCAATTCAATTATTTATTTACACATCCTTATAGTGTTTCTGTTTATATTATACATTAAAGTTATGTTTCAGTTGTAGGTTGACATATCTAAGACCCCCATACTATGTGATATGGTTACTCAGTTCTACCATCATCCCTTGTCCTATTGGAGATATTCTTAGAGTGACACTCTCAGCTTACTATCAACCTGGGAAAGGTCTTGGTGGGTCAAGTCATGTCAGAGTGGCATCAAAGAGAGTTTTTCCTAGGGATGGTTTTTTTTGATATTGCAGTCATGTGAGGACTAGTTTGGGGAAACATAGGGAAAAATAGGAAAGAGGTTATTGAATTCAATTATCAAACCAGGGAGACTGACATTAGTGTAGAGGATAATATCTCCATACATGAAAACTTTGATAACCTGATAGTTTACTCGAAGCATTAAAGCATCATTTAAGGGTGTACATAAGTTGGTACATGAATCATATAATAGCAAGATATAATTTTCAATGTCTATACTATTTCATATCATATTTATATACTCTAATCTTTATGGAATCATAGTACTAGATAAATGGAGATACCTTCTATTATCTATATCTTGTGTATATGCAGGGTTATGAAGATCCCATATTAGTAGTTGGGACTCTCTGAACTGATTAGTGAGTGATAATGTGTTGTTTTCTGAGACTCAGTTCAGATATATTCTTACTCGATGATCCGAGATAGTGTCTCTCCCCTTAAATTTAGTGTAGATATTTCTTATAGAGTGGATGGTAGTTTCGATTTAGTTGTAAAAGACAACCTATAGTTACGAAATGATATGTGTGTTTTGATGGTGAATGACTTATGGGTTTTTGAGTAGAGATCAATCCTCAAGAAATTGAGGTTTGGATGGGGACCAAGATAATCGTTTCGACCTAGTTCAGTCATTATTGACCAGATAACGATTCTTGAGTTGAGTCTTCTATATGGAATAATTTTCTTTGAGTGGATGATATTTTCTTTAACTCATGATGAGATTGATCTTACATATTTAGAGTTTGAGTCACTTTCCATGATGAATTTTTATCTGTGGATGTGGGACCCTTCATATAGAAGCATTACCATTTTAGATAATATAGTGAGGTCCTTAGAGATCTTGAAGAATTCCTTGTATAAGTTTCACATTGTAAATTGATTGAGATTAGTGTTTTAGGTATATAATTTGATGTAGCATTTATGGATCTATGGTTTTGTTTTCATGAAACACCACTTATTTTAGAGTCCATTTGGTGAGCATTAGCAGATTGAGAAATCCTAGATAGGATTTAATCTAGATATGGGAGTAGGTTATCATTTTACTAAAGATATCCATAACTATTCAAAGGATAAATATACATATTAAGTATAACATTGAGATCATAGATTTTCCTTTTGAAGGAAACAAACTTACATGGAGTAGTTTCGGTTAAGAAGTGGGTGGTATAAGAGCTAATATATATGGATGATTCTTTAACACTTTCCTATAATGACCACCCTTGTTGATCTCCCATAAATCATAGGGTTCTTATAGTTATATCTATAGTAAGATTCAAGTTATATATGTCTATGTACAAACATAAATAGATATAGTTCAGTATATGATTCTTGTCCTCAATTTAGGAACCCCCATGCTGGATGGTATATGAATGGGATATTCATTCTATATCTAATTTTTAGGATATATGGACTCTAGTGGAACCCATATATAATAATTTTTTTATCTATATAGTTTCTATTAATGACTATCATCTTACACTCACCCCTTCTAGTGAAGTAAGTTCATCATTAGTAGAGAAAGAGGTCTTTTGAAAGATTCATTCATGAAAGTGACGGAATTTGGTGGTACCTATCTTGGTATAGTTAAAATACCAATTATAGTAATTCCTAATGATTCATTTTTGATTTAATAAGGGGATATATACCACCATTAATGATAGGAATCCCCTCAGGTGTGTAAAGTATAACCCATTCTCTGGGAGTTGTAGTCAGCTACCCATCATATGGTAATTATGGATTTATGCGACGTGTGAATGGATGTGAATTTATTCCCCCTGAGTGTGAAAGAATGAATGAATTATTTTAAAGGGTGATCCATGATTATTTCTTTATGAGAGACTGATATATTCATCAAATTGCATTATAGAGATTAAATTATAGTGATGATTGAGTGGAATGTTGAATACCCTTGTGGCGTTTATGAATCACTGAGACCAAATCCTCCCAGGTATTAATTAAATATGGATAATAATTGTAATTAAAACATTTTACCTATTCTTAACATAATATTATTAGTTTTTAAGTAAACTCTCATAGTGTGAGATTTGGATTCATAGAGTATAATTAATCTTTATGAGGTTAAAGTTGCAATGGTTGATGATATCTTAATGGAAGAAAAATAGCATGGTAGTTGATGATTCTAGATAAATACTTTCTATTTTGATTATGAATGAATAACATGAGTAACTATCCTTATAGTGGTGATTCTTGAATGGTGATAGAAACATGCTCACCTTCAATAGGAAGTGGTGGCCCCAAACTCTTCCCATTTGCTAAAGAGGCCCATGGTGGTGATGCCGACTTAATGGTCCTATGTGACCGAAAATTATCAGGTGATAGACCTAAATTATTTTCTCAAAGGTGAGTATCACATAACCCACATTCCCAAGTTGATATTGGCCTTCTTGTGGTGGTTTTATTAAATACCAGGATGCACATCTTGGGTAGATACCATCTTTTTGTATCACAACCTTTAGTTTGGTATGTATATTGGGTTATTGTGGGTGTACAAATCGCATGGAAACTCTTTCTATGTGGTGAAGGAAGAGGTTTTCATGTGAGGTTGTGGGTTTTGGTCACTTGGGAATGTGTTATCTTGGGATTTGGAGCCGATAGATCACGGTCATCTAAACAACCATGACCATCTACTTCAAATTGTAGTATATTGAGCCACCATATGGGAAGGGGAATGAATTTAATAATTTTTACATGGTGTTTCATATTATAAATGTTATTTTCTATAAATTTAATGAAAGATAGAGGAAAAAAACTAGGTTATCTTTAAAAATGGGGGTGAGCCTATTGGATATTGAGATGCAGATGGGGGATTCTAGTGAATTTTTGTATATAGGTTGAAGTGGAAGGAATGTGATTCTATTGAGTCATGAGATAGTGACATTGGTGATGGTTCCTTTGTGATAGGAAATGTATGAAAAATTAACATGGATCCAAAGGATCATGATGCCCTGTAACTCCTCTAGTGTTAATGATAAATTTAGTAAAGTGATTAGTGATGGTGTGAAGTGAATATGGTTTGTTCTCACATGAGAAAAATAGATAAAAATATTTCAAGGTGGTTAGTGGATCACTCCCACTATAGATGAACTTTTTAACAAACTATTTCGATACAGATGTTAGTGGTTCATAGATTTTTCTCATCCCATGTGGTAGGATGACTATCAATTGAGGAAAATATTTGGGTATTGAGGGTTGGTGAGACTCATATACATTATATTCATTTTCCATCAATATATTATTTTGATATGATATAGATCCAATATATCCTGTGATGAAAAATTATATTCCATTACCACGAAGGGGTATATTGAGTTTTCATAGATCTCATTCCCCTTTATACAAAAGTAGTGCATGTGAAAGTGAGTAATTTTCCATATGGGGTTATTTTTTGAACTTACTTATTTTAAATATCTAGTTTATTAATTTTTTGGGATAAAAATAGATTTATATGGGGACAATTTAGTGGCCTGAGTATTTACAAAATGATATTTAGCTCAATTTTGAGTTGTGTGGTCCTAAGACATCCTTGGGGGTAAAATGGTAATTTTACGACAGAAAATAACCTCCATTTTTTGTTGGTGATACTGATTATAGGGTGTTATTTTTACCCAAGTCCTGAGTCATCATAGTATTATAGGTATGGATAAGCCCTAATGCAAATATATAATGTAAAAGAATATTATTTTTAACTACACATATAAATTGTTGAGAATTATTATTTTTATTTTAAATAGTGTCACATGGGAAAATTGATAGTGTGGTTACATTCATAATATAGGTTTTACCCTTTTTAATGGTTTAACATTTTTTCTCATTGATACCCATGGGTATTTTACATCATGGGTGTATTAATTAATTGATTTATGCAATTTAATCAATCAATTAATTAATTGGTTTATGGTGGTGAATCCTTAGGTGAATCCTATATAAATCCTGTTATGTTTCCTCTTCAAGGCCATCCACATTTGTTTGGAATAATATTAAATAGAGGAAGAGGATAGGAAATAGATTCTTGGTGGAAATGACGATAGATCAAGGGAACAAGGCCAAAACTATAAGGACACCAACAATTGAATTGCATGATGATGAAAAATGTAATCACAAAATCAATAATGGATTGAATCATTGGTGATTTTCAATTGAGGTGGGGATTTTTGATTTTCTTATGCTTTATTCTTTATATAATTCACTTTGAAATATTTATTAAGAAGTAGTTTATCTTATTTCATGGAATTTTTGTTTGATTTTATATTTAAATTCTATTTTTTTCATAATTTCTTCATTGTGATGGTAAAATAGACTTCCTTTCTTCATTCATTCTCAGTGAGTCTTAATTTTTTTTATTTTTTTTTATTTTTTCACACTGCCCTAACCTTGTTATTGTAGTGGGGGTTATTGATGAATAATTGATAATAAATTGGGTTGGTGGTTGATCATGATAGAAAAATTATCCTCTATTCTTCTCTCCATCTACTTCAATATTTCCCTATACTCTATCCTATATTTCCTCTCATGTGTGAATGATGAGATCTAGCCTTAGAGTTGACCAGTAGTGGTGAGGGATGGATTGGGTGAGAAGAGGTCACATACTATGCGGAAAATGAAAAAATGACTACGGGGAGTCCTAAATAGTAGAGGTTGGTGCGACTGGGTCTAGCATGAGTAAACCTTACCAATAGATGTCAGAGTGGGGGAGAATGTAGTTTTGACAGTTTGAGGAAAGGTAGCTTAGGTGTGGTATTAAGGATGATGGTGGTGATTTCTGGTGGTGACGGCGGTAGGTAGAGATAGTTGATGGCCAGCTGCTTAAGTGATTGCTGATAGTTGGCGACAATGACACACATGGCCATCATGGTGAGAATTAAAAGGGGATTGGGGGTGGGTTCTTGGGTTTCACCCCATCAATTATATGTATATATATGTGTGTGTGTTTGTATATATAAGGATTCTAAATAGGGTAAAACATGATCCCTCCCCTTTCCCTTATGATTGTTATTAAAATAATAATAATAATGATGATGATGATGAAAATATTATTATTATAATTCTTTTTTCATTTATAACATCTTAACATGACATCAGATTTATGATCCATCCATGTAATTGTAATATAGATAGTGAGACAAATTATTCAAGACCAATATATGATACATAAAACTAATATGTGGCACAAGCTCTGGGCCTTGTTCTGTAACGTCTCTCGTGTGTATAATGAATGAATTGATATTATTCATATGATGCACATTTTCAATACATAAATAGCCTATAATAATTATTTTTCAACATAGATAATTATAGTGTGGTATGTTTGGCCATCCAATTCCATTTTTGAGGCGATCTAGGGAATTTTATGATTTATCTCTATGTGATTAGTGATGGGGTATAGGCATGATGATCATATTTTTCTCAAGGTTGGAAATCGTACCCAGTGGTGTGGTTGTGTTAAGGTGTGGTTTACCCCCACTATCCTTATATAGGGTTAGTAACCCCCCTTGTTTGATCATTTCTTATGAAAAATGATTCTATACCTATGATTAGATATGGTTGGTATCCACCATAAATGCTTGGGTCATAGAATCCTTTATCCATGGAGTCAGTGTGCCATTTTTCTAAATATCCTTGATAGGGTGTGAGTTCCTCTAGTGGTGTTAGTTCCCCCATTATTTCTAGGAGTGTGGGATCCTTCGCCATAGTTCATGTGTGGTTAAAAAAATTTCTTCACATTGGTGGTTCATATACTTTTTTGGTGACACAACATTGATAAAATGATGGATACAGTGTTCCCTTGACTGATTATCATGATTTAATGATGATAAGGACCCCCTTAATTAATTCTAGTGGTGGTGTAGTAGTAGGAATGACTAAACAGTATAAACTTCTTTGGGGCATGTGATTCCTCAAAACCTCATCTCTTTCCTTTAATGTGTGGTATATATGTGGCTATCAAATTTAGGCTACATTGATTCTTAATTATTCTAAGATCCCTTATTTTCTCATGTGATTTGAAATTTTATGTTTTGAGTTGAGTTGTTTGTGACTTCCTAGTGTCCTTGAGACTTATAGTGATTCATAATATCTAAATTCAATATTAACTTTCTTCAAGACAATCTTTAAATCCAAGATCTTTGATCTGATATGTTTTTCTATATTTTCATTACAGGTTTTAGAATGTTCTATATAATATGTTTATACTCACCCATGCATGGTTTTTATTCCAACACGTGTTGTGTCTCTGTAGTCAATGAACATATTGGATATGGTCTTGGTGGATGTGGAGCTAGTGTGGATTATTTAGATCTTATGAATGATGATTCATGGTGGTTGAGTATGTTAATTAGTGATGTGGAAGTAGCCCTTATGGAAGGAGATTGATCTAAGTGTATTCCAAATTAGGATGATCTTCTTAGTTAATGATGTCTGTCAGTGTATAGTTCCTTTGTTCTTTTTAAGTGGGGATGTGTTTGTAATTGATATCACATATGTTTATTGAATTTAGTTCATTTTATTATTTATATATATTATTGGTGTTTCTATTTATATTTTTATTGTATTTATGTGTATGTTATATGTTGGGAAAAAATCCATCAAGGTAACATTGCAGTATTTTTTGGGTCGATTGTGTTTGTTGAAAAAGCAGGTTTCCATGGAGAATTGTCGAGTTCACGAGAAGTTGTTGACATTCCATGTTGACAAAGAACGATGAAAAAGGAATGGACGATCTAGAGGCGGTAAAAAAGAGCAGAAGAATGGAGGCGGTGATGCTTCGCGATTACGTCAAGCTTCGCGAACGGTAGAAGCTGAAGCGCATCGCGACAGTGAAGGGTTTTGCGAGGGAGCTTCATGGCGAAGGCGTGAAGGAATGTTGGGCTTCGCGAGGGAGCTTCGCGGCGAAGTCACAAAGGTATGTTGACGGTGATTCTTCGCGACTACGTCAATCTTCGCGAACGGAAAATTTCCATGGTGCTTCACGATTTGAACAGAATTCCGGCAGAATCTTTAGAGCGTCGCGATTTGAGATGACGTGGCAGTGACTTCGCGCGGAAGGGATGAGGGTCGGTGGAATCGCCTATAAATAGAGGCCGACCCCTTCGAGAGAAGTAGAGATCATTTTCATAGAAGATTATTTGCTCTCGTTTTACGAAGGTAGTTCGCGGAGCCAGTGTGCTTCGCGAAAGAGGAGCTTCGCGGTGGCTATTGTTGCTCCGCGAAAGTTGTGTGCTCTGCGTTGGCTCAGTGAGCTTCACGAGAGAAGTTGCTTTGCAACGAGTTGAGCATCGCGGGAGTTCTTCGCGAGAGAGTTTCTCGAGAGAGCTTCGCGAAAAGTAGGAGCTTCGCGAAGGATTGTTGAGCTTCGCGAAATTGGGAGCCTAGCGAAGTTGAGTGCTTTGCGGAGGTCTTTCCAAAGGTAGTTTGCCCAGTGTTCAGAGGCAAAGAGGTATTCATCTACGGATGAAAGTTGAACTTCAACAGAGCATCTAAATACAGAGAAAGATACATTCCTTAATGGAAATGAAGATACCTACAGGTCTATAAACTGTGATTGGATTCCCTTCCAAGAGCAGTGAGCTTAGGGAGAGGTAGAAGGTGATCGTCTCCACCAGCAGTGAGCCAGAGAGAGAGAAATAGGGAGTGACCCTTGGGAAAGCAGTGAGTTGACCCTAAACCTTGTAAAGGCAGTGAGCCTGGGCATAGAAGTGATCTAGCCCGAACATTGTAATCCACAGCTAGTGAAGTCTAGTGGAATTGGTACGACCGACAACTTGTCGGTGTATGCTCCTTGGACGTAGCCCTTTGCGGTGAACCAAGTAAAAATCTCTGCGTCTGCCTGCTAATTTTCCTACATTGCATTTAAAGAATCATCATCATATAAAGGAGAAAGTAAGTGATCATAACATACACACAAGTGCAAACAAAGTGACCCTTGTAACAAAGAGGTCAAGATCCAGTGGGGCATGAAGATCTTTGAAAAAGAATATCCATACCCTGATTCACCCCCCCTCTCAGGGTACATAGGCCCCTATTGGTCCTAACATTATAGGTTTTCATAAGATAAGATCTCCCATATTATGTGATATTCCTACTTCATTCTAGTAACCATCCATTGGCCTATTGGAGTTGGTTGTGGGATATCACTCTTGGATTATTGTTGTCCTAGGAAAGGCCATGAAAGGTTTGGTAATGTCATGGAATCCATCTCTTAAGCCCACCTAGGAATATACTGGCCATCAATCACCTCCATTAGTCCCTATCCACCCTTAATAAATGAGGTGTGATCTACTCGCAACATATCCATACAATTGTTTTGATTCCAATACCCAAAATTTTACATCACTGTTGTAATGGCCCGGACCTCTCCAGTCCATTAATTCATGAAAATGCGGTTCTAGAGGTGTTCTAGGAGGATAAGGTGACTTGGGGGTGCGTTGGGTGAATCTTTTAACGAAAACTAAAGGGCAGTAGCTTTCGCATGGGCTATGCACGGTTTTCCTAAACTGTGCGGCCAAAATATGCATAGTTAATCTTGGAGGTAGTGGCTAACGCAAAGTTAGCGCATGATTTATCTAACTATAAAGACTAACCATGCGATGAGGGTTCACGAGGCAGTAGAGACCGCACGGTTAGTGCACGGTTTGTCTAACCGTGCGAGAAAACCATGCAGGCACTTAAATTAGATCCTAAAATTGTGGATCTCAACCGTTTCGCCTCTAACTTTCCCGTTTAAGCTTTTAAGCGGACATAATTCGGGATTACCCTTCCTTGAAGGTAGAAGAACCTCTCCCAAGTGTTTTGGAAGCGATCCAAGGGTTTATCTTGGAGAATCGAAGCTAGTTTTTTGAGGTATGTGATCGTTCTTGTTTGGTTTCCTAGATCTACTTAGATCTACTCCTCCTCTTCTCTCGGTTTCTTAGATCTACACCAGTTATGGGTAGATTTAAGTGTGTAGATGCCAATTATGGTGAGATTTGGTCTTGATATTTCTTGGATAAGAAATCTATGGAGGATTCTTGAAGTTTCAACTCGGCTTTCTTGTGCGTTCTTCGTTTTTTGGGGTTTTCGTCAAAAACCTTGAGGTATGGGATTCGTTGCTTCTCTTTATTTTATGTGAAACTGTATTGTTAGCATGTTTAATCCCACTGGATGACAATGGAAGTGATATAATAAATATTTTGAACCAGATAAAGAAATTGTTATCAATCGTATGTTATTGTTTCTTGTTTTTCTGGATAGTGTGATATTTATTCTTGCTTTTCTTAGCTGTTGTTATTGATGGAAATTGTTAAAGAATGTAAACCGAGATTAATTAATAATTGTTTGACTAAAGATAAAGAGGCATGAAAACTAATATGGTTCTTGTGGTAATGTGATGTTAATAAAATTGGCGTAGTAATCATGTTTAATTATTTGGGATAGCTTATTGGTTAGGTTTACCGATGTTGGAACCAACAAATTGTAAATATGTTAATTCAAGATGGATTAAAGAATTTGATTGTTAGATAATTCCTTGAAGGGTTATGAGTTACCCTGTTGTTTTTTAAAGTTCCATAGCCCAATTGATGTGATTTTTGTTTTTCCTACTGGTTGTGTTGAGACGTGACCCTGGAGTGGTGTTGTGATATGTGGGGGCATAGAGGCCTTTTGGTTGTGGCAGCGGATAACACCTAGAGTGGCGAGATGCATCGGTTTATTCATGTGGGTGTCGGGGAGGACACCAGGGATGATGTAATGTGATGGATGTGATTTTTGGATGCTTGTTGATTCTTTTTGGTAGTTTATCTTCTTTACTTTTACCCACTTCTCAAGGAAGCTGGTCTTGCTTACCCTTCTTTCGAAAGAGGAGAAGACACACATGGTATGCCATGTGCATTCTGTGTTTAGCTTCTCCAGGGAGGATGGGTCTACGCTCTTAATGTAGAAAAGACTCGATGGGTAGAAAATCTACTCACCATGTTGATCCCCTTGTGTTAAAAGCATATAATGCTTTTTTAGAATGCCTGGGAATATGGGAAAGTTTTTCTGTAATGAATGCTTGAATAAATGGTGTTAAAGCATGAGGATGGAGTTGCTGGAACATAATGATGGGGTTGTAATCTTTTGAAGTAACAGTTGACTTGGTTGTGATTCTAATGAAACTTAATGTGGAATTGTTCATGGTTAATTAATGTTTAATGAACTAACTAACTTAAAGTGAAACTGATAAAAAGGTAATGAAGTAATTTAATAAAGTTCCTTAAATGGTTTTGTGCTTATAGGATACCTAGTCTTAGAAGTGGAAGCCTGGAGTCCGAGAGACGTTAGTTGTAGTTGTGTCTAAGACTAGGTTATGCCCATAGTGTGGTTGTGAGATATAGAATATTTTGTACTTTTTGTGTCTCTATATTCTACTTCACCCTCTCAATAAGGGAAACTGACACCTCGGGGATTCTGAGCCCTGGGGGGTGTTTTCCCCAACATTCCGGTGGGAGGATGAATGGCTAACAACCCCCTTTGGCCCCACTCTCTTCTTTTGGTAGATACTTGTGCCGTTAGGCACAATGGTTAGTTTTCCCCATATATGTGTGTAGAGGGCTGTAATGGCTTGTCGTTATTCACACACATATATTCTGGATATTGTATCCTATGGACTACTTTAGGTGTAACATGTATAGGCTGTGATGGTTTAAGGATCCTTACTTGGTGTATGGGTTGTAATGGATTGAGGTATAATACCCGACGTATGATACAGGTTATGAGAGCTCTGGTGGATCCAAAAAACTACCTGGTTACTTTTGGTTGTGAGGATGGTGTGGTGCTTTGCCCAGGTGTCTGTGGGCAAGAATTTGTGGTGCACGTGGTGCAAATTGTGGTGCTTCGCCCAGGTGTCTGCGGGCAAGCCTTTTTAGAGAGAGATTCTTAGGATGTGCAACGTTGGGGAAAAGCAGAAAACCAGTGGGGAAGTAGTAGCGGGGTACCCTTGATATTCTTTACTATATTCTATATTCTTGTATGTGTTACTTGGTGATAGTATCCATGATGAGTTTTGGAACTTAGTATACCTGTTTAGGTGATGAGTTAGTTTCACTTGTTGTTCACTGTGCTTTAGCATGCATTCTTTACTTTTTCACGAGAGGCTGCGGGGAGGATCATACTGAGTATACTGTTATACTCACCCTATGTATTTAAAAACTGTTTTTTAGGTAACTTGGACCAGGTTGGAGATCAGGATGGTTACTACAAGCTTGTGGTTGGAGGAGCTATTCGAGATTTTGGTTGCTGCTGTTTTTACTTTCTTTTGGGTACTTGCAGTTTTTCCCTTTTTAGTTGTAGTAATTTTGCATGACATTTTGTGAACTTGTGTTTCTTTTATATTTCTATTTCTGAGTTGGAGTTGATTGGTGTCTATCTTATCTCTCTCTTCTGCATGTGTTCTCTTAGAGGGCAATGCCTCCCATTTGTGTATTACTATACCCTCGGTGCTGGTCACCAACTTGGGGCCTACTGGAGGCAGGACTCAGGGGTCATTATCTCCCTTATCGCATTTCTGGCCCAGGAGGGGTACACTTTGTGGGGAGGGGGTCGTGATAGAGTGGTATTAGAGGTCTGGTTGAGGGATATGATAGAGCTTGGAGTTAGGCACGGGCGAGGTTGCATGGTTTGGTAGGGAAAAAATGTTATTTGTGTTTAGGAAGTGAGGTAAACACTAGAGACTGGATGAGACATAGGCGTTTAGGGCCCCCTATGATCTGATGTATGGACCTTTAAGTTTATAATGGCTACTAAACAAGGTAATACTAGTTGCAGGGTAGAGACCTAGGAAAGGATCATGCATCCTTCTTCTTTGTTCCTGTGTTTGAATGGGTAGACCTTGGGATAAGATAACCTAAAATCAATGAAATAAAACAATTAATTAATTAATGTTGAGTCTTCCATATTCCAGGTTTAGGAGATCTAACTGTTTGTTATTTTATAGGTATGGCTCCAGGTCGACGCCCTCATCAGGTTTGCATAGAAAATGTCCAGCAGGATGTTCCAGCAGATCTCCACAGGGTAGAGGTTGATGACAACAACACTTGGAGGAATACACTTGCAGAGTTTCATCTCTAGTGCCTGTAGAAGTATGAGGGATCTGTTTCAGATGTAGTCACAGAATACTAGTTAGAGGAGGTCGAGATAGGATTCAATTCGATCTGTTCTTGAAAGGAGAACTGGGTGTCCTTAGCTGTGATGATGCTACGTGGGGTAGTGAGGTAGTGGTGGTTCTTGTTCCTTGTGGATCGTGAGGAATCAACAATCTCCTGGGAGGAGTTCCGAGATAAGTTTAGAGTTGAGTTACTTTCTTGAATTGCGAAGGTGTCCAGTTTCCTGGAGCTTCTTACCCTTTGATAGGGGAGATCCACTATTTGAGAGTTTAGAATCCGTTTCAGGAACCTTTTACGATATTCTTTGGACCTGTTACTAGATGAGGAGGCCAGGGCGATGCATTTTGAGGAGGCTTTGCATTCATAGATCCAACGCCAGGTCACCCCATTTATGATGAAGACGTATCTTGAGGTGCTAGAGAGGGTAGAGGTTGTCGAGAGGACTTTGTCCAGGACCGGATCATCACTAGAGGGGGATCGTCATGATCCCTTATGAAGCAGAGCTATGGTCCGGGGTTCCTGGTTTTCAGGGCTGAAGAGTTTCCATTTAGCCAAGGGTAGGTCCCAGCCCTTCACATCTCTCTTCTCTAGATGCATCAACTCTCAGGCCTATGCCAAGGGATCAGGTGCTAGTTTTTCTTGTGGAGGTCACGACCATCAGCATCGGGAGTGCTCAGAGTGGTCATCATGTACCAAGTGTTACGCTCCAGGTTCCTCCGTTGAGGCAGTTCCAGCCAAGGTAGCAGCAGCCAGTTTCACCAACTTTAGATCAGTAGAGGGTAGATGGGGCAGGCAGAGGACAGCCCCATGACACTCCCTGTCCTCATAGAGTAGAGAAAAACCATGATGGTGGTCGTCATCAGGGTCATAGAAGTCGTGGAGAAGGTCGTGGTCAGCTTCATGATATAGCGTTGCTAGAACCAGGCGAGCCAGATGTTGTTCGAGGTACCCTTTGCTTGTTTTCTACCTTGGTGTATGCCTTGTTTGATTTAGGAGCGACACACTCTTTCATATCACCTACCCTTTTCCATGCTTTGGGACTTGTGGTAGAGAGGCTTCCAGTGCCCTTGGCATTGACTACGCCAGTTGGAGGTCGAACTGACTTGTTTGAAATATGTAGAGACTGTGAGATAGTGTTGGGGAAATACCGCTCTTGGGTATATTTCCTATGTTTACGAATACAACCATATGATGTCATCCTCAGCATGGATTGGTTGTATTCAGTGCAGGCTATCATGGATTGCTTCAGTAAGAAGGTCGTTTTCTTTGGTGCGGATGGAGAACAAGTGGTATTAGTTGGTGAGCGAGACCCTCGGATGGGTCATAGGCATGTTCCGTCCTTATCGTCCATGATGGCTGAAATGATGTTGAGTTCTTTAGAGGTTCAACTGTTGGCATTTCCAAGGTTTATAGAGGAGTACCCTGATGTATTTCCAGAAGAGGTTGTAGCATTACCCCCTCGACGAGGGATCGAGTTTGGGATCGAGCTACATCCAGGAGCATCTTCTATTTCTTTGTCTCCATATAGGATGGCCCCTTATGAGTTGCGAGAGCTGCGTATACAGCTTGATGGTATATTTCAGTGCGGTTTTGTTTGGCCAGGTGTGTCACCGTGGGGTGCACCAGTTTTGTTCATGAAGAAGGCCGACAACAGTTTGTGGTTGTGTGTAGATTATCGTCGCTTGAACAAAGTGAAAACAAAGAATCAATATCCTCTTCCACAGATTGATGATTTATTCAATCGACTGAAGGGTGAAAGTTGGTTCTCAAAGATCGACTTGCGGTCGGGATATCATCAAATGCATGGGAAGGATGAGGATATCCCGAAGATTGCTTTCCGTTGTGGTCATGGGCATTATGAGTTTGTTGTAATGCCGTTTGGCATGATGAATACTCCAGCTGTATTCATGGGATTAATGAATATTGTATTCCATGAGTTCCTGGACAAGTTCATGGTAGTTTTCATCAGTGACATCCTTGTGTACTCCAAATCTGAAGAGGAGAATGCACAACATCTATAAGCCATTTTGGGAGTTCTTCGACGACATCAGCTATTTGGGAAGTTGTCAAAGTGTGAGTTTTGGACTTGAGAAGTTTGTTTCTTGGGGCATGTTGTGTCCCAACGGGGGGTTGCTGTGGATCCATCGAAGATAGAATCAATTTTTTCTTGGGTATCCCCTAATACAGTTTCAGAGGTTTGAGGTTTCCTTGGTCTCGCAGGCTACTACATGAGGTTCATAGCTAATTTCTCACGAGTTGCAACTCCTTTGACAGCTTTTACCAGGAAGGATCAGGCATTCATATGGACTGATTAGTGCCAGACAACTTTCGAGTATCTAAAGGAGAAGTTAGTAGGTTCTCCATTCCTTTGTCTTCCATCTGAAGGAGTTCAGTTCGATGTTTTCTGCGATGCTTCAAATATGGTGTTAGGCTGTGTTCTCATACAGTAGAGGTCAGTTGTTACTTATGGGTCTCGATAGTTATTCCCCCATGAATGAAACTATGTCACTTGTGATCTTGAGTTGGCAGCCGTGATGTTTTATTTGAAGTTGTGGAGACATTACCTCATTGGTGAGCGCTTTGTGGTTTTCACCGATCATTAGAGATTGAAGTATGTTTTCTCCCAGAATGACTTGAACTTATGACAACATCGGTGGATGGATTTATTGAAGGAATATGACTTCAAAATATCGTATACACCATGAAAAGGGAATGTTATGGCTGATGCATTGAGTCGAAAGTAACGTAGTGATGTTGTGCATGAATCCGGTGATTCATGGAGAGTAATGGAAGAACGGTCAAAATTACATCTTGATATGGGAGAAGTTAGGGGTATAGGATTTCTTTTTTAGATGACGGTACAGTCATCCCTGATGCAGAAGGAGGAAGAGTCCCAGTTGGGGGATCTAGAGGTGGAAGTTTGGAGAGACCGAGTTGTTTGTGGTGAGGCCCCTGATGGTTGGTCTGAGGATGAACACAGAGTGTTGTATCACCGAAGGATTTTTGTTCCTTTGATGATTCACGATATGGTCCTAAGAGAGCTCCATAGTTCACCTTTAGCAGTACATCCTGGTGTGACAAATATGTACCGATCCTTGAGGAGTCAGTTTTGGTGGCCTGGGCTGAAGCGGGCAGTTGCAGAGTTTGTGTCTCGATGTTTAGTCTGCCAAAAGGTGAAGGCCGAACACCGTGTTCCTGGTGGTCTTCTCCAGCCATTAGAGATTCCTCAGTGGAAGTGGGAGGATATCTCAATGGACTTTGTTACTGGTTTACCTCGATATCTGGGAGGACATGATGCTATTTGGGTAGTAGTGGACTGTTTAACAAAATTGGCCCACTTTATAGCAATCAAGGAGTCAAGATTAGTGGAAGTTTTGTCGAGGAAGTATCTAGAGGAGGTGGTGAGACTTCATGGAGTCCCTAGGATGATCATTTATGATCGATATCCTCATTTTACCTCTAGAGTGTGGGGATGTCTCCAACATGATTTTAGTTCTCAACTATACCTTAGCACTGCCTTTCATCCTCAAACAGATGGTCAGACAGAGCAAACCATCCAAACTCTTGAAGACATGTTACAGTCTTGTGTTCTTTATTTCATAGGTTCATGGATGGGGCACTTACCCTTGGTGGAGTTCTCTTACAATAATAGTTTTCACTCCACCATCGGTATGGTGCCGTTTGAAGCTTGGTATGGATGGCTTTTCCGTTCTCCGTTATGCTGCATTGGGGTCGGAGAGTCAGAAATTCTCGGACCAGAACTAGTGCAGAATACAACAGAGATGGTTCAGGTGATTCATGAGAGGATTAAGACAGCGCAAGATGGTTATAAATCATATTCCGATCAAAGAAGGATACCCTTAGAGTTTAATTTTGGGGATCATGTGTTCCTAAAGGTGACTCCCCGTCGTGGGCAGCGAAGGCTTGGTTGTGGAAGTAAGATTTCTCCCCAGTTTGTTGGTCCTTTCGAGGTGTTAGCTCGTGTTGGAGCTATGGCGTATCGAGTATCACTACCCCCTTAGATGAGTCAGATACTTGATGTTTTCCATGTATCACAACCCCTCCGTTATCTTCATAATGACTCTCACATCATAGATTGGGGAGAGATCAATGTTGATAATGATGTAACCTTTGAGGAGAAACCTGTGGAGATCCAAGACCACAAGGAGAAGGTGTTGCGTGAGAATTCTATTCCTTTAGTTTGTGTCTTGTGGTGACACAGTGGCTTGGAGGAGAGTACCTAGGAAGATGAGTTACAGATACGTGCTTAGTACCCTGAGTTGTTTGATGTTTAACTCTTTTCATGTATCGTTTTAACTTTTGTGGTTATGAAACTTTCATGTTTATTAGATGACTCCCTTTGTTTCTTTTATGGATTTCTCTCTTTTGAGAGGTATCTCGATGGGTGGTTGTTCAGACCCAATTTCATTTTCACTTTATGTGGGTTTTGGATTCTCGAGGATGAGAATGTTTTGAGAGGTATTAGATATAATGGCCCGAACCTCTCCAGTCCATTACTTTGTGAAAATGAAGTGTAAGAGGTATTCTAGGAGGTTAAGGTGACTTGGGGGTGTGTTGGGTGAATCTTTTAAGGAAAACTAAAGGGCAATATCTTTTTCACGGGCTGCGCACGGTTTTTCTAAACAGTGCGGCCAGACTGTGCGTAGTTAATCTTGGAGACAGTGGCTAATGCACGGTTAGCGCATAGGTTTTCTAACCGTACGACCTAACCGTGCGAGGAGGGTTGAAGAGGCAGTAGCGAATGCATGGTTAGCGCACGATTTGTCTAACCGTGCGATTAAACCATGCAGGCACTGAAATTAGATCATAAAATTGTGGATCTCAACCGTTTTGCCTCTAACTTGCTCATTTAAGTTCCTAAGTGTCCATAAATCAGTATTACCCTTCCTTGAAGGTAGGATAACCTCTCCCAAGTGTTTTGGAAGCGATCCAAGGGTTTCTCTTGGTGAATCGAAGCTGGTTTCTTGAGATATATGATCGTTCTTTTTTGACTTCCAAGATCTACTTAGATCTACTCCTCCTATTCTCTCAGTTTCTTAGATCTACGCCTGATATGGGTAGATCTAAGTGTGTGGATACCAATTATGGTGATCTTTGGTCGTGATATTTCTAGGAGAATAAATATAAGAAGGATTCTTGGAGTATCAACCCGGATTTCTTGTGCGTTCTTCGTTTTTTGGGGTTTTCGTCAAAAACCATGAGGTGGGGGATTTGTCAATTCTCTTTATTTTATGTGCAACTGTATTGTTAGCATGTTTAATCCCACTGGATGACAATGGAATTGACATAATAAATATTTTTAACTAGATAAAGAAATTATTATCGATCGTATGTTATTGCCTCTTGTTTTAATAGATAGTGTGATATTTATTCTTGCTTTGCTTAGCTGTTGTTCTTGATGGAAATTGTTAAATATTGTAAACCAGTATTAATTGATAATTGTTTGACTAAAGATAAAGAGGCATGAAAACGAATCTAGTTATTGTGGTAATTTGATGTTAATCAAATTGGCATAGTAAGCATGTTTAATCATTTGTGATAGCTTACTGGTTAGGTTTCCCGACGTTGGAACCAACAGATTATAAATTTATTAATACAAGATGGATTAAAGAATTTTATTTATTGATAATTCCTTGAAGGGTTCTGAGTTACCCTCTTGTTTTTTAAAGGGACATAGCCCAATTGATGTGATGGTTGTTTTTCCTGATGCTTGTGTTGAGACATGACCCTGGAGAGGTCTTGTGATATGTGGGGGCATAAAGGCCTTTTTATTTTGGCAGCAGATGACGCCTAGAGTGGCGAGATGTATCGGTTTATGAATGTGGGTGTTGGGGAGGACACCAGGGATGATGGAATGTGATGGATGTAATTATTAGATGCTTTCTAATTCTTTTTGGTTGTTTATCTACTTTACTTTCCCCCACTGCTCAAGGCAGCTGGTCTTGCTTACCCTTCTTCTGAAAGAGGCGAAGACGCGTGAGGTATGCCATGTGATTTTTGTGTTTAGCTTCTCCAGGGAGGATCGGTCTATGCTATTAATATAGGCGAAAAAGACTCGATGAGTAGTACATCTACTCACCGTGTTGAGCCCCTTGTGTTAGAAGCATAGAATTATTTTCTAGAATGCCTAAGAATATGGGAATGTGTTTCTATAATGAATGTTTGAATAACTTGTTTTAACCCATGGGGATGGAGTTGCTGGAACATAATGATGAGGTTGTAATCTTTTGAAGACCAGTTGACTTGGGTGTGATGATAATGAAACTTAATGTGGAATTGTTAATGGTTAATTAATTTTTAATGAATTAATTAACATAAAGTGAAACTGATAAAAAGGGACCGATGTAATCTAATAAAGTTCCTTAAATGGTTGTGTGCTTATAGGATACCTAATTTTAGAAGTGGAAACCTGGAGTTCGAGAGACATTAGCTGCAGTTGTGTCTAAGACTAGGTTATGACCATAGTGTGGTTGTGAGATATAGTATATTTTGTACTTTTTTTGTTTCTATACGCTACTCCACCCAGTCAGTAATGGCACCTGACACCTCGGAGATTCTAAGCCCTGGGAGGGGGGGGGGGTGTTTTCCCCAACATTCCTGTGGGAGGATGAATGGATGACTACCCCCTTTGGACCCACTCTCTTCTCTTGGTAGATACTTTTTCCGTTAGGCACATCGGTTAGTTTTCCCCATATATGTGTGTAGAGGGATGTAATGGCTTGTGGTTATTCACACACATATATTCTAGATATATTATCCTATGGACTACTATAGGTGTAACGTGTATAGGCTGTGATGGCCTGAGAATCCTTACCCAGTTTATGGGCTGTAATGGCTTGCGGTATAATACCCAACATATAATACACGTTACGTGAGATGTGGTGGCTCCCGGAAACTACCTGGTTACTTTTGGTTGTGAGGATGGTGTGGTGCTTCTCCCAGGTGTCTGTGGGAAAGCCTTTGTAGTGCACGAGGTGCAGATTATGGTGCTTCGCCTAGGTTTATGTGGGCAAGCCTTTTTGGAGAGAGATGCTTAGGACGTGCGACGTTGGGGGCAAAGCAGCAAACTAGTGGGGAAGTTGTAGTAGGGTACCCTTGATATTCTTTACTATATTCTATATTCTTGTATGCGTTACTTGGTGAGAGTAGCCATGGTGAGGTTGGGAACTTAGTATACCTATTTAGGTGATGAGTTAGTTTCACTTGTTGTTCACTGTGCTTTACCATGATTTCTTTACTTTTGCACGAGAGGCTTCACGGAGGATCCTACTGAGTATACTGTTATACTCATCCTACGTATATACAAACTATTTTCATGTCACTTGGAGCAGGTTGGAGATCAGGCTGGTTACTACTAGCTTGTGGTCGAAGGAGTTGTTCGGGCTTGTGGTTGATGCTGTTTTTACTTTCTTTTGGGTACTTGTAGTTTTTACCCTTTTAGTTGTAGTACTTTTGCAAGACATTATATTTGTTAACTTGTGTTTCTTTAATATTTCCAGTTTTGAGTTGGAGTTGATTGGTTTCTATCTTATCTCTCTCTTCTACATGTGCTCTCTTAGAGGGTAATGCCTCTCATTTGTGTGTTACTATACCCTCGATGCTAGTCGCCAACCCAGGGCCTAATGGAGGCAGGACTCAGGGGTCATTATCTCCCTTCTCACATTGTCAGCCCAGGAGGGGTAAACTTTGTGGGGAGGGGGTCATGACCACTGTATTAATTTAATTCATCATAATTCAATGGAAAAACAAAAATAAATAATGGAATTGATTTACCTTAAGTGTAATCACACAAAACCTCAATCATTCACCCATTAGAGACCTCCTCTATCCAAGAAAATAAAAATACCATTATATGGACCTAATTACACAATGTTTTGGTGGATTTGGTATAAAAATAATAGATGTATTTAAATGAAATTAAAAGAAAAGGAATATTATTGATAAATGAGGATGATAGGATGAAAACCAATCTCAAACACCATGCCAAGAAAATCCAAATCCTCACAGATCCATGGAGAAAAAGAGGATGATAAGAGGGATAAGGGTCGGGTCAAATATAACTTCATATCATCAATACAGGAATAGAAAACCTTATGAGGGATATGAAATATAGGGTAAAAAATTTACCATTCTTCCACAAATAAAAAAATAGTCTCTGTGAACATCAGATACCGGATCACCAAGCATTGGCCACTCGGTGCTAAGGACTAACCACTAGGTGGATCGAGAAAGAGTTCACCTATAAAGAACCTAACCCTATTAGACCATAGTTAGTGGTTACTTTATTATATTATCATTAGATACAAGAAATAACATCCTAAAGTACTGAATATTTTAGACATCTTGGTAAACTAGATAAATTCTTGAATCTCATATTACAATTGAAAACTTAAAATACAACATAAATTTTTTTTGAGGACTATATTATTCCATTTAGAATATCTCTATATATCAATCATAATAAAATACTTTAAATATTTTATAATTGAAAAATAATAAAGGGGTGAGTCTGGATTCTTAATATAGGTATACATATAACGGAATCTAATAAGACATCAACAATATGGAAAGAATAAATGATGGTCAAAATAACGCCGTATAAATAATCACGTGATCTAGACAATAATACATGGATATAATAAGAAATAAAATTATCACCTATACACCAATAAATGATTTCATAATAAGGGAATTCATAATGATGATCACTTTAAACTTACTTTCAAGGCCTTGTCCAAGATATCTGAAAACATCATCGAGGCCTTATGCCAAGGATTTTGAAAATAAATGGGTAAGGACTAAAACAAAACCTAATATAGTTTTTCTCATAATACATAACAATTCATCTAGGAGATTTAGTGGCCCCTCACAACACTTATTATGTCTAATTAATTCCTCATATTAATAAAAAATACAACTTATTCAACATGCCTTAGAACTTATAAATGTCTATATTGAAAGAACTAATATACGAAATATCAATACTTTCCCCAGTGAAGAAAATCATAAAACAGGCAGAGAAATATTCTAGATGGTATAATTAGATTACATCCTCAATATAATATTAATCAAAGGATGTTGAAATATATATAAATACTTTAAATTGATTACTATAATATTTATTTTTGAAAACACACTTTTCACTTTGAAAATCAATTTTTTAAATATAAAAACTTCATACATATTAGATAAACCATTTTATTTGAAAATAACCTTGTAAAATTAGTAATTAAAATTCAAATCATTGAATATTAATTATGGTGGTATATTATGTTCATTCTATATAAGTTAAAAAAAATTCCTTCAACACTTTCACTAAAAGTCAATAAGTTCCTCATTCAAAAAATGATAAGAAGATTCCATAATAATTTTTTAGAAATTTCAAAACATAGATAAAAATGTATTTAATAAAAAAAATTTGGATAGTAAAAATATTTTTTAATTTTTTTATAAAATATGGATATGTAAGAAAATACTCCCCAATGGAAATATTCCTAAACAGTGATGAGATTCTGAATTAAATGTTACCACTTTGGTAACTTTTGAATCAAAATCCCCATGTAATAAATAAAATAAAATGAAACTTTAAATAACATTAAGATAAATATATTAATGATATAAAATTTAAAATGTGAAGTATATAAAACAAAAAAAATTAATTAGTGGTGAATATGAAATATGTCTCACGAAAGTAAAAGCGAGATAAGAAAACCCTTACCTTAGATTTGAATTCCTTTATATGTGTCCAAACCTCCTGTATAATAAATACATATTTATTATAAATCTATTTAATAATAATAATCATATATATCATATCATATATGATTTAAGTATGTTGTTTCATCACTAATTTATTAGTAATTATTTATTAAAATTACTATTCTAGGTGATAACTAATTTGTTTTTCATGTATGTTTTGGTTTGATAGTTTTGGTACTTGTACATTGATCGTGGTTATATAATCTATAGAAAGTTAATAATGATATAATTATCATTTATATTCATTATATACATATTTAGGGTCATCCTCAATATTTATATATGAAAAAATGAATTAAATTGTTCATGGAGATGACATGCCGTACGTATGCACGAACAATGATTTCATTTTTTTGACGAATGGAACGAAAGATATGTAAATAACTATTCATAATTAAAAAATTATTCTAATATAATATATATCATATATATTTATTAAATATTTTTTTATTACCATCCATGTAAATCTGTAATGAAAAATAAATCACATTGTTTCGGGGAGGTGGTAGTCCACACGTACACCCGAGCAACATTATTGTATTCCAACAAATTAGAAAATAAGAAGGAAGATGTGATATTATAATAATAGGGTAATAATTATTTCCTAAATATCATATATAAACATTAAAAACATCATAATAACCATACATTAAATATGACGGTGGAAAATAAATTGTATCGCTACCTGAAGACGGTAAGTCGTATGTACGCACGAGTGATACCTCCACTTCCCATTTGATGAAAAATTGTGTGGATAATGGTAGTTTTGTAATAATAATAAAATTTTATTATCTTTAGGATAATGAATTTCTTATTTTATGATAAATACGTATATTTATATGAGGTAAATAATAAGTAAAAAGAAAGTGACCAGCTAAGGCGATCACCTCATCTTTGGAAGAACTTATTTGGATATCCTCTTACAGGCACTAGGGTTGGTGTTTTGGGAATAAAAAATCCTCTCAAATGTGGATAGGGATATCATGAAGGTAAAGTTTAACGTGGTTTTCAAGATATAAGGCTCAATGTTTTTGTAAATAAGTGAGGTAGGAGGTACCATTTTATAATTGAGGTGAGGGGAACTTTTTGAATTTCATAAAAAATTAAATTATAATAAAGTCATTATCAAACAAAATGCATCCAAATGGACAGGTATTTGAACTTAGAGTAATATATGGTTGAAATATAATAAAATAAAAAAGTTTTTACAAGTTTCTTTGGTGTCTTAAACCTTATATTTTGGTTTAATTCATTAGTTAACCTATTTTAATTTTAACTGCGGGGACATATTTTTCACTCTTATAGGGTCATAATTTTATATATATGGAAACTATTGACTAATAAATTGAAAAGGGATAACAATTTAGACCATATATTACCCCTTTTCCTATCTCAAGATTTTATATATTTTTAAATAATTTAATAATATATTATTATGATAAATTATCATTAATGTCCATTTGACACTATTTATTTAATTTTACTTCAAATAAATCAATACAATGTTTAATTTTAAATAAAATTAATTTAAACACCAATAATATTTAATATTAATCTAAAAAATCCATATAACACTATAAATAAATCAAATTATATAACATATAATATTTTTAATATCATTTATTTTAATTTTCTATTAATTGAATAAACATTGTATTAGCATTGCACAAACATTTAAGGTAAATATATAATCACTAAAATTTAGAAATAAATTATATTAATTAATATAATTTAATTATTCACAAAATTTAAATTTATATTCATTCATAATTTTATTATTTCCCTATGTGTACACATAATAGATATTTAAAACTAAGAGAGTAACATTTTGTGACTTTATTTGATTTAAATATTATATTAGTAATTTTCATGGAAAGGTGCCCATTAAAAATATTAATTTCAAGAATATGGTGATAAGAGTTTAATTACATTCATCCAATAATAAACAATATGAAATATTCATTCCTTATTAGTTAGTTTTAACCTAGATTAACCCAATTTACCTTTTGTTGAGGAGATAAATTTTACCACATTTACTATTCATGTTGAAAAAATATAAAAGGGAAATATTTAACAAATTTTAACCTAATAATTCCAAATATAGAATCTAATTTTCAGTATTCAATTTCTATAAGTTTAAGAAATTAATTTTAAAATAAGTGCACAAAACAAGATGAAAACCAATTTTTAGAAAAATACAGTTTTTAAGTATAAAACAAGATTTATTCCTATCCAATACCTAGTAAAAAATATATATGAATTTAATTTTTTTTATTGAATATATAATATTTATATTTCATAAAAAGTATTCACCAATAGTGAGTAAATAAATTTATTAATACATAAACATATTGCGTGTAAAAAAATAGTTTTTTTAGAAAAACATTTCATTTACTTTAAAATTATTTTTATGGATAATCAATGAATTTATTTATTCTTGTTTAAACCATATATTTCTCATAATTTATTTATTACTATTATTTACCACTAAATTAATGTCCAGTTGATAATTTTTTTCAGTAAATAATAATATTTTAATAGTATATCACAGTTTGTTTAGACTTGGAATTTTGTGTTGTGTACGTTATCAAACATAGTGCTCTTTTAAAATTTCAAGGTGTTACATTCTACCCATTTAATAAATCATGTCCCAAAAATTTTAATTGATTATTGGAAAGGGTTTAACATTTTAAAATTCCTTTATATAAAACTCACATCATATAATGGGTTAATAAAACTTCCTCTTAAAAATAGGGAAAGGGATGTATGAAGGTCACCACAAAACTAGGTTTACAAATAGGAAAACATCATTGGAAAGTGAAAATATGGAAATAAAAGAAAACAATAATTCCCAAGGATTAATTGATAGTGATAGAGAATATGTTTATGGGAATATTAACCACCACAAAACCATAAATCTATGATTGGTTAAAAGGATATTGATTTCTCAGAAATGAAAGTAAAATTTTTTTTTTATTAAGTTTGCTTTTACTAACTTCAAGGGATCATTTTATTTTGTAGATAAACCACTCTAGAAAATATACTAACTTAATTTCTTTCAATGTTATAAATATAATCTCATTATTTGGTTTTGATTTGATCTATTTCCACTTCATCTCTTACACGAGGAAATTGATATTTGAGATGAATTTTTCATTCTTGAATCACTTTTAATGAATCATAAGATCCACAAGTCATTCCTTCAGAATCTAAATATTTAAAAAATATAAAATTTTTATAAAAAGTAATATATTATTATTAATCATACTTTAACCTCTAAAAATAATATCCAATTTTCAACTTAATCCATTCCATAAGTTGTTAACCTTAAGGCTCCTCCAAAATGTGTATGAACGAATTAAAAACTTAAAAAAATAAGGACACTAAATTTATGAAATCAACTTGTCATTAATCCCCCATAAAGTACTCTTAATGTCACATGTAAATTACTTGATCAAATATTCTCATAAAACATGGTAATAACTTAAATCACCATAAATCCTTAATGAAAATATGCATACTTCCATGAAATAACTCTCAACTTATTCTTTAAATAAAATCCATGATTATTGAATATATTTCATAAATCTAAAAAATGTAGTAAAATCCATTATTAATCAAATCAGTAATTATTTCTAATGTTATTATTATATCCCATTTAATTTATCAATAATTTCTTTATCTGAAATAAACATTATTATTTCAATATCAGGAACATATTAAGGGTTATATTTCCCTCAATCATGTTTTTTACCTAAAATATCACCTTACCATTGAATTTATTTACATAGTTTATCAATATTATAAATCCTTAAAGAAAAAATACTACAACACAATACTTATATGTTTCAGGATTCTTATTACTAGAATAAAATAAAAAAATAATAATTCTAAAACATATTTATTGAATTCTAAATACAAAATTACATTAATCATTCCACTTTAGTTATAGTAGTAGAATAAGATTGATCTTGAACCAATAACTTCTTCCGAGGTATATCACCTTGATTCTTAGGTCATTCATTTGCATAGTTCCCCATATCCTTAAAATTAAATCATTGTACATTTGAATCTTCATTATTTCCCTTGAAATAAAAAGCATGATATCCTTTCTATCCACACTTTTAGAAAACTCCAATTCCTTTCAAGAAAGTACTAGTGTTTTCTTTCTAAAATTATCACATGTGGGAAAATCCTTCAGTCCCTTCTTCTCCTTATTAAATTTTTTATATGTTTTCCTTTACTTCTATTTCTTGCCTTCAAGGTCATAAGGATTTTAGAATTATTTTTTTGTCTTGATAACACATGATACTATATCCTTATATGATGATAATGTTTAGGATACATGTTACCTTTTAAGGATTGGTTTTAATCCATCAAATAAATAATCAATATTACTCTTTCGATTACATAAATGGTCTGTAGCATGCCTTCCTAACATTATAAAGTTATCTTCATACTTAGAAACATTTTTATCTTCCTTTTGTATTAGACTTAAGAATTAACTTTCCATATCTTCTTGTTGTTCATGAGGAAAATATTTTTCTATGAAATTTTCTTTCAAATACTTCCACTACATGCTCACTATTTTCTACCCATCCTTAGAGATTTCAATTAATTACCACCATTGATTCACATCCTAAAAAATAAGATAAAATTACATGAAAAAATTATCCCTTTCATTACTTCCCAAACTGATGGATTTTGTTTCTCTAAGGAACTTATCCATTAATCATCTACAAATATATTTGTAGTCCCATTAAATTATAGAGGTTTCTGATGCGTGAAGTATTATAACATTGTTACACTACATTGTGGATCAATAGGCTACTCTACATGGGAAAGGTTATTGCTTATAACCTAATTCAACTTCCCTAAAAAAATATAATTTGTTCATCTCCAGCTACATCTCTACCTCCAACTTCATTATCTTTCCCAGGAGGGAAATCTCTACATGGATTATATTCATTGATATAGTTTCCATTCCTTATACTAGGATCCATTTATAAACAATTTCATACACTTGATTAGATTATAACATTATGAATAATAATTTATAATTTAAAAACTAGTGAAACACTTGAAATAAATTGAATACTAATCTCATAACCACAAGCATGGGTTTTTGGGAACATTCTCTAATTCTATCATTGGGTTATATTCCTAAATATATGTTTTTCTAAATCTAGTTCCCAAGGTTTCCAATAAAATCACGCTAATACTAACTGTAAGTACCCCAACCCTTTTAACTTAGAGTTGGTGGTTAATTTTATATATTGGCATAATATACAAGCAATCTCATCTAAAAGGACTGAATAGTTTAATTGCCTTGATAAATTACATATATACTTGAATCTCATCTTATAATTAAAAACTTAAAATACAATATAACATTTTTTTGTTATAAATCCATTATTACCTTTAGAATATCCCTGTATATCAACCATAATACAATTACCGAGATCCTGGAGAAAGGAGACATAAGAAAGGGGTGAGATTAGATACTCAGTAAGGGTATGCATATAGTGGAATCCAATAACGAATGAATTATATATAAATAATAAATTATCATAAAATATAACACTATATAAATAATCACATGAACTAGAAACTCATCCATGGATATCATAAAAAATCAAATAATCACATTGAAATCAGTAATTGATTTAACAATGAGGAAATGTGTAAATATGGACATCAGAAACTTACCAGTGAGGCCTTGAACAATACATACAAAAACATCATCAAGGGACTGTGCGATGAAATCTGAAAATAAATGGATTATTCCTCAGAAAAATACAAATATATTTTGTCTCATGATACCTTTAAATTCATTTAGTGTATATAATAGGACCTTTCCATCACTTACTATGTTTAATTCACTCATCATATTAATAAACAATTAAACTTATTAGACATAAATTAAAAATCAATAACTACCTATATTGGAATAACTAGAATACATAATATCAATAATTTATATAAAAATCCATACATATCATATATAAATATTATATCTAAGTATATGAAAATTCATTACATAACATAATGATTCATACTAGAATAATTTAGGTCCAGTCTCTTTGGAAACTTGGACACATAAGAAACTGGTTCATAAGTGAGCTACGTCATCTAGCTCTAAGTTTTTCATAACTATCACCCTTCATAGACATATCATAGATAATAAATTTCTTCATATCTTGGGGAAAGGAAACATAATAAAGGGTGAAGTTAGATTCACATTATGGTCAAACAGGTAAGATATAAATATAACATGAGCATATGGTAATGATAATATGATAATAAAATTTTAAAACCATACCATGTATATCATAGATAAAAAACATGATTCATGGAATAAATCTTGGTAGTTCATAAGAAATGAATCATAATGGAATCAAATAATGTGATACATGAGGGAATAAAATTGAAAAAAACATAGATTTTTGGCATACAAATAAGTATAGAAAATATTATGTTAAGGCTATCCACCAAGACATTCATAACATGTTAAGATCGGGATAAACACATATATACTTACTTTGTGATTGGAATAACCTTATGTGTATCCTTTTTTAGGCTTGGTATAACCTCTTGTATACCCTATTTTAGGCTCGGGATAACCTCTCATGTACAATTTGAGATTATATAACATTAATCATTACCCCATGAATTGGAGGGAGATATAGCTCCCACCCATCCTGGGATATAATGTTACCAACACCACATAATGAAAACCATACATACATGTGCCAAAAGATCTTAAAAAATTCATTATATTAGAACCAAAGAAAATAAATGTCTTTTATAAACATTTCATCATAGAATAACCTATGGAAAAGAAATATGTTTCACAATTATTTCATCATTTCATCAAAGCATATCCCATGAAAAAAGAATCTTGTTTTGTAAACATCTTTTCATCATAAGCATAAAAAATTCAGGGAGGGAATAAGAATGGTATATTTGGATCATATCCCCATTAAATCATAAGTAACACCAATGTATGTCATCATAAATGGAAAATGATTTTAAAAGGTCACTTGGAACATTTCTTTAGAGAAATAAACTTTCCACATTGAAAAAAACTATTTAAGACATAAAACATTTTCAGAATCCATTTCTTTTAAAATAACCTCAATAATTTAAAAATTATAATTTTAAAGATCATATTTGTAATGTCCCAACCTAGAATCTACTCAATTTAGGACCTGAGCTAGTGGGTCACATGGCCTCAAGCACACCTCCCCATATGACATAGGCTGCCTAATATCGGTGAGGGTGTAAAGGTGGTATAATGGGTAAAATACACCCTCATATCAGAGTGGCACAATGGATAAAAAAATAAGAACACAATAGTACCAGAATGATATAAACAGGAACTAAATACTATACTAGTAACCTACCATAGTGGAAGAAAATACTATAGATGAAATAATAATAAACTTCAGAAGCATGAATAACTAATAAAAAGAGTAATAAAATAAAAATCCACAAGGCAGTTTCATATACACGAATACATGGAATATTGAGATACAAAATGGGAACATGGTAGAGATTTATACAACATTCTAAACAAAAGGAAAAAATTGAAAAGTATACTCCATTAGCATCTCAATCATATGATTCATCCTATACTTCTATTCTCCAACTATAAGCAATACATATCAAATATCTATAGCAGGGTGCTTTCCCTAATCCGTAGCTGTAAAAAAGTAATCTACATAGGTACCAAAGGCGACCCGAGTAGGGTGTGAGTTAAAATCCCAGTAGGCCACCACCAACAATGTATATAAGTAATCCAAGTAGTGTACATAGCTAACTAGTGTGAAGGTATAAATAAATAATTAATGATACCGAATAAATAACACCAACCCACTTAGGTTCCTCAAGGACACATGGCAGCTATACCTGCTTCGGCATGGGCCATAATGAACATATGATCAGTCACTATATATATATATATTTATATAGTATAGTTATGTATTGGATCCACCTATATGTTCTATGTACGTTCATATTTCAGTATCCATATACCTAGAATACTAGGTACTGGAAGGACTAGGGTGTAACCCAGTCACCCATAACCATTATAAATGAGCCTATAAGTTCAAAAAAGGGTACAATCCCTATATCTAATAATTAATGTGAGACATCATGGCCATCACTTGAGATGGTGACAATTTTTTTGTGTCAACACCCGAAGTAAGGGACATGGTGCCTCATCCCCATTGTCTAAATAGTTTCAATGTTGTGAGACATCATGCTCAACACCCGATGTAAGGGAGAGTGAATCAATGTGATTAAAAATTACTTTATCCATCGTTCCAAAACCAATCTATTTAGAGTAATCACAATAATGTAATAAATTGAGGGATTACCTAATAACCATTATAATCCAGAAGCCCTATATTCAAATGTTGTCACAATTCATATAGTCAAATTAAATATGCATGAATATATTGGCATGGAATTACATCCCATTATAATTTAATCAATTAGTCAATTTAATTCAGTTAAGTAAGGAAAAACATCATGAAACAATCCATATAGTTAATACAATCCATTTAATTAATCATAACATGGAAATTCAATTTCATGTTTTAATAAATCACTTAAGAGGTGCTATAATCAATTTGGTAAATACCTACAAGGGGAAATTCAATTTATAAGTCAAGATAATCCCTTATGAGATTCTTTGGTTCAATTAAAAATTTATATAACAATGATAAATTTCAATTACAACCCAAGAAAAACACTTAGGTGACATTCCATATATTTAAACAATTAATTATAAAGGGTGAATTCAAGCTCATACACCCAAGGGGTATCCATGGTCAAGGTCAACATCTTATAATTATTAAGGAATGATAATCAGGAGTATAACAAGGTGTGTACATCAATTTAGAATGAAGAAATAAATTTTAAGGCAATGCACAAAAAATGCCAACGTGCAACACTACAATGAATCTACGAAAACACTATAAATTTTGGGGAAAATAACTAGACCACTTACCTTAGGTCCATTAATGAATCTTCATCCAATAGTAGCATCAGATTCTATATAGATTGGTAGAAATAAAATAAAAGGTCCAATACCCTGAAAACATGGTGAATGATCTTGAACATAAATAGTGAAAATGATATAAAGAGTAACATAGAAAAGAAGGAAGAGGAATCAAGAGAATACTTCTAGCTATCCATTGCTTTCAATAGATATTTATTTGAAGTCCTAATCATAAAGATATTGAAATACCAAGATTAAAGAGTATGAGAACTCATAGGAGGATAAGGGAGATTTGTTTTCTAAAAATGAAGATGGAGGAGATAAAATATGTTTTTAAGTTTAATGAAGGAAAAAATGGACAATTCACTCTCAAAATAGGGGCATTCAGTTTGGCCGCAAGGTTGGATAAACTATGCACTAACTGTGTGAATGGAATATGTAAAATAGGTTTATAATCATACATGGTTGTGAGCCTAGGGATCCATGGTTCAAAACAAACTATGTGCCCCCCAGTTCTCCTATATCTCACCCCATATATTTAGGAGATATGATGTGGGTTGGGTGGCACAATTTTTCCTAACCATGCAGCCCAGTCTATTTTCAAAATTCCTAGGGTTATGGGATCTAAAAAATCCCCTGACACCCTCATGAACTCCTTAAATCCATTGGGTAACATAATAAGGGCTGTTTAAATGAATTTTACCCAAAAAAAATGAGTCATACCTTAATGAATAGAAGGATCAATACAGTCTCCCATCCTTAAAGAAAATCATCCCCAAGTTGGCCTTTTGAGGGTAAAAATATATCACTAAAGAAAAGTTTCAACCACTGAGCTCGTATATTAGCTTCCGGATCCTAGGCCTTATCTTTTACTTGGTCATGCTTCCATAGCACATGTACCAAAGTAATTGACCTTCCTTAGAGTGTCTTAATGATCTAGTCAATAATATGAACTAGATACTCCTCAAAATAAGAATCTATATCCAAATCAACCTCATCAAGATAAAAGACATGTTATGAGTCTGGATAATATCAGTGAAGTTGAGATATGTGAAAGAAATTATGCATTGATTGGTGTCACTAAAGATGTTTTATCTAGTAAGACACTGTCTTGATCTATTTAAAAACATCATTGGGTCAAACGAATATAGGTGAGAGCTTTACCTGCCTTAGAATATGTCTATGGACCAAACTGGGTGAGACTCACAAGAAAAAATGATCTCTGACCTCAAAATCAAGTGGTCATCAATGTCTATTGGCATACAAATACTGTTTGGACTAAGCTATAATCTTAGAATTTCTTATTAATTGGACCTACTATGTAGTCTCTTGAACAAGATTTGAACCATTCATAATTGCCACCCCTGACTCGAGCCATCAGAGAGGTGAACAAAAAGGCCAACCATATAAGTCTTCATAAGGATAAATCTCAATGGTAGAATTAATGATATTATTTTAAGAGAACCCAATAAGGGGGATGTGTTTCTACCAAGAACCCTCAATGTGAAGGACACATGTATGGATCATGTCCTCTAACACATGAATCGTACACTTTATCTATCCATCGGTCTATGGGTGATTTTTCATGCTCAAAATAAACTATGTACTCAAGGCCTTCTACATCCCCTTCCAGAACCATGATGTAAAGTGAGCTTATCTATTAGAAATTATAGAATGAGAATCTCCATGAAGATGTATGACCTCCATGATATATATCCTCTATATTTTCTACTTAGAAGGACTCTTTCACAAGTAAGAAATGTGAGACCTTCCTCAAATAATCAAAGATAACCTGCACTGTATTGTTTCAATGAGATGATCTGGGTAAAATAGTCATCAAATCCAGGGAAACACCATCCCATTTACACTATGGAATGGAAAACAACTGTTAAAGAACTATCATTCACTAATGTTATACCTTCACCAACTGATAAGTGGAACACCGAGTGATGAAATTTGAAATCTCATGTTTTATACTGGACCACCAATACTAGCATTGTAAGTCTTAATACATCTTGGTGACACTGGTATGTACTACCCATGATGAGGCATGAAATTCCCACATAATCTTCTCTCTAATGTTTGCTAGAACCCACATAGATTCATGTAATATGAAAGTATCATCCCCATCCATGGTCCAACCAGAAGATGTATCATCATCTGAGACACTTTCCAAAAAAGGGCCCTTAGGATCCGATAGTTTCCTCATTCTTACATGTCCCAAAAGAGTATAGGACACATAAAAAGATTAGAGGATAGTCTGCCCATGGTCCTCCAGAACCTCAACATCCATATCTAAAAACAAATCCAGGAGCTTCCACTCTCTACTAGCCTCTTTAAAATCCTGTGTATGAGTCTTCTGTATTAGAGAATCCGCCATTGCGTTACCTTTTTCAGGGGTATAAGTAAGCTCAAAATCAAATGAATATAGGAACTCAACCCATCTAAGATACCTGAGATTAATATCACGATATTTAAAGATGTATTTGAGGCTTTTGTGATCATTGAACTCCATAAAACACTCTACAAGTAGATCATGTCTCCAATAACATAGATCTTGAACAACTGTAGCTAGCTTGAGGTCATTCATTGGGTAATTCTGCTCATGAGGCCTCAAATGATAAGACTCGCATGTAAAGACTCACTCCTCCTGTATCAGAAAAACTCCAAGATTGATACTTGATGTGTCAAAATAGACTATATAGATCTTGTATGAATCTGGAAGAATCAATATTGGTTTTGAATCAATATGCCACTCAACTCATGAAACACAAATTCATAATCTTATAACCATACATATTTGACACCCTTTTTTGTCAATATTGTAAAGAGTATTGCAGGGCATGAGAAATCCTAGAAGAAGTGTATGTTATTTATAGATAGACCCAAGAAAGTACATATGTCAAAAATGTTCTTGGGATGATCTCAGGAAATTATATATATCACTTTCTATGGGTCTACTGAAACTTTTGAATTCAAGATGATGTGACCCAGGAAGTGGACTTTGTTGATCCGGAAGTGGAATTTTCTAATCTTTGTATAAATTTGATTCTCCCTTAGTGTATTCAACATGAAATAATGATGTATTTCATGGTCATGTTGATAATGAGGATACACTAATATATAATCAATAAAGACTACCAAGAATGAATCAAGATATGGGTGGAAAACCTGATTCATTATATCCATAAAGATTGAAAGTGAATTCATGAGACTAAACAACATGACTAGGTACTCATATAGACCATACCTGCTCCCAAAAGCTATGAGAGGTATGTCTGATGACTTGAAATGCATCTGATGATATCCCAACCTGAAATCTATCTTTGAAAACACTCTCTCTCCTAAAAGTTGATCAAATAGGTATTCTATTCGTGGAAATGGATACTAATTATTTATGGTGAGCTGGTTCAATCGATGATAATCCATGCAATTACTGAGGGTACCATCTACCTTCTTGGAAAAAAGGACCAATAAACCCCAAAGATATTTGTTGGGGTGTATACATCCTTTAGCTTCCATATATTCTAATTGTTTCTTGAGCTCTAGAAGCACCATAAGTTTCATCCTTTAAGAAAGAGTGGTCACTGTTTGTAATCATGGAAGAATCTCAATAGTAAAATCTACTTCTTACACTAGAGGTAGAATAAAAAAGTTTCTAGAGAAGGTATTCCTAAAATAATCCACTATAGGAGGGAAAAAAGAAGGTTGTAACCTTTGATAGTATACAAAAATACCGAGGACCTAAATCATCACATTACTTATCCTCTGTTACTCAGCTCCATATCTAGTCACATGAACATCACATTCTTCCTTATACACATTACTACCACCCTATGGTGATATAAATTTTACCCTTCGATGAGAGAAATTTATATGGACTTGATAGGGAACTAACTAGTTAGTACTGATGATTACATCAAAACCCATCATATCGAGGATGAAAAGATTCTATAAAAATAGGTTTCCTCCTATCCTAATGGGACAATCCTTAAAATAGTGAACCCCCTATGTTAGGATACCTAATTGGGTGTCAAGAATCATAACACCATAGAAGTGTTCAATTTCAAAGTCAGACTCTCTGTGATTACCTTAGATATAAAATAGCGAAACACTCTTATGTCAAGTAGAGCATACAATAAAGTGGAGGATAATTGAATAGTAACTTGAACTATAAATGGTTCGACACTCTGCTCCTATGTCACAGGATGGACAATATGTAACTGGAATGTACCACGACCCTAAGTCACTGAAGAACTTCCTTGAATATGCCTGCTTTACTAGTGTTAAGAATAATGAGTATGACTACCTCTATCTCGATTCCACCTCAGCCTAAGCGGCTGGTGGTATCCCAGCTACCTTCCCAATGATATCCTACTATACCCACTATAGAACACGGGGTAGGAGTAGATCCATGCTCACTATGCACTAATGGAAAGGTTCTACAGAATTTCAAGATATTCCCCATTCTTCCTTAGCCTCTGCATTTCACTAGATCCCATAAGTACTGAGGTTTCATATGTCCCAGCTTCCCACACTGATGAAATATCAAGAAACTATTTTCACGAGGATCTTGATTTATTCTACCCCTAAGAGAAACCTTGAAGCAATGATTTCATCCCATGGAAGAACTGCTGACAAGCCTAGGTGCCAAACCACCCTGAATTGAACCATTGAATTACCTTAGATTCCTCTCTATAATAAGGGTCTAGTTAACTATCTTTTAAATAATTTTCAACCTAGATACATTAAGCTATGATCTGATGGAGTATCCCAACCCATAATTGAATCCATTGGTGGTTATAAGATCATCACCCACTAGATTCTGTGCGAACTACTACAACTCAGTAGAGTGAGTAGAATAATCCATGATATACATAGATCCTTGTTGTCGATTCATGAAATCTCTAACCCTATCATCCTTTAGAGTATTTGAAAATAAATAATCATAGAATATAGTCTGGAAATCTTACCAGACCATGCCACGATGCAGATCTTCCTGGGTAATAATGTCCCACCATAATTTGGCACAACCTCCTAACATATATGATGAAAGATTGACCATCTTCTCATGAATCATCTATAGATTCTAGAATATATAAAGAATAGCTTCGATCCAAGACTTAGTTGCATGAGGTCCACCATCCCCTAAAATGGTGGGAGGGTGCCACTACTGGAACTCCCGAGTAAACTCTTCCATAGTTAGGTCATGTTGAGCGACACATTTCATATTTTGTGTTATACAAAATAAGACCTCAGGGAAATCCGTGTTAGTGCCCATATAAAGAATAGGAAGAGGTTTCACATGTGGCACTATAGGAAGAATCACTGGTGACTCAAGGCCCTCCTCCTTAGGTGAATGGTCTTCACTTCCTTTAGGGAATACGACTGGAGGTCATCATGGAGGAATTATTCTATAAAGACAAACACACACCTTATAGTAGATCTTAACAATTGAAAATATTATATATAGAAAAATAGGAATGTTTATAGCCTTCATATGAAAATATCCCACCTTTATAACTACTTAAAAAGACATGTCTAAGTAGTAAAGAGAATACCATAATGGCTATAAGAACATAAGAGACACACCACTACCCACTACTAAGGTTGGGTTTAGGTATAGGTCTCACATCACACATATAAGATGGTTATTCTCACTTTAAAATTCATATTTGTTTTAAAATTTTGATTATTCAAATATTTAAACCTCATTAAATGGTTTAATTAGATGGATCAACATTTCCAATCCATAAGGGCCCATACTCCTCATGAACCAAAATATGGAATCCAATTAACACATACCATACCACATTCCATCCCATGCGACCAATGGTCCATGGATCAATGGTCCATAATTAACTGCTTAAGGTATCTTCTTTAACCTATATAGGATAACATTATTAGGTTAAGGTAGTCACTTTAAGTGTTAATTATGTTTTCTCTCCTACAAGGAATTTCAACACATTTACATAGGAAATCAAGACACTAATAATATGAAATATTCAAATGAATTCTGGAAATAAATGCGGCATGGAAAAATTTATGTCATATTAGTCATATTGTTCCTATAATGATGCATGTAATGCAATAACCTCATTTCATTAGGATAAGGTAATAGAAATATCATTTCAATAATTCTAATATCAATAATATCATAAGACATGTGTGTCACACAATAGTGAATTAATATCAACTATAAATGGCATAATCTATAATTGAAATTTCCCATCCTAGGTAATTTGGGTTTCCCCTGTGTGTTGGTTAGCTACATCTAGGAACATGGTCATTTCAAAATTCCTTTAACACGTAGTCTCCTATGTAATACCCAAGAATATGAAAAAGGAAACATAATGCTCTTATACCACTTTGTAACATCCCGACCTGACATCCACTCAGTTGGGGTCCCAATCCAGTGGGACACATGGTCTTAAGTACACCTACCTATACGCCAGAGTCTACCGAATAGCAGTGAGGATGTAAAAGTGGTATAGTGGGGAGACTGTACCCTCATATCATAGTGACACAAAAGATAATAAAAATATGAATAAAATATTAAAAACATGATATAAAAAAACACTAAAGAATGGACTAGTAACCTTCCGTAGTGAAGTAATAAACAAAATTTGTAATAATAATAAAATTAGGAAGCATAAATAACTAAGAAACTGAATAATAAAATCAAAATACATAAGATCTTTTCATATACATGAATTCATGGCATGCTGATATACAAAAGGGTAATAAGGGACACGAATAAACCACATGCTACAAAAAAGGTAAAAAAAGGGAAAAAGGCTGATCCAATAGCATCTCGATCATAGGATAAGTCCTTTACTTGTATGATCTAACTATAAGAAACACATATCAAATATCTGTTGCAAGTCACTTTCCCTTATCCATACCTATAGACAAGTAATATAATTTGGTATCAAAGGCGGCCTGAGTAGGGTGTGAGATAAAATCCCTGTAGTCCACCACTAACAGTGTCTATAAGTAATACAATAAGTTTACATAGTGACTTAGTTTTTAGGTATATAAAAATAATGAACAATACTGAATAAATAACACCAACCTGATAATGTTCCTCAAGGAAACTTGGCGTATATACCCACTTCAGCATGCTCTGGGATGAACATCTGATCAGTCACTATATATATAATAATATATATAGTATAGTTATATATTAAATCCACCTATATGTGATAATTATGTGATGATGTAAGTATTCATATACCTAGAATACTTGGTACTAGATGGACTGGGGCATAATTCAGTAATCCATAACTTGTATAAACAATCCTATAAGCTCCAATAAGGGTACAAGACCTACATCTCACAATGAATTTGATATTTCATGCTCATCACTTGAGATGAGGGTGTTTCTTCATGTTAGCACTTAAAGTAAGGGACATGATGTGTCATGCCCACCGTCCAAATAGTGTCAATGACGTGAGACATCATGCTCAACACCCGATGTAAGGGAGAGTGAATTTTTATGCTCAGTAATTCCCTTAACCATCATTCCATGAACAATCTATATGGATTAAGACTAATAATATAATAAAATAATTGATTACCTTATAATCATTATAATCCAAAAGCCCAATATTCAAATGATTTCATAATTCATATAGTCAATTCATTAATCATAGATCTATTATTGTATATTTATCGACCATTATAATTTAATCATTTAGTCCATTTAATTCATTTAGTTAAGGAAAAACATCATTAAAAAAGCTATATAGTTAATAAAATAAATTTAACTAATCATAAAAGGAAAATTCAATTTCATGTTTCAATAAATCACATAGGAGGTGTTATTATCAATTGGGAAATTACCTACCAGGGGAAATTATATTTATAATTTAAGATAAGCACTTAATAGGTGATTTGGTTAAATTAATCCTTTATATATCAATGGTAAATTTCAATTACAACCCAAGATGAACACTTAGGAGGTGTTACAGACATTTAAAAAATTAATTATAAAGGGGAAATTCAAGATGACACACCCAAGAGGTTTCCACGATCGAGGTCGACATCCTGTAATTATTAATCAATGATAATAGAGAGTATAAAAAGGTACATATATCAATTTATTATAAATAAATTCATTTTAAGGCATTTCATGGAAAAAGGAAGAAATGTGGAAATATGAAGAAACTATGAAAACAATATAAATTTGGGGGAAAGCAATTATACCACATACCTTAGGGAAGTTGATAACTCCTCATAAAATAGAGACCTCAGATTTGAGGTAGATTGGGATAGATTAAAGAAAAGTTCCAACACCCTAAAAATAAGGCGAATGATCTTTCATATAAATAGTGAAAAGGACATGAAGAGAAATGTAGAATGGAATAAAGAGGACTTGGGAGTATACCTCTAGCTATCTAACACTACCGATGGATATTGACTAAAGGTTTGGATCAGAGATATATAAAGATAACCGGATTGAGGAAGATGAGAGATCACAAGAGGATAAGAAATCTTAGTCCACTATAAATTAATATGGATGAGTGTAATTGGGGTTTTAAGTTTAATGAATGAAAAAATGTACAATTCATCCTAAAAAACAGGAGCACACGATTTTGCTGCACGGTTAGTATAACCATGTGCCAACTATGAGAATAGCCTTTGTTAGAGGCCCATAATCACACTTGGTCATGTGCTTGTGGTTGAATGGTTATAGACTAACCATTAGGCCCCATGTTATCCTCTATATCATGCCACATAGTTAGGAAAGATAGTGTGGGCTGGGCGGCATAGTTTCTTCTAACCATACATCCCAGTCTATTTTCCAAATTCATAGGGTTCTAGGCTCCAAACAAGCCCCGAACACCCTCATGAACCCTGTGAATCCATTAAGAAATATAATAAGGGAATTTTAAATAAATTTAACCAAAAAAAATTATTTACTTCATGAAAATACGGTCTGTTATAATTTAAAACATTTTTTTGATGAAAATATCTTTTAACATTGAATTCATTTATTTAAAATAAAAAATTTCACAAAAATTAAGTAAAAAATTTTATTTGAAAATAACCTCGAAAACTTATAAGGTAATCTTGAAATAATTGACCGGTCATAATAGAATTAAACACTATTCATGCTATGTATGTTAAAATGAAGTTTCCTTTTGACATTTTTTGTAAAATCCAAATTGGCCTTTTTTGGAAATCAATATAAATATTTATATATTTTTTATTTTAAAATTAAAAAATGGGTAAAAATTTATTTGATAAATCATTTATAGAATATTAAAATAGTTTTTAATTTTTTTTATAAAACATGGATATGGAATAAAAAATAGTTTCAGCCGAAGAGAGAAATAAAGTTAGTTTTCATTGAAAACATTATTTTTGAATATTGAGTACATAAAGAGAGAAAAATGAAGGAAAAACATGTATTATAATGAAATAACCAGAGTTTAAGAAAATTAAAGAGTTTCTTGAGAATATTTTCATAATATTTCATCATCAAAAAGTAATCATAAATAATCCTAATAAGTAATGACATTGTAATATAAAACCTTTACCACTTTGGTATTTTTGAATTGTAATCCCCATGAAAGAATAAATTTGAAGGAAAAATAAAATATCATAAGAATAAAAAATTTCATGATATCACATGTCAAAGGGTCTGTGTATACACCTCATAAAATAAGATAGACACATAACATAACATATGTCCAAAGAAGACAAATTGAGAAAAAAAATCTCTTACCGATTAGGTAACTTTTGAACCATAAACCCCATGAAAGAGGGATCCTAAAATGTTTATATAAATACCCATAATTTTCATAATAATCATGATAAAAAACATTCATGGGTATTATATACACCACTTAAAAGAAACATGTGGTGAATATGGAATGTGTCTCATAGAAATAAAAGTGAGATAAAAATGAAAATTGTAAGTGGGTATGGATGTATGGAATAAATTTGGGTAGATATTTTCCAAACTAAATAGTTTTTAATGTTTAAAGAGGTGAGGATATGAGGTTTCCTTTTATAAGCGGTGGATAAGACACATTAGGAATTTTTGAAAAGAAAATGGTGTACCCAAATTTTTCAATTGAAAAAGGATAAAAAATGGGTCATTATCGAAAATTATAGGTGATAAGTTTCAAATATTTACAGAAAATGGACGTTGGAAAAGTTTCTAGGTTATTGTACACACTATATTTTTAGTTCAACCCCTTGATAAACCTATTTTAACCTTAATCGTGATAATTATTTTTTAATATTTTTAGAATTATTTATGGTAAAAAATTAATTTTAACTTATTAGATAATATGAATTATTATAATTAAAAATACGGTATAAAATTTTCCAAATTATATTCACATAATTTATAAAATTTAATTTAAAATTAAAGCCATAGATGTGATGAAAAAGCGGGTTTCCATTGAGAATTTTTCCAAAGTTTAAATCATTTTTATATAAACAATCAATCTGAAATTGACGAAAATAACCTAAATTGGATTAATAGATAAATAATTTAACTAGTTTTACTTTTTTAACCATATTAAAATAAAATTTATCTTGTATATTATTTGAATGAAAATACAATGTTAAAATAAAAACCAGTATTTTTCACTATTCATTGAAAAATTTATATTTTCAGAAAATTATCAAAAATTAAATCCAAGTTAATATTTACATGATTATTTAAAAAATTAAGTTAATTTTTGCAAATTAATTTTATAAAATTATAAAAATTAATTTTAAAAATAAGTACGCAAAAGTCGATATAATAGTTTTTGAAAAAATACAATTTTCAATCATTAAATTGGATTTATTGTTATCTCATATATAGAAAAAAAGTAAGATGAATGTTAAACATTTTATTGAATATATAATATATAAATATATTTAAAATAATTCACCAAAATTTATTTGTTTAATTTATTGAGATAAAACAAGATTGTGCATATAGAAAATTAGTTTTTATAATAAGATTTCCTTTATTTTCAAATGGGTTTTATTTTCATTTCTAATTAATTGGACAATAAAAAAATAATTTTATATACATGTGTAAAACATATATTTTCATAATTTAGTTAATACTATTCATGCCCTCCATTCCATCATCTTGGTGATAACTATCATATTAAATAATAATATTTTAATGGAATCTCATGTTTTGTTAAAACTCGGTGCTATGTGTAATGTAAGATATCGAGGAAAATTAAAATAATTTGAAAAATAATATTTCATAAAATATCAGGTGTTACTTTCTACCCCCATTAAAAATTAATTTCACCCTTAAAATTCATCAGTATGATAAAAAATGAGGATACTTCTACCTTATCACATCTTTAAGTTCTTACACAGCTTCCTCAAGCTGGTGGTTTCACTACAAAACTTTGACCAGGTGAGTGGTCTTATTTCATATCACTATCTCTGTATAATCCATAATCTCAACCAATTGTTACATACAAAAAAATATCATCCTCAAGTGGTATGAATTTTTGAGTTCTATACATGTAAAGTATTAGGTATGTAATTTCTCAAGAGAGATACATGGAACACATCATGGACTTGAGAGAGGTTCGATGGAAGCGTCAATTGATAGGATACCATTCCGATAGTTCAATAATTTCAAAGGGATCGATATAACTAGATCTTAGCTATCATTTTATACTATATAAAAAATTTCAGCCTTTGGTTGTTATTCAATATATTTCCACTTCCTCTCTTACTCCAAGAAATAAATATTGATTTTTTATGCCTGAAGCACTAACGGATCACAAGATCCATAGTTGAATGATAATTCTTTCATTCCATATTTATTTAGAATCATAAAGAAGTTATTAGAATAAGTTATCTGGTATGCATAAAAATTCATATAGTGAAGTAATACATTAATCTCTTAAAACACAACCAAATTTCATGTTAAACCATTCCATAAATGGTTAACCTTATGATCCTTCCAAAATTCCAAGTTTATAAAGAGGGTAACTAAATTTCCCAAAATTAACAAAACAATAATCCCCCAAATATCATTAACTATCTTTTAATGGTTAAATAAAAAATATACGAATACCTTGGCCCTATTTTCTACTAAAGCATGGAAATAACCAGAATTACCATAAAACCTTGATGAAAACATACCTTCTTCTTAATTCCTTGAAAAAAAAACAATTACTGAATATATTTCATAAATCAAATAATGATGTAAAATCCATCAATGACAACATAAAACACTTTTTCAATAAATAATTAATTATATTTAAGTTCATCAATATAATAAAATTTAATTTATCCTTGTCAATCATCTCTTTATTCAAACTAAAATCCATTATATTAACATCAGGAACATATTAAGGGTTATATTCCATTAATCATTTTTTTCTTTAAAATATAACTTTGAAATTAAATAAATTTTCTTGGTAATCAGTACCATTCAATATATTCTTGAAAATCATTAATTAAAAACTTTTATAGAAAAATATTTATATATTTCTTGATTCATATAACATAATTATTGAATTCCCACTTCATTCTTAAACTATTAACTGGGTCTCATCATATTATTCATTAATACCTATTTCCTATAAAATTAAATATAAATCAAATTCAATTTAATCATTCCTTTTACATTTAACACAAACAATACTATTATAATAACCCATACCTTTTATATGTCACTCATGATATCTTTATCATTAGTTTTATAACCATTACTCATAACACATTGCTGATTCTATTCAAGATATTTCCCCCTAGGACATAGATTTTCATATTTACTATACTTTCCACATTTAAAACATTTATCTATTGATGATAAGTTAGAAAGACCAATATTTCCATCCATTACATTTACTGGACTTTTCATTTTCCCCAAGTAATTGATTACACAATTACCTACTTATCTACATATAAAAAATCTTCTCATTCTATTGAGACTTTAGCTTGAGTGATTCTTTCCATGTTATTGACATATAAGAAACTTAATCTTCTTTCCTCCATGGTCTCCCCCACTTGAAATATCAATGAAATATTTCTTCCTCTTCTTTGGTGAGTCTGAGAATTGGTTATGGTGTAAGTTTTTTATCATATATTATTATAATTGATTAGGAATAATCACAATATCCTTTAATCCAATTATCATCCTATTTATTTTATCATGAAAACATTGTTTATATCTTTTTACGTTAACCTAGTACCTTCTGGTTTCCACCATTGACTAAAACCAAAAGGTATAGTGTAAGTAATAATAATCACATTATAAAACCTTGTAATACTGAAAAATAACTTATATAATGTCTAAATCATGATGGATTATTTTAAATATACGACATATTAGGCTTAATGAAGGTCATTATTCAAATCCTTAATGATGGTTTATAAAGAGTGTGTGAATTACCAAATAATACACCCTAGTAGTGTAAAACTAGGTATGCAATATAGCCTATTGTCGTGCATTAATTAATGCTAAAGTGAAGCCCAACATTCATTTTTTGGAGTTATTTCCCCTAGGTACATCTATTCCAGAACCATGTACACTTATAGTATCTAGAGAGGGATGAATTTCTAGGAAAACCACACTCATTTCTTTACCATAACCTAGGATGTTATCCTATAATTAGGATTATCCTAAGGGATATCATTAACATTTTCTCATCCTAGTTTCCAAAGGTTTAACTTAACATTTCTCTGATACCATATATAACAACTCAAACTTATCATTCATAAATATTACATTTAAGTAGATGAATATTAATTACATAACAGAATGATCTATGAAATAATTATTTAGGTCTAGTGCCTTTAGAAACTTGGAAACCTAAAAAACTGGTCTATAAGTGAGCTACATCATCTCCTAATAATTTATTCATAACTAGAACCCTTCTTAGACATATCATACAAAATATCATTCTTCATATCTTAGTTAAAAGAAACATTATAAAGGGTGAGCTTAGATTCTCTATAAGGGAACACAAGTGATATATAAATATAATGCGAGCATATAGGTATGAGAATATTAGAATCACATTTAAAAAACCTACCTTGTATATCATAGATCACAAACATGAGTAATGGAATAAATCATGGAAGTTTATAATACATGAATCATAATGGAATCAAAGAACACTAGTGATGAGAGAATAAAATTGGTATACAACATAGATCTATGTAATACACATAAACATAGAAAATATTATATCAAGGATATCCACCAAGACATTCATTACATGTTAGGCTTCACTCATATACCTTACTTGGGCTTGGGATAACCTCTTGTTTACCCCTATTTTAGTCTTTGGATAACCTTTTGTGTACCCTCTTTCAATCTTGTGATAACATCCCAGAAACCCTTTGAGATTATATAACATTAATCATTACCCAATGAATTTGAGGGAGATATAGGTCTCACTCCTCCATGGTTATAACATGATCACCTACCTTGATTATAATGTAACCACCATCCTAAGATATTACATAACCACCACCACATAATAAAATTCATACATACATGTTCCACAAGATCATAAAACATTCATTATATCAGAACCCATGAAAAAATGGGTTTCATAAAAATTTCATCATATCATTACCTATAGAAAATAAATAGGATTCATAATCATTTCTTCATTTCATCATAGAATAACCCCTGAAAAAATAAGTGTGGTTTGTAAACATATTTTCATCAAAAGAGTAAACCATTTAGGGAAGGAATAAGAATAGTATCTTTGGACCATATCTCCATTAAAGAATAAGTAACATCAAAGGATGTCAACTTAGATGGAAAATGACTCTGAAAGATCACTTGGAACATTTATTGAGAAAAATAGCCTTTCCACTTAAAAACACTATTTACAAGATAAAATATTTTCAAAATCCATTTCTTTGAAAATAAACTTGAAAACTTATAAATTAATATTTTAAATATAATTATAACATTTATAAAGGAAAATATACTTTCCCTTCGAAATAATTTTTTTAATCAAAAAATTTCAGAAATATTAAAGAAATTTTTTTATTGGAAATTAACCATGAAATATTTTAAGGTAATATTGAAATCATTGAGAGGTCATGATTGTGGGGAATACTATCCATTCCATTTATGTTAAAACAAATATTCCTTTAATTTTTTTTCTAAAATAAAAATGAGCATTGTTTGGAAAACGACATGAATATTCTTTTGAAAACATTTTATAAAAATTCAAACATGGGTAAATATTTCTTCAATTAATCATTTGGATAATTTTAAACCATTTTTGAAAGGAGTTTTTGAGAATATGGATATGGAGGAAAAATTATTTTTGACCAATGATAGAAATACGTCTATTTTGTAAAACATTATTTTAGAATATTAAGTATATTAAGAGAAGAAAATGAAGGAAAAACATTTATTATAAATAATTAATCATAATATAATAAAATATATGAGCTTATTTATAAATAGTTCATAATATTTCATCATAAAAAAAATAATTATAAATAATCCCGATAAATAATTATATTTTAATATAAAACCTTTACAAATTGGTATCTTTTGAATCATAAGCCCCATGAAAGAATAAATTTAAATGAAACGTCCAATATCATGATAATAAATAATTTCCTGACATCATATGTCAAATGGGATGTGTATATAACTCCTAAAATAATATAATTTCACAACAAAATATATGTCCCAAAGAAGACAAATTGAGATAGAAATATCTTATTTCTCCAGTAACTCTTGAACCTTAAACCCCATAAATAAGAGATTATAAAATGGATATGTAAATAACCACAATTTTCATGGTAATAATCATGATATAAATTCATTTTTAGTATAAAACCATATAAAAGAAACACATGGTGAATATAGAATATAACTCACAAAAAATAAAAGTGAGATGGGAATCCCTTACCTTTTGTCTTGACTTTCTTCTAACATGTTATAACCTCATGTATAATAAATATAAGTTTATTACACATATATTATATAACCATAATTATATATATATCATACTATATATGATTTAATTATGAAATTTTATTACCCATTTATTAACAATTCCTTATTAAAATCATGTTTTAGGTAATAACTGCTTTCTTTTTCATGTATGTTTTGATTTTTTATTTTAGGTTCTATTAATTTGATAATGGTTAAATCATATAAATAATTTTTAACATGATATAAATATCATATATATTAATTATATACGTATTTATAGTAATATATAAAATTTAGATATAGAATTTGTAATACATCATTCATGGAGACGGTAGGCCGTGCATACACATTAAAGTTGTTTCCATTTTTTCAACGGATTAAAATAAATAAAGGTAAATAATATATTAAATTTAAAGAATAAATTTTATTTCATATATATCACATATTTTTATTTAAAACTATACTTATTACCTTCCATTAAAAGCTTACATGAAGAACGAATCACCTTACTTCGTGACGCGACAGTACACCGTACACCTAAACGACGTTATCACATCCCCTACAGAATGGAATGTAAGAAGGTATATGTGATATAATAAATAATTAAGTATAATTATGTTTAAAATATCATATATATTCAATTATTATATCATTATTACCATCCCGGTAAAATAGAAATGAAAAACACATCACATCGATTCGCGAGGCGGTAGTCCGTCGTACACACAAGCGAGGTTATTGTTTTCCAATGGGTTGAGAGGTAAGAAGGTAGATATGTTATTATAATTAAATAGGTATAATAATATAATAAATATCATATATAATCATTAAATACATCATTATATCCATACTTGATAGCTGGTAATCGAAAACCAATAATATCGATTCATGAGGCGGTAGTCCGCCGTACACACGATCAACAGTTTCATTTCCCATTTGATAGAGTTAGAGATGGATATATGTTATTAAAATAAAATAATTACATATAATTATATTTAAGATAATTATGTTATTATATTATCATAGTTTAATAATATTTTATGGTTTTGGAATAATAAATAAAACCAAGATGTAAGTTTAATAAATTTACTTCTTCTTCAGAGAGTCTCTTTAGGTTTACACCCAATGCCTTATTATGAGGGTTTAATAATCAACCAATGGAATATAATAATTGTATTGGTAATAAGGGAATTAAATATTGTATGTATTGGTAAAAAATGGTTATTATGGTGTGAATAGGTGAGGAGAGTGGGTGGCCTTTTATATGTGGGGGGAGGACACACTTAAAATTTATGAAAAGAAAAAGGTATATCCACATTTTTCAATGAAAAAGGATAAAAAATGGGACATTATCAAACCTCAGTGGTTATAAGGTCAACATATGTGCTTAAAAGTTTATTTGGATAATTTTATATGATATTTTATACCTTTCATTTTTAGTTTACCTCTGATAAACCCGTTTTAACCTTAATCACTGTAATACAGTTTTACTTTTTTTTTCTATTCATTATGGAAAAAAATTAAGTTGAAATTATTATATAATATTAATTATGATTATTAAAAATATTCAATCCATTTTTTGAAATTAAATTCATATAATAGGAAATATTTAATTTAAAATTTAACCCACATATGTGAGGAAAAAGCGGTTTTCTAAAGAGAAAAATTTTAGGAGTTTAAGAAGTTTTTATATAAACATTCAATAAAAAATTGATTCCAGTGAACTAAATTGGATTAATATATATATATATATATATAACTAAAATAATTTTAATTTTAAATACATATTAAAATAAAATTTATCTTGTAAATTCATTGATGAAAAAGCATTTTTTTAATAAAAACAAGTATTTTTTACTCTTGACTGAAAAAATTATCTTTCATAAAATTCTCAAAAAATAAATCCAAGTTAATTTTTATATTATGATTTAAAAAATTATGATAAATGTTTTCAAATAAATTTTATAAAATTTTAAAAAATTAATTTTAAAAATAATTGTGCAAAAGGTGAAAAAACTGTTTTTTTAGAAAAATATATTTTGTAAGCATAAAATTGGGTTTATTCTTATCTCATACTTAGAAATCACATAAGTTGAATGTTAAAAATTTGATTTAATATATAATATATAAATTTCATTAAAATCATTCACCAAGAGTTATTTATTTATTTTATTAATATTAAACATGTTTGTGTATATAAAAAATATTTTTTCTGAAAAAGTTTTCTTTTACTTTAAAATGGTTTTTATTTTCATTTATAATTAATTGGTCACTAAAGAAATAATTTTATATACATGTGTAAAACATATATTTTAATAATTTAGTTAATGATATTCATACTCACCATTCCAATAGCTAGAAGATATGTATCATATTAAATAATAATATTTTAATAGTATTTCTTGGTTGTTTAAAACTAGGTGTTGCGTGTAATGTAAGAAATCAAAGAAAATTAAATTTAGTTGAAAAAAATATTCCATAAAATCTCAGGGTGTTACACTATTCCCAGTTAAGATTATCATAAGCCATCCAAAGAAATATGTTTAATGGTATCAGTAGAGTACATCCTCAATATGTGTTTCAACAAAGGATGTTGACATATATTAAAAATACTTTAAAGTTATTATTAGAATATTTATCGAGTAAAATACACTTTTCACATTAAAACCAATTTTTTAAAATAAAAAAACCTCAAAAATTTTAAAGAAACCAATTTATGTGAAAATAAAGTTGTATATTTTTAAATTAGTCTTAAAATAATTGATCATTTATGATAGTGGGTAATTATATTCATGCCATATAAGTTAAAAACATTCATTTTACACTTTCAGTAAAACTAAAAAAGTGCCTTGTTTGGAAAACAATAAGAAGATTTCTTTAAATAACATTTTCAAAAAATGTAAAACATAAATAAAAATGTATTTAACAAATATTTGGAGGATATTAAAAATATTCTTTAATTTGTTTTTGAGAAAATATCAATATAGAAGAAAATACTCCTCCAACTGAGATAATTCCGAATAGTGATTAGATTGTGAAATAAACCCTTACCGCTTTGGAATGTTTTGAATATCAACCCCAATATAATAAATAACATCAAATGAAACATTAATTAACATGAATATAAATATATTCATGATATAACATATCAAAGGTATAGTATATACACCACTCAAATGGAATATGTTGTGAATATGACATATGGTGCATAGAAGTAAAAGTGAGATGAGAAAAACCTTACCTTGGGTTCAACTTCCTTCATATGTGTAAAAAAACTATATAATAATTAAATATTTATTATAAATATATTCAATAAATAAACCCAAATATAAAATATCATATATTATTTACTTATAACATTTTATCATCCATTTATTAATAATTATTTATTCAAATCACTATTTTTGGTGATAACTACTTCATTTTTCATGTACGTTTTGCATTGGTTGTGTTGGTCCTTATAATTTGATCTTGGTTATATAATATATATAAATTTAATAATGATATAATTATAATGTATATTATTTATATACATATTTAGGGTCATCTATAAAAGTTATAGATATAAAGATTAATTACATCATTCATAAAGATAGTAGGTTTTATGTACGCATGAATGCAGTTTTCATTTTTTTAATGGATGAAAAAAGGAGAGTTAAATAATATTTAATAATTATAGGATCATTATTATATAAAATAAATCTTATATAATAATTAAATCTATCCTTATTACCATCTAAGTAAAATAGAAAAGAAAAACAAATCACATCTTTTCGTGGATGTGATAGTCTATACATATGCACGAGAAACATTATTGTATTATAACGGATTGGAAGGTAACAAGGTAGATGTGATATTATAATTTCAAGGGCATAATTATTTCATAATTATAAAATATAAAAATTAAAACCATCATAATAATCGTCCATGAAATATTTTCTTGGAAAATGAATTTTATCGCTACGTGGAGATAATAAGTCGTAAGTAAACATGAGCAATACCATCACTTGTCATTTGATCAGAAAGAGGGAAGATAATGGTGTTTTCATAATCATAATAATATTTCAATATATTTAGGATATTTAATTTTTTATTTTATGATAAATAACATATATTTATATGAGTTAAAGAATAAGTAAAAAAGAAAGCGATTGATTAAGGCAATTACCTCTTTTTTAGAAGAACTCCTTTGGATCTCCTCTTATGGATGCTAGGGTAGGTATTTTGGGAATAAAATCACATCTAAAATGTGTATATTTATATTTTTTAGAGGAATGGGTGTGGGGTGGTTGATATATAATTCTAAAAGTGGTGTAAAGAAGTGATTAAGGAGGTTCCCTTTTATAATTGAGGTGATGGGTACTTTTGGAGTTTCTTAACAAATTAAATTTTAATAAAGCCATTATAAAAAATAATGCATCAAAATGGTTAGGGAATCAAAACTAGGGTATTAAATGTTTAAAATATAATCAGATAAAGAAATTATTATAGGTTTTTTTGGTGTTGTAAACCTTATGTTCTGATTCAATGGCTTAGTTAACCTATTTTAACATTAACTATAGTAACATATTTTTCACTCTTAAAGGGTTATAATATTACATATAAGGAATCTAATGACTCATAAATGTAAAAGTTATGAAATTATATAGCATATATAACCCTCCTTGTCCTATTTCAATATTTTAATGTATTTTAAATAATTTATTAAAATATTATTTTGATAAATTATCATTAATGGCAATTTTCACACTATTCACTTAATTTGACTTCAAATACATAAAGATAATGTTTGATTTATAATATAATTAATTTAGCCACAACTAATATGAAATATTCATCTAAAAAATCATTGGAACACTATAAATCACTTCAAGTATATAATTTTTAGTTTTTTTAATAGTTTTTATTCTATTTTTATATTAATTGAATAAATACTGTATTAACGTTGAACAAGAATTTAGGGTAGTTATATAATCAGTAAAAATTAGAAATAAATTATCATAATTAAAATAATTTAATTATTAATTTTTTTATTTAGAGTCATTCATATTTTTTTTCTCAATTTGTACACATAATATATATTTTAAAATAAGTGAGTAAAATTTTGTAACATTATTTGATTTAAATATTATATTGGCCATTTTTAGGGAAACTTGTTCATAGAACACATAAATTTAATGCCTAAGTTGATAAGTTTAAAATTAAATTCATCCAATAATATGTAAATTTAAATATTATAACATTATCACCTATTTTTAACCTAGATGAACCCAATTTTCCTTTTAATGAGACGATAGATTTTACCACACTTATTATTCATATTTAAAAAAATAAATGGGAAATATTTACCAAATTTAGAATTCCTAATTAAAAATATGGAATAAAATTTTCAGGATTCAATTTATATAAGTTATGTAAATTAATTTTAAAATAAATTCCCAAAATGCAACGAAGATCATTTTTTTTGAAAAGTAATTTATTATGCATAAAATTGGATTTATTCATATCTTATGCCAAGTAAGAACTCTAGATGAATGTTAAAATATTTTACTAAATATATATTATGTAAATTTCATTAAAATCATACAATAATAGGGATTAATTAAATTTATTAAGATATAAACATATTTCAAACTCAATAGTTTTTCAGAAAAACTTTTCTTTTACGTTCATAAATTTATTTTTGTTTTTATTGATAACTAAGGAATTTAATTTATAAATGTGTAAACCATATATTTTTCATAATTAAATTAGTTCTATTCACACCCACCAATTTGATAGCTATGTGATTATTGTTACATTACATAATAATATTTTAATAGTATATTGTGGTTCTTTTAAACTAGGTTTTGTGTACACTATCAATCATAGTGTTATTTTAAAATCTTGGGGTGTTACTTCACCCCTACCTTGGATTCTAACCTGGTGCCTAATACCTTTAAACTAGGTGCCTTTTGGAATGATTTAGCAACTAAATAACAATTTCTTAACTCCTGAACCCCCTGAACTCAATTTTAGCCTCTTACACCCAATACATTTCCTTAGAAACCTCCATTTAAACATTTCAAAGGTGTCCCCATATATCGATTCTCAATTCAAAAACTAAAAATCAAAAGAGTTGCTATTATACTCTCTTTTGAATCTAGTAATATCCATCTCCACCTACTCGAACTTGTGAGGGTGTTATATCCTCCCCACCATAAAAATTCTCATCCCTTAGAAGGATTGATGTGTATCTCCCATGGAAAGTCATAGTAACTGATCCCCAATGTATGGTCCAAAACCACGACTCCTATTGGTTATGGTTGTAATGATATTACACCCACACTATCTCCAATTCTCAAAACCTTGAGAACCACTCATCCCAAACCATTATATGGATATTAATTATTTTAACGAAACATGTTAATCTCTATCTGAGCTACCATACCCGATCACACATAAAGAACACAAGTCAACTTTTCATTATACCACTATTATAATGATCCGAAGACCAGTGCATCGTGACACTATTTAATTCCACCATCTTCACAACAATTCCCCAAACCCAAATACATTCATGAATTTTCAATTTATAGACATCATACACTAACGATTAGTATTTCTATACTATATTATAAAATCATCCACTCAGCATCACATCCATGTTTATCCTAAATTTTCTAATTTGAAACCACCATCTCAATCTTGAGACCATAACAAAAAAAAAACCTCAATTCATTATATATATTGTTTTATTCTCTTGGGAGTACAAAAATCTCATAAACCTGGTCAAAATACTAGTTCATTTTTTGAAACTCATACCCAATTATCAACCCACAACTCATTCTTATCAGTTACTAAATATGATAACTTTACATAATCCTCATCAATGAGTAATCATATTTGGGTATTTTCCATTTACTAAACATAACTTGACCAATTGAATCTAATAATTTATACAAAACTATAACCACCCCTAGGTTAGATATACTAAACACATCACCCCAATGTTTATCACTAACCTTTAAAACTAGTTTCAAAAAAAAAACAACCAATTTGTGGATCCCCACCATAAAATTTTATTTATTTTTTATCCATAGGCACAACCCTATCCAAAACCCCCTATAAAAAAAATATGATACTAATGATCCCTTTTCACTATAATCTTATATATCTATATCCAGATCCATTCTATAGGGTCCAATGATACCAGGGTTCCCCATACAACCGCTATCCAATTTTATCGATAACTCATCACCACAATATCTGATCTAGAAGGATACAATTCAAGGTCTATAACCACACCCATTACCATGAGACTCTCATATTATAAAATCCTATGGAATCCACCTAGCATTTCTATTATCTCAAAATCTCATCAGTTCCAAAATAACCATAGTTTTGGAACCCTTCCCAATTTATGAATCATTATTCCAAACCAATCGACCCCTCAACATCTCACCAAACCCGACAGTCACCATACCACATTTTATATTTCAAAAACTATTATGTCTCATATATCACATGGGATGGTCATTATAACATACCAATAACTTATTTACAACTTGTTCATTACATCATCACTCCAGGTATAACTCATCTCACACACTAATCATATCCTGATGCACCAATTTGTTGTTCCACCATGATTGGTGTAACCACACTTAGGGTGGTGGGGGTAAATCACTATGAGTGACATTTTACCAATTAAAACACTTTTATCCTATTTACCTATAAACCCATTTAGGTAAGGAATATCTCATTTTTTCATCACCTTTTATTTTCCGGAAAGTAGTTTAAGTAGAAAATAAACAAAGAAAGACACATAAGGATTTATAAGGTTCACTAAAAATGTGTGAGATAGTGCTTAGTGTATGATGGTTGTTATACCACACAGACATGGATGATATTTTAATATTAAGTATCAACCAAGGTAAAGGGGTTGTCTTTAAACCCTTTTGTATTCAACAACAACCAGATTACATGAAATGACACACTTTCTCTCTTCTTAGGATATAACACTATCCATTCCCACCTCTGCAAATAAAATATTTTGTTGGTTCCTTTCAAAGTGTGGTTAACAGGTAAGAATAAGTTTTCTCTCCAGAAGATTACTCTAATATCCTTCTTTTATATGAAGTTTTCCCTAAGGTATACCTCTCTTATTTAGTCCTTATGATATATAAATATGGAAGGATAGTGTTCTATCTATTTTGGAATGTATGATCTTTATCCATCAGTGTTCCTGCCAATCTCTCACTCTTATATTATTATTTTTCAATGTAAACTAATGATATTTTCAAATAATTATTGTATGTATCTATTTCTCCAACATAAATAATATCCAAGATATCTATAGTGTTATGTATCTCTAATTTTTATTCCTTCTCATTCCTTTGAGCCTTATATTATTATCATATCACATAAATAATATTTTTCATATTTTTGAATATGAAAACCCTTCAATTTTGGAACTTAAATCCTCCATTATCACTAGTATTAAAAACTTATTTAAATTTATTACATATAATATCTCTACATGACTTGGTCTTTAATATACTATAAATATCCAGAATTATCACCACTTTATATTTCCAAAAAACATATATTATTCTCTCCATATGTGCATGATTCCATGTATGGTCAATTATGGCGTAAAGCATCTCACCATAGAGAAAAAAAATTCTCTATTTATTTCTCCTTATGACTTATTTTGAATCATAGACCAATACTTCAACATCATTATGTTTATGAATTTTAAGAATAAATCAACATCATCACATTTGTTTCATGATATTTTACTTCAATTATATATTTATGTTACCAAAAATATAAAACTCTTAATCCCAATAAATATTTCATTTATCAAACTATATCATCTTATATAAGAACTATTTTTATTATGTATTATTGAAGTGTGCTCCACATTATCTTCCATATCCTAAAACTTTTCCGAATTTTTCATTTTGAAACATTACACCATATAAAATATCTTAAATAAAATAAAAATATATTACATATTCATATTTCATTCATTCATTTACCACATTTCTGTCTGATCCTCAAGAAATATTATTTAGACCCAAGCATAACATTCCTCTATTTTCCATCATTTCTATAATTAAAATGATACATTACATAATGATCCCAACATTTCTAGAATCAAGAGATTTAGCGTCTTTGGAGACTAGAAACATAAGAAACTAATTTTATAATACTTCTAAACATCCCCATATAATTTGATCATACTTGTTCTTCTCATAGAAATATCATAGGCCAAACTCATCCGCATGACCTAAGAAATGGAAACATAAGAGAGGTATGAGATAAAACATTTAGAAATGGAATAAAAAATATCAACATGTTACTAAGGGTAAGATCATAAGCATATGAAATAACATAAATATGAGAGAAATCTATGATTAAAAGAGCATGAAATCATAAAGTTTTTTTATAATTCATAATTGTAAAAAAATAAATCCCATATGTTGAAACATATAACATGGAATAAATACTGTTAAAAAATGAGACATAAATCATGAGATATGGGAATACAGTAGCCATATATCAAAATAAAATGTCACTAACATAAGTATAGTGTCACACCACTCGCTTATTTTATTTATTATTTATTATTATATTATGTTTAAGTTTCTTATCGAATTTCGGATATAACCCATTTTATTTTTTTGAAATTTTCTCACCTGGAAACTATTTATTATTATTTTATTTTAATTTAATCTTTGAATTATGGATCGAAACTATTTTATTTTTTGAAATTTGGATGTTTTTGTGCAGGCATAGTGTTGGCGTATGGTTAGTAGAAATTGTCCGTAAATCATGAAAATGATTTTTTTTTCACTTGATACGGACAGAACAAATGGTCTATTCATGGTTTTCCTTACCATGTTCTCTTCTTATGTGCAGTTTTCTATGCATTCTAGTAGTATTTTCATTGCTGGCACAAGATTTGGACAACTGTGTATCCAAACCATATGTGATGTCCATTCCTTTAAAAATGGTTGTTGTTGTTTTTTGTATTATTATCATTATTATCAATATTTTTCCTTTCTATACCCCATTTTTTTATTTTTTGTTTCACCACTCCCCCATCCCTTAATGTGTTTCCTAATGCACCAGCCCTAGTGTGATCTTTAGACCACGCCTCCTCCTCTTTGGACATGGATTCTAGCCATTTTCCTTCATGATTTCTTGAACATTATTCTTGGTAAGGTATCCTCTCCATTATTATTTATTTTAATATTTCTTTTTTATCTTCTCATACTCTATTCACATTCCATGGATGGACCCTAACAAGATTTGAGGGATCTTTTTTGGTCAATTATTTATTTCTAGGGTTTTTAAGCCCCCGATTGAGTCCCTTTCTAGGCAAGACCATTGAAAGCAATGAGTTTTTTCTTTTACAGGTAGGGTTTCATTTTTTATTCCTCTTTGGTCTAATTTTAGTTATTGTTTTTATGATTTTTGTCTTCCTCATAGTATTCTAGATCATTATTGACTTCATTGAGGTGTAATTAATCTATCGTTGTCCAAGGCAGTGAGTTCTAGGTATATTTTCCCTTATTTTGATCTTTAAAACCCATAATCATTAATAATTCTATTTTAAATAGATTTTTTAGATTCCTAATAAATTAATTATATATTTTTAAAATATTATTTACAAATGAAACCAATTTTCACTTGGTTTCACTATAGTTTGAAGGAATTTACTTTTATATATGCATTATTTTAAATTAAGTTGCAACTACCTTACATTTTAAAGGTTTTATAAAATACCCAAATGGATTTTAGCAGTAGATCATGATATTAAAAATATTATTTTTATTATGAAAGGAATATCCCGCTTTGGCCTTTTATGTTTTCCTAAAATTTCAAGTAACAATTGAAATAACAAGAATTAATAGAGTATTTTAAAATATGGTTTTTAATAAAAATGAAAGCTGATTGAAATGCATTTTTTGATATATTCAGTGGTTATTCACATATACCTAGGTGTATATATATATATATGTGTGTGTGTGTGTGTGTGTAAAAATACATATGGGATTATGTGAATTTTTACAATTCAAGGCATATATATATATACAAATGTAAGTGTATATGAATATAACAATAAAAATGAGGGTTTTGATATAAGCTTAATGCTGTTTTGGTTTTCAAAGTAAACTAAAAATGAAGATTTTAGTGTGGTTTCTAAAATATATTTTTAAGGCTCGATTTTAATCGTAAAATATTTCTTTGTAAAGAGAAACCCCATTTTTAGGCATTACCCTTTAATTATGGCAAGTGAATTCTTGATAAAACATGACATGCAGATTATTTCTAGATGGGGTTGTGTATTTTTTACTTATATATGGATTTTTGAAAGGGGATATTCTTTTAATGGTGTTATAAAGAGAATAAATGAGATTTTGGATTTATTTTGAAATTTAATGTTTATATATATTCTTAGTACTTTTTAAAAAGTTATTACTTATATTTATATTTCATGGGAAGACATTGGAAGTTATGTAGAAACTCCAGGTACACATGTTGCACTAGTTTAGTATTATACTCTTGCTAGTGGCCCTGAGATAATATATGTTTTTATTATGGGGTTACGCACCTCAATTAGACATTTGAGGGTGACACTGAGTGTTAGGGTAGGTTTATTATTATTCAGAACTCATATTATATTGTAATTTTTTAGCCATGTACTAGTTTGTATCTTGAGCCCCTTTAGTTCCCATAATGAATCTCACTATTTTATACTTGATGGAGTGTAAATAATTTTTATTATAATTTTATTTTCATACCATGTTTTTCTTTCTTAGTAAATGTTTATTTTAAAATTCATTTAAAACCATGTTTTTCTGAATGCTTAAAAGGTACTTTTTAGCTAATTGTTTTAATAAAAAGGTGAAATATACCATAAATGTTTTCTTAGTGATTATTTTAATTTTACAAAAGAAAATTGATTATTTATAAGAGTAAAGTAATATGATTGGATTTGAAATAAAAAATCTATTTTTATTATTGTATTTCAAAATAAAAAAAATTATCTTTTATTTAAATACTAAACTTGGAGTGTGGTTTACTTTTGGAATGCTTATTGAGCTTAATTTCTCACTCCAAGCATTATCTCTCAATTTTTATGTTCAAGCTCATTTATTACATCCCATGGTGTGTTGTGATTCTATTTTCTTATTATGACTAGTAAGGTCATAGGAAAGTGTGTTGTTGTTTGGTTTTATTTTCTTAGTTACTTTTATCACATTTTCCTCATTGACATTTTACCAATTTCTAAAAATGGATCATAGTTATATTTGTGGAATCCAAGAGAGAGTTGGAGGTGAAAACAATTTTCTTTATAGGGGAGGGAGACCGAGGGTGAGAGGAGGGATTGATTGGTTTATTGTTTTTTTGTGTTTCAATTTATTTTATTTCTTTTATATTTAAATGCATATTTTATTTAGCATTGACGTACGAAATATGAACATGTCATTCTCATTTTTTCAGATACTTTTTAAACTCTATTTTTTGGGAAAAAATATTCGCAATTATTATAGCTTGATACTGACAGTTCTCGTCGCCTCATTGGAGTTATCATGAATTCACTTTAAGGATGTCATGGGTTGGATAAGGTGTTTGACGGAGGGACAACTCAGGTTGGTTCATGAAAAATGGTATCAAAGCCTTGGTTCTTCAATGGGACATGGTTTCAAAATTACCTTTATTATTTGGGGAATTAGGGAAAGATAAAGATATTTTTTGGGACTCCGGTGGTATGTTTTAGAAGAGTTTATCTAGCCCTTTCACATTTAGAATCCCAAGATTCCATGGGAAGTATAGATTTTAGTCTTTGTTTTTGTGATTTGTTTTTTTTGTGATTTGTGGATGATAAGGGGAGTGAAATGGTGGTACTTGGTTAGATAACATGGTCAAGAAAGACATATGGAGTTCAAGTAAGACTCTTAGTATTGGTTGCGCTGTTGGCACATGGTCTTACATGCCATGTTGCGAATCTTCACAGAAACACCAATTCCCTATTTAAATTGTGTATTGGATTTATTTAATTTTATTTCATTTTGAATATGTTATGTTGTATTGTTTGAGTTAAAATGTAAAATTTAGTTATAACATATTGATTTTAAAATAATTATGTTTTGGTTTTATAAGGAATAAACAATTTTTCCTAAATTAATCTAAAGGGAAAAAGGTTTTTGGATTTATAATGAATAGTTTTCTAAAATAAATAACTATTTAATTCTAAATGGGTGGAATTTGGTTTTAAAATAATAAAGTGGAGTTTTCTTAATTTTTAAGTGAACTCATGGATATAATTTGGGGTTTAAAAAACATGGTTTTAAAAATAAATGACATGCTTTAAAATTGAAAAGATGATTTTTAAAATATTTTTGAATGAAGATATTTTTTTGGATTTCGATAATAATTTTGATAAATTATTTTTTTTATTTCAAGTTTGGGGGTTTTTGAGATAATAAAGGATATTTTAACATAATTTTTTAATGGGTTTAGCATTTTGAAAATTCACAGGGTATTTTTAAATAAAGAACAATAGAATGTTAAAATGATTTATTGAATTAAATTATCTAGTTTGAAATCTAGGTGTAGAATTTTAAATTATTTTGAATAGGAAAATGGGGTTTTGTTCAAGTGTTTTATTTTATACTGTTTTATTTTGGAAATATTTTCCATGTTGAATTTCTTTGTCCTTTGAGAAAAAATGCATATGAAAAGTGTGAGTGTTTTCCTATTAAGGTACCCCTTCCATTATCAGGATGTACACCCACATTAGGATGGTTATGGTCCTCTCTTTAGAACTTGTACATGTCAAGGCCAGAGTAGGTGTATTTTCCTTATAGGCTCTTGATTAGTTTATCCCTTTTCCCTTTGACTTTACACAAATTAATATTGATTATCTTGGGGAGGGTTCTTGCTTTAAGGTGATATTATCCCAAGGATGATGTTTTTTCTTTGAGGGGTTGTGCATTGGGTGTCTTGGGTGAGTGAATGTGTAACTGAGATTAGTTTTATGTTTTATTTATTTAATAAGTATCATCATATTTTGGTTTTCTAGAATTAAAGTCCCATGCCACTATCTCTCGGCCAAAGTCTAGCAACATGTTATTCTTATTAAGGCACGAATACTTGAGGTATTTCAACTACTGTGTTTCTTCTCTAAACTAGTTCATATTGGTTTTCCTAAATGGAGATGATTGTTTTTATTTCAACCTTTGGGGATAGATTCTTATTGTGGTATTTCTATACTTTATATCATCATTTTTAAATCCTTCTACTTTTATGTTTCTATTTTGTTCGTGTTAGTTTCCTAGATTACATGGTTGTCTTGGAGAGATACTGTATGAGTGGAATTATAATATGGTGGGGAGACCACCATTAATGGGTTGTTTGTGGGATTTTAAAACTCTAACCATTTGTGTGATTCTTTATTTGGTGGTTGAAGAACTATTTTTGATTTCTTTCCCAACCACTCCCACCAGAAAGAAAAGTGTTGACCCTTAGATTTTGTTTGTTCTTTCTATTGTGATCTGTTATTATCACTGTGTTCCTTAATTGTTGAGTTGGTGCTTTAGGGAGTCGACTTTTTCTATTTCTCAGAGATTTATTTTTTTGTGTCCCTTATAGATGTTGGTGATGATGGAATTAGAAAAATGTGGTAGGTCCTTTTTTCATATAAAGTATGATGTCGTCAATCGTTGGCGGTAATTTCAGTAGGTATTCATGTTTCCCGAATTATGTTCTTAGTATTTGGGTTAAACCCCATTCCCTTTTTAATCATCCATTTCATCAAAGGTTTTCTTGGTAAATAAAGCATTATAGTTGAGATAATTGTCAAACCCTGACCCTATTTTATTTATTATTTTTAATTATTTTATTTTCAAGTTCCTTCTCAAAATATGGATTGAAGTCATTTTAAATTTTGAAATTTTGAAAATTTTTAGAGGGGAAAAGTCAGCGCATGGTTGGTAAAAACCATGTGTAGATCGTAAAAATGCATCTATCATTTGGAAGAGATGAAACAAAAATCATGCACATAATTTCACTACTATGATCTCAACCAATGTGAGGTGTTTTAGGCCTTCTAGTGGGAGGTTCATGGTTGGCGCACAATTTGGCCAGTCATTTGGACAAACCATGTGTGATGACCAATCCCTAAAAAGGGGTATTAATAATAATAATAATAATATTATTATTATTATTTCCTTTATTCCACTATTTTCCCTTATTTCAATCTCATCCCCTTACTTTGTGTCACGTGACACACCAACCTAAGGGGGATCTCCTGAACATACTTCCTCCTCTAATTTTGACATAGATTCTGACCATATTAACTCTTGGTTTCTTGTGAATTATTCTTGGAAATGCCACCTCTCCCTTATTTATTATTTTATTATTTCCTTTTATCTTCTCCTCCACTACTCATGCACTATGGTTGGACCCTAACCTAATTTTGGGGTTCATTTTTGGGGTGGTTCTTGATGTATAGGGTTCAAAAGATCTGATTGAGACCCATTTTAGGAATGGACATTTAAGGCGATGAGTTATTCTCTATTTATAGGTATGGTTTGTTTTGTTCATCCTCTTTGGACAAAAATTAATTATATATTTTTTGATTTTCGGATTTCTCTTATTCGTCTTGGGAATCATTGACTTCATCGAGGTGAAAGTTTTTCATCGTTGTAAAAGGCAGTGAGTTCTAGGTATGTTTCCCCTCATTTTGGTCTTTAAATATTATAAATTTAATTGAATGAATTATAAATTGATGTTTGGGATTCATAATAAATTAATTATATATTTTTAAAACATTCTTTAAAAAGGAAATCAAGTTTCACTTGGTTTCCTCTTAGTGCAAGGGGATTTTCTGTTATAAATGCATTGTTTTAAATTAATTAGCAACATCCTTAAATTTTTAAGTTATTATAAACTGACTGAAAGGGTTTTAATAGTGAATTATGATATTTTCAATGGTGTTTCTAGTCTTAAAGGAAAATCCCACTTTGTCCTTTTATATTTTCTCATAATTTCAAGTAATACATGAAATTCCATGAATTAAAAGATTATTTCAAAATATGGTTTTAAATAAAAATGAAATCTTATTGAAAATAATTTATGATATAATTGGTGGTTATTCACTTATAAATAAGTACACACACACATGTAGATATATATATATATATATGTGTGTGTGTGTGTGTGTGTGTGTGTTTGTGTAAAAATCCTAATGGGATTGTGTGCATTTGTGCCATTCAAGTCATATATATATACACACATGTAAGTGTATATGAATATAAAAATAAAAAGGGGGGTTCCAATTTAATCTTATTATTGTTTTAGCTTTTAAAGTAAATTGAAATTGGATGTTTTAGTATTTTTTCTAAAATTTAATTGAAAGGATCTGTTGGCACCTTCAAATATTTATATGGAAATTGAAACCCCATTTTTAGGCATGCCACTTGAATTATGGAAAGTCAATTCTTGATAAAATGTGACTTTTGAATTATTCCCAGAAGGGGATGTTTATTGTTTATATATATTGATTGTTGAAATGGTTTATTATTTAAAGGGTTTTTAGATTTAAGAAAAAGAGTTATTTTATTTATTATGAAATGTATTCTTCATGTATATGCTTATTAGTTTTTTAAAAGTGTGCATATCAATTTTTATGTCATGTGAATCCTTGGGTAGTTAGGTGGGAACTCTTGGTACAAATTATGTTCTTGGTTAGTATTACTCTCTAGCTAGTGGACCAAAGATAAAATATGTTCTACTTATAGGATTATTCCCCTCAGTTAAACCTATGAGGGTGACACCATGTGTTAGGGTCTGTTAATTGTTACTCGATTCCAATATTATGTTGTAATTAATTAGTAGTGTCCAAGTTTGTACCTTGATCCCCATTTGTTCCCATAACTAATATCACTATTTTATACTTGATGGTGTACACTTACTTTTGATCATAATTTTATTTGTACACAATGTTTCTCTCTCTTAGTAAATGGGTATTTTTAAGTGCATTAAAAATAATTTTTTTGAATGTTAAATTGATAGCTTCCAATTGGATGTTTTAATAAAATAGGTGTTGGACTATAAAAATTTTCTTAGAAATTGGTTTGATTTAATAAAATAAAAGGAATTATTTATAATATTAATGATGTGTGATTTGATTTGAAACAAAAACATATTTTTATTATTGTATTTCAAATTATCAATAAAAGAATCTTTTATTTAATGATTTAACTTGGGTTTTGGTTTAATTTTGGAATGCCTAATAAGCTTAATTACTCACACCGATCATTATCTCTCTAGTTTCTGGTTCATTCATTCTTATTACCACCCATAGGGTGTCTATGTTCTATTTAATGGATGGTGACTTGTAATTCCACATGTAGGTATGTTGTTTCTTTGTTTTATATTATGTTAGTTAATTTTATCACCTTGGCCACATAGGCCTCTTACCATTTTCTAAGGAAAAAGGGTAGTTATATATATGGGAGGGATGGATGAATTTGGATATAGATATGTTTTTCTTTATAGGGGACGGGTACCAGGGGTGAGATGAGGTATTAGTTGGTTTATTTTTTTGAGTGTTTAAATTTATTTTACTAATTTTATATTTAAATTCATATTTGATTTATAATAAAAATATGAAATGTGAACATTCCATGACCATTTTTACTATAGCTTATTAAACTATATTTATGAGTAAACTATTCAAACTAGTTATACTTTGATATCCATGATGCTCATTTCCATCTTAGGGCTATTATGAATGTGCCTCAGGGATGTTGCCTGTCAAATACGGTGTTTGATGGATGAAAAACTTGTGTTGGTTCATTATACATAGAATTCAACATTTTGGATTAGGAATAAAACCTATTTTCTAAAATAAATGAGTAATTACCACCTATTTCCCATATAATATTATATATCCCAACCAATTTCCCATAGAAGACTAGGAATCAAAAACTATTTTTCAATTTAGATGGAGTATCACTACTTGTTTAAACACTATCTCATGAATTTAAATCCTCAATCAATGTATTATAGGGCAATTATTAAGGCCAAAAAATACTTGTTACAAGATATTTCTAGGAATTCATGGATGTGCTGAGGAGAATCCTGGCCAAAACAGGCCCCAAATACAGAAAAGGGTCTAAATTCATGATAGTTCCAACCATCACAAATGGGAAGTGTAGCATGAAGGTCCTCTAGACACTACAAAATATAGATTCAGTGAATGAAAATTAAATATTCCTAACAAAATCCTATGAATGAAGGTCATCTCCTAATTACATTTTTCATTAAATCACCTACTAGATAGAGACTTTAATGAAACAAAACTTCTCGCCTTCATGGGGCCTAAAATTACCTCCCACCCTATGACATTTAAGGAGACGCATCCTTCATACTCCTACACAAATATTTTAATTTTTGAAACTTTAACCTTTGTAAGAAAAAAAGAAATGAATCTCTATAGGTATCCCTCTTTCAAGAAAATCCTCCCATGAGTTTGTGAAACTCAAAGAACATGGTGTAGATGACCTTTGTGAAGGTCCATGGAATTTTCCATAGAGGAAAAAACCTTGAAATTCTTGGGGTTTTATGAGAAAATTATCCTTCACGAAACAAAATCCATGTTATCCAAGACTTTAATACATTGGATGGACATTTTGTATCATGAATCTTTGACCTTTGTGAAACCACTAAGTTTCATGAACCCACCTACCTTTTTGAAACCCACCTCACTGGTCCCTACATGATGCCTCATTTCAGAAGACCTACCTTAATGAAAGTTTAGTGATCGATGAATCTTTACCCATATAAACCCTAATGCTCAGTCCCTTTGATTCATGTACAACCTTGGTAGGTGTATCACTCATAGATCCTAAGCATAAGCACCATAATTCCACTTTCTTCAAGTCATAGGCACCCTAATGTTGAGATCCCCATTTTACACTTCACAACTATAGTTTTTAAGCTATGAACCACCCATAGGAACATGTGAAGTAGACACATAATACTTAAATGTGCCATCAACAAGGTAGATGACCCAAAATTCCCAGTAGGGAGGTATAATGTAACATCCACCTCTTTTTTTATAAATGATATCCTTACGTGTATACCTAATGATGTACAAGACATGTAATGTAAAATTGAATAGCCTATGGTCATAGTCACTCAACGTTAAAATTCACAACAACATCCTCAATACATGTTGTCAAATTATAACTCTACCCCGTGTTGAGGACACATGCTGACCCGTGTATGACTTGATTGGGATAACAAACCCACCTTCACCAAGTATGAAACCCCAAAACAAGGGAAAAATTTATACATAATCCCAACACTACCATGGGGTGATACCCTTGAACACTTGGGGTATCTTTTATATGAAATCCCCACACTATACCTTATTTTCACTCCTTTGAAGATGTGATAATCCTTACCAAAAGACATTAAACTGTATTGGTCAGTCCTTTTATATGACATTAAACCATGAAATCTAACTACATGAGTTTTTGATCCTTGTCTTTCAGTAGGGTAGTTAGGATGATTCTTTGAGGTCCAATCCTAAAATACTTAGGATACCCCCCTAAGTTTGAATCCTGACCCCTCAAAACCACAATCATATCTACATGTCTTCCCCTTGTATGGCTAAAACTATGAAGTGTGATCATTTTCTTCATGGGAACACACTAAAACCATGCCATCCAACCTGTCCCCAAAACATGTTAAATATGTAACCAACCTATCCTCACAAGATGTTAAATCCATGAACAACCTATCCCCACAAGATGTTAAATTTGTGACCAAACTAACCCCATAAGAAATTAAATCTGTGAACAATTTGTCCTCACAAGATATCAAATATGTGACACCCATCAGAAGAATTAGAATCATTACCTCATGCAATGAGCATGTAATGCTCAAGTTAAGAATCATTATAAGTCGTATACCCCTGGTGTAAACTACCCCATGATTAACATGGGATTACTTGGGTTCCATGCCTAAGATTCCGCATACTCAAGATTCTCTCAAATTCTAATGTGGAAGACTTTACAAGTTCCAAACTCACCCAAAGTCCATAGATATATGTATGTTTTCAGGGTAACCATCATCTCCGAATGCAGGTAGCTTCTTTTTCATGGTATAATAAGCATAATTAACTCGATTTCACCTCAATATAGTACTAGGAATTAGCTTTATGAACATGACTTAAATCTATTAGGGATATTCAAACTAGGAAACTAGCTCCAAAATGGAATCCATGGTAGGAGGAAATAACATCCCATCATCAAATTTCAATCAAGGAGACAATATCACTAACTCTGGTGGTATAGGTCGACTGAATTTGGAAGATAGAAATGTGGGGCAACCAACCAGCCACCCTATAAGAGGTGCAACAAAATCCATGGAAGAGAACCACTTCAGAAGAGGGAAGGAAGGAAAAAGTGCAATATAACGCCTGATGTGGGACTCATATTGAGAGAATCATGGAAATAAATTGTGAACCTAACATGAAAATAATCTCTTACAATTTTGAGTAGATCATTAGAGTCAGACACCACCAGATTTTGATGTTACCAAATTTATAAAATTGGTGTTAGGCTCACCAAACCAACATGGTGGGATCGAAATGACCCTATTCTCCTCTAACCAAGGGAAGATAAGAGATGCTGGGAATATCTAGTATAATACATCATCAACATGGATCCTTCCTCTAAATTTAATAACCTCAGAAAGAATTGATAATATTGGGTAAATTGGCCATCGATTTCATCAGACCTATAATGATGATTGACTTTATGGATAATACAAGACACAAGCTATTGAAAATGTTTGACAACCCATATTCAATATCAATGAGTGCAAGATAATCATTGGTAAAAAAATCCCACAAAACTACAATATTTCCATGGATTCCCCCACCTATGAGGCTACTAGAAGCCCTCTCCCTATCTAGCCCTATGGATTCATTAAACAGAGGGTAAAAAACTTGATAGTTTTCTGATATAAATAGGAAGCGGTCATCCCAACAAAGGACATGGACCATTAGGAGATGGAAACCTAAAAAAATTTCAATGTCGCCCCCAACCATGGGCCGTATAGGGGTAAGAACCCCCTGATCCTAATGGAAAGTTGTTTTAGGATCCTTTCCTTAGAAAATTATAATGGATTTCTCCCCTACACTAAGGAGGTAGGGGTTGTGAAGGTCTTTTCTATTGATACCAACACCCAAGATCTACCTAGGAGGGATCACAACCAACAATGTCAACAACATAAACTAGTTCCATAGGATATTGAGTAGGATGATATTACCCATGCTCCATAGTCCTTAGTCTAGAACACCCAACACTGGCATCAGGAGAAGGTCACAAACCCTTCCCAATTGGAGGCCTCTTCCTTATCTCATGTGGACCATGACACCTCTGAAATACCTCATCTCACCTCCAAAACCATTGTGAGAAGTCCCTTCTTTTCTTAATTGGGATCGAGATCCCAACCAATGACTAGGAAAGTCATATTGACTATAAACATCATGTTAACCATATACAATCATCATGGGCCACCCAAATATTAAGAATATTACCATATAGGTCCTCCTTACAAAACCATCAACCGACATAGAGGTCCTCCTAATTACAAATACTTTACCTACCTCAAATATTATCCTTGGGTAGGAAGATGAATAATAAATGTGGGGTCCATGATCATGGAACCGGTCATAGATCACATAGTAGGAATTCACATGACCCTAAAGGGATAATTCTAGGATAACTCTTGCACCAACTGAGATAGGAATGATGGAAATGTCTCATCACCATTGACCTCTTAGGCTACGAGGTGATGGATGGATCAACAGAAACATATCCTCCCCCACCAGATATGGGGGTAGAAGCCCATCCATTGAGGTTGACTATCCCTGATGTTGATATCCATAAGGTCCCCAGATCCCTCTGTGGATACATACACATGGAGGAAATTATGGACTCCTTTTTGGAACTCATAGTAAAACCATCCACACTACCACGAACCTCCATCCTCATCACCTTCACTTTGGAACTGGGAGAGATATTGTGATTAAGGTTGGAAACCACAGATGATGGTGAAAAATCCACTGATCCACAAGAGGATATTGTCTCTCCTAATCATCAAGAGGAAACTAACACACCATCCTATATGGATATGGTCATGAAACTATCCCCACCTCTGGAAGACACCCTAGAATTAATGGGATAGTTAGACCATGTAGTACTTACTATACTAGAAAAATATTAATAGAGTAAGTCCTCATCACTACCACCCTCAGTTTCCTAGAAACAACTGGTAGGATCTTGGGGTGATAAAGAGATGAATCCCCTAGATAAAGAGTGAGAGGAAGATTTGTGGGAAATCTTATCCACCGACCAACTACCAATTGTGTTTTGTCCACCCAAAACCCTACCCTTTACCTTCCCAAAATCTCTCATCAAGGTATAGGATTCAGTTATCCACCATAATATTAGGGAAATTCTTAACTACATATGAGATCTCAAACTAGTTTACCAAAGGATCCTTGATCATATCAAATCCATCCATCATCAATTCTAGAGGGTTGAAATTGCATCACTTTTTTTGGATCAGGACCTTTATTTTTTATTGATATCACCACGAATTTTAGTATAGCAGTGTCAAGTGCGTTACTATGAGCATACAAATAATGTATGAGGTGTATCCCCACAAGAAAATCATGGCCAAGGGGCAGTATGTAGCCGTACACATTAGTCCTCTCCCAAGGTAACAAAAAGAACTCTAAACCTACCATTCTACTAATGCTGAAAATTTTACTCCCACAACTGATACCATGAACATCATCACAATCAACCCCATGGATAATTAGAGAAACTGGTCTGATAACATGGTATATGATGGAGAAAACCTACCACAAGGAGAGATAGATTATCAATTATATTCCCTAGTTCATGCCTATACTTTATATCAGAGATAGATGTTTGGACTTTAGAGTCCCCCAAATGAGGTACTATTGCCCTATTGTCAGAATCTTGAAAAAGGCATGGGAACCGCCAAAATGATCCACCCATATGGGACCACATTGGAAAATAAGTCAGATTGTAGGTTGGATGATCTACACCAAGCGCTTGTAGGATATAATAGAATAACTACGGAACTCGTCGCTGATTATTTCCTAGGGTGGGATAATTCCATAATAGACCTCATCTCCCCTCTAGATGAGCATATAGTTCTCCTTTTCCATGAACCCAAATCTGAGGCGGGTTGTCCTTCACATCCAATCTGGGTTGAGGTTGGTGGCACTAGCAAGAGTTGAGGATTTAACCTATATACCCCAATTGAACACTATGGTTTTTCTACTTGGGATTATGAACATTATGTCTCATGATACAAAAAACGAGTCAATCATTGGTGACCACTAACACTCAGAAAGATGTCTTAACAGCTACTCTCACTACTCATCTTGAAGCTTTAAAAAGGAATTATGTTGCAATCCCAACAAAAGGGAATCCATAATAGGAATGGGTATACCAATTGTGCCCACCTCTAGAATTTAATAATAAAAGATTCTTCCTATTCAATGATACATGTGATACACTACAACTCCAGGCACACTTCACCTCAAGGTCTAGGTCGATTCTCATAACTCTTAAGTAAAAATAAGCCTCCGACCTTTGTTACTTCATCCTTACTTTGGAAGGACCTAATTTCATATGGTAATTTTAGAAACACCCATGGTTTGTTTCTAGATAAGATGATCTAAATAGGTAGTTTCTCTACCAATTAATCTCAACCATGTGCAAGACCAACATCCCATACCTCTCCAAATGCAAGAATAGGCCTAATGAGTGGGTTCCTGACTTTTGTAAATGGTGGAAGGGAATCACATAATCCTTTGATAGGAAAATTTCCCAGGAACAACAACTATCAATGTGTGTGGAGAATGTAAAAGATGAGTTGGTCCCTAATCTCATCTCTCTTACATATTTGAGTGGGTTTTGAGAGTTCACTGAAAGAGGTTAGTGTATGGAAGAAGCTTTGGAGTGGACCAAGAGACGGTCATACCCATTATCTCTTCCATATCCTATAAAAAATACTGTAAAGACAAAACTAGTTACTATTACATTGGTGGAAACCTTGCATTTGGTACACCAATAACTACCTCTACTAAAGAGGCATCATCATTCGAATAGGCCTCACCAATCATAGCCTCACCACAAAAATACTACCTAAGACCCTTTTCAGGGTCCGACACCCAAGGTTCCCTTTATAGAGTTATAGAATAAGACCTCCTCCATAAAGGATACTGTAATACCATGAAATTCTAAAATAACACTATGTTCAATAGCGTATATGACACGCAACACTAAGCTTAAACAAAACCCAAAATACTATTATTTAAATATGGCTGTTATAACTTAGCCATTAAATTGGCGGATATGAATATTATTAAATAAATTATGAAATTTATATAAAGTACCTACTTAATGAAAAATTATTGATTAATTTTTTGGAAATTATTACTTAATTTTCATTAAAGTTATTTTATGCTTCAATAATATATTTTATTCAAAAATGTTTTTTATTACTTTTTATGATAAAAGTATTATAATTAATTTTTGAAAATTATCTAAATTTTCTTTCTTAAAAATAATATCATTTTTTATTTCATAATATCAAAATTATCTTATGGTGTTTTTTTGGACTTTTTTAAAATGATTGATTTTCAGTGAATAGTGAAAATACTGATTTTTATCAAATATTGAATTTTTTGTTTTAAGAATTTTCAAAGTTACATTTTATTTTAAAATGGTTTAAAAGTAAACTAAGTTATATTATATAATTAATATCCAATTTTCTTCATTATAATCAATTTTATTATTTAATTTTTTATAAAAACATTTTCATACATAAAAAGGGATTTTTCAGAAAAAAGAGTATTTTTATAAAAAGTAGCTTCCTCACATTTTTCATACTTATTTTAAAATTAATTTATGACACTTATAGTTATTGAAATTAATAAAATGGATTCAAAATTTGAATAATAAGGTTTAAATTTTTTAAATATGTCCCTTTTATTTTGGGTCAATATGAATAGTAACCATATTAAAATTTATCACCTCAGTAAAGGGTAGATCAGATTAATATTGGTTAAAACTGAGGGATAAAACCATAAATTTTCATCCTAATTCTCATTTGATGAATTTAATTTGAAAAGTATTACATTAGTCTCTAAATATATCTTTTAATGAATTTTTTTTTCATAAAATGACATATTTAATATTTATAGTAAAGAAAGTTATAAAGTGTCACTCTCTTAGTTTTAAATTTATTTTACATATCCACATAAGGAAAAATAAGTTATTAATGAATATAAATTTAAATTTTGTGAATAATGAAATTATATTCATAATGATATTTTATTTTTATTTTTTAGTGATTATATAATTATCTTTAATGCTTTCACAATGTTAATACAATATTTATTCAATTAATTGAGAAATAAAATAAATGATATTAAAAATATTTAAAGTGATATAATTTGAGTTATTTATAGTGTTACTTGATTTTTTATATGAATATTATATATTATTGGTATATTAATGTAATTTTTATAAATCAAACATTTTCTTGATGTATTGGGAGTCAAATTAAATGAAAGTGTCAAAATTGACTTTAATGATAATTTATCAAAATAATAATATGTTAATTTTTTTTAAAAATCATTAAAATATTTAAAGTGGACATGTGGGGTAATATATTGTCAAAAAATTCATTAATTCTTCATTTATGAGAAAATATTTACCTTATATATAAAATTATAACCATTTATTATTGAAAAAAAGGTTACAAGGGTTAATATTGAAATGGGTGAATTTTAAAAGGGAACCTCCTCCTTTACTTATTTACAAAAAATTTGAGTCTTATATCTAGAAAATAACTTACAAAATTACCTTATAAAATTCCATATAAACATTATAGAGGTGTTGGTCTACCCAAAAGACTAACCCTACAATCCTCAAGAGGAGATCCAAAGGAGTTATTCCAAAGAAGAGGTAATCTCCTTAACCGATCACATTCTTTTTTAATTTTTATTTTACAACATATAAATAGTTGGTATTTATCATAAAATGGTAACATAATTATACTAAATATAATTAAATTTTATCATGATTTTAAAACCACATTTATCCACCCTCTTTCCCATAATAAGGGAAGTGATATTATTGCTTGTGCATACATACAACTTACCATCTCAACATAATGATACAATTCATTTTTCATTACCATATTTTATGGATTAGAATTATGATGGGTTTAATGTTTAAATTTCATATTTATAAAATAATTATAGTTTTTAAAAAAATAATATAATATCTACCTTCTTACCTTTCAAACTGTTGGGAAACGATAACGTCTCTCGTGCATATGTGTGAATTACCACGTCTACAAAGTAATGCGATTCATTTTTCATTTTTATTTAATTTGGATGAAAATGAAGATATATTTTATAAATATATATTATTTGTATGATATAATAATTATTATATAAAGTTGAATCATTATTTACATTTATTTTATTCCATATATATAAAAATGGAAACAACGTTCCTGTGTACGTACGACCTACCGTCTCCATGAACTGTGTAATATTGTTTTCTAAATAAAACATTTTTAGATGACCCTAAATATTTATATAATTAATATAAATGATAATTATGTATTGATTAAAATTCTAGATATTATTTAACCATGATAAAATTATAATGAACAAAACTACTGAATCAAAACAAACCTGAAAGACCAAATAATTATCACCAGAATAATGATTTTAATAATGAATTATTAATAAATAGGTGATAAAATGTTATAAGTAAATCATATATGGAATGATATATCTGATTATGGTTTTTTAATATATTTATAATAAATATATATTTATTATATAGTAGGTTTTAACATGTACAAAGTAAGTCAGACATGAGGTAAGGCTTTCTCATCTCACTTTTACTTATATGAGATATATTCCATATTCACAACTTATTTATTTTGTATGGTGTATATACTGAACAATGGATATATTATATCATTAATATATTTGTGTTAAAGGTATTTGATGTTTCCTTTTAATTTATTTCTTTCATGGGTCTTACAATTCAAAAGATAACGAATTGGTAAAGGTTTATTTCACTATCTCATCATTATTCATGATTATTTATGTTTAAGACCCTAATGGGGGGATATTTTTATTCAATATCCATGTTTTATAAAAATTGTTTATTTTTTTTAAATTATTGAAATTATTTATTAAATATTATTTTACCCATGTTTGACTTTTTTAAAAATGGTTTGAAATGAATCTTTTATCATTTTTTGAACGAGGTACTTTTTGAAATTTTTTAAAAAAGTGTGAAAGGAATGTTTTTATCTTATAAAACACAAAATACCTCTGCCACCATCATGAATAATCTTAAATTTGAAGATTAATTTATAATTTTACAAGGTTATTTTTAAATAAACTATTTTATTTCAGATTTTCAATGTCTTTAAGTAAGTTATTTCCAAGTGAAAAGAGTATTTTCATCCAGAATTTTTCAATGATATTTTTAAAGTATTTTTAACTAAGTCAATATCTATTTTTCAATATTATGATTTACTAAGTTTATTATCATATGTTACCATCCATAATAGTTTTATGGTCGATTTATTATTATTTTTATTGGGGAAATTATTCATTTTTCATATGCTAGTTTTTCTAATATGGAAAATTATTGAATTTTAAGGGACTTAATTATGTCGCGTTATTTTTTCATATAAGGAATTAATTAGAGTTATTAAGTAATTGGTGTGGATTGGAATTACATATCCCCTTGATGTATCGATAGGTCTCAGGAGGAAAACTAGCTTGGGTATTTGTCTAAGGCCTTACCCATTTATGTAAGATGTCTTAGCATGAGGCATTGACGGTATATATGTCTTGAAATGAGGCCTTGATGGTTTAGATGTCTTGGACTGAGGCCTTAATGATATGATCAGATATCCAAAATTTTGAAATTATTAATTGATGTCTATTTTATTATTTTGAAAAGTTTTTATATCCATGGATAAGTTTTGAGCTCATGTGATTGTTTATATGGTATTATTTGGTTATCAATTGTTTCCTTCAATATTATTCATATCTTATTTAGCTTATGTTATATGCATTACCTTAATAAGAATATGAGATCACCCCATTCTTTTGTTTCTTTTCCACAATATTCTAGGAAATGTTTTATTATTGAATTGTTGGGATATTCTAGAATGAATATAGATGATCCCAAATAGAATAATATGTTGTATTTTATTCTTTCAAATGTAATGTGAGATTTATGTATGTATCTAGTTTACCATGACCAATAAACTATTAAATCCTTTGGGATGTGATTTATTGAATCTACTACCAATTTAATAAAGTAACCACCATCTCTGGGATACTAGGGGTGGGTTTTTTATAGAGATGCAGGTCCTGAGGAATTTCGTCCGTGACTTAGAAAATCATATCCTAAAGTTTCTAGAAAATAAGATGTCTAAGGAAGATTACCCAAATGATTATTCTAAATTTTTCCTATACCAAAAGATCGTTAGGCACACCATCATAAAGTGATTCATCTTCAAATATTGGCTTTAGTACTAAGTGGATCATGGATTGTAAAATTGGGTGATGTACCAACACAAGTAACACAAGTATCTGTAGACACTTATAGTAGCGATAAATACTACAATGAGTGGAAACAATCTCTAAGTCATGACATGAAGAAGTAAAATGAATGGTTGGCCTATAAGATTTCCAATCATTCTAAAAAAATTATTCGTTCCCACTAGAGAAAACCAACAGCTGTTGAGATCGTCCCACTTTCTCTAGCCACCTCATCGGTATCATGAACATCATGTCTAGGAAGAATAGGAATAAAAAATTCTTGGTAAATCAAAGTCCCCTACTGGTACTGAAACCAAATTGAATTCTTGGTGACTTCATACCTCTGAAATTGGGAGATACCTCACAATTTTTTCTATTCCTAGAATATTCCACTGCTTAATAATAAGTATACCCTTTTATGATTTCTATCAAAATGGTAGATCATTTCATGGTAATTAATGATGAGGAACACCCAGAACCATCCTTAAGACAATTACATAAGAGGAGGGGTAGGTTCCACACTAACAAAAATGATGTCTGAGTTAGTACTCTAGAAGAGACTATTCATGATGTTGAGACCAAAAAACAAGACTCATGTAGACCTCAGAAGGCACAACCCCCCAGATAACTCTTTCAAGTGCGTCTCTACAGCTGATTATGTTGGTTAACCATGAGACTCCAATAAAACATCATCATGCTCATACTCAACCATCAATATACCGAAATTAGTAGTTTACTGCTCAGCCTAAGTTTTCCAATCACCAGTAGAATATGGCCAGTGTGAGACATACCCCAGTGCCTCAACCAATAGAACCTACTGCAATCTCTACAAATGATAAACCATTTGAAATATGAAATATTTCCCTTACCTTGAATTATGATATAATAAATCACCTCACTGGAATTTTGGTGAGACTTTCGATCCTCGAAACACTCTTCTCGTGTAACGTGCTGACCCAAGAAGCATGGAGCCGATGCATTATTTTATTACATTGGAATTATTATAAGGAATGAAATCATGAAGGACACAACAGTTTAGTAGTATTGGAATCTAGATTAACTACATGATACCCATACTAAATTGTGAAAAGAAAATAAAAACATGATAAAAAATAAAATGAAATAAACAACATCCTTGAATCTCAATAAAAGGATTCATCTTCATAACTTGGGAAAAGGAAACATAATATGGGTGAGATCAAAAACACATTAAGGGTAAGTAAAGTGGAATAAATAATTAATCAATGAGAATAAATTAACATAGTAAGGTAAATAACTGATAACACATTCTATAAAAATAACTAGATAAGGAAATATCAACATGGAAATGTAAGAAGCTGAAAACACATGGCATTTAATCAATGAACTGAAAATGAAATGCATCCATAGATATGTCGACGCAAAATATCTTGTATAAATAATAAGGAAAAAATGATAAATAAAGGAAAAATTCTTAATTATTATATGTCATGTTTCTCAGTCACATGATACCTTTACTTTCAATATATAGTTTAAAAGTTTCTGATTTGGACAACTAGTTCATCTCAGGAGACTACCGATGCATCAAGTGGATTTCATTAACAAGTCCTCAACCCATAATTATTTCCTTAAATGGTCCCCAAACTATGTATTGAATGTTCAAATCATTCCACATATGTTGAAAAAATAATTTAACTTATCAAAATTTATCCTTATTGAAGAGAGGATATAGATTTATCAATAATTCCCCAGTTAATCAAATAACTATCAAAGTGAACACCATATATAAAATAATATACAGTTCAGGAAATAATAATATCCATTATGTGAGAATATGGATATTCAAGGTAATTTACAATGAAAATTGATTACTAAAAATTCATTTTTTCAAGAGATAGTTAACAATCACAAAATAAAGTTAGATTTCAAAGATAATCATTAAGATCATTTTTTAAGAAAAATAATCTTTAAACATCCGAAAGTGTTCTATACCACTCGAAAAATTTAATTCATAATCACCATGAAGGAATTTTTTTTATACCATGAAGAAAAAGGATACATTATATAATGTATAAAAGGGGAGTTAAATACACTACAAAAAATAAGTAAGTTGTGTATATGTAGTATGCCTCACAAAAATAAAAGTAAGACAAGAATCCATTACCTTAACTTTCCTTTTGTTGTGTTTTCTTTATAATCCTATATAGCCATATAAAATATTTTAATAACTTATACTGGAACCATATCCATGATTTCAATATCATATATTAAATTATTACAATATTTTATTACTTGTTTTTTAACAAACTTTCATTATTTTAACTATTTCAGGTGTTAATTGCCTAGTTTTCTCAAGTATGTTTTGACTTGTTATTTTATACTCTTATTGCTTATATCCTAATTTAATCATCACCTGAATGTAAAAAATTATGTAATTATTATATATATTAATTAAATATGTATTTATAATAATTTATAATGTTTAGAGACAAGAAATGAAATTCACCATCCATAGAGACAGTAGGCCTTATATACACATAAACACCACTTTCATTTCTTTTTCATATTAAAATATTTAAAATTAATTGATATATATATATATATATTATAATTAGGGTATCATATATATGTTATATATGTTACATAGTTTTATTAATATCATCTTTAATATGTTCCATGTATTGGGTGAATGAGTCACATTGCTTTAAGGGGGTGGTAGTCCACACTTCTACAAATGATGTTATCATATTTATATAAAATGGAAAGTATAAGGGTAAGTGTTATAAGAAATTTAAATAAGAATAAATACACAATAAATATCATATATAACATATATAAATAATATTTCCATCTTAATTTCCACCATGATAGGTGGAAAAGGAAAAATGAACAATCAACATATCGTGGGGTAATAGTTCACCGTATAAAGAAACAATATGTTAGTTAACCATTATATGGAAGTGTATTTAAGTGTAGGTTGAAATATTAGCATAAAAACATACTATTATATTGATTATACTGGTGATTTTACAAAATCATTGAATAATAAGAGTTGATGGGGTAGATAATGGGAATAAAATTGAAGAGCCTAAGGAAAGACGTTACCTCTTAATCAGGTAAATTCTGTTGGTGTGTACCAAAAGGATTTCATAGATGTATTTATTCCCAAGAGGATGATTCTAGAATGAGTTGAGGGATTTTGGGGAGCTATTTGGGAAGATATTAGTCGATCCAAAGTGTCTTGAGAGGTGTGAATAATGGGTAGAGTTCTTTCCTTTTTATAACGGAGAGGGAGTGACACTATTGTAAATACCAAAAGGTACTCATTATTTGGAGGTCCACCTTACCTAAAGTGAATCCAAAATGGAAAAATAATGTATTTAAGGGGAATAGTGGTCGATTAAAATATCCACAAAAAAATGTTCATTTTAATAATTTGGTTCCTTAGCTCATAAGATTCCCCAATTTTATCATTTTGGTTTTTATTAAAGCATCTAGTTTTCCAACCTAAGTAATTTAATCATTAAGACTAAAATAAAGTGTTATTTATTAGAAAATATAGATCCAATTAATTACTATTATTATATATAATTTATAAAATTAAAATCCCATGTGTTTTGTAAATTAATTTTAAAACAAGCGCATGTGACACGCTAAAACATTGCTTAAACCCAGACCGTGCTAACAACATTTTTACAATATACGGGTCAATATGTTAATTATAAAAGATAAATTGGTCAATTAATATAAAATATTTAATATTTATTAACACTTAAAAATAACTTTTCAGAATATATGATTTTTAGCATTTTTAAATCATTTAATAAATTATCATTTATTGTAAAATAACAATAATGTCAATTTGGATATTAATTATATAATTTTAATTTTAGAATATCAAAAAAATATTGTAATTAAAATATATTAAGTTAAAATATATGTAACATGATATATTTAACAATAAATAAATAAATAAAATAATTCAATCAATTTACTTCACTTTAAATATTAATAGTATCATTTATTTTAGTTAGTTACTAACTAAATAATCACTACGCTGGCATTTTGTTTGAATTTTAAGTAACTAAAATGTCTCTAAAATTTATTAATAATTATTATTATAACAATAACCCATTTATATTTCAAAATTATATTTTTAACTGAAAATATGATGTTTGTTTTACATATCAATGTTTTATAAATGTTAAAGGTAAGGAAAGTTCCCTTATATTCTTTTTCCTTACTTAAAATTTTATATAGGAAAATCCCCTTTAATAATGTCCCAATAAACCAAAAAATTTGAACCAATTGGGGATATAGTTGAATTATTGGTAGCCAATGGATTTTGGACAAGTGTCTTGGTCATTTTGGTCCTTAAGATTAAGGTTTAGTCTTTTATTATGCTTAGTCTTACCTTAATCACTGTAATTAATTTTAATCACTTTCACTAATATTTTTTGGTAAAAAATTAAGTTGATAATATTAGAACAAAAATATTGTATTTATTACAACCTTTTATGTTTATTTTTCAAAATTCCAATCACAGTAGTGGGAAAATTAAGATTAATGCTAATCCCACACATATGGCATGTATGCGAGTTTTAAAGTAGAAATGTTCAAAATTTCAATAAGTTTTTATATCTAATTTTAATATAAAATTGATTTAAATAAACTTTATTGGATTAATATATGAATATTTGATCTATTTTGACTTTAAAAACTATTTAATATATAATTTAACATAAATAACTTTTTAAACAAAAAGACAGTTTTTTTACTAAAATGCGGTATTTTTCACTATTAATCAAAAAATGAAAATTATAAAAAAATACCAAAAATTCTCCCTAATCTAATTTTTACATTCCTAATTCAAATAGGAATTTTATTTTTTCAAATAAAATTTATAAAATTTTCAAAATTTAGTTTTAAAATAAGTGCACCATTAAAAGGCGGTAAAACTACCTTTATAAAAATATAATATTTTATATGTAATATTGGGGTTTACCTTATATTAAGCCTATAAAATAAATTGGATGAATATAAAAAATATTTTATTGGATATATAATATACATAAAATTAATATTACTCAATAATTGTAATTAATTAGTGTAAAAACTTTGTTAGGATAAAAATAATAATATTTTCCATTATATTCAATCGGTTTTCATATTCATTTTTAATTAATTTGTAACCAATGAATTTATTTTATATTTTTGTAAAACATGAATTTTTCATAAGTTAGTTAACCTTATTAAAATATACTAATTTAATGTCCATGTTATATTAAATAATATGTTAATAATATATATAATTATTCAGTAAAACTTAGTTTTGTGTGTAACACAATCCATTTGAAGAAAATCTTTATTGTGTGTGACACACACTAACTCAATATCATGTTCATTGTAATATATATCATAGATTTAATTTATTTAAAATATTAAATATATTATAATTCCTCAGGGTATTATATCCCCTTACGTGCTTGGTGATGTGTTTGATACACGGTATCAAATACAATGTTCTTACTTTAGGATTTAGGGGCATTACATTCTCTCCACCTTAATTAAATTATGTACTCACAATTTAAAATTGATCTCAATAATCAAGGGATTAATATTTTAAAATATATATTGTTGAAAAATCCACATCGTGAATCGGGTTAATAAAACAACTTCCTAACAAGAGATGAAGGAAAGTACAATGGTCACATAACTAGGTTCCTTAGTAGGAGATCATAAGTGAAAAATGGAAACATAAATACAGAGGAAAAATATAACAATCATATTCCAATGGAGAGTGATAAAGAGAATTGTTAGGGGAAAGTTAACAATTAAGAAGCCCTAAATCCATGATGATCTAAGGGGATATTTGATTCATTGGAAATGAAGGTACTAGAATGAAATTTTTGGTTTCAATATCATTTTTCCTAGAGTTGGGGAATTATTTAACTCTATAAGAATATAAGTTAATATATTTACTTGATAATTTTATATAAGAACATTCCTATACTTTGGTCACACCATGAACTATTTCTAATTCATCTCATATAACAAGATTCATCATATAGTGATGTAATATATCAATATCTAAAACCAGATCCAAAGTTCAACTTAAACCATTTCATAAATGGTTAACCTTTCCAAAATATTACAATTAAATAATTTAGAAATAAGGTCACTAAATTTTCAAAATGATCTTATAATTATCCTTTAATCAACACGAACCATCTCTAAATTTTTACATTTCAAACATTTGAATAAATTCATCATTCATCCTCTTTAAATATAGTAATAACTCGAATGACCATCCAGACATATTAGAAGCATGAGTTCTTCTTTATTACTTATGTAAGACACATGTTATTGGATATATTTCTTGAATCCAAATGTGTTGGAAACTCCATAAATGATAGCACACACCCCTTGTCGACAAGTTATTAATCAGTTCTAAGGTATTTAGTACTAATCTAAATCAATCATTTATTAATCATTATCTCAACACAATTAACATATTAAGGGTTTTATTTCCCTCAATCACATGTTTGAAAAAAAAATATCTTTCTACTGAATAATGTTTCTTGGTACCATTCATAATATGATCTCAAATCCTTAATAAAAAAGTACTACAATACAATCCTCATATATTATATAATTATTATAATCATTATATTATTGATAAAATATTAAAATTAAATAATTCTTGAATAGGAATATTAATAAGTTTTCTTTATCTGTGGTAGTAGAATAACTTTCTCATTATCTAATAGCATCATTTAGGGTATATTCCTTTGATGCTTGAGACATTGATTTATATAGTGTCCCATATATTTGTAGTTGAATCATTTTACATTGGAAACCTTTTTATTACTCTTGCAATCAAAAGCCTGGTGGACTTTATTTCTGAACTTATATAAAACTCTCGTTCCTTTTTAGAAAGTACCAAGGTTTTTCTTTCCACAATTATTACAGGTGGGAAAGTACTTCTTTCCTTTATTCACTTTATCCATATTTTTCTCTCCCATCCACTTTTCCTCTTGCTACCCTTCAAAACCATTGGACTTGTATAAGTATTTATCTATATTTTAGTACATGATACTATTTCCTCATACGATGAGAATACTTGGGACACTAATTCCCTTCAAAATATTTTCTTAAGACCAGAAAATACATGATCCATCATACTCTTTGGATCACATATATTGGTGGAGTTATCATTCCTTCTACTAGGTGTAATTTCTAAAAAATAGAATATACTGGATTAAATAATAACATAATTTAGAATTAAAAATATATTATATTACATAACAAAAATTTATGCATCATGAATCCTAGAATAATAAAATTTTATTACATTGGGGTAATATTTACCTTCAAAACATTCATAATGTAAGGTAATGAAACTGTGATCTATCCTAAGCGTATCCCTTGGGAGTGTCAAAATAGGTGTTCAATAAGTTCCATTGTAGTGTATCAGGTTACATTGACTCAGACCTCAGACACCTTATCAGATTTGTTACTCACAGGTACATCTGTGCCAGAACCAGGTCCACTTGTAGTATCTAGTCATGGATGCATTTTCAAGAATACCCACATAATTTCTACCTTAATAAAAATTCTAGGATGTTATTCTATACATATTAATCAAATTCTATCATAGGGTTATTCTCCTTAATCTAGGATTTCTAAATATAGTTTGAAAGGTTGTTGCTAGACTTCTTTTGATACCAACTATAACACCCTGACCCTAGAAGCCCGAAGCCAGTGGATTATTTTATAACATTGGCATGATTACAAGGAATCAAATATATAAGGGCTGATCAATTATGAATTCATAGAAATATAGTTTACATACATGATACCCATACTAAATTTGTAAAAGATAATAAAAAACATGATACAAAAATAAAATTAAATAAATAACATCCCTAAATCTCAATCAAAGGATTCCTCTTCACAACCTGGGAAAAGGGAACATAATAAGGGAGAGATAAAATTCTCATTATGGGTAATTAAATTAGAATAAATAATGAATAAATGTTAATAAACTAATATATAATGGAAAATAACTGATAACATATTCCATACAAATAACTAGATAAGGTAATATCAACTTGCTAAGGTAAGAAGCTGAACACACATGCTATTTAATCAATGAACTAAAACAGAAATGCATCCATAGCTATGTAGATGAAAATAATCCTGGATAAATAATAATAAACCAATTCTAAATATAAGAAATTATTAATTATTAGATTTCATGTTTCCCAGTAACATGATACCTTTACCATCAAGATATATTTTAAACTTTTTTGATTTGGCCAACCAATTACCTCATGATACTACTGATGCATTGAGTGGATTTTATTAACCACCACCAAACCCATAGGGATGTACTTAAACATCCTCAACCCATGTATTTTATTTCCAAAACATTACTTATATATTTAATACGCAATTTGACTTATCAAAATGTATTTTTATTGAATAGAAGATACAAATTTATAAATAAGCCCCTAGTTAATCAAATAAGTATTAAAGTGAACACCATTTGTAAAATGATATATGGTTTAGGAAATAATAATATCCATTGTGTGAGAATATTTATATTAGAGTTAATTTCAAATGAAAATTTATTAAAATAAAATGACTGTTTCAATATAAAGTTAACAATCACAAAAGAAAATGATATTTCAAAGATACTCATTAAGAACATTTTTGAGGAAAATAATATTCAAACATCCCAAAGTGTCCCATACCACTTGAAACATTTAAATAATAATCTTAATGAAGGAAACATTTTCATACTATGATAAAAACGTATTAATTATATAATGTATAAAATGGGAAGTAGATACACTACACAAAAGAAGTAAGTGGTGTATATGGTGTTTGCATCATGGAAAGGAAAGTAAGACAAGAATCTCTTTCCTTAACCCTTATTTTGTTGTGTGGTATTTATCCTCTTGTATAGTGGTTTATAATATGATAATAACTTATACAAGAACTATAATAATATTTATAATATTATATGTTAACTTCTTTCAATATTTTATTACCTTTTTGTTAACACTGTTTCATTATTTTAAGTATTTCAGGTGTTAATTGCCTAGTTTTCTCAAGTAAGTTTTGACTTGTTATTTTCTAATAATATTACTTATATCATGATTTAATCATATCAAGAATGTAAACCATGATTTAATTATTATATATATTTATTACATATTTATTTATAGTAATATATAATGTTTGGAGATAATAAATGAAATTCACCATTCATGGGGATGGTAGGTTGTACGTACGCATGAACACTACTTTCATTTATTATTAATACTAAATTAATTAAAATTAATTGATAATTTTGTATATTCTAATTATAGTATCATATATATGTTATATATGTTACCTAGTTTTAGTAAAATCATCCTTAATACGTTCTATTTTTAGAATGAACGAGTCATATTGCTTTGAGGAGGCAGTAGTCCACACTTACACAAACGATGTCATATTTATAGAAAATAAAAAGTATAAGGGTATGTGTTATAAAAGAATTAAGGAAGCATAAATAAATAATAAATATAATATATAACATATATAAACATATTTTCCATATTAATGGACACCATGTTAGGTGGTAATGGAAAAAATGAACAATCATTGTTTCGTGAGGTGGTAGTTCACAAACAGAGAAACAATATGTTCATTAACCATAAGATATAATTGTGTGTAATTTTATATAGAAAACCTATTATAAAAACATCCTAGTATATTTAGTATACTTATTATTTTATACAAGCATAAAATAAGAAGATTTGTGGGGGTGGAGAATAACAATAAAACTAAAGAGCTCAAGGAAAGATGTGACCTCTTAATCGGGTAACTTCTTTTTGGTGTACCAAAAGGCTCACTTAGAAGGATATATTCCAAATTTGAGGATTATAGAAATATGGGATGGATTTTTTGGATCTATTTTGGAAGATTTTGGTTTATCCAAAGTGTCTTGAGAGGTGTGAGTAAGGGGTAGAGTGCTTACCTTTTAATAGTAGAGGGGGAGTGTCACTTTTGTAAATACCAAAATATATTCATTAATTTGAGGTATACATTACATAAAGTGCCAAAAAAATGGAAACATAATGGATTAAATGGTAATAATGGTCAATTAAAACCTCCACCACACAAAAATAAGTGCATTTTAATAATTATGTTCCTTAACTTCTATGATTCCCCAATTTTATCATTTTGGTTTTTATTAGAGCATATTGTTTTCAAACCTAACTAATTTAACCATTAAGAATAAAATAAAGTGAGATTAATTATAAAATATAGGGAAAATAAATTATTTATATTATTTTTAATTTATAAAATGAAAATACAAAGTGTTTTGGAAAATAATTTGAAAACAAGCGCATGTGACATACTAAAACACTACTTAAGCCCATACCATGTTAACAACAGTTTTACAGTATATGGGTCAATATGTTATTTATGAAATAAAAATTGGTCCATTAATAGAACATATTTAATATTTATTAACACTTGAAAACATATTTTCAGAATATAGGTTTTTATTAATTTTAAATCATTTAATAAAATATCATTTATTGTAAAATAACAATAATGTCAATTTAGACATGATTTATTTATTTTAATTTTAAATATAAAAAAATATTGGAATAAAAATATATTAATTTTAAATATATGTAAAAAGATATATTCATCTAAAATAAATAAATATAATAATTAAATCAATTCACTTTAGTTTTTATATTTATAGTATCATTTATTTAAGTTAGTTATTAACTAAATAATCACTACATTGTCATTTCTTAAGCATTTTAAGTAACTAAACCATCTATAAAAATTATTTATAAATTATTATGATAAAAATAATTTTTTTGTTCAAAATTATATGTATAACCGAAAATATGATGTTTTTTACATATCTCAAAGTTTTATAAATGTTAAAGGTAAGGAAAGTTATCTTTTTGTCTTTTTCTTTAATTAACCTTTTATATACAAAACATCCATTCAGTAATAATACAATAAGCCATAAAATTTGAACTAAGTGGGGATATGGTCGAATTATTGGTATCAAATGGATTTTGGACAAGTGTAAAAGTCAATTTGGTCCTTAATATTAAGGTTTAGACCCTTATTAAGCTTAATCTTACCTTAATCACCAAAATTAATTTTAATCACTTTTACTAATCTTTTTAGTCAGAAATTAAGTTGAAATCATTAGAATAAAAATGTTATACTAATTAAAAACATTCATTTACATTTTTCAAAATTTAAATAACAGAAATGGGAAAATTAATATTAACGGTAATCCCACACAAGTGGTGAGAAAGTGATTTTTTAAAGTAGAAACATTCAAAAGTTCAATAAATTTTTATATCAAATTTGTATATAAACATGATTAAAATGACCTAAATTGGATTAATAAATTAATAATTGATCTATTTTATATTTAAAAACTATTTTATATATAATTTAATAATAATAATTATTTAAACAAAAAGGAATTTTTTTACTGAAATGTTGTATTTTTCCTTATTCATAAAAAAATGAAACTTCTCATAAAAATACAAAAAATTCACCCTAAGATAATCTTGACATTACTAATTCTAAAATAAATTTTATTTTGACACATAAAATTTACAAAATTTACAAAATTTATTTTAAAAATAGGTGTTCAATTAAAATGCGGTAAAACTACCTTTATAAAAATATAGTATTTTATGTATAATATTAGGTTTGATTTTATCTTAAGACTGTAAAATGTATTATATGAAAATAAATAATATTTTATTTGATATATAATATATTTAACATTAATATTACTCACTAATTGTAATTAATTAGAAAAAAAACATTGTGAGGATAATAATAATAATATTTTCATTTATATTCAATAGATTTTCATATTCATTTTTAATTAATTTTTAACCAATAAATTTAATATATATTTTTGTTTAGCATATATTTTAATAATTTATTTAACCCTTTTAATATCTAATAATTTAATGGCTTGGTTTTATTAAATAATATGTTAATAATATATATTGTTATTTGGTAAAACTTGGTCTTGTGCGTAACACATGCCATTTGTAGAAACTTGTTTTTGCGTGCGACTTATGATAACTCAGTATCACATTAATTAAAATAGATATCATAGATTTAATTTATTTAAAATAGTTAATATATTATAAATCCTTGGGTTATTATATCTCCTTATGTCCTTGGTGATGCATGTGATACACGCTATCAAATAAAATGTTCATACTTTTGGATTTCATGGTGTTACATCTTGTCAAAAGAGATTCAACCTTATCTTGGACTTAAAGAGACATGTCTAGTTCAAAAAATGAGTTATCTACCATTGAGGCCTTCCATGCGGAAGAAGTTTAACATGTGGAATTCCAATATATCATTTCCTTCTCTAAGGAAGACGAGGGTGAAACCGTCGAGAGTCATTTTTTACTATTGTATGTCATAGACTAGTTTAATGGTGTGTAAATCCATCATTTCCTATTGAATACTAGCTCGGATATCAATCTCATATTGACTTGGACACTATACAATATATGAATAAAAAAATATGATCTGAATCCCACAAGCCTAAAAATTTAAGGGTATAAATAGTGAGAGAAAAAACCACATGGTAAGATCTAGCTGAAGTCCTAGTTTGGTGGAATAGTAGAAAGAAATTAATTTATCATTTGTATTGTAGGAAATAACTTACAACACCTTGTTCGTAAGGCCTTGGATCTATCTATAAGAGGTTTTTCCTTCTTCATATAACCAGTGCGTCAAGTACTCCCTTGATGGAAGATTAATGGTACTCTAAGGTGACCCTTATCCTTTCAACTCTTGCGAGACCCGTTAACTAGATATAGGGTATAAAAAAGGGTGGAAAAAAATTTCCATTGATATGCTGTGTTTATAAATTCTTTAATGATTTTATAGCTACTTTATTGAATCCATAAGTGTATTTTAGTGAAAAATTCATCCTGACAATTGATCAATTGGATCTCAAGATCGCAGGCCTAGGAAGCTACTTCATTATCTCTAAGAAGAAGGGTTTATCACATATTATCTCATAATCCTACATGGGGAAGGCTTGACCAGAACTAGAAAGTCTGACTTCTAGAGTATATTGGGGGGGGGGGGGGGTCCACCCCATGTCCATTGATCCATAACACCATCATGTGTTCCAAAGGTAGAGTTGAATCAATGGAAGTCCACTCAATGCCATTATTTTAATATCAAAGGTGGATGTCATGGTTAGAAACCATATGGGATTGGTTTAGTAGCTTTCATCACCACAGACTCTATAGAATAGTAACCCCACCTTATGGATTCCACTCATAATAGATAAAATTCTAGCACTGCTACTAGATTTACATATCCCATACAATCACCTCCTCTTCCCAACTCTCATGTATCAAATTACATAGAGGATTTAGATGACTCCCCTCTAGTGTTTGAATGTGGAATCTCTAAAAAAGTTAATAAACTGACCCCATTAAATCATAGTATATAGGTGGACCCAAGGACAATACTAATCAGTGTGGTCATGTCTCCAAAATAACAAAAAACGTATGTTGTTTTATCGAAATAGAACCACGATGTGTTTTACTAGAGATATAAGAAGATTTCAGGGATTGATCCCCAGGTTTCTGTTCATCACCTTGGCCTCCCAACAATCCACTATGGGTTTAAAATTCCTTCATAAAAGACGCATCCTTCCTATGATTCCATGTTCCTGGATGATATTGACATGATTATCAAAGTTAAATTCATCAGGGAGGTTCTGTGCCCCATGTGGCATGAAAACCTTATCGAAGTCAAGAAGATGAATGGGAAAATAAAAGTATGCATTGACTTTAGATACCTTAACAGAAATTTTCCATCGAAATATTTTCCACTTTCAGTAATAGATCTATAGATTGATTCCATTTATGGATTCCATGACCTTTCCTTCATGGATGGATATTCATGGTACAACCAGATCCATATGGTCCTTGAGGATGAGGAGGCAACCAATTTTAGAGTACCCTAGGGAAACTTATGATATTGGGTGATGGTATTTGGTTTGAATAACACTAGAGATACCTACCAACATTCCATGAACTGTATCTTTAATCCACTCATGGGTACATTAGTGGAGTTCTATGTGGATGATCTTGTGGTTAAATACCACCAGCCCTCAGACCAGTTTAAGGAACTTAAGAAAGTGTTTGACTTCCTTCACACCCATCACCTGAAAATGAATCCCTTGAAGTGTGAATTTAGGGTTACCTCTGTAATGTTCATTAGATTTTTGTCAGGTATAGAGGCATTATGATCAATATAGAGAAGATAAAAGATATAAAAATATTCCTTCTCCATATAACCTCTATGAGATGCGAGGTCTTTAAGGAAACTTGTCCTATATCATCCAATTCATCAAGAATATGGATGAAAAGTGTAGGACCTTATCAAGAATCATGAAGAAAGAAATCATCTACCATTGGGATGAATATTTCTAGGAAGCATTTGAATACATAAAGTAGTATCTAATGTTTCCACCGGTCTTGATTCCACCCATCTATAGGAATCCTATGGTTTTTTATGTGACCACCTTGAGTAGTCCCTAGGTTTCCTCCTAGAATAGAAGAACAGTGAGGGTAGAGAACCATCCCATATTATATTAGTCATGTACTCCTTTACACAATGACCAAATATTCACCCAACTAGAAGAGTTCCCTAGCCCTGGTCATTATATTTCATAATCTACAATAATAATTTCTTTACCACAAGATATAACCAATACCCCATATTGATTTTCAATTGTAAATTCTGAACCGCTTCATGTTAATGGGATGATTAGAACATTAAGATATTATTATATAGTATATTTACATCAAGTTCATTAATTAAAAATATGTCAAGGTACAAGCCTTAGATTATTTTATGGTTGAAACTCCAACACTTAAAGAAATACCCCGAGATGTTGATTTCAAGATTTAATCATCCTTTCTATTGATCAGGTTATACCATGTAGGAAGATTCATTTTGATGGTGCCTCCTATAGCTGAACAGGGAGAAGGATCAATAACCCCAAACTTAGAAAGGTTATCCTTGGTATTATCTTCATCACTCCCATGCATGACATATTTCTATAGATGTTCCTTCTATCAGAAAGATGCACCAAAAATGATGCTGAGTACCAAATATTATCATTGTCCTTGAGTTGGCCCTCAAGATCAATATCTCGTGCCTTAATGTTAAGAGGGACTATTTTATAGTCATTAAAAAGATAAAATAAGACTATGTTTTCATAATATAAGAACTTATTCAATTATTAGAGTATACTCATGAATTGATGGCCTGTTTTCCTTTTAGGCTATTGGTGACTCATGTTACTTGATCACAAAATTATCGGGGAGGTGCTTTGGAAGGCCTGAACATATCTCTTAGAGAACCTGACCAAGATGTCTTAATCATTCATGTGGAACATCATATAGTCATTTCTACTATTTTTTTCTAAGGATAAATGATGACAAGAAAAATTAGATGGTAGCTAGAACTTCGATGGTAAGGCCCTCGAGTGCCTTAGTGATCAAATAAACACCCAATTGGATAACTCCATTAATTGAGCATCTCCAACATGAAACTCTCCCTCTAGAACATGAAAATGATGAGTGAATCTAACATTGTGAAGTGTAATTTCTCCTCTAGGATGTCCCTAAACATGATAAGATCCTTTACAAGTATAAATTTGATGGGATCCTCCTCTGTTGAATCCAAAGGAAGGAGACCCCTCAAGTTATTCAAGAGGTTCATGATGGGTCATACAAGGCCTATAACGAAAGATTGAATTTATCTCACTAGATCCAAATATTTGATTAATTTTAGCCCATAATTTCATTTAATTCACCAAGAGGTTTTATGCATTCTAGATACATTCCAAATTCAAGCAACAACCACCAGATCTTCTCTATACCATTAAGTATTGCTGGCCCTTTCTAGTATGTGGACTTGATGTTATGGGAACTTACCTGTTAGGAATATCTCAATAGTACAAGTTCATTTTGACTTCCACAGAATTATTTTTGAAGTAGGTGTAGGACATCCACCTCAAAGAGGTCAAGAACTGGGCAGTGATAGAGTTTTTGAAGTCCCACATCATCCATCAGTTTGAGATTCCTCACACCATTCTTACAAACAAAAATACAAATTTTGGATCTTTTTAGATAATGAAACTATATACTAATTACAACATATGGTCCAACCATACTACCTACTACCAAACTATATACTAATTAAAATATATGGTCCAACCATACTTCCTACTACCACACATAGGTGAATGATAAGATTTATGTGTTCAAAAAAACCCTATCTATGATCCTGTAGAAATTGGTAGGCCAGAATATGAAGATTTATCCCGATACTCTCCTCAATTCCCTCTAAGAATATAAGATGATGACTCAAAATTATACCCAGGTGACCCCATATTCCCTAGTGTATGGGACATAAGCAGTTTTTCCAATATAGGTCCAGCTTCTATCACTCCTTACAACCATATATGATTAAAATACATTGTATTGGAGATTGGAAGTCAAATTAGATGATTTGTAAGCTCTCAAAGAAAACAAAATCTAGGCATTGCATAACCTAGAGATACTTTAGAACTAGGTTGAGTGAGTGTTTAATAAAAAGTTTTTCCTTTTCTCCTTATTTTAAGGTTACATGACATTGGATCTCCATATTCCCATGATACCTAGAAAGAAACCACCAAAATTGGAACACCAATTGAAAGGACCTTACATAATTCATAAGGTCCACTCCAATAGTGTGTACTAGTTGATCACTATGGATGTTGAGAACATCACACCTAACACCAATGCTAGGTTCCTCATAAAGTACTATACATGAACTCCCTAGATCAAGCTATATTAATTTAAAATACAAATCCCAATGTCCTAAACGCACAATGTTAAACTGTATCCTTACCCTCTTTGAAAAATACAGGATGCCTCATATGAAAAATATGAGATGAAAAAAATCAACGTCCTCAACACATGATGTTAAACTATATCCTTACCCTATGTGATAAATAGAGGATTCATCATATGAAAATTATGGGATGATTTAAAACCAATTTCCTCTGCACATGATGTTAAACTATAGCCTTACCTTGTGTGATAAATGTAAGATTCCATATATGAAAAATATGGTATAAGAAAAAACCAAAATCCTTAGTACACGATGTTATAGAATAGTCTTAACCAATGTGATAAATGTTGGATGTGTCATATAAAAAATATGGGATGATCAAAATACAACACCATTAGAACATTACATTAAACTATAGCCTTACCCTATGTGTTAAACACAGGATAAATAATATAAAAAATGTGAGATGATCCAAAACCAACATCCTCATAATACAATGTTAAATCATATCCTTACCATAAGTGATAAATATAGGATTCCTCATATGACATATATTAGATGATCTAAAACTAATTTCCTCAACATGTGATTTTAAGCTATGAATTACTTTGGGCCCTCACAAAAGAGTATTCCACTCTCCTGTAATTGGTATCCAACCATGTTGCATTATAGAACTATAAGTTGGTTGATTCCTATTTACATGGTATCTGTAGCGATGCCTAGACTATTTATATTTGGACCAAGTTTTAAATTCACCCCCATAAGCATGGTCATTAACTCTAGGTCCCCATGAACTTTTTTAGGTTGTGTTTATTATTTCTTGCTAGAATAACCACTCTATATTTTTCACCACACCCTATTCATACAATTAAAAACTGCACATCATTATCCTAGATATAGGTCATTAAGCTATAATATACCATAAGTGATGAGCATTGGATGCCTCTTGTGAAAATCATGATATGTATTATGTGGTAAGTGTAAGATGCCTCATGAATTACTCATGTGAAGACCCTTAAACAATCCCCACATGCCTCCTCTTTAGGTGTAAGTTATAACAATATTATTCAGCACACCAATGGGTCGATAATACCCCATACATATCTCTATTGATCCTAATTGATCCCCATGGTACTCCTCTGAAGTGGTAAGCACCAATCATAATCCCCTGGTCAATCAGTAGGCTCAGATTCCCTTAGGACCCAACACAAGGTGGAAACAACAGGAACCTCTAGTGATCAAGACCAAATATGTCCCCAATAATCCCAAACACCCCTGTAGTGTAGTGAAAATACAAGAAACTCAATGCATATGTACTATTACTCTGTGATAGTCATGAGATGATATAGTCACCACAACTGCCCCTGAAACATCTATGAAAATTCCATGTGTAAAACATAATCATGCCATTCTTTCCCCTATAGAACCTTAGAAACTTCCATGTGTAATCCTTAGTCATACCATCTTTTTTCCTCAACAAAAATGGGCTTCCCCTGGTGTAATCCTACCATGGTAAAACCTCCATGACCCTAAACTATAGCAACCACATGTCCCCACTATATGAAATTAAAATGTATGTTCATCTTCTTCGATGCATGGCATCAAACTGAATAATCCAAATACCTATAATACGACTTGAAATTTCTTGATAAATTGAGCCCCACTTGAGAGGGATCCCTCCCTTCTAATGTTAGTCATATACCACACAATTTTAGATAAAAATATGTGGCTTGAATCATAGTCTTTTGGTATATGTAGTGATGTCCAAATTTCATACCCCATGCCCATCCCAACGAGTAACTTATTTTACAAACCTAACCCTTAGAAACATACTCAATCATCACCCACTGATACCTCATCTAGCATGCTCGATGGGAGAATGAGATAGATCCTAGAGTGTTTGACTTCCCCCATGGCATAATACATTTCCAATTCCACCACCCCATGGATTCTATGATTCAGATCCTCATCACCGTCTAGATCTAAATAGCCCCCCCTAACGATAGTGGTTCCTGGAAATACTAGCTCACCTACCATGCTGGTAACATGCATGGAATTATTATCAATAATGACTGAATATTCCCATGTTTCGAACATGGTCAAAGGTAGATCCTTAATTTTTTCACACCAACCATAACTGGTGAAGTTGTGGGACCTATGTTTTGAACATGGTCAACAATCCTTCCCTCCCCATAAGTCACCCCTTCACAGTATAGATATTAGAAGTCACAATTTACCTTTCATCCTATATCCCCTTATTTAGTGTAACTTCAACACCCCTAGTTTTATTTCCCCATGCATTCAAGCCTGACGACCAAGCAAGTCCGTGTCATTGGAACTTTACCAAATCAACTCCCTTTCCCCTTACTGTGTTTTGCCTTTTAATAAGGGTAAATCCCTACTAAACCATGTTTCTCACACCAAGAATGGCTCTTGTGGGCATATGATTTAATTTAAAGTCTTCCCAAATCACATTCAGGACACATATAAATTGGCTCAATGGAATTCCACTTTTTACAAGGTTCTGAAATATACGACCTTAAAATAAGAGCCTAGGTCCAATTTTTATGACCTTAAAATAAGTTCAAATTTCCATGGGAATATTTCATGTGTCATGAGGACTCTTTGGACCTCTCTTTATGTCAGGTTTATAATGTTTTTCACCACACAAACATCCTTCATACAAAAATCCATATGGTCTAAGCATCATTATACTATTTTTTTTGAAAGAACATAGTCCAATATCTTTGAATTAAAACTACTTATATCCCCCCTTTGGTCCAAGAATAATAAAATTAAATAATGTAAAACTTTTCTTAGAATTTTTCATGGTACCAGACCTTATTCACCCTCTTTAACATTAGGTTATCACTCTTTCATTCTGTAAAAACCTCATTAAGACACCCTACCCCTTTGGTATAGGCATTAAGACATTAAATTGTGTGAAAATTATTTTGGGGATGTCTCATGTGACTCTAGGTCTCTTTGTTCTTCTCTTCACATTAGGTTTAGATTCCTTTTGTCTTGTACAGACACTCCAAGAAAACATCAACCCCCATTCATCTGATATCTATGACATTAAATTCGTATCAGCCATGGTCCAAGTATAGTGACCTTAAACCATTATAAACTGGTCCCTATGGCCCTCAATTTGCATATATATTGACTCACCTCTAGGAAATAAGAAAAATAGTAAACTCCTCATTTTTCCACATCCCTACACTAGAGGACTTCTCCCCTTATGGTGTTGGTCTTATACCATTCCAAATTCAAGAACTACCTATGGTTTGATTCCCAAAGAAATGAGAAATGTAGTGACACTCGTACCCACTATTTTTGGACCAGATGAAAACAACCCATTGGATGAGGCCAATCTTACAGGCATTCAGTTATTATCCCTCAATTTATAATAGATTTGTCATCCATTGGATGAAAAATGGATCCCTAGATGCCATATGGTTTGAACTATGTGACATTAAACTAGGATCCATAGTCTAAACACCATGAATTTAAACTATATGAAACAACCAATACATATAACTCTAAATGTGTACCTATCCATTATTACCAGAATGACCCTAATATGACCTAGGAAAGAAGAAATATGTCTCTTAAGTTGAAAACCTATAGGGTAAATTTGATAAAAAATAAGACCTTTGCTCACTAGGTCACCATCACAACTTGAAAAAACAAAAACAATGAAGTAATAAATGGAAAAGGTACAATGTTGGTGGGATTCATCATCAGGAACTAATAGATTCCTACCTTTGCTTTCTGGACCCACTAGTTTATTCAAAATTTAGGGCTGAACCGTAACTTACCTTACTCCATGTGGTCCTCCCACAGGTACCACCCTTTGTGTTCACTTTTGGTGCATCCCGCTACCTCAAAGTAGTGGGTTTTCATGCACATCGGTTCACAAATCCTGTTAAAAAGATACTAAAATATACTACACATTTCCTAACCATATGATTAAAAACTATATAGTAGCATGGTTAAAGATATGTAACCATAAACCATAGTAATCACATATCCTTAGTGGGTGACATTAAACTACATGTTCAACATCCTTACCATAATACATTAAACAACACACCCTCTATACACATTGTATGATGTAAAACTGTGAAGTATCTCAAGTCCTCACCAGAGAAGACCTTTCCCTACTTTGGTACTACTCACCTATCACACCACTTTAGTTCATTGACCATATTTTGTAAAATGAGATGATGTTCCCCGTAGATGATGAGACATGATTTTTCTTAGGCCGATACATTTACCCATTGTGATCAGAACCATGGAATCATAATACCAAGAGTGTTGAAATACATATAAACAATCCCTCCATTCATGTCCATGTTTCACATATTCCTTGATCCGGATAACCATCATCTCCCATATCTAAGTGGGTCCCCTAATGGTGATGATTCTTGGATGAAAATTGGATCACCTCACGTCCTGTTCACACACATTAAAGGACTCTCAAAAATTATATTATAGGTCTTGTGTTTCAAACTTGGTTAATAGTCAACCCTTATTTGTTTCCCCACACCCTTAGTAGTATGATAGTGTAATCTGTGTTTTTAACATGGCCAACAATAATATTTTACCTCCATGTCACCCCTTTTGTTCTGAATCTTGGATTTCTCAATTCATGTACTTATTCCTCCCCCTCATTCTAGTAGAATCTAATGCCCCTAGAATTACCCCACTCAATAACCTACACAGGTTGATAATGTAATTTCTTTGTGTGGAGCCCCCGCCATAACCAAGGATTTCCATGTCAGGATCACCTAGTGGTCAGCATACCATTTTTACCCCAACCTACCTTACACTGTCATATAAGTATACAGTCTTCTATTTACCTCTTGTTTATCACACTAAGAATTACTCACATGGGATTAGGGGATTGTAGATAACTATATTTCTAGTATTATTTAGATGAAGAAAAAGGAGATATATACTTGCAGGTAATTGAAAGAAGTGAATTTTAAGTCCATAACGAGGAGGGTCATACATAAAATGACACCTCTACCTTATCAAAACATGTGGGGGGGGGGGGTCCTAAGGCTCGACCCAAGTGACCAGGTGTTCCAACTCATCTAGTCTCAATATGGATGATCATAAGGGCTACTGATTCCTAGAAAGATCTTCTGCTTCATCTTTAGCCACAGGAAAAACCTCATGAGCTTAGATTAACACCCAAATAAGCCTGGCCCTACACTACACTACCTAGGATGTTTCCTTTTCCACATCAGATTTATCCACCACTATCTGTAACCTTAGGTGATTGATCATATTTCTTCTTGTATTGGAAATAACCTCAAACTGTTGTTCCTACCCCTCTAATTTGGTGAGATATTTTTGGACGCTTGGATTGGGCCAATTCCCAACAACATCTCCTGGTACTAAGAATCATAATGGTCCAACTATTTGGAATACACCTGCTCGATGAGGGAGTTCCGAGCCAGGTAATTGAGGTTGAAAGAGTCTACCTATCCAGTACCTAGGCTCATAAGCTTGTGATGGAGGGACCCCATCCAACTTTTCAAATAATCCCACAATGTGTGAGTGATAATATCCTATATGCTCCACCATACCCTTCATTAGATAATTTGATTTTCCTTAGTGATGACAGAGCCTAAGTCCTTAAAATATACTAGAGTTCCAATATCATGTTCAAGGAAGGCAATAAGTATGGATTCTATAGGGTAATATTTGGGAATCTTATTGAATGGGATGGAATCCCTATACAAATAAATTCCATCCTTACCAGACACATCATTAGTAGTGGAATCCTCACTAACCTCTGATGGAACCTCAAATATAGTGTTAACTATCATATCCTCTACAAAATCCTCCTTCAACACCTCAAGAATAGGATCAACTAGCCCTTTCTCCTTTTTGACCTCCATCAAGGGCACAGTTTCAGATTCCATTGCCTCATATATGGGTTTCGCCTACTCTGATACTACCTCAAATGTGAGATTCACTTTCTCTAACACCATCCGCATTGATTGAATCCTTAATTTGGGATAAAATTACATTGAAATAGAAGTTTATTGAAATCTTGATCGACATTGAAGAAGAAAAATAAATGGTGAAAAAATATAATACTTACATGAATCATAAAAACTATTGAACATGGTGGTGATGTTCACTGGGGGAACTTCTAGTGATGAATTCTCCACGGTGGCCAATCCCACTCATGCTGGAAGATGATCTACAGTTGAAAAAGTTGCCTCTATTTAAAAGGAACAAGTCAACATAGAGCATTAAAAGGTAAATCCTTGAGTTAAACATGGGAATGGATATAATTGAAAGTTACTAAGAAATGCTTCTAGGATTACCTTTAGGATTCCTTTGATCATAATGTCTAGGGGAGAGGCCACACCAACCACTTCATGGTTTGAGTCCTTCCCATCATACTCTAAATATTCATCATGTGTCTCCCATTCCTCCGTGCTTATATATTCATATGAAATACAAAAGGTGGTGGGATGGAATTTCAAAATGGTAAAAAACTGACTTATCCAGTATAATATAGGATTTTACCATGCTTGAAGTGGAGAATTTTCCCCTGGATGATCATAGAAAATCATCACTCCCCTTGGATTCTGCTTAGGATGACCATCTTGGGAATCCTCACCTATAGCCGATTTACCCCTAGGGAGGTTTATAGGGGAGGGAATGTCCTAAAATGTCCTTACCCTATTCAACAGAGGGTGAACCATTCCACGCGAGTGCTCCATATCATTCAGATCCTAAGTTATTTCACTACTTTAGCATCAGGAGCCTAGAATTAAACCTTGGAATGAACCATCTTGAGAAGGTGAATCCATTCATCCTGGAGATACAACCATATTTATTCGAGGGAGTTAAGCTACTGAAACAAATATGAATTCCACCATGCATTGGGGAAGACGATTCCACTGGGGATATCTGAATGGTGCAACCACTTCCTTGAAACCAGAATATGCACCCTCGACATCACCTCAAAGGAATTTCCTTCCTCTATATGTTTTTTATAGAAAACTCCAGCCTGATACTATGCCCCCATTTAGATATTAAACTAGTTATTTTCTAATTGGTATGACTCTTCTTCCTTAGTGTTCTATTATTTCCATTGGATACCTCCGACCCTATGGCTACGAGGCCCATTACTCATATTTTTCCTTGGTGAACTATCACCACCAAAAATACCTGGGGTATTCACTTTCACAACTCAGTGTGTACTCAAGAAAAATACCATATGAAAAATTTATGGGTAGAGACTCATTCCTTCCCCTACCATATTATTGTGTGAACATGAGCCATATTTTTAGAGGACTGAAGGGAGGATCCCTATGAATACTTCAATTTACACATTCAGGGTAAGCCTTTAGAGGCACTTGATTTTTTGTATCAATTAGTTATCAATATATGGTTCATAGACCACCTTGTAATTCATCCCCCCCATGAGTAGCCTCACTGAAAAGGACAAAAAAGTATGACCGTTTCTCAACTGCCCCTATTCCATTGTCTATCACTATCCCTATTGGGAGGGGGATGGGTGGAACATAAAATGATTCGGTGGCCCGATCCTCATGATCACCCCAACCAGATCCAGTATAAGAGACCCACTACCAAAAATGTTCAGTATGGAAGGCTGAAGGTTTATTTATAGTGAGTAGATCAGTTTTAGGTACTCATACCATACCATGTGTTTAGAGACCCTATCGTATAGAAAATGTAATGTTACACGCACATGAAGAGGGATTTTATAATTAATGATGTGGCACAACCCCCTGTAAAACTTTTCCAACACAGGTATGATAAAATTGATGTGATACCCCATCACCATCATCTTCTCCATAGTAAGCATGCTTGGCCTCACCCTCATGAGTGTGACATGAACCGATTACATCCATCTATAGATAATATCCACGACAAAACCTAACTATCTAATTATAGGAGAAACATGCTTCACACTAACCCCACATGTTCCATTGAATCACCTATATGATCACCCAATAAGAGTGATCCTTTCCTAGATTTGATGCCTTGAAAACTTATTTAGGTCTCCCTAGTAAACTGTCTATATAATTATTCTAAATTTGATGATCCAATGCTTGAAATGGATATCCATTGTCCCCATATTGTGATCCTTCTCCCCTTGTACTAGATGTATTAAATACCTCTCTATTTCAAGAATATACAATGGTCTTCCAAAATTTCCTCTATGGGGAGGAACTCATCATACATTACCCATTGGATTGAGATCCCAAAAATTTGGTAGAGTTCCCACAAACTGATAGCAAGCTCCCCATGGTGCAAATGAAACATGTTGGTCCCTGGTGACTACTTTCTCAGAAGCACTAACATGATGTCGGGGTGGTGATAGACGTGGAATTGTGATTTACATGATGCTTCATATAACCCCTCCAACTTCAGATTCACCTAAAATTCATCATTGGACTATAATTCCTTATATGCACAAGCCCACTCGTCCATGATGTTACCACCCTATCACAGATCCCAATCCTTTATTTATCCATGGAGATGGTCTTACAGGACCACCTTGAGAATATTATTGAATCGATTAGGGTAATTATATGAAAAAATATCAACCCCATTAAGTTTATTCAAAGGGTTTCACAATGAATGGGTAGTGATCGATAAATGGTCCTTCATGAAATGACATAAAATAGTTATGTTCCACTGGTATAACCCATGCAAGATTCTAAACTAGTAAAACATATCATCTTGATTGGAATTAGGTATAAATACATCATATCTCATACCAAATCTATACATTCGGAGTCTCTAGTAGAGAGTATAGTTTTTATGTTCCTATATCCGCAAATAAGATAGTGTGTCATGCTTTGACACATTCCAGTAGCTTTCCCCAATCATAATATTCTCAAACATCTCCCTTCACTTGGAAGTAGCATCTCGACACCTTCAGTTTTCTTCTTGATGGTATTTAAATTTTTTTAAAAATATAGATTGTGAAGTTTTTTGTTCATGAAGGTTCTTGTTCGTGAAGGTATTCCACATAAATTCTTAGGGTATCATGGAATAACTAGTCGCAGATGTAGAATGTATTGTGAGATATAAGGATTATAACAACAGAATTCTCATGAAAGTATTGAATTTCATGAAAATAAATGTATGATCAATCTTACACAAAATCCTCTTGGTCCTCCCTAGGACCCCTCCACATATTTTTAGGCTTAGGGTAACACTATGTTTTATGATTGGGGGGCCCATATTTCCAGTTTTTAGAGATTTCACATAATAATAAAACACTCCAATATAGAATTGTCTCTCATTAGGAGGGGTGGGGGGAATTTTATAACACAAAAAAATTACTATTTATGAGAGGTTTTGAGGAATTAACGGATGCATATCATGTTGATTAGTTCAGATTCAAGTATCACTGAGTGGGGGAGGGGTGAATCAGTGATGGATTTTTATTTTATGTTTTCTTACTTATGAAATGGAATTCTACTCCTATTAGATATTTCTTTCCCTATTGAACAAAATTCAACCATACATCCATAGGAGTACATGAATTTACAAGGTTCACTACTCAACAAGAGTAGCTACGTCCTTGGAATGGTTTTGAAACAATCCAATACTAGACAATCCACTAGAAAACAATCCTTTTATGTGGAATACAATGAGTAGGATGTTCCATTACACTCAAGTATCACTATAAAAACAATCCAAAAGTGTGTATGCTTATTTTAGCACAAAATGATATATTACAATGTTACGGTACTTCTTGATCCACTTCCAAAAATATGATATTTTAAAAATTTCTTCACATTACTACACAAAAACTGGTAAGAACTTCCTAGAATTTGTAATGATACTTAGTAAAATACCCTAGTATGATTTATAATTTCTCTTAGACTTGATTTAATGATCTTTGAAATATCTATTAAATTAAACTAGGTATTAAAAATTTGTGTTTGTGAAGCTCACTCGTGAAGCTCACAACCTTTACAAAGGAACACGCCTTCACTAAACTAACTAACTTTACAAATCTAACTGATTCAATGTGGAATATACCATCATTATGAAGAATCAATTTTATAGAAGCATTGGCATCAGTCAATAAATTTTTAGTCTTTTTATGATTCCCAATCTCACATTGAAAGATAGATTCGTGGAGCTCCTCTACCTTCATGAAATCAATGTGATTCTATATTTTTATAAAAAATTATATGGGGGTCATGTCATATTTTAGGATCACTCATTTGTGATGATCCACTACCTCCATCACATTTCTCATATTACTTGAAAATATCTTCATGGTAGTCCTCCATTCATGATTCTCCATTAATTTTTTTCATTGTCATAGAGATCACCGCCAAACCATCATGCACTCATGATTCTCCACTTCTCTTAATCATAGAGATCATCATAAACTATCTTTGATCCTTTAAAAAACAACCTTCGAAAATACCATATTCACTAAACTCATGAATTTTCCATATTTTCATAAGGCCTTCAAGAAAATCTATGTTTTTCTATGCTAACCATCCTCTAAATTTTGGACCCCAAAATTTTTTCAAACACTGGGAAACTGTGCCATCTTAAAAATATTCTTTGGAAAAACCATAAATTATGATTCACAGTCATCCAGAAACATATTTATTTTCAATAAAAATGGAAAATCATTAGAAACACCTTTTCTACTTCTCACATTCATAAGTCTTTCATCCTAAGTTCTCAAAACAACTTATGATATTTGTGAAATACAAACTATAAAATAATCATCAGATTTAACAAGGAAATTATTGAATCTTACCTATCCTTCAGTAATATATTTCCTTCCAAATCAAATGAACTTTATTATGAATTATGAATCTGATTTCTTGAGTATGAATAATAGTCTTATCATACACTTATACAAAGTGAGTTGATTTTTTCTTCTCAAACTTTGTTTACATCAAAATACGATACCTAAATATAATACTATTCCTTATCAGCTTTGCCCTAAATATATCCCCCACTAGTTTTTTTGTACACAAAGATTCATAAATCCCCAATCTTTTTAACCCCAAGAAAAGGTTTACTAATCAACGACTATAAGCCTTCATGTGCTAAGTAATTATACGAAACAATAATTATTGAAAGAAGAAAACAAGATGTTTAAAATTAGTGACTCATTTCTTCCTTCATTTCTCCCTAATATTTTTCAAATTCTTCAATATTCTTGGAAAAACACTTTTTTTCCTATAACCACTCTACCAAACTGTTAGAATAGTTCACACACTTACATGTTGGATTATATACTTACCCACAACTACCACTTTATTCATGCTCTATAAGGGTATATTTATTAAACAATTATAACCCTTGAAAACACTATCCAAATGTAATATGATAGAGGGGACATAACCATATACCTCAAACTTGATGAGAGAGAAGTTGGACGCCCATGTTCAACCTAAATTTATAAAATTTTTCCTTTAGTAATGGTTTTGTGAATATGTCAGCAATTTATTCTATTATAGGAATATACTCCATATTCGATTCACTCTTCTATACATGCCCTTTGATGAAGTGGTACTTTATGTCAATATGTTTTTAATGAGAATGTTTTACCAAATTCCTTGTAAGACTGATTGCCCTTTGATTATCACATCCTAAGGGAAAAGGTAAATTAATTCAACAAGTAAGTCTTCCAACATAGTTTTCATCCACATAAGTTGGGTAGAAGCTTGAGTGGCAGTGACATACTCATCTTTAGCTGGGATAAGAGTTACTGAATTATGTTTCATTGTATTATAAATAGTACAAATTCTCCCTAGAATGAAAACACCACAATATGAGGATCTTCTATCATCAACATTTCATGCTCAATCAACATCCGAATACCCAAACAAGTCAATACTTTCTGAGAAATCATACCTAATTCCAAAATTTGTTGTTCCTTTTATATATCTAAGAATTATTTTTTCATCAATTAAATATGATTAATTTGGAAAACTATAAACTATTTTACATAAGGTAACAACATAAACAATGTCAGGTATTGAGGCATTCAAATATAAAAATCTTCCAACCATATATTGAAACTCTTTCTGATCAACTTCTTTTCCTTCACTATATTTAGACAACATGGTTCCCACTGAAATTAGTGTCGAAACTAGTTTCAAATATTCCATGCTAAACTTCTTAAGGAGTTGTTTAACATACATTTCTTTAGAATAAAAAATGTGTTTATTATTTTGTAAAATTTGATACTCATGAAAGTATTTCATTTCTACCTACATGGGCATTTCAAACTACTTTTTCATCTCTACATAAAATCTCTCAAAAGATATTTCATCATTTCTAGGAAAGATAATTTCATCCATATAAACAATTTCAATGAGAGAAAACTAATGACTTTCATTGATGTAAATATTTCTATTAACTCTTCATTTCTTAAAACTCATATTCCTTAAGAAAGTATCCAACTTGGAGTACCATTACATTAGAGATTGTTTGATCCCCTACAAGTATTTCATCAAACTTCACACTTGTATTTAATTTTTCCCAAAAAAAATACCTATGGTTGTTTAATGTAAAATTCCTTATCAAGATCCCCATTTAGAAATGTAGATTTCACATCAATTTGAAAAATTTTGTAACTTTGTTGTGTAGAAATAGAATGAAATATTCTGATCATTTATAACCTTTCCACCATAGAAAAGGTCTTATCAAAATCAACACCTTCAATTTATGACTAACCTTTTTACACTAATACTACCTTATTCCTTTACACTTCACCTTCTTCATACAGGTTGTTTCAGAAAACACATTTTGAATCAATAACATTTTTTTCATCTATATTGGGCTTGATTTACCATGTATAATTATTTATATCTAATAAAGTTCTCCATTCATATCCTAAACCCATTCCATATGCTCAAAATCATCATTCACATCATTCGACTCGACATTTGAATGAAAATAAGTGTGTGTGACCACTTTAAATATTCTTCTTGATTGAACCTTCTGATTTTGATCACCAATAGTGTTATGAGCCTCCACTTGCTTCCTTAAGCTTGGATGAGTTATTTGAGTTTCCGCCTGTTCACTAGAAAAAGATGAGTTTGATTCTTCTTTTTGAGTAGGATTACCACTATCGGTATCATTATAATATTTGTTAACAAAAAATTCCTAATCCCACTCAACTTCCATATCAACATACATTTTATTTTCTTCCTCATTATTTTCAATAACTTTAACACCAGTAGAATAAAAAATTATTCTTGTCACTATTTTGAAATATCTATACCATCTATCTTTTTAGAGTGTATCTAAGAAAAATTCCATCTTTACAACTTTGCTAAAACTTTCCAAGGTTTCCACCTTTCCTTTTTTTATAATGCATGCAATCCCAAAAACCATTAAGTGTTTCAAACTTGGAGCTTTTCCATAAAACATTCCATATAGAGTCATATCTAAACATGGCCTAAAAGAAAATTGGTTTTTAATATACATAGAAATACTTATGGATTTCCTCCAATAGTATTAAGAAAGACCATATTCAAGTAACATAGTTCTCCCCATTTCTACTAGACTTCTATTATTTCCTTTAGCATCCCTATTTTGTTGAGGTGTGTATGGTGAACTGAACTCATTCCAGATTACATGATTCTCAAGATAATTTTCAAATTCTTTATTCTTATACTCACCACCATTATTAGTTCTCAACTTCTTAACTGAATAATCACATTCCTTCCCTTCTTTCCTCCTGAAACTCTTAAACATTTCCAAGAATCTAGCTCATGTCTCATGTATATAACAAAATTAATGTGAGTAAATTTATCAATTAAAGTGATGAAGTACTTAACTATATTTGTTTATTTTTTTCATTGGACAAAAAATATCAGAATGAAAAAGTTCTAGAGGTATTTTTGAACAGATTTCAACTTTCTTATGCACCAAATTTTTAATCTTCCATTTTTAACAAATAGTGAAACATCAATCTATAATTCTAAAAACATTAAAAATATCTCAGACACTATCTCACTTTGATAACTTTCTCATGTTTCTCTGACACATGTGTCCCATCCTTTTAGGCCACAACTAATTTTCTTCCACCATACCCAAGTAATAAGTGTTTTGTATTTCAAAAACTTAGAACATGTTTTCTTTTGTATATTTACCCACTGTAACTATCTTTCCATCTTCCTCACTTTTCACAATGAACCCATATTTTCTGATTATAACTTTATTACCTTCACCAAAAAACACTCAGTCGGTTGTGTTTCAGGACATCAACATATAATGTTTTTTTAGATTTCATATTTTATTTCCTAATGATGGATGATCCAACACCTTTGTTTTTTAGAGATTCATCAATGCCAAATGTCACCATTAATTCTTTTAAGTAGTTTACATTTATCAAAAACTTTATGTATCCTCTAATATGGGAATAACACTTACTATCAATAATTTATGGTTTTTCTCCTTTTATAGATTTTAATGCATTTTCAACAAAAAGATCTTTTTATTCTTCATTTTTTTTATTCACCACTAGCTTCTGAGAATTGTAAAGAATATTTTTTACTGTTGGTAAGAAAATAAGAAAACCCTTAGAAAGATTTATAGGTTATTCACATATTTTACAAATAGTTTTTAGTTGTTGGAACCTAATCTCAACTTTCACCCCAACCTTATCAGATTTATTTCAAAATTAATTCCTAGAATTATTCTTTTGAGAGTATTGACTCCCCCTAAAACCATTCCTTCCATAACCTATGGAATAATAGTTTTGTTGTTGGTTGAGCCAAAACATATTTTCCATATGTTCGAATCTATCAAAATACCAAAAATATCTATTTGAAGAGTATTTCACTCTAAAATTTTCGGATTGACCCGTGTTGTGAGAATGTTTCTCCAAAAATTTCATAATAGATTTTTGTTGACCACAAACATTTATATTTTCAAAAGAAAATTTTTATCACCTCAGATTTATTTTCAGCCTCATCAGAATCAAAATAAATAGAATTTTTCTAAACTCATGGTTTTTAGAAACGTCTAAATTATTCCCTTTGTTAACCTTGTCCACGTACCTAACTTTCATAGATTTCTTATTCTCAGAAATAGTTCCAAAATTCTTCTCAACCTTTGAAGTTAACTTTTATGGATACTTCTTATGTTCATTATTACCAAAACTTTGAAAAACACCTAAGATAGATTTTTTGAAACTTATATCCCTCTTTTAGGATTTAGAATATTATTATTGGATAAGTTCCATCTCTTATTCTTTTATCCTTCATATTTAATTTCAGATGTTTTTTAAGATTCTTTTCTTTCTTAAGAAAATTATTCAGATCATCGGTCTCTTTTACAGGCTTTAATTTCTCATGAGTAAATAGTTATTTATTATTTGATGAGGAATTTTTTATTTATCAACTTTCTATTTTCCATCTCAAGACTTATAATCTTTCTCAAAAATTCTTTCAAATATTCTTTCTGATGATATTCAAGTTGATTTTCTCCTTCTTCATAACTGTTTCTTTTGAAATAATCATTATTCACTGATGTAATAAAACTATTATCCCCAGATTTCTCAGTAAAATATTTTTTGGATTTAACTTCACAATCTTCTTATTCTTGATCCTTGGACAAAAACATTCATATTTTATATTTAAATAACTTTTTACCCTTCCATTTGGAAAAATAGTTATCTTTATCACCCTGTTTCTACCAAGATGTTATTGGTCTTGTTTCATCATTATTGTCATCTTATTATTTATTTATTTGATGGAAATTAGCCACAAAATGTACAACAAATCCACATTTAGAACATTTTAGGGGAATCTTCCCTTTATATTTACTTGTACCTATTCTCACATTTTTAAAAAATATGGATAATATTTCCTCAAAATTTTTTACATACCTCATTTTCAAATCCAGAGTTAGAAACATCAACATCTTCATGAGACTTATTATAATTTTCTTTCCTTTTTTCTTTTAAAGAAATTTATTTTTCAGCTTTTGTTTTAATCTTCATGGAATTATCCTTTCTCACTTCATAAGTGATGATAGTGCTATGAAAATCATCCATAGATATTGTTTCAGGGTATCTATCTTCCAATGAAGAAACTTTAGCATCAAATTTTTTGATAATAATTCTTAAGCTCTTTTCAAGAACTATAGAATCCACCAACTTTTCACCAAGACATATTATATTGCTGATAATTTTGTTTACCCTATTAAATAAGTCCCCAAAATATTCAAACTCACCCATGTTCAAATATCAATACTTCAATCTCCAGATTTTTAGTTTTTTACTTCTTTAATTTTTTATTTCCATCATAGATGTTTCCAACTTATCCCATATACCTTTAGCTATCAAAACACATTTAAATCTTAAAAAAACACTTTCAGAAAGTGACGAGGGTAAAGAATTTTTAGTTCTTCCATTATTCTTAGATTATTCTTATTGACAGGTGTAAGAGGAACCTGGTCATTAATAGTAGGAAATATATCTATTGTAGCTTCATGAACTTCATACCCAAGATAAATATGATAATGTATCATTATATATTTCCAAATATGATAATTCTTTTAATCAAATATCAGAATCCCTTTATGGTTTATGAAATTCAGATTCTCCATAAAAAATTATCTTCAAAACTTTAGTATGAAACTAATGAAGGGAACCTTCGGCACCGATACCAATTGAAGTTTCTCAGTTAGGATTCAAGTATCATTAAGAGGGGGAGGGGTGAATCAGTGATGTATTTTTATTTTATGTTTCCTTAATTATGAAACAATATTAACCTACTATTAAAGATTTCTTTCCTTGATGAACAAAATTCAACCACACATGCATACGAACACATGAATTTACAAGTTTCACTACTCAACATGAGTATCTACTACCTTGGTATGGTTTGGGAATAATCCAATACCACACAATCCACTATAAAAAAATCCTTTGATATGGAATACAATGATAATGATGTTCCCTTACACTCGTTTAGCACTAGGAAAACCATACAATAGCATGTGTACTTATGTTAGCACAAAATTATGTAATACAGTGTTACAGTTCTTCTTGATCGACTTCCACAAATTTGATCTTTTAAACAATTCTTATATATCCTACCCAGAAGCTAGTAATAACTTCTTGGAAATTGTAATGATACTGAGTTTGATACCCAAATCTGATTTCTATGTTCTCTTAGACCTGATTTGATGCTCTTTGAAATATCCGTTCAATTAAACTAGGTATTCAAAAATAATATTTGCAAAGCTCCCTTGCGAAGCTCACAACCTTTACGAAGAAACTTTCCTTTATAGAACTAACTTCCTTTATGAAGCTCCCTAAGTAAATTCAAAATATCCCATCATCATGAAGCACCCATTACATAGAATCATTGGCATTAGTCAAAAATTTTGTAATCTTTTTGTGATGCTCAAGCTCTCATAGAAATAAAAATTTATGGAGATCCTTGAACTTCACTAAATAAATGCGATTCTAGATTTTCTATATTATTTCCATAAAAAATGAATTATTGGTCACCTCAAATTTATAATATCAGATTTTTTCAATGATCCACCACCTCCAATGCATTATTCATATCACTCAAAAATATCTTCATAGCGCTCCTCCATTCACGATGATCCATTGATATTTTTCATTATCGTAGAGATTACCATCAAACCATCATGTGATCGTGATGCTTCACTTCTCGTAGTCACGTAAATCACCATAAAATTTATTTGATCATTCAACAAACCCAATTTGTGAAGACCATATTCATGAAACTCATGCCTTTTCCTTCTTAAGTCATTAAAGAAAATCCATGTTTCTTGATGTTATCCATCCTCGAAATCTGGAACCCAAAAATTTAGCAAACACTGGGAAACTATTCAACCATGAAAATATGTTTTTTCAAAACCAACCATGATGATTTAAAGTCATCCAATGACATATTTCTTTCAAATAAAATCATAAAATGATTGGAATCACATTTTAGACCCCATATAGCCATATTTCTTGCATCATAAGTTCTCCAAACGAATTATGATATTTTTGAAATACAAACCAACAAAGCATTGTTATATTTACCATGAGAAGTATTGTAACTTCCATGTCTTACATCAATATCTTTCCTTCCAAATAAAATGGACTTTATTAAGAATCGTAAATCTTCTTTACCAAGTTTGAAAATCAGTTTGATCATCCACTTATACAATGCGAGGTGATTTATTTCTTCTCACACCTCCATGAAAACAAATGGAAATACCTGAATATAATAATCTTCCTTATCATATTGGTCCTAAAAATGTTGAGGAAAATATGAGTAAAATTTTTCCTGAGATCCACCAAAAGGTATGGATTTTTGAAATTCAAAAACCTTCACATATGGATAGTGTAGTGAGATTATCCTTTGATAGCTAAAAAATATAGCATTGGCGAATGATGGTGACCTCCATGCAGTATAAGCCCATGTGGAGATGTCATCACCTAAGTCCATAATTTTGAAAAAAGTACCTCCCTGACAGTGAATTTTGATAAATAAACCATCCCACAATTGTGTAGCCTTTAAATAACTCCTTCTGTCCAACATTTAAGGGGGAATAACCTTTGATCTTCTGCCTGAAGATCTGAATTCATGAAACTTCAAGATTTGTAAGAAAAATAAGAGATGAATCCCTAAATGTATCCCTAATTCATGAAAAACGTCTTGTGATTTCTTGAAACTCAAATACCATGATGGAGATAAACTTCACAGAGGTTCAGGATCTTTATGATAGAAGAACCCCCCTCAAAATTCTTAGGGATTCGAGAGATAATTATCCTTCACAAAACCAACTTCACCCGAGGAAAGAGTTTAATCCTAGGGACACCATATTTCATGAATCTAAAACCTACGATAAACCCATAACCATTACAAACCCACCTACCTTTTTTAAACCAACCTCATAAGACCATACATGATTCCTACTTTCATAAGACCTACCTTTGTGAAAATTGAGTGTTTGGTGGCCCTATACCCATCCAAGCCCTCATGTATGGCCCCTTTGATTCAATAATGGATAGGGAATTTTTATTACTTATTTATCATAAGAATAGGAACCCTAATGTCACTTACTATTAAGTAAAGGAACCCTAATACTGTGACACCCATTTTCCACATAACCATAAAATTGTTTATGCCATGACCCACCTAGAGATGCATGTACAATGATGCATAAGCCCCGAAGGTGGCATCAAAAAGGGAAATGTCCCACCTTTCCTTATAGGTATGTATAAATCCATATAATGCTGTCCTACTTTGAAATGGTCTCCCCATGTGTAGGCCCCCAAAAATTTTGATATACATGACATAAAATTTTATAGCCCAATGTCAGAATCTAATGATGTTAAAATGAATATTAATTTCCTCAATAAATGACATTAAATTGTAACCATACCCAGTGTAGAGGAAATATGATTCCCCATGTATGATTGGCATGGGATGACACCCCCACCTTTACTAGGGATGAAACCCCAAATCCAGAGTATCTATTTTTCATAAGACCCACACTACCATGAGATGAAATCCTCAAACACCAGGGTATGTTTTATACATAATACCCACACTGTCCCTTGATTTTACTCCTATGATGTGAGCATCCTTACTGTATGAATTTAAACTTCATGGACAAGCCCTGTGATACCAACTTAAATCGAGACATAGAACTACGTGAGTTTTGATACCTATCTTTCAAGAGTGTATGTAGGATTCATCCTTACGGTTAAATCCTGAAACAAATAGGATACATACATGATGTTCAATTGTGAATCCTCATCATCACCATCAAATATTTATGTATTCACCTTAGAGGGCTGAAACTCCAATGTTTGTTCATCTTCTCCATAAGAATACACGGAAACCTTACCATCCAAGCTTTTCCCATAAGACATTAAATCTATGAACAACCTTTCCCCAAAAGACTTTAAATAAATGACCAACCTATTCCTACAAAATGTTGAATTTTTGAACAACCTATACACATATGATGTCAAATCTATAACAAATTCCCCCCACAATACATCAAATTTGTGACCCCCATTAGGAGCATCGAAATCATTACCTCTTGAAATGAACATGAAATTCCTATGGTAAAAAGAATCGAAAGTCTTGAGCCTCTATAAAAAACTAAACCATGATGAAAATTGGATACCTTGGATTCCACTCCAAATATTTATTATACTCAAGATTCCCTTAACTTCTATAGAGTAAGAATTAACATGTGCCCCACTCACCCATGTCCACCGATGTCCAAATGTTTCCAATGTCACCATCACCTCTGACTATAGGTAGATACTTTGTCACAAAAGAAGCATAATAATTAACCAGTATCTACCTCAAGATGAGACTATGAATGAGCTTCATGAACAATCATTTAATAGTTATGGGAGACATATACTAGGTAATAAGTTCATAGGAGGAATCCATGGAAGGAGGAACTGACATCCCATCTTCCAGTTTTGATCAAGGAGTTGATATAACTAACCCTAGTGGTAAATTCCACTAGCCTTTGGAAATTAAGAATGCAGGGATAGAAACCAGCCACCCTAGAGGATTCATGACCAAATCCATGGGAAAAAATCACTTTATAAGAGGTAAGGAAGTGAAAATTGCATTATCAAAACTGATGCATGCCCCAACTTGAGAGCATAAGAAAAACACTATATAGGGTCCACCAATAACTTATATGTTAACCATACATGTGTTCCATAAGAAAATATATTTATCACATCATTAAAACACATGAATAATAATTTTTTTCAAGTTACATTTTAAAATGTATCACATAAATAACCAGACAAACCAAATCAATTGATATAAAATTAAATAAAACAATGTTGGAAGTTAATAAAATATTTTAAAGGGTGGTTCATAAATCCTGAATTCATATAAAATATCTCCCTGGAGATAAGGAGGAAATTTGAATCCAAATTTAAAACATTTGATTTTGAATGGAATTACGTTTTAGATATTCAGAAATACATCTGCAGAAAACCCACATAAAAATGATAATAAATATTATCTTTTAAACTTTGAAAAAGAAATTATGAATATCATATAAATTAATAAAAACATATATTTAAATAAATAAAATTAGAAAATTGGTGGTAAGTGAAAACATGGACTTAAAACAAAGATCCAATTAATATAAGGAGCTTCATTCTTGATAACATTATTCTTTTAGGTGATAGAAAAATAACGTAGGATTATTTGAATAAAAAAGACATTTTTACTAGAAATATAAAATATAACATAATATAAAATGGAAAAATAATAAATAAAGATAATATAAATGGTTAAATTTCAAAATAAACCTTATAACTCAAATAAATAGATTGTAGTTACAAAATTTTCTTATGGAAAACATAGTTTATGAAGAATGAAACTTTTTAAATGGGGTATATGTGGAAAAAATGTAAATCCAAAAAATTAAAGAGAAAATTCCACATAATAAAATTATATAGTATAATTTACCTAAATTATATGAAATATGTTCAATAAGAACAATTATAACTCAATGAACAAGAATTGATTTAATAAAAACCCTTAAAACTTAAGGATCATTTAAATAAAAAAATATGGAAGTTAGGTCTTTAAATTATAGTTAAATTACCAAAAATATAAGTTAATTCATGATATAATAAATCAATTAGGTAGTATAAGTACAAAATAAAATAAATTAGGTGCAAAATAAAATGCATTTCATAAAGAGAGGAACTTGGCATGATAATCCTTACCTTGGTATTGATTCATTCTATATTTGCATCAAATGTCTTTAATAATTAAATTAATTTAATTAAAATACCCAAGAATATTATTTATAATAATAAAAATCTGTAATACTAATTTATAATCATTTTATACATGAATATATATATATAAGTTATTTTTTTTCCTATTTTCCTATATTAGGTGTTTATAATTTTAGAGGTTTATACTAGTTTTGTAGGAGCGATGTAAGTATTAGTTATTCTTCCAAAGTTAATATTTCAAAAATAATTAATGTTATTTTAAGGGATTATTTTTAATTTTTATGAAGTTTATATCTTCTTTATTGAGTTCTTTAGTCTTTATCCTAAAATATGAAAGCGAAAATAAACATATTTCGGTGATTCATAACCCATGAAGGGTGTTTTCTTAGTTAATGAATTAAATATTGATAAAATACTTCTAGAAAAAATAATTTATTTATATATTTATATCATACTACATTATTAATTATTTTTTCATGATCATCGATGAAATAATTTAATTATCATTTATGTAGGTGGTCAAATTAACCCAAAAGCGAACATACCATGATTAATTGGTAATTATGAGATGATTTAGTTGCAATATCATTATAATTATAGCATAATGATATAATTTAAATTTTATTAGTGTGATATAATATAATTATAAAAAATTAATAAAATAATTGATGGAAAATAAACTATTAAATTGTTTGAATAATTTTTTTCCTCTTAGTACATTTGTTTAGGACGATTAATTTTATAAATAATTTTTATTGTTCATAACATTAATAGGTTATTTTTTATTAAAATAACATTATTAATATTGTAAAAAAATATTTATCCTTGAAACTCATTCCATGATCCATCCAGGAAAGGTGGTATTCAAAAACAAACTCATTTGTTTATAAAGGTGGTAGTGCGCACATAACCACATCTCATGTTTTGGTTTTTCTTAATGGAAAATGAAAAAGGATGTTAGTTATCATATCAAATGAAGATTTTTTTGAAAATAAAATCATTTGGGTGGTGATTTAATTATATTATAAAACTTCTTAGATATGCAAGAGTTCCTAGAATCAGATTCCAATAAGACATCTTCAACTCTAGATTGGGGGATACATGTACCTTAAATATTAGGATTCAATTTGTGAGTAGTTATTGCATATGAATTATATTATCCTCTCAGTGTTGGATATTGGAAACGATAATCATATTGGTTAGTCCTTGGATTAGTTTATTGAATTAGATAATTCCCAAGTTCCCCACACATAATATACTGCAATATTTATAGCACCTTAGGATGAACTTTTTTTCTTTCAATATTGTTAACCAAAACATTCATTTTTTCTCAATAGTTAGATAATATATGACCCCCTATTACATAAATAAATTATCTTATAGTCTCTTTGAGGAAACCTCCTTAGTTATTATTCCCACATTTTTGACATATGGATGGTTGAATATTCTTTCTTTCATCATATTCATTGCCAAAATTTTCATGAGACTCCATTCTTCTTTTCTTTGGTGCACTAAGGATTTCAACTATGGCTATATTTTTTTAACATATCACATTATAGATGGTTTTGAATAAAAACTATATTTCCTTATATATCTCCCATTCTAATGGGTTGATTGTTGAGATAGTCCTGACATTTTTACTCACACCCACTGTTGAATCAGTTACTTCTAGTTCCAACCATTATTTAAATTAAATGGGGTTTACATGAGTGATGAACATTTAACATCATAGGAGATTATCATAATCAATAACATATACAATATTTGAACATAAAACCTTTTACCCTTTTACATCATTAAGTTATCCTATAATTACTTTAGTTAGTTTAAGTAGGGTTATCTTATATGTAGGAAACAAGTCTTTTTTGTTGGAAATAGATTTTATTTTTGGTTTTTTGTCAATCTAAATTGGGTTAGTCAAGGAGTTTTCCAGCCAAGTTATCTTATGGTGTATGTGGATTCATTATTTAATGTGGAATTATTTACTTGTGTTTCCAAATTTTTTGGGTACAAAATCTAGAGGGAGGGAAAAGTTTTTCAAAAGATGTATCTATAATATTACCACATGAAAATATTTAAAAGGTATATAATTCATGATTTTTTGGTGTTTCAAAGTATATGTTTCATGAAATATGGATTTTAAGTACTTCCTCAAAAGTAATATGGAAAATTAATGGATTTTGAAAAGGTTTGGAGTTCTGTGAAAGTTTGAAGTTTCACAAATTAATATAGTGTTGTGAAGGTTTGGGGTGTCATATAGGAAGGTTTTGTGAAGGATGGATGAAGCATGAAGGAAATACGGTATGTTAGGTAATTATGTGAAGCTTTTCTAATGAAAAATTTCATCAAGAGTTTCATGAAAAAATAGGGTTTTGTGAACATGATTGAAGTGTTTAAAAAAAGATGTTGTGAACTTGAAAGTTTTGTAAAGGAGAAAATGTATATAAATTTGTGGCCTCTCATTATATTAAAACATAGAGGGATGGGAAAAGGGGATAATTTCTTTGATACTGTAAAGGTATTACAGGAAAGTAATTATTATGCGAATCAAGAACTTCATGTGAATAAAAATTTAGTGAAAATAATTTTTAAGAACTATTTGATTCTAAAGAATTTCAAAAAAGGGAGTTTATTGAAATATGAGAGTTTCATGATAGTTCAGAATTTCATGAAATATATAATTTTTGAAAAATATTATAGTTTTAAGGAAGCTAAAATTTCATTAAAATAAATAAAGTTTCATGCAAGAGGGTGTTTAATGAAAGGTACATATGCGAGTATACTTTAATATGGTATTTTTTTTGGAAATTTATTGAAGAAACATAAGTGGACCTACATGATGAAAAAATCACCTTCATGTTATCTGATATAAATGTGACCTTCAAGTTAATAATTTGGTAAAGACTTCACCTAAGTCAGTGATCAAGGTGTGGTCAATAGGGGTGATCCGAGGGAGTTAGTATGCTACCATTAAATTTATGTAAATTAAGTGTTCCTAGAATAGAGTGAATATGTATGATCAATTATAATCCCCAATATTTAGTGAATATTAGTTTATTTAGGTATGATTAAAACATTGTTTATGTATACCCATTGGACTATCCCTTAGTAGTGAAATATGTGAAACTGACATATTGTGTTTCTATTTCTGCATATGGGTGTCTGATAATTGTATGATTATATTAGTTAGGCTTAAAAAGATCCTACTAATGTGGTGAACATATCCATCTCATCCAAATAAAAAGTTTAAACCCTGATTCTACCCTACCCTATCAGGGTGTTCCAAGGTTTTACAAGTGGTATCAAAGGAAAGTTGTAGATGTTAAAACAATCCTCTGTTTTGTTTTTATGGATAATTTAGTGAATGTTAGGGAAGTTACCCTTTTATATATAAGTAACTTCCAAATTTGAAAGAATATAATGAGATCTCATCTGTGATATATTAGGATGAAATTTCTCTATGCTATAGTTTAAAGGATTTAGGGAAGTGATTCAATATGTCTTTCTATGACTAAAAAAGAAATGAAAATGCTTGATGCAGATGCCAAAGATCAAAATTCTGTTACTCAAGAACTATTTGATCAAATCTATTTAAAGGTAACGAGTTTCACTATAGAGAATTCCATGTGGGATAAATTAGAAAATATATACGAAGGTGATAAAAAAGTGAAGGAGGACAAAATCCCAATTTTTCAAAATTCGTTCAATGATCTGAAAATGCATCTTGATGAAAATAAAGATAGTTTCTTTAATTACATTACTAAATTTTTTGGTGAAATTCAAGGACATGTGGAAGAAATTATGTATATTGACATTTTGATTAAAATACTTTGATGGTTTTCACCTATTTATAATAAAAAAGCGTTATCTCTTGAGAAAAAGGATCTTTCTAATATTTATCTTGATGATCTACTAAGAATTACATTGACTTATGAAATGAGATTCAAACCATAAGATACAAAAAATTTTATAATAAAGGAAGTATAATTCAAATCCATGTAAAAACATGACATTTATAAATTTATTAGTGATGGAGATGATGTGGATGATGAAATTATTTCTCCATTTTTTGAGAAAATTCCAGAGGTGAAAAGGGAGATTTGAAGGAAGATTTCTTTTACTTGTTTTTGGTGTGGTAAAGTAGGGCACATCACTGATCTGTGCTCAAGAAAATTAAATGATGTAGAAATTGAAGTATAAATCATGATGAGGTCTCATAGGAGGTTCCAAAAAATAGAGGATTTAAATCAATAAATAGATTATAGAAGAAGAGCTTTATTTACACATAGGAACAAGATGACAAAGATTTTTTGGAGGGTATAGAGCCATAGTAAAATCGATATTGAATATTCCCTGATGGATACATATGAAATGGTAGAACCTATAAAGGAGGAATATAATTAGTCGGATGGTGTAGTCAATATTATGGTAGAAATTTAGGGTGACCTTGATGTGATTGACATTAAATGAATGAAAAAAAAAGAAAGATGGGAGCTTTGTTGAAAGAGTCATCATATTATGTGGATCAGCTCAAAGTAGAGATTGATTGACTCCAAATATAGATAGAATAACATTTAAAAAATATTTAAAGTTTAGAAGATATTTTATAGTTTAAAATAAGAATTGAAGAATATGAAAAAGTTTTCAATGACCACAAATAAATATTTGTTGAAAAGTATAATATAGTTGAGGGCCTTGAAGAAGTAGTCATTTCTTTAAGTATTAAACTAGAAACTAAATCAAAATTTATGGATATAAAGATGAAATTATAGTTTGGAAGGTTTTAAGATGGAATGATTTTGGAAAAAGTTAAATGTAATTAAAAAGGGGTAGATAAAGCCTTGAATGATCAAATATCTAAATTTATGGGAAGAAGTGGAATTGGATGTGGTACAGAAACATTAAAGGCTAGAAATGGGATAAAACAAAACAAAAGGAAGAAGAATGTTAAAAATATCACAAAGGCACCTAATTCCCTAATAGATACAGCTTTGAACCAAATAAATAAGAGAGATAAAAATAGTCCTCAATTATCAAGAGTATATCATTAGTAAAATACCTATACAAAAGAAGAGTACATGTGGAGGAATAGATGTGAGAATATATTTCCTCTTATGAAATATCAATTGTGTGGAATTCTGGGCCATACCATGTATTACTATGAGGAGTTAAGAATATATTTGAATGGGGAATCACCTATAATCCAACAAAGGATAAAAAGACCATATCCTTTATAATATATAAGAAATAATTTCTATGGATATTTTTTCTCTATTCTATCTTGGGCATAAATCTATTCATTGTAGGAAGAGGAAGGTGGGAAAAATAACTATAGAACTCAAAGAGATGTCAGTACTAGTTAACCAAGAATAATTACCTTTGGAAACAAGTATTCCTCTCTATAATAAGAATATTTGCATTTTTCAAACATGAATATTTAGAAGATATTGGAGGGGCCATCTTATTATTCCACTCAGTCAAGTATCTCATGCATGGAAAAGAAGAATATTGAGAAATTAATCCTAAAAGAGATCACTGTAAAAGATTTAAGGAATAATATCACTTGAATTCTTGATAATGGATACTCATCCCAGATAACAGGAAATCAAAATGCATTGAAACATGTTAAGGAAATGGTTGATGTAATAGTGATAATTGGAAATGATGGCACCTTAAAGATCAATGGAATCAGAAATAAAGAATTAGAAAAAGATGAACCAATTAAAATAAAATCACTATATGTGCAAGGTATATATCACAATCTTCTAAGTGTGATTCAAATATATGAATCATGACTAGTAGTGATGTTTAATTAGAAAAGGTTCACTATCAAAGGAAAGACAAGTAATTCTATCCTGAAAGGATGGAGAAGAAATGGTAATTTATACTAGGTAAATAGTAAATAAAATAATTTTTTCTTAACAATTATAGAGGAGAACAACTTATGGAACCCAAGGTTGGGTAACCTTAATCAATAGATCATGGAATACACATCCAAGATAAAGGATATTGTGTAAATTCCCAATCTGAAGCATGATTAATAAAACACATGTGATTCTTACATATGAGGAAAGATGGTCTATAAATATTATCATTAAATAATAAAAGGACATAAAATCAACATGATATAGTCCACACAGATGTCTTTTTTCTAATGAATGTTGATAGAACATATAAAGAGTGTTACTTCATTATTTTTATTTACGATTATAGTAGAATCATATGTTTTATGTTTATGCATTATAAACAATAAGTGACTAACTGCATGAAGAGATATCTCAGAAGATTTGATAATGAAACTAGACACATAATCAAGATATTATAACATGAAAGTGGAATAGAATACACATCCACTGAATTTTAAAATCACCTCAAAAAACAAGGGATCAAGCATGAGGAATCATTAGTGAGAACAACTCAACAAAATGGGGTTGTTCAATGAAAAAATATATAGGTGAATAATATGGACAAAACTATATTGATTGAGAGTTGTGTTTATCATCATTATTGGAAATTAACTATTCATGTTGCGGGGCACACTAAAAATCGAATAGGGTTATTTATAGGAGAGTACAAGACACTATATGAGATATTTAATAGAATTAATCCATTACTAAAGAATTTTTATGTTTTTAAGTAAAATTTTCACCTAAAATAAAAAAGGTAATAAAATAAAGTATGGTGATGCTATATATGAGGGAATATTCATTTGATACTCAGAAAAGAGTAAATCCTATAATTTTATATAATAATCATATTATGAATTTTATAGAGGGAAATGATATAAATATTATTGAGGAGAAAAAATATGAATAAATTGAGGAGATCATATGTTGATATGATTGAGGAGGAATAAAAAAGTGTAAAAAAGAAAATTAAAATACAGAAATTATGTATTTCATGCCCAACATTCAAGGCTCTCAAAATGATGATGATTTAGAAGTATAATCATAAGAGGAAACCATTACAGAAGAAACTATACCAGAACCTCACAAGAGAAATATAAGAGTAAAATTTTATCAATACAACATCATTGGGGATTGGACCACACCTACACAGACAAGGATAATGAGTAATAAAGTAAATTATGATCTCTTATTAGTTTTGGAACCAAACTCATTTGAAGAAGTATTAAAGGATGAATCATGGGTTAACGCCCTGAATGGTGAAGTAGATAAGATTGAAAAAAACTATAATTGAGTTCTTGTTAAGAGACCGAAAGTCTCAATGTGATTTGAATAAAGTGTATATTCAAAAAAAAATTTGATGAGCTAGGAAATGTTATTAGAAAAAAGGCATTCTTGGTATGTAAAGGCTATGTATATATTGAAGGAATTTATATTGAATAAAAATTTTATCTAGTATCTTGACAAGAGTTGATTAGGATCTTCCAAGCCATGGATATTCAAATAGGGTATAAATTTTATAAAATGTATTTAAAACAGAATTCTTAAATGGTGTTTTTTAGAATATTTCTACATTTAACGACCAATGAAATTTATAACTGGAAATGATGAAACAAAGGTTTATAGATTAAATAATGTTCTTTATGGTCTAAATCAAGCATTATGGGCATTTTATTTTTGAATGGTTTCTTATTTGAAGAATCTAAAATTTAAAATAGGTGGTTTTGACTATAATCGCCATGTGAAGAATTCACAGGGGGATCAATTTATGGAGATATTATATGTGGATAATTGTATTTTTTATGGAAGAAGAAATATTTTAGTCGAATAATTTGATAGTCCCATGAAATATGAATTTAAAATATCCATTATTGGTGAACTCACATACTTTTTTTGAGGATGCAGTTGATTATAAAGAAGGAATACACCTTCATTTCATAGGAATATTCTACAAGAGATATTCTGAATAAATTTAACATGTATGACTCAAAAACTAATGCTGAATCTGATTATAGTCATGGAAAAACTTCTAAAGCATAGGGATGATAATTTTTTTAATCCTGTAGACGCCGGAAAAGTCCGTTGTTCCCAAACGAAGCTCCGGATGCGGAAAGCGAAGTGATATTTGGAGTCAGAGGCACGTTCCGGAGGGCCCGGAGGACTTGCGCGAAATTTCAGAGGCCCGCGCGCAAAGTTGATCCGCGGCGCGCAATCCTCCCGGGATGCGCGTAATGCGCTGGGCCGGCGCGCTATTTTGCGCGCCCGTGGCCTGCGCGGCTCCCTTGCGCGCTGGGTCCTGATTCCGCGCCCGCGAAGGGGATTCCGCGCCCGGGGTTGCCTATAAATATAAGGCGACCCCCGACGTTTTGAAGGTTGCCAGAATCCGAAGCGTCGCTCATTCGCGCAATCCAACCCCTTACGCGCGCAATGCCGATCTTCAGGTAACCTCCTTTCTTTCGCGCAATAGAGCCTTGGGGTTCTCCTTCGCACGCAATCCCCTTGGCTCCTTTCCTTTGAATAATCCTTAAACCGAAGGCCTTTGCGTGCAAAAGAAGCCTCTTGCGCGCAATTGCCCCCGGGTGCGCGAAATCCAACCCGATTGCGCGCACCCCCCATCTTCAAAGTGGCCATTCGTTAGAGAATGAGCCGTTGCCCCCGCGAGCTGTCCGAAGCCCGGTGCGCGCAATCTCAATCATCCGCGCGCAAAGGGCTGGCCCAATTGCGTGCCAGCCCACCGTTTTGCGCGCCGACCTGCTGTTTTGCGCGCAAAGCTCCTCTTTTGCGCGTAATCCACTAGGGTCGCCCCCCTTGACCCCATGAGGGTACTCGCCCACGTGGCGCCCGATGATTTTCATCCTGGGTGCCCGCACCGTGCGTTGTCTTTCCGTGCGACCCTCCAGGCTTGCGCGAAGTGACACGGACCCATCGGCGGCCACCAACGTCCTGCACGACGTTAAACTGCATACGTCCAAGCTGCACGACGTTAAACTGCCTAGCATATCGTCCGCGCTGCAAGACGTTAAACTGCCAAGTGTTTTGTCCAGCATGACGTTAAACTGTACCACGTCCGCGCTGTAAGACGTTAAACTGCCAAGCACCTTCGTCCTCAACACACGACGTTAAACTGTACTTCGTCCGGCAAGACGTTAAACCGTCCGCTTCGTCCTCAACACACGACGTTAAACTGTACTTCGTCCGGCAAGACGTTAAACTGTCCGCTTCGTCCTCAACACATGACGTTAAACTGTACTTCGTCCGGCAAGATGTTAAACCGTCCGCATCACCCGATCTCGTGCCTCGCACGCAGGGTCCCCCCCGGTTTGGATGTGGCCCCCACCCCCTCGTCTCTGCAGGGATGTCGGGATTTCCCCTCTTTAGGGACGATTTAATGGGAGCGGCTTTTCCCTACGGGGGTAGGGTATTACAAACCCCTAGTTTCTTGTGGGAGGCTGCACATGTGTATCTCCATTGCGCTCCCCCACCGCCGAAGCCAGTAGAGGGTGTGACTGGGATCGAGGTGTCTCCTACTTTCGGTCCAAGTCCCTTCCAACTGAGTTTTGCCGCATCCGGGCTGCCTCAAGTGCGTAAGTCCTGACAGAATGAACTACGTGGACTTTGATCCCTGTCTTCTAAATAGGGTACGTAGGAAGCCTCCCTGAGGTTCAAGCCCACCACCTAGTCGTCCCGGTCGTATTCACGTCGGTTCGTCCATCAGTGGACCCCTCCAGGGTTCACGCTTGCGTCGATTCACCTATGAATCCGCCCCTGTGGGAGACTGCCCGTGTGTATCTCCACTGTGCCTCCCCACATCCCCTTTTTCCATTTCTCCTTTCATCGTCCAGCATGACGTGAAACTGTGATCCACCCGGCCGTTCCATCCCCCTCTGTGCGAGGTGGTTCGGTTCAATCCTCCGCCCGGCGGCCTCGACCCCTTCGTGAGTCGGTTTGCCGACGTCCATCATGACGTTAAACTGTATACCCGAACTACGTTGACTTTGATCTGTGCTAACGCGCGGTACGTAGGAAGCCTCTACGGGGTCCAAGCTCTTCACTCCATCATCCATCTTGATCCTTACCCGGGCCGCCACATCCCGGTGGGGTCATGCCACTTCACTCCACTCCATATCACTTGGGAAGCCGCCCATGCGCTGGCCCCAGCGTCGGAGGTTCCCCGCAAGGGGTTCTGTCATCTGATCCACTTTTTGTGTTGATCAGTCCGATGCCGTCCCCGCCGGACGTTAAACTCGCGGCATACCCCGTGTTAAACATGGGAAGCTGAGGAAAACCTCAGGGGACACAGTTCCCCGCACCCAGTGCGGGATGCCTCAGGCCATCATGCCTTCGAGAAGCCCTATTAGGGACGGAAGACAGACGTGCAGAGCCGCAGTGTTACGACACGCCCCCAGCACCCAGAGCCACCCGGCCTTCTCACCACAGGTTGCTGCCCCGACCAGACTCCTTGGAGCGTCCGGGCGGAAGCAGCGTAATTAACCGGTGTCAATGAAGATATGGCGCCGGGAACGAGATTCACGAGCATGTCTTAAATATATGAGGGAGACCCGGATTAGGCGACGAGTTCTGAGGAGACGTCCAAGGAAGGAGGAGCCGACATCCCATCATCCCGGTTTCGATCAAGGAGAAGACGCCCCTGAATAAGGGACGGATGCCGCCCGCCTTTGGAAAGCGGGACTGCGGGACCACAAGCCGCGCACCCATCCCCTCGGGTTGACGGGTGCACGCGCGAACGCGTCCTGGCGAAACAGCGTAACTCGACGCACATCCGCACCGAAACAGAAAAATGGTGAACCCGAAGAACCCCCGCTACTGCCCCTACCATCAGGCCCTGGGGCACACCATCCAGCGGTGCTATGTGTTTAAGGATTGGCTCCAAGACCAGATTAACAACAATGTAATCAGGTTGGGCCCAGCTCCAGCACAAGTGGCGGGCGTGTTCGTGGGATCAGATGACGATAGTGGCAGCGAGGACGAATGGAAGCTGGTCTCCAACCGCGGATCCCAGAAGTATAATAACTGGATGGCCCGCAAGACGACCATTCGCGCCCATGGAATCATCCGTGCGCGCTTGAATCAGCCTGAGCCCCCAGAATCTGCGGGTGCTGCTTCGGCATCGTCGTCCCAGCCTGCCTCTTCCAAGAGGAGCAAACGGCGGCAGCGCAAGAAGGAAGAGCGCGCCCTGCCGGTTCCGCCACTATCCCGCACTCTCGGCGATTTCATGCCCCCGGAGATGGGGGTCCCTCCTCGGATCCGCCCGGTGATGGATGATTCGTCCGATGATGGTATTGGGTACGCTTCAGTTAACACCGTCGAGCTGGTAAATCCCTTTTCGGTTCCCGACGTTGAAGAACACCAGGTGGACCTCCCTAGTGTCCCCGGTCGTCGCCACCGTCGGAAGAACCGCAGCAGCAGGAGTCGCCGGGGCACAGCCGCTGGTGCCTCCAGCCAGGCCGTGCACGCCACCGAGACTAGGCAGCAGGCTCAAAACCGAGCACAACGTGCGCCGCCCCCCCATTCGGGGATGACGGATTCGCCTCCGCCGCTGTTTGTGGTGTGGGACCAGGCAGAACCGCCTCAGCCGCGTCACGACCAGCTCCGCCCTGCCACGGGTCCATCCCGGCCTCCTGACCCCAGTACGGTGACCATTTCCCGGACTGTAGCCAGTGAACAGCGAGATGCGCCAAGTACCAGTCGGCCGCCGATCCAATCGGCAAGGCCCGTCATGCTTCCAACCGCAGAGCAACCTCCTGCAACCAGGGGCTCGCACTTGGACAAAAAGTATGATGTCCTGAAGCACTTGGCCGACATCCCAGCAAGGCTCTCCATCCTTGAGGCTCTGCGCATGTCATCTGAGATGCGCGAGGCACTCGCTGAAGCCCTGAAAAGCCCCCTCCAGTTTGAGACAGAGGTTGCGGCTGTAGATGCCTTTCACGCCGAAACGATCGAGGACTCTGAATGTCAGGCAGTTATCTCGTTCTCTGGTAAGGATGAAGACCCTCCTATACAGGGACACATTCGTCCGCTGTATGTCACTGGCCAGTTCAATGGCCTTGAAGTCCGGCGCTGTCTTGTCGACACGGGGTCCGGGATTAACCTGATTCCAACTCAGACGCTCCGGAGATTGGGGTTGTCTGAGGATGACTTGATTCCCTCCGACCTCAGGATCCAGGGGTACGATCGCACCGAGCAAACCCCGGTCGGCAAGATACGTTTGAAGACCCAGTTCGGTGACTTGGTTGCCAACACTGAATTCATGGTGGTCTCTCAGGACACTGCGTACAACGCATTGATGGGCAGGCCATGGCTCCACCTTCACGCGGCGGTTCCCTCGTCATACCACCAATGCCTCAAATACTCCCTTAATGGTCGAGTAGGCATGCTTCAAGGAGATGCCTCTCCTTTTGCCTCGTGTGAAGCCCGCTATCTGGACGCGGACTATTACAAGAGCAAGGATAAGCAGATCCTGGCAGGTGAGGTTGAGCCTATCGCTGTTGCAAGTGATCCCTGGGCAAGTATGGATGATGCTTACGTCCTCCCGATTCAACGGTTGGACGTGGCCATGGTCTCGATGGCCCGTGAGTCTCCTAATGAGATGACCGCGACCGCCCGCGCCAGCACCAGTGGCCCAGCAGGATCTGGTAGCCCCAATGCAGTTGCCAATGCAGTCTCTCCCGTGGACGATCCCTCCCCGAGTGGAGAGGACGTGGAAGATGCACCCCCATCCTTTGAGGAGGGCGTCCCCGCCACGGTCGATGAGTTAATACAGGTGAACCTTGGAACCGAGGCCGATCCAAGACCCACATTGGTCAGTGCCGCCATGCCCTCTGAGGAGCGGCAGCAGTACGTGGACTTTCTCAGGCAGCACCGTGATGTGTTCGCTTGGGGCTATGACGAGATGCCGGGGCTAGATCCTCAGGTAGCCGTCCACCGCCTTGGCCTCCCGGCGAACCATCGCGGGTTCAAGCAGCCTCCCAGGAAGATGCACCCGTCCCACGGTGCCATGGTTGAGGCCGAAGTTGACAAGCTTATCAAAGCCAACTTCGTGAGGGAAGTTCAGTACCCCAAATGGCTGGCCAACATTGTGCCGGTCAGGAAGAAGAACGGGCAGATTAGAGTCTGCATCGACTTCCGCGATCTCAACCGCCACTGTCCGAAGGATGATTTTCCCCTTCCAGTGACAGAGCTGTTGATTGATGCCACGGCAGGGTTCCAAGCCCTCTCCTTCATGGATGGATACTCCGGATACAACCAAATTCGGATGGCCCTTGAGGATGAGGAGTTCACTGCCTTCAGGGCCCCCCAAGGTACCTTTTGCTACCGGGTCATGCCTTTCGGCCTGAAGAATGCAGGTGCCACCTATCAACGGGCGATGCACCGCATATTCAAGCCAATCCTCGGCACACTGGTGGAATGCTACGTCGACGACTTGGTTGTCAAATCGCGTCAGCGTCAGGACCATCTCAAGGATCTTGAGAAAGTGTTCGGCTTCCTCCGGTCTCGCTGCCTGAAGATGAACCCGTTGAAGTGTGCCTTTGGGGTCACCTCCGGAAAGTTCCTTGGATTTGTGGTAAGATACCGGGGTATTGAGATCGACCCAGAGAAAATCAGGGCAATTAGCCAGATGCCTCCCCCAGGTAACATCTGGGAACTACAAGGGTTCCAAGGCCACTTAGCCTATATACGCCGATTCATCGCGAATCTGGCCGGCAAGTGTAAGCCCTTTTCTCGGCTCATGAAGAAAGGTGCCACCTATGTATGGGATAGAGAGTGTCAGACCGCTTTCGAGGAAATCAAGCAGTACCTGCTTCAACCTCCGGTTCTGATGCCGCCTGTATCCGGGAAGCCGCTGGTCCTCTATGTGACCGCCCTGGAACGGTCCCTGGGTGCCCTTCTCGCCCAGAAGAACAACGAGGGAACGGAGAATAGCCTCTATTACCTCAGTCGCATGCTCCTCGATGCGGAAGTTAGGTATTCCCCCATCGAGAAGAGCTGCCTGGCGCTCGTATTTGCCGTACAGAAATTGCGGCACTACTTGCAGCACCATGAGGTACAGTTGGTTTCTCGGGTAGACCCGTTGAAATATATCCTGAGCCGGCCTATGTTGACTGGCCGTCTAGAACGGTGGGCTGTGATTCTCCAGCAGTTCGACATCAGGTATGTGTCTCAGAAGGCCATCAAAGGGCAAGCATTGGCAGACTTCCTGGCAGCTCACCCGACCTCCGCAGATCAGCCGCTGGATCTAGGCTTTCCTGATGAGACCATTCTCTCGGTTGATCGAGCCGATCCATGCTGGCAGATGCACTTTGACGGTGCCTCCCGGAGCCCCACCGGTAGAAGACTCGATAATCCTAAGCTCAACAGAGTGGGCTTGGGTATCGTCTTCATTACCCCGGAGCGAGCCGTGCTGCCATACTCGTTCCTGTTGTCAGAAGGCTGTACCAACAGTGAGGCGGAATACCATGCCCTCATCACCGGCCTCGAGTTGGCTCTCGAGATCGACATGCCCCGTCTGTGTGTTAAAGGGGACTCCGAGCTGGTCGTTAAATAGATCAATTTCGACTATGTTGTCAGGAAGCCGGAACTTGTGCCATTGTTGGAGTGCACCCTCCTTCTGATGGCCCGGTTCCCTTCTCGGCCAGAAATTGTCCATATTCCCCGGTCGCAGAACGGTCGAGCAGATGCCCTGGACAGCCTTGCCGCGTCACTTGCGGAGCCTGAACAGGACAACCTGATCGTCCGCGTGACGCGCCGCAGGCTCATCGCTCCCGTTATCCCGGAGGAAGATCGCGGCCCGTTGGTAAGTAATCTCACCACGGTTGCCCCTATGCCCGGAGCCCCGAGTACCCCAGATATGACAGTCGGATCAGCCCCTGATTGGAGGACGCCTTTGGTTGAGTACCTCCAACATGGCACTATTCCATCGGATCGGGCCGAGCGCGAGCGAGTTCGACGCCGCGCATCGCAGTTTGTCCTCCAGAGCAGTCCCGGCCTGGAGCAGATCCTCTACAGACGCGGATTCGATGGTGTTCTCCTCCGTTGCCTTCAGGGAGTTGAGATCCCACGAGTCATGCAAGAGGTTCATGCTGGTTCATGTGGCGCCCACCAGACTAGGCCGAAGCTGTCCCACCAGATTCGGAGGTTAGGATACTTCTGGCCCTCCATGATCCATGATTGCATCGAGTATGCCAGGAGGTGCCATGCGTGCCAGGTTCATGCGAACTTTGTGCATCGGCCGCCGGAGCCTCTCCATACCACTAGGTATTCCTGGCCCTTTGCAGTCTGGGGTCTGGACGTTGTGGGACCTTACCCACCGGCGACAGCTCGCCAGTGCCGGTTCATTCTGACCGCCACGGACTTCTTCTCCAAATGGGCAGAGGCGATTCCGCTCAGAGAGGTCAAATCCTGTTCGATCGCTGACTTCGTGACCTCCAACATCATCTATCAATTTGGAGTGCCTCACGCTATCCTCACGGATAACAGAACCAATTTCCGAGCAGCCGAGTTGAAGAAGTTGTACGCCAAGTATAACATTCGCTCGAACCATACATCTCGCTATCATGCGCAGGCGAATGGACAGATCGAGGCGTTTAACAAAACCCTCTCTAACATTCTGCAAAAGATGGTTGGTCAGAACAAGAAGAGGTGGCCGGACAAGCTCCCCAACGCCCTCTGGGCTTATCGGACGACGACTCGCAATTCCACCCAGATGACCCCTTATTCCCTGGTGTATGGAGCTGAGGCCGTCCTGCCCATCGAGATCCAGTTACCGTCCTTGCGCACTGCGGTCTACGACCAACAAGCGCCAGACAGAGTTGCTGAAGCCCGTCTAGTCGAGTTGGAAGCACTGGATGAGAATAGACTTCGCGCTTTGCACAACTTGGAGAGGCATCAAAGCAGAATGGCTCGAGCTTTCAATAAGAAGGTTCGCCTCCGCTCCTTCCTGCAGGGTGATCTAGTGCTAGCCCAAAGAGCACCGATGATCCCCGGCCGGAAGCCGCCCAAGTTGGAGCCCAAGTGGGAGGGACCGTTTGTTGTCCACAAGGTCTATCCCAATGGCGCGTACTCCCTAGCGACTATGGATGGTGAGCGTGTCACTCCTCCCACCAACGCTAGGTTCCTCAAGCAGTACTTTGTCTGAGTGTACCAACGTCCAGCATGACGTTAAACTGCACATTTGTCCAGCATGACGTTAAACTGCACATTCGTCCCGCATGACGCTAAACTGCATACGTCCTGCACGACGTTAAACTGCATACGTCCAAGCTGCACGACGTTAAACTGCCCAGCGTATCGTCCGCGCTGCAAGACGTTAAACTGCCAAGTGCTCCGTCCAACATGACGTTAAACTGTACATCGTCCCGCATGACGCTAAACTGCACCACGTCCGAGCTACAAGACGTTAAACTGTTCAGCATTAGTCCTGCATGACGTTAAACTGCCTCTCAAGAACTACGTGCGGCTTGATTCCCATCCTTATGGGATACGTAGGACCGCCTGGACATTCATGTTTCAGGCCCAGCCCCATCCTTTGGGAATTTCCATCCCATCTCGGGCCCTTGGTCCAGTTGCCTCTGGGTATGTGGCGTATGGTGTGAGCGCGGGGGATTATGTCCTCATTCACGTCGGTTTTCTCGCCACGCTGTACGCCCCCCACGTTTGGGGATGCCTTCTGCTCCCCCCTGTTTTCTCTCATCGTCCTGCATGACGTTAAACTGCTTCTCAAGAACTACGTGCGGCTTGATTCCCATCCTTATGGGATACGTAGGACCGCCTGGACGCTTGTGTTTCAGGTCCAGCCCCGTCCCTTGGTTGATCACGGGGATCTGCCCTCTTTTGGTTGCTCTCAGGGTGAGTCCTCCGACCCTTTCCGGTGATCTGTTAACATGTTTTGGGTACTTCGGTCTATGACTCGTAGTGTCAGATCCAACCCCGACAAGTCCTGTGTTGCTTGTCAGGCCTCGCGCTTCCTCTTGTTCGAGCCTTCACCCAAAGGGATCCTCGTTAGCGGTTTGGGTACGATGCCTCAGTGCTCTCCTACCGCTCCGGGTCGATTTACCGGCGGGTCTTGGGCCGCAAATCGATATGAATCCTGCGATTGAGCGGTCGATGCTCGTTTGCTTGCCCCGTCTTAGGCTGACGCGATCGGATGTTGTGTTGCGAATGCGTCAGCAACATCCTCGATCGCCATGTCAGCTCTTTCAGGCTCTGAACATTGGTTGCGCAGTCCTCATCACACTCCACCTTTGTGCGTTGTAGTGGAATCTTGACACTCTTTTCATACTGACCTTCAGTACACCTCTACAGGTTAGGCAGACCAACCAAGGTAATGATGTCGTTCGAGGCTCCCATGATCTGAGCACCAAGGATATATGCGGATATCCTCCCTAAGGGCCATGCGTAGCTGGACCCTCGTCCCCATAAGGAGGAAGGAGTCGCCCGAACAATCGCGTTCTGGGCCCAGTATATCTGGAGGCTAGCATCTCTGCCCCTCGGGTGATGGACATACGCAGGCCCCTATCCCAAGACTCTTCTCCTGGAATCGTGCGTGACCGCAAGGCTGGGTATGCTCCCACCTCCACCGTGTCCGCCGTACCACGATAAGCGGATTCCTCCATGGTCCGAACCACATGACCTTAAACTGTGTTGTCTAGTCCTACCACACGACCGTAAACTGTGATCGTCTTGGCCGCCCGACGAGAAACGGCACTGCATCGTGATGTTCCCCTCAGGGGGCACTCATGTTGGGCGCCGGTTAATAACCACGCCATTCATCAATGCCTTCCGTGGCTTGATTATTGTGGCGACGCCAGAGATTTCTCAATCACAGGCATGTCGCCGCACAAAGAAAAACCATTCATCCTTAAGGACAAACAAGAAATATCAAATGCCGCTCCTTCTGTGTGCGAGGGTCAGACCCGCACTCTTCCCCGCGCTGGTGCCCGATTGTGCTGCGCCGCGCTTCAAGAACTACGTGTGGCTTGATTCCCATCCTTATGGGATACGTAGGAACGCCCGGATGTTTGAAACTTCGGGTCCAGCCCCCCACCTCTTAGAGATTCCCCCTTCTCTGGGGAATCCGCCGCCTTCAGGTCACCCTCAAGGCATGTTCCCCGACCCCTTGCAGTGGTCCACCGGTGTCAAGAGTACTCTGGTCTATTGTCAGGAGGGTCAGGATCCGCTCGGTCAGGTTTCCTTCACTTTTCAGGCTTCGTGATCCCTTTCATTCGGACCCATCGTCTACGCCCTGGGTGGAGCCCCCGTGAACGGTTCGGACACAATGCCTCAGTGCTCTCCCACCGACTCGGGCCGGTACCCCCAATGGCCTCGGGCAGCAAATCGATATGAATCCTGCGATTGAGCGGTCGATGCTCGTTTGCTGCCTCATTCCACCAACGGTTAGTGCGATATTGATGCTGCTTTTCCGCCACGGTCGGCAGTACTCCCATATCGTTACTCCGGTGCCCCCAGTCCTTGAGTGAATGGCCGCATGATTCACATTTCCCACCTCCCATTCTGACCAGGCGAAACCTCAACACTCTTGACACTATCCCTCAGTGCATCTTCGCATACCCAGGGGATGGGACCACGATGCGGCGTACTTTGAGGTCCTTATGGTCCGAGCTCTAAGACCTTAAACTAAGATCTCTCTTTATGGTCCGAGCTCTAAGACCTTAAACTAAGATCTCTCTTTATGGTCCGAGCTCTAAGACCTTAAACTAAGATCTCTCCTTATGGTCCGAGCTCTAAGACCTTAAACTAAGATCTCTCCTTATGGTCCGAGCTCTAAGACCTTAAACTAAGATCTCTCCTTATGGTCCGAGCTCTAAGACCTTAAACTAAGATCTCCCCCAAACGGGATTCTACGTCCTACATGACGTTAAACTGCACTCTCAGAACTACGTGTGGCTTGATCTCCAGCCTGATGGAGTACGTAGGAACGCCCGGGCATCTCAACTCGGGTCCAGCCTCAGGGATCGTTAAGTCCCGCCCCTCCTCGTCGCCGGCCGTCTGGCCTGGCTTCTGGTAGAGTGGTGCAGTTGTGATATTCTCCCCGATTCAGCTCGGGATGCCCCACTGCAATGGTGGGAAGCGACGGTTTCCTCGTCAAAGAGGTGCTGTCTGAGAATTGGGGTGATTCACGGCCAGATTAGTGCATCCGCCTAATACGCTTTCCCCACGGTGGCGCAATTCTGAGAGCGTTGGATTCTGTCCGAACAATCGTCACTTCACCCCACGCTTCGCATGCCCTGTTGATCTGGATTTCCACCCTTGTGTCTGAAGGAACCCCAAGGCGGTATTCATGATGACATGTGGTCCGCCTCCTGCAATATGAATGATGACCTTCGGTCCGTCTATTGTAGTTGTTATGGTCGATCCACTGTCCGCCTACCGTCTTGGGCATTTCCTGGAAGGCCGACCGTTGTGGATGTCTGGATTCGGGACACGCGATTCACCCTTTCTCATTTCCCTATGTTCGGATAAAATCTCAATGCCCCTAGCATTGTCCCGCTCGTGTGTCGGAACAAGTTGAGGGGATAATACACTGATTAGGCTTGAGGTCCCCTTCCCTAGGAACGACCTCCCTCTTTTCTCCAGCAATCCAGGCCCAACTATGGATGCCTGATGCTTGGTTAACGCTCCCGCTAGACAACGAATTGTGGTTGAGCATGTTAAGCCAAAAGATGCAGATAAATATATTGATTCATACAAATGGATCAAAGTAGCGGAAGCAAATGTTCTGGGAGTGGAAAAACAAAGCCCCTAGGGATTAGCGTGCTGAATGAGTCTCTCTAACGCCGCTACCCTTTGGCTGGCGGCCTCCAGGGCCGCTTCTCGCTCTCTGCGTGCCCTCTCCTCGTCGGCGGTCGCAGCACGCAGTTCGTCGATTCTGGCCTGTGCACGCTCCCGCTCGACCTGAATTGTTACCATCTGTTGGCCCGCCTCCGTCAGCTGTAACTGGGCGTCAACCAGCTGGGCTGCTAGTCGCTCCACAAGCTCGGTACACGTTGCGACGAAGGCCTCCTTCTCTGCCGCCTGCCCTTCGAGACGCCGGACTTCCTGCTCCGCCGCGAGGAGCGCCCGCGTGCTCTCCGACATGTCCCGACTTTGCGTGACGTCAGCACGCCGGCAGCTCTCGTGCATCTTTTCGGCCATGAAATCACGGACCGTCAGATGGAGGCGTTGAGCATCAGCTCACCCGGCACACAGGAAGCGCAGCCAGGTTTGAAGTGATCCCATGCGCCCCAGCCACTCTGATGGGTCTCGCTTAAGGAAGCGCTGGATGCACTTCCACCCCCTGCGGCGCGTTATCCGGCTCTCCTCGACCGCCTCCGCGTCCGAGTCGTCCATCTCCTCGGGGTCGGCAGGCCGGTAGGCAGGGAAGGCAGCCAGCAGGTCTGCTGCAGGGTCCGCCCCTGGGAGGTCCTCATGAGGGATAGGTTCCCCAACATCCGGGCGAACTTCTTCTCTCTCCCCAGCGGCGCTGACACCCTCGTCAGCCCCTGACCTCTCTCCGATGTCAGCACCGCCGGCGTCCGCAGCCCCCTGATCAGCAGTTGGTGGGGCCGGCTCGGTTTGGGAAGTCTGTTCCGGAGCAGGCGGCATGTCCACCACTGGTCCACTCGTAGATGGCCCGGGTTCGGCAACCTGACGAGCCTCCAATGTTGAGATCACTGCGCGGGGCATGCCATGGTTAGTCACGGATCGTCAACGGCAGGCACCAGCAGTAAAGTAAGGAGACTTACGGGAGGTCAGAGCGTCATCTTCCGCTATCCCGGCCGCCGCAGGAATAGTTGCAGCAGGGGGCCCTTCCGCGCTTGTCAAATCAATAATGGGTGCCTGGCCCCCGCCTTGTCCTGCTGGCGCCCCTCCTACTCCCGCTGAGGACGCCTGACCAACATCTGTGTGCTCCTGAGAAAGATGGAGAAATGGGTTAGAAGCTGCATAAGAGAATGGATGAAGCAGATTGAGTAGGGATAGAAGCGGACCTCGAGGAGCTCAGTGACATCAACGTCGTCAGAGCCGGCCACCTCGCCGCTCTCCCGCGGACTCCCCTGATGGGATCTTCCCTCGGAGCCTTCATCCTCCCCCATTTCCTCCTCTTCCTCGGAGTCGTTGCTACTGTTGTCTTCTTCCGGCGGCATCTGTTCTGGAGCGGGCTCTAGACCGAGCATCACCTTCACCAGAAGGGATGGCTCCGCGCGCTGACCACGTTGGCGCGCGTAATCGTCCATGGCCGTCAGATACGCATACTGCCGGTTAAAGTCCACCCTGTCGGCAATGTGGAGGCGCCCGACCTCTGGCACATGGATTCCTTCTCTGAGAATCTTTCGCCAGATGGCGTCGGTCCCCAGTGACTGCCGCAGGGTCATCCAGGCCGACCACAGCGCCGAGAAGACTGCATCGTGGGAGGGTTCGAGCAGACGTCTCACCTGCTTCCCGGGCTGCTCTTCGACCACCACGCGTGCGCCCTCTCTGGGCGCCGAGGTCGTAGCGGCAACTCGCGATGTGCCCGCCGCCGAAGTCCCTGCCCGCGCCGGCTCCGCTGCTTGGCGCGCCTCCGTTCTCCCCCGTGTGGCGGCGCCTCGCCTCCTTCCTTGACGCCCGGTCTCCGCACGGGTAACCTCGAGCTGCCGAACTGGCTTCCGTAGAAGCCCCTCGGGGTACGCGATGGCCCAGTGTTCGGCATACTCGGTTGCCAAGCCTGCGTCAACCCCGGTAGGAGGGAGAGTGATGACGTCGCCAGAGCCGAAAGCGGCAAACATCAGCCACATCTGGCGAAGGACGCAAGGGTTCGTCTCCTCCCGGACGTCAGTGAATACCCTCTTCGGCATCCGCTGAAGGCACCCGAACTGCCTGGCGAACTGGGCTGGCACGTAAGGCTCGCAGATCACCTTCCCGTCGATCCGAGCCACGAGCACCCCGCCCCGCATGTTCAGGAAGTATTCATGCTGCTCCAGCGGACCCTGCCCGTTGTCGATCATTTGGCCAACGGGAGTGGGGAACGGACTGAAGTTGAAATTGGCATGATTGCCAATCCGAATCCTCACGCCCTCCTCACTTAGGGTCATCGGAGCGACCCCCGCGATGTTCAGCAGGGAGGGTCGCAGGCCGTTGCCCGGAGGAATGATGGCGTTCGGAAACGTGTACCCACCGAGGTGAGCAGCCACCCAGCCGTGGAAGAACTGAAAGGGCCCACAGATCCTTCGTGGCGACCCCCCTCGTGAGATGCGTCCCAGGATGGCATACAGCCTCGCCAGCACTGGGACCCCGAGGTTGTATCTTTTGTTGGCGGCCATAGCGCCCGCCACCGCCAGTGTCGCCGGGCGAACGCCCATTCTCGCGTCCCGCACTGGCAGGAGCCACCCACTCAGAAAGGCGGCCAGGAACGCCGCGTACCGGACATTTGGGTCCCGGGCCTCGATGACGCGGTACCCCCATGAGCGGTAGTCGCCCGTCTCCAGGACCCGCCAGTACGACCCGTTCCGGCTCCTCTGAGCTGCGGTCGGGCACCGCTTCCCCCTGCCTGGCATCTTGACCGCCGGGTCATGCTCCAAGAACTGGCCGAACCACTCCTTGTAGGCTATGTCCTTCTGGAAGTCCTTGATCCCGAGCCGCTGCGTAGCCAGGTCAAGCAGATGCCAGGTCAGAATGGGAGTCCGTGACCTGTCCTCCCAGATGTTCTTCGGTGGCAGGAACTCATCGTATTGGTAGCCCTCCAGCGGGATACCTCCGATGCAGTGGATGTCCCAGAGACCGATGCCGACCTCCCCATGGTGACGATGGAAGGTGTTGGTATCCGGAGACTAGCGGGTGAACAGCTCCGGCCCGAGCTCGGACTGCTGGTAGAAGTGGAACTGCGACGTCCACACCCCTCAAACAGGCCGATGTACCGCAGCTCCTCTGCGAAGTGATCGCAAGTGTGGCGTACCCAGAACGCCCAGGCCCACTCACTGGTGAAATTGCCCCCAGACCGCAAGTCCCAGTCCTTCAGCCAGCCCTTGGTGTCGTCAGTGACACTCTGGCGATATGTGCTCGAGTAGAGGGCTGGAGAATTCTCCGCAGTAGGCTCACCCCCGTCAATGGTTCGCGTCCTCGGGTTCAGGACATAGACGTCCAAGTGCCTGGTCTCCCTGGCAGGATGCCCATTGTTGGTGATGTTATAGCGGGGAAGCTCGTCCTCCCGAGTCACCCAGGTCCGTGGCGCATCAACCTCGAACCCTGGCACCGAAACCTCATCTAGGATGCCGAAGTTCCAGAGTTGCAGGTTGTCCGACAGTGGATATGTCTTCTGGGCCGGCGTCAGCAAGTCGAACAAGGATTGATTGTTGGAAACAATCTCCTTGGCTCCGTAAACCCCCTCGTTCGTCGCCATCTCAGCTCTGCGAGTGGCGGCATCCCCCTCATTTCCTTGATGCGCGGCCATCTCAGAAGTTTCGGGAGTCGTGCGGGTTAAGGGATGAAGCGTGCGGGATCGGACGAGGCTGGTAGAGAAGTTTGAAGGTGGGCGCGCAATCCAAGTGGACGGCGCGCAATTGGGAAGAATGTCGCACAAAGTTCCAGGTTTTCGCGCAAAGACAGGCGAATTCCGGATGGTTTTGCGCGCCGATCGGGCGAATTTCGTGACCGGAAAAGGCAATTTCGCGCACGAGAGCGTTGAAGCTTATCGCGCGGAAGGCCTGTGTACGGAACGCGGAACCCTGGACCCCTATTTATAGACGAGGCCGGGATTCCGTGCTGCGCGGAATGCGCGATTGCGCGACCGCGGCTGCAAATTGTGCGCCCGGCGCCCCTTTTTGCGCGCCTATGTCCCGCGCAGCCCCGGACTTCGGCATTCCGGCGTCTCCCTCGGAACCCGATCGTTGCGACCTCTCGCCGATCAGATTCCGAGGGGGGGCTTTTGTAGACGCCGGAAAAGTCCGTTGTTCCCAAACGAAGCTCCGGATGCGGAAAGCGAAGTGATATTTGGAGTCAGAGGCACGTTCCGGAGGGCCCGGAGGACTTGCGCGAAATTTCAGAGGCCCGCGCGCAAAGTTGAGCCGCGGCGCGCAATCCTCCCGGGATGCGCGTAATGCGCTGGGCCGGCGCGCTATTTTGCGCGCCCGTGGCCTGCGCGGCTCCCTTGCGCACTGGGTCCTGATTCCGCGCCCGCGAAGGGGATTCCACGCCCGGGGTTGCCTATAAATATAAGGTGACCCCCGACGTTTTGAAGGTTTCCAGAATCCGAAGCGTCGCTCGTTCGCGCAATCCAACCCCTTCCGCGCGCAATGCCGATCTTCAGGTAACCTCTTTTCTTTCGCGCAATAGAGCCTTGGGGTTCGCCTTCGCGTGCAATCCCCTTGGCTCCTTTCCTTTGAATAATCCTTAACCCGAAGGCCTTTGCGCGCAAAAGAAGCCTCTTGCGCGCAATTGCCCCCGGGTGCGCGCAATCCAACCTGATTGCGCGCACCCCCCATCTTCAAAGTGGCCATTCGTTAGAGAATGAGCCGTTGCCCCCGCGAGCTGTCCGAAGCCCGGTGCGCGCAATCTCAATCATCCGCGCGCAAAGGGCTGGCCCAATTGCGCGCCAGCCCACCGTTTTGTGCGCCGACCTGCTGTTTTGCGCGCAAAGCTCCTCTTTTGCGCGCAATCCACTAGGGTCGCCCCCCTTGACCCCATGAGGGTACCCGCCCGCGTGGCGCCCGATGATTTTCATCCTGGGTGCCCGCACCGTGCGTTGTCTTTCCGTGCGACCCTCCAGGCTTGCGCGAAGTGACACGGACCCATCGGCGGCCACCAACGTCCTGCACGACGTTAAACTGCATACGTCCAAGCTGCACGACGTTAAACTGCCTAGCATATCGTCCGCGCTGCAAGACGTTAAACTGCCAAGTGTTTTGTCCAGCATGACGTTAAACTGTACCACGTCCGCGCTGTAAGACGTTAAACTGCCAAGCACCTTCGTCCTCAACACACGACGTTAAACTGTACTTCGTCCGGCAAGACGTTAAACCGTCCGCTTCGTCCTCAACACACGACGTTAAACTGTACTTCGTCCGACAAGACGTTAAACCGTCCGCTTCGTCCTCAACACATGACGTTAAACTGTACTTCGTCCGGCAAGACGTTAAACCGTCTGCATCACCGGATCCCGTGCCTCGCACGCAGGGTCCCCCCCCGGTTTGGATGTGGCCCCCACCCGCTCGTCTCTACAGGGATGTCGGGATTGCCCCTCTTTAGGGACGATTTAATGGGAGCGGCTTTTCCCTACGGGGGTAGGGTATTACAAACCCCTAGTTTCTTGTGGGGGGCTGCACATGTGTATCTCCATTGCGCTCCCCCACCGCCGAAGCCAGTAGAGGGTGTGAATGGGATCGAGGTGTCTCCTACTTTCGGTCCAAGTCCCTTCCAACTGAGTTTTGCCGCATCCGGGCTGCCTCAAGTGCGTAAGTCCTGACAGAATGAACTACGTGGACTTTGATCCCTGTCTTCTAAACAGGGTACGTAGGAAGCCTCCCTGAGGTTCAAGCCCACCACCTGGTCGTCCCGGTCGTATTCACGTCGGTTCGTCCATCAGTGGACCCCTCCAGGGTTCACGCTTGCGTCGATTCACCTATGAATCCGCCCCTGTGGGAGACTGCCCGTGTGTATCTCCACTGTGCCTCCCCACAGCCCCTTTTTCCATTTCTCCTTTCATCGTCCAGCATGACGTGAAACTGTGATCCACCCGGCCGTTCCATCCCCCTCTGTGCGAGGTGGTTCGGTTCAATCCTCCGCCCGGCGGCCTCGACCCCTTCGTGAGTCGGCTTGCCGACGTCCAGCATGACGTTAAACTGTATACCTGAACTACGTTGACTTTGATCCGTGCTAACGCGCGGTACGTAGGAAGCCTCTACGGGGTCCAAGCTCTTCACTCCATCATCCATCTTGATCCTTACCCGGGCCGCCACATCCCGGTGGGGTCATGCCACTTCACTCCACTCCATATCACTTGGGAAGCCGCCCATGCGCTGGCCCCAGCGTCGGAGGTTCCCCGCAAGGGGTTCTGTCATCTGATCCACTTTTCGTGTTGATCAGTCCGATGCCGTCCCCGCCAGACGTTAAACTCGCGGCATACCCCGTGTTAAACATGGGAAGCTGAGGAAAACCTCAGGGGACACAGTTCCCCGCACCCAGTGCGGCATGCCTCAGGCCATCATGCCTTCGAGAAGCCCTATTAGGGACGGAAGACAGACGTGCAGAGCCGCAGTGTTACGACACGCCCCCAGCACCCAGAGCCACCAGGCCTTCTCACCGCAGGTTGCTGCCCCGACCAGACTCCTTGGAGCGTCCGGGCGGAAGCAGCGTAATTAACCGGTGTCTATGAAGATATGGCGCCGGGAACGAGATTCACGAGCATGTCTTAAATCTATGAGGGAGACCCGGATTAGGCGACGAGTTCCGAGGAGACGTCCAAGGAAGGAGGAGCCGACATCCCATCATCCCGGTTTCGATCAAGGAGAAGACGCCCCTGAATAAGGGACGGATGCCGCCCGCCTTTGGAAAGCGGGACTGCGGGACCACAAGCCGCGCGCCCATCCCCTCGGGTTGACGGGTGCACGCGCGAACGCGTCCTGGCGGAACAGCGTAACTCGACGCACATCCGCACCGAAACAAATCCCACATTGTACTTGAAGATCATTAGAAGCATATTATATTTTACTACAACATGACTACATATCATCTTTGTAATATTTTTAGCAACTCTCTTCCAATGTAATCCCAAAAAGATCATTTTATAGTAGTTAAAATAATCATGATTTATTTTCAATGTACTCATATCTTTTCATTATACATTGTATCAGGAAAATATAATGACTTATCAACATTTTTTGAAGATGACTGGGAGGGAAATTTGGTGGATCAAAAATCCAAAATTGGAGGTGAATTATTTATTAGAAACAAATGTTTGTACTAGTGGAGAAAGAAATAAGAAAACACTTTTATTAGTATAGCTAAAACAGATTATATCTTTCTAAAAAAGTCATTCACTGATTTGTTATGGAAGAAAAAACATCTTGCTAATATTGGTGATGAGGTTAGATGTGTGATTAAAATGGAGAATGTTGGAACTAATGATCAAGTGTCTGGCATTGTGAATAATCCTATGAGAAGAACAATTTTTGAGAAACATCGATTAGACCTTGATATTTATCCACCTCCCATTACATGAGGGGGTTATGGTTTATCCCCTCCCCTTATTTTTGTCATTTTTTAAATCTATTTATGGATGTGATGCTGGTCTATGGGGGAGATACAATTTAGGGGTGTTTTTATTGATCACTAAAGGACAAATATAATTTCTTTGGGTTTATTTATAAAGGGGGAGAATGGTTAAATTCAATTGAAGTAAAATTTGGAAGTGAAATTTATTAGATTGAAGAGGTGTGCATGACAAGTTGGTGGTCTATTGAGGAATGGAATTATCTATTAATACTCTTATTTGATACACTGATATTTGATCATGTAGAGTTAGAGTGATGGATGAGTTATTTCATTCCTATCAGGTTTTTTGTTTGAGGATAGTGTTTTATTAAATTTCCATGTATATTTCCAACAAACCCAAAGGGTGAGATTACTAGAACCAAGGTCGTTTAGCTGGAAATGGATTTTTTTTTCAATCTACACTGGTTTGACCAAGGATCTTTCAAGGAAAGTGATATTATGGAGAAAGTGGATTTAGTGTTGAAGGTGGTTTCATTTATTAGTATTTACCAATTTTTTGGGGTCCAAAATTAGGAGGAAGGGAGAAGTTTCATGAATGATGGATCTATATAATTGACACCTAAAAACATAGAAAAGGTATTCAATTTGTGATATTTTGGTGTCACAATGGTATAGGTTTTATTAAATATGGATTTATAGTACTTACTCATAAAAAAATGGACAAGTCATGGATTTTATGAGGGTTTTATATTTCATGAAATTTTTGAGTTTTGTGAATGAATCTAGTGTCACAAAGGATTTAAGTGTCATTAAGGCCATTATTGTGAATGATTGATGATGTGTAAAGGAAAGAAAGTAAGTTAAATGATTATGAGAAGTTTTTGGAATGGAAAATTTCATTAAGAGTTTCCCTAAAAAATGGAGTTTAATGAACACAAATAAAGTGTTTCATGAAAAGTATATGGTGAACACGAAAGTTTCACAAAGGAGGAAATGTATACAAATAAGCATTCACTAATCATATGAAAAGGAAAAAAGTTTAGAAAAGAGATAATCACTATGATTTCATGATAGTATTACATGAATGTTATTCTTACATGAATCAAGAACTTTATGTGAACACAAGTTTCTCAAAAGAATGGTTATGAAATAATTGATGCTAAGGAATTTCAGAAAGGGGATTTTTTTTTCAAAATATGAAAGTTTCATGATAGTTCATAGTTTCATGAATGATGGGAGTTTTTCGAAAGTGTTTATTTTTGAAAAATATAAAGGCTGTTTAAATTAAAAAGGGGGCTTTCCTGAAAGAGGTAATTTCTTGAAAGATACTTAGATGAGCATACTTTATCTTGGGAAAAGTTTTTTAAATGTATTGAAGAATCATAAGTGGACCTACATGATGAATAATATCACATTTATTTTCTCTCATATGGAAGATACAATCAAGTTGATATACTGAGAAAGACTTCACCCATGTTAGTGATCAAGGGGGATTCGACATAAGTGTTTATATGGAGGAAATATGCTATCCTTAAAATTATTGTAACGGTAGTGTGCCTAGTATAGAGTGTCCATGTTTGATCAATTGTAATACACAATATCTAGTGAATTTCAGTGGGTTTAGGTATTAATAAAATAATATCAGAGTATGATCCTTGGACTATCCCTTAGTAGTGAACCAAGTAAAATTGGTGTGTTGTGTTTCTATTTATGTATATAGTTTTTTGATAATTACACAATTCCATTAGAGATGTTTAAAAAGTTCCTACCAATGTGGGGATAAGACCCTATCTCATTAAAAGAAAAATTTGTCACCCTGATTCACCCCTCACCTCTTAGAGTTTTCTAGGGGATTACATAATAATTATTGACCTAATTCCTCAAATTAACGAGGAATTTAATTCTTCATAGTGGTTCATTAGGAGAATAAGATCAACAAAAGAATATCCCCCTGGAGTTCTGGCCAAGTGTTCAGTCTTAGTACCAATCATCATACATCAAATTTATGATGTATTCGATTCTCAAAAAATAATTTTGGGGTGATTACACCTAGGTTCATCTATGCAACAACTACATCCAATTTCTTATATCTAGATAGAGATTTTTTTCTAGGAAAACAACCTACTAAAGACATTAAAAATATTTAAGGATATAATCCTATGCTTAGAATCATATCTAGGGTTTTCATTAAGGTTCTATAACCTTAATCCTAAAAGTAACTAAACTAATCTCTAAAAATAACTAAACCTTATTATGATACAAACTATAGAGACCCAAGCTGAAAATGACTTTATTTTACATCATTTCCATAAATAAAACATCAAATTAAATAATAATACCAATATCCCAAGAATTTAGAGATTTAGTGTCATTGAAGACTAGTTATATAAATATATTATTTTACAAATCTTATTAAAATTTAGCTATAATTTCATCATACTGGATCTTCTATTAGATGTCTCATTAGTAATACTCATAAACATGACCCGAGAAATAGAAATAAAAGAAATGGGTGAGCCTAAACACTAAGTAAGGGAATAATAACCATATCAAAAAGTTACACATGGTGAGATAATAAGAATATGGGAAAACATAAGTTGGATAGAAATATCTAATTAAGATGGCAAGGAATAATTTCTTTTTCATATTCTATAATCGTATAACAAGTAATCCCATGCGGTAAAACGTATAACATAGCGTAAATATTTTGAAAACATGAGACATAAATTATGATATAAGGGAATAATATAGTCATGTATAAAAATAATGTGGCACCAATATAATAATAGAAAGTCAATGTTTTGGATCAAGAATCACAACCTATTTCCTAGATTGGATTAGGCATTACAACTCGTTTCCCATTTTGGATCTAGCATCACTAATGGTTTCACTCTTATCTCATGAGATTTAATGATTTACCCAATGCATTGGATGGATATATGATGGCCACTCATCACTTAATGATTAAAAATATGTGTGTCCTGCAAGAAAACATCTAATCAGAACCGCATTAAAACCCATGAATAAAAATGGGTTTCATGATACATTTTAAAAGGTATCACATAAATAACCATATAAAATAGATTAATTGATACAAAATTTATCCACCAAAAAGATGGACTTCATAAAATCTTTCAAATGGTGGTTAGTCAATCATATATTCATGGAAAAGTTCTCCCTTAATATAAATAAGAAAATGGAATCCAAAGATAACACAATTTATTTTGAAAGGAAAATCACTTTCGATAGTCTAAAATACCGATGTTGAAAAGACACATAAAAAAAGATAATAAAACTTATCTTTTAAAATTAGAAAAGTAAAGAATTAATATCACATAAATTGATACATACATGGATTTAAATACACGAAAGGATAAAATTTATAGTAATTAAAAACATGGACTTTAAATAAAGATCCAATTAAGAGATGGAGGTTTGTTCTTGATAATGTTATTATTTTAGGTGTGAAAATAATCAAGTTGGAATATTTTAATCAAAAGAATAATTTTACACATAAACATAAAAGATAACATCATAAAAAATTGGAAATAAATTAATAAATATAATATAAAAGGTCAAAGTTCAAAAGAAATCACATAACTCAAATAAAGATATTTGAGTTACTAAATCCCCTTACAGATAATATAATTCATGAAGTTACAAACTTTTGAAAAGGGGTTTCTGTGGTAAAAAAGTAAATACTAGTATTCAGTAAAAAAACACAATAAAATTATAAGGTATAATTGACACAAATTACATGAAATATACTCATAAAGATCAATTATAACTCCATAAACGAGAATTGAGTGAAGATACCCTTACAAATGTTGTAGAATTTAAAACAAAACTTATTGAAATAGAGATATTTAAATTTAAATTAAATTACCATGAATAAAAGCTATTTCATGTTATAATATATAAATTAGAAATAATATAAAACACAAAAAATAAATTAGTTTCATAATACAAAACATGTCCCAAAGAGAGGAATTTGAGATGCAAACCCTTACCCTAGTCCCGATTCATTGTATGCTTTCACCAGACACACTGAAAAATTAAATTTAGTTTACTAATTACATATGAAATAAAATTATTCATAACTAGAAAAATTTATTCTCTACATTAATAATCATTCCATATATATATATTAGTTAGTTTTTACCTATTTTTCCACATTGAGTGTTAATAATTTTAATGCTTTATACTAGTTTTATATGGGAATTTCTAGTATTTATTCTTATTTTAAATTAAATAATTTAAAAATAATTAATGTTAAGTTAATTTATGATTTATAATTAATTATTATGTTTAAATTTTCTTTTATCTATTCTTTACTCTTTGTCCTTGAAGATGAAATTGATAATAAGCATATTTTGATGATTTTTTCCCATGAAGGGTGTTTTCTTAGTTAATGAGGTGATAATCATTACAAAAGAAAAAAATATTTATTTAAATATTTATATCATTATAAACCATTAATTACATTTTGATAATCATCCATGATATAATTTCAAATCATTGTTCAAGTCGGTGGTCAAAATATTCCAAACAAGAACATACCATTATTATTGGATAATTATAAGGTGATTTAGTTTCAATATCATTATAACAGTATAATAATAATATAATTTAGTGCTTATTAGTGTAATATAATGAAATATAAACAATTAATAAAAGTATTTTTTGATAACTAACAATTACATTGTATGAGTAAATTATTTTCCCATTTAGTTCTCTTGTTTAAGATTATTTATTTTATAATGATTGTTTATAAATCATAAAATTAACTGGTTATTCAATTTTTATTACCTGAATCTTTTTATTATCATAAAAATATTATTTATCCTTTAAACCCATTATTATATCCTTCCATTATAGGTGGTATTTAAAAACTAACTCATTTATTTGTGGAAGTGGTAGTCTGCATATATTCATGTTTCAAAGTTTTTTTTTCTTAATAGAATACAAAAAATGTGGTTAATGATTATAACTTAATTATAATAACATATTGGAATAATAAGGAAACTGATTTTATAATTTTATATAGTTTAATTATTTTTTAAAATGAGGTTAAAAAATAAATAGAAATCAGAAAGAGAGGTTAAAAACATATACTTCACTTATTTGATTATCTCCTATACAAAGGGGGTTAATCCCATTAGTGATATTTTTTTTCAAAGAAAAAAATCTATTGATGGTGGATTGGTATTTTTAAGAGAGTTTTGGGAAGTGTTTGGGATGAAAAAAGTGGGTTTATTTTGGAGGTTAAGTGAGTATAGGAGAAACAATTTTATAAGTGAAAAGGGATGACATTTTTTGTAAATACCCAAGAATTTACAATAATGGTAGGTAACTCTAAAGGAAAATGGATAAAAAATTTGAAACATTATGGGGGTGGGGAATAGATATGGGTGATGAATCCTCAACCATTTTTTCACCCATGTTTTAAAAATTATCAATTGAAAGACCCAAAATTCTTACACATAGATATTACATTTTTTAAATGAATATTCGTTATATTACAAAAACACATTCCAAAGGATCATATAGGTAGGGTGCCATTGAAAACTTAGAAGCATAAACAATTGTTTCATAAGTGTTCTACATCATCTCCCATCTAGTTCCTGATAACTATTGACCATATTAGACATATCACACATAATACCTATCATCATAAAATGGGGAAAAGTGACATAAGAATGGGTAAGCTCAGGTGCTCAATATGGGTAAACAAGGGAAATACATAAATATAATATGAGAATAAGGGCATGAGAATATTAGTATGACATAAGAAAACCATACCCAACATATCCAAGATCAAAATATTGAGTCATAGAAAAACTATTGGTAGTTCATAAGACATGAATCATGATGAAATAAAATAACATGATCCATGAGAGAATAAAATCGACAAAATACATAGACTTATGGTATATACATAATTATTTAGAATCATTTATTTAATATTCAAGGATCATTTAAAAAAAATATCATAGTTGAATTGGTTCACTAACCATGCCATCATAGTAGTCAAGGTTCACTCCAAAGACTATCATAGTGGAAAAATTCCCTTACTGAGTTGAGTTCACTCCCCATTCCTATCCTTTTTATCTCATAAGATATCAATCTTTACCCAATGCAGTGGAGGGAGATATAAGTCCCAACTGTATTTGATTATAATGTAACCACCATTCTTGGTTATAACATAACCACTATCACATAATGAAAACCATATATATGTGTTCCCCAAGATCATAAAATATTCACCATATGAGAATAAATTAAAATATATAGGTTTCATAAATATCTCATCATAATATAACTTGTAGAAAATAAAAAGGTATCATAATTACTTCAATATTTCATCAATATATAAACCATGGAAAAATATTTGAGTTTCATAATCATTTTATCATGGTATAAGTCATGGAAGAGAAATGGGTTTTGTAAACATATTTTCAACATAAAAATAAAACATATCATGAAATTATAATAATGGTATCCTTGGATCACATCCCCAGTAAATCAAAAATTACATCAAATGATGTCATATTAGATGGAAAATGATTTTGAAAAATCACATGGAATTTTTATGGAGGAAAATAAATTTTATTTGATTTTTTTTTAAATAAAAATTCATAAAATATTTTTTAAAAACTATTTTTCGAAAATCACCATGAAAAATTAGAATGAAAGTTTTAAACATTATTTAAAAAATTTCTTGAAGAAAATATCATTTCCACTTTTAAAAACAATTTTTAAAAACTAAATCATTTCAAAACATTTTTTGTTCAAAATAAACTTGAAATATTATAAAGAAAAATTCAAATAAACTAATGTTCATAATGGAGGGAAATTCTATTAATTCTATAAACATTAAAAAAAAGATTCCTTTCACATTTTTAGTAAAATACAATAAAAAATTGTTTAGAAAATGACATGAGAATCACTTTCAGAAAATATTTTAAAAAGTAAAACATGTATAAATATGTTTTTAATAAATCATATTGATAATGTTAAAAACATTTTTTAAAACATTTTTAGGAATCATGGTTTGGGAATAAAAAATGTTTTTTGACCGAAGAGAGAAATAAAGAAGATTTTTCTTAATTTTTTTTGAACTATTGGGTACATAATGATAGGAAAATTAAAATAAAATATATATTATATATAAATAACAAAATTATAAGAATATACAGGCTTCTATTAAGAGAGAGATCATATGATTTCATCAATGGAAGAATAATCAGGAGCAATCAGGATAAACGATGAGATTATAAATTAAAAGCCTTATCACTTTGGAAACATTGAATCATATTCTACATGAAATAATAAAATTAAATCAAACATAAAATATAATTAATATATGTATATTCAGGATATAACATATCATAGGGTCAATATATGCACCATAAAAAATAATATAGTGGTGAATATGGAATAAGTATCCCAGTAATAAAAGAGATGAGAAATGCCTTATCTCTTTGGTAACTTTTGAAATACAAAACCCATGAAAGTGAGATCCTAAAATGGATATTTAAATCCCAATAATTTTCATTATAATAATCACAATTTATATTCAGGGTCATTATATACACTACATAAAAGAAATAGGTGGTGAATATGACATGTGTCTCATCAAAGTAAAAAGTTAGACGAAAATCCCTTACCTTAACTCTCGACATCCTTTGTAAAAATTTAAACCACCCATATAATAAATACAAGTTATTATAATTAGATTAAATAACCATAATTATATATATATATATATATATCATACCATATATTATTTATTTATTTCATTTTATTACCTGTCTATTAACAATTCTAGGTAAAGTCATGTTTTGGGTAATAACTGCTTTATTTTTCATGAATTTTTTGTTTTTTAATTTTTGTTCCTGATACATTGATCATGGTTAAATCATTTAATTTTTTAACTATGATGTAAATATCATATATATTCAGTATATATGTATTTAATTTAATCCATAAAAATTATAGATAGAAAATTAAATAAACCATTCATGGAGACAATAGACGGTACATACACATGAATGTTGTTCCCATTTTTTGATGGGTGAAATGAAATAAAATTAAATAATATATTACCTTTAAATAATAATTTTTATTTAATATATATAAAATATGTTTATTTAGACCTAAAATTATTACATTCCATGTAAATCATATGTTAAGAATGAATCACACTGCTTCGTGAGGCGGTAGTCCGCCGTACACACGAACGATGATTTCCAAACCCATTTAATTTAAAAGAAGAATGATTTATGTAATTAAATTAGTATAATAAAATATAATTATATTTAAGATACTTATTTTATTATATCATCATGGTTTAATAATAATTAAAGGAGGTGGAGGAATAAATAAAATAAAACACTCGGTTAGAGATGTTACCTCTTCTTCAGACAACTTCTTTTGGTTTGCACCAAAAGGATTCATAGGATGGATTTATGAAAAAAATAAGGATTATAGGATGAGAGGATTGAATTTAATAACTATTTTGGTCATGTATTTTCTATACCGATTGGTTTTGGAAGTGTAAATAGGATAGGATAGGGGGAGGCCTTTTATATGTGGGGTGAGTGACACACTTGTAATTTTTAAAAAGAAAAAGGTGTAACCATGTCTTTCAAATTCCAAAAAGATAAAAAAGGGATATTATAGAACCTAAAATATATAAGATATAATTATGGCCCACCAATGCGTGTTATACAGTTTTTTGGTTATTTTTAAAACTTATATATTTAGTTTAACCCATAATAAATTGTTTTTACCTTAACCACGATAAATAATATTTACTGTTTTTACTATTCAATATGGTCAAACAATTATTTTGACCATATTAGATAATATAGAATATGATTATTTCAAATATTTAATACATTTTTTTTCAAATTATATCCATATAGGTGGAAAATAGTTAATTTAAAATTATACCCGTAGATGCGACGAGAAAGCGATTTTTCAAAGAGAAAATGTTCAAATGTTTAAAACATTTTTATATCAAAATTAAATATAAAAATTATTATAATGAAATAAAATGGATTAATTGATAAATAATTGAAATAATTTTATTTTAAATATATTATAAATTTAAAATTAACCTTATAAATTTTTTAAATGAAAATGTGGTATTTAATAAAAACAAGTATTTTTCACTATTCATTGAAAAATTAATCTTTTCTAGAAAAATACCAAAAAATAACCCTAAGATAAATTTGAAATAATTATTTTAAAAATGATTTTTTATTTAATTAATTTACTAAAGGTGTTAAAATTGAACTTTATTATTGTTCACAAAATGAGATAAAAACATTTTTTAGAAAACATTTTTTTTGAAACATATAAAGACTTTATTAAAAATTAATTAATTTTTTTATAAATATATATTATTTATATAAAAAATTATAATTAATATTTTTATTTTGGTTATTAATTTTCATTTATCTATTTTTAATGGCATAATAATCTATTTTAAATAATAATATTAATCATTTGTATCATTTTTTTAAAACTCAGTGTTTCTTGTAATGCAAGCTATTCAAAAAATTTAATTTATTTTAAAACAATGTCATAAAATCATAGGGTGTTATATTATACCTTACTTAAAATTAATTTTATAATCTAAATTCCACCACTTTAATACAAAAATATGAGTATACGTCTACCTCATCATTTCCTCAAGTTCACATATAGCTTCCTCAAACTGGTAGTTTCACCAGAGATCATTGATTAGGCCGATGGTCTTATTTTAAAAAAATTTCTCTATGTGATACATAGTTTCAACTGATTATTCCTCATAACAAATATCATGCTTTATTGGTTTGATCTATGAGTTTAGTGTATGTGATGGATCTGTTATGTATATCCTTAGGAGTGAAATATGGAAAACATCGTGAACTCGAGATGTTCTGTGGAAGCACCAAACAATAAGCTATTGTACTGATATGATCATTTATTTCAAAGGGACTAATCTACCTAGGGAATAATTTTACCTTCTTTATTACATATAGAAATTCATATAAACACCTTCTCACTAACTATAAAATCTAGATATCATTGATGATTATAAACATAACCTTTCTGTATACTTTGTTCCTGTAAAGACCTGTAAATTTAAAGGAAATTTTTTTATTAAATTCTTTGGGATTTTACGAGTACGCAGTTTCTGACGGCACCTGATTTTGAGGCCCGGTGTGCCCGGAATCAATTTCCGAAGTTTAGCTCGGGTACCTTCAGTGAACGAACGAGCGGGTTTTTCTATCTTTTGAACCGGTGCTCGAAATTGAAATCCGAGGGTGCCGATGGAACCGTAGTGCCGGTAATTGCTTAAGAGGACCTTTTCTGAAGGTGCGTTTTCTCGGGAGGAGTTGCTAAAAATTGAGGATTAAATGTGAAGTAAATATAATTGTGGTACAATTTTATTTTCTATATCTAAGTGGTTATATCCTAAGTATAAGAGTTGGGGTGGGACCCACTAGTTCCTAACTACTCTTGTTAGGATATTTGTGAGGTGGGGCCCACACGATCCCCACCCCTTCACATTCCTTTAACTTCTCTAACCCCCTCTTTAAGTTGGTAACTCTTCTTAACTTGTTAAACTCCCCCATTAAGTGGGTGACTCTCCCTCTCCCCACTCTCTTAATTTTCTTAATGCTAGCCAACTCACAGTGAATTAATAATTTGAATTATGTGTTTGTTTTTCAAAATTTTAAATTCTTGGCTTTAGTAAATAAAATAAGGAAGGGCCTTATTTTATTTTTGTTTTGGCATTTGTGGTGTTAAGAGAAAAAGAAGAAATTTTCTTTATCGAAGAACACCAATCCTCCCGTGAAGAACGACTCAGAAACCCCGGCTTCTCCATCCCCTTCCTCATCCACGACAAGGGAGGAGACACTGACAGAGGAGTTCTCCAACAATGCACAATTGACTTCTTCTCTCTGTGATAAAACAGAAGATGACATTTCCTCGGGTGCACATCATCGACGACAGAAACGACGCCATATTTTGTGGCGCTTGACAACCATGAATTACTTTGCAAGGTAGGGGTTTTCTTTGATCAAGTTTTATCTATCAATATTCGTGGATTAAAATATGATCGATTGTTATCATTATAATGGGAGGAGATCGGACAGCCCAAACACGGCTGATCCTCCTCCCCTTTCCATTGTTGATCTTTGAAATTTTTAAAAGTGAAGGCGGCGCGGTGTCGTTGCACCGCGCGGGGACGACAAGGACCGCGACCGGCGCGGGCCACGACTGTGGTGCGCGGCACCATCGCACCTCACCAGAGAACCCAAGGGTGGCCACGGCTAGAGCGGGCCGTGGTGGAGGGGACGGCGCCACCGCGCCGTGCCGGTCGGGGAAGAGCCACGGCCTTAAGCCACAGCGGTTCAGCAGAGGGCGGCCTGCCAAGCTGGCCGCCGACATTCCATGAGACGGGACCCCCACAGGTCCCATGCGGCTCAACCGACCGCCCATAATGGCCGACCGTTATCCAGAAAGACCTGGGGTTGAAACGCCCAACTAGCTCGTAGGGTGGACCCCACCTGAGTCCGCCGATTCAGTGTCAAGGGGCCTGCGCTCCCCCTTCACACCCTGCTCGGCCGTGAGCCGAGCCGCGGCCGGCCTCCGAGCCGGGACACAGGTCGCGCCCACCCACGGCTGGGCCATGCCCAGCCAGGCCAGGCTAGGCTACGCTCAAATGGGACGGACCCGGACCTGGTTCGGGCCGACCCAGGGGGTATCGGGCCGGGTCGGACCGGGCCCGAACCCCCTATTCTCAGACAGATTCGTTCAAATTCTCATATCTTGGGCTACAGACCTCAGATCGATGCAACGTCAGTTGAGTTGGGATCCTTGGATCGAGACGGGAATTTCTTTTTATTACACTCAAGCTTCCGGTAATGTTTGGGTATGGATGGGTTGGTTCGAAACCGAAACCAACCGGGCCCCTGTAGCCGAAACCCTTATAACTTAACGACCGGAAGTCTGAATGACGTGACGTCGATCACGTTGTTTTCCTCTTAGTGATATGGTTCTTTTGGATTACTACTCTTGAGGTTTGGATGTAGCTGTAGTATGGTCAGGTTGGTTTTAACTTAAAAAACAACCGGGCCCCTAGGACGAAAAGGCCAACAACTCTCAGACCGGGCGTCCGATTGAGGTACCGTCTATCGTGTTGAGTTCCTATTGGAGAGATGGGACATTGGGATACATCAACTCTGGACTTCATGATAGTTGATTTATCGACCACTTGGCTCGTGGAGGGAACCCTCCCTAAATCGAGCGTGTGGTGTGTGGGAACCCAAGAGCTGGATGCGACTGCGATGACAATGACGATTGTACTTGGATCCTACATGGGTTCCACAGTGAGGATGACTATACTTGGATCCTCCGTGGGTTCGACAGTGATGATGACTGTAATTGGATCCTATGTGGGTCCGACATTTATGGTTACTGTACTCGGATCCTACGTGGGTCTGGCAGCGATGACTTCTGTACTTGGATCCTACATGGGTTCGGTAGGGGAGATGATTCAGAGGCTACTTATATCATATCCAACCCTCTTCGTGAGTAGTATAACTGTGTGAGGTGAGTCTTGACTTCAATCATTATCATTTATATGATTTACTTGCTTTCCTATGTGTATTGGGTTGTGATTTCTTGTGTGGAATGGGTTGTACTTGGGCTCATGAGTTGGAGCTGAACTGGAATTGTTAATTTAGGTATATGTATTGGAATATACCTAAGTAGAGTTGGTTGATACTTCATGTTTGTATCTTTCCTTGTGGTTTATCCTTTGTGGATTCTGGGAGACCTTTGGGGGTCTCGAGGTCCCTATTGAGTATCGTATACTCACCCCTGCATGGGCTATGCCCGCACTACGTTGTGTTGGTTGCAGACGACGGACAACGCTGATCGTGGTTGAGGCTTGTAGAGCAGGACGGTACTCGGAGGTGGACTATCAGGCGGGACGTACACGGAGCGGACGACCGGACCCGAGGAGCTGAGGAGACCATCTGTACCCACCCTTCAGGCGGGATAGCCAGAGGATGACTCGGTGGTTGCTGATTTACTTTACTGCTGCTCTACTTTCTTTTCAGTTGTACTGTACTTTCAGTTGGATTTGTATTTTGGCCCATTTACTTTTCAACATTACTTTTATACTCAGTTTACTTAGTCTTTACTTCAGCTTTCCTTCTCTGTTGTGTTTTTTACTTGTATAAAGGAAATGCCTTCCCTTTTTATCAGGATTTATGCCTTTGGTGCTAGTCGCCAGCCCCTGGCCTATGGAAGGCATGCTTGGGGTAGTCACAGCATAGGCCCCGAGGACGTGTCGTGACAAATTGGAATCAGAGGAGTCGGTTCTACCGCAGAACTCAGTACTCTGATAATTTCTTCTACATGAAACAATAGTGTTAAGGTTATTGAGTGTGGTTACCAGTCCAGGGATTCCAGTGTTGGTGCGGCGGCCGACGAATCCATACACCAGGACCCTGACTTCTGATTTCCGACTTAATGCGCGAAAACGTTGATTGCATGTGTGTTTCAAAAATTTTCTCTATGATTACTTTGTGTCATCTCACCAGGTATACTGTATTGACCATGGTACACCTGTTTCTTTTTAGGATGGCCCCATGAAATCAACCAGCTAGGGTTCCGAGCATTGTGCGAGACGGCAACCCACCGAGTGACGAGGCCTCAGTGCAGGGCCCCATTACAGTGGAGGCACCAGCGGTACCTCTACCCACCGATCCACTGATGCCACCAGCCCCAGCAGCTGAGAGTGCACGTCGCCTGAGTGGACTGCATGAGTTTTAGCATTAGAGACCACCCAGGTTCTGCAGGGAGATGGACCCTCAGGCAGCCGAGGATTGGCCGGAGGCTGTCATTTGAGTCTTCAGGTTGGTAGGGACACCAGCAGACCTCATGGTGATCCTTGCAGCGAGTCTCCTACACGCGGTAGAAGGTAGATGGTGGAGCCTGATGATCCGGGTGCATAAAGAGGCATATCTTCTTTGGTCGGACTTCGAGAGACTTTTCCTCTCGTAGTTCGTTCCATCCACCCTCCGTGCGGTGCGCATATCGGAGTTGTTACAGCTATGGCAGGGCAACATGTCAGTAGCCCAGTACTCGGCGAGGTTTACTGATCTATCGCGCTACTCCATAGACATGGTACATGACCCATTTGTCCGGCCCCGGACCTTCGAGCAGGGACTGAGGCATGAGATCAGGGAATCGATGATCTCCCTCAGTATTCCAACGCAGGTAGGAGTACTGGAGCGAGCCCTTCTTGTGGAGAGCTTTCCTGCTGAGCCTTCAGTAGCAGCGAGACCAACCGCATGGCGGCACGTAGCGGAGTCTTCTACAGCCGGCAGTAGAAAGATGTCGCAGAGGTCCAAGCGGACCAGGAAATTAGGTGGGCAACCTCAGGATACTGGTTCAGAGGTGCAAGGTGCACGCAGTAGAGCCAATCATATGAGAGGCAGACAGTGCTATGCATGCGGAAGACAGGGCCACATGGCTCGGGATTGTCCGACCTGCCATGCAGAGGAGCAGCAGACGGTTGAGGGACCACCCAGGCAGAGGTAGAGGTTCGACCATGGTGGTCCGCAGGGAGTAGGCGGGCGAGGCAGAGGAGGTGGCCGAGCAGTAGGTGGTGGGCGAAGCTTTGAGGCTCTACCACCACCACCACCACCAGGAGGTCCACCCCGACCACAAGAAACTGGCGGACAGAGGTCGGCCCAGCTCCAGGCAGTGGAGGCTTACGACCACGACACACCTGAGATGATTCGAGGTACTATCTGCGTCTAATCCACCATTTCTACAGTTCTTATAGACACATGAGAAAGTCATTATTTTATTACCGCTTCCCTTGTTCGGAGCTCGGAGATTCCGATTGAGCCGTTGGCTCTATCCTTACGGCTAGAGACTTCTACGGGAGCAGACTCGACGATTATGCACTGGTGCCGGCAGTGTGAGCTTACTCTAGGAGGCGAGAGATTTGGCTAGGATCTTCTTGTAGAGGCGTCAAGGCCTTACGACTTCATCTTGGGCATGGATTGGTTATCTTCAGTCCATGCTCAGATCGACTCTATTAGGCGCAAGGTGTGATGTGTCTGCACCGATGGGAGCAGGTTCACCTTCACCGGCGAGAAAGGAGCCTTTGAAGTGTAGGATGGACTCACACAGAGGAGAGGATAGCCGATCACTCATCAGTTGGGTATTCTCATCCTAGGAGCAGTTGACGTGCAGAGTCCGAGTTTTCCTATTGTGGTGGATGAGTTTGCAGACATTTTTCTTGATGACGTTCCAGGACTACCCCCTCGCAGAGAGGAAGACTTGTATATTGACATGTACCCCGGGATAACCCCGATATCTACTCCAGCATATCAGATGGATCCTGCTGAGCTTCGAGAGATACGGGTACAACTGGAGGACTTGTAGGGAAAGGGATTCGTTCGACCCAATGTTTCATCCTGGGATTCCCTGATTTTGTTCGCCAAGAAGGTGGACGAGAGCTTGCGACTGTGTGTCGACTACCTTCTCTTGAATCATGTGACTGTGAAGAACAAGTATCCACTTCCGAGGATTGATGAACTCTTAGATCGGCTCAAGGGAGCACACTGGTTCTCGAAGATAGACCTCAGATCAGGCTGTCATCAACTCAGAGTTCGAGACGAGGATGTGTAGAAGATGGCCTTCAGGTGTCGGTATGGCCACTATGAGTTCTTGGTTATGCCTTTCAGCGTGACCAACACTCCAGCAGTGTTCATGAGTCTCATGAACAAGATCTTCGAGCCTTATCTCGATCGATTTGTCGTAGTCTTCATCAACGACATATTGATTTACTCGACTATTGAGGAGGAGCATGCCTATCACTTGCGGGTTGTACTGGACACACTCTGAGAGCACCTGCTTTATGGTAAGCTCTCGAAGTGTCAGTTCTGTATTCGAGAGGTCCACTTCTTGGGACACATCATCTCTGAGGCGGGAGTTGCAGTGGATCCTACGAAGATTGAGGCAGTTCTAGCTTGGGAGCCACTCAGGAGCGTGATGGAGGTGCGGAGTTTCCTAGGTTAGGCTGGGTACTATCAGAGATTGGTGCCAGACTTCTCCAGAGTTGTAGCAACACTTTCAGCTTTAACGAAGAAGGGTAAACCCTTAGTGTGGTCAGATGGATGTCATCATAGCTTCCAGGAGCTGAGACAAAGATTGACCAGTGCACCTATCTTGAGGCCACCGGAGGAGGGCGTAGGGTACATAGTTTACTATGATGCATCAGGGACCAGACTCGGGTGTGTCTTGATGAAGGACCAGGAAGCGATCACCTATGGATCATGAAAGTTGAGGTAACACAAGTATAAATACGCTACCAATGACTTGGAGTTAGCAGCAGTGGTCTTTACCCTGAAGATTTGGCGGCACTATCTGATGGGGGAGCGCTTTACAGTCTATTCTGGCCACCAAAGTCTCAGGTACATCTTATCGCAGAAGGACCTAAACCTGAGACAGTGGAGATGGTTCGACTTCCTCCAGGACTATGACTTTGTGATAGTCTATACTCTTGGGAAGGGGAACGTAGTAGCTGATGCTCTCAGCAGGAGGTCGGGAATTCAGCTACTTGGAGAGGCGACGGAGCAGCTAGCCGCATTGTAGATATCCTTCATTTATAGAGATGGAGCATCCTTTCTACAGTCACTCACAGTCACTCCTCCAGTACATCAGCGGGCCAGATAGGCACAGCGTGGGGACGTTGACTGTAAGACGCGACGTGCACAGATATCCTTAGGACATTCACCTAATGGATTCACTTTAGGAGGAGAGAAAGTCGTCCTTTTCAGAGGATGTACCATGGTACCAGTTGAATTATAGGATGAGGTGCTGAGGGAGTTTCACACTTCCCCATTGGCGGTACATCCTGGAGTAGCGAAGATGTACCAGGATCTCAGACGACTACACTGGTGACCAGGTATCAAGAAGGCTGTGTCAGAGTTTGTTTCACGATGCCTCACCTTCCAGTAGGTGAAGGTGGAGCACCAGGTACTAGTAGGCTTGGTACAACCCTTAGAGGCCCCGGAGTGTAAGTGGGATGGTATATCTATGGATTTCGTGATGGGACTTCCACATACTTCCAGAGGACACAACTCCATCTGGGTGATTGTCGACCGACTCACCAAGTCGGCCCACTTCCTACCCATTAGAGAGCAGGTCTCAGTAGAGATCTTGGGATGCCTCTACACTCATGAGATCGTACGGCTTCATGGTGTTCCATAATCCATCATCTCTGATCGAGACACTCGTTTTTCTTCCCAGCTTTGGAAGGGGTTGCAGGAGGAATTTGGGGCGTAGCTATGCCTGAGCACTGCCTTTCACCCTTAGAAGGATGGCCAGATGGAGGGGATCATTCCGACTCTCGAGGACATGCTCCGTGCATGTGTCCTTGACTTTGGTCACAGTTGGGAGGATCACCTACCCTTGGTGGAGTTTGCGTACAACAATAGATACAACTCCACCATCGGGATGGCACCATATTAGGCATTGTACGGCCGACCTTGCTGATCACCTCTGTGCTGGACAGACCCTAGGGAGTCAGCATTTTTAGGACCAGAGATGGTCCAGGCCACGACGGAGAAGCTACCGATCATCCAGGAGCGGATGAGGACTGCTCAGAGCCGACAGAAGTCCCATGCTAACAGGAGGCGGAGACCACTAGAGTTCAAGGATGGCGACCACGTTTTCTTACGAGTCTCACCTAGACGTGGATTATGGGGATTTGGCCAGGACGACAAGTTATCTCCGCGCATCATCAGACCATTTTAGGTTCTCAGCAGGATAGGCGAGGAGGATTATCGCCTGGCTCTTCCACCTCAGTTGCACTGGGTGTACGACATCTTCCACGTACCTCAGCTGAGGAGATATGTGCACGACCCGACACATTTCATTGATCACGGGGAGCTGGACATCGATGATGGGACGACTTTTGCGGAGGTCCTGGTGGAGGTCGAGGATTAACATGAGTGGGTCCTATGTGGACAATCGATTCCTCTAGTGTGCATCAGGTGGCAGCACGAGAACCTCCAGGAGAGTACATGGGAGCGGGAGGCTCAGATCCGTGCACAATACCCTCATTTGTTCCCCTAGTTTATGATGTATCATTATGGGGACTTAAATCCCTGAGTTGGGAGTAATGTAAAGACCCATAAATTTCAAGGATTTTTTTTCTTAAATTCTTTGGGATTTTACGAGTACGCAGTTTCTGACGGAACCTGATTCCGAGGCCCGGTGTGTCCGGAATCAGTTTCCAAAGTTTAGCTCGGGTACGTTCAGTGAACGAACGAGCGAGTTTTTATATCTTTTGAACTGGTGTTCGGAATTGAAATCCGAGGGCGCCGATGGAACCGTAGTGCCGGTAATTGCTTAAGAGGACCTTTTCCGAAGGTGCATTTTCTCGGGAGGAGTTGTAAAAAATTGAGGATTAAATGTGAAGTAAATAAAATTGTGGTAGAATTTTATTTTCTATATCTAAGTGGTTATATCATAAGTGTGGGAGTTGGGGTGGGACCCACTAGTTCCTAACTACTATTGTAAGGGTATTTTTGAGGTGGGGCCTACACGAGCCCCACCCCTTCACATTCCTTTAACTTCTCTAACCCCCTCTTTATGTTGTTAAATCTTCTTAACATGTTAAACTCCCCCATTAAGTGGGTGACTCTACCTCTCCACACTCTCTTAATTTTTTTAATGCTAGCCAACTCACACTTAATTAATAATTTGAATTAAGTGTTTTTTTTCAAAATTTATAATGCTTTGCTTTAGAAAATAAAATAAGGAAGGGCCTTATTTTATTTTTGTTTTGGAATTTGTGGTGTTAAGAGAAAGGAGAAGAAAAATTCTTTATTGAAGAACATCAATCCTCCCGCGAAGAACGACTCAACAACCCCAACTTCTCCATCCCCTTCCTCCTTTGTGACAAAGTAAGAGACAGCGATGCAGGAGTTCTCCAACGACGCACAATCGTCTTCTTATCTCCGGGATAAAAGAGAAGATGCCATTTCCTCAGGTGCACACCATCGACGACGGAAACAACGCCATATTTTGTGGTGCTTGACAACTGTGAATTACTTTGCGAGGTAGGGGTTTTCTTTGATCATGTTTTATCTATCAATATTCGGGGATTAAAATATGACCGATTGTTATCGTTATAACGGGAGGAGATCGGACCGCACAAAAATGGACGATCCTCCTCCCCTTTCCATTGTTGTTCTTCGAAGTTGTTAAAAGTGAAGGCGGCGCGATTCCATTGCACCGTGCGGGGATGACGAGGACCGCGATTGGAGCGGGCTGCGGCGGTGGTGGGCTGAACCGTCACGCCACACCGGAGAACCCAAGGGAGGCCACGACCGGAGCGGGCTATGGCGGAGGGGCGCGGTGCCGTCGCACCGTGCCGGTCGGGGAAGAGCCGAGGCCTTAGGCAACGACGGTTCAGCAGGGGGGCGGCCGGCCAAGCCGGCCGCCAGTGTTCTAGGAGGCAGGACCCCCACGGGTCCCGTGTGGTTCAACCGGCCGGCCATAATGGCCGGCCGTTTTCCAGAAAGACCAGGGGTTGAAACTCCCAACCAGCTCGTATGGCAGTCCGCACCTGGCTCCGCCGATTCGGTGTCAAGGGGGTGACGTTCCCCCTTCACACCCCGCTCGGCCGTGATCCGTGCCGCGCCCCTCCAGGCCAGGCTGTGCTAGCCGGGTTAGGCCACGCCAGCCAGGCCAGGCTGCGCCCAAATGGGCTGGACCCGGACCCTGTTCAGGTCGATCCGGTTCGGGCCGACCCAGTGGGTATCGGGCCGGGTCAGACTGGGCCTGAACCCCATATTCTCAGACAGATTCGTTCAAATGCCCATATCTTGGGCTACATACCTCCGATCGACGCACCGTCAGTTGCGTTGGGATCCTTGGATCGATATGGTCATTAAGGTATATTAAACTCTAGATTTAGGTAACGTTTTGGTATGGATGGTTTGGTTCGAAACCAAAACCAACTGGGCCCTTGGAGCGGAAATGCTTATAACTTAATGACCGGACGTCCGAATGACGTGCCGTAAATCACATTGTTTTCATCTAAGTGAGAAGGTTATTTTGGATTAATCCTCTTGAGGTTTGGATGCAGTTGGAGTATGGTCGGGTTGTTTTTAACTTAAAAATCAATCGGGCCCCTTGGACGAAAAAGCCAATAACTCTCAGACCGGGCGTCCGATTGACGCACCGTCTGTCGCATTGAGTTCCTATTGACGAGACAGAACTTTGGGATACATTATATCTGGACTTAGTGATAGTTTATGTATTGAAACCTTGTCTCAAGGAGTAGACACTCCCGGAATCGAGCGTACTATGTACGGGAACCCTAGAGCTGGCTGCGCCTACGACGACGATGACGACTGTACATGAATCCTACGTGGGTTCAGCAGTGAGGAAAATTGTACTTGGATCCTCTGTGGGTTCGGTAGCGATGAAGACTGTACTTGGATCCTACGTGGGTTAGGAAGCGATGGTTACTGTACTTGGATCCTACGTGGGTCCGGCAGCGATGACTTCTGTACTTGGATCCTACATGGGTTCGGTAGGGGAGATGATTTAGACGCTACTTCTATCATATCCACCCCTCTTCCTGAGTAGCATACCTATGTGAGCTGAGTCTTGACTTCAATCATTATGATTGATATGATTGACTTGCTTTCTTGTGTGGATTGGGTTGCGATTTCTTGTGTGGACTGGGTTGTACTTGGGCTAGTGAGTTGGAGCCGAACTGGAATTGTTAACTTAGGTATATGTATGGGCATATACCTAAGTAGAGTTGGTTGATACTTCGTGTTTGTATATTTCCTTGTGGTTTATCCTTTGTGGATTCTGGGAGACCTTCGGGGGTCATGGGGTCCCTACTGATTATCGTATACTCACCCCTATATGGGCTATGCCCGCACTACGTTGTGTTGGTTGCAGACGACGGACAGTGCTGATCATGGTTGAGGCTTGTAGAGCGGGACGGTACTCATAGGTGGACTATCAGGCGGGACATACACAGAGCGGACAACCGGACCCGAGGAGCTGAGGAGACCATATGTACCCACCCTTCAGGTGGGATAGTCGGAGGACGACTCGGTGGTTTCTTATTTACTTTACTGATGATGTACTTTCTTTTCAGTTGTACTGTACTTTTAGTTGGGTTTGTATTCTGGCCCATTTACTTTTCAGCATTACTTTTGTACTCAGTTTACTTAGTGTTTACTTAATCTTGCATACTCTGTTGTGTTTTTTACTTGTATAAAGGCAATGCCTTCCATTTTTATCAAGATTTACACCTTTGGTGCTAGTCGCCATCCCCTGGCCTATGGAAGGAGAGTTTGGGGTAGTCACGGCATGGGCCCCGAGGATGGGTCGTGACAGTACCTCCCTTATGTGTTACTTAATAGATCATACATTATTTTCCATTTCGTCAACTATATCTATTATAAACAACATTCCTTGTAAAAATTAAATTTATTCAATTGGATTTCTACATTTATTTCGTTAGATATCTTCATAAGGAGCCATCTGAATGCTCTAGTGAAAGATATTGTTGTATAAAAATTCAACTAGATGAAGGTGCTGATACCAACCACATTTCAAATATATATAAAAATATCTTATCAAATCTCATAGGGTTTTAATTGCCCTATAAAACTAACTATATGAATTGGGATGATATACAGTACTAAAACATACCTCTATATGCAAGGCTTGTTGAATAATTCTCAAGAACATTGAGGAAAACCTCAGTTCTCGATATGATATAATAGAATGATTCACTCCATACAGTCCTTAACACTTTACTAATATATAACCTAGAAATATTATACAAAGAGAAATATTATCTAATAGAGATAACATGTTCTAAATTCATAAGGATATTGACTATAACCCATATAAAGTTATCCCCTTTAGATATTTTGGGGAGTTTGATGACAAAACCCATAGTGATGTATTCCCATTTTCTTCTTGGTATGGATAATGGTAATAACATCCCTTTATACCTTTTTTTCTCAGCCATGACTTGAAAACATACTAATAATTGAGATACACATTTTTCAATACATTTATTTATGTTGTCCCACCAGAAATAATCTTTTAGGTAGGCTAATGGTAAGTGTTTACCCTTGTCTCCCTTTGGATTTGGGTTCAAGCCTCATGGCCGTACCAGATGTAAAAATTTGTCTCCTAGAATATATGCTATCCTTTTTACAAAACTATATTAACAAAAATGTTATTAAATTGAAATAAATCATAATTACCATAACATCAAAGATAATAAAAACCCTAAAGGTTACAAACACGTATAATTATATGCCCATAAAAGGAATTACTCCTCAAAACTAAAGGGTTTCATTTCCATAAATGTCTCTCAAATTATCCTTAATTTAGATAAACTCCCATCACATAAAATATCATAAGGGGTATCTAATACTATGAACTTATGAAAAAATTTAACTTATAAACCCATGATGGAATCCATTACTCTTGAGTTAGTATTACATGGAGACATATATTCTTACTAAATATAGAAATCCTTAGACATTTCATGATTATTATAACCAAAATATCATTGGTAAAATACTTCTACAACATAATTATTCAATTTGAATTAATAACTACTTCGACCCCTTTACGTCAATTATTTGGAATAATATAGGTTATTACTTATTCTAAAGGAAACCCTTAGTTCAGGGCATTGACTCAGATAATTACCAAGTTCCTCAAATATAATAAATCAAATTTATATTCAATTAATTACTCTATGAGTTTAATTTCCACATATACAACATCTCACCCTCCACTTGAGATATTATTCCTGATTCTTCTTCCCACCTTCTTGATATATAGGTAGATAAATCTTTTTTACTCTATGTTTATTACCATATTAAATTTCATAAAATTCTAATTTCCTCCTATTTAATGTGTTAGGAATCTCACTAAAGTTCACATTGGTAATAATATACCATGAAATACAATTAGGAATAATCATAATATATTCCTCTCCAATCAGAATCCAATTTGATTGCTCATAATCACTAAATTTTCCATCACATTAAGGGTTAACATGAGTCCTCTTGTTTCCAAACATTGACTAAAACAAAAAATAATATTATAAAGAAGAGTAATCAAATTGAGAAATCACATAATCATGAAAAAAATTATAGGATGTCTAAATCATTACACCTTATTTTAAATATATGAAACCTTAGGATAAACCTAGGCTATTCATGGTCATTATTCAAATCCTTCATGATGGGTTGTAAATTATTTTGTGAATTTACAAAGCATATTACCTAGGAGTTTCAAACCAAGTGTGTAGAAAGGCCCATTGTCATGCACTAGGTGACAATCAAGTCTAGCTCAATGTTCCCTTTTAAGAGTTATTAACCCTAGGTACCTTTGTGCCAGAGCCACATACACTTGCAATATCTAGATAGGGATTTAATTTCTTAGAAACCACGTTCTCTATATTGACCATGATTATATGACATTTTCTTAGACTTTGACTCATACTTATACTTTTCCTCAGAAATATAATTTGAAATATCCCCTGGGATCTCCCTAATGTTTTATTCATTCTAGTTTCTAAAGGTTAAATAAACCTTTCCTTTGATGAAAACTATAAAGACCCAAACTTATAATATATAAATATTAAATCTTTTTAGATGAGTATTAATTACATTAAACAAACACACACATGATGTTTATAAAGGTATAGTTCCTTTAGAAACATAGAAACATAAAAAACTAGTTTATAAGAGTTCTATATCATTTCAAAAATATTTATCATAACAAGAACCCTTCATAGACATATAACACATAATACCTATAATCGTAGCCTGGGGAAAAGAAACATAACAAAGGGTTATCTTAGATACTCAGTAAGGGTAAATAAGGGAAATATATAAACATAACGTGAGCATACGAGTATGAGAATATGACCATAACATATGAAAACCATGCCCTATATATCAAATATAAAAATCATGAGACATTAAAAAACTTTTGGTAGTTATTAAGACATTAATAATGATTAATTCAAGGAATATGAGCTATTAGAGAACACATTTTACATAAGAAATAGATTTTTCTCATACACAAAAGCATAAATAATAATTTCCATAGTAGTGAAGGATCATTTAAAAAACTATCATAGTGGAATGGGTTCACTCCGCAATCCATCATAGTAGTCAAAGTTCACTCCCAAGATTATCAAAGTGGAAAGAGTCCCTTATTAAATGGGATTCACTCCCCATTCCATCTATATTTATCTCATGAGATATCAATATTTACTCAATACATTGGAGGGAGTATAGGTCTCACCCATGTTTAGTTATAACATAACCACCTTCCTTGGTTATAATGTAACAACCATCCTTGGTTATAACATAACTGCCTTCATATAATAAAAAACATACATATGTTTTCCATAAGATCAAAAATCATTCATTATATGAGAACCCATGAAGAGAAATGGGTTTCAAAAACATTTCATTATTAATATAACCTGTCTAAAAGAAACAAAATCCGTAATAATTTCATCATTTTATAAAAGTATAACCCATAGAAAAACAAGTGGGATTAATAATAATTTTATCATGATATAACCCATGGAAGAGAAATGGGTTTTGTAAACATCTTTTCCTCATAAACATAAACCATCCAAATAAATAAAAATAATAACATCCCTGGATTATATCCCCAGTAAATTATAAGTTATATCTAAATATGTCATCTCATATGGAAACTTATTTTAAAATATCACTTGTAAAATTTCTTAAAGAAAATAAATTTTCTTTGAAAATCACATTTTAAAACAAAAAATTCATAAAATATTTTGGAAAAATTTTTATTTGAAAATAAATTTGAAAATATATAAGGGAATCCTTAAAAACCAGTTAAAACATTTCTTAAGGAAAATAGCCTTTCAAAATGGATTTTTTTAAAACATACAACAATTTAAAAATATTTTTATTTGAAATTAACCTTGAAAAAATATAATGGAATCTTCAAAGTAAATAATGGTTATGATGGAAACAAATCCCGTTCATTCCATGCACATCAAAATAAAGATTCCATCCACATTTTTAGAAAAATCTCAAAGGTAATTATTTGGAAAATGAACTAAATATTCATTTAAAAAAATTGTAAACAGAAAAATCAGGGTAAAAATTATTTAATTAATCATTTTAGTGGGACTATAGCAGGCACTATTTGGCACTGTAGAAACTGGGAATATGCCGTCCATTTGGGCCTTCGGGCCACTGATTTGGTCCCCGAGTCATTTAAGGCCTTCGGGACACCCAGGCCTTCGGGTCAGTAAGGCCTTCGGGCCACCTCAAGGCATTCGGGCCACCTTAAAGTGCAGATGAAAACCAGACAACCTACAAGGAACAAGATTCAGAAGGAGGAGGAGCAAAGAGCTTTCACCATAGCAGAAGCTAAACAGATTGCAAGAATGAGAGGGTATGGAACCTGTCATCTGGACAAGACTATGCATGCACGAGAAAGCCTAGCTGAACATCCATGTGAAGGTGGAGAGCTGATTTCACGATGAAGATGCTGGGGAGGAGCAGTTCCAAGTAGTTAGTCTGGGTTGTATGTAATGTTTGAAGCCTACGGGCAATGAATTCCTCTAAGGCCTATGGGCCATGTAATTCTTACACCTACGGGCTTTGTAAGGGTTCCACCTCACCCCTTGAAAGGTGGATTATCAAAAATCAATAAAAAATGAAGGCCTTCGGGCCATTGGAGGTTAAAAACATTTTTTAAATCAATTTTAGAGTACATTATTTTTAAAGAAAAAGTGTTATTCGACCGAAGAGAAAAACAAAGATGATTTTTTTAAAAACTATATTTTGAAATCTTAAGTACATAAAGAGATGAAAATGAATAGAAAACACAAATTCTCTATAAATAAACACATGATAAGAAAAAAAAAATGAGTTTATTGAGATAAATTTCATATTATTTGGTCATTGGAATCATAATCATTATCTATCCTGATAAACTATGGGATTACAACATAAAACCCTTACCAATTTGGTAACTTTGAATCATAAGACCAATGAAATAATAAAATTAAATGAAACTTAAAATACCATGAATATAATAGTATTAATGATATAACATATCAACGGGGAAGTATATACATAAAAAAAATGAGTGGTGAATATAGAATTAGTATCCTAGAAATAATAGAGAGATGAGAAATCCCTTACTGCTTTGGTAACTTTTGAACCGTAAAACCCATAAAGGAGTGATCCTAAAATAGATATTTAAATCCCAATATTTTTTACAGAATAATCATAAAATATATTCATTGGAAATATATACACCATATAAAAGAAATAAGTTGTGAATATTGCATGTGTCTCACAAAAGTATAAAGTGGGATGGAAAACCCTTACCTTAGTTCTCGAATTCCTTCACACATGTTCAAAACTATTTTCTAATAAATATAAGTTTATTATATATCTATTAAAGAAATATTATTATATATATGATACCATATATTATTTACTTATTACCTTTTATTATCTATTTATTAAAAATTATATGTCAAATTCATGTTTTGGGAAATAACTGCTTTATTTTTCATGCATGTTGTGATTTTTTATTCTTTTTCCTATTGAATTTGTCACCATTACATCATATAAATAATTTTAAACATGATATAAATATTATATATATTTAGTATATATGTATTTATAGTAATCCATAAAATCTCGAGATTGAAATTTAAATATACCATTAATGGAGACAGTAGGTCGTACATATGCATGAATGCTATTTCCATTTACTTGACAATTGAAATGGAAAAAAGGTAAATAATATATAACCTTTCTAGAATCATTTTATTTAATATATACAACACGTTACTATTTAACACTATCATTATTACCTTCCATGTAAAGAGAATTTGAAGAATGAATCACATTGATTTGCAAGGTGTTAGTTCACTATACACACGAACAATGTTATCGTATTCCCAAGAAATGTAAATTAAGAATAAATATGTGATATCATGATTAAATAATAATAATAATATCATAAATATCATATATAAATAATAAATACATATTTATATCTAGCTGTGGTAGGTGGTGATGGAAAATGAAAAACATCGGTTCGTGAGGTGGTAGTCTGCTATACACACAAATGATGATTTTGTAACCCATTTTATGGAATAGGTGTAACACCCCAAGCTTCCACGGTATTTTTCCCTTTGAATAATGCAATACCTTGCGTGGTACACAACATCGAGATTCTAACACATCGCGACAAATCAAACTAGCTGTTATGAATAGTAATGCCCACTTTTTGAAATTTTATCAATTTTATCTTTAAAAATGGACTAAATTTTTGGGCTTGGAATATAGAAATTAGCTTAGGGTGAATTTTTTCTATTTTTCTGAAAACATTCAGTTTTTTGATGAATAGTGAAAATACTAAATTTTAATTAAAAAAAACTTTTTTAATCAAAAGAATTTATAGTGCTAAATTATACTATTGAGTGGTTTTTAATTATAATTATATTATATTTTTACCATTTAATCCAATTTTGGTTATTGGACATAATTTCACATTTAAACTGAACATAAGCAAGTGTCAATCTTTTGATAGTTATTATTTCTTAAAAACACGCTTTTTGAATTGACAATGGGAATTAATTTTAAATTAATTTCTGCCACTTCTGTGTTTTGAATTTAGAAAAATGGATTCCATATTTATAATTAGGAGGTCCAAATTGTGTAAATAGGTAACTTTTATTTTTAGACTTTCAGAATATGTACTTCGGTAAATATTTTATTTACCATGGTTAAAGGGTAAATCCGGTAAATAAGGGTAAACAAATAATATTATAATAATATTAAATTACCCTAACATGTTTCATAACCCTATTTTATTATACACGTCCGAACATGGGAATCCTTGGGTCTATTTTGGGACCCCATGGAGCCACTTGTAAGTGATAATGACACTTTATATTAATTATGTTAAAGTAAATACAAAAATGACATAATCATATATCTTTTAGTAATTTTTTTACATAGGGTTATATATGTTATCTATTCGACTATAAATATTAATTAAAATGATAAAAATATTTCCTAAATAATGGTATTTTATTTATAATTTTTAGACATTGAATAATTAAATTTATTTATGACACAATGATGATGCAATATTTTCATTATTAATGAAAGAATCAAATAAATGGTATTATAGATGTTAAAATAAATTTAATTTGAATTTTTTGATGGAATAAAGGAATTTTTTAGGTTAATGTGACATGTTAGGATTTATTAAATGATTTTTCTATGAATTAATAATGTTGTTAGGAATTTAACAAAAACAAAATAGCAAATAGTGTCAAAATTGACATAATAGAGATTTTAAAACAAATATTATATTATTAATTGATATTCTATTCCTAAAAATCTAGGGTTTAGACAAAAGTTTTAAATAATATTATATATGGAATTAATGAACCACTTTAGGTTCTATTGAAAGTTTATTCTAAGTTTATTAACCATATAATATAAAAATACAAAGAGACATGGGAAATGTCAAACTAATTAACTAATAGTTAAATATAGAAGATAAGGTTAACATAGTGACCCAAACCAGTATAAAACATATTGGTTGAGTTGTTTTCAACCCATCCCCACATTATCCACAAAATAAATCATTTTGGAGCAATTATAAAACGAAAATGATTTTATTATAAAATAATATTTCAATCTTTTCCTAAGGTGCCCCTCACCCCTCTTATAAAAGGGTACTTCCCCTTCTCTCAAATTCACACCTTCAAAGCCATTTGGATCGGCCCAAACCTGACAAAATATCCTCCCAACTATCATCCCTTAACCCTATAGGCCTTAATTTAGTCAGAAATCCAACCTAAGGATCTCTTTTGATCAAATCAAAATGAAGAACCCGTAGAGGAGGTAAATATTTCATCACCTCTTTCAAGTTCCTTTCTTCTTACACTTCCTCTTTCTTTGTTGTTTCCATTCTAAAATAATAACTCCAGTACCTTTTATAGACTATGATGTTATTATAAATATGGTATAACCATATTAATTATTCTATCCATCCTTTGAATGACATGTCACCATACGTGCGTACGTACGACTTACCATCTCTATGTTGTGGTGCAGTTGTTATTCAATACATTATTATTTGGATGGGTATAATAATGATGTATAATTAATGTAAATAATAAATATAATAGGATAATAATTCTTTATATATTATATACCATCAAATTATATATTATTTTAATATCAAAGTAATGATATTGTCGCTTGTGCATACGTACGGATTACCGTCTCCACGAACACGATGAGATTCACTCCCCATCGTATCCATTCAAGACTAATTTTCATTTGATGATTAAAAATAATCTTTAAAGACTTATTATAATTCTGAATACGAATAAGATACATAATATCCACAACAAACATTACTTACTTAACAAACCATATAAAGGAAAACGAATTAGTTAACACCCTAAATAACGGTAATACTAAAATATTATTAACAAAGCAATATTAGAAGATCATATATGATATAATATTTATGTATATGGTTATTGTATAATTTAAAAACAATGATTTAACTATTATACATGAGGTTAATGTACCCTAGACCAAGGAAAAGTACAAGGTAAGGGTTAATTTCACAATCTCTTCATTATCCGAGGTTGTTTATACGTAATTATCTACTGGGACCTCTTTATCATCCACATCCATGCTTCTTTAAAATGTATTTAAAAACATTTTTACTATTTACTAAACAATGGTTTAATGTAATTTATACCATTATTTCACCTTATATGTTTTTAATGGAATCTTTCTGTCATTTTCTAAACAAAGTACTTTATGACCTTTTCGACAAAATTAAGGTAAGATTGTATTTTTAACTTGTACGGAAGGAGCAACTATTTTCTGCAATTATAACATCATAGAAGCTTCCCTTACCATCTTATAATAATATTTTCAAAATAAATATTTTCTTTATAATTATGTAATTTCAAAATAAAAAGAGATATTTCTCTAAAAAAGGTTTTGATTTCATCTATGTCAACATCCTTTGATGGATTTTAAACTTATTTGAATTGATTTATTATGATAAAAAACATCCATATTGTATTGAAGGTTTTGTGATATGTTTGACTGTGGATGTGTTATTTTTAGAGCATTCATGGTTTATGGATAAAGTATTTACATTTCATATGCTAGTTTTAATACGAATGTTTATGTTATGTTTAAACCTTTTCATATGAGGAATGCATTGGACTTAGTAAGTGACGGTTGGAGCCTGCTATAGCTCCTCGATGTATCGATAGGTCTCATGAGACAATCTAGTGTCTTGGCACAATCCCTTGAAAAAATCTTATTTGTAGTCTTGGCACAAGGCCTTGACTACGTGGTTATGAAGTCTGGAATTATGCATTCCATCATTATAAAAGTGTCTATTGATATTGTATGTGATTATTCAACTAGTAGAATATCTATGTGAATAATTAAATGAAATTATTTGATTTTATCTTTTCCATATTATGCTGAAGTTCAAGTTTAAAAGGATTTTTTTAGTCTTATACATTGCCTTATATTTTTATTCTTATTTATGAAAGTTTCTGCTATATTTTTATCCTTACTGAGAATCTGAGCTCACCCCTTTCTATGTTTTATTTTTCTTAGGATGTGCAGAAGTATTTTATGACTGAACTATAGGGATACTCTGAGAGGATATGAGTGTGGTATTTGGAAACAATGTTGTTGTAGTTTTTTCAATTTATAATTTAATTTAGAACTCATGAATGTATTTATTATTTCCAAGGCTACTGAACTGATCGGTTTTTTGGGACATGATTTCCTTGTATCATACCAATGTTATGTAATAATGCACCGAGTCTGGGTAACTGTGTTCGGGGCATTACAAGAGGAGAATGATTTAGGTTTTTAAATTAACAAAATAAAATATAAGTATATTTAATATCAAAGTTTATTATATTATAATGGTTTAATAATAATTGAAAGTGTAGGATGAAGAAGTAAAACAAAATGCTTGGTTCAGGACATTACCTCTTCATTAGACAATTTGTTTTGGTTTTCAACAAGGGGTTTATAATTATATATTTATGAAAAAATAAGGATTATAATAGGATATGATATAAGTAAGGAAGTGTTTCAGGTAGGTATTTTCTAATAAAATTGTTTTTGGAAGTGTGAAGATGAGAGTAGAGGGTGTGACCTTTTATAAGTAAGGTGAGTGACATACTTGTAATATTTGAAAAGAAAAAGGTGTACCCATGATTTTCACATTCCAATAGGCTATATAATGGAAGATTATAGAACCTAGATGATATAAGGTAGAAATATGGATATAAAATTGGTGTTATAAAATTATTGGGTCATTTTTAGTCCTTATATTTTTAGTTTAACCCCCAATAAAACCATATTTTCCTTAACCATGATAAATAATATTTTTTCATTTTTATTATTAATTATGGTCCAAAATGAAGTTGACCTTATAATAAAATTTAAATTATTATGATTAAAAATATTTAATCCATTATTTTCATATTCCATTAAAAAAGTGGCAAAAATTAATTTAAAATTAAACCCGTAAACGTGATGAGAATGCGGGTTTCCAAAGAGAACATGTTAAAAAGTTTAAAACATTTTTATATCAAAATTTAAAATTAAAATGATTTTAATGACATGAATTTTATTTATTTATAAATAATTAAACTAATTTTATTTTTAAAACCATTTTTAAACAAAAATGAACCTTATAAATTCTTCAAATAAAAAAGAAGTTTTCAATAAAGCCTGTATTTTTCACTATTCATCAAAAAATAAATCTTTTTAAAAAAATCAAAAAACATCAACCCAAGATAATTTTTACATGATGATTTTAAAAATTAGTTTTATTTTATAAAATTAATTTTAAAATTTTTTTAAACTTTATTTATAATATTATTCAAAAAATTATATAAAAAATATTTTTTTTTGGAGATAACCGTATTTTTGAATCATATAATGAATTCCAAAAATTTATTATTATTTTTATAAATATATATACTCAATATTAAACTATTATAATTAATAATTTAAATTTATCTATTTCTATTCATGATGGAAAGTTTAACGGTTAAGTATTAACTGTCTTGTTTAAATAAAAATATTAATAGTTTCTCGTGGTTGATTAAAACTCAATGTTGCGTGTAATGAAAGATATCAAAGAAATTTAATTTATTCAATTTTTATTTTATAAAAACTCAGGGTACAACATTAAATCCCTTTACCCCTTGAATCATCACTTTTACAATTTTATATTCTAATGTAGAAATTTGTTTTTACCCAAGGCAACATAATGTTTATGCTTAAAAATAAATTATTCCTTATTAGATAATTTGTAACTAATGATTATAAATTTGAAATACATTTTTTTATATGAAATTTCTAAAATTGATAAAAATTAGTTTAATATAATAAATTTATAATGTTTTAAAACAATTTTGAGAAAAATACTACTTGTGTTCTAAAATATCAAACATAGGTTTCTAAACTATAATAAATATTTTAAAATGTATAAATTCAATTATAAAATAAATATTGTTTTTGAAGAAAAAGGTTTGTTAATTTTTTTTCATACTTATATACTAATAATGGCATAAAAGTCAAAGTATTAGTAAAAAATGTATATTTCACTATTCACCTAAAAATCAAACGATTCAAAAAAATATCAAAATTTCACCCTAAACTAATTTTCAAATTATAAATTCAATTTTTTTTTCATTTTACTTAATTAAAATTATAATATTATAATATTTCTTTTTAGAATAAAAATACCAAATGTAAGGAAAAACTGATTTTAGTAAAAAATGGAATTTTTAAACCATATATGTTCATAATAATATTTTATTTCAATTTATAATTTAAATATTTTTATTATATCAGTTCATATCTAATAAATTTGTAGAGGTGTTAAATTTAATATATTAGGACTAAATATAATATACATAACAAAATGGTTCATTGAAAAAAAAATAATATTACTTTTATACAAAATATGATTTAATAAATACTGTTAAATTAAATTATTTATAATTTATAATTTAATTTTACTAATCTATTGATATTAAAAACCTTGTTTTAATTTTATATATACATCATATCATATTATAATAATAATAATAATATTTATTTTCAACACACACACACACAGATATATAATATTTTAATATAACATTTTAATTCAAATATATGTTATATTATTTTAAATTTACTGCTTAACCATATAATACTTCAGTATATATATTGGATATATATCTAATGACCACATTATCAATGGTCAAATATCATTCATATATATATAATCATATGAAATTTATTCGATTCATACTTCCCATTTCCATAGTTTTCATTTTATATATCACAACATGATTTCTCCTTTTACAGTATTCTTTCTTATTATTTTTTTTATACCAATTTGGATTATTAAAGGTGGTAGTTATCTAGGGGATATAGTAGTTCTAAATATATTATTCATTTCAATTTATGATCCCCTTTTATGTTTTATAGTTTTAATTAATATAATCATCCATGATGTATAATACTTAGTCTATCATGCTTTTGTTGTAACATTTTACTATGAAAAAAATAAAATTTTGATAGTTTAAAACCTATAATTTATGAATTATTACTTAATATATTTCAATTAATTTTAGAAAATAGGGAAAAATAAGTTTATAATCATAAACATATAGTTTATGGAAAGAATCTGGTTCCTAAAAACCAGGGATGTTACACATATCTTCTTCTTGAAATGAATATATTATATATATCTTTCTATAAAATTCCAAATTTTCACAGAAGATATAATAAATACCCAAAAAATATTCTGTACAAATTATAATATATTTTGTATGATCTAAATGATCTTACATACCAATCACAATAACTTACATATCACTTTGATATCAGTTATTATTTTCAAATTTTTACATCTCTAGAAGATATTATGTATAACAGAATATCTCATGTACAATAAAAAATATGTTACACATCACACTAAACTCCCAATAATTTTCCAATTATTCATAAATTCAGTGTCACCCTTATGTATTAGTAGATAATACTAACGTATTAGATCATGCCCTTTACATATTCTCTGGAAAATCTTAAATATTCCATTAATGTTCTTAGGGACCATTATATACTATCTAGAGAATTATATCAACCCTTAAACCTTGAGTACCATTACATTTTTCTGAAAATATACTATACAAAAAGTTTATTATGAATCCTTTATAATTTTAGAGTAAATCTTACATATGAAGGAGTTTACCAAATTTTCAATAGCCTGTAACTTTGAAATTCTCCATCCTTCTCCAAACATCTTTAACCCATCCCATACACTTTAAATTACTTCAGAATAACTTAAAATCATCTTCAATTATTAATAGAATAATTCCAAAGCTTATAAAGCATATAAATTCAGCTAAGAGTACTTAAATGTTCTTCCAATGTCATAACAACATGAAATCTTCCAAAAAAATCATCCAAAAAAATCATCCAAGAGACATATCCATATAGACAATAACCTTTATGTATGATATTAATAAGGATGGATCTTACTCAATACCATCCATACTTTTTATAAAATCTTAGTATCCATAAATATAAATACATCATTAAACTCTTCTCAGCACATCAACTTCTTCAAATTTTATTAATCCAATTCGGTATATGAACCGTCAAGTTATGTTTTCTCATCTATTCAACCATATTTTTGAATTTTTGGTAGACAAATAGTCTCCAAGAAATATTGATTGAAATTAAATCCCTTTTCCGTATATAAATATATCTCCAAACATATCTCCAATAGAGGAATATCACTTTCCATATATTTCTCCATATAAATTGTGGTATAAATTATCCTCCAATATCTAAGTTGTTTCTTCAATCCTTATTCTTTATTCAAAACTCAGTATGTAATGAAAATTTTATCGAGAACCTCACTCAATATTATCATCACATGTTTAGACACTCCGGAATCCTTCCAATATTTTATTATTTATCACAAATTGAAATAATTCTTGTTGAATTTATGCTTATTGACAACAAATACTACTTCACACCAAATGGGTTCAACATTCTCCCCTTTTAATTTTCTGTCAATACCCATATATAAAATTTATGTAAATATTTTTATCGAATTTTCTTCTCTATGACCCTTATTGATAATAAATAAAAAGAATACTAAGATAGGGTGTAATCATTTCAATTAAATATATGTTCCATCAATTATTCCACTCTAATTTAATGTGAGAAAAGATTAGCGTAGAATACAAGATGGAATAAACTATAAAATAAATCTATCCATAACCAAATTAGAATTTAATACCAACTCAAAATTTGTTTCTAATGGAATATTTATATAAAATTTTAGGAAGATATCAATTTTTGAATATATTCACATGATATTTTCAACATTAATATTCATCTTAACAATTTACTAAACACATTCAAATTAATTATAAGTTTTAATTTTAGAAATCAACCATTGAATTTATAATTTTTTCATTCCATTGATAAATTCAACTTCTCCCCCTTAATTTTAGAATTTATCCTTGAAATATAGGTATGAGATAATATGAAATTATTATTTTTTAATAAAACTTTCCATTTTTTTCTGTAATAAAACATGTGGGACTCTCCATGATATTGTAGTTTTCATAATCACAAATTATTTCAATATAGAGATTCTATTCTTTCAAGAAATTTTAATATCTCCATATGAATCAATTTTGTCATAAAGAAACATATTCTGAAATAAGTTTATAACCTATATTCATGAATAAATATGCTTAAAAGTGTAGTTTTGCATGTATTTTTTGATTAACACTTATTCTTGTAATGGTATATGCAATAAAGACTCTTCAAAACCGTTTTGGATTCCCTGACACTGAAGTCTGACAAACCGAAGTCGACACACCAAAACTAAAGTCGACACACCGAAACCGATGTCGACACACCAAAATCGAAGTCGACACTTCGAAACCGAAGTCGACACACTGAAACCAAAGTCGACACACCAAAACCGAAGTCGACACACCCGAAATGAAGTCGACACAACAAAATCAAAGTCAACACACCGAAACCGAAATCGACACACCGAAAATGAAGATGACAGACCGAAGTTTGACACACCGAAGTTCGACACACCGAAGTTGGACACACTGAAGTATGACACACTGAATTTCGACAGACTGAAAACGACACATTGAAGTTCGGTTGACTGAAGTTGACACACCAAAGATAACACACCGAAGATGACAGACCAATGTTATCAAACTGAAGACAATAGACCGAAGATGATTCACCGTTTGATATAAATGACTGTTTCCATTTATTAATTCAAATTTATTTCTAATGGTCATATTTATAAAAATTAATATTTCTGACATTAGTTAATGTTGTCTTTAGGACAATCCGTAGACAAGTACGAGGTACATGCACGTACGAAGATCTTTATGTCTAGAGGATCGTGGAGTATAAAAGGACCTCATCTTTCATGTTAAAGATATGACAGAAGCAGTACATGATGAGACACAAACTTTGAGAATACCAAAAGAGGATAACGAAGCGCTTGAGATTACAAGAAGACTCTAACAAGGTACCTCCTCTAAAAAGGGCTCAATATACATCGAGACATTGAAGAGCTGAACCTTTTAAATCCTTGAAGCTAGATTACAGAAACTACAATACTATATTCTGAAGACATCATCCAGAAGAAGACTCAAATACCATTTTCTCAACATTCATTGAGTCTAATGACTTACATCAAAACACATAGAGAATTCTTAACTATATTCTCTTTCTTAACTCTGTTGTGTTTTATATTTAATATTTGAGTAGTGTGTATATTTGTTTTACACACACTATATCTTGAGCATAACTAGAGGATATAAAACTATCCTCATACTCAATCACTTATTTCATTTGTTTCCCACGAATAACTGTGGTAGAGCTCAAGTGTGACTAGGACAGCCGGGTGTGCTATTGTAAACCCCGATCCAGGGTGTGGATAAAAATTTTATTTATATAAATAGCTTGGTGGCAGGTGATCACCATGTGGTGAGGATTAAGTCTCTAATTAAGATTGAACCTCTTGTTTACATTGTTGTTCCAATCTTCAATTACTCTATTTTGTTTTATCCATTGCTTATATTTTCTAACACATAAAACTGTTTTTTCTTACAATTTGATAGTTGGTTTCAGTTAGTGTGTGTATTTGTTTAATTTAGTAAACTTGTTTCAAAAGTTGAATCAGTGTTCTACACTGATTCATCTAAGGATTAATCACCCTTTTAAAAACCTGTTGACTAATTGAACATTTACATTTATACTATCTTAATTAACTATGGCATTTTTAAAATTAGGGGGTTTCTTAAGCATAATGTTTTTAACAAAAATTTTAACTGGAACTCAATTCACCCCCCTCTTGAGTATCCACTCCGACCAAAATTTGGTATCATAGGGTTATTTATTTTCAAGTTATTTTCAACTGTGATTTTAGTTGTATCTTAAAGATCTTAAAATTTATGTCATATCTAAATTTTTAGTTCTTTAAATTCTAAGTAACCATGGAATATAGAGTTGAGGGTGCTGCTACTAACAAGCCACCATTCTATAATGTAAATACCTATGCTCAGTGGAAATTAAAAATGAAAATGTATCTTGAGAGTATGGGACCTGAAATCTTGGATACAATTGAAGAGAAACATATACTGTCTGATACTACTAGGGACACATGGTCTGAGTTGACTAAAGCTACATATAATAATAACTGTAAAGAAATGAATGACTTGAACTATTATCTAGGTGTTGATGAATTCAATAGAATATCTGATTGTAAAACTGCATATGAAATTTGGGATACTTTAACTGTTTCTGATGAGGGAACAACTAATGTTCAAGAAATGATACTAAATACATACACTATTAAATATGACAATTTTAAAATGAATCCTGATGAACATATATTTGAAATGTATCTCAGGTTCAACAAAATAGTGAACACTATGAGTCTGCTTGGAAACCCAGTGGACAGAAAGGACTAGATTATGAGACTACTTCGATGCCTACCTGATAGATTGAGGGGAACTTCTGCTTCCAACCAAGAATCTTGTGACATAAGCAAGTTACCAGTAAAGGAACTAATATGCAAGCTTATAATGTATGAATAAGAACATAAGGTGAATCAAGAAGTAGATGAGGAACCACGAAATAAATCAATAGCATTCAAGACTACTACCTCAAAGAGAAAAAAACAAATAAAAGGTTCAAGTTCCTATAGACAGTTCCACTAGTGAAGAGTCAAATTCAGACAGTGACGAGGAGATTGATCATCTTGCAAGGAGATTCAAAAATTTCTACCGAAAGAAGAAATTCTTAAGGAATTCAACATACAAGGGAAAGTATGATAGTAAAGGACAATGGAAGAAAGACAGAAAATGGAATGACAAATCAAATGAAATAATCTGCTATGAGTGAAAACGAAAAGTTCATGTGAAGGAAGACTATCCCAAGTTGAAATTTAAGAGGAAATATGAAGACAAGGGAAAATGATATAAAAATTCTATGAAAGCTACATGTAGTGCTTCAGAAGATAGCTCTAGTGGATCTAATGCTTCTAAACAGTGAACAGAACAATCATGCCAACTTATTTTTCATGACAGAAACATCTGAGGTAACACTTAACTCTCCTATACATAATGCCTATTATTCTAAGAATAAGAGTGAGTAACATATTGATGAAGATATGTCTATGGATGAACTATTTGAATATTGTGAAATACTAGAGGATAACATTAATGATATTAAGGTCAAATATAAATCATTAAAGAGAAAACATGCTTTAAATGAAAAATATAAGTCATGTCTGGATATTGAAAAAGAAAAACTCTCCCAGTTGTTAAAGGAAAACACTAAACTTATGTTATCTAACGAGAAATTAAGAATAGATATTGAGAATTTTACTACAGGTAAAGATAACTTGACTCAGTTTCTAGGAAAATATATTTCCCCAAAATATACAACTGGTCTAGGATATCAACTAGTACAGAGAAGGATCATTAAAACCAAATTTGTTCCAAAATCTGGACAATTCTCAGCTAGTTCATGTTTTGGACCATTTCTTGAAACCAATATCTAAGGGACCAAAAAGAGTGTTTATGTCTCAAAATATATCTGTTGATTATAGGAAATATATGAGACAAGTATGGGTTCCCAAAGTGTTACTTGCTAACCTCTCAGGACCCAAGAAAACTTGGGTACCAAAGTCACTCCATGTCTAATCTATTTTGCAGGGATGTTTCCTAAAGAGTTCCTATAAGACTTTGTTGTACTTGGATAGTGGATGTTAAAGAAATATTATAGGAGAATACTCATGCTTCAAGGGACTAATCAAAGTTGATTGTGGACATGTAACTTTTGGTTACAATGCAAAGGGAAAAATCGTCGGCTTAGGCCAGATTGGTAACCCAAATACAGTATTAATTTCTAAAGTACTTTTTGTTGATGGATTAAAGTACAATTTACTTAGAATCTCTCGGTTGTGTGATGATGGTTTCAATTCCAAATTTAAAAATAATGCATGTAATGTTTTTAATTCCAAAAATGATTTAATATTCACTGCTCTCAGAAATGAGAATGTGTATGTTGTTGACTTAAATTCTTTAGGTATGAAAAATGTTTCTGGCTTAAATTCTTTTCATAAGGAATCTTGGCTGTGGCACATAAGATTAGGAAACTGAAATGTGCACTCTCTTAGGAAAATGACAAGTAAAGTTTTAGTTAGAGACTTTCCTAAACTGGAATTCCCACATAACAAAGTGTGCAATCCTTATCAAAAGGGAAAGAAAGACAAAGTTTCTTTGAAACCAAATAAAGAAGTTTCTACTTCTCAAACACTTGAGTTGGTTCACATGGATTTTTTGGACCATAAAGAGTTTCATGTTTAAATAGTAAGTACTATGTCTATGTTCTTATAGATGATTTTTCTAGGTACACTCAGGGATACTTTCTAGCTCCGAAAAGTGAATCTTGTTCTTATTTTATCAAATACTCCAAGTTTGTGGAAAACCATAGTGGACTTAGAATTAAGACCTTGAGAAGTGATCATGGATGTCTGTTTGAAAATCAAGAGTTTGAATCTTATTGCTCACAGAATGGCTATAGTCACAATTTCTCTTCTCCTAGAACACCTCAAAAAAAAAAATAGAGTCATGGAAAGAAGAAATAGGACCCTTAAAGGAATATCTAGGACTATGATTAGTGAATATAATTTAACTATTTATTTTTTGGATGAAGCTGTAAATACAGCGTGTTATACCATTAATATAGTCTTGATTAGACCTGTTCATAAGAAGACCCCTTATGAACTTTGGAACAATAGGAAGCCTAAGGTTAACTACTTCAGAGTTTTTGGTAGCAAAGTCTTCATCCTTAAAACTAAGGACAATCTTAACAAGTTTTCCTCCAAAGTGATGAAGAAATTTTCCTAGGTCACTCAATATCAAGTAAAGAATATAGAGTATTCAATAATAAAACCAAATGTGTGGAAGAGTTATTCCATGTCAAATTTTATGAGACTGATCCATAGGAACCCAAAACCACTTTTTAATATCTTGAGGAAGATATGTCAATTATGAACCTTAATGATAATGCTAGTGAATTCCCTATAAAAGTAACCAATTCTAGGGAATCATCCAGAATCTACACCTGTTGAGTCTGAACAAATATAAAATCATGAGGAGTCTAGTTCAACTCTTTCTAGAGGTATTCGAACTCTCAACAATCATCCTTTAGATTCTGTAGTAGGTGATTTAAATCGAGGAACAAAAAATAGAGTTTTGCTGAGAAACAAGGTTGAACATCAAGATTTTCTTTCACAGATTGAACTCAAAAATATTAATGATGATATCAATGATGAATTTGGGGTGATGGCTATGCAAGAAGAATTAAATCAATTTAAATGAAGAAAAGTTTGGGAACTAGTTGAAAGACCTAAGGAAACTTTGACAATAGGCACTAAATGGGTTTTTTGAAACAAAGTTGATTAGTCTGGTAATATAGTTAGAAACAAATCTAGGTTAGTTGCACAAGGTTATAGTCAAGAGGAATGAATAGACTATGAGGAGAACTTTCCTCCTGTAGCTAGGTTAGAGTCCATTAGGATACTTCTTTCTTATTCAGCTCATATGAATTTCAAATTTTATCAAATGGATGTCGAAAGTGCTTTTCTAAATGTGTATATAGTTGAGGATGTATTTTTTGAACAACCCCTGGCTTTACAAATACCCATGTTTCAAACCATGTTTTCAAACTATCTAAAGCTTTATATGGTCTAAAGAAAGCTCCAAGAGCTTGGTATGATAATAATAGTTCCTTTCTTATTTCAAAAGGTTTTACAAAAGGAATAACAGATCATACCTTGTTTATTAAAAATATTTAAAAAGATGTTTTGATAGTACAAATTTATGTAGATGACATAATTTTTGGATCTTCTAAAAATTATTTACGTACTGATTTTTAAAAAATAATGCAAAATGAATTTGAAATGAGTTTAATGGGAGAACTCAAATTTTTCCTTGGATTTCAATATATTCAAAATAATAATGGTATTATTTTAAATCAAAGTAAATATACTAATGGAATTTTAAAATGTTTTGGTTTGGATGGTAGTAAAGGTAGTGATACATCTATGAGTACCACTTGTAAGTTGGATACTGATGAAGCTGGAGAGTCAGTGGATCTAACCAACTACAGAGGCATGATAGGGAGACTGCTCTACCTTAGTGCTGCAGACCTGATATTATGTTCAGTGTATTCATGTGTGTTTGATTTCAAGATAATCCCAAAGAGTCTCATTTAAATTATGTTAAAAGGATTTTCAAATATCTCAAATATACTCCAAACTTAGGACTATTTTATCCAAGAGGAAAACCTTTTAATTTAATAAGTTATTCAAATGTTGACTTCACTGGTTTTAATATAGATAGAAAAATCACCTCTGAGTCATGTCACATGTTTGGGAAGTCACTAGTATCATGGTGCAGTAAAAAATAGGATTCTGTTGCATTATATACAACCGAAGTAGAATACATTGCTGCTGGTAGTTATTGTGCACAAATTTTGTGGATGAAACACACTTTACTAGACTATGGATATCAATTCAGACATGTATCCATTAACCGTGACAAAACAAGTTCTATTAAAATTTATTAAAATCTAATATCTCATTCTAGAACAAAGAATATTGTTGTGAGAAATCAATTTTTTAGAGATCATTATCAAAAAGGTGATATAAATCTTGAGTTTATTGGGACTGAACATTAGATTGCTGATATATTCACTAAACCCTTAAATTCAGAGAGAATGAATTACATCAAACAAGAATTAAGAAAGATAAACCATTAACCTATCTTTATAAAACTGATCTTTATAAAACCGATCATTATAAAACCGATCTTTATAAAACAGATTTTTTGTGAAACTAATTTTTGTGAAACTAATTTTTGTGAAACCTATTTTTATGAAACTGATCTTTGTGAAACTGATTTTTATGAAACTGATTTTTTGTGAAACTGATTTTAATAAAATAGAATTTTGTTAAACTGATTTTTATGAAACTGATATTTATGAAACTGATTTTTGTGAAACAAATTTTTGTGAAATCGATTTTTGTGAAACCAATCTTTTTAAACCATATTCTTTGACACCGATATATTTCAGGGTTGCTTTGTAAATTCTGTCTGCTTTAAGTGAAACAAAGCAGTTTTATCTCTTTCACCTTGCCGCATTTAAATTTTATGTTTTACGATTTACAATCCCTAAATGATATATTAAGTCCAATCCATCCCAACCTTTCACCTTCTCCATAGCCGTAAAGCCTTCTACATTTAGTCTCTCTCTCTCTCTCAACTCTCAAGCTCTCAACACAGTTAGAATCCGGAGCTTCTCCATGGAAAGGACTAAGAGATCAATGTAAGAACCTCGAAAATCTCCTCCCACTAAACGTCAGAAGGGTGAGACCAGTGGGACTGTGAAACAAAGCTTAGAAAGTCGAGTTGTTACAGCTGAAAAGGAAGTGTCTGCTGAGTGGATTCTATCAGGCATATCTTTTCTGTTAAAGGTATTGGAATATCAAGGGGGTGCAATTGGTTTACCAATAATGAAAGAACCTATTATAACTGTCTAGTGTATGAGTTTTATCATAATTTGAGTATAACACTAGATGAAGCTGAGGCAGCAAAGATAAAATTTGTGGTAATAGGAAAGGAAATAGATTTTTCATCTAAGGAATGAGGTGAATGCTTAGAGGTAACTCATGAAGGTTTCTATGATGAATATCCTAGTAATATTCCACCTTCATCAAATTTGTTTTCAAATGAAGATGATTTGAAGGAGCTAACTGGAAATGATGAATCTAGGAGAACTGTTGCAAATGAATTTGAAGGAGAAGTGAGATTGATTTTTTAAGTTCATACAACATAAAGTCTTCCCAAGGAATGGAGATTTCTCTACTGTGAAATATCAGGGTATATTCTTGATATTTTTGTGAAACATGTAATAAAGGTGAATCTGTGAAAATATCTTATGGTACATATTTCTGATTTGATTAATCAATCAGAGAAGGCAACCTTCTTATACTATCCGAGAATGATTTCTTCCAAATTGCTGAAATTAAACTGTGTAGAAGATGGAGAAGAAATGATAATTGCATGTAGTGGTTTTTGTCTTCATAAAGATATCTGTAAAATGATTTAACTCTTCTGGAGGCCATGGAAGAGATGTTGGGTAGGAGATAAAGAAAGGTTGTATGAGGAATTAAATCTAGTTGACCATCCTTCTAGACCAAAGGACCAAGTTGATCGAGGTGTCAAACCTGGAGAATTTCCTATCTATTCTGATGAGGAAGCTGAGGTTGAAGTTCCTAGGGAGGAATGATCTCCTTTTGATGATAGGAGTGATCCTGATATTACTGAATGTCCCAAGTATATGAATTTTTGACCAACTAGTCCACCTATGGAGCTTCCTTCAAGAGAAACTATTCTAGGTGATGAAGAAGAGGAAGAAACTGAAGTTACTGGAGTTAAAGGTTATGTTAGAAAATCAGATGAGGAATCTGATGATTATGGTTATGATGATGATGATGGTGATAATGGTGATGATGGAGGAAGTGTTGAGCATGTGAGTGATTCTAAAAGTGGGACAACAAGTGGTTGACAGATCCAGTGAGGAATCTGTTCATGGAGCTGATGATGGAATTAAGCCTACTGATCAACAGGATGATGATCATAGAGATGTTGGACATGAGGACAACTGACTCCATCCCAATGCTGAAAACCAAGAGCTCATTCAGGAATTTAATGATCTTATGGATGCTGGCCAGGAAGAAGAAGATGCAGTTCCACTGCCTCAAATTGAAGAAGTACCTGGTTAAGCTGAAGAAGCTGGACCTCAGGTAGGACCTGAAGTGAGGTTGGTTCCTGTCCCCAGACAAGGTGTTATGGCCAGAGAACAGGATGAATAAATTGATGATATTGATGTTATTCCGGAGTCTCAGGGAAGAATTGTAATAATTGATACCATTGAGCCAAGAGATTGGACCTATGCTAGAGAGTGTAATAGTAATCCAGGACATATTCTTTTTGGTTGAGAATATGATTCACATGAGGAGATGGTACCTACTCCTCCTGTTCTACAAGTCCATGCTGACCCAGAGACTACTGCAGCTGTTCCATCAGTTGCATCTTCAGAAGTGTACCCAGTTGCTCTGTCAGTGCCTAATGATTATGTCCCTAAGGATGATTTGGAAAAGCTTAAGAATGATATATGTGAGTCTGTGCTAGCTTCAGTGGCATCTAGAAATGAAGCCTCCACCTCAATAAGTATCTCAGATGGCAATGCAAAATTTTTTTTCAATAATTGTGATTCAGGAGATTCAACAGAATCTTATTACAGCACCAGAAACTATTATTAGAAACAACACTTTGTTGAGAGAAGAAGAAAGACGAGAAATGAGTTGAATTCCTTAACCTCTGACTTCAATACCTATATTAATGGTGTTCTAGATGTTCTTAGGAACTTGGTAACTCATCTACTCAGTGTTGATTTGAAAATTCTGAAAGAAGTGCTTGGAAAAATGTTTACTGACCCCTCTAGTTCCAGAAGTGGGAGAAGTATTGTTCCTAATTTGGAGTCTCTCAAGGCTGTGATGAGAGAGGAGATTCAGAAACTCCAGATTGTTTTAGATAAAGAAACCCATTAAAAAGTTCATCAGAATACCGATCTTGTATACAATATAGTCAGACAGTTCACCAATGAAGCCTCTCTAGCTCAAAAAGAAATTCAGGAAAAATTGGATAAGTATTTCACTAAGATATATACCAAGCATGACCTCATCAACAGTTTCACGTTTTTGGAAGAAAATCATTGAATTCCCCCAGTCATAGAACCATTCAAAAATCAACTTCTCCAATTAAAAGAGTTTAACTCTTTACTGAGTAAGTTTATGGAGAATAAGGATAACTTTGAGAGGGAAATGAAATATGGAGGAGAAATCATTAATGAATTAATCAACCTGTTCAAACCGTATTTGCATGGTAAGGATGGGGATATTTTAGTCCCTCCAGTTGCTTCAATTGGTACTGCCTCTCAACCTACTGCTCCAATGACTGTTTCTCAGGCTCTTACTCAGATTCGACCAATCATTATTGAGTAGTCTCCAAGGCATGTGTTGTCACTGAGAAGGCCTAGCCTTGAAGCTACTATTCCTAGAGGTGTTGCTCTGCTTGGTGTTGTAATCAGATCATCTTCATCCTCTAACACTCCCAGACCTTCTCCTTCTCCATTGGATCCTTCATACAAAGGAAATGTTCCTCTTCATCCCAAACCCTAGTGATGGATTTTTTCTGTTTGATAGGGATTTGGTCGTTTTGTTTTTCTGGTACTCTTAGGACTTTGAATGAAAATTCTTATGGTATCTTTGTTTTCTCTTATTTCTCCTTACTGATTTTCTATTTTTGTTAATCCCAAAAGGGGGAGAAAATAAGGATGGCATATAAGGATGGAATATACTCTCCTTAATTCATCTAGTGAGGGGGAGAATTGTTTTAAATAAATTTTAGTTGTGCCAAACATTAGTTACATTGGACAATTATATTCATCCATGTTTATTCTATATATTTTAATGTATTCCATAATTAGTGATTATAAAAAATGGGGAGATTGTTGGGCTCTCTATGATATTGTAGTTTTCATAATCACAAATTATTTCAATATACAAATTCTATTCTTTCAAGCAATTTTAATATCTCTATGTGAATCAATTTTGTCACAGATCAACATATACTGAAATAAGTCTATAACCTATATTCATGAATAAATATGCTTACAAGTGTAGTTTTTCATGTATTTTTTTGATTAACACTTTGTCTTGTAATGGTATATGCAAGACAGACTCTTCATAACCTATTTGGATTCCCTGACACCAAAGTTCGACACACCAAAACCAAATTCTACACACTGAAACCAAAGTCAACACACCAAAACTGAAGTCGACACACTGAAACCGAAGTCGACACACCGAATCCAGAGTAGACACACCGAAACCTAAGTCGACACATCGAAACTGAATTCAACACAATGAAACCGAAGTCGACACACCAAAACCGAAATTGACACACCGAAACTGAAGATGACAGACTGATGTTTGACACACCGAATTTCAACACACCTATGTTGGACACACCGAAGTATGACACACCGATGTTCGACAGACTGAAGTCGACTCACTGAAGTTTGATAGACCAAAGTCAAAACACTGAAGATAACAAACCGAAGATGACATACCAATGTTATCAAACTGAAGATAACAAACCAAAGATGACTCACCTATTGATATAAATGACTATTTCCAATTATTAATTCCAATTTATTTCTAATGGTCATATTTAGACAAATTAATATTTCTGACATTATTTAATGTTTTATGTAGGACAATCCATATACAAGTATGAGGTACATGCACATGCGAAGATAATTATGTCTAGAGGATCATGGAGTACAAAAGGACCTCATATTTCATGTTAAAGATATGACAGGAGTAGTACACGCTGAGACACAAACTGTGCGAATACCAAAAGAGAAGAACTAAGTGCTTGATATTACAAGAAGACTCTAACAAGATACCTCCTCCAAAAATGGATCAATATAAATAGAGACATTGAAGAGCTGAACCTTTTCACTCCTCAAAGATGGATTACAGAAACTATAATACTCGGTTATGAAGACTTCTTCCAGAAGAAGACTCAAATACCATTTTATCAACATTCATTGAGTCTAGAGACTTAATTCACAACACAAAGATAATTCTCAACTATATTATCTTTCTTAACTATGTTGTGTTTTACATTCAATATTTGAGTAGTGTGTATATTTATTTTACACACACTGTCTCCTGAGCATAATTGGAGGATATAAAACTATCCTCATACTCAATCACTTATTTCATTTGTTACCCACGAATAACTATGGTGTATGTAAAGTGTGACCTGGTATGCTGGGTGTGTTATTCTAAACCCAGATCTAGGGTGTGGATCAAAAGTTTATTTATATAAATAGCTTGGTGGAAGGTGATCACCAAGTGGAGAGGATTAAGTCTCTGCATGAGACTGAACCTCTTGTTTATATTGTTTTTCAAATATTCAATTACTCTATTTTGTTTTATCTACTTCTTATATTTTCTAAAATATAAAACTATTTTTGCTTACACTTTGATAGTTGGTTTTGGTTAGTGTATGTATTTGTTTAATTCAGTAAACTTGTTTCAAAAGTTTAATTGGTGTTCTACAATGATTCATCTAAGGATTAATCACCCTTTGAGAAACTTGTACACCAATTGAACATTTTAATTTCTACTTCCTTAGTTAACTAGGCCATTTTTAGAATTTGGGGTTTTCTTAATCATAACGTTTTTAACAGAAGTTTTAATTGGAACTCAATTCACCCCACTTGAGTATCCACTCCGAACAACATTTGGTATCAGAGGGTTATTTATTTTCCAGTTATTTTCAACAGTAATTTTAGTTGTATGTTAAAGATCTTAAAATATATGTCATATCTAAATTTTCAGTTCTTTAAATTCTAACTATGGAAAATAGATTTGAGGGCGCTGCTACTAACATGCCACCTTTCTTTAATGGTAACAACTATGCTCATTGGAAATTAAAAATGAAAATGTATCTAGGGAGTATGGGACTTGAAATCTGGGATAAAATTGAAGAGAATCATATACTGCCTGCTACTGCTAGGGACACATGGTCTCAGTTGACTAAAGATACACATAATAAAAACTATAAAGAAATGAATGCATTGTACTATTCTCTAGGTGATGACGAATTCAATAGAATATCTTCTTATAAAACTACCTATGAAATTATGGATACTTTAACTGTTTCCCATGAGTGAACACTAATGTTAAAGAAATGAGACTAAATACATACACTATTAAATTTGAAAATTTTAAAATGAAGCCTGATGAACCTATCTTTGAAATGTATCTTAGGTTCAACAAAATTGGGAACGTTGTGAGTCTACTTAGAGAACCACTGGACAACAATGACCATATTATGATACTGCTTCGATTCATACCAGACAGATGGAGGGGAACTTCTGTTTCCATCTGAGAATCTTGTGACATAAGCAAGATACTAGTAAAGGAACTAATAGGAATGCTTATGATGTATGAGGAAGAACTTAAGGTGAATAAAGAAGTAGATGAGAATACAAGGAAGAAATCAGTATCATTCAAGACTAACACCTCAAAGTGAAAAAACAAAAAATGGATCAAGTTCCTATAGACAGTTCCACTAGTGAAGAGTCAGATTCATACAGTGAGGAAGAGATGGCTCATCATGCAAAGAGATTCAAAAATTTCTAATGAAAGAATAAATTATTCAGGAATTCAAACTACAAGGTAATGTATGATAGTAAAGGATAATGGAATAAAGAAAAAAAATGGAATGAAAACTCAAATGAAATAATCTTCTATGAGTGCAAATGAAAAGGTCATGCGAATGCAGACTGTACCAAGCTAAAATTTAAGAGGTAATATGAAGATAAGGGAAAATGATATAAAACGGTTATGAAAGCTACCTAGAGTGATTTAGAAGATAGATCTAGTGGATCTAATTCTTCTAACAGTGAACAAAACAATCATGCCAACTTATGTTTCATGGAAGAGACATTTGAGGTAACACTTAACTCTTCTATACATAATGCATGTTTTTCTAAGAATAAGAGTGAGTCACAAAATGAGGAAGATATGTATAAGGATGAACTATTTGAATATTTTGAAATAATGGACGATACCTTTAATGACCTCAAGGAAAAATAAAAATCATTAAAGAGACAACATGCTTTAATTGAAAATTATAAGTCAAGTTTGGATATTGAAAAAGAAAAACTCTCCAAACTGTTAAAGGAAAACACTGAACTTAAGTTATCCAATGAGCAATTAAGAAGAGATCCTGAGAATTTTACTGGAGGTAGTGATACCTTGACTTAGTTTCTAGGAAAACAGATTTTACCAAAATATACAACTGGCCTAGGATATCAACCAGTACAGGGTAGGATCATTAAAACCAAATTTGTTACAAAATCTGGACAATTCTCAGCTAGTTCAAGTTCTGGAACATTTATTGAAAAACAATTCCCTAAAGGACCAAATAGAGTGTTTATGTCACAAAATATATCTATTGATTATAAAAAATCTGTGATACAGGTATGGGTTCCCAAATTTTTACTTGCTAACCTCTCAAGACTGAAGAAAATCTGGGAACCAAAGTTACCCCATGTCTAATTAGTATTATAGGGATGTTGCCTAAAGATTTCCTGTAAGACTCTGCGGTACGTGGATAATGGATGTTCAAGACATTTGACAGGATACTACTCATGCTTCAGGAGCCTAATCAAGTTTGATGGTGGGCACATAACTTTTAGTGATAATGCAATGGGAAAAATCATCGTCTTAGGCTAGATCGGCAACCCTAATACAGTATTAATTTCTAAAGTACTTTTTGTTAATGGATTAAAGTAAAATTTACTTAGCATCTGTCAATTGTGTGATGATGGTTTCAATGTCAAATTTTAAAATGATGCATGTAATGTTTTTAATTCCAAAAATGATTAAATAATTACTGCTCTCAGAAATGAGAATATGTACGCTATTGAATTAAATTCTTTAGCTAAGAAAAATGTTTCTTGCTTAAATTATTTTAATAAGGAATCCTGGATGTGGCACAAAATATTAAGACACTGCAATGTGCACTCTCTTAGGAAACTAACTAGGAAAGGTTTAGTTCGAGACTTACCTAAACTTTAATTCCCACATAACAAAGTGTGCAATCCCTATAAAAAGGGAAATAAACACAAAGTTTCTTTCAAACCAAAGAATGAAGTTTCTACTTATCAATCTCTTTAGTTGTTTCACATGGATTTGTTTGGACCATCAAGAGTTTCAAGTTAAAATGGGAAGCACTATGTCTATGTTCTTGTAGATGATTTTCTAGGTACACTTGGTTATTCTTTCTAGCTCACAAAAGTAAAGCTTGTTCTTATTTTAACAAATACTCCAAGTCTGTAAAAAACCTTAGTGGACTTAGAATTAAGACCTTGAAAAGTGATCATGGCCATTAGTTTGAAAATAAGGAGTTTGAAACCTATTGCTCACACAATGGCTATAGTCACAATTTCTCTACTCCCAGAACACCTCAAGAAAATGGAGTCGTGGAAAGAAGAAATTGGAACCTTCAAGAAATATCTAATACTATGATTAGTAATTATAATTTACCTATTTATTTTTGGGATGAATCTCTAAATACGGCTTGTTATACCATTAATAGTGTCTTGATTAGACCTGTTCTTAAGAAGACCCCTTATGAACTTTGGAACAATAGGAAGCTTAAGGTTAACTACTTTAGAGTTTTTGGTTACAAAGTCTTTATCCTTAACACTAAAGACAATCTTGACAGGTTTGCCTCCAAGAGTAATGAAGGAAATTTCCTAGGTTACTCAATCTTGAGTAAAGCCTATAGAGTATTTCATAAGAAAACCAAATGTGTGGAAGAGTCAGTTCATGTAAAATTTGATGAGACTGATCCACATGAACCCAAAACCTCTCTTTAATATCTTGAGGAAGATATGTCAATTCTGAACCTTAATGATAATGATAGTGAATTCCCTGTAATAGTAACCAATTCTAGGAATCTTCTAGAATCTGCACCTATTGAGTCTAAACAATTATACAATCATGAGGAGTCTAGTTGAACTCTTTCTAGAGGTATTCAAACTCTCAATAATCATCCTTTAGATGCTGTACTAGGTGATTTAAATAGAGAAACACAAACTAGAGCTTCTCTGAGAAACTAGGATGAACATAAAGCTTTTCTTTCATAGCTTGAACCCAAAAATATTAATTATGCTATCAATGAAGAATTTTGGGTGATGGATATGAAAGAATAATTAAATCAATTTGAATGAAACAAAGTCTGTGAACTAGTTGAAAGACCTAAGGACACTTTGAAAATAGGCCCTAAATGGGGTTTTATAATCAAAGTTGATGAGTCTGGAAATATAGTTTGAAACAAATCTAGGTTAGTTGCACAAGGTTACAATCAAGAGGAAGGAATAGACTATGAGGAGAGATTTTCTCCTGTAGCTAGGTTAGAGTTCATTAGGATACTACTTTCTTATGCAACTCATCTGAATTTCAAACTTCATCAAATGGATGTAAAAATTGATTTTTTAAATGGGTATATAGTTGAGGATGTATTTGTTGAACAACCCCTGTCTTTAAAAATCCCCATTTTTCAAACTATGTTTTCAAACTCTCTAAAGCCTTATATGGTCTAATAAAAGCTCCAAGAGCTTGGTATGATAGACTTATTTCCTTTCATATTTCAAAAGGTTTTACTAAAGGAATAACATATCCTAATTTGTTTATTAAAAATATTTCCAAAGATGTTTTGATAGTATAAATTTATGTAGATGATATAATTTTTGGATCTTCTAAAAATTCTTTATGTACTGATTTTTTAAAAATAATGAAAAATGAATTTGAAATGAGTTTAATGGGAGAACTTAAATTTTTCCTTAGATTTAAAATTTTTCAAAATAAAGTTGGTATTATTTTAAATCAAAGTAAATATACTAAAGACCTTTTAAAAAATTTTGGTTTGCATGGTAGTAAAGGTAGTGATACACCTATTAGTACAACTTGTAATTTGGATGCTGATGAAATTGGAGAATCAGTGGATCAAACCAACTACAGAGGCATGATAGAAAGTTTGCTCTACCTTAGTGCTAGAAGACCTGATATTATGTTCAGTTTATGCATGTGTGCTCGCTTTCAATCTAATCCCCAATAATTTCATTTAAAATCTGTTAAAAGGATTTTCCAATATCTTAAATATACTCCCAACTTAGGACTATTTTATCCAAGAGGACAACCTTTTGATTTAATAAGTTATTCAGATGCTAACATTGCTGGTTGTAACCTAGATAGAAAAAGTACCTCTGGGACATGTCACATGTTTTTCAAGTCACTAGTAACATAGTGGGGTAAAAAACAGAATTCTGTTGCATTATCTACTGCTGAAGCAGAATACATTTCTTCCGGTAGTTGTTGTGCACAAATTTTGTGGATGAAACACACATTACTAGGCTACGGATATCAATTCAAACATGTCTCCATTAACTGTGACAACACAAGTGCTATTAAAATTTCTTGAAATCCAATATCTCATTCTAGAAAAAAGCATATTGATGTGAGACATCAATTTTTGATAGATCATAATCAAAATGGTGATATAACTCTTGAGTTTATTGGCACTAAACCCAGCTTGCTGATATATTCACCAAACCCTTAAATTCTGAGAGAATGAATTACATCAGACATGAATTAGGAATGATAAATCAGTAACCTGTATTTATAGAACCGATCTTTATAAAACCGATATTTATAAAACTGATCTTTATAAAACTGATTTTTTGTGAAAATGATTTTTGTGAAACCGATTTTTATGAAACCGATCTTTGTGAAACCAATTTTTATGAAACCAATTTTTTGTGAAACTGATTTTTATGAAACCCTTTTTTGTGAAACCGATTTTTATGAAACCGATCTTTATGAAACCTATTTTTTTGAAACAGATTTTTGTGAAACTGATTTTTGTGAAGTCGATCTTCTTAAAACCACTTCTTTGACACCAATATATTTAAGGGCTGTTTTGTAAATTCCATCTGCTTTAAGTTAAACGACGTTGTTTTATCTCTTTCACCTTGCCGCGTTTAAATTTAATGTTTTAAAATTTACAATCCCTAAATGATATATTAAGTCCAATACATCCCGACCTTTCACCTTCTCCATATCTTTAATTCCTTCTACATTTAGTCTCTCTCTCTCTCAACTCTCAACCTCTCAAAACAATTAGAATTCGGAGCTTCACCATGGAAATGAATAAGCACGCAATGGAAGAACCTCGAAAATATCCTCCTACTAAGAATCAGAAGGGTGAGACCAGTGGGACTATGAAACCAAGATTACAAAGTTGACTTGTTACAACTTAAAAGGAAGTGTCTGCTGAGTGGCTTCTGTCAAGAAAATATTTTCTGCTAAAGGTACTGGAATCTCAATGGTGGGTCAATTGGTTTACCAACAATGAAAGAACCTATTATCCATAGCTAGTGTATGAGTTCTATAATAATTTGAGTATAACACTAGATGAAGCCGAGGCAATAAAGATGAAATTTGTGGTAAGAGGAAAGGAACTAGCTTTTTTGTCTAAGGAATGGGCTGAATGCTTAGAGGTACCTCATGAAGGTGTCTATGCTAACTATACTGGTAATACTCCACCTTCATCAAATTTGTTTTCATATAAAGATGCTCTAAAGGAGTTAAAAGAAAATGATGAATCTAGGAGAACTGTTACAAATGAATTTGAAGGAGAAGTGAGATTGCTTTTTTAAGTTCATACAACATAAAATCTGCCTAAGGGTGATTTATCTGCTGTGAAATATCAGGATGTCTTCTTGATATTTTTGTTGAAACATGGAATAAAGGTGAGTCTGTTCAAATATCTTATGGTACATATTTCTGATTTGATTAAGTTATCAAAGAAGGCAACCTGCTTATACTACTCAAGAATGATTTCTTCCATGTTGAAGAAATTAGACTGTGTAGAAGATGGAGATGAAATGATAACATCCTGTAGTAGTTTTTGTCTTAAAAAAGATATTTGTAAAAGGTTGAAAATCTTCTGGAACCCATGGAAGAGATGTTGGGTAGGAGATGAAGAAAGGCTATATGAGTAATTCAATATGGTTGACCATACTTCTAGACCAAAGGACCAAGTTGATTGAGGTCTCAAACCTGGAGAAGTTCCTGTCTATTATGATGAGGAAGCTGAGGCTAAATTTCCTAGGGAAGAAGGTTATGCTTTTGATGATAGGAGTGATCCTGATATTGCTGAAAGTCTCAAGGATATGACTTATGGACCAGTTAGCCCACCTATGGAACTTCCTTCAAGAGAAACTATTCTAGGTGATGAAGAAGAGGAAGAAACCAAAGTTACTGGAGTTGAAGGTTATGTTAGAAAATCATATGAGGAATCTAATAATGATAATGATGACGATGATGATGATGAGGATGATAATGATGGTGATAATGGTGATTATGGAGGAAGTTTTAAGAATGTGGGTGCTTCTTAAAAAGTGGGACAACAAGTGGTTGACAGATCCAATGAGGAATCTGTTCATGGAGATGGGGATGGAATTAAGCCTACTGATCAACAGGCTGATGATCATAGAGATGCTGGACATGAGGATAGATCACTCCATACCAATGCTGAAAACAAGGATCTCATTCAGGAATTGAATGATCTTATGGTTTTTGGCCAGGAAGAAGAATATGTAGTTCCACTACATCAAATTGAAGAAGTACCTAGTGAAGCTGAAGAAGCTAGAGATCAGGCAGAACCTGAAGTTCGGTTGGTTCCTGTCCCCAGACATGGTGTTATGGCCAGAGAACAGGATGTAGAAATTGATGAAATTTATGTCATTCTTGGGGCTCAGGGAAGAAGTGTAAGAATTGATACCATTGAGTGAAGAGATTGGACCTGTGCTAGAGAGTGGAATATTAATCCTAGATATATTCTTTTCAGTTTAGAATATTATTATGATGAGGAGATGGTACCTAATCCTCTTGTTCCACAAGTCCATGATGACCTAGAGCCTGCTACACCCATTCCACTAGTTGCATCTTCAGTAATAGACCCAGTTGCTCAGTTAGTGCCCAGTGATTATGTCACTAAGGATGATTTGGAAAAGATTAAGAATGAGATATGTGAGTCTTTTCTAGCTTCAGTGGGATCCAGAAATGAAGCCTCCACCTCAATAAGTATCTCAGATGCTGATGCAACAAAAATAGCAAGAATTGTGATTCATGAGATTCAAACGAATCTTATTACTACAATAGAAACTATTATTAGATACAACAATTTTCTAAGAGAATAAGTAAGAAAGATGTGAAATGAGTTGAATTCCTTAACCTCTGACATCAATACCTCCTTTAGTGGTGTTTGATAAGTTTTTAGGAACTTGGTAACTCATCTACCCAGGGTGGATTTGAAAAAGATTGAAGAAGAGCTTGGAAAAATGTTGACTGGCCCATCTAGTTCTAGAAGTGGGAGAAGTGCTATTGCTGATTAGGTGTCTCACAAGGGTGTGATGAGAGAGGAGATTCAGAAACTCCATATTGTTTTAGATAAATAAACCCTTGAAAAAGTTCATCGGAATACCGATCTTGTATACAATATAGTCAGACAATGCACCAATGAAGCCTCTGCAGCTCAGAATTAAATTCGTGAAAAAGTGGATAAGTATTTAACTAAGATATATACCAAGCATGAACTCATCAATAGTTTCAAGTTTCTGACATAAAATCTTCGAATTCCCCCAGTCACAGAATCATTCAAAAAGTAAGTTCTCCAATTGAAAGAGTTTACCCCTTTACTGAGTAAATTTATGGATAAAAAGGTTGACTTTGAGATAGAAATTCAATATGGAAGAGAAATCATTAATGACTTCATCAAAATACTCAAACCGTATTTGCATGTTCAGGTCGAGGATATTGTGGTCCCTCTAGTTTCTTCAATTGGTACTGCCTATCAGACTCCTACTCTAATGACTGTTTCTCAAGATCTTACTCAGATTCGACCAATCATTACTGAGTAGTCTCCAAGTTGTGTGTTTTCAGAGAGAAGGCCTACCCTTAAAGCTACTGTTCCTACAAGTGTTTCTCTTCCTATTGTTGTAATCATATCAGCTCCATCCTCTATCACTCCCAAACCTTCTCCTTCTCCATTGGATCCTTCAGACAAAGGCAAATATTCTATGCATCCCAAACCCTAGTGATGGATTGTTTCTTTTTTATAGGGATTTTGTCTTTTTGTTTTTTTGGTACTCTTATGACTTTGAATGAAAATTCTTATGGTATCTTACTTTTCCCTTATTTATCCTTACTGCTTTTCTCTTTTTGTTAATCCCAAAGGGGGAGAAAATAAGGCTTGCATATAAGGATGGCATATACTCTCCTTAATCCATCTAGTGAGGGGGATTTGTTTTAAATAAATTCGAGCAGTGCCAAAATTTAGTTATATTGGAAAATTATATTCAGACATGTTTATTCTATATATTTGCATGTATGCCATAATTTGTGATTATCAAAAAATGGGATATTGTTGGACTCTCCATGATATTGTAGTTTTCATAATCACAAATTATTTCAATATATAGATTCTATTCTTTCATGAAATTTTAATATCTCTATATGAATCAATTTTTCATACAACAACATATACTGAAATAAGTCTATAACCTATATTCATGAATAAATATGCTCACAAGTTTAGTTTTTCATGTATTTTTTTGATTAACACTTCGTCTTGTAATGGTATATGCAAGACAAACTCTTCGTAACCTTTTTGGATTCCCTGACACCGAAGTTTAAAAAACTGAAGTCGACACACCAAAACCAAATTTGACACACTAAAACCGAAGTCGACACACCGAAACTGAAGTCAACACACCGAAACCGAAGTGGACACACCAAAACCAAAGCCGACACACCGAAACCGAATTCGACACACCGATACTGAAGTTGACACCCTGAAACCAAAGTCGACACAAAGAAACTGAAACTGACACACCGAAACCGAAGATGACAGACTGAAGTTTGAAACACCGAAGTTCGACACACTGATGTTGGACACATTGAATTATGACACACCGAAGTTCGATAGAAAGAAAGTCGACACACCAAAGTTTGACACACCGAAGTCGACACACCGAAGACAAAACACTGAAGATGACAGACCAATGTTATCAAACCGAAGACAACAGACCAAAGATGACTCACTGATTGATATAAATGACTCTTTCCATTTATTAATTCAAATTTATTTCTAACGGTCATATTTAGATAAATTAATATTTCTGAAATTATTTAATTTTTTTGTAGGATAATCTATATACAAGTACAAGGTACATGCACGTGTGAAGATATTTATGTCTAGAGGATCATGGAGTATAAAAGGACCTCATCTTTTACATTAAAGATATGATAGTAGCATTACAATGTGAGACACAGACTGTGCGAATACCAAAAGATTAGAACTAAGCACTTGAGATTACAAGAAGTCTCTAACAAGCTACCTCCTCCAAAAAGGGCACAATATACATCGATACATTGAAGAGCTAAACCTTTTCACTCCTCAAAGCTGGATTACAGAAACTGTGATACTCTGTTCTGAATAAATCTTCCAGAATAAGACAGAAATACCATTTTCTCAACCTTCATTGAGTCTAGAGACTTACTTCACAACACACAGATAATTCTTAGCTCTATTATCTTTCTTAACTCTGTTGTGTTTTACATTCTATATTTGTGCAATGTTTATATTTGTTTTACACTCACTATCTCCTGAGAATAACTGGAGGATATAAAACTATCCCCATACTCAATCACTTATTTCTTTTTTTCCCATGAATAACTGTGGTAGAGGTCATGTGTGACCTAGACAGCCAGATGTGCTATTGTAAACCCCGATCCAGGGTGTGGATGAAAATTTTATTTATATAAACAGCTTGGTTGCAGGCGATCACCAAGTAGAGAGGATTATGTCTCTTCTTAAGACTGAACCTCTTGTTTACATTTTTGTTCTAATCATAAATTATTCTATTTTGTTTTATCCACCGCTTATATTTTCTAAAAAATAAAACTATTTTTTCTTACACTTTGATAGTTTTTTATGGTTAGTGTGTGTATTTGTTTAATTTAATAAAATTGTTTCAAAATTTTAATTGGTGTTCTACACTGATTCATCTGAGGATTAATCACCCTTTGAGAAACGAGTGGACCAATTGAACATTTACATTTCTACTACCTTAATTAACTGGTCCGTTTTTAAAATTGGGTGTTTTTCTTAATCATAATGTTTTTAACAGAAATTTTAATTGGAACTCAATTCACCCCCTCTTGAGTATCCACTCTAAACAACACAACATTTTCATGAAATAATAACTTTTTGATGATTTCTTCAACTTTTCCCCATTATGGGGTATACACTAGGTTCACTTAATCATTGTTAATATCTTTATAAAAGATAAAATTCAAGATGGAAACTATTGAGATCACTCTAAGATAGTAGATTACATATTATCAAGAATAATTAATCTAGATTCCATAAGTTTTCATACCCCCACCCCCTTAATCATGCATCACCTTCAATTCTCTACATATATAGAAGAAACAGACTATATATGGGAATAATGTGGAACTACTTTACTCCTTAGTAAGAGAAACAAGGTTTAGAGTGCCGTCTCAACCAAGATACTAATTTCTTTCCAACTCTAATTTGAGGATATCTCTTCATTCTTGTTCTATTTTTCTTCTAAGTAGCAATATTGGGAAACATAGGTTTCTTTAAATTTTAAATTACTTATTTATGCGAGACTTTTTTTTTGCTTCTAAAAAAGGACTCCCATATCTTGATTCTTATTTCATCTTTTTTAGCATATATTCTTTTTATGGTAGTATAATAAAATAAAATTTTCAATTGTGTCAAACTTTCTTCCACCTCCCACACAACATTCCATTAACTATTGGGTTATCATTTTTGACACCCTCTCATGAAATTTAATTTCTTCATGTGGAATTTAATTTTTTTCCCTTTATCACTTGGATTTTCTTATTATTTTTCCATCCTTATTTAAATTTACAATTGATCTAGTAGAATGATCATGAATTATTTATAAACATGGTCATAATTTTGGAATCTTCCACGTTATTTCTCATGAATCATTATGTTTCCAACTTTGGGTACATTTTCTTTAGAATTAGATTCTTCTTTAGGTATTTATTCCACTAAAAAAACATAATATTTATTTATTAGATTGATTCTCTTCTATATTGATTTATCTTTCCTCTATATACACTAAATTCATTGTCTTGTTGGGAATAGTCCATGTTGTTTCCTCTTCTACCATAATAGATAATACTTCTTCTTATTTTTGGTGAAGCTTCCTTATTAGACATCATTGGAATATTATATTTAACAATTTTCTTTTTCTTATTTCCTAAGTAAATATTAAGATTTTTTCATCTTATTTATTCAAGTTCTTTTGGAACATTGTTGTTTGTTTTGGAATGACATGTTTCTTTATTATTAACACTACCTTTAGAAATTAAAAAATATTTTCCATGATTCCAAATCAAGTAGAGATGAATTTAATTTGATCATTATTCTATGTAATTTTCATTACCTTAGTTTTTATCAACCTTAATATAGGATTTATTTTAATACCATAGGTTGATATATTATTCTAATAATCATATTCAGTGTGAATGGACCTTTCATAAAACCAATAACACAAAAAAAATCTTATTTTTTTCTTTTGAATAATAGATTGGATATTTTTTATCTTTTCATTTTTTTTAATTTCATTCTCTAATTTTGATTCTTTTGAGGATCCAATTATCTTGTTTATTCTTACATCAACCCTTTATGTAGTAGTGTGATACTCATAAATTTTCTTCACCCATATTTGTTTAGAATTTGGTTTTATAATAGAACTATAAACTAAACCATAATTATCATAATCATAACATTCTAAAGTGGATAATATGTTTTTCTTTGAGAATGAAATAAATTTATCATCATATGTAATCATGATCTTACTTCCATAGGATAATGGTGTTTTAACCTAAATATCCTCCTTGGAAATATGTATATTAGTATATCTACTCTCAAATTATTATGATGAATCAACTCGTTCCACTTATATATTTTCATGTTTGACCTCTAATCCATGAAACTTCATATTGAGTATATATTTCTCATCCTTAAACGATTGAAATATATATCAGCATAATTTTATTTTTCTCTTAAAAATATCCTTATTCCCATTTTTATTCTCCTAAAAAATATTATCAAGCTCATTTACCATCTTATCTTCGATTTTAAGGTGATCATTTTTTATATAAATTAAAGCCTTTAATTTTTCCTCTAATTCATATAATTCTTCCTCAATAATTTTTATGGATTAATATTTAATTAGTATTTCATAATTAAACCCTTAATAGATTCAAAGAAATTTTCTTAATGATCTATAACTTTTTCACTCTTATATTTATATTTCATTTTGAGATTTATGATCTTCATTACTTTTTGTTCAGATTCTGGTTTCCACTTCATAGGATCTTCTTTAAGGTGGATGATTTACTACTATAAGTTTTTAAAAGATGCATAAATAGAAATGAAAATTTATTGAACATTATGAAATGACTTCCTCAGAAAAACATATAAATAATCATTCAATTCTTATGGGATATGATATTTCCCACTTATACTTGCCTCATATAAAGTATAGTTTTGGAAATATATTTCTTCAAATAATTCTTCATATGAATTTTAAAAACCATCCATGGTAGAAGGATTTTCTATATTCTAAATATTGTATTTAACCACCATATCTTCTCTATCCATGATAGATATTATGTCATCATTATTTTAGAATGTAGAAATTGAATTTTATTCCTCTTTAGAATGAAATTTTGGATTCTTTATTATTTTATTTATTTCTTAATTCATTATTCAGATTCAAAAATGAAATAAAATTCTGATCAGTAGTTGAAACTTATTCTCCAAGTCCAAACTTCATGATTGGAGCTCAAAAATTAAAAACATAATATCTTTTAAACTATTAAGAGTCAAATTAGAGGTGGAACTGTAGCTCTGAAACCAATTATTATTCCACCACGATTGGTGTAACTACACTATGGGGGGTGAATTAGTGTGAGTGACTTATTAAATCTTAGAACCCTTTTCCCAACTTTAGCTATGCAACTATTTAGTAAATGGATCCCTCACTATTTCCTCACCTTCGGTTTTCATGAAATTAGATTAAGTATGAAATAAACACAATAAAGGACATATGGATTTATGGGTCCAACTCATAATGTGTGAGCTAGTATTTAATTCATGGTGCATATTATCCCACAAAAACACACGTTGTATCATTTATTATCAAGAATAATCCCAGGGAAAGTGGATGGCCTTGTACCCTTTTGTATTCAACACCTACCAGATTAAATCGAAGCACCCACTTTCAGTATTCTTAGGATCTAAAACAAATCAATAAAACCTCTCCAAATACAAGATTCATTTAGATCTTTTTAAGTGTGATCTACTAAAAATAAAAGGTTTTCTACAGATAAGATAACTCTAATTCCCTTCCTCTTTATGTACAAATCCTTAAGGGCTTCCTATCTTCTTTAATCCATTTTATATTTAGATATTACAGGATGTTATTCTCATTACTTAAGCCTATGTGATATTCATCCATTAATATGTAAACTAGTATCTCTCTCTTTTCCCTTATTCATTTTCAAATCAAATAGATGTTTTTTTCACAAAACCGTTGAATCTCTTTATTTATTCAACATAAATAATATCTAGGTGACATTTAACACTAGGTATCTCTTGTGTGTATTTATATTTATCCTTCTATAGATCCTTATATTATCTAAATATCATGTGGATATTAGTTTTCATAAATTATAATATTAAAACCATTCAATCTCAAAACTCCAATCCACTATGATCCCTAGTATTTAAAATTCATTTAAATCCATCACATATAATATATTCAGAAGACTTAGTCCTTAATATTTATACTATATCCATAATTATTGTAACTTTATCTTACTAAAAAACCTAAATCATCCTATCCACATATATACATCTATTCTTGATAGTTGTAGTATGAATATTCTCATCACTATGAAAAACAACGTCTTTATTTATTCCCCCTTTTGAAATGGTTAGAATGACAACCCAATACTTTATTATTGTGATGTTTATGACTTTTAAGAATAGACTATCATCATTACATTTTTCTCTTAATATTTTATTTCAAATCTCCATTTTAGTTATATCAATATCATCCTTTATATTATCATAAATCTAAAATTTATTAAATTGTATAAGTTTATTACACATCAATACAATGAGATCAAAATTACCTTTTTTATCCTATAACTTTTCCAAATTTTCATCCTGAAACATTTTATGTGCCATATCAAATATCATATATAATCTCTAACAAATATTACATATTCAAAATGTATTCATTCCTTTTATTAATTTCAGTATTATTCTAAACTCATATCTTTTAGATTCACTAAATATCTTATGTATCACTTTGGATCTAGTCCTTTACCAAATTTACCCAGAAAATATCTTATGTACCAATAGAAAATATTACATATATATTGAAATGTTTTACATATGATTTGAAAGATCCTGTGTTAAAAAAATATCTTACATATTAATATTATATATAATAATTTGTCAAATTTTCACTTATTTGGGTGATATTACATATCAAATAAATTCTTAAATAGCATATAAATAATGTCACATATCATAGTGAACTCCTTATACTTTTCCAATTATTTATAAATATAGTGTGACCCTTATGAATGAGAAGAAAAATCTTATATATGAGATGATGACCATTATGTATTCTATAAAATCTCTTAGTATTCCTTGAAACATATGATATACCCTTATGTACTCTCTATAGAACTAGATCAACCATTATGTATTCACTATTTTTTTTCTATTTTATATATCTAAAACATATAAAGACTCATACGAATCCTTCAAAATTTCAGAGTATGTGTTATGTATGGAAGTTTTTTCCAAATTTTAAACAACATGAAATTATGAAATTATATATCATTATCCAAATATCTTAAGAAAATATCAAAAAAATCAAATTAATTTAGAGTAAATTAAAATCATATTTAATTTTTACTAGAATATTTCTAAAGCACGTGAATCATAAAATACACCTTAGAGTACTTTAATGTTCTTCCACTACCTCCACAAAATTAGTTCATTGAAAAACTTCATACAATATATATATCCATATTTAAAACAACTATCATGTATGATATTCACTAAGATATTTCTTCATTAATTCTATCTGGATTCTTTATATAATCAAATTGTTTAACAATATCAACACTCCATGGAATTCTGATCAGCACATTAACTTCTTTAAATATGATTAATCCAATTATTGCCATGAAAATTCAGGGATTTTTTTCATACTTTTAACAAAATTTTCCAATATTTAGTATAAAATTAATCACCATTCAATATTGGAAGAAATTCAATCCCTCATCCATATATTATAGGATCTCTAAAAAAAATCCAATGGAAAAAAGTCACTTTCAATATCTTTTTCAAAATGAATAGTGGAAATGATTATATTGCAAGATCCATGGTGTATATTTAATCCTCATTCATTGTTTACACTTCAACAGATAATGGAACCATAATTATTTAATTTACACAATATCATCATCACATTCTTGGGTACTCTAAACACTTTCCAATCTCGTCTTCTTCAACACGTGTTGATATCATTATTATTGACACTATACTATTGACAACTAATACAACTTAACACTATGTGGGTTAAAAATAGTTCACAAAAAATCTAAAAATTCATAAAAATAACTATAAAACTCTGAGAGTTTATGATATATTTCTCTTTAAATAAATTTTCTGACTTTGATAGCGTACTTTACATGAAACACCTTCAATGGCCCGAAGGCCTTCATTTTTTATTGATTTTTGATAATCCACCTTTCAAGGGGTGAGGTGGAACCCTTACAAGGCTCATAGGCATAAGCAATACATGGCCCATAGGCCTTAGAGGAATTCATTGCCCATAGGTTTCAAACATTACATATAACCCAGACTAACTACTTGGAACTGCTCCTCCCCAGCATCTTCATCGTGAAATCAACTCTCCACCTTCACATGGTTGTTCGACTAGGATTTCTCATGCATTCACAGGCTTGTCCTGATGGCAGGTACCATACCCTATCATTCTTGCAATCCGTTTAGCTTCTTCTATGGTGAAATATCCTTACTCCTCCTCCTTCTGAAGATTGTTCCTTGTAGGTTGTTTGGTTTGCATCTGCACTTTAAGGTGGTCCAAAGGCCTTGAGGTGGCCCGAAGGCCTTACTGACCCGAAGGCTTGGGTGGCCCGAAGGCCTTAAAGGACTCAGGGACCAAATCAGTGGCATGAAGGCCCAAATGGGGGCATATTCCCGGCTGCTATGGTGCCAAATAGTGTCTGCTACAGTTCCCGCTACAGTACCTGCTACAGTTCTGCACAGTCCCTACTACAGTACCTACTACAGTACCTACTACAGTACCTCTCAGAAATTATCCCCCACCTGGATTTGATCCCGGGTCTCTTGGATTGACTTAAGGAGTCCTCACCAACAGGGCCGAGGCTCATGTGCCTTTACACGCAACACCATATTTAAACTAACATTGATATACTATTGAAATACTTTAACTCGATGTAAAAGTCATTATCTATCTATTTGGTTTTTTGTTATTAATAGTACTAATTAAATCATGATAAATTAAGTTTTACACATTTAGAAATTGAATTTATCATTTATAAATTTATTAGAAATGAAAATAAAATCATTTGATAGTAAAAAGAGATGTTTCTATGAAAAACTATTTTTAAATACATAATGTATTTTTAACATAATAAATTAAATTAATATATATAGATGAATTTTTTTAATTTAATTTGTAGATAATATATTAAATAAAAATATTTATTATTCATATAATTTTTTTAATAAAAAATGAACAAGAATGAATTCAATTTTATGCTAAAAAATAAATGTCTCTAAAAAAGGGTTTTGTTGAGTTTTACAAACTTATTTTTAAAAAAATTCCAAAAACTTATATAAATTAAATATTATAAAATATATTCCATATTTGGAATAATTATAACTAATATAATTTTCAATTTTCAATTTTTTTCTTGGCCATAATGAATAGTTACCATAGTAAGAAACTTGTTACCATTGTAAGGGTAAAAATGGTTAAATAATAGGTTAACCTATGAGATAAGCTTTAAAATATCAAAATAAAATTTATTTAATTTGATTGGATGATTTAATTTTTAAATTATACTTATTATATTTTTTATTTATAATTTTGGAGACATTATACTTGAGTAATACATATATTATATAATAATGTTTCATGTATTTATAAGTTTTCAACCCACTTCACATATAAAAGTAAAACTTCTATAATCTCTTCTACAAGACACTTGAGCCATTTATCTTGAAATATATATATAAAAATACTCTAAAAAAAATCCTTATCCAAGAAATTTTTATGATTTTCTTCCCAAATTACCCATCCAAGAAGCCTCCATTTATCTTGAAAAATATATATATAAATACTCTAAAAAAACCTTATCCAAGAAACTCTTATGATTTTCTTCCAAAAATACCCATCCAAGAAGCCTTAAGTTTCTCTTCAAAGGAGGATACCCAAGGATGAAGTATATGTTTTTACAAATATTTTTCATGTTTATTTCTTCTTTAAACCCTTAAAACTGTTATATAACCATCCTGAAATGATTGAATAATTTTATTAACTATATTGATATGTTTTTATGTTAATTTTATATACATTTTCTATCCCCTTCCCATTCGTTGAAAAATGAAATGTCGCTCGTGTTTATATGTGGACTACAACCTCCACAGAGCGATGTGATCCATTTTTCATTTACATTATAAATGGTTGGTAATATAGATATATTTAATGAATATATATTATATTTATGATATAATAACTTTTCTATAAATGTGAATTATTTTATACCTTTCTTTCATTCCATCCATCGGAAAGTGAAAACATCACTCATGCGTACGTATGGACTACCATCTCCACAATGCGATGAAATTCATTTTTCATCACTGCTTAATATTAATGATTATAAAAGTCTAAATAATGAATAAATATGATACTTATTTCATGAATAATATTATTTATATGATGAAACCATGGCCAAGGTGTAAAGACCATAACCATCAAACCAAAACATGCATGAAAAACAAACATTATTTCTCCCAAATGATCAATTTAATGAAGAAATTTTTAATAATAGGATAATTTAAAATTATAAATGAATGATAAATAGTAATTTATTTTTAAATATGGTTATAGAATAAGTTTATGATAAATATATTTTTATTATACTGGAGATTTGAATGCGTATGAAGTAAGATGATACCTATGGTAAGGGTTTATATTACAATCTCATTTCTTTTCAAGATTGATTATATTAAATTTATATTGAGAAAAATTATGTAGAATCCCATCCTATATTCTACTTAATGTTCCCCTGAGATAATAGCCAAAATACCTCAAGCACACCTCCCCAAATTCCAGAGGCTGCTGATTACCAGCAAGTGACTTAGGTAAGTCCATGGGAGACTATGCCCTCATTGACTAGAGTGGAGTGAAGATATATATATATATATATACACAATATGAAAAATTTAAAATAGAATCAATAGTAGAGAAAATAGAAAACTAAAAACATAACCATGCAAGAATAATAAATAAAAATGGGTGATAAATGAATAGAGTTTGCAATATGAAGGTCATGTTTTGAAAATGAACATGGAAGGATCATTGGATACAAGATAATAAAAAATGCAGAAAAAATATAAAAAAGATGAAAAAAACATATACTACTAGAATCTCGAGAATAGGCTCGGTCCTATTGTCCCCACTCTATCCCAAAAAAGTAATTCATTTCACTATAAGTTGGTTGCTTCCCTTTATCGACACATGTAACCATAATGTATACTTTGGTACCAAAAGAAACCCATCAGGGTGTGAGATACAATCTTTGTAGGTCGGCACCCAGAGTGTCTAGGACATTTAATTTTGTGTAATATAAAATAAACAACGTGCTTTAAAAATTTAAATAAAAATAGAATTAAATAATTAAATACATTTAACTGGGTTCCACTGGGATACCCACCCAATTTACCCACTTCATCAAAAGTGAGAGAGTCTGAACCAAAGGATCCTACAATAGTGAATTGGGTGAGATAATATGAGAGTAAGTGGACTATCCACATGCTTGTGATTGGGTTAGAGGGCACATCCCCATGTTTCTAAATCTGAGGATTATTTATCATTTTGAAATCATTCCTTTACCTTATATTTATTTCCATTTAAAACCACGTTATAAAGTATAGTAAGACACCCTAAGTCCTCCAATAGGAATTTAAAGATACTTTCCAAGCATCTCTAGAGGGGCTTATCATATAACTAATTCTTTGGATTCAATATATGGTGACCCAAGGATGAAGCCCCACAAGTCACTCCAAGCATGGTCTTGAAAAGTAAAGTAGTATGAGACCTTCGAGTCTGTACCTAGTATCGCACATAGGGGCCTGAGTAACTCTCATGGCATGGTACAACCAATCATTCAATCTAGACCATCTAAGGGATCTCCCCAAGGGAAATGATGTCACTCGTCTGGAGGTAAAAAAATATAACATATGATGTGACCATCTTAGGAATAGATGATATTTCCCCCTATGTGTTAAACAAACATTGAAAGATCTAATATAAAGGCCTGAGATTCCATCCAAGGGGTCCTTAAATCTAAACCCCTTGTATCACTCTCAGCACTAAGGTGAATGAGAAGATCAATAAATACATATCAATAACTTTTCTAGAAAGTACCATTTAATTTTTTATTAGTTATATTACCTTAGGCATGTATGTAAAGGAAATTCGTTGGGAAAAACCATTTATGACATAAGGCACAAGTCATAAGAAATGGACCAATTCAATTAGTTAAACCATTCATGAGTGGAATGGGGTGTAAGGGCTTGTCTCTAGGTTCATAACCCTAATCAATTCAATGTATAGATCAAGGTATTTAATAAGATCCAAAACCCATTAGGGATGATCAATAATAAAAGGAAAAGGTAAGTATGTATTCTTAGTGAATCACACTGGTAGAGATGGAATTTAACAAAGTGTTCAACCCAAGGGGTTGATTCACAGCTTACCCACATTGCCAAATTCGAGGAAAGATATTTAATTTATTTTTATTAGACAAAATAGGGGAAACTGCAAAAGTTTCCAGCTTTTGAAACCATAAAAAAATTTATATAACACAATGAAATGAAATGAAAGATCTTAGAAAACCTACCTATGCCTCATAGATCTTTACTTGTCTAGTCCCACCCTTTGATTCGAGCTAGGTTGGCAGAAATTGAAAAAACAGTCAAATTTTCTAAAAATGGAAAAATGATCTTGAACCAAGATAATGAAATAGTGGAGGCAAAAATCCAGAAATAGAAGCAAGATAAAGGTGGAGATAACTAATATGGATACAATTCTTTTGACGAAAAGAGAACCAGACTTCAGATGGAGGAGATCTATTGATCCCTAGAACTTAGAGGGGGAGATCCACCTGAAAAAGGAGGATCCACTAGAAAAATAAAAATAGTGGAAGAAGAATATGTTTAAAATTTTAATGAGGTGAAAAATGGTAATTTCATCCAAAAAAATAGTTGTACATGGTTTGGCCTCACGGTTGGCCAAACCTTGCACTAATCATTCACCAAACCAATTCTATAAGGGGAACCTCACACGATTTTCCACACGGTTTGCTTTACCATGTGTATACCATGAAAAAAATGATTTGTTAAGAATTGTAGATGGTTTTTGCAACTATGTTCCCTAGGTCACACATTTTAATACAAATAATGCGGCCCTAAGTCCCCACTATCTGAAGCCACGTGGTTTAGGGAAGCTATGTGAGGTGACAAACACAATTTTTCTTAACCATGCATCCTAGTATTTTCTTCCCATTTCAAGGATCTGGGCTTAGAATGAGCCTTGTATGCACTTGAGACAACCTTGAATTGATTAGGCATCATATTTAGGAACATTTAATGCAATTAGAACAAAACATTAATGGTTTTTACTTTTTAGAAAATCTGAGACGTTACAAGCAACCCTCCTTAAGACAACTCATCCTCAAGTTATCCTTCTGATGGTAGTAGAATGTCATCTGAGAAAAGTTACAGCCACAATGCATATACATTAGATTATATCTACAAGGTCTCATCCTGCACGCGTCTGTACAACCATTGAACCAAATAAAGAGGGACATACCTTCTTCGGAGAGCCTTTTTTCTCTAACATACTGAGGAGATAACTTACCCTATCTCCAAATCCCTATGTGACCCAATCTATGTGATACATGCAGAAAGACCTGGTATCCCACATAAAACTCTATAGTTCTATAATGATGGTTAGTGTAATACTTCTTCCTTGATAGATCTGTAGAAATACACTTCTAAACTAGCTGGACTTACACTAAATTCTCTTAAATGAGACAAGCACCCAATAAAGCTGCATCACCTACCTCCAGCTAGCATAGAGGTGAATGACACAATCAACCATAAATAGAATCATACCGAGCCATCTGAATCATTTCCTAAAATTTATTTTTGTAGGAAAACTCAACCAGAGGAATATTATTTTCCCATATACCTCCAAAATCAAGGATAAAAGCCCGTAGCTTATCCTATAGCACCCATATTATCTAGTTAGATTACCTGTCGGTCTGAGGGTGATGTGACGTACTCAAGACCACTAGGGAACCCATTTCCTTTTTGAACCCTTTTCAAAAATAGAATGTAATCTAGGAATAATAGTTTTAAATGATAGAACAAGGTACACTATGAAGTCACACTATCTTTTGGATGTATAGCCTTCATAGATCATCAATTATAGAGGGTCTCCCAAATTTGTAGGAAGTGTTCAACCTTGGTAAACTTGTATACAATCACCCATAACACATTACTTCCTCAAGGGTATCTTGACAGTACCACCATTAAAACCATCATGAGGTTGTTCGATTTCCACTTAATAATAGAGGGAGGTTGTAGAAGTCTAGAAGGTTACTAGTGATCTGCCTTCATCTACTGATAGGTAGAGCACTGAGTAATGAATCCTATTATCTTCCTATTCATACATGGCCACCAATAATGATGGTTTATATCTCTGTACATACTGGTGAGACTAGGATGAACTACCCATATAGAGGCATGTTATTTCCTCATCATCTCCCCCATATATTTTTAGGTACCCATACACTACCACAGAAGAGAATGGTTTCACTACTATTAATAACCCAACCAAGAGGTGGGTTATCTCTTATGATGCTATCGCATAAAATGAGTCCCTAAAATCTGATAACTGTCACATCTAAACCCACTCCATAAGAGAGTATGACATTGTCGGAGCTGTTAAAATCAATTTCCCACACTGTTCCTAAACCCCAAGATGTATATCAGAAAATAGATCCGTAAACTACCACTCACTGCGATCCTCCTTTATGACTTGTGTCTGAGTCTTCTGACTTAATGAATTAGCCCCAACATTTCCCTTTCTAGGTGTGTAATCAATCTCAAAATCAAATAATTTATGGTATTCCACCCACCTGCATGACCATATATCAAATTATCACTATGTGGAGATGTACTTGAGATTTTTATGATCTGTGTAAACAATGAATCACTCACCCAATAAGTATTGTCTCCAACAGGAATATAACATGACTTCTAGTTTGAGTTTTTTCATAGGATAGTCCTATACATGAGGCCTCTGCTGGCAGGAAACATATGACACGACTTGATCAACTTACATTAGAACTTTACCCAATTCGATTCCTGAATCAACACAATAAACTATATAACATCTACCTGACTTAGGAAGAATCAGGATCAGCGATGAGGTTAGTCTTCCTTTTAACTCCAAAAAAGCTACCTCATATGCTTCTATCCATTTTAATTTCATACATTTCTTGGAAAATCCCAAAAGCATTTATTACTGTTGTGATAATACCTGAATGTATTTTCTATAAAAGAAATACAACCTTAAGGAGATACGTATGTTGAACACATTATTAGGATTATTCTAGGAAAATATAGTGATCACATTCTCTAGGTCAACTGATACACCTATCTCATATATGATATGACCCAATAAGTGAACCATTCTGATCCAAAATTCAAATTTACTAAGACTCACATATATGTGGTTCTCACTCAGTTTATTAACAACATTATCCAGGTTATTTTCATAGTCATGTATTTTGAGGTAAATACACTAATATGTCATCTACAAAGACTACCAAAAAGTAGTCATGATATAGGTGGAAAACCAAATTAATAAAATCCATGTAGACTATTGGTGAATTCTTCAGATCGAACAAGATGACCAGATACTCATAAAATCCATACCTTCTCTAGAATGTTGTATGTGGTTTTTCCAATGGCCTCACATGAACCTAATGGTAGCCTGAACTCAAATAGATATTAAAGAAAATAGTTTCACCATGGATCTGGTATAAGAGGCCATATATACGAAGTAAAAATACTAATTCTTCACTGTGAGTTGGTCTGGTTGGCGGTAAACCACACACAACCTAAGAGTACCGTTTTCATTTATGGAGAAAGGGATAGCTGAACCCCATGGAGATGTGTTGGGTTGAATAAAACCCTTAACTTCTAGATCTTCAATATGCTTCTTGAGTTCATGGAGCTCCATAGGTTCCATCCAATATGAAGGAATAAGCACTGGTGTCTCACTTGGAACGATCTAAATGGTAAAATAAACATCTCTCTTAGGATTTAATATGGGAAAATCTTTAGGGAATGCATCCCTTAAATGATCCATGACTTGAGGTAATTCTATAAACTGCATCCCCCGATCACTCATAAAGAGATTGGCTATTTGGGATGTCACTCTGCCTGGCCCCATACACATAACTCTACCTTGATTGGACTAAATATTCCATCCACCCTTATTAATATATATATTTCCCTTGGGTGATGTAAAATAAACTATTTGGTGATAGAAATCCACCAGGGATCAATAAGGCACAAGCTAGTCCATACCAAGAATGATGTCGAAACTAGTCATGTCAAGGATAAAGAAACTCTATAAAAAATAGTACCCACTTATTTCATTAGGTAACTCATCTCACTTGTGTGTATGATCTATTCAAACTCTTAATTACATATCAAGGGTCGTAACACCACTAGAATACTATACCATTAATCCTAGGCTTACCATAGTTGTAACAGATAGAAAAGAGTGTGATACACTTGTATCAGATAAGGAAGATACTAATGTAGAGGATAATAGGATAGTACCTATAACAAAAGAAAACCTTGGACTTTTCTAATATGACATAAGATACACATCATAAACATGTACTAAACCACTAACCTAAGTTTGTGCCTGACTAATTTGAGTAGGTCCAATCTAATGACACTGAAAATATGAAGCTTGACTGCCACAACCACGACCACCTAGTTTTCCTAAATTTCCAATAAAAGACTAGCTTCTTACCTAAAGAGGTGTTCTGATCATTTACCTAAATCCTGTGATGGAACATAACCTCACTCACTTGACCATGGTGGAATGGATCATAAAAAACAATGTAGGTGACCCATATTGTCGTAAGCCTGACATTCAATCGGGTTCCTCAGACATTGGGTACTTTTATGGGATATCCCGCCATATTTGTGAAACAACACAAAGTTTTTGGTTCATTCCACCTAGCTAGTACTTCTCCAATGTGTAACATTTATACATCACTTCATGGAACTGGATAAGACACCAGTCTTCCTAGAATCTGAACTTCCCTGCTTCACGTTTCCTGATTACCTCAGGTTCTGCTCAGTGAGGAGGGTTTGGTTCACGATCTCAGAAACAATGGGAAGCCAAAATATTTTCACCTTTTAGTAGATGGAATATGAAATCCCATATTCAAACCACATCATAGTATTAATCTCATCACCGATCAATGTCGGTGAAAAACACTTAAATTCAAGGAATAGAGTTGAGTATTCCATCACTGACATGTCACCTTGATCATGGTGCATGAATTCCCAAAAAATGATCTATCCTTGAGTTCTGTAAGAAGAATTAGTCTATGAAGGATGTCCAAAAGTCCACTGAGACCATACCCCATTGTTGAACAACCTAATTTATAACATCCCACCAACTGTTGGTGTATTTTCATAGCATATAGGTTGCGATCTTGAACCTCCACTCTAGAGGCATCTCGATGTGCTCAAAGACTAACAACATAGCCTCCAACCACAATTCAATAGCCTAAGTTCCTCCATCCCATGAAAAGGTAGGAGGATGCTGCTTCTAGAACTCACAGTTCAGCTCTTCCATAGAATGGGAATCTTAAGGAGAACCCTTTACTAATTTAATGAAGTGAATAATGTTTTACTGAAAGTGTGAACCAATACCTAGTGAAAGATCTGGATGAGGTGCCTATAGTGGCACTATAGGAGGTATAACGAGTGGATAAGGGTCCACCGCCTCAATAATATGCACATATCTACTTTCATATCATATAACATGTGGTCTTCATAGTGGAATAGATCTAAAAAATTTAATTTCATGCCCCAAGAAGGATTTATAAAAGATAGGGAAAGAGATAAGAAAGGACACGAATAAGGCTATCCTACTAAAGGAACACACCCCTCTACCTACTCCTGGAGTCAGGTCTGGGATAGATGAGTGAACAATGAATGACTAAAGGATACATGACCTACAAACCACTACTAAGTTCGAGTTAGTATAGGGTATCATGTTTCTCACACAAGGGGCCCATTTCACTTTAAGGATCATTTTAATTTATTAAGATTCATTATTATTTAATTGGTTGGTAACATTATTATCTAGTTAATTGCATCACCAATTCCAATTCAGAAGGGCCCATACACCTTATAAATTAATATTATTACATTAGCTAACTATATCCTAACCTTTACACCAATAAATATGTTTAACAAGCCATGAATATGGTTTGATCAGATGAACTACCATTAGAACTCACCAATCAAACCATCTAATGTGGCATTATTTTTCAATTAAACCAATTATTCTGTCATTGATAACAATATCACACTACAAATCATAACTAACAAGGCATATACCACAATCACATGAAAAACAGGGAATTCACATAGAAAATATATATAGCATGGGGTAATTCATGAGAGTTAAAGTTCAATTGTACTTATTATGATGCATAAATCAACATTCCCTCATATCATCTGGCTAAGGATGATAAAACCAATAAAATAACATGAACATTTATAATAGTAAAAAACATGTGCATCACCCTATAGTGAAGTCATGTGAAACCGTAACAACAGAAGAAATAACAGCATTTAGCAATGCCATGAAATTTCGGTTTCCCCTATACCTGGGCTAGCTACTCCCAAGAACATGCTCATAAACAAATTATTATATCCTAGTATCCTATCTAAACCCAAAGAGTAAGACAAAAATAAAAATGGTTTTGATAAAAATTTGTAGCATCCTGTCCCAGATTCTACTTAAAGCTGCCATGAGATGGTGGCCATAAGACCTCAAGTGCACCACCCCAAATTCCAGACGATGGTGACTAGAAACGAGGGCCTTGGTTAAGCACATGGTGAGACTATTCCTTCATTTATCAGAGTGGAGAATAATATTGTATATACATGTATAAAATATAAAAAAGAGGAAATAGAGGAAACAATATACAATAACAGAAACTAAATACATAATCATGCAAGAATAAGAAATAAAAAGTCAAAGATAAATGAACAGAGTGTAAAATATTATGGTCATGTTAAAAAATGAACATTTAAGGGACAAGGGATACAATCATATTCAACATGCTGAAAAAATATTCGATAGAAGAAAAAAACTACTAATACTAGAATCTCGAGCATAGGCTCAGACCTCTGCTCCCAACTCCATCCAAAAATATTAAATCATGCTTTAGAAGATGGATTCTTCCCTCTATTCACACATTATAACATAAATTATACTTGGGTACCAATGTTGTTCAATAATGGTGTGAGATGAAATATCTGTAGGCCGACACCCACGATTTCTAGGACATTCCATTTCATGAAATATAAAATAAGAAACATTCCATGACAATTTAAATGTAAGTAAAATTAAATAATTTAATACATTGGACCGAGTTCCACTTGGACATCCACCCAATTTACATACTTCGGCCAAATCCAATGAGTCTGAACCAAAGGATCCTATAATAGTTAAATGGGTGAGATAATAAGAGAGGAAGTGGATTATCCCCAAGCTTGTGATTGGTCTTGGTGGAAACATACATACATTTATAAATCCAAGGACTATTTATCTTTTTTAAATATATCATTTTGATTATCTTTATATCAATTTGAAAACCACTTTATAAATTATAATGAGACACCCTCAGCTCATCCCTAGAAATCCGAAGTGACTTTCCAAGTATCTCTTAAGGGGCTCATCATATAACTAATTACATGGACTCCATCCATGATGACTCATGGATGATGTACCCTGTTTCACTACAAGCATGGTGTACAAAAATTAATTACTAAAAGACCTCTGAGTCCATACCTAATATCACACGTAGGGGACCAAGTCTCTCTCATGGAATGGTATAACTAATCATCCCATAGAGCCCATCCAAGGGGTATCACTAGTGAAATCGTGTCACTCATATGTAGGTAAAAATAGATAACACATAGTGATCCCATCTCAAGAATAGCTGATACCACCCCCAATATGATTTCCAAACATAGAAATTTCAAATAGAAAAACATGTGAGTCCATCCAAGGGGTCCTTAAATCAGAACCCATTATATCATGATCAACACTAAGGTGAAGCATCGAAAAAATAAATTCATACATAGAACATGTCTATAATGTAACATTTCATTTGTTTAAGTAATTAGATCCCCTTATACCAGTAGGCCAAAGCTTGTATTTGGGAAACCACTTAAGTCATAATGCATAAGGAATAAGCCCTTATCAAATTTAGTTAGATCAGCCATTCATGAGTGGCATGAGGTATAATAGATTGTCTCTAGGTTCATCACCCTAAAAAATTTATGTATAGATCAAGGTATTTAATAGGAGTCAAAACCTCTAAGATATGATCAACAAGACATGTAAAATGGGAATGTATGCATTATCAGTGAAGCACGCCAGTAGGGATGGAATTTAAATAGGAGATCAATCTAAGGGGTTGATTTGACACTTACCTAGGTCTAAAAATTCTAGGTAATGAATTCAATTTTATTTAATTTGAAAAATTGGGGGAAAATACAGAAGGATCTGGTTTTTGGAAACATGGAATAATTTATAGAAAAAAACTAACTGAAATAAAATAGCCTAGACCACTTACCTTATCCTCGTAATGCTTCCCTCATCCTGTATCACCCTTTGATTCATGATGGGTTGGATGAAATTGATAAAACCATCAAATTACATGAAAATGGGGAAAATTTTATTGCACCTAGATTGATAAAAATCAAGGATGAAGTACTTGAAATAGAGAAAAGAGAAAGGGGGATCTCCATCCATCCAATGGCTCTATGGACTTTATTTTTTATTGATTTTTGATAATCCACCTTTTAAGGGGTGAGGTGGAACCCTTAAAACTTCTGTAGGCATTATTATTACATGGACCTGTAGGCCCTAGAGGAATTCAATTCTCATAGGCTTAAAACATTACATACAACCCAGACTAACTACTTGTAATTGCTCCTCCAAGTATCTTTATCATGAAATCAGCTCTCCACCTTTGCATGGCTGTTCTACTAGGCTATCCCATGCATGCACATGCTTTTCCCGATAGAGGAGATATATTGATCCCTAGATATTAAAGGAGGAGGATCTCCATGTGAAAAAAGAGGATACATTGGAGAACTAATAAGAGAGGAAGAATAATAGGTTTAAAATTTTAATGAGGGGGAAAATAGGAATTTCACACACAAACATTGCTGCACATAGTTTCAATGCACGATTGGACAAACAATGAAACAACCATGCACAAAGACACTAATATATGGGGTAACATCACATGGTCTTCCAAAAAGTTTTTCTAACCATTAAAATATGCTCTTTCAATAATTTCAGATGGTTCACATTGTCGTGCACCCTAGGTGGGTCGCACAGTTTTAGAAAAATTGTGCGGACCCCATGTCACCACTGTGTGATGTCACACAGGTTAGGGATGCCATGAAGGTTGGGTTACACTATTTCTCCTAACAAAGTGACCAAATATTTTCTTCCCATTTTAGGGTTCTAGGCTTTGAATGATCACTAGACACACCCAAGATCATTGTGACATGATTGAAAATCAAATTTTGGTCCATTTAAAATAATTAGAACAAATAATTAATGGTTCATACCTTTCAGAAAATCCGAGATGTTACAAATTATATGATACATATAATTTTAACAATAACTATTTTATTCTTATATTGTTATTCTTTGAATTTTTTTTGTATTATTATCATTTTAATCTGTTTATAAATTAGAAAGATTGGTATTTTTCTACGGAAAACTTACCTTATTTCCACTTTGGTCCATAAAAATTTTCTTCCATATCCATGTTCTTTAAAATATTTTCAAGAATGTCATTATATATGATGAAATGATTATTTAAAGTCCTTTTTAAATATATTTTATTTTCATTTATAAGTTTTAAAAATTAATTTTTATAATGTTTTTGAAGAGGTTATTTTGGATTCGTTTTTTAAGAAATATGAAAAGAATATTTGTTTTAACACTTACCACATGGAATAATTTCCACACCATCATGAATACTATTTTATTTAAATATTACTGTATATTTTTTGAGTTTATTTTTAAATTAAATAGTTTTTTAATTATTCATATAATTTTTATTTTTTAGATATACCAAAAGATATGGTTATTTTCACAATTTTCAATAAAATGTTAAACTTCTATTCTAAAAGTTTTTTTCATCCATGTCAACAACCTTTATGTATTTTTATACTTCACATGGGATATGATCTTATAATACAATTAAAATTATTTCTTTGTAGGGCATATTACGATAATTATTTAAGGATAATTCGATAAAACCCATTTTATTCTCTTGGGTTAATTAAGTTATGATGAAACAATTATGAAAACAATTTCTTTTACATAGGTCATGCTATAATGAAATAACGAAATATTTATGAAACTAATTTCCTTTAAATGGGTTATGGTATTATGAAATGATGAATGTTTTTATGATCTTTTGGAACAAATTTTTATTCTTTTTATTAAGTGATAGTTTGGCCTAGAATTATTTACCCCTCTAATCATTGTGTAAATAATGATATGTCATGATATTATATGGACTATAATGGGGTGTTGTAACACCCCAAGATTCCACGGTGCGCTTCTCTTTGAATAATACAGTAGTGCGTGTTGTACGCAACTTCGAGTTCTAACACACACCACAACCAATAAAACTAGCTGTTATGAATATTAATACCCAATTTTTGAAATTTTATAAATTTTATCTTTTAAAATGGAATTCATTTTTGGATTATGAATATCGAAATTAGCTTAGGGTGAATTTTTGGTATTTTTCAGAAAACATTCAATTTTTGATGAATAGAGAAAAAACACTGAGTTATAGTTTAAAACCAAATTTTTATTTACATAATAATTTATTTTATTTAAATTTAATTAAGGTAAAAATAGATACATAATACCTATATAAGTTCAATGTACTTCATTGGATTTAGTTCAGAATAATTTTAGATATATAAAAATTTTATTGAACTTTTCACAGTCTTTTACCCACCTACTGGGAGAATTTGGAAATTCACATAAAACATAAATTTACCACTTCTGTGAGTGGAATTTAGAAAATCCAAGAGACACGGTTTATATCAAGGCATAAAATGTGGTTCAATGAGATGAAAATAATTTTTGGTGAAGAGTAACTTTTTTACTTTTATTTACCATGGTTAAAAGTAAATAGTGTAATTAAGGGTAAAAATGATATTAATATTACCCTAACACATGTACTAATTCTCTTGGACAAGTGTATCTCGACCAAAAAACCCTTAGGAATAAAATATTATAATTTAGGTCTAATTGGATTAGATTAGGACACTAATTATTATTTAATTCATAAAAGAATTAAAAGAGTTAAAATCAATGTTTAATTACTAATACATTTTTAATATAGGGTTATACATAAGATAAATTCGATTGTAAATATTCATTAGAAATATAAAAAGATTTCATACATAATGGTATTTTGTTTACAATTTTTAGTCATTAAATAATTTAATTTATTTATGACGCAATGGTGAAGAAGTAATTACCTAATTAATAAAATATTATAATAATTGATATAATAAATATCAAAATAAATGTAATTTGAGACTTTTTAGGAATTAAACTATTTTATAGGTTAATATGACATATTATTATTGGTTATATAATTTTTTTTCAAAGTAATAATTCTGTTATGAAATTATCAAAAACAAAATACCCAATAGTGTCAAAATTGACATAAAAGAGTTTTTAAAACAAATATTATATTATTAATTGATATTACATTATTAAAAATTTAAGGATTGGCCAGAGGACTTATATCATGATATTTGTATCATTAATGGAACACTTGGGGGTCGGTTGGATGTATATAGTAAGTTTATTAACCTTATAATATAAAAATAGAAAGTAACATGGTAATGTGAAACTAATTAACTAAGAGTTAAAACTAAAATATAAGGTTAATATAATGACACAAACCTGTCTAAAATCTATTGGTTGAAAGGATTTCTACCCATCCCCACCTTATAATTTGAATAATCCACTTTGGAGCCATTAGAAACCGAATATGAATTTATTATAGAATAATACTTTATGTTTTTCCTATAGAGCCCCTCCTCCCCCTTATAAAAGGACACCACTTCTAACGAATTATTCACACCTTCAAAGCCTTTTGGCTCAGCCAAACCCTTCCCAAATATTCTCTAAACTTTCCTAAATTCGACCTAGAGGCCTTAGTTTGATCAGAAATCCAACCTAAGGAGCCCTTTTGATCAAATCAAAAGGAAGAACCCGATTAAGAGGTAATGTTTTCACCACCCTCTTTCAAGCTCCTTTCCTCTTTAACTTCTTCTTTATTTGTTATTCCCATTCTAGAATAATAACTCCAGTATCATATATATAATTTTATTTTATTATAAATATGGTACAACAATATTCAGTATTCTATTCATCCTTTGAATGACATGTCACCATACGTGCGTACGTACGGCTTACCATCTCCACGTCGTGGTGTAATTGTTATTCAAACCATTATTATTTGGATGGGTATAATAATGATGTGTAATTCATGTAAATAATAAATATAACATGATAATTATTCTTTATATATGATATACCATCCAATTATATATTATAATAATACCAAAATAATGATATTGTCGCTCGTGCGTACCTACGGACTACCGTCTCCACGAATGCGATGAGATTCATTCTCCATCGTATCCATTCAAGAATAATTCTCATTTAACGATTAAAAATAATTTTTAAGGACTTGATATAATTCTGGATATGAATATGATACAACCTATCTATAACAAACATGGCTTATGTAACAAAACATATAAAATAAAACAAGTAAGTTAACACCCAAAACAATGATAATACTAATATATTATTAACAAATCAATGTTAAAAGATCATATATGATATCATATTAATGTATATGATTTTTGTATAATTTAATAACAATTATTTAATCATTATACAGGAGGTTAACCTACCCTCAACCAAGGAAAAGTACAAGCTAAGGGTTTATTTCACAATCTCTTCATTATCCGAGGTTTATACGTTATTATCTACTGAGACCTCTTTATCATCCACATACAAGTTTCTTAAAAATGTATTTCAAATCATTGTTACTATTTTAAATACTATGGGATAAATTAATTTATATCCTTTTTGACTTTTTATAAGAAGTTTATAAAGGAATCTTTCTGTCGTCTTCCAAACAAGGTCATTTTTAACCTTTTTGAAAGAATTAAGGTAAGAATGTTTTTTTAACTTATACGGCGGGTGTGGCTATTTTACACCGTTATAAAATCGTCGAAGCTTCCCTTACAAGATTATAAGAATATTTCAAAGTAAATTTTTTATTTTATAATTATGTTACTTTTAAATGATTTAAAAAAAGAGATATTTCTCTCAAATAGTTTTGATTTCATCTATGTCAACATCCTTTGATGGATTTTAAGATTATTTGAAGTTTATTTATTAGGATACAAAACTTTCATATTGTATTGAAGGTTTTGTGAATGGTTTTACTGTGGATGTGTTATTTTTATACCATTTATAGTTTATGGAGAAATTATTGACATTTCGTATGCTAGTTTTAATACAAATGTTTATGTTATGTTTAATACTATTCATATGAGGAATGCATTGGACTTAATATGTGATGGGTGGAGCCCGCTATAGCTCCTCGATTCATTGGTAGGTATCATAAGAGAAACTAGTGTCTTGGAACAAGGCCTTGATAAAATCATATTTTTAGTCTTGGCATGAGGCCTTGGATTTGTGGTTATGATAGTCTGGCATTATGCATTCCATAATTATGAAATTGGTTATTGATATTGCATGTGATTATTCGACTAGTAGAATATCCTTGTGAATAAGTAAATGGAATTATATCATTTTATTTTTTCTATATTATGCTGAAGTTCAAGTTTAAAAGGCTTTTGTTTTAGTTATACATTTCCTTTAATGTTTATAATTATTTTTGAATGTTTCTGCTATATTGTTATCCTTACTGGGCATTTGAGCTCACCCCTTTCTATGTTTTATTTTTCCCAGGATGTGAAGAAGTATTTTATGAATGACCTGTAGGGATAGTTTGAGGGGATAAGAGTGTGTACTGTGGAGACTATATTGTTGTAGTTTTCATTTTATGATGTAATATAAACTTTAGGAATGTATCTAGTTATTCCAAGGCTACTAAAATAATCGGTCTTTCGAGACTTGATCTTTTGTGATCATGCCAATGTTATGTAATAATGCACCAACTCTGGGTAATTGGGGTCGGGGCATTATAGTTGGTATCAGAGGAAGTTTAGTACAAACCTTTGAAGCTAGATTTAGATAAACTCTGATTAGAACACATAGACCTAAGATGGACTTTGAGGATTAGTATATAAGTACTTCCTAGAATTTTGGTATTGTAATGATTTTGTGAGTGTTCTGAGAAATACATCCCTGTATGGATATGAACAGGTAGAGGCGGATTTTGCACAGATGTACCTAGGGGTAAAACCCGAAAACACCGCTTTGAGCAAGACTCAAACGGGAACTGGTGCACGACAACGGGCCTTGCTGCACTCTTGGTTATGACACTCCTGGGGGATATTCTTAGGATAAATCTCATTTTCTTTACAAACCATTATGAAGGGTTTATGAGTATATACTTTCTCAGAGATTTTTTTTTATGATTATGGATTATATCCATAAACTGTTCAATTCATGTTAAGTGTTTTACATGTTTGGATTTATGTATTGCGATTCATAAACTAATATAGTGTATGCCGTTATTTAGAAATGGCGCATAGTGGAAGGAATGGAAACTGTATCAATGCATGCACTCCATGTAGGGATTTCCCTCCTGCTCAAGATAATTATAGTGGAGTTGGTGATGCAATTGGTGCTGATCATCCAATCACCATACTGGGACAAATCACTCTGGTTATAAATAATAAAATTACCCGTATGGAGCACCCTGATCCACATCGTGGAGGATCAATGTTAGATTGCTTCATGAGGTAGAAACCACCAACATTCAATGGGAGTACAAATCCATTAGTAGCTGAGCAATGGATAAGTTCCCTAGAGAAAATATTTCAGTCTTTGGAGAGTAGTGAAAGGGAAAAAGTTATCATGGCAGTTTATCACCTCACTGGAGATGCTGATCAATGGTGGTCATTGATACGAAACACGAAGGAAGATGATGAAGTATCAAAATATGGAATGGAGGGAGTTCAAAGATATTTTCGTAGAAAAATACTTTCCTCATGACCATCAAGTAGATATTGAAATGCAATTTCTGAGTCTGAGGAAAAAGGAGGATGAGAATGTCGCAAAGTATAAGGCTAACTTTACAAGGTTAGTGAGGTATGCTGGAGATTATATACGTAACCCAAGAAGTAAGATTGATCGTTTCTTTGATGGGTTAAACCCATTTCTTCATCGAGAATTAGTCTCACAATCCTTCTCATCATACGAAGACATTGTCTCATGTGCTATCAAGATAGAAAAGGAATTCTCTAAGTCTCATGACTTTAAAGAAAAGCAAGAGAAGAAGAGATCTTCTGATCACTCTGGGAATGGAAATAAGGGGAAGAAGGGAAAAGTTGAATATCCATCCTGTAGTAAATGTGGGAAGAAACACACCGATACTTTCTTGAAGGGAATGGGTGTCTGTTACCAGTGTGGTGAAAAAGTCCACCAGGATTGTGATTGAAATGGGAAGAAAGAAGCTACTGATGTTCAATGATACAACTGTAGGGAGATGGGACATTATGCAAATAAATGTCCTAAGAGTCAGGGGAACTTACCTCAGAAAAGGACAAGGGATCAAGGCATGCTTATGCTATCACTACTACTGAGGTTGAAGCTCTGAAAGATGTGGTGGCTGGTAATTTAATGGTTTCCTCAAGTTTAGAAAATGCATTATTTGATTTTGGATCATCGCATTGTTTCATATCTTCCCAGTTTTCTAAGAAAATTAGATATTTCGAATTTGATTTAACAAGGGAGTTGTCAGTTAAAAATCCTTAGGGAAGTATCATTGCAACAAACTTTTGTGAATCAGTCCCCATTAGAGAACATAAATGTTCTTTATCTACGGATCTCATCGTCATACCTATGATTGAATTTGATATAATCCTCGTTATGGATTGTCTTTCGAACAATGATGAATTTTTTTATTGTAATAAGAAAGAGGTTACTATTTTTGATGATGATAATAAGGAACACCTTATCTTTAGATTGGAATCATCACCACCTAATTCTTACCTAGATCCACCCCCAGTAGCTCAACTATATTGAATTATTAGGGAGGAAGAAAATGAAATGACTTTGGGTAAGGAAATAAATGTTCAGATAGAGGATGTACCTATTGTGGAAGAATATGTAGATGTGTTTCCGGAAGATTTACCTGGGCATCCTCCAGAACAAGAAATTGAATTTTCCATTGATTTAATTCCTCGTTCAAGGACCATATCGAAGACCCCTTATAGAATGGCCATTGTGGAATTAGTGGAACTAAAGAGAAACTAGAGGAATTGAGTAATAAAGGATTTATTCTCCCTAGTGTTTCTCCATGGGGAGCCCATGTACTTTTTGTTAAGAAGAAAGATGGATCTATGCGGTTATGTATCGACTATAGGGAAATCAATGCTATAACAATAAAGAACAAGTATCCCCTACCTCGCATTGATGATTTATTTGACGAACTGCATGATGCTCAATAATTTCCAAAGATTGACCTTCGATCTGGATACCATCAATTGTGTGTGAAGAAGGAAGAAATTTCTAAGACAATGTTTCGAACCAGGTATGAGCATTATGAGTTTACAGTAATGGCTTTTGGGCTGATTAATGAACCCTCTGTGTTTATGGATCTAATGAATAGAGTTTTCAAGGAATATCTTGATGAATTTGTGGTTGTATTTATTGATGATATCTTGGTATACTCCAAAAGCTATGATGATCATTAAAACCACTTGTGCATTATCTTAAAGACTCTGAGAAGACATGAATTATATGGGAAGTATAGGAAGTGTGAATTCTGGCTTTAAGAGATTTCTTTTCTTGGCCATATTGTCTCTAAATATGGAATCTCTGTTGATCCTTATAAGACCAAGGCAATCCATGAATGGCATGCACCGATGAGTATAACTGAGGTACGCAGTTTTATTGGTTTAGCAGGTTATTATCTTCCTTTTGTCCAGAACTTTGCCCGACTGGCTAACCCATTAACGAAGCTCACACATAAAGTGGTTAAATTTGTTTGGACAAAAGAGTATGAAGAATTTTTTTAATAACTGATGTGAAGATTAGTCAATGATCCTATTTTTACTCTACCATCGGGGAATGATGAGTTCGTTATTTATAGTGATGCATCAATGAAAGGACTTGGTTGTGTCCTTATACAGAATGATAGGTTTGTGGCATATATATCACAATAGCTAAAAATTAATGAGAAAAACTATCCTACTCATGATGTTGAGTTAGCTGCTGTAATATTTTCTTTGAAGATATAGAGACATTATCTCTATGGTGAAAAATGTGAGATTTATACTGATCACAAGAGTTTGAAGTACATTTTCTCACAAAAAGAACTTAACATGAGGCAAAGGTGATGGCTTGAACTACTCAAGGATTATGATTGCACAATACACTACCACCTTGGGATTTCAAATAAGGTGGAATATTCTTTGAGCAGAAAATATCATAGAGTTTTGAACAATATGATAATTGAAAGGGATCCAATTTTCATAGATCTAGTGAAGATGGACATGGGAATTACCATGGAAGGTGAAACATCGATACTTTTTCAAATGTATGCTAAACCATCTTTACTAGAAAGGATTAAGAGTTCTCAGAACGGTGATGAAAAGTTTCAAAAGAAGATTAATGCTTTGAATGATGGGAGATTGAATGAATTTGGTTATAAAGATGGAATTTTGAAATTTGGGAAGAGACTTTGTGTTCCCAATATACCTGATCTAAAAAGTGAATTGTTGGAGGATGATCACAGTTCCAATTTCTCTATACACCCTGGGAGCACCAAAATGTATAGAGATTTGAAGGAACATTTTTGGTGGGACAACATGAAGAGAGAGATTGCTGATTTTTTGTCAAGATGTATGGGTTGTCAACAAGTGAAAGCTTGAAGGCAACAGCCTGGAGGAGTCATGAAACCTCTTCCCATACCTGAGTGGAAATGGGATAATATCACGATGGACTTTTTCATGGGACTACGAAAGACTCCTAGAAGGAACGATGCAATATGTGTTATTGATGATCATCTTACCAAGTCAGCACATTTTCATACTATAAGAGAAGATCTACCACTCGAACATCTATCAAGACTATATATTAATTAAGTTGTGAGACTTCCTATAGTACCACTATCGATTTTTTTTGATCGTGATCCCCGTTTTACTTCAAGATTCTGGAAAAGTCTTCAGAAATCCCTGGATACTAAACTTTTTTTGAGCACTGCCTACCACCCTCAAATAGATGGGCAATCAAAACAAAATATTCAAACCTTATAAGACATGTTGAGATCTTGCTCACTTGACTTTCAGGGTATGTGGGATCAATATTGACCTCTGGTAGAATTTTCCTATAACAATAGCTTCCATTCGAGTATTCAGATGGCACCATATGAAGCGTTATATGGAAAGAGATGTCGCACACCAACCTGTTGTGATGATGTTGGTGAATGAAAACTTGTAGGCCCAGAATTGGTGGAGGAAACAATGGAAAAGGTAATGGTAATCCAAAACCACATCAAAGTAGCTCAAAGTAGGAATAAGAGCTATGCCGATAACCGAAGGAAGGATTTGGAATTTCAGGCAGGAGATCATGTTTTCATGAAGGTATCTCCATGGAAGGGAGTTATATGATTCGGTAAGAAGGGTAAATTGAGTCCCAGGTACATCGGACCCTTCGAAATTCTAGAACGAATTGGGGTTGTAACTTATCATTTAGTAATGCCGCCAAATCTCTCCAAAGTTCACGAAGTGTCCCATGTATCACTGTTGAGGAAATACATGCCTGACCCAATGCAAGTACTCACCTATGAGGAATTAGAACTGGATCCCGATCTGTCTTATTGCGAAGAGACCGTCAGGATTCTTGATACGAGAAAACAAGTACTAAGAAACCGGACGACTCGTCTCGTAAAAGTTCTATGGAGAAACCATAAAATGGAAGAGGAAATATGGCAACCCGAGGAACTTATGATGAAGAACCACCCAAGTCTTTTCATGCGGTAGTATTCTAGAAATTTCAAGGATGAAATTATTTGAAGGAGGGGAGAATGTAACACCCCAAGCTCCCACGGTACGCTTCTCTTTGAATAATAAAGTAGCGTGTGTTGTACACAACTTTGAGTTCTAACACACACCAAAACAAATAAAACTAGCCATTATGAACAGTAATTCCCACTTTTTGAAATTTTATAAATTTTATATTTCAAAATGGACTTCATTTTTGGATTTTGAATATCAAAATTAGCTTAGGGTGAATTTTTGGTATTTTCTAAAAACAATCAATTTTTTATGAACAGTGAAAAAACACTAAGTTATAGTTTAAAACCAAATTTTTATTTAAATAGTTTTTCATTTTATTTAAATTTAATTAAGGTCAAAATAGATACATAATACCTATATATGTTCAATGCACATCATTGGAGTTAGTCGAGAATAAAATTTTATTGAACTTTTCACCGTCTTTTACCCACATCCTAGGAGAATTTGGAAATTGACATAGAACATAATTTTATCGCTTCTGGGAGTGGAATTTCGAAAATCTGAGAGACACGGTTAATATCAGAGAGTAAAATGTTGTTCAATGAGATGAAAATAATTTTTTGTGAATAATAACTTTTTACTTTTATTTACCACGGTTAAAAGTAAATAGGGTAATTAAGGGTAAAAATGATATTAATATTTCCCTAACACATGTCTCAATTCTATTGGACAAGTGTATCTTGACCAAAAAAACCTTAGGAATAAAATATTATAATTTAGGTCCACTTGGATTAGATTAGGACATTAATTATTATTTAATTCAAAGAAGAATTAAAAGAGTTAAAATCAAAGTTTAATTACTAATAAATTTTTAATATAGGGTAATACATAAGATAAATTCGATTGTAAATATTCATTAGAAAGATAAAAGGATTTGCTACATAATTATTGTCTGTTTATAATTTTTAGACATTAAATAATTTAATTTATTTACGACACAATGATGATGCAGTAATTACCTAATTAAAGAAATATTATAATAATTGATATTATAAATATCAAAATAAATGTAATTTGAAACTTTTTATCAATTCCACTGACTTTATAGGTTAATATGACATATTATTATTTGTTATATAAATTGTTTTCAAAATAATAATGTTGTTATGAAATTATCAAAAAAAAACCCAATAGTGTCAAAATTGACACGAAAGAGTTTTTAAAAAAAATATTATATTATTAATTGATATTCTATTCCTAAAAATTTAATGTTCAGAGAAAGGACTTATATCATGATAGGTGTATCATTAATGGACCACTTGGGGGTCTCTTGGATGTATATAGTATGTTTAATAACTATATAATATAAAAATACATAGTGACATGGTAAATGTCAAACTAATTAACAGAGTTAAAACTTAAAGATAAGGATAATATAATGACCCAAACCTGTCTAAAATCTATTGGTTGAAAGGATTTCGACCCATCCCCACCTTAGACTTTGAATAATCCACTTTGGATCCATTATAAACCGAATATGAATTTATTATAGAATAATACTTTATGTTTTTCCTAAAGAGCCCCTCCCCCCCTTATAAAAGGAAACCACTTCTAACCAATTCTTCACAGATTAAAAGCCTTTTGGCTCAGCCAAACCTTGCCCAAATATTCTCTCAACTTCCCTTAATTCGACCTAGAGGCCTTAGTTTGATCAGAAAGCCATCCTAATGAGCCCTTTTGATCAAATCAAAAGGAAGAACCCGATTAAGAGGTAATGTTTTCACCACCCTCTTTCAAGTTCCTTTCTTCTTAAACTTCTTCTTTCTTTGTTATTACCATTATAAAATAATAAATCCAGTATCATATATATATTGTGATGTTATTATAAATATGGTACAACCATATTCAGTATTCTATCCATCCTTTGAATGACATGTCACCATATGTGCGTACGTACGACTTACCGTCTCCACATCGTGGTGTAATTGTTATTCAAAACATTATTATTTGGATGGGTATAATAATGATGTGTAATTCATGTAAATTATAAATATAACATTATAATGATTCTGTATATATGATATAACATCCAATTATATATTATTTTAATATCAAAATAATGATATTGTCGCTCGTGCGTACGTACGGACTACCGTCTCCATGAACGCGGTGAGATTCATTCCCCATCGTATCCATTCAAGACTAATTATCATTTAAGGATTAAAAATAATGTTTAAGGAATTTATATCATTTTGTATATGAATATTATACAACCTATCCATAACAAACATGGATTATGTAACAAAACATATAAAATAAAACAAGTAAGTTAGCACCCAAAACAACGATAATACTACGATATTATTAACAAATAAATGTTAAAAGATCATATATGATATCATATTAATGTATATGATTTTTGTATAATTTAATAACAATTATTTCACAATTATAAAGGATGTTAACCTACCCTCAACCAAGGAAAATTACAAGGTAAGGGTTTATTTCACAATCTCTTCAATATCCGAGGTTGTTTATACGTTATTATCTACTAGGACCTCTTTATCATCCACATCCATGTTTCTTAAAAATGTATTTCAAATCTTTATTAATATTTTAATGACTATGGGACAACGTCATTTATACCCTTGTTGAATTTTTATAAGAAGTTTTTAAAAGAATCCTTATGTCGTTTTCCAAACAAGTTCCTTTTTATCCTTTTCAAAAGAATTAAGGTAAAAATGTTTTTTTAACTTATACAGCGGGTGCAGCTATTTTCTGCCATTATAAAATCATTGAATCTTCCCTTAAAAAGTTATAAGAATATTTCAAAGTAAATGTTTTATTTTATAATTATGTGACTTTTAATTGATTTCAAAAAAGAGATATTTCCTTCAAATAGTTTTGATTTCATCTTGGTCAACATCTTTTGATGGATTTTAAGCTTATTTTACATTTATTTATTATGATGAAAAACTTACATATTGTATTGAAGGTTTTGTGATATGTTTGACTGTGGATATGTTGTTTTTATACCATTCATGCTTTATGGAGAATGTATTGACATTTCATATGCTAGTTTTAATACGAATGTTTATGTTATGTTTAAACCTATTCATATGAGGAATGCATTGAACTTAATATGTGATGGGTGGAGCCCACTATAGATCCTAGATGCATTGGTAGGTCTCATGATACAAACTAGTGTCTTGGAACAAGGCCTTGAAAAAATCATATTTTTAGTCTTGGCATGATGCATTAGCTACGTGGTTATGATAGTCTGGCATTATGCATTCCATCATTATGAAAGTGGTTATTGATATTGCATGTGATTATTCGACTAGTAGAATGTCCATGTGAATAAGTAAATGGAATTATTTCATTTTATCTTTTCCATATTATACTGAAGTTCAAGTTTAAAAGGCTTTTGTTTTAGTTATACGTTTCCTTAAATGTTTATGCTTATTTATGAAAGTTTCCGCTATATTGTTATCCTTACTAGGCATTTGAGCTCACCCCTTTTTATGTTTTATTTTTCCCAGGATGTGAAGAAGTATTTTAGGAATGACCTACAGGGATAGTATGAGGGGATAAGAGCGTTGAATATGGAGACTATATTTTTGTAGTTTTCATTTTATGATGTAATTTATACTTTATGAATGTATCTAGTTATTCCAAGGATATTAAAATAATCGGTCTTTCGAGACTTGATCTTTTGTGATCATGACAATGTTATGTAATAATGCACCAAATCTGGGTAACTGGGGTCGAGGTGTTACAGGTGTGGCACAAGTTCTTTAAGGGAATATATCCACTATGATAGTCTTATTAGTGAACCTTGAGAAAGGAAATTAATGAATGGGGAGTGAAACATTATAATAATAAAAATATGATGGTACGTGAACCCTTTCCAAAAATTAAAAGAGGATGGGGAGTGAAACCAATCCACTCTAGGACATTGTCAATTATGATAGTATTGATAGTGTTCCTTGAATACATAAATCATTTTATATTCTTATAGATATACCATAAACTAATGACTTATTATTATGTTTTATCATCATTGATCACGATTGATTATTAATGATTCTACACTCTTTGGGATTATTTATTTTTTATGACCAAACCTTATTGCATTATTCATGATTACAAATCTTTGACAGATGAGGTAATAATTTCTTAATTTATGATCATGTTTATATACCATTATGCTTATGAATACTAATGACTACTGATTGATATATCATATTTTTAAACTTATAGAGAAACTGATATCACCATTTATTATGTTTTTATTTCCCCATTTTATGAGGAATGGTTTTAAGTAGTGATTACCTAAGAAGTTTAATCTCGGAGAAGAACTTTGTGGGAGATCTTAAAGATATTTCATAAAATAATATGATTATGTATCCAGTCTACAAAGTCAAAAAAAACATTAATATTATGGTGTGTGTATTGGTATGGTATATATTTAATATTCATCTAAAGTGATATAATATTTATATATGAAATTATTGGATCACCTAAATTGGTATTAGAGTAGGGTTTAATTATATATGGATATTTGGATTAGAGAAAACTTGGTTAAAACCCTGGGGATAAGTTTTAGTATAGAAAAATATAATAAATTTTTGGTAAAGTGGAGATTTTTTGGTTTCCAAATAATGAAATCCTTATATGGATACAAAAAAGTGAATTCATTAAAAGACACAGATGTTCCTAGGGGTAATAACACTAAAAATTCTAGTCGAGTATTAACTCAATATTTACTTGGTGCATGAAGAATAGGACAAATTTCATAACTTTTTTGAAATTAATGGGGGTATATTATTTTATTAATTCATATTATATTTAAGAACCATTTTTATGAATGATATGATAATATCCATGATAACATTTGATAATCCATAATGATATGAGATAATTTTAAAGTGTCACGGGTTAAAAGAAGGTGTCATAATTTAGGACATCATAAGAAATATTTTCATAATATTATGATTGATTACTTTTATTTTTGATTTTTGATACTCACAATATGTTTTTTAGTTTCAGTAAATGGATAAAACTAATAGAAACCAAGTTAACAATGGGTATGCAGGAAAATTTGGTGGTTGTTTGAATGAGTAACTAATCCAGATAGTAGGTTGAGTGAAAAAATTTGTGATTATTTCTACGAAGATATATCAATTTATTGTTAGAATCACGAACTAAAGTGATCTTACTAACACACATAATAAGATAAAAATAGGGTTTCATGTGAGGTTAATTGATTAAGAAAATGGAGGAAAGAAGACACATTTTTTTGCATGTCAAGAATGTGGGAATAAGTAACCAAGAAAATGATTCAAAGGAACAAGAAGATGTTACATTTGTGGAAAAAGGGATATAAATAAACTAACTATAGAGGAAAAATGAAGATTTTAATGGAGGTAAATAATGTTTTTCCTATATCACCATTAATAGTTTAATGTATTAAATGTGAGGATATTGGGAATTATTTCATTTAACGGACTAATCCAGGGAATAACTCCTAAACCAAGGGATTAAAGAAGGGATTCTGTTATGCCAACCACTAAAGTGGATATTGATAATTAATGAACACTTTTTTTTTCACTATAGAGTTGGTTATTTCATATTAGTGTTTGTAATAAAGAGTTTCAAGAAAAAAATTATTATTATTATTTCAGTGAAGTTTGATGGGATTTTGTGTATTGGTTAACTATCTTATTATAGATCCCATATCGACTATTAAGGAAGAAAATTCACATTTTATATTTTGAATCAACCTATGATTATATTTCTATATAAGTATGAATATTAACTTCTAATAGAAATAACTTACATTTTTATTTTTATTACTACTTATTTATAAGGGATATTAATCTCAAATGGATAGGGAGAAACTCAACATTGAAGATATGTGTATTGTTTGGGAATATGTAGATGTATTTCCTGAATGCCTTCCTAGTATTTCCTTAAATCATGAAGTATATTTTTAAATAGAAATCAAACATGATATTACATCTTTTTCAAAGAATCTATATTGAATGATCCTGATTGAGTTACCATAATTGAGGAAGCAACTCTAGGATAATCTAGATAAGTGATTTATATGCCCGAGTTCATCACCATGGGGTGAATATGTTCCTTATTTTTAAGAAAAAATATGTATAAATGTGTCTTTACATTGATTATTGGGAAATTAAGAACATCAATATCATGAAAAAGGATCCTATACAATGTATTGATGACTTGTTTAATCAACTATATGAAGCTCAATAATTTTCCAAGATTATACTTCATTTTGGAAATTATTAAGTGAGGACCATGGAGGAGGATATACCTAAGAAAGCATTACATATGAGGTTTGGTAATTATAAATTCATAGTTATTCCATTTTTACCTACCAATTCCCCTCTATCTTCATGGATCCAATGAATATATTCTTTTGATATTACCTCAATCTGTTTGTGGTAGTATTTATAGAATGTATTATTATATATTAAAAGAGAGTGGAATATCATGTTGATAATTTTAGGATTGTTTTGATGACCTTGGGGAAGGGGAAACTATCTTCTAAATTTAGAAATTAATAATTTTTCATACCTAAAGCTTCATCTTGGGTCATATAATCTCATGTGAGGGTATATCGGTTGATCCATGAAAGAAACAAATTATCAAACAATGTGTCTAAAATGAAAAAACTTTTTTTGTACCTTACACCTTACTTTTGACCATTAATTGAGTGTTTTTGCTACAATTTACTTCTTTTAAGTATTGGGAATATTATAGTTGGTTTTATAGGGGTTTAGAGGCCTTTAAGGGGTGCATGGGTTTCAAGTGATTATGGGAAATTCAGTTCATTCTAAAAAACCATGCGTATTATTTAATAAGTACAATAGATGGCAGTTAGAGTTAACATTTTGACATTCCCTAGAAAACTGTGCGACTCAAGATAGTGGATAAAAGCATGGTTGGTGCATAGTTTACCAAACTGTGTGTCCTAACTGTGTGGGTTCTCAAAATAGGTAGAGATCCTCACATGGTTATCACACATATTAGTAAACTATGTGACCAAACCATGCCCAAGGTTTCAATTATTCCAAAAAAATTAGTTTTAAACCTAAAAACTCCCTGAAAATCAATATTTTTCTCCTACTCCTAGGTATATTGAACCAATGGAAACCAATAAAGGGTTTTAGTGATTCTCCTTCAATAAAAATTTAATTACGGTGAATCTAGAGGCCTTGGGTCTTGAGACTTCAAGGAATGTGATCATTGTTCTCCATTTTTATTAATATTTCTATATCTTTCTTCTTCCTCTTACAATGAATCATATTTTTTGGATACTATGGCTAGATATATGTATTTACATGTGATCTAATGGATAATTCTTGGATCATTAAATGATAAAATCCTTGATCTAGGAAATTGGCATCTGTTTCTTGATTATAACTAGACTGTTGATGACAACATACCTTTCTGGGTATGTTCTATCTATTCCTACACTTTTGGTGGGGTTTTATTTTTATATCTTGATTCTAAAGTTCCCATGTGATGAAGTGGGGATGTTTCTAAGTATTATTGACACATAAATTTATTAGGGTGGAAATCTTTAGCATCATAATATTATTTCACTTGAGATAGGGAGTACTTACCATAATAGAACTACTTAAATAGATGTTTGAAACGATTTTGTGTCATGTGTGTGTATCCCTATGAGACCTATTATTTATATTATTCAAAATTGGAAGTACATTGGAAATATAAATCTTAATTGACATGAAATGATTATAAAATACCTTATTTTATCTTCTTTTTTACATATACAGTTCTTATTATCTGATATTGGGTGATGAAGTTGAGTTGTATGGGATTGTCACTCCCTTTAAATGGGATAATCGATGATGTGAATAATTTACATATATCCATGAATTTTGGTCCACATTTGGTGTTATGGATTGCTCAAAATTCATAAATTGGGTTGACATGTGGGTGGTGGCTTCCTCCATAGTTGTGAATTGGGTCAATGCGTAGTGTGTGGTTTCCCCAAATCTGTGAATTGGGACAACATGAGTATTTAATTTAATGTTTGGAATGAATATCCCTTAAAAGAGGTTATATAAAGATGAACTTTTGTCCAAGTATATTGGTCCAACGTATGAATGTTTCTTTGGCATGGAGCCGAAGACAGTAGAGTTGGTCTTCATAGAATAAGAATATGTGTACACATGTATGATTGCTTATTGTTTACTTTCACTTTGATTTATTGTCATGTCATTCACTTGTATATATTTTTCACTTATCTTAAGGACCATTGGTGGGGTACTATTGGGTTTTATACTCCCAAATTACAAAATCATCTCAGTCTATATATGAATTTTATGATTAGGGATCTAGTTAAGGGAACTGGATCTACAGTGGACATTTTAGCGGGAGTAGCATAACTGTGTGATGAAATGTCGGGGCGGATTCTGGGTCCAAGATGTATTCCCACTTTTCTATTAATTTACATTCTCAATTTTTTTTTACATTTATCCACCATATTTGGGGATCCTTATTTTTATTTGGATTTTATGATTGACATGCCATATTGTTATATAATGAGTTTGATACTCTTATCCCTTGTACTAATATTTATTAGGTTATTGATTTTCCAAATTATTTTCATTACCATGGATGTGGCTTCCATTGTATCCTTTATTGTATACCTGTTAATAAGGTCATGGTCTCCACATGATCCCTCTCAGGACCTCACCGCTAGTTAGTGAACCCTTGTGTATGGGGAGGCATGCAAGAGGATATGTAGCACTCTACTATACTCGATGATTGTGGTTAGGGTGTTACAAAATGGTATCAAATGACTTTTTTATCTCTTTTAACTTGATTTTTGACATGGTATACTAAATATATGATATACGAGACTTGGTTAGTGGAATTATGTTAGTTCTTGGTTAGTTGTGTATAGTGGACCTATGAGTTACCAGGAACGTGGGATTGATGTTCTTATTGTTTGTTGTTATAATTAATTAATTTTACCCTGTGTGATGCACATGGTGTTGATTTTATATTTTATGGGATTTTGGTTTCATTCATGCATCATGACTAGGCATGATTTTTTACATCTCACATTCTTATTTAATACATTAGATAGGGTTCAATTAATTAAATTCCTATTGTAATTTGTGATTCTTTCCAAGTTGGTATATTATTTCTTACATTTATTTTTCTGAGCCAAAGAATGCTATTATTATTTTGTATATATGGATGTGGAAATCATTCAAGTACCAAAGACTTAGTTTTATCCTTGGGTAGTGATAAGGGGTTGTATCTCATGTTCATGGGTAGCCTTTATGATGAGTCTGTTGTTGTATTTTGTTTCAGTGTTCTTGTAGTATGTTAAATAGTCTTCTTATCCTGGATATTTAATCTTTTATAAGAGTTTATTCTATCTTTTCCGAAAACTATGCCTCATAATATTATTATGGAATGAACACAGGAAGATAATTAGAACACACTCACAAGGTAGGATTCCGTAGTTGTGCTACATGCTATATAGGAAGGTACAATTGGGCTTGCTCCCATAGCTACCCTAGTAGTTCAGTCCAGCAAACTGATCGAACCCAAAATCATCTAGATAGTTATTTCTCAGGGTAAAGGATCCCAAAGGTCAATGGTTGAATATGATCATGTGTTTTAGCTCCAGTATTCCATATCCTTCTAGGTAAATAGATCCCCCATGATACTAATGACTAGATAAACATCATTAAAAGGATATTTAACATGATAGATACTCTAGAGTGTTGGAAAGAAAAAATATATGTATTTTATGCTCCAAGGGCCATCTAGGAGGTGGTGGAGCTTTATGAATCAAGCAGGAATACATGATGGGATGACATGAAAAACCTTTAAGGACATATTCTTCAAGGAATTATTCTTTGATACACTAAAGATAGATCGTACTTAGGAGTTCATAAAGCCTCAGTTGGGGAAAATTTTAGAATCTAATTATTCATTATGGTTTATTGAGACGATTATTATTTCTCCTTTGTTATCTATAAATGAGTAATATTAGTCCAGAATGTTTAAGATTAGTCTTCAACCCAAACATAAACTTTTGGTCATAAATTTACATTTGATGACTTACGATGGGGTGTTTCACAGGGCTTTGAATATTGAGAAGGTTAAAGAAGAAGATAAATATAATGTATTCCTTTATCATTTATTAGACCTATTGGTAAATTTCATAGTTCTTTGCAAGTTTCCTACTAAATTAATAGGAATTTTACATCAATATATATGTACCAGGGTTGTGGATGAAATTTATAATAGACAAAGATTTCTCCAGCTCCCTTTGTGGGAGACGGTTTTTTAGGTTCTATAATTTTGGATGGAAGTAGAATTGTCTCCAATACGACCCCAAACATACCAGATTTTTTCACTAGTGTGGTAAGGTAGGACATAATAAGAGGTTTTTTTGTGAAGTTCTCTTGGATGGAATCAATGAGTTTAAGATAAGATGTGGGTTGCGAGCTTCAAAAATAGGTACAGAAGGCATAGGGGTCTATGGATTTGGTGACTCATGGGACTTAGGGGAGTGGTTGTTGAGCTAACACATATAGGGTTTATGCATCAGACCATGTTATAGATAATGGCGGAGGGGGACATTTGATGTTTTGAGGTATGGTCTTAATTATATATAAACTCTATATTTCTTTGTTTGATACAATCACTTATCAATACTTTTATCATCACTATTCATTACTTAGTTTCACTTTCCACTTAAATTCTATTTCGAGTTTATCTATATTGAGATAAAATTAGGAAGGAAAGTGGATCTTTTCTATATTTTATTAGAGTGTACAATAGTAATTTATGGGTATGATAATGTGTAGGATTTACCAACTATAGATAAGTTTGGATTCGATGTGATCTTTAGTATAGATTAGTCAACTAGTTACTATGAAAACAAAGATTATTACTAGAGATGAGTATCCTTTGAAATGCCTAAGAGAGAGAAGTTTGCGTTGATTAGTGAGTGGGAAGTTAATGTTGGAAGAGTTGGACAAGACCCTAGCTATATTGAATCTATTACAATATAGGTGGATAGCAGGATCCTTGTTTTGTAGGACCCAGGGATGCCCTAAGAGGGGATTAGTGAATCAGGGTGTTAAATATTTCTTTTAAAGTATCAGATCTTGTTCCCATGTTGGTAGGAATGTGTTAAACCTATACAATGGATATTAATAGAAAATAAACAATCACATGCAAAGAGACCACATAACACTTTTACTTGGTTCACCATAAAGGGATACGTCCATGGAGAATATGCCAATAGTGTGTCAGTCATACCAAAATCCACTAATCGACACTAGTTGTGGAGTAAAATAGTTCGGACATAGTCACTTCATGCCATGGACACTAACTTTACAATGGTCCAAGGATATCTAACTACGTCCCTCAGATCACTTCCATCGACTGCCCTTATCTCACTGCCTTTAGAGATGTCTAACTCAGTTTATCGACTTGAAGGCCACATCAACAAATTTGCATTGAAGTCTTTCTCTAAGTCTATAATTAGACATTAATTGCATCAAAGTCATGAATAAATGTTATTTAAGTCATTGATCACACAAATTAGATATTCAAAATCCTTTCAGAAGCATAACACCACACTTGCGCGCAATACCTCAACTCATGTGCAAGATTTCAGAATTGTTGCGAAAGATGAATTTCGTGCAAACCCTACATTCCATGCAACATTTATTTCTAAAAAAACTACACCTAAGTTTTCACTTGGTATTTTTATAGTAAAGGAACACCTTACACACAAGATTAACTATCTGAAATTCATTCACATTCAAAACCTTCACGCAGTAGAGCGACCGGATTTTTGTTGGAAAACTTTTAAGTCTTTCATGGGGGTAGCCACCTATTTATAGGCCTCGATAACCCTATTCCCAAGTTTCCTATGCTTCTTTGTCGATTCATGCAAGATTATCCATGAGCACACAAAACACCTTTTGAAGTCGCATTGAGCGCATAAAATTCTTCCGTGTAACCTCATCTTTCGCACACATTGAAGACTTGTGTGCACATTTTTCCTTTTCTATATTTTGATGAAATGATCCCAAATTAAAACTTACATGAAATCTTCTAAACACCCTTCAATTTTTCGTACAAATCCATTTTCCAAAAACACTTTTCTCCATATTTTAATTTTTGGACCCAAAAAGTTTCCAAACACTGGGAAACGATGCCACCTTTAATACTGTTTCCTGCCTGGACTGTATGATCCCTTTCCTAAAAAAATTCCTGAACTTCTAATGAGGATTGAAAAAAAAAACAAAAACCATACTCCATTTCCAGCATAAAACAACCATGGTTCCAACAATCTCCCCCTTTGCGTTTGTTGAAAATCTCCAGATAAATTCAATAGAGCACCAGCCACTATCAAAACCCGATACACAAGAATAAAATCCACCAACACTATAAGTATACATGAGCAATGATTAGTGTAGTAAAAAATAGGGGAATCTTGAATTAAGTTCTCATATTTTGGAATTCTTAATGACATCCAATCCATTCTCCCCCTTTTCTATAGAAGCATTTCAAGTCCTGAATTTATTACTTCTCCTCCTAACACCGAAGTCTCATCATGTCACAAAATAAATACAAGTCTTGAATGTATTACTTCTCCTCCTAAAAATTAAGTCTCATCATTTCACATAATCAATACATGAATTTAATCATTCTCCCCAATTGGTAATAAAACCCAAAACTAGTATTTGTTAATTATACAGCTCAAAAAACACTCCCCCTAGATAGTATCTCCCCCATAAACATGAATCACTTCCCCAAAAATATTACAAAAAGTTAAAATAATTTGGGATAGGGGAATTTTGTAACCCCCTTATTTATGTGGAGGTGGATAAAAACCAAGATTCAACCGATGTTTGTCAAACAATGCCGCTAATAGTGGCCTGATCATGATGTCAGCCACATGCTAATTGGTTCCCTCAAGGTCCATTTTGGTCATGCCTTGTTCAAAATTTTTCATGATGAAGTGATATCTGATCTCAATAATTTTTTATGAGAATTATGAATAGGATTATTCATAAGATCAATCTCTCTCTTATTATCACAGTAAATCACAATTGGTTGTTTCACCACATCACCAATATCTTCCAGTTGTTGATTCATCCAAAGTAACTGAGTGCATTCCTTTGAAGAAGATATATATTCAGATTTAGTAGTACTAAAAGAAGTATTTTCCTATTTCTTGCTCAACCAGACCACACATTTCTTCCCAATATAGAATTCTCCATCATTGGTGTATTTTATATCCACTATATCTCCATCCTAGTCAGCATCGGAGAATGCTGATAGTTCACTATCCTTTCCTACTGTAATTTATAACCCATAATTATGAGTACCTTGAATTTACCTCATGATTATTTTTACTACCACCATATGTTCTTCATTTGGATTAATTTGAAACCGGTCCTCCAAGAATGTTGCAAAGACAATATCTTTCCATGTCGCTGTTAGGTATTGTAGGCTTCCAATGATCCTACTATACATGGTGGGATCAATAGAAGTCCCATCCTCATGCTTTCCATGTTTGGTTCCAATTGCAATTAGAGTCCACATTGGTTTGGTGTCATGCATGTTAAATTTATTCAGCAGCTCTCTTGCATATTTTTTCTAAGAAATTAAAGTGTAGTCCTTCCTCTGTATCACCTACATCCCCAATATGTATGTGAGCTCACCAATCATAGACATTTAAAATTCGGATTTCATATGATTTTAAAATTAATCCATTGATCCCTTCCTATTTACTATGAAAATAATATCATCAACATAAATGTGAACGAAGAAATATTCCTTCAAATAATTCTTTATGTAGATATTGTGATCCACTCCTCCTCTTATAAATTCAAATTTCTTTAGGTATGAATCCAAAAATTAATACCATTCTCTTGGGGCCTACTTCAAACCATAGATGACCTTCTGTAGTTTGAAAACCTTTGATTTATCATTACCTAGAAGAAAACCCACTGGTTGTTCAATGTAGAATTATTATTTGAGAACACCATTCATGAATGATGTCTTGACATCCATTTGATATAATTTATATCCTATTTGGATTTACATGGCATGAAAAATCATGATTGGATCCAGTCTAGCCACTGGAGAAAATTTTTCTTCAACATTGACACATTTAATATTTAAATACCATTTACATACTAGTCGTGCCCTATTTCTGATAACAATTCGATGTTCATTGAATTTGTTCTTGAAAATCAACTTTGTACCAATATCATTGTGACCTTCAGGTATCTTAACTAGGCCCCATGATTGATTCATGTCAATCTGATAAAACTACTCATTCATGGATTTAACCCATGATTCATCCTTTGTTGCTTCTTCAAATTTGGATGGTTCCACAATTAAGGGGAATGCAGATTGAGCATTACTATTCATTCTTATTTCCTAGGTTAGTGAAATTATATCCCTAATGAAATTTAATTGATCTATTTCATCTCTTCTTGTTTCCTTTGGGGTTCAGATGGTGATTCATCAGGAATTGTTTCTTCTTCTGATTCATCTTCTAAATCATCATCATTTTTCTACCTCTGAATGTTTTTCACTCTTTCTTACACTTCATCATTTTTATATGTACCTTGTCCACATTGTTCCTCATCTTCTATCACATCAATATAGAAATTATTTTATTCATTTTTGGTTTTTTCTTTAATGATATTTGCTTCAATACTTTCCACAATTTTTCCAAGTCACATATTGAAGCATTTCTAGGCTTTTCTTTTCATTGAGTATCCAAGGAATATTCACACATCTGCCACATCCCCATACTTCTTTTATTTACTTATTTGATTCCAATAAATAATTTACTTCCAAAAACAAAAAAATATTTCAAGGAGGGCTTCCTTCCCTGACACAACTCATATGGTGTCTGGGTTTCACCCATATAAATCCCTTTTTGATTTTGAATATATACTACTTCTTGACCAACCTATTTCCAATAATGAAGAGGGATATGGCTCTCAATTAGCGTTGTTCTAGCCATGTTGTTTACCTATCAATCGATGCACTCAACAAATCCATTTTTCTAGGGAGTTATTATATCATTCACCTCATGTTGTATCCCATGCTCCTCTAGGTAATTTCAAAATTCAATGGACGTGTATTTATCTCCATTTTCAGACCGGAGGACTTTTATCTTCCATCCAGAATCATTCTCAGCAATTATTCTATAGGTTTTCATGTAATAAATCACTTGTAGCTTCCTTTGTATAACAATCACACATTCCATTCTAATATAATAATATATGAAGAGAACAATGTATATTTCTCCATATGTTTGAGAAACATTTATCATCCCGCATACGTCTTTACGAATGAGATCAAGGTGATTAGATGATCTTCTCTTCTTTGGCCAGTAAGAAATTCAGACTAGATATTATTGCATACATGCATCACAGGTCTTTTCTCGGTCGTTCTTTAGAGTAGGGATATCAATGACTATCTTTGACTTAGATATATTTTCCATGTCTTGCCGGTAATGTTCCCCAATATTCGATTCCACGGATTATTTTCCTCTTCAACTGTTAGGTAGAAAATGTTCTCTTTTCTATAGACCTAATATATGTTTCCATATATTCTACAACCTTTCATCAGAGGATTTCCAGACATTCCTTTTATAGTACAACCATTTTGATTGAATGTCACAATAAGACCTGAGTCACGAAGCTAACTCACAATTATAAGATAATGACGTAGACCATCCACAAAATGGACTTCAGTTTTCATCATCTCTCCATTAGCTAGATTAGTACTTCCACAATGTTTTATCTTCAAAGCACCATCATTACCGAACCTAACTATTCCATTATCTTTTCATTGACATCCATTAATATGTTAACATTACCCATCACGTAGGACGAACAAAAGCTATCAAGAATCTAGGAGCTGTTATTCTTTGTATCCTTGAGGGATACTTCTTCATGATTGGAATTTTCAATTTTACTTTTTGTTTCCATGAGTTATTGTATTGAGTGTAGGATATTGATGGCCTTAAAACTCCCTCTTTCATGTATATGGGTTCTTCATATTCATGCTCTTCTTCTATAGTGGAAAACATATTTGAAAGAGCATCATAGTTTTGTTGATGAACATTGAATTTTCTCTGACTTCGATATGAGGAGTCCATTTCACTCCTCTTCCTGAAATAAATAGATTTATAGACAAATTTATAACAACAAAAACAATATCCATAGAATTTTTTTCTTCTAAAAGAATTAGGATATGAATTTATTCTCCTTTGTGGAGCTCACATCTCTTCTCCATTCAAATAGATCCTTACTTCTTCCCAATAAGACATGGTATGGCCCAGATATCCATAGAACTGAAACTTACGGAGAGTTAATATCTTCTCACTTGTATTTATCCTCATTCCTTCTTCCGTGGGATAATAGTTTGACTGTCTGTTATTCCTAGAGGATTGAGGATAGACTTTTATTCTTCTTTCAGATTGAATTGGGGGTTTCTTTTTCAGCACCTCAGGTGACTTTTCCACATGAGACACTTATATCTTGCCTTTAATTTGGTCATGATTATTTATATAATTTGACGATTTTCCCTCACAATCGATTCCACTATTTCCCATGTAAGTGGGTCGTTCATCATTAAAAATCTTTTCAACTCCACTAGAACCAGATTTCTCTCTATACAATAGCTCAACATCTGAGAACCTTCCAAATTGTATTTTCTTCATTGAATCTTTTGAAATTGATTCACTCTTAAGTTTAATACTAAGAGTAACAAATTCCTCTTCAAGACCCTCATCAGTCTTCAAATTTTCTTCCAGTATCGAGGTGAGGTCACTGATAACCTATTCCTGCTCTTCAATTCTCAGCTTTAGTTCCACTATATCATTAGTGATTTCAAGGATTTTAGACAATACTTTAAAAAATTCTACCAGTCATTCAATTTCATCTTCAATATAATCAACATACTTAGATGATTATTTTACCTTTGATTTCCACTTATTTCAACTCTTTCATTTAATATTAAGATTACTAACAATATCCTTAAGTTGTGGTTTATGAATGGAATTAGTTGTCAACTAATTATCTCATCCATTATCTTCTAGTGATTTATATTTTTCAACAATGGTTATCATGGAAGCATTTTTTCCAGATTTCAATCTTGGTTCCTCTTCCTCAAAGAAATTATTATACTCATCATTTCATCACATAAAAACCCTTTTTCTGTAGTTTCTTTGAAGATTTGATGTTACCCTTTTTAAAGAACCTTTTCTGAGGATTCCCAATGTTTTCAACTTCACTCTGTTCATCATCAAATTTCCTTGAGCACTGAGAGGCTGTGTGCCGAAATTTACCACAATGAAAACATGCAAGAAGTATCTCACCATCAAATTTTCCTTTTCCCTTTTGAATTTCCTAGAAATGAGAGAAAGTGTTTCTTTTTCCTCATCATCATCACCACTAATCTCTCCGAAATTTTCAGTTTGTCTATAGAATTTAATTCTATTTCCTTAATCACATGAGCTGTAACATCTTCCAGTTTGACTCTTATTTCATATACCACTAGGCTATTCAGTAGATTATCTAGAGAGATCTTGGAGAGACATATTTCCTCTAGGGATGAAACCTTCTCATTCTAAAGGGGTGGAAGTCTTCTCAAGAGTTTCTTTACAATGTTAATGTATTTTATTTCTTCAACTAGTCCCAAAATTTCTCATACTACTTTGGTAATTCGATTGAAGGAGTTTTCATTTTCATTAGGGAGTATCTTCAGATCATAAAACCTGTTGTGTAGTACTTGAAGTTTTTCCTCATCCACTTTACAATATCCTTCATAAATATTTTCATGTTTATCCTACACAGACTTTGCTGAGGTGTATTTCACCACCTTTAGATAATTCAGATTTGAAAGAGCTGTATCCAGAGCATTATGCACTTTAGCATCTGTATCAAGAATTTTCTTGTCTGTCTCTATCATAACCATCCCTATTAGATCAGTGACCTTTATTCCTAGCACAATAGCACATAAGACTACCATTCCAGTAGATCTTGGATGAGATATCATTCAATTCTTCTTAATATAAAAATTAAATCCATTGAATAGGGGGACTCCCCTAGAATGGGCTGAATTCTCCAAGACGCCAATGAACAGATCTAACATAAGAAACTTGCCTTTGTTACCACTTGTTGGACCCTAAGGCCCCTTGAGATGGGAGTGGTGAATCAGGGTGTCAAATTTTTCTTTTAAGGTATCTGATTTTGTTCCCATGTTGTTTGTAATGTGTTAAAACTATATAATGCATATGAACAGAAAATAAACAATCACATGCAAAGAGACCACTCAACACTTTTAATTAGTTCAACACAAAGGTCTACGTCCAAGGAGCATATGATGACAGTGTGTCAGTCATACCAAAATCAACTAATCATAACTAGATGTAGAGTAAAAGAGTTATGACATAGTCACTCTATTCCATGAAAATTTCCTTTACAATGGTTCCATGATAGATCACTACATCCATCAGATCACTTTTGTCGACTCCCCCTAGCTCACTACATTTAGAGAAGTCTAACTCAGTTTATTGACTTGAAGGTTACTTCAATAGATTTGCATTGAAGTATTTATTAGTCCAACACGAGACACAACTAGCATCAATTTCCTAAATATATACACATGAAAGCATTGATCGCACAAATTAGATATTCAAAAACCTGTTAGAATACTAACACCACACTTGCATGCAATACCTCAACTTGCGCGCAAGATTTCTGAATTTTCACGAAAGATGACCTTCATGAAAACCCTACTTAACATGAAACAATAATCTTTTATGAAACTAAACTAAAGGGTTAAATTATTATTTCAAACTAAAGGAACACCTTGTGTTCATGATTAACTATCTTCAATTATTTCTCACACAACACATTCATGTAGCAGAGCGACCACATTTTTGTTATAAAACTCTTAAGTCTTTTATGGGGTAACTTCCTATTTATAGGCCTCGATGACCCTGTTCACAAGTTTAAAATGCATCTTTTTTGGTGCATGCAAGATTCTCCATGAGTGAGAAAAACCCCTTCTAACATCACATTGGGCACATAAAATTCTTCTATGCAACCTCATTTTTCGCGCACATTTAAGACTTGCACACACATTTTTCCTTTTCCATATTTTTATGCACTAATCCAAAATTAAACCTTGTACACAAGTTTCTTAACACCCTTCAATCTTGCCTGAAACTCCCTTTTCCAAAAACACTAATCTCTATATTCCAATTTTTGGACCCAAAATACTTGAAAACACTAGGAAACGATGCCACTTTCAACATTGTTTCCCGCCTAAACTATATGATCTATATCCTAGAAATCATACTAAACTTATAATGAGGATTGAAAAAAAAAACAAACCATACTCCATTTCCATCACAGAATAACCATGGTTCCATCATTTTATATATTAGATAATGACTCCCCTATATTTTTCTTATGGTAGAACTATACTAAGATATATTTCCAAAATAGTTCTTAGGGTTATATCAAGATAGTTTGATTGAGTTTAAAGATGGAATCATTCCCAGTGCAAAAATTATATCTATTTTACCTTACCATGTGAAACCTACAATGTTGAAAGATATTAAGGAACAACATAAGGATCTGGTATGAAATGGATTTATTTGACTAATAACTTCTCATTGGGGTGATCTATCATTGATTACTAAGAAGTAAGAAAATATTCATTAGTTTTTTTGAATACCAGATGTTGAATCAAATTACAATGAAGTAAATGTACTCATTTCCAAGGATTAATGATTTTTTTGACCATTTAAGGGCAGACTGGTGGTTCTCAAAGATTGATATGAAATCTAGATTCCATCAAAATTAGTTTAGAATGGCAGATATAATGAAGGAAATGTGTGGGATAAGTTATGAGTTGTATGAGTCTCATATTATTCTTTTGGGGCTAACTAATTCCACACCATTGTTCATGAACCTCATGAACAATATCTTTAATAGATTTTTGGAATCCTTCATCATTGTGTTTATTGATGAAATCATGATATATTAAAAAAAATCAACTCACATACTAGAAACCCTGAGATTTTAATGATTAAACCTTGACATCATTGAATTTATGATAATATCTAGAAATGTAACTTTTGAATCCATGTGATGGGTTTCCTCATGAATGTGATTTATGAGATGAAAATTTATATTGATCCAGAAAAGGAAAATTCTATTATCCTTGGTAACAACCAAGGAAGGTGTTCAAGATTCAGTGTTTCACGGATTGTATAGTTACTATAGGTATTTCATTCAGGTATTTTCCCATTTAATAGAATATATGACCACAATTAATAAGAAAGGGGTAATGTTTGAATGGATTAAGTGGTGTGAATAATCCTTCCTAGATATAAAGTGATGATTGAAATAATCTTCAATTATAACTTTAACTGAACCCAAAATTGGGTACGTAGTGTTTTTTGGTCATTTTGGTGTTGGATTGGGAGAAATCATAATGCAGAATGATCAGGTAGTTTCTTATAGGTCTCTCTAAATACAACCTCATTAGTGGATTTTCCCAAATAATGAATTTTATTTAACTTATGTGGTTCATGCATTGAACTATTAATGAAATTACCTCTTTGGGGAGATATTTTTCATATATATGGACAACAAGATCCTATAGTATATCATCTACTTAGGGGACTATAATGTTTATCAGAGGTGTGGGTTAGAGTAATTATAGGTGTTTGAATTTGCGACGGTGTATTATTCTGGAAAAGGGAATATTTTGATTGATGATCATACCCAGAAGGCATATGAAATTGGAGAGAAAACATCAGAATCAGAGTGGGAGATGATAACCTTGCTGGAAGACTACTTGGTGGGTAGGACTAAGGATCAAGGAGAAATTTCCTATGAAACCCTGGTGATTATGTCATCATTAGTGGATAAATTAAATACTAGTCTAGAGTGTGTTATATATTTTTCTTGATGAGTGAATGGTTGGTGATATATAACTTTTTTCCAAGAAGGAACATAGATAGATGTGATGTGAACTATGTTCTGGGTAGAGTAGTGGTTCCTTCTTCCATGAGAGAGGATCTAATGAGAGACTCTCAAGTATCACATTGGAAAGTGATCAAAAATAAAACCATGATGTATTGAAATATACGAAAATTATTTTAATGTCCCAATATTAAAAAGGAAAATATAGTCCTTGTCTCTCACTTATGAACATATCAAAGGATCAAGGAAGAGAATTAGTGACATAGTTGGTTACATCGGCCACTTTTGGTTCCTATTATGAAATGGGATGAATTGATGATAGACTTCATCATAGGATTTCCTAGGACCCCAAAAATAGGAAAAACTGTATGGGTTATAGTTGATCATTTGAACTAAGTTGATTATTTCTTACTAATTTGGAAACTCATTCAGTGGCTGAGCTAGGGAATCTATATGTTCAAGGGATTGTGTGGCTTTATAGAGTACAATTGAGTGTAACATTTGAAACATATGATATTTTAATTTAACATTTTCTGGTTGGTATTTTAGAAGGATATGGGGACTCAATTAAAATTGAGCATGAATTAGAATCCATAGAATAAGTAGTCAAATAGGTGTTCCAGATTTCAGTGGAGTGTGGGATGATCATTTATATTTGATATATTTTTAATATATTAATACTTTATAGTCTTAAATTTAGATTGATTAATTTAAGGATGTCTGTAGTTGTTTATTCTATTTACTGCTATGTTGGAATGTGGTTGGTGAGTCATTAGTTGCTCGGATAAATATGGTACAAGAGACCTCAGAAATGGTATAGTTGATTCAGAAGATTCTAGTTACTGGTAATAGTATAAAATTATCATTTTATGAATAAAGGATATGACCTATAGATTTTTTTTGTGGGTGATCGGTTTTTTCATGGGTTTCACCTCAGTTGGGACATCATAATTCGGGGAGATAAGGGAAACTGGCATTGTGGTTCCTGGGACCATTTTAGATTACATAGAGTATCTGAAAAATTCATTAATGGATAGAAGTTTCTCCATGATATTAGGGTATGAATCTTTTTTCCATATTTCTCAGATTTAGTGGTATGATCCTCATCCTGTGCAAATTATTGGCAATGAGGATGATGTGATGGAACAAACCACATCCTTTTTGGAGTGAATAGTACTAATTATGGATCAAAGTGAGAAAATGTAAAGGGGGAAGATGGTACCTCTTTTTAAAGTTATGTGGAATCATGGAAAAAATCCATGTGGAGAATGAAGAGTAGGAATATGTTGCATGATATCAATTGCCCATGTTATTTGGGCAGTAAATCTGAAGAAACTTCTCTGGGATGAGAAGTCCTTAGAGGGGGAGATTATAATGTCCTAGACTTTTTAGGTACCTTATGCCTTACTTTTGAACCTTAATTGAGTATTTTAGAATTATTATTTTCTTGGGTAATGTATCAGGTAGCTTCTATATAGTTTTTGAGGGTTTTAGAGGCCTTTAGGTGGGATCACAGTTTGTGCCAGGTTAGAGAAAACCATGATATAGTTTTCCTAGGAAACTGTGTGACTTTTTGAATAGGTATAGTGGGTGGAACATGGTTGGGACATGATTAAAGATAATTGTGTTACATTTCCCAAAAAACTATGTGACTCGAGATAAATAATAAAATCATTATTGTTTCACAATTTACCTTTTTTTGGGCCAAACCATGTGGGTTCCAGGAAGTGGTAGAGGGTTCACACATTTTGCGCATGGTTTAGTAATATATTTTAATAAACCATGAAAAGGGTTTTAATTAATCTAAAAGTTGTGTTTTTTAACAAAAAACCTCCTAGAAACTCCTGATTATTCCTCCTATTCCAAGGGATATTGAACCTAGTTACTTACTTTGTGGGGTTTGGTATTTGTATTCCAATCAAACATCAATTATGGTGAGTCTAGAGGCCTTTATTGGAGATAATTCAAGGTATGTGATCATTATTCTCCAATATTATTAATATTTTTAGATTATTCCTCTAATCATGGAATAAATATTAGATATGGGAGGATATGCCCATATCTTTGGATGCCTATGTGATATAATGGATAATTCCAATATCTTGGAAGGATCAAATCCCAAGTCTTAATAATTGGAATCTATTTCTAGATTATACCTATACCATTGATGATAGTGAACCTTCTCCAGTATGTTTAATGTAGTAATACCATTTTAGTGTGGTTTTATTATTATATATTGATTATATAGTTCTCTTGAGATAGAGAGGGGATGTTTCTAGGGATCATTGATGATTGAATTTACTTAAGCGGTGATCCTGGACATCGAAGCATCATTAATCTTGAGGTAGGGAGTCCTTACCATATAAGTAATACTTAGAAGGTTCATTGGAATAGTTTGGTAGCATGCACATATAACCCTATGATACCTAGGATTTATATGATTTTCATGTGGATGTGTGTTGGACTTATGAATCATTAATTACATTACATGATTATGAACCTCCTTATTATAATATCTGTGTTACATATGTAGTTATCTATCTTTCTAATATTGGGTGTCTAGTTTGAGGTGTACATGATAGCTACTCTCTTAGAGGGGGATCCTGGATGACTTAAATGGTTACCATAGAGATATGAGTTTGGGTCAAAATGTTGTGTGATGGAGATCCCTAGATCTATGAGAGTGGGTCAATGTATGGTGTGCAACCTCAAAGATATGAATTGGGTTGACATGATTATTGACCATAAAATCATGAATGACTATACATTCAAGGGGTATGTAGATAGATGATCGATTGGAAATTTACATTGGACCACCCTATGAAATTTCCTCAATCATGTGGATAAAATAGGTATAAACAATGTTCAAGGACCCAACACATGTTTTCACATGTATGACTACCAGGTGTTAACTTTCACATTGATTTATTATCATGGCTTGAAGTTTTATATATTATGAACTTATGCTAATGAACGTTGGTGGTGTCTTATTGGGTTTTATACTCACATGATACATGCGAATCTCTGTTCACCTATATATTTTATGATTGTGGATCTAGTTAAGAGAATGTTCCCTTTGGTGGTCAGTTGAGCTGGAGGAGTGGTAAAGCACGAGGCGATATTGAGGAGGACTCTGGGTCTTATATGTTTTTTCACACTATTCTATTCGTTTATTTTCTATATTTTACTACATTGATCTTCCATATGTGGGGATCCATATTTTTATTTTGATTTTATGGCATAAATTTAATATTTTTATAGTATGGTTTTGATACTCTTGTCATTTATACTATTTTCTGTTCAATTTTTTATTTCCCTTATTATTGTTTTTATATTTTTTTTCTTCCATTGTATCATATGTTTGATGCCTATTAATAACGGTATAGTATCACCATGATTTCTACCAAGCTCTCATCACAGTTTAAAAACCTATTATATATGAGGAGGTGTGCATGAGTTTATATTGAACTTAAGTATGGACCTAGTGATTTTGGTCAGGGAGTTATAGGATGAGACCAAACACGATGATTGAGATATATAGTTTTATTCATTTGGATGGATACTATCAATGATTTTTGATAAATTATTCTTCAATATTTAAACTAGTAACCAAGTTTACTTGTAAGGGTTCCTAGTTCCATTAGATATAGCAATGTGAGGAAAATTTCAAGGAGCAAAAAAGATGGTTGGTCAGTGCACATTTGCTCACACTAACCTACAATGGAGAATTGTTTTGGTCAAAAGTGATGCATCAATGAAAATAATAGGATGAGTGCTCATGATGAATGATATGATGATATATTATGTAACATCCCAAGTAAGTAATTAATAATAGATATTTTTATCTATGTCTATTAATGATTAAGATAGTGTTTTAGAGGCTTAAAATGAAAATAAATACAATCTTATGCATGGAATACACTAATATTCATAAAAGATTGTTTTACTGCCTTTTGATGGAAAAACCCTTTTTAAATCTATCTTTTGACAATTTTATAATCTATGATTTTCAAAATAAACATATTCATTATGATTGGGACATTGAATTTTACATTGGATAAATTTTTGGTATTTTTCTGACAATGTTCATTTTTTAATGAATAGTGAAAAATACTGCATTTTACATCAAAACTGCTTCTTAATCTAATTTATTTATATGATTAGATTATCTTTTGAATTGGTATTAAGGTGTAATCTGAATATATTTTTACCATTTAATCCAATGGTGGTCATTGGAATCAATTTCACTTTGAAATTAGACTTAAACTAGTGTCAATCTTTTGATACTTATTGTTTTATAAAAACACGCTATTTGCTCTGACAGTGGGAATTAATTATAAAATTAATTAATGTGACTTATATGTTTTGAATTTTGTAAAATATACTTCATTTTTGAATTTGGAATAACAAATATATCTTAGGGTGAATTTTTGGTAATTTTCTGAAAAACTTCAATTTTTGATGAATAGTGAAACCACTAAGTGGTACTTATAAAAACTGATTTTCCGTTTAAATGAAATTTTTCCATCATTGTGTTTTGAATTTCAAAAATCCGACATACATGGTTTTCATTAAGAAGTAAAATGTGGTTCAATGAGATTATAATAATTGTTTGGTGAATAGTAACTTATTAAGTTTTTAATCGCGATTAGTGGTAATTAGTGTAGTTTAAGGTAAAAATAATGCTTTAATAAAATAAGATGACCTTGAAACATGTCCTAACCTCATTGGTTGTCTCATGGCCGACCAAGACAAGCCATGGGTCAACTTGGGGACCCCATGGAGCCACTTTGGTTGGGAAATGACATAAATAACTTTTTATTTAATATTAAAGTAAAAATGACACAAACATGAGTTATTTTACTAAAACAATTTTTACATGGGGTTATGCAAGTCAGATTTTTTATTATAAATAGTAATTGTAAATATAAAAATATTTCCTACATCATAGTATTTTTTTATAATTTTTAGACATTAAATAAATTAAATTATTTATGACATCATGATGATGCAGCGATGACCTCATTATTTAACGATTTAAATAAAATGGAAAGAGAATGTAATATCTAAAATCTAAACATGTCCAAAACCTATTGGATGAGTGGATTTCGAACCCTTATCACCTTATACTCGAATTATATCAATGTGGGACCATTTAAATCCGAAACTCATTTTCAAATAAAGTAATATTTCTTTACTTTCCAAGAGTGCCCCTCCTCTCCTCTTATAAAAGGGCCCCACATCTACCTCATTAACCATACTCCCAAAGCCTTTGGCTCGGCCAAAACCTGCCCATTTTGTCTCTCCACTTCCCTCTATTACTCCTTGAAGCCTCACTTTGGGCAGAAGTCTTCCCAAGGAAGCCTTTGAGCTCAAACCAAAGGGAGTTACCCGATTTTAAGGTAATGTCTTTTTTTGAGTCCTTTTGTTTTATTTTGCTTCACCAACCCCCTAAAATCTTTTTATTCTTTTCTTTTGTAACAAATAAAGTATCCTCAATATACTAGGATGTTTTTATAATAAGTATTTGAGCTACACTTACACACACCTACATCTAATGGTTAACGAACATACTGTTTCCGTGGATGGTGAATTTATGCCTCCCGAAACGATGATTGTTCAACATTCTTTTAACACCTTCAAAGGTGGCCATTAAGATTTCAATATATTTATATATGATATCTAATATGTTTATGTTTTCCTTAAGATTCTGTATTTTCCTTTTTGGTCATACCTTTATGGTTTCCATTATGGGTGAACGCGATATCTTCATTTAAGGAAGGGCAGACTACCGCCCCCTCAAAGTGATTTGATTCGTTAAATACCATATGTGGGAAGTATAAAGGATGGAACTATGATATTATATATGATATTATACTTTAATTATAAAATACCTTTATATCATTATGATTCCATTCTATAAAATACGATATAGAAATGAAAGTAGCGTCATGCGTACGTACAACTTACCGTCTCCATGAACGGTGCATTTCATTTCTTACCTCTAAATGATTTTGTAATATTATAAATGCATGCATGTACTGGATATATATGACATATATGTTATCTAAATCATGAATACCATTCTGGATATAATGGATACATGAACAACATGTAATTATAAAGGGCTTATTTTTTGACTCAAGTACCAATGATCGTTAAAACGACCGTTATTAACTTAAATAATTACATAGTGTTCATGACATGACAATAAGTGATATAAAAGGAATAATGAACTTGAAAAAGGTTCTTAAACAAGTAGAAATTAACTCAAGTTTATTATTCAGGACATTAAACAACGATCGAGTCAAGTCGAACCCAAGGTATGAGACTTCGTCTCAATCTCCTTTCATTAAGGCATATTTTGTTTTATACACAACCTTCTTTTATACGGTGTATAAACCCCTTTCACTTTTATGTTTATTCAAAGGAATCTTTTTTATACTAAACGTTTACTAAACGACAAAAGGGAATGTTTTTGTCGTACGTATGCGGCGACAACGACTTCTCTGCCGTCATGACCGTTATTTGAGTTTCGGCTTCCTCTACAAGCCATACCTTATTTTTAAAAGAAAAATAAATAATATGTTTTACTTTTCTTTTATTTTGGTATCGAAAATGGTTTTCATAATGTTTTATATATCAATGTGTTGTATTGATATCTTGTGATTGAAAGGTGGGAATGTTATGTTTCCTTTATGCATGTTTTATGTGATATGATTATGTTGAGGTTCTTGTGAATTATTATGAAAACAGGTGGTTCCGTGATAAACTAAGGACTGGTAAGCCCGATATAGCTCTCCAATGCATTGGGTAACACGAAGGAGTGAAACCTTAAGGTTTCTCCGAACAGATTTAGGGAATATACTGTGATGGGTATTCCAAACGTAACCAAGCGGGTTACTCCCTACGTAAGAATGTTATGAATGCCTCAAGTTACCATTATGTCTTATGATTTCTATGATTTATTCATGATTTGATGAGGTATGTTAAAGTGCTTATGTTTTATGGGTAAAGTATGATCTCATCCTTATGTATATATGTACCCATGTTTCCTTTCCATATTTTTAAATCCCTTACTGAGCTTTTTATTCTCATCCCAAGTTTTTTGAAATTTTTTTCACAGGTCAAGGGAAAGGTACATGATATGATGATAGTGTCAAGGAAGTGTCAAGAAATAATCCATGTTTTATTTTAAATATGTTTCAATTGATGGGAATGAAGAATACTATCTTTATGTAACCACTTTGTTTATATGTGGAATGTAATGCAAGTTTTATTATCTAATTCTCTAAAACTCTAAACCCGAAAAGATCCTCAATGTGTAATCTTGTAATAACTCAATATTAAGTAAGGTTTAAGGATGGGGCCTTATAGTTGGTATCAGAGGTCGGTTTAGATAACTTTAGGAGTTAGAATTCTATTAAATGATTATCCAAAAATATTTTTTTTATGGTCAAATTGAAGTGATATAGCATTTGAAGATTACCATGTTGCTTCATCTAAGACATGTTTGTTCAGAATGGTTTTCTGCAGAGGAAACAGGGAAGCAGTGCTAGGAAGGCATACAGAAGGAAATAACCTTCCGAATCAGCATCCTGAGATGGTCAGAATTGGAACTGAACAGTTTGTTTCAGTAATGGCGTAGTTGACTCAGGCTATAAATGGTGGTGGTATCCATACACGAGATCAGCCAGATCAACCACAGAGGAACATGTCAGTGGTGAAACATTTCATGAGGCAACATCCCCCATCATTCAGAGGATCATCTGACCCTGTGCTAGGTTAAGGGTGGATTAAAGCACTGGAGAAGATTTTTGATGTCATGGGGTGTTCAGACAATCAAAAGGTTAGTCTTTCTATTTACCATTTGGAGGGTGAGGCAGATTAGTGGTGCTCTAGGGTTAAAAATATCAGGGACGCTGATGAGATTGATGCTCTTGACTGGGATGAATTCAAAGGTATGTTTCTTGAGAAGTATTTTCCTAAGGCTGTTCAACTTAGGATGGAAAAGAAATTCATGGAATTGAGGCAATAGGAAGACTCAGTGGCTACCTATGAAGAAAGGTTCACTCGATTGGCAAGGTATGCTTCAAATTTTATCCGAGACCTTGATAGTAAAATCAATCGTTTTTACTCAGGATTAAAGCCAAAATATCGAAGGGAATTAGATTCTCGTGAGTTTAAATGTTATGAAAAGCTTGTTCGATGTGCTGAGAAGGTGGAAATGGAGTTTGCCTATGATCAAGTGTTCTATAACAACCAACAGAACAAGGGACTGAGGTGGCAGGAGAAAGGTAAGAATTATTCAAAAAATTCTGATGGTAAAAAAACTACATTTCCAGTTTGTGATAAATGTGGAAAAAGGCATGCTGGGGAATGTCTTATGAATTCTGGAAAGTGCTACCGATGTGGTAAGATGGGACATAAGGCTCGTGATTGCACTGAAAAGGGTCAAGGTGAAGGTAAGACCAAATTTGATTTATAGTTAGTGAAATGTTATAAGTGCAATGAGATGGGTCACTATGAAAACGAGTGTCCGACAATGAGCTTGAGTGATGGGAAGCAGTTGGACTACACGTAGAAAGGGGTGGAGAAATCCTTTGCAACTACTTCGGTAGATGTCGGACCATCAAATGAAGTTGTATCAGGTACTTTGTTTGTTTTTTCAGATTATTCCAGTGTGTTGTTTGATTCGGGGTATACACATTCTTTCATCTCTGAAACCTTTTCTAGTAAAATGGGAATACCATCTCAAGAAATGACTCATGAACTTGTGGTAAAGACAGCTGGGGGAAATGTTGAGGCAAAAAGAATTTATAAGAATCTTCCTATCCTTATCTGTGGAAAGAACCTACTTGAAAACCTTATTGTTCTACCTATAGTAGAGTTTGATGTTATCCTGGGTATGGATTGGCTCTCTATTTACCATGCTAAGATTGACTGTAGAGCTAAAGAAGTTTCTTTTCAGAAATACTTTCAGTTTGTGTACAAGAATGAACCCTTACTGTTGTTAACTTATCAAGAGGCCGAGAAACTTGTAAAAGATGGAAATGAATGTTACCTTGCACACATTATTGAAAACAAGGGAACTGTTCAGATTAATGATGTGCCAGTGGTAAATGAGTATCCTGATGTTTTTCCTGATGAGTTGTTTGGAATAATACCAGATGGGAAGTTGAGTTTACTGTTGACTTAGTTCCTGATGCTAAGCCAATTTCAAAACCCCCACATCGAATGGCTCAAATTGAACTTTTAGAGTTGAAGGAGAAATTGCAAGATTTTTTATAGAAAGGTTTCATTCGACCTAGCACATCACCATGGGGTGCTCCTGTTTTATTTGTTAAAAAGAAAGATGGTTCTATGAGACTTTGCATTGATTATAGAGCCTTTAATAACATCACTGTTAAGAAAAAATATCCTTTGCCTCATATCGATGATTTGTTTGATCAGCTCCAGGGAGCTCAGTTTTTTTCAAATATTGACTTGAGATCGGGGTACCATCAGCTGAAGGTAAAGGAGGCAGATATTCCAAAGACCGCGTTCCGTACGAGATATGGACATTATGAATTTGTAGTAATGCCTTTTGGGCTAACAAATGCACCTGCTGTATTCATGGACTTAATGAATAGAATTTTCCATGAGTTCTTGGATAAGTTTGTGGTGGTTTTCATTGACGATATTTTGGTGTTTTTTAAAAGTAAAGAGGAACATGAAAGAAATTTAAGGGTCATTTTGCAAACCTTAAAAGAAAATAAATTGTATGGGAAATTCATCAAGTGTGAGTTTTGGTTGCAACAAATTTCTTTCCTTGGTCACATTGTTTCTAAAGATGGGATAACCGTTGATCCTGCAAAAACAAAAGTTGTAGAAGAATGGCCAAGACCCACAAATGTAACTGAGATTCATAGCTTCCTTGGTTTGGCAGGCTATTACCGAAGGTTTGTTAGAAATTTTTCACGGTTATCTAGTCCAATGACTAAGATAACTCGGAAGGGTGTTAAGTTTATCTGGACAAAAGAATGTGATGATTGTTTTCAGGAATTGAAAAGAAGATTGGTGAATGCTCCAGTTTTGGCACTACCTTCCAGGAATGGTGAGTTTTTTATATACAGTGATGCTTCATTGAATGGACTTGGTTGCATCCTAATGCAGAATGATCAGGAAATTTCTTATGCTTCACGAAAGTTGAAAACTCATGAGGTAAATTACCCTACACATGATTTGGAATTAGCTGCTGTTGTTTTTTCTTTAAAAATTTGGAGGCATCATTTGTATGGAGTAATGTGTGAAATATATACCGATCACAAAAGTTTAAAGTATATATTCACTCAGAAAGAATTGAACATGAGACAAAAAAGATGGCTAGAATTAATCAAGGATTATGATTGTACAATTCATTACCATCCGGGAAAAGAAAATAAACTGGATGATGCTTTGAGTCGAAAAAGTAATGCTTCATTAGAAATGTTTCATTTGGAACGTGATCCTTTGGTTAAGGATTTGATAAACTTTGGCATAGAAGTTTTTGGTGCAGAAAGTTCTTCTGTTTTGTTTTAGGTATCAGTGAGATCATCTCTATCAGATAGAATCAAGCAAGCACAGAAGCAAGACAGTGAGTTACAGAAAAAGGTAGAGCTGGTTCAGAAAGGTATGTTTCCTGAATTCAACATTGATAATGATTGCGTTTTGAGATTTGGGAAGAGATTGTGTGTGCCTTGTGATTCACAGTTGAAGAGAGAGTTGTTATGGGAAGCTCATAGTTCTCCATTTTCAGTTCATCCAGGCAGTAATAAGATGTATAGAGATCTGCGGGAGTATTACTGGTGGGATGGAATGAAAAGAGATATTGCTGATTTTACTGTGAAGTGTTTGACATGTCAACAGGTTAAAGCAGAGCGGCAGTTACCGAAACGGATGCTTCAGCCTTTACCAGTGCCAGAGTGGAAATGGGAGAATATATCCATGTACTTTGTTATGGGATTATCGAAGACATCTCGAGATAATAATGCAATCTGGGTTATTGTTCATCGCTTGAATAAATCTTCTCATTTCCTTGCTATACGAGATACTTTCTCTCTTGATCAAATTTCCCGTTTGTATCTTAAATAGGTAGTCAGGTTACATGGAGTTCCTCTCTCCATTGTATCTGATCGTGATCCCAGGTTCACTTCTAACTTTTGGAATGGCCTTCAGAAGTCGTTGGGTACTGAATTAAATTTTAGTACAACTTTTCATCCTCAATCAGATGGGCAGTCAGAACGAACAATTAAGATATTAGAGGATATGCTACGTTCTTGGTCTATGGATTATCAGGAAAGTTGGGACCAACATCTTTCTTTGGTTGAATTTTCATATAATAACAGTTTTCATTCCAGTATACAGATGGCACCATTTCAGGCATTATATGGGAAGCGGTGTCGAACTCCAGCTTTTTGGGATGAAGTGGGTGAAAGGAAGTTGATGGGACCAGAATTGGTAGAAGAGATGGCAGAAAAAGTTCAGCTGATTCAGAAGCACATGAGAACAGCTCAGAGCAGGCAGAAGAGTTATGCGGATAACCGGAGGAAGGATCTATCTTTTGAGGTAGGTGATCATGTTTTTCTCAAGGTTTCTCCTTGGAAAAGTGTGATGAGATTTGGTAAGAAAGGAAAGCTGAGTCCAAGGTTTATTGGACCATATGAAATTCTGGAGAGAGTTGGATCTGTTGCTTACTGAGTGGCTTTACCTCCGAGTTTATCTCAGGTACACAATGTTTTTCACGTTTCGATGTTGAGAAAGTATATGCCAGATCCATCTCATGTTTTCAGTCCAGAGGTAGTTCAGCTGGAAGAGAAACTATCTTATGAGGAACAACCGATCCAGATTCATGACCATAGGGAGCAAGTGTTACAGAATAAGGTGATTCACCAGGTAAAGGTTTTGTGGAAAAACCACATGATTGAAGAGGCAACATGGGAATCTGAAAATGCAATGAGGGATAAGTACCCCCATTTATTTGATAAGTAAATAAATTATGGGGACGCAATTTTTTAAAGGGGGGGGGGAAGGATGTAACATCCCAAGTAAGTAATTAATAATAGATATTTTTATCTATGTCTATTAATGATTAAGATAGTGTTTTAGAGGCTTAAAATGAAAATAAATACAATCTTATGCATGGAATACACTAATATTCTTAAAAGACTGTTTTACTGCCTTTTGATGGTAAACCCTTTTTAAATCTATCTTTTGAAAATTTTATAAGATATGTTTGTCAAAATAAACATATTCATTATGATTGGGACATTGAATTTTACATTGGATAAATTTTTGGTATTTTTCTGACAATGTTCATTTTTTAACGAATAGTGAAAAATACTGCATTTTACATCAAAATTGCTTCTTAATCTAATTTATTTATATGATTATATTATCTTTTGAATTGGTATTAATGTGTAATATGAATATATTTTTACCATTTAATACAATGGTGGTCATTGGAATCAATTTCACTTTGAAATTAGACTTAAACTGGTGTCAATCTTTTGATACTTATTGTTTTATAAAAACACGCTATTTGCTCTGACAGCGGGAATTAATTATTAAATTAATTAATTTGACTTATATGTTTTGAATTTTGTAAAATACACTTCATTTTTTAATTGGGAATATCAAATATATCTTAGGGTGAATTTTTGGTAATTGTCTGAAAAATGTCAATTTTTGATGAATAGTGAAACCACTAAGTGGTACTTATAAAAACTGATTTTCCGTTTAAATGAAATTTTGCCATCATTGTGTTTTGAATTTCAAAAATACGACATACATGGTTGTAATTAAGAAGTAAAATGTGGTTCAATGAGATTATAATAATTTTTTGGTGAATAGTAACTTATTAAGTTTTTAATCGCGATTAGTGGTAATTAGTGTAGTTTAAGGTAAAAATAATGATTTAATAAAATAAGATGAGCTTGACACATGTACTACCCTCATTGGTTGTGTCATGGCCGACCAAGACAAGCCATGGGTCAACTTGGGGACCCCATGTAGCCACTTTGGTTGGGAAATGACATAAATAACTTTTTATTTAATATTAAAGTAAAAATGACACAAACATGGGTTATTTTACTAAAACTATTTTTACATGGGGTATACAAGTCAGATTTTTGATTATAAATAGTCATTAGAAAGATAAAAAGATTTCCTACATCATAGTAGTTTTTTAATAATTTTTAGACATTAAATAAGTTAATTTATTTATGACATCATGATGATGCAGCGATGAACTCATTATTTAACGATTTAAATAAAATGGAAAGATAATGTAATATCTAATACCTAAACATGTCCAAAACCTATTGGATGAGTGTATTTAGAACCCTTATCACCTTATCCTAGAATTATATCAATTTGGGACCATTTAAATCCGAAACGCATTTTCAAATAATGTAATATTTCTTTACTTTCCAAGAGTGTCCCTCCTCTCCTCTTATAAAAGGGCCCCACCTCTACCCCATTACCCACACTCCCAAAGCCTTTGGCTCAGCCAAACCCTACCCATTTTGTCTCTCCACTTCCCTATATTACTCCTTGAAGCCTCACTTTGGGCAGAAGTCTTCCCAAGGAAGCCTTTGAGCTCAAACCAAATGGAGTTACCCGATTTTAAGGTAATGTCTTCTTTTGAGTCCTTTTGTTTTATTTTTCTTCTCCAACCCCCTAAACTCTTTTTATTCTTTTCTTTTGTAACAACTCCAGTATCCTAAATATACTATGATGTTGTTATAATAAGTATTTGAGCTACACTTACACACACCTACATCTAATGGTTAACAAACATACTGTTTCCGTGGATGGTGAATTTATGCCTCCCGAAACGATGATTGTTCAACATTCTTTTAACACCTTCAAAGGTGGCCATTAAGATGTGACTATATTTATATATGATATGTAATATGTTTATGTTTTCGTTAAGCTTCTGTATTTTCCTTTTTGGTCAAACCTTTATGGTTTCCATTATGGGTGAACGCGATATCTTCATTTAAGGAAGTGCGGACTACCGCCCCCTCAAAGTGATTTGATTCGTTAAATACCATATGTGGGACGTATAAAGGATGGAACTATGATATTATATATGATATTATACTGGAATTATAATATACCTTTATATCATTATGATTCCATTCTATAAAATACAAAATAGAATTGAAAGTAGCGTTCATGCGTACGTACGGCTTACCGTCTCCATGAACGGTGCATTTCATTTCTTACCTCTAAATGATTATGTAATATTATAAATGCATGAATGTACTGGATATATATGACATATATGTTATATATATCATGAATACCATTCTGGATATAATGTATACATGAACAACATGTAATTATAAAGGGATTATTTTTTGATTCAAGTACCAATGATCGTTAAAACGACTGTTATTAACATAAATAATTACATAGGGTTCATGACATGGAAATAAGTGATATTAAAGGAATAATGAACTTGAGAAATGTTCTTAAACAATTATAAATTAACTCAAGTTTATTATTCAGGACATTAAAGAATGATCGAGTCAAGTCGGACCCGAGGTATGGGACTTCGTCTCAATCTCCTTTCATTGAGGCATATTTTGTTTTATACACAACCTTCTTTTATACGGTGTATAAACCTCATTGAATTTTACGTTTATTCAAAAGGAATATTTTTTATATGAAGCGTTTACTAAATGAAAAAAGGGAATGTTTTTGTCGTACGTATGCGGCGACAACGACTTCTCCGCCGTCGTGACCGTTATTTGAGTTTCGGCTTCCTCTACAATCCAAACCTTCTTTTTAAAAGAAAAATAAATACCATGTTTTACTTTTATTTTATTTTGGTATCGAAAATGGTTTTCATAATGTTTTATATATCAATGTTTTGTATTGATATCTTGTGATTGAAAGGTGGGAATGTTATGTTTCCTTTATGCATTTTTTATGTGATATGATTATGTTGAGGTTCTTGGGAATTATTATGAAAACTGGTGGTTCCATGATATACTAAGGGTGGGTGAGCCCGATATAGCTCTCCAATGCATTGGGTAACACGAAGGAGTGAAATGTTAAGGTTTCTCCGAAGAGATTTAGGGAATATACTGTGATGGGTATTCCAAACGTAACCAAGAGGGTTACTCCCTACGTAAGAATGTTATGAATGCCTCAAGTTACCTTTATGTCTTATGATTTATATGATTTATTCGTGATTTGATGAGGTATGTTAAAGTGCTTATGTTTTATGGGTAAAGTATGATCACATCCTTATGTATATATGTACCCATGTTTCCTTTCCATATTTTTATATCCCTTACTGAGCTTTTTATGCTCATCCCAAGTTTTTTGAAATGTTTTTCACAGGTCAAGGGAAAGGTACATGATATGATGATAGTGTCAAGGAAGTGTCAAGAAATAATCCATGTTTTATTTTAAATATGTTTCAATTGATGGGAATGAAGAATACTATCTTTATGTAACCACTTTGTTTATATGTGGAATGTAATGCAAGTTTTATGATCTAATTCTCTAAAACTCTAAACCCAAAAAGATCCTCAATGTGTAATCTTGTAATAACTCAAGATTAAGTAAGGTTTAAGGCTGGGGCCTTATATCTTATGCCTCACTTGAATTGAAAATTCCATAGAAATATTACCTTACTCATGATTAGTAGTTGGTAGCAGTTGTTTTTATATTGACAATATGAGGCATTATCTTTATGGTGAAATATGTGATATATATAATGATAATAAAATATTTAAGTATATATTCACATAAAAATATTTGAATTTGAACGAAATCAGATATATGTAGTTGAATAAATATTATGACTCCTCAATACATTACCAGCCTTGGAAGGTGAACATGGTTGCTAATGCTCTGAGTCGGAAGGACCATGCTAGTTTGGCAATGCTTATGATTTAAATATATCCAATACTTATGGATTTTTATAATATGGATATTTAAATCATAAGTAAAGGGGAATGATACTATCATTATTAGATTAATATTCAACCATCCATCCACGTGAAAATGAAGGAGGTACATAAGGATGATTTATTACTATAAAAGAAAGTTAAAAATATTCCTGAGATTAACTGCGATTGTAATGGAACGATATGTTTCAAATACCAAGTATGTGCCTTCAAATAGAATATTTGAATAAGGATCTGGTGGATAAATATTATAGCTCATCATTCTCTATTCATCATGGATGTATAAAGATTTATAGATATATGGTAGTGCATTTCAGGTGGGACATATTTAAAATGGATATTGTAGAGTATATATCTCTATGCCTAGTATGTTATCTTGTTAAATATGATAGGTATAATTATAAGGGGATATTAAAACCATTATCTATACTAGAATGGAACTTGGAAAACAACACCATGGATTTCATCATCAGAATTCACAAAAAAATGTAAAGGCTATAATGCCATTTGGGTTATAGTCAATCAACATATAAATCCTGAACATTTAATTGAAATAAGAAGAAGATGTATAATTTGATCATATTTATAGGATATACATTAAGTATTATGTTTGAATGGAGTACCACTTTCTATTGTATCTGATACCGAATTGAGTTTTAACTCAATGTTATAGAGAAGCCTTCATAAAGATTTGAATATAGAGCTGAACTTTAGAACTATATATAATAATTAAACAAATGGTTAGTTTGTGAGGACCATTAAAACCCTATTAGATATGCCGAGAGTAGGTTCTATGTGGTCAAAAAGTGGTTGGGATCAACACATTTCTTTAAACGAGTTTTCTTTTAATAATAGCTTTTAGTTAAGAATTCAAATATATCCTTATGAACCCCTCTATGGTAGGAAGTGAAAAAAATATAATGTGCTGGTTTGAAGTTATAGAATGAATATAATTAGGACCAAATATTGTAATGGAAATTATAGAGAAGGATACATCCATTCAACAACACATTAGGGATGCTTAAAGTTGAAAAACAATTTATTCTAATAATCAACACTGAGATATAGAGTGTGAAGTTGGTGGCATTCTATTCCTATATATATATATATATATATATATATATTGGAAGAAGGTTATGAGATTTTGAAAGAATGGAAAGAATAACCCTATATATATCAGTCCCTTTGATATTCTTGATTTTATTTTGATGGTATCTCTTGGAACTTCCACTAAACCTCTATCGTGTTCATTATGTGTTCCATGTACTTTCTTGAGGAAGTACATATCTATTCCTTCACAAGTATAGAACTTAGAGGTTATACCACCAGATCATGATATCTTTTATGAAGAACAATTTATAGAGATTTAGTATCAAATATATAATGTACTATGATACAATACCACTCACCTGGTAAAATTTTTGTGGCAAGACCATAAATTTAAGGAATCTATATTGGAACCTTAGAATGTGATGAGGTTGAAGTTTTATTAGTTGTACATATCAGATGATAAAATTTTGAGGTAAAAATTATTATATAGGGTATAATATAACCCCAAAATATTTTATTATAATTTCTCTTTAAATAAATTTAAAGTTTTTGATGGATTAATTTACTCACAACACCTAGTTTAAATGAACTGCAATATACTATTGAAATATTATTATTTAATGTGAAATTGGTCACCAAGACTTTAGATTGGAGGGTATAATCAGGACAATATAAATTATGTAATTTTTCATACATGTACAAAATGAATTCATTTTTTATTAGTTGATTATAAATTAAAGAAAATCATTTGATGGTAAAAATATATGTTTTTTCGGAAAAAATGTTTTTATGTGCGTAATGTGATTTTTTATTAATAAATTAAACTGATATATATATATTAATGATTTTAATTAAATTTATATATAATATATTTAATAAAAAATTTATCATAAATTTAATGGTTTTTACTAGGAATGAAGAAATAATAAATTCAGTTTTAGGGTTAAAAAATGAATTTCTCTAAAAACAATTTTTGTTGGATTTTGGACACTTATTTTAAAATGAAACTTTAAAATGTATAGAAATTAAATGTTTTAAAATGGATTCAATATTTTGAATCAAAATAATTAATATAATTTTATAAATTTAACTTAATTTTTTCCCATAATAAATTGTTACCATGGTAAAAATGTTGTTACCCTAATAAGGGTGAAAAGGGTTAAAAGTAGGGTTGGGTTAAGAGACAAGGTTTAAAATTAAAAAGAAAATTGATTTAATTTTATTTTTTATGTAATTTAAACCTTAGTATTATTATATTTTTTTTATTTTTAATTTTGGAGCCACTTTACTTTGGTAATACATATATTATATATTAAATTTTCAAGTATTTATTGGTTTTCCACCGACCTAACTTATAAAAGGGAACCTACTATCCTCTCTTATACATGATACATGATACCTTTATATCAACAAATATCTTACCAATTAATGTCTATAATCATTATTCAAGACCTTTTTCTTCTTTTATTTCCAAAATACCCATCCAATAAGAATTAAGGATCTCTTTATATGAGGATTCCCAAAGAACAGGTATATGCTCTTACATATTTTATTCATGTTTATTTCTTATTAATCATCCAACAAATTTTATATAAACATTAATATATTGAATAATTATTTTAACAGAAATTATATTTTTTTATTTAAATATTATTTCTATTATCTATCTTATTGCCATCTCTTGGAAAGTTATAACACCGTTCGTGCATACATGTGGACTACCAAATCCACGAAGTAATGATTTTTTTTTCATTTCTTGTATACATGTATGGTCATAAGGAAATATTTAATGAATGTATATTATTTTTATGATAAAATAATAATTCTATAAAGGTGAATTATTATATACATTTCTTTAATTCCGTCCATTGAAAATTGAAAACATCACTCATGCACTTGTGTGGATTACCACCCCCATGAAGTAATGTAATTAATTTATCATATCCAGTTTATATTAATGGATATAAAATTATATATAATTAATAAATATGAAAATTATTTTATGATTAATATTTTTTAGATGATTAAACCATGACCATGGTTCAAGTATTGAAACCATTGAACAGAAACATGCATGAAAAAAAATCCACTTTTAACCTGAATGTTCATTTTGATTAAGAAATTATTAATAAATGGATAATTAGAGGTTATAAATAAATGATACATAATAATTCAAGTATGAATACTATTTTGGAATATATTTATAATAAATATATATTTATTATATAGGATGTTTTAAAATGTATGAAGCAATATGATACTTATGGTAATGGTTTATGTTAAAATCTTATTTCTTTTTAGGATTTTTTATGTTAAACTTCCATTGTGGGAAATTATATGATCCTTACCCATTAAACCCTATAATATTAATTTAAGTCTAGCGATTACTATTATTTTTAATTATTATTATCATTTTCCTCTCTTTGTTACGTAAAAATATTGAGATTTTTTTTAGAAAAACCAATATTATTTTTTATTTGGACAACAAACATTTTCATCCATGTATACATTCTTTAAAATGTTTTAAAGACCAATATTTTATATGTGAAATAATTATTTAAATTCATTTTTAATCATATTTTATATTCCTTTCTAATTGTTTTAAAAGTAATTTTTACAATGTTTTTTGAAGATATTATTTATAATGATTTTTAAAAATGTGAAAAGAATATTTGTGTTAACATTTACCAAATGAAAAAAATTCCCCACAATCATGAATATTCCATTATTATAAGATTAATTTACATTTTAACATGGTTATTTTCAAAAAAACTTTTTCTCAATATTTTTGAATTTTTTTAAAGACACCGTAACAAAATGGTATTTTCCTTATTTTCAAATAAATGTTCAAATGACATTTTAAAATAATTATTCATCTATGTCAACTTATTTTAGGTATTTTTAGGTGAACTAGGGATATAAAATTTTGATACCAACCACCTTATTTACTTATATGACTTATGATGATGATTATTTAATGATTATTATATGAAATGAATTTCTTGCTCGTGGGTTAATCAAGTTTTGATGAAGTATTTATGAAACCCATTTCTTTTTTCCAAATGTTATTATATAATGAAATTATGAAATGTTTATGAAACCCATTTAATTAACATGGGTCATTATATGATTGAATGATGATTTTTTAGGATCTCATGTAACCCATATTTAGGGTTTTTATTTTGTGTTGGGATGACCCAAAATTATATATTCCTTCAATGCATTGGGTAAATAATAATATATCATGGGATAATATAGACCAAAGTGGGGAGTTAACCCAATTCAAGAAGGGAATACGTCCACTATGATTGTATTGGGAGTGAACCTTGACAAATTTAATGATGGAATGGGGAGTAAACCCATTGCATGAATGAAAATCGGCTTTGAAGTGAAAATTTTATCATAGATCATGATTTATTGTTTATTATTCCACACTATTATGAATTATGTATTTTTTTATGGTACAACCTTATACCATGATTCACCATTAAAGATATTTTGATGACTATTTATGACTTTATTTAGTAATGATCATATTATCATAACCTTATGCTTATACTCACTTATAATAATTGATAAATATATCTTATGTTTATACTTAATGAGCATCTGATTCCACCCTTTATTATTTTTTCATTTCCCTAGGTTATAAAGAATGATTTTGAGTAGGTTTTTTAAAAGAAGTGTAGTATGTGGGAAGAAACTTGTAAGAGATGTTGAATATTTTTCATGAAATAGGATGATTATATATCTAGTCTCTAAAAACACTAAAACATTAATATTATGGGGTGTGCATTATAATGATATGTATTGAGTATTCATCTAAATTGATGTGATATTCCTGTATGAAATTATCAACTAACATAAATATACAAAACAACCCTTGAACCAACCCATTCATAATATAACATCACAGACCCAAACATATTTCAAATTTCTTAGCTATAATAATGTGTCTCACAATTATCCATTATTGACTAATGTTTGATCACCACACACATATGATTTATCAGCATGCTCATCAAAAAACCATGACCTAACTCTAAGCAGTCGGGGAACAAAGGAGTCCAAGAACCCATCACACATACTAGCACCTCTCAGGTTCTTATAACCCATATAGGTCACAAGGGACTAAAAATTCCCCAGACTAGCCTATCCACATACTAGAAAGGCACCAAAATAAATCTATATGAACTAGTATCCATCATTGTGACCTCACCCAATGATTTATGGGGCCTCCACAGATAACCTCACTACCTATGGGATTCTATCAAAACCCAGATATTAACATGTCTCATATTCCACTGAGGCTTATGGTGCTTATACAATAAAAATATTTCCTTCCTAAGGATAATACAAGTCACCAAAACTCTCTTACAAAGTAAGCGAAGTAAGAACACACTATCTTAATCAAAATAAAAGAGACTGTCTAAAAAACCCTCACAAAAGTGCTCAATATCCACTATTAATGATCACATCTCAAAATAAATAAGGATTAAACTGCAGTTCAAACCTGATACAAAAATTAGACCATACCACTAAGAGTCAAGTATCATCAATTATAGGACACCTCTTTTAATTAATTAGCTAAACATGGATCTTTTTCATTTTATAAACATAAAAAACAAGCCCCACTTTCACATACATACTCACAATGACCAAGGCATTACCATACCTAACCGTATACACAATCGTGGAATAACTATGTGTCATCTCAATAGAATAAATAATCTACCCATGCTTCCTATATTTTAAGGAAATAAATAGTATAGGATAAACCCAATCATAGGTTTCCCTCATATCCCAAAACTCGTCTAGAATAATAATAAGAACACACCATATTACCAAATTATAGTACCTGACTCACCAATATCTCGAACCATGTATTAACATCACTATAACCTTTCACGTAGTCTATAAACCATGCCCAAATATGTGAAAATAATAGAAAAAAATCAAAAGATACCACAAGGAAAATAAAAAGCTATCACACTCTCTTTAGGGATCTATACATATACATTTGGAATCCAAAACCCAAACAAAAATACCCACTCCAGGGTACTATTCCCCATAAAACATCTATGAACCAAACTGAACCCTCAAGGATTGATATCACATCAATTTTAATATAGAAAACATCCCTAATATGACTACCCATATCTCAGAAATCAGAACCATTTGGTTTAGTTAAGTACAATTTCACCATTCTGTAACATTCAAATAGAATCACCCTTATATATCACCATAGGCGAGAACCACTTACCACCATTCGACTCCCCTAGGGCATGTGTGTTATATCTCAATATATATACACCCCTCATAGTTCTACCTCCCTCTAATAAAGACTCTCATAGAGACTCGATAGCCATTAATGAATAATTGATAAATCCAAAACCTCTATGTATTTCTAAGAGTCTCACTAAACTCAATATCTATGGACACTTATGGATGACCACTGATGATTCCCTCTAAGGTCAATCAAACACACCCACCAGAATATAAATTTCAATGTATATATTTTCAATCAAAGATAACACAGTAATATCAAGAACCTCCCACCTCAACCAAGGGGTGAACACCTTTTAAAAGACTACAACACCATCACCCAATCATGTCCAAGTCCATATCAACCATTAACCACCTTCCAAAATCCCTAGCTCCATAAATCCTCACAATATTAAAAATATAACACATTTATATTTAATTATAACAATTAATATGTATTAAAAATTTTAGGTATAATCAATAAAAAATCTCTTGATGTCCTCCCATGTACTAAACCTCAATAAATAGGGTGTGACATACACCCAACATATTACTAAGACTGCTTCCATCACAAACCCCAATAGGTGACAATACTTTTTCAAATAAATTTATAATAATTAAAAACCAAAATACCAAAATAACCATGTTCAATGGACTAAATAAATATGAATCTTATAAATCCTTAAAATTTTAACCACCCAGTTCCTCCTAAATCTAGGAAGAACCAAATCACCATAATATGGACATGATTCTACCTTAATTTGGTGGATTTGGTATCAAAATCCTATACAACCTTTTAAAAAAATCAAAAAAGGGAATAAGATCAATAGACGAGAAGGAGCATATGTTAAACTATATAAAATTAAATCCCAAGAAACTCTAAATCCTCCCAAATCCATGGAGAAAAGGGGGAGGATAGGATAGGAAATGGGGTTTGGATCCCCCATTTTTTATTTTGACTGGGACCAAAAACCACAAAAGAGGGTATTAAATAGAGGGATATGAATTTACTATTATATCCTCTTTCAAAAAACATGGTTCTTTGGAACATGAGGAAACTTTTAACCCATTTATAACCAACATATGATCCAGTGGGTAATAATTTCTAAGCATTGATCACATGGTGGACACAAGTAGATGGAACACATCCCATAGATGCCTATCAGGTACCCGATACTAATAAACTGGGTACTCGGTAGACAACCAGAACCTTTAACCAACAATTTCCCAACCCCTAATCCCATGGAAATAAACTAAAGAATCCACCTCCTAAGAAACTACCTCATAAACATCCATTTATTTATTTCAAAGGCATCCCCACATTTTAATTTTCAATATAATACCAAATAATAAAATGGGTCCCTATTATGTTCTCTTTAAAATAAAGTTTATCTTTGGCTCCACCAACTCAATCCAATAAAATGTGTTACATAATATCATATTTTCCCTCTATTTTTTGATTATTTACAAGATTTTTTTCTTAGAATATTTTTGGGATCACTTATAGAGAGTGGATGAGTTTATGATTGATCATTTATGAGGAGTAGTATTAATATCAAAACCTCATCACCACATGGCTAAAAATTTTATAGAGAAGTTAATATTCTCTCTTTAGGAAATTAAGGTGAATGGATTAATTAGATATAACACTTCTTTATGTGGTGCTCGAGTTTTTTTTCACTATGAAATGTGATATGAGTTCTAGATTGTTTAAATATTATTAAATATTGGACATGGTTATGGTCAAGAACATTTATCCACATCCATGGATATATTATTATCTTAAGTAGTTTTTTTGGAGCCAAATGGTTCTCCAATATAAAGTTATGGCCTAGATATCACTATTAGAATGTGGTAGATAAGGATATTCCATAAATAGTGATCAATAGATGGTATATATTATATGTATTCTTGGTGGGTCTATTTCGGTTGATGAATAAAAAAATATGTTTTTATAATTGATAAACATGATATTTCATTCTTATATTGACACATTATTAGTTTTTAATGATATATTGATATACCCCTATATTCAATATGAACATGGTAGGTATTTAGAGATTGTATTGGAAACTCTATGAGAGCATCAAATGGATTTTAAGATAATAAAGTGTTCCTTCAACAGTTGATAATTCAAAGTCATGGGGGTATTTTTTTCTAAGAATGATATTTTGGAATAATCACATAGGGTAGATATAGTGATGTCTTAAAGAAACCCCAAGAACATATTCCCGACTAAAAGTCTTTTATATTAATTGTGTATTTTCAATTATCTATCTATGTAATCTCTCATCTAGAAGTTTTTTTGACTGATTTTAAGAAAAATAAGGTTATATTTTACAAGGATTACTACTTTAAGAAGGAATTCTTGGAGTTGAATTTATAGGATCATTTCAAAAATGATTTTGATCTTACCCGAGTTTGGTAAGTGTTATGTGGTATAATATTATACTCAAGAAATTATCCTAGGAATATTATTAATACATGTTCATGGGGTGGTAGTATATGGTTCTTAATATCTATGGTTACAAGATAAGAACAATAAAATACACAATTTGGAGTAAGAAATTATGTTTCATTCTGTAAGATGTCGACACCACTATCACTTTGGTGAGATATTTTTAGTTTATACTAGTTATAAATTACTAATATATATTTTCACAGAGAGACTTGAATGGAAGGTAGATTTGGTGGATATAAATCTATACCTATATGTAATTGAGATGAGGTATACACCTAGGAAATATAACACAATATATGATACATTTAACAAGATGGATAATATGTAGGTGGATCATGATTCAAAGGAGGAGTACTAGATGTTGTGCCTATTCATAGAGATGAAAATGGATATGAATTAGGACCATTGTGCATAAATATTATAACATATGATTATTATAACATTACTAGTGTAGAGGGTAAAGGATAACAATGATTCTTATTTATATTAATATTTTTTTCTTGAATAGTAATATGGTTGGAAGTAATCTTGAGTATTCATAGAGAATTATAGAAATTCCATCATGTTTTTTGGGATATTTTTGAGTTTAAAAGATTTTAATGAGAATATTAAAATATAACATGATGTTCACATGTGTTTTTTTGTTATCATCTTTATTAAATGTGATATTTATTAACATCATTCGTCAATAAATTAATAAACATGATAAAGAAGTCTATGTAGGTGTTTATACTGAAAATATTCTATTAATGAGGTAAAATAGGTGTTTTAATTTAAAGAAATAAATTGGTCTATTTCCTGAGAGGGAAAGTAAAAATAGAATAAAAATCCTACATAATAGTTATACATGTTATCTAAGTGTGGGTTTGGAAACATTATGGGTTCATAATAGCTGTCTTTCTTTAAAGAGGAGGGAATCTAGAAAATAAAAGCTTGTATAAGATTTTTATTGATTTATGTAGTATTAAAGATGAAAAAAGAAGTCTATTTAATAATTGATCAAAGTAGCATAATTTATAAGCCATTAAATCAAATCTTTCATTAATAATGAGATGAATGTTACAAAATGGTTGATTTTCATAATATTTTTTTTATAAGTGATAAATGAAATTTGAACACATTGTATATGAATTTATTAGAGGTTTCAAAGGTTGTATAATGGTGATTGGAATTATGAGTAAAATTAAGGATTTTTTTCCAAATCATGTATAAGGGTATATTGTATTCGAAAAGTGAGATTCACGGTTTTTTTTAATTTAAACATAACTTATTTTAATCATCACTAGATTAATTCAGTATGATTATTATGAATTTTTTAATCATTATAATGGGAAAATAACTATTGAATATCAAGAAGATTCAAAGAATGAAAAAATCATACACATTATTATTGTAGTTATGTTTATCAGAATTATATTCTTCTTAAAATCATGTAACCTAGAGTGATAAAAAATAGTAAGAATAAAAAAATGGAGTAAGAAAATTATTATGTCTAATTGTATGATATTGTTTTAAAAATTTTGAGATAAAAATATAAAAAATAAGGATAGTAACATATAATAAAATAGAGGGAGATAGAAAAGTGTATAAGAGAATGTCAATTGTGATTATTCAGTGTGATTGAAGAATAGAGATAAATGATTAATTTAAATGAGTTATCCAAAATAGATGAAAATTATTAAATAAAAATAATAAGAATCATTAATTCAAAAACACCTTATATATCTGAATCAATTTTGTATATTGAAATATAGATCAAAACTATAGTTTTATTAGTTCTAAAAAACTTAGTTTCAGGGTATCGATTCTAAGGGTCCAAGGATATCCACTTTCCCTATTGATTTATGCATAATAGAATGAGTATAAATATTGTAAAGTGGGATTAAAACCACAACACACTAAGGAATAACTACTCACATTAAAAAATGAACCTTGTAAGAATATAATTTATTTATTTATGGTTTAATTAATTCTATATATGTTAATAAAGTGAAAAATACTGTATAATACTAAAATAAGATTTTATAAAAAATATTTTAAACGTATAAATATTTAAATATTATTGATTCAACCTCCTCTCATTGATCCTTAATAATTATCAAGAGTCTCTAATAACAATTAACTCTCAAAGTTCAATTATGGAAATATATAATATAGTGCATCAAAATTCTATTAATCACAAATTAATTCCTATCTTCAATAGAAATAATTTTCATATATAGAAGAAGTGTATGTTTTTTATATTCTATCTCTTTTAATTGACTGTTTAGATATTATTTTCTGTGGTTTCACTTTGATAATAATAATTATAGATTTATCATATGTTGATTAAAAAATTATGGAATTTGAGGTTTGAGAAATGAATTCCTTTTCATCTTCCCATTGAGAAAAATAATTTAAAAAAGTTATGGAATAGAAATAAACAAATATGTATAAAAAATTCCATAACCTAAATTAAAGAAAAAAATAAGTTCATTGAGGAAACTTATAAATTTGTTAAGTATTATTTGAATATATATAAAGGACAATAAAAGAATATATTGTTGATTCCTTTAAAATGGTGAACATTATAGTGAGTTCCACAAGTAGATATAATGAAAATCATGACAACATTAATATTATTAAAAATATAATTAGAATCATCATGTATAAATTTTATTAAAATGTTTTCTCTTTAGAATTCTAGGATATATAACATTTTTCAATTTAAAAAATTAGTGAATTTTAATTTCATGTTAAATAATAAGAGGATGGTACTTGAATAAAAAATATTAAGGTAACAAAGAAATTTCTTTAGGATAAATCCAATGTTAAATGTGGTCTTAAAGGATATAATGAATTTCGATCCTTATTCTCAATGAACTTCAAAATATATGCTAGAAATTATAAATGTAAATTGAAATAAAAATGTTTAACATATAAAGAATTTATCTATAAGATGTCCCATGAAAGTAAATGAGGTTAAAGATAAGGATACACCCAAGAAATATATTAAGTGAAATAAAAAATGAGATTTAAACAATATTATAATGTCTTTTTATATAGGAAAAATGTTATTTCTTTAAGAATAAAGAGAATAGAATTATTATAAAAAGAATATGTAATCTATAATAAAGAGGAAAAGAGGATAAATAAAATTTATAATATTAATTTAATAAAGTTATTCTTCTTAAGATAATAAAAATTCCATTTATTTCGATGATGAAGTTATTTTTTCTTCTGATCAGAATAATGATTTTATTGGTTAGAAAGGTAAAACTAAAAAGTTTGTATAATAATTAAGGAAATTGGGATGTGTATCATAGAGATAACCATGTTGAGATAAGTTAAGTATTATATTAAGATGAATCATGAAATATATATGATAGATGAAAAACGTTTTATTGGATATTGATAGATTATTCAATGATATTGAAAATATAAAATTCTTGATTTTTTAAATTTGAAATATTAATGATGACATGACTTAAAAATGTTATATAAACATAAATATATATAAAAGTTATAATTTAAGGACTTAGACTCTCATATTTACATGAATAAATTAAAATTAAATTATGAGAATGAAATTGAGGAAGTTTGTGAGAGCTCTAAGAAAAATGACCATAAAATCTTGGATTTGAAATCATTGAATGAGTTCATAAATAAAAAAATATAATAGATCATGCACACACTTAATATTTTTTATAAATGAAACAAATACTAAAGGTTAACCAAACAAAGTAAGAGAAAGTTTATTTTAAAAAATTGTGTAAAATAGATTCATGTTATATAAGGAAAGCTTTAATAAAACATAAAATTTACAGGAATATGTAAATATGAAAATTATTCTAAAATTATCGCATAAATGAAGAATTACTATTAATTTTGGTTATCCAAAAGGAGACCTTATAAAGGGAAAAAAAGAAATATCATGTTTTTTAATATAATACTTATTGTATAAGAATTTTTAAAGGATATTACAATTATTGTAAAATATATATGCACAAATCGCATATATACAAGTAAATTATTTCTCTACATAAAAAATAAAAAAATTTTGGTCAAGGAGGTTACAATACAAAATCATGAAGAAAGACTCATAGAAATGTCTAATTGACGAATCCATTTTAGTGTTTTAAAGAGACACAAGAGGGATATAATAGAGAGGGATACATATTTTAGGAGTGGAATACTATTATTATCATCCAATATAGTAAAAATTTATTTTTTGGGAAATTTTATAAATTAAATAAGGATAAATAACATGAATTGGTTATTTTGGTAGTTTATACTGTATTAAATAGTGAGTAAAGTTTAACATTGTGTAGTGGTTTGTAATCAAACATGATTTTTGATCAAAATATTCTCTATATAATTGAGTAGTTTAATATAGGATCTATCATATTTTGAAGTGATTTTTCACTTCAAATATAATATTTTAGGAGTAAACATTGATTAAAAAAATTTAGTTTTAATATTTTGTTATTTATGTATAAGATAAAACACAATTTATTGATTCTTTATCAGATTATTGGTATGATAAATGAAATGATTTTTTAAGGAATGTATTTTTTTAAAGATATGTAGAGATTGAGACATTTTGAAAAATGTTTAAAAATCAATGATATATATTTTTAGGTCATATTTTTGATGAACTCGTATTTCTTTTGTATAATGGATGAGATTACCTTATATAATAGAAGTATTAACCACCTTGGTAAAAAGAATATAAAAGGATTAACCCATGAAAATATTTTTTATAATGTCAATTTTATCAAAAGGTTTATAAGAGACATATTAAATGGGAAAAATAGTTTTTTAATAGCCATAAATGGTTTGAAATCCAATCCCAAATAGAACTAATACTTATTCTTTAAGATGTTTTCACACCAGTGAGAAATAAATCCATAAACAATGATAGTAACTTAATTACAAGAGTTTATTATTATGATATGTGGTATGTTTATATTAAGAAATAATCAACAAGTGTTTATGTTTAAGATATATAAAAGACCTGACAGGAATGAAAGTATATATGCTACAAAAAATTTATATTTGTTAATTTTAAGGAATACACCATTGGGAAATTTTTAGAGAGTCATTAAAATAATACAGTTTTTTTCATTTTAGTTTGTTATAAGATTCATAAAAAAATTGTTTAGTATAATGGTAGAATAAAATTTCAATGGATATAGAAGTAAAAATTCTAATTGAGCATAATACCTACAATTTTTTGGGAGACAAGAAATTTCAATTACAATACATGTATATAATAATTTCTTGTTATAGTAAAATTTAAAAATGAAAATATATGGGATATGGTTTAACATGAGTCCAATCAAAAATAATTTCTTATTTTTTGGAAGTATTTTTAATAAAATTAAATTATATCTATATTGGAATGTTTTATGTGAGAGAAAATAATGTAATATTTCTTAATGATGATCCAATAAAAGATTCCAATAAATGTTATGATTTTTTTTAAAAATATCACCACATATACCATCTTTTTTTTGAATTTATTGAAGGTAAACTTTAAAATGATAAGTGAGAACCGATACAAATTCATCAAATCAATAAAAATAAACACCGAATAGCTTAAACAATAAGGGGGATTCTATATAGGTAATTAGGCACCAGGAAGAAATTAAGGGTAAAAAATTATTAATATTGATTATTTAAAATTCATTGAGGATAAAATTGGTTAAAGAAATTGTCATATATATTATAAAACCAATGAATTGGTTTATAAAAATTATTGAGATGTTGTGGATTGTGATGAAATAAAATACGAGGTTATAGATTTTTCGTATTTGTATAATGAAAATGCAATAAAAATGTTCAAAAAATTAAGTTCAATGTTGAAAATGAATGTTAATGTTAAAAAATAATATTTAATGAGAATAACCATCTAAAAATTTATAAAAAACTATAATATAAATCCTCATATGTTTTTTCCACAACTTGAGTTGAAATTTTTAAAAAATAACTTGATTATAATGAGAAGGTAAATGAAATTAATTGTGATAAAAATGAGGGTTGGGATCATTTTCAAAAACCAATAAGAATAACATAATTAATAAAAAATTTGTATTTATTAATAATAACAATGGGAAAAGAATAATTTTAAATCAATAAATATTTTCATATTTTCAAAGTATATTCAAAATTTGAATGAACATACTATGATAAGTCATTTTTACCATTTTTTGGTAGTAATATTTTTTAAAATTTAGCTCAAAATAAGAAAATATTTTAAAAATATACATTAAATCATATTTATTGAATAAATATCTCGATATAGAAGTATATATTAAGAAAATATAATGGTTTATGTTTGATAATAATGAAAATAGTGTTTATAAATTGAATATATATATATATATTAGTTTTAAAAGGATATAAGAACTCGGTATTAAAACTTATATTTCTTCTTGAGTAATATGAAATTAACGAAAGGTTAAGTGGGTGGGAGCATATATGTCATCAAAAATCACTCTGTAGAAAATATTTTTATTGTATATATCAATAAAATAATATTTTCTCTAGAAGAAACACTTTTTTGTATGTAAATTTCTACTCATCAGAAATGGAAATTTGAAATGTCAACACTTGGTGAGATTATTTGTTTCTTAGTCTTACTGATTATCCATGATAATAAATTACTTTTTATCTCTCATGTAATATTTACCTATGAGCTGATGAAATTGTTTGGAATTGAATACACAAAAATGTATTAAATTCTATTTCAATTGGAAAAAATAATAATGTACAATTGGTAAAATTTGTTAGTCAAAATATTTTAGAAGGTTTATTGTAATACTGTTTTACTTGAAATTTTCAAAGAAATATATTATTTATGTATAAAATTTAGGTGACTGATTCAAAAAATAAATAAAGAAATAACCTATTAAGGAAGATAATATATAACCCATGTATGTAAAAATAACTCATAGTTATAGTATTATGTATAAGAAAATTATAAAGCTACAATATATTGGTTATACAAATATTGAACAACAAGGTAATATTAATGACCATAGATCCTCTTTAGCAGGTGATTTCTTCTTTGGAGGAAGATGCATTTCATGGAATAAAATGAAGAAATATTATATTACATTAACTAAAACACTGGATTAATATGTTTTTACATCTCAAGATAATATATAAATTATAATGATTAATTATTAATTAAACTGCATTAGATTTGATGTTCAATATCCATCAGGGATAGAATATGATAATGAAGGTACCATCAATCATTTAAATAATTTCCCATAATAATGAAAATAAAAACACACCAACATAAAATAAAATTTATTGAAGGATAAATTTAATTATGATTCTTTAATAGTTTAATTTATTAATTTCATTATGAAGATAATATGTATTTTGACAAAACCACTCCTAAAAGATAGATTTGAAATTTTTAGGAACTTTATCGGTATTTAATCCATCTTAAATCAAGAATGAGGTACGTTAATAGCTTACCCCTGATATATATATATATATTATTAAATAGGGAGACAAGTGATATTAATTCAGTATTGGTATTTTATTTTGAAAAAGGGAGAGAAATGAGTTATATAAAAAATAGATAGAAAAAAGGTGTTAGAATTGGAGAAAACACATTTCAAGGGATAATTTGATTGTTTCTTAGGTGATTTATATGATAAATAAAATACATATTAATTTATTTTCTATAAATTATTTTGGTAAATATTTTAATAATTAGGTTAGTTTTTTAGTGAGTTAATATTTAGTTTAGTATCCTTGATGAGATCAGATATGAGAATTGGAGAAGTAAAGTGCTATTATGGATAACTTTGAGGTATTAATTTATCACTCTTGTCTTATAAAATTAGTATAATAACACATAATTATATTTTATTCATTTATTTTACTTTAAAAAATAATATATATCAATATTAAAATAAATAACAAAAACTTATCATTTTATTTAAATTTATATCATACTTAGTATCAATTTATAATAAGTTAAGAAGTCTCCAGGTGGACTATTAAAGTTTGATTAATTATATTGAAATTAAATCCAAATTATTATATTATTGATTCTATTTTTATAATTATGATGAAATTCTCATGTGTTTAATGAGATTGATGAGTTTTTTTTAGTTTTATGAGAATGTTAAAATAGAAACTTATCTCTATATGTTATGTTTTATTCTTCGTTAATCATGATATTAAATGATATAATTGGTCAAAATATTTATGAACATAATGGAGAAGTCCATAAAGGTGTTTGTATGCAATATAATCTATTAATTTAGTTCACACAAGTTTTGTAAGTTAGAGAAATTAAAAAGGTCTATAAAAGTGAAAGTGAAAATAAAAATCTTTTTAAATGGTTATCTAAGAATTGTAAGTATTATTTACAAAACTTAATAAGCCTTATAATTCTCTTTGTAAGAGTGAATTTATAGAATCAAATAGAATTTAAGACTTTTCTCTAGTTCAATAATAATGAAAATACGAAAATGAAGGTTTTATAGCTATTTATTAGAGTTTTATAATTGAGATACTCCAAAATAAAGACTTATGTAATAATGAGATATATTTTTTTAATAATTAATCCATGTAAAAAAAATTAAGTGGGAAATAAAATAAACATATTTCATATAATATTAAATTAATGGTTTCAAATTTTTTCAAATGGAGATCAGGACCATGTATAATAGTGAATAAAATTTTCTCAAGCTTGTGTAAGCATAATTTATTTATACAAATTGGAATTTTTGGTTTTATTAATTTTAACGAAAGTAGTATTAAATATCCCTACATTAATTATCCTTGATTATAACAGATTTATTTAGGCATTACAATGATCCAATAGCTGAATAATATGATGGTGAGTTAAGTATTTGAAGTTTTATTTATTTTAATAAAATCATAGAATTGTGGGTGAGAAAAAATAGGTATAAATTAAGAAGAAAATGATTATGACTGGTTATATGATCATTTTATACTAATTCTAAGACAAAAATACAAAAAGGACATTATTATAACATGAAAGAGAAAGATAAGAAAGTGTACTTGAGCATAATATTTTTGATTATGTTGTGAAGTATAACAATATAGATGGTAATGTATATTCTCTTAACCCTATGTTTTATGTTGGGTAAGAAGTGTATAAATAATATGATGTATAATAAAAATAATAACAAACCATGTGCAAGTTACTTGTAGCAATTTTTTAACCTTATAAAAACCTCATTCTTTGATCTATGGCTAGATGGATTCTCAATATGTGATTAAAGATGAAACTATTTTTTTAATCAATTATAAAATAAAATAAATTTGAAAAGTATAAATATTTAAAGATCATTGATTCAGGACCTCCCCTTAGATTTCATTAATACTAATCAAGAGGCTCTAGAAAATACCTTTTGGGATAGGCTCATGATATTGAGTTGGGCTTGTATATTCACGAAAGGGTGGTATTGTTGATGAGTTCGAGAGAGGATGTTATAAGGGATTCTTATTCCTCTTTATGGGTTGTTCAAATTATTTGTGTAAATGTATATCTTGATATCAAGGAGGTCAATCTTCAAGATGTACATGTGGGTTATTTTTCAGGGTGTATCACCTATTAGTAGGTGAATGAAAAAGAAAAAATATACACAAGTTTTTTGAAGGCATATATTATTATGATGTGGAAATTGGATAAGGTCATAATGGTTTTTGTGACAAGAATTTCTAGATACCACTAAGGCAGGGATATGGAGTTGGTTATCATAGATAGGCTGATGGAGATAGAAAAATTATTATTAATTAGGGATACTCAATCACTAGATAACCATTATATACTGTTAATGTAACATATACTTAAATGACATGATGTGCTATTGAGTATTTAATTACATAGAGATACAAGATTTACAGTTTAATTTTTTTGGGTTCCATAATAATTAAGTACTTATGTAAAACTAAGAATGAAATATTATATGTAGAATGATGTTTAATGACGATATATGATCATGATTTTGTAGTATATGTTATGTGTGTGTGTTATTGAATTTATTAATTCATGGGAATATCACATGGCCTTGGTGAAGTTTCCATAAAATAATATTTTTTAAGAACTTATAAAATAACACCATTTTAGGAATCTATGAGAGGTCATGCTACACATCCTTTTTTTAGACATAGATGAGAGAATTTCTATTTCTTACTTAGTCTCATATATAAGACTATATATAGTGTTATTTTATTAAATAGACTACCATAAATGAATTTGGTCTTGAAACATTTTTATATAGACTAAATAATCAAACCCCAAAAGTTTAGTATAGGGGATTGTATATTAATAATATTTCCATTTTTTTTGTAAACTATCACTTGAGATAAGAAAAAATATTAACTCACAACTAGTTATATTTAATATTTTAGTCAGGATTAGGATAATAGATTATTAGTTAACATTTTTTCCGTTTTTAGCAATATGAATGATGCGTTAAATATACATCAATTTAGGAGAAATGCATGAGACCTTTCACATATAATCAATTTTGATGATATGGATTCAGAGGGGGTGAATTATATATAGTTAAGCCTTTATGAATAATATATTTGTATGATAAGGATCCAAGGGGATAAAATGTAACTTATGTTTTATATTTTTGGAAATATAAATGATTATTGGAGAATATTTGATAGTGAGAAGTTTACATAGGGTCCCTATAGATAAGATTATTTATCAGGGTTTATTGATGACACTTATCTAGGATAAGAAACATAATTTTTTGTTTTTTAATGACCCTCATGCTATGCTATGTATTTTGTAATTTGGAAATTTATTTTCAATGATTTTATTTTTCCTTATTATATTTGTTTTAGATAAAATGTTTTGGTTTGGGTTGTTAGAAATTGTTGATGGCATATGATTGGTAGGGAGTCAATATAAAAATCCCCTAGGGACTATTAATAATCTATTTATATATTTTTTTAGTGCTAAATTAATATAATTTTTAAGGTTTTAATATGGAAAACAATTAGAAACAATTACATTATAATGTGACTTAGAGGGAAGATTCTAGATTTAAACTGTATCATTTCTATTATAATTTTATTTTTATATAATGATTTTAAGGTAATGTTGATATTATTGGGACCAAATTGGGAAAATTGATAACAAATTAGATGAAAATTTTAAATTAATTATTTGTTGGATAACATACATAGTTTTTATGAACAATTTTCTAATCAGGAAAACTCAATTATAGAATGTTTTATAGTCAAGTTCAATGTAATTTAACTGGTAACATAAATTGTGAAACATATTAACTTTTTGAAATTTTTTAGGTTTAAAAGAGGTTTTTTTATAAATTAATGTTATATATCTTTTATGTATATTTGGTAAACCAATAAATATCTCCCTAAAATTACTTCTATATTTTTATTCATAAATATAATCATAACATGTTTGTGGATATGTTCTTCACTCAACATATTTAGGTCTATGTGATTTTATTTCATCATATTCCAACATTTATTATTGATGATTCATATAAACCACTATTTTCCCCAATTTTATTGGATTTAAAGAGATATACTATAAAATCATGACCTAGTCAAACTGGTCGAAACCATACCTAAGCCATAATATAATGTTACTCGACCCTTGGAACTATCCACTAACTACCAAAGGTTGGGAAACAAATATAAAACATACATTATATACCATGGGTAATGGAAAATACATCAAACTCAAACAAAAATTGCATACTTCTAGAAGTCAGTATATATCAGAATACCAAGAATGTAATGCATAAAAATATTCCATAAAAATGAAAATACCCATATTATTAATAAAAATATATACAATAAAGAACCCACGAACGAAAACACATCCTTTACTAAAATCATGTAGATAAACTCCCCCACCCCATCCAATCTAATGATGTAACATCCAAGGATCCTATTAATCAATAAACATCATCTGTATGTGCACTAAGATGCACATGAATAGGGTGAGTACAATACCCTTTGACTCCTTACTCACCCCATTTACATGAAATACAACTTTCTCATATATATTTTATAAAGACATGAAATTATATTAAAAATTATATAATTTAGTGATCATATATAATACATAATCAACATAAACAATTATCATAAAATAATTACTAAAAGTGACATCGCCCAATGATATACTTAAAACTAAACATATATATGAATTTAAAATAAAAATCCATTATAGCACTGACCTTATTCCACACCCATCATTGTCATACTGATACCCCCACACCCAATTGTGATTTCTAAACCAACCTCATGGACCCTACATTCAAGTAAAGCTTTCAAAACCATCCTCACTAAACTCAATGAGGCCCGACACTCAAGTGAATTTTTATAATTTTTTTCCTAAACTAAAAAGTAACCCATAATCAAGAGGAATTTTCAAAACAAGTCTATATAAACATGGAATGTCCCACAGACTCAAGTGGAGTTTTATAAAAAAACCTCCCCTAACTTGGCATGGATCCATCAATTAAGTTGAGTTTCCCTAAAACCAAACTCATTCCCAGAACCTGTTCATAGTAAATCCACATACCAATCTCAAAGATAACCATAATATCACAATACACAATACTCACCAAGTATTTACTAACAAATTCACTCATAATATTTTTTTGAAAAATTCTATATTTTATTATGAAACACCAATAAGACCATAAATTACACTATTCCCTTACTTAAAAACTACACATGGGAAAAAATAATCATAACATATCCAACACCATTATAAATCATTATAATATTAATTTTAAATATTTATTAATAATCATACATCTAAGGAATTGTTTTACCACATTATATCATAAATTAGAACATGGATATCACATATCACTTTCATAATACCTTTCTTAAGCCTCCCAAGAATCAAAACCTAGTATGATATCATCCTAGAAAAATTCCCTAATTTCCATCACAATAATTTCAATAAAATTATTATAATTTGTTCAAAATTTAGAAAATACACTAGGAGGCCTAATGGAGTTTACTGCTATTGGAAAATAATGACTACTATTGATCAAATCCTCCACTAACATACTAAAAAAATTTATATCAATAAAAAGTTTTCTTCAAGATTCAGAAAAACTATATAGCCAAAACCCTATAACAAACAATAATGAGTGAGAGAGAGGTCATAAGGAAATATAAATTTGATATGACACCCCAACCTCCCAAATTCTGATAGTGAAGGGATCTAGAGGAAGAGATCTACTAAAAATTTCCACAAAATTTCCAAATGATGTTTCTCAGATAAGTTAATGATAAAGTGAAGAAGAGAAAGGATATTTAGGATTAAAAATTGTACTTTTTTTTATAGTTTTTATGTTTTCAAAACCCTCAAAACCGTGAATGGACTTTCCAAAACCAACTATCCAAAATACCTAGGACCCATTGTGGGACTGCACCATCATTTGGGACTGTGTATGGGCCATGTATTCCTCCTTGGATTTCGAATTCTTACTCTAAACATATCTAAATCCTAAAAATTTCTTCTAAACACTACCTTGTACTTTCCAAAAACTTATAAAAACCTGTAAAGACCACAAAACATCACCAAAAATGATTTAAAATTTTCAAAAATAATTTAATTTTATTAATTTTAAAAACATGGTCTTATAATTATAGCTTCTTTTAATGTTTTTCATAGTTAAAAAAAAGTCAAAAAACAATAAATCAAGTAATCCCGAAAAATGAATGTAAAAAAAGTATCCCCACCATTTTTCTTTTCATCGTTGAAAATATAGTAATCATATTGAGCCTAAAATTCCTCTATTTAGAGAGTGATATTGTCCATGAACTCCTCCCCCTCACGGATCTCCATCCATTATCAAAAGATATCTCATGGGGTACAACCACCACAATTTTTCCAATGATGATAACCTAAACATTAAAAACACATACTATGTCATGGTGTTATCCTTTAATATTCACTCTATGCCATACAAAAATTCATTCAAACCAATTCCTCTATAAAGATCCAATATAAAGACCTCACATAGTTGAATTTCAAACAACACATTAACCTCAAAAAAAATAGTTCCACCAAGACAATACTTTAACATTAATTTAATGTGAATTACAAAACCATTACATCATTTCACTTTAATAATCTATATTCCCAAAATATTAATGTTTTTTAGACTCATTATTGAATGTTTAAGGCCCAAGTCAAACATAGAACCCACATTTAACATATCTCCCTATTGAAATTGGTTTATATCACTCATCCACTAAAACATAGAGTATTTTTTAATAATACTCACTATAAATATTTAATCAACCAAAATCGCAATAAATATTGTTAAAATTTACTCAAATAGATTTATAAAACATTAAAAGACTTTATAAAGGCTTGATTTGACCTTCGTATTCATCCAAACATTACTGGAAACTCAGGCTGTAGCCACAGTTTTAAATCATGGGTATAGGTCATCAAACTGTGGCTATAGGTAATAGCCATAGTTTGGGAAACCATGGCTATGTTTGGCATGGATATAGGCCTAGAATTATATCCATGGTTCCAAACCATGGCTATAAGTCTATAACCACTGTTCAAACAGTGACTATAGGTATACATCCACGGTTCAAACCAGGGTAAGATCACTATAGCCACGTTTTAGAAATATGGCTATACTAGAGGATGGACACAGTTTATTTCCATGGTTATAAACTGTGGCATTAGAACTATAGCCATGGTTAAAAACTATGGCAATAGACCTATATCCATGGTTTGAAACTGTGGCTATAGGGTATGGAAAACCATAAAAATATCCCCCACCCCCTGCTCACCCCCTAAAACCCACCCCTCTTTCTTGGAAATCCTACATAAACCCCCTCACCCCACTACAAATACGACCTCATAAACAACCCACCTACCCTCCATGCCCCCAAGAATCATGACACCCCCCTGGACAGACCCTAGACACCCCCCAAACAAATCGAAGACCGACCCCCCAGACCCAGGACACCCCCCGACAGACCCTGGACACCCCCTAGATAGACCCAAGACAGACCCCCCAGACCCTGGACACCCCCAGAAAGACCTCCCCCCCAAGGACAGACCAAGACCTCCATTCCCCTATACAACACCCCCAGACCCTGGACAACCCAGACCTCCGCTCCCCTGGACAACCACCCCCCAGGACAGACCATGGACACCCCCTCACCCCCCAGACCATAGAAACCCCCCCAAAAAGACCCTTCCACCTCAGGATAGACCTAGAACTACACTCCTATGGACATACCCCCTCCTTTTGGACACCCCCAGATAGACCCCCCAGACCTTGGACACCCCCCAGACAGAACCCCTCCCCCCCCAAGATAGACCCTAGAAACCCCTCCTTCTGCCAACCCCCCCCAAGACAGACCATGGACACCCCCTCACCCTGCCCCACCCCCTGCCAGCCCCCCTTATATCCCCCTTGACAGTCCCCCTACCCCTCTCCCTGCCAGTCTCCCCTACCAAATTGACCCTGGACACCCCCTCACCCTGCCACTCCCCCTTCCCCTCCCCCTACCATCCCCCCTGCCATCCCCCAGCCCCTCTTTCTGCTCGTCCCCCTACCATCCCCCCTTGCCGTCCCCCCCTCCTGGACACCCCCAGACCCTGGGCACCCCCTAGCCAGACCCCCCAGACCCTAGACACCCCCAGACCCTTGACACCCCCAGACAGACCCCCTAGGACAAACCCTAGACAGACCCCCCAAGACAGACCTTGGACACCCCCTCACCTTGACCCTCCCCCTACCGAACCCCCATCCACCCCACCCCCCCAGCCATCCCTCCCACCCCCTTCCAGCCCCTATGGTTAAACAATGGATCTTGGTCCCTAATAACACATTCAAAACCATGGAAAGTAGACCCTACAACCACAGTTAATAACCATGTAAATTGATTGTTACCCAACTATACTTAATCTCTAAATGCTTCCATAATAGTTTCACCTTATAGTAGTACTAACATCCTCTATCTATGAGAAAAAAACACCACCTTCCAAATAAAACTGAACTCAAGCATAATATAATATATATCATAAGAATTAAAACTCTCTCTAATATAAACAATATAAAATTTTAATATCAATATCATCATAATAAGAAGAACTATTTGATTAAATTAAATGTATATACCAAGAATAAAATTTACATTTGAAATGTACCTCAATATAAACATCACCAGAACCATCATGACCCTTTTCATCTACTATACAAACACCAACATCATTATCACCTCCTCTAAGACCACCCCCCCACCACCGTCATGATCATTGAAATATTCATTGGTTTATGCACCTAAATCAGTGGAAGGAGAAAATAATCCTGATAAAAATAATGCATAAAAATGACAACATATTAAATTAATGAAAATATTCAATTTTTATATGGTGATTCATATAATATCATTATGTTACCCATAAAATACTCTGATAAACATAATACATACAAATGAGAAAACATATAGTTAATGAAAATATTGAAATATTATTGTGTATGATGATTCGTGAACATAAAATTGAAGATAAATAAAAAGGATATGTAGAATATAGAGAAATAGTAAGAGTTTTATGGTCTAAGTAGAACAAAATAAGAATGAGAGAGTAATCAAGTGTGGAGATGGTTAAAATATAAAATCATATTTATTTAATGATGCCCCACCCCCTTGCACCGCCACCCCACCCCACCTGCACCCTCCCCACTACCCTGCAAAACATCCTACACCCCACCCGCACCCTTCCCACTACCCTAAGGAACCCCCTACCCCCCTGAACCCTCCCCCCAATACCCCCTTGTGCCCCACCTACACCCTCCCTGCTGCCCTGCAGACCCCCTGCCCCCTCCCCTTTGCAACCCAGCTGCACCCTCCCCACTGCCCAGCATACCCCTACCCTTGCACCCTACCCCACTACCCCCATGCACCCCACCTTCACCTTCACCACTACCCTACAGGCCCCCCTGACCCTTACACCCTCCCCCACTACCCCCTTTCACCCCACCTACACCCTCCCCACTGCCCTGCAGACACCCCTACACCCTCCCCACTACCCTGAAGACCCCCCTGCACCATCCCCACTACCATGAAGACCCCCCTTGCCCAACTCCCCCTGCCCGTCAGACCCCTTACCCCTCCCCTCTCCCCCCTTACACCCTACCCTCACCCTCCCCACTACCCTGCAGACCCCCTCCCCCCTGCACCCACCCCACACTATCCCCTTGCACCCCACCTGCACCCTCCCCCTGCCCTGCAGACCCCCCCGCTCCCTACCCCCTCCCCCAATGCCCCCCTTGCACCCAACCTACACCCTCCCCACTGCCTTGCAGACCCCCTCCCCCTACACCCTCCCCCACTGCCCCCTTGTACCCCACCTGCACCCTTCCCACTGCCCTGCAGACCCCCCTGCCCCCCTGAACCCTCCCCCACTACCCCTTTCACCACACCTGCACCCTATCCACTTCCCTACAGACCCCTCCCCCCGCCCTCTCCCCCTACACCCTTCTAGTTTTTCCCCCTACACCCCCTTCCAGTCCCCCCCCACTACTAAGTGTACACCCCTAAAATCTGACCAATCTCAAGAATAAACTATGTTTAACATAATAGATTTTAAATTTAGAGGAATTATGAATGTAAAATTGGATCTAATCAAATATAGTAGATAAATAGAGGCAATTTATGAAGTTATCATGATGCAGAAATACACATAATCAATTACTAACAAAATAAATGGGTTTGACAGAATAGGAAAACAAGTCTGGATCTAATACAAATTTGTGAGGGGTAAGGGTGAAATGAAAAAAAAAGAATAACATACACACACCTAATGACCGATATGGGGATTTGAAAGTAGCAGTCCAATAAAGCAGAATCTAAATATTCAAGATGAAATAATTTAATGAAAGAAGTAAGGAACACATAATTTATGTTATTCAGTCCCTTTGGACCCTACCGTACATAGCAACAACACCACCCTGGCTCAAGTATTTTAATAATATCAAAATAAGAAACAATTATAGTATACAATGATGAAGAAACACCTACATGATAAAAAAACTACAAATTTAAAATAAGATTCAAAGACTTACAGTGACGGACACAAAGAGGTCTGGTTGTCCTGATCACACCCCCTCCCCCTACCCCCCACCGGCACACCCCCTACCCCCACCTGCACACCCCCTCCCCCTACCCCCAGCACACACCCCCTGCCCCCACCTGCACACCCCCTCCCCCTACCCCCAGAACACCCCCTACCCCCTGCCCCCCCACCACCACACCCCCTGCCCCCTCCCCATCGCACCCCATGCCACCCTCCACATTTCATTCCACTTCAACCACTTAATGAAATATGTGTATAAAGGATCATTCATGATTTTTTTTCAGAACAGACCTATTTTTCCCTAGATCATGTTGATAGATGATTTCCAAGAATCTAATATTGAATTTGGAATGAGTATTTGATTCCATTATGATTAATAAATCTGGATTTTTTGGATAATCCAGAATACTTTCCTAGGATGTGTATCCATTTCATGGGGAGTTTATAATTAAATATATTGTTATGAGTCAGATAATTAAAATGAAATTGAATTTTTAGTCTCCAAGTAGCAAGAGTTTCAAGAAGTGGTATTTAGAGAAAACAATCTGAGTGTTGGGATGTCTCTTGAGGAGTTTTATATGCCTATTTAGGTGTTCAGGTGGTTCATGGGGTAATCAAGTAGCAGTTAGAGGGTTTCTTGTCCATTCCAATTAATTTTAAGACCCATCTATTACCATGTCTAGGTACACTAGGTACCAAGTCTAATAAAGGAAAAAATAGTTAATTATGAGTTTTATTGTGGGGTATCCTCTAGAGGGGAACTGGGTATGGCTTACTAGATAACCATGTTCTAGGATTATGGTTGTGTTCTCTATGTATTACATACTCTCTTAATGTATTCATGTAGGCCATGTCTTGAATGATATAGTTGTGGTACATGATTTGATAAGAGACCAGACATAAATAATAGATTGGTGATATGAGATGAGATATGGGACCCCAACCTATGTGAGTGGGTGATATCATGAGATGAGAAGAAATACCTCACCCTGAGTGAGATGTTTGTGGTATAAGATAAGATACAATACCTCACCCAAAGTGAGATGGTTTAAATTTGAGATGGTTTATGTGAAGTCACTCTGAGTGAGTGGGAGGTGTTATTAGATAAGTTATGAGACCTCACCTTGAGTGGTAGGGTGGAAGTATGGAATAAAACATGAGATCATAACTTTTTATGGGACCCCTCCTTGAGTGAGAGGGTTCTGGCCCGAACGATTAGAGGAAATTATGTGACCAAGGCAGCATGGTTTGTTTAAACAATGTGGCTGGAGACAGGGGAACCTAAAAGTCCACACGGTTTGTCTACAAACATGCATGCTTAGGTGCACAGCCATGTGACCTGTTGCAGATGGGGGGAATATCCCTTTATCACGGTTTTCACACTATTTGTGAACCGTGTGCATAAACTGTGTGAAATGGGGTTTTTGGTAAAAAATAGCATTTTCCCCTCTTTAATTCTAAAAATTATTTATCATTTTCGCTTACCTACAATGGATATTCAAGGGGTTCGTACTCCCTTAGAGCTTCCTCCTCCTCCATGCTTGGATCTTCTACTACTTCATCTGGAATCCATTTTCAATTTTTTCAGAAGCATTGGATAACACAAGTTAATACTAACCTCATTTTTATACTACCAAGTCTATGTTCAATGATATTGGTGTTATGGTTTTATCTCAAAGGTACATGTTCCAAAATCTTCTAATGGTGCAATTAGACATGTCAAAAGATGTTATTGATGAGGTTGAGTATTTCAGGACTAAAATGAAGGGAATCCTATACACTTTATAAAGTGTTGTATGCTAGTTTGAGTTCATTAAAATGTTTCACCCCTATATAACATCCTCCTCAGAACCTTCGGTTGTTCCAGTTTTTTAGAGTGGAGTTGATCAATTTCTCTCAAAATTGAATTATATATCCTTAAAGATTCAGTCCCTATAGTGTGATATATTCAAAATTGGATCATTGTTTTTTAAACTTCTAAGTCATCGAAACATACACACATACATCCGTTAATAATCTCACAAGGGATCTTTCAGACCACTCACTGGTTATAGTGAAACTAAAGAAGGATAAAAAGTATTCAATTTTTCTACTAAAGGAATTGGATGAGGATGGAGGTATTTCTTCATCTTGTACAAGTTGGGATCTTAGTGGGTGGGTTTAACACATCACCTAAAAAATTTAAAGAAAGAAATTATAAGATATATGGAAGGTAGAACAGGTACGTAAAATAGCCCGGATGGTATCAACAATGACATTGAAATTATGGAGGAGAGGCTTCATAATAGCTAGGATGATGACATGTTTGCAAATCTGGTGGAAGAACAAACTACTCTAGCTGACTCCCCCTCCCACTCCCCCTACCCTTCAGACATCCCCCCTGCCCTGCAGACCCCCCCTATAGGCCACCCCCATACAAACCACCCCCTTCCCTTCAGACCTCCCCCTCCCCCTGCCGCCTTCAACTCCCCCCTGCAGACCGCCCCCTCCCCCTACCCCCATGTAATAAATTAGTCAAATATATATTGGAAATGGTCCAAGATTAAGGTGGAGGTTTAATACATGGGATATATACATTCAAAATAGATGGATTCATGGTGTGCCTATGATAAAATGATACATATGTTTAATGTTGGAAAACAATGTGGGTGATATAAAAGATATACCTTTAATAAGATGGCGCAGATATATTACTGATCATAATTGGTAATAGTCCTTTAAAAAAATAGTAATTTGTTATAAGGATCAAACAAATGGTATAATGTTTTATCTAACTCAATAAGTTGTTTTAAACAACCACATTAAATTTCCAAATCTAAATATGTATTTTCTTGCTGGAATAATGAATAAAAATTGAAGTAGAACCTGATTAAAAGTTAAAGAGGTGTAAAATCTCTATTTGAACGTTTCAGTGGTATTAAACCATCATTGAATCTAAAAAAGTGATATAAGACCACATTTCAAATGGTATGCGACTACCAATAATATTAATATAGTACAAAGTGGTTTTGTGATGAGGAAATAAGAACCTAGTGAGAGGTGGAACCGAGCAGTATTCAAGAACTAGTGGTTTTGGTATAGGTTATTACCAAATTACTTCAAATGTGGTATATGTATCATATTGAGTGTTGAAATATTGGATTTCCTCACTAAAGTCTAATGTGGGACTCAGAAATATAGTGTCAACAAATAGAGGAAGAACAACCCATGGAGGATATGGACCATGGTCGTATTGGATCGAAAATGGAGAGTATTTTTTTACCATGTCATGGTAAAACTTATGGATGTAATGTTTAATTTAAATGATTTATAAAATAGTGGAATCGTGATCATTTTGCAGTCCATATTAGAAGGAATAACAATGAATAGAAGATTCCTAAATCTCTTTGTGGAGAAATATTTAGAGAATTTATGAGAATTAAAATAATATTTTTGACCATACTAAAACCATAATAAAACCATGTACAAGCCATTCCATGAAAATCATGCTATTCACATAGTGGTGACATGGTCGTTATAGGAAATTCCATATTAAAAGTCTAAAAACATAGTGGATAGAAAATGGATATTATTGTTTCACCATGTAATGGTAAAAATTATGGATGTAATTTTTCAATTAAATGATTCATAAAATAGTGGAATCGTGATCATTTTACAGTCCGTAGTTGAAGGAATAACAATGAATAGAATACTCCTAAATCTCTTTGTGGAGAAATATTTAGAGAATTTATGTGACTTAAAGGAATATGTTTTACAATAATAAAACCATACTAAAACCATGTACAAGCCATTAAATCCAAATCATTCTATCCAATTAGTGGTGACTTGGTCATTATGGTAAATTCCATTTTAAAAGTCTAGCGAAAATTAAAGAGTGTATCGGTTCAAAAAACCGTTTTAATAAAAAGAGGGAAACCACCACCAATGATATAAAATGGGTCAACTATGATGTGCACTTTATGACTAACAATGACATCAATTATAAGGAAAACATCAATGTAATAATGTTAAGAAAGGTATACCACTATAAGTTTCCGCTGATAGCATACCTCCGTTGGAGGGGTTTTATTACAAAACCATGACTTATTTATCAAACAAAACAATTATCTTAACTAACACTTATTCAAGAATTTCAATTTAATATAAACATTCAGAATTAAGAAGGAAACTAAATGCAATTTAAAACATTATTGAATTAAATAGGCTAGGACACGGACCCTCCCTCAACCTCAAGGCGTGTTTACTTTTGACAACGATGACTCGAATCTTCATTTTTTACGCTTGCACGCATATGCAACTTAACATATATAAAAGCACACCTATCCCCTATGTACATATTTTCATGGCCAAATATTCATAAGGGGGTCCTTAGATATATGTTTATACTTTTATATACCCCTTTACACTTACACATGTATACATTTTTCATATCTATATATAAGCACACCTAGCCCCAATATATATATTCATACTACCATGAATGAATATATATATAAAGGGGGAACTTATATATGCATATTCTTACCTATTCATAAACATGTAAGCCTTCATCAACAACGACTCAAATCCTCCTCAATGAAATCAAAAACACACTACAAAAATATAAGGAACCCAAAAATCAAAAAAGACCTAATTAAAATTGGGACAAAGAATAAAAAAGAAATAAACCTTACCCAAATCTTGAACTCACTATCTTAGATGGTGGTGGATAGAACCGGTCTTATCATAAGAAACCACCTATAAGAAAATAGTGGGAACATAAATGAGACATAACTACTTCTTATATATATGTGATCAGTGTGTCAACTGTACATGATAAATGATACATGAATCCATAACCAAAAATGAAAGAATAATATTCAAATTGATATGTATATACCAATAATAAATAAAATGATTATTAATAAAGCTCTTTATTTTTCAAACAGCACCTTCAATTGCCTATTCAAAAATAAAAAATCACCAAAATATGAGAATAAAGTAAACATCCATCATCACTTAAAAGTAAGAAATAGGGATTAGACATTGTTATTAACCTAGAAAATCCATTCCTTTAATTTACAAAATACCTAAAACTCTTCATGCCTATATCCTTCTTAATTTTCTAGATTGAAACCTAATTTTTAACATGTTCTTCTTTGGGAATTAACCTTTATTCTTAGTTTATATAGGTTTATCAATTTTATAAAGTATATAATTTTTCTTTTTTATTCTTACTCAATCCGCTTGTATTTTTCAAACCAATTTTCTAATTTGATTAGAAAATCTTTTGGTGCATGATCGTCCTTCTTCTTGATTGTATATTCCTTATTTGTAGAAACTATTTCTGAACATGTGATAATTGGTTATTTTCTTTTATCTTTCAAAAATTATTATTATTATTGAATCTTATGTCCTAAATTACAAACAATTTGGACTACATGGTTTCCCTTCCACACACACTTTCTAAAGCCTTTAGAGTACCCTTTTTAGGATCCCATTCAAACTACACACTAGAATTGTAAAGCACGAGACCATTACAATATCAAATGTTGATACATAACCCAACACATTGATCTGAATGACATCTTAGAAATACAGAAGCTCTAAATAGCATATTTACCAATATAAACTCCTCATAATTAACTGAACACACTGACTATACCATCCAATATAGGTTAATCATTAATTTTGGTGTGGTCTTGGAACCAAATATTGTTTATCCAACATCCATCTACAAACACTAAATTCATCCGTTTACTCTCTAAGTCCATACATTTCACAACCTTGATAATGATCACCATCCGTTGATATGGATTTCACTCAAAAAAGATGAGAATGAATCTCCCCACTATAGTATTCTTGATACCATCATCAATCCTACATACACATGTCTAGTGCCTCATGTCAAATTATGATCACTATAGAAGATCATAGCCCAATAATCTCAACAACATTTCTTCATTTAAAAACTGTCAGATTTCAAACACACATTATATCCAACACAAATAATACATTAAAATATATTATATAGAGAAATCATAATTATAGAAAAAAAATTACTTTATGAATACCTCAACAAGTATGGTACTAAAAGCCCCTTCACCTAGGATGGATTATCCCAATAAAATAATATAGAAACCCACATCTTGACACATAAATGAAACATATTTTTCCCACCCCAATACAAAGGGAATGCATGCACATTCTCAATATATGAGAAATAGACCAGGGTTCATTTATTTTTCTATATTGAGCTGAGATATTACTCATTCAATGTACTCTGTCACCCTCATACTAAGGCTCAACAACCAACATTCATTCCTACCTGGTTTCCATCCTTCTCCATGCAACTTCCTATGCAATGGATGTATCTATATAGATATCTCATTATTTCTTGAATATCTCCTAATAGGTGTACAGATAAAAGGAAGCTACTCATTCCCATAATGAGTACATAAGACCATTTAAAAAATAGAATTCCTTTATGAATAAATTTCATTTGAAGGATGTCATGAAATGAATAAACCTTTAAAATTTAGTGGCATACTCCATTACTAATTCCCATAATGATATAGCTCCATTAATCCCCAAAACAATATCTTATTCTTTAAATCTACCATAGACTCTCATAGAAGAGGGAACAAAACTCGATCCATAAAACCTCCTCATTTATTATTTTATTATTAAATGTATTTATCCATTCTTATTAATCTCCTTTGAATTTAGAAACTTCTAATTTCACCCATATATCCTATAAAGTTCCAATCCTTTCAAATAGAAACTAAAAATTATTCAACATATTCTAAACATCCTACGATCCTATGTCACTACTGAGAATTAGATACTATGACTCCTGGAACTCATGGATAACTTAGAAAACCATTGCTTTTCCTTTTTGAAGGCCTTGGTCAATGGATCAACGTTGTTGTAAAATAATATGATGGAAAGAACCACTTGAGAATATTTCCCAAGAGAACATAATTCAATCTTATTAAGATGTTTTTTGTTGAATTTTGACTCAACATAATCTCATAATAACAACATTACTAATTAGAAACCCATCGCACCACAATCGTAAGCATGCATTATTACCACAAAATCATGAAACTACCTTTAATCCTTACTTAATAACAAAATATCATTTCCAAAACACCAAACCCTAAGGTTTATCATAATAATCTAATGGTTACTTTCTTATACACCAAGCATAACAACCAAACCCCACACATTCACCCCTGATAATAAGAAACCACCCACCCCCTTATCTAATCTAACAAGCAACTTCCTAATAAAAATACAAAATAAAATCACCCAGAAAAAACCAAAATTCACTATATCGAGAGTTTTACATAAAAAACATCAAGAGAAACCCCAAAAAGATCCACCAACTTTAGGGATTACCCCCAACCCAAACCACCAAAGACAAATCCAAACCATAACCAGTATATAGCCATTATACTCGAAATGCCACCCTAACACCTGAGCTCACCCGATTTGAATAACACAAATGTGTTGGGGTTTTCATCCATCAATTGATATTTTAAACCACCTAAAATCCCAGAATCATATAAATTCCAACCATTGTAGAAAATACATGAGTGAAATTTGAGGGGTTAAAACCCCAAATACCTGGTTCTTGTTGAGAACATTATAATAGATTTTAAGGAGTTCACTTCCAAGCTGACCACCACTTTTGGAGTTGATGAACACCAAAATAGGACAAGTTAGTGAGTTGGAAAAATTTCTGACCATGTATCTAGGTTTAAAAATATAATTAGTAATGCAAAAAACCTTCACATTGGAATTGTTTTTAGTTCCTCCCATGATAACTTTTCAACTGCGCGTTCAAATCAGATCGGTATGGTGCTACATAATCAAAGGTTTTCAATGTTGTTAACAAAGACATAGAAGCATCTCCCCTCAGTTTTCATCAGGAAAACACCACATGCTAACTCAATGACAAGAATCAATAGCCACATATAGAAAATTTTGAACTAATTTAAATTTTAACCATGAGACATGCTAACAAACATATCAATGAAAATAGCATCATTTAAGAAAATAAATAGAGAACATCATACTAGGATAAATAAAACCCCATATCCCTAATTACATGGAACACAAGACAAATGGGTATTTCATTTAATACACCATGCAAACATAGGTTCTTCGGGAAAAAAGATAAGGAAGTGATAAATGAAATAAGAATGGGATGTAAAAGGAAATTCGAATACAAATTAACAAACTACTTCCAGCAAGTAACTTCATCGGACAAGAAACACATCAACAAGGAAAATTTGGAGGTGCATGGAAATTACAAACAAGCCATCGATTCTACTACCACACAAATCCAAAAAAATATCCCAAGCAGATAAAATTTCTATGAACAAAAAAAACTAAACACAACTTCCAATGACTAAATAAATTGAAACGATGATCATAAATTCCCAACTGTATAGGAAGTAAAAACTGAATCCTCTCTATCTTCTTCCTCCAACTCTACATAGTTATCTAGACCATGTTATTATCATTCCATATTGGAAATAAAAAAAATAAAAATGGAACACCATCCATGGGAGGAGGATGATTCGATCGACAAAACATAATAAGATTATGGTTGGAGGGAAATAGAAGGAGAGAGATTCAGAAAGTACACAGAAATTGTAATCTAATGGGCCAATGTATTCCTACTTTTGAAGGGCTTCCATGAACAACATGAGAGTGTTTTTGAGAGAGGTTGACGGTTTAGAGAGGAGGGTCATGGTGAGAGATGTCGACGATAGTGTGAGAGAGCGCATTGATTTGGAGCATCGGGAGGAGGGTGCCACGGTGAGAGATGTAGACGGTTCAGAGAGGAGGGTTTCAGATTGGGGGAGGAGGAGTGGAGAGGCTGATGCATATAAAAAAATGCCGATGTTTATCCAATCTTATCCACAAATTTTTAATTAAAGTGTGGATATAATTAACCTATAGCCACAGACCTATAAAACCGGGGCTATAGGTCCATGGCTATAGCTTAAATTTCTAGTAGTAAAAGTCAACTGTTGTAATCATACCACAAGACTCTACCTCCCAAAAAATCATGTATTGAGATACATTTGAAAACCTAAAATAAACCACCAATCTATTAATTATAGTTGAATCTATGTTCTTTGACTAGAGATACTAATAGAAACCCATTATTACTCCACCTGAATCCATTATACATAATGTTTTTAATTTACCTCACACTGATTAAGATTATAAAATCCAAAGGGTACCACCAAACCAAGGTTAATTATATACTTAACCATTAGGTTCATATCTCGAATAATTTTATTTTCTAGTATACTAACCACATACCATCTTAATTTTGAGATAAAAAACTATCAGATCACCCATGCACTGTTATACCATCTAACAAATCCCAAAACATCCCATATCTACAATGAACTGTTATATATTATTCAAAAATCAACAATCAACCACTATGAATAACATAAATATTGAAACCCACTTGTAAGGAGTGAATCTCCCATTTATTAAAAATTAATCAACACACCATGGTATGTATCCCCATACCTAAAATGAGCTTCTATGTTTCGCAATACTTTACTATTTGATATGGAAAAAAATAATTTTCTTGGTTCAATTCACTATACTAGTACTAAATCCTAACCAATAGGGAAAAGATAAGGAACTAATACCTCAACCTCATTCCATTACAGAGCATTCCAAACCAATAAAAATTGGATACTATCATTCTATATAATAATTCATTAACCAATATACTAACTAATGTAAGACAATTAACCAATATATCCTAACTACTATAAAATTGGACTAGCCATGACCTAAACAACCAAGAACACTCATATATCCCAAGAAATAATCTATTTATCTATAATAATTTAATTTAAAAATCATCCTCTGAAGGTATTTGTAAATAAAAAATTTAATTCAACAACTTAAATGTGAAAAACAATCACTCCACTTTCCAGATGCCAAAATCATGTTGAAACTTTCTGTACATGTTATAAAAATATCCATATCCCTTAGAGTATTTACACTCAAATAGTTAGTTCATATTAAAATGAAATCCAACTTATTTTGATCCCTTAAAAAAATCAATCATGTAATTTAATAAGACAACTCATTTTACCCTAAGCTATCCCACCCATTACTAACACCTGATCCAATGAGAAAACCCACTCCACCTTAGGAAATTTACCCTTACTAATGTAAAATCACCATTATATACATATAATTATTGAAAAACTATCTTTCAAATATTCAATTATGAATAAATATTAATCATGTTAACCACATTCATTTAAAAACCACCTTTTCCCCCAAAATCATATTTATGATAACTATTTTGAACATATTTTTACAATATTTTTAATATTCCCAAAGACAATACTTTAAAAATATTAACATAAATTTGAATTTTTTTAAGATTCAATGTTTTTTAAATCACACCATTTTGAAAACATTTAAAATTAAAATAAACCAATTTCATAGGTCTCTATCAAAACCACTAACTTTAACATTGTGAAAAACTTTCTCAAATATTTTGCTTACATTTATGAACTCTATTAAAACCCCTATCTCAAAATTGTTTTAATTTAAAAAAGTCACTAGATGGGTTTCTTATAAATCAGTTTACATAAAAATAAATTCCAAACATTTAACTTATGTAAGAACTCAATTTTTATATAAGGTAGAAACCCCTTAATTCTTGGTATAATTATATGGGTTTGAGCAAAAATGGATGACTAGTGAAATTATAGGGGAAACAGGGTTTCCCGAGGCTTGTTTAGAGCTAGAAACCCTGACTGATGGAGGAAATCACTCAATTGCACAATTTATAGAAACTATATAGCCTATCCTGAAAAATTCCTCCAAACCATGTGGGGAATTTCATTGGGAAAAGTATGGTGCATGGTTATCCCCAATCGTGTGCCCAAGGCCTCTTTTTCATGTGAGTTGTATGTAATTTTTGATAGAGGCATGTTGCATGATTTTTTCATGGTTTAGAAAACCGTGCACATGGATTGTGTGGGTCCACTCTTGAGGCAGTGAGGTGCACATGGTTGGTGCACAGTTTGAAAAATCGTGTGGAAAAATCATGCATCCTAGTAAAAATTGGGTAAAATAATCATTTTCCCTGAAATCTTTTTAAGTAAATCCCTCCTTCCCTTTTTCATTCAAGCATACAAAGACATATTTCTCCTCCCATTGAAGATATCATTATCCCCCTCCTTGGTTCAGTGATAAATCCTTTATCCGGACATTGATTCAATCTTCGTTCATCTAATTAGATGTGTGCATGTGATATCTTCATCTATATTGAGCCTTTTCTCATTTTTATTCCTCTTGATAGCATTATTAAGATAAAGGATCATATGCCCTATTTTCAATGATTTCATCTGTTTGTCCATTTTCATTTGATCTAGAAAAAGGTCGATACTAGTAATTTTCTCCTCTACAAGAATAAGTTAGCTGGTCTAGTTCTTATCCCATAGTGCTGAGATGTTTTATATTATGTTCCATTGTACCACATGTCAGCTTCACTGTGCATTTCCCCTAAATTTAATCTACCTTTAGATGGTTGCCTTAATTTAGAACCTTATGTCCTTCTTAGGCCCCTTCCTCTACGGCCACACCTTTGTGATGTGTGAAACATATTTTCTGATGTGGCAGTAAAAGAATTAAAGGTAAAAACATCATATAAATTGTTTTGGAATGATTCCTAAGCTATGAAAAAATTAATGAAATGGATAATTGTTCTGGTATAACACAACTAATACACTTATGAATTTATGGGGAATTGAACGGGGTTATATTGTATGATAATTTCACCTAATTAAATGGAACAATAGTTACAACATTTTAATCATTGAATATTACTGAGTTATGAATTAGAAATTGGATCAAATTAAATACAATAATTACTTATCACTATTTATGTAAGGGAATGACAACCCTCATTAATTAGGGTGTATGGGAAAAGCAACCCTTATTTATGTTATATATATATATATGGGTATGGGGTCACTTCTTCTATTGTGGTACGGGCATGAAAACCCTTTATAAATGTGATACATGCATGATGACCCTTTTTTAATATTATATGGGCTTGGAAACCACTATGATCATGATATACAAGCATGATGACCCTTTGTTGTTATATATGGTCATAATGACCCTCATTGATATGATATTGGGAATGGAGTCCCTTATACCTATGATAATATGTATACCATCCCGTATACTTGTAATACTAACATGGAGGCCTTAAAATTTTGATACTTGGAATAAAGTCCCTTCCTATTGTGATACTAGGAATAGTATACCCTATACCCATGATACTGGGCATGAAATCTATTGATACTTGTGATAATCATGCTATAACTTACGGATGTTTGAGTTACGTATTGGTTCCGTGCTAGTGGTAGTAGGAACATATATGGATTTAGATATAAATTAGCATACAATCCATATCTGTGTATACATATGGTTACTTATTCAGAGACTATTTGGATTAGTCTAAATTAAGTACGGTCAACTAGGTGTCTATATAGAATCAGAGCCGACCCCTTATAGTTTAATTTACTACTTTCCATTATTACTTGCACACAACCATAATATATGTACTAATTGGATATTTATAGAAACCATTGACTGTGTCCTACTATTTTTATCTCACACCCTATTCAGGCTACTGATGGCACCTAGGAAGACTATATTCATACATGTGTAGATAAGGGTAAACACCCTCTAATGGATGTTTGACTTCTTGCATGACATAGGATGTGAGCTTGGTTGCAGATGATGGGGCCATAACTTGGGATTCTTGGCTAGATTTTGGACAATTTGTTATTTTGGTATATTATCTAATGTATTGACTACCTACTTCCATGTATACCTATTTTCCATATTTTGTAGAGGCATGAAACCATCATATTTTTTATATGAATCACATTACTAATTTGGATTATTATTTAGAGCTTTGATGTTTATACATTATTTCAATGTATTTTCTGTTTCTGAAATTATTCAACTATAGAGGAATTTATTATACCATTGTGCTACTCTTACTATAGGTTATAGTATCCCCATATACATACCCTAGATCTTTATAGCTAGTTAGTAGCCTCTGGCATATGGGGAGACACGCTTGAGGCCATGTGGTCCACTGGTTTGGGGCACCTCTGAGTTGCACCTGGTCCAGGATGTCACAAAATTGTAACATAGCATTTTTCTTTTCTTTTTAATTATTATTTTGGATTATTAGAAAGGAGACTAAGAATGTATCTGGATTTGGCAATGAGTTGTGCCTGAGAGTAGCAGACCCATGTACAAGGAACGACCAAATTACCTAAGATGAGACATGTTGTTTTTTATTCTTCATATTACAGTTGATTTGATTCCACTATTTGGTGACACATTTGAATTGTGATGTTATTATTTCAATGATTGAGGATTTTATTTTAACATGGACCGATGAGATGAGGAAATTCCAAATCATTCATTATTTAATGAACATATTAGAATTCACATACAATGCATTATACCATGTGATGTAGTTTGAATTCTTGGACAACATGAACTTATTGTGTATGACTTTGGTGACTTAAATAGAATTGGGATAACACTTCACATAGGAACTTGATAAGTGAATGGGTGTTATTGAATTGATTCCGCACATCAATTTATGTAGTGTGTCAGACCTTATGAATTGGAAGTGGTGATCTATATACTTAACCTTCTTAAAGACAATTTTTATATAAATGATAATTAAATTAAATGAATTTGGAATATAAAATGAAATGGTCACCATAAAATAGAGATGAAATTTCCATTTAAAGGGTGTTCTCTTATATAAATTTTGATTGAAACTATGTATATCGGGACCCATACAGTATAACACAGATCTTGACCCAAACATGACATTAATTGTGGGTAGTAGGTATCATATCTAGTGTTCTATATAATGTTCCAATCACCCCGACATGGTTCTCTTAGAAGGAAGCTGGGTAAAATTGTTACATAGGAATTAATTCATCTATCCTATTGATTTAACCATGATTTTATCACTATTTGATCTTTTTGAGTCATGTTATTGGATTTTTTAGAGTTTTTACACTATAATGTCCTCAATTCATTTTCTAGGAGGTTAGTAATGACTACAATATAGATGTGGTGGGACCTAAGATTATAGTGATACCTTTAATAGTTCCACTTGTGGAAACTATTCCTATTCCCGATGCAGGTGATGATTCCTGGTTTGGAGAAGAATTTCTGCAGATTATTAAAATAATATAGGGAGCTCCATGCTCTGCCCCTTCTATGGGATAGTTTACTTGAGAGTTTTAGAATCAGTATCCCATAATGTTTTCAGGGGATAGAAGACCACATACTACAAAGTTATCTATAGAGGTACTATTAACTATATTCAAACACCTGTAAACACCGTCTAAGAGGAGATTAAAATGTGATACATATATTTTTCAAGGATCTTCCAAACACAGGTGGGATTTTCTGAATTAGGAAGGTCATTATTGGGAAGTTACTTGAAGGTATATTTAGTTGAGATTTGATGAATATTTATTCCTTGATACCCTATGGGATGATTGTTCTAGGGATTCAATGAAACTGCATCAGGGTATTATTATAGTTATGGGCTAGTGATCTCATTTTATAGATCTTAAGTAATTTATGCCTATATATACAACTGATGAGCTTGTGAAAGAGAGAATATTTTCAGATAGCTTTAGGAATCATATTCATTCCGAGGTAAATGTTTTATAGCTGACTACTACATGTGATAAAATAAACCAGTCTCTTATCACTGAGTGTAACATAAGGGAAGCAGATGGTGCGAGCCATCGAGGTTTATAATTGAGAAAGGATACTCGTTCAAGTAGTGTTCTAAAGTGAAGCTTTGAGATTGTTCATCTAAGAAGCGGCAACTAGGTGACACCCATTAACAGTTACATTGTTTGTCGCCGGTGTGAGAAGCATGGGCATAAGAAACAACAATTATCCAGAGAACCTGTCAGGTTCCAACATTGCAGTAGATTCGGGAATATTCAGAATTTTTGTAGGACCTTCTCAAATGTTCCTAGTGGGAGATGATCAGTATCAACTATATCTTTAGGATCATGATTATTAGAACCACTTCACGAAGGTAGATAGAGTACTACAAGCCTTATAAGCATAAGAGATGTTTTTGGAAATGGAAGCCAAGATTCAGATATTTAGTTCTAGTAGATTGGACCCTCTCTAAGTAGTTAGGTTACATCACAACGCCAATAATCTAGATATAGTTATTTAGTGTATCCTATAGAGGAGAATAAGGGTGTCGTTCCATCTATTGTGTGAGGTAAAATTCTAGTATCCTCTACTATTGTATGTTCCTTATTCGATACTAGTGCATCTCACTATTTATCTCTCTGGCTATTGTGGAGAGCCTTAGAATTAATGTTGATTACTCATGTGATGTGATGACACTTGATACACCTTTTGGTATGCATTATAGAGTTTATTCCAATGTAAGAACTATCCTCTTGATATAGGAAGACGTCTTTTCTTATGGGACCTCTTCGTCCTTGATATGAAAAGCTTTAATGTCATTCTTAGGATGGATTGGTTGGTTCCCTATCATGACTATATGGATTGTTATCGCTGGTGGATTACATTTACATCACTATAGGGTGGAACATATATTCACAAGTAAGAATGGGTTGTATAGGAAATTAGAGATGGACTAGAGCATCATGTGCTAGGTGGAGTGACCGCCTAGATTTCTATCCTTTACATAGATTATAGGGGGTCACATAGGATTGAATTCCCTCCTATAGTCAACCAATTTAGGGATGTTTTCCCTGAAAAAAGTTCTAGAATACCTTTTGAGAGAGAGTTAGAGTTTAATATCAAGATATTTCCTAGAGCTACAATAGTATCCATTCCTCCTTATAGGATGGATACTACTGAGTTTCAAGATCTCAAGAGGTAGCTTGAGGTTTTAGAGTCCAAAGGTTTTATATGGCTCAACGCTTCTTCCTGGGGTTCAAAATTCGTTTTCACCAATATGGAGAATGGAACCCATAAGATTTTATTTTATTACAAAAAATTTAATCCGCTTATAGTGAAGAATCGATATCTTTTTCCTTGATTAGATGATCTCTTTGACCATCTCAGAGGAGAGAGGGTATTCTGGAAGATTAACATAAGATCAGATATCATTAGGTTTGAGTATGACCTTTATATATTAAACATATGGTTTTCCATAGTTGGTATGAATTATATGAGTATCTCACAATGCCTTTTAGTCTTAAGGACATTCATACCATATTTATGGGTTTGATGAGTATGGTTTTTCATCCCTATTTGTATTCCATTATCTTAGACTTCATAGATGAAATATTTTTGTATTCTCATTGTCAGAGAGACCATGAAACCCATACTAAGATCGATTTGAATAAATTGAGGGGGAACTGGTTGTATGATATGCTCAAGAAATTGCACTTCTGGATTAATAAGGTACACTTTCTAGGTCATATTATCTCATAGGTAAGCGTTTTAGTTGACCCAGAAAAGGTGGGAGTTGTAGTCACCTGGGAGAAGCCCCATAATTTATTTGATATAAAGAGTTTATTGGGGGTATATGGTCAGTAAAGGTGTTTTAAATAGGAATTATCATTCTTAGAATGGCATATTACAGGATTCAATATGAAGGGAGAGAAGTTTTTATGGTCTGAAGCCTAAGAGATGTCATTTTAGAGTTGAAAGGATGATTGAATTTAGTACTGATCCTAATCCTGCTAGAGTCAAAAAGAATATATATAGTATATTGTGATTCCATGGGTTTCTGGATAGGAGTAGTTCTGATGGAGGAAGATATATTTTTTGTGTACAGGTCATGGAAGCTAAGGTCTCATGATCAAAATTACCTGATGCATGATCTTGAGTTGGAAACTTTGGTTTATGCCTTGTGTTACTGGTGGAATAACCTATTCGAAGATCATTTTTTGGTGTTAAAAAACCAAAAAAGTCATCATGTATATTTTCATATAGAATGAATTTAATCTTAGGAAATGAATATGGGTAAAATATTTACAGCCCTTTGAATCTGAGCTTGCCTATATGACTAAGAAGGAAAATGCTGTTGCTGATGCTCTTAGCAGGAGGATTAAAAGTAGATAGTTCAAAAGGATAGTAATGAGTGGAAGCTTATGGATCTTTTTTAATGATATTAACATATATGTATAGGACTATCATGTATAGTCTATAAATTAATCGCCATCAATAACCTCTTCACTTCTATAGAGAGTGAAGATGAGGTAGTTTTCAGATTCCAAAGGTCTTTTCTTATGGGAGATTATTTTTGGCGAGGACCCACATCCAGATTGGTCCAAAAATGATGATGAAATACTGAATATACGTACATTTACCTAGGTTACCAAATATATGAGAGACGATTTTATGTGTGTATCATATGCATATAAATTGTTAGTTCACCTGGGTATCTCCAAGATGTATTGTGATATGCATTAACTATATTGGTGTCCATGGATAAAGAATCTGATAACAAGTTTCATCACAAGGTGTTTTACCTATCAACAGGTGAGGTTGGAGAACCAGTGAAATACTAGAGTTTTATATCCATTACTAGTACCTGATTGAAAATGATCATATTTTATGATATATTTTTTTTCTTTGCCTTACCGAGGTCGCCTCTGGGTAGGGACACCATTAGTGTAGTCATGGATTGACTGACTAATGTATCCCAATTCCTTACAATCCAATAGACTTTCATAGTTGATGATCTTAGAATATTGTATGTCCATGAGATTATAAGAAATCATGATGAACATCATACTATAATTTCAGAGAGGGACACTCGTTTTACATCATTGTTATGGAATGGGTTATATAGGGCTATAGGTGCACAAGTGCGTTTGAGCATATCTTTTCACCCTCATATTGATGGACACTTGGAACAGATGATATAGGTTTTAGAGTAAATTCTTTGAACATGAATCCTTGATTTTAGTGGTTCATGGTAAAATAGAATCCCTCTAGTTTAGTATTCCTACAATAATAGTTATCAGGTGATGATTTAGATGGCTCTTTATGAGGTCCTATATGGTTGGACATGCCATTCACCCTTGAGCTAGTAAGAGGCTAGAGAGGCAATGCTACTGGGTCCTTGCCACATTTAGGAGACTTCAGATAAGGTTAAACTAATCAGGAAACATATATTTACCACTCATTATAGATATAAATATTATGATGATCACCATCAATGACCTTTGGAGTTGTCGACTGGGGATCATGTTTTTTATAGGTATTTCCCAGACATGGGAATATAATTATACAAATGTATGGAATCTATTGACTCATTATATCGAGAAATTTGTGATATTAGAGTGAGTCAGTCTGGAATCCTATCAATTGATATTATATCTAAGGTTCCATGTCATGCATGGAATCTTCCACATTTCATAGATTCTCTATTATAATGATAATATATCTCATACTTTTGATGCTAATGATGTAAATCTAGATACTGATGCTTATTGTAAAGAGAATCTTATATGTATCATTGAATGGAGAATGAAATCACTTTGAGTCCTATTTATCCCTTTTTTATGGGTGTTATGTCATCATAGCTTGGTAGATAATGAGACATAAGAGTAGAAGGCTAACATACCTACTCACTGGATGGATTTGTTCTCAAACATTATTTCACTTCCCTTGGAAGGGAAATTCAGAGAAAAACTATTTTAATGGTAGAAGACTATAAGATCCATATTTTTATATAAGGTATGGACACTATATCATCTAGTCTAATTGTTTGGGTTTCACCTTAAATATAATTATAGTGATGATAATGAGGAAACATGGGCTCTAGGTCTTGTTACGAGCCCCAAAACCCAGTTAATGGAGGAAATTACTTGGCTACACAAATGGAAGAAACCATGTGACCCATCCCACATGGTTTCCCCATACCATGTGGGGTGTTTAAGTGAAAAAATTAGGTCACACAGTTTTTCCTAATCATGCGTCCAGGTCCAAACACCCTTGTGGGTTGTATTCAATTTTTAACAGTGGCATGTTAAATGGTTTGTAAATCAATGCACATGAACCATGCTGGTACCCTCTTGAGGTAGTGAGGTGTGCTTGGTTGGAACATGATTTTTACAACCATGCGGCCAAACTGTGACACCCATAAAAAGTTAGGGAAAACTACCATTTTACCCTTAAATCATGATTAATCCCTCCTATAATTTTTCATTTTATCATATATTGATCTCTTTATCCTACCATTTAATCTCTCATGTTCTCCCTAATTGGTTTAGTGATAAATCCTTTTTCTAGACTTTAATTTGATCTATGTTTATCTCGATGGGCGCGTGCTGTTAATATCTTCATTCATCTTACACATTTTTTCATTTTTATTCCTCTTAACAGAATTATTTTGATGAAGGATCATATGATCTATTTTCAGGGTATTTGTCTACTTTTCTATTTTCTTATGATCTAGAACAGACCAAAGGCGGATATTGAATGAGTGTTCCCCTATAGAGATAAGGTTGGTGTTATAATTATTATCCCTCTATGTTGTAATATTTTATTAAATTTTTTATGCCACGTTTCGGTTCCACTGTGTATTACACATAAATTTTATCATTATATAAATAGGTTCCTTAATTGATAATCTTATGACCTAATTAGGTCCCTTCCATTGCGAAACCCCTTTTTAGTATGTCAATCATATTTTACAATGTGGCTATAAATGAATTAATGGTCCAACCATCATCTAAATGATTTTTCAATGACTCCTAAGTTTTGATGACATTAAAGAAATGGATAATTGGAATGTCATAGCATGACTAACATGCTTATCAATATAAGATGAATTGAATGGGGTTGATTGGTATAACAATATCCCCTAATTAAATAGGGCAATGACTACACATTTTTTATTATTGAATATTAATGATTTATGAATTATCAATTTGTTTGTATTAAGGAAGATGATTAACTATCACTGTTGATGTATGGGAATGACGACCATCTTTAATTATAGTAAAAAGTCAAGGGTCCTTATGCATGTTATATATATATGGGCATAAAATTCCTTATGATATTTGGATACAAGAATGAAGACCCTTTATAAATGTGATATGGTCATGGAGACCCTTTATAAATGTGATATGGGCATGAGGACCCTTTAGAAATATGATAAGGGAATGGTGACCCTTATGGTCCTAATATATGACCATGATAACCTCTATTGTCATATAAAGTAATGACGACCCTTATTAATATGATACATGTCATGGCATCCCGTATACCTATGGTACTGGGCATAATGCACCCTATACGTGTGATGTGGGCATGTTGTCCTTATAATTTTTATACTGGGCATGGTGACATTTACTACTATGATACTGGGCATGGCATCCCCTAAATCAGAAATACTGGGCATGGTGTCCCTTGATACTTATGATAGTTATACTACATGTTATAGATGTCTGAGTTATTTCTCAAGTCGAGGATAATGGTAGTAGGGACATATATGGATATATATTTCACTACGTATACATTCAATATATGTGTATGCATGTGCTGATTTATTCAGAGACTATCCAGCTTAGTCTGAAGCAGGTACTGTCAGCCTAGTATCTGTCTGGGATCACTTTTGACCCTTTATAGTTTTAATTACTACTTTACATTATTACATGCACACTTCCAAAATATATTAATTAACTAGATGTTTATAGAAATTATTTTCCATAGATTATTGAGTTTCTCTCACAACCTATCCAGGCTGATGATGGTACTCGAGTAGACTATATGCTTATAGGTATAGATAAGGGGAAAAATCCACTTTTGGATGCATGAATTATTGCATTATTTAGTGTGAGATCTTGGTATCATATGATCGGGCTAGAGCTTGAGATGCTTGGTTAGATTTTGGTCTTTTATTGATATTCAATATCATGTACTGTATTAACTTCTCATTTCCATGTATACATGTTTTCCACACCTTATATTGTCATGACACCATTATATTGATTATATGATTAATATTACTACTTTTTATTATTATTTAGGGGGAAATGTTTAGGAATAAAACTTTTATTTAAAAGGAAAAGAAAAAAATAGAATGGAGATGGACGGGGCCATACAAGCATTCATGCCCTCATGACAAGAGATACCAAAGAAAACATATCACAGTAAAACTAATAAGAATAATCATAATCACCAAACCAGTCAGAGTTAGATTCTAAGAGACCATGAAACCTGGTGACCATAGTTGGCTTCAGATCGGAATATTCCTTCCTACATAATTATTATTTATTGATTGTATGTTTATACATGCCTCATATGTTTTTTTATTATTGATATTTTCCCACTATTTATCTATTGATTATACCAATGTTATACTCTGACCAAAGGGAATAATATCACCACAAACACACCCATGGCCCACACTTCTAGTCAAAACAATCTGGCATATGGGGAGGCACACTTGAGGCCATATAGACCACTAGTTTGGGGAACTTCTGAGTGGAACCCAGGTCAAGATTTCATAACTTACACCCCATATTTTACAAAGCCATTATAAGACAAATTTGACCTTTCTAGAAATTATTCCCCCCAACAGAATCCATTTTGTTCAAATATCACTTTTTACTAAATCAAAATGTTCTTTCAACAACATTTTAGAAATCCAATAATACGCATTAAAAAAAGAAAATTTTCATTTTCCCAAAAAAACTAAATAGAAGATGAAATATTGAAAACAAATGTTTTATTACAAAAATTTAAAATATTATAAAGAATCTTTTAAAATCATCATGAGAAAATATCATTTATCCATATCCATTTGAAAACATATTTTAGCCCATTAAAAATTTAATTAATGTCTCAAATTATTCATAAAATTCCCTTCCAATATAGAAAATAACAACCGAATTATATATAATTTAAAATTACTCAACCCATTTATTTTACAAACAAAGTCTACCATAAATATTTTAAATGTTAAATGTGAAACTAACCAAAAAACCTATTTTTAAAAACACCATTTTGTTAAAATATTCAATTATAATTTTATAAATCAATTTTTTTTTGACCCACCTAGAATAAATATTAGCATGTTTAGAAAACTAATTCACCAAATCATGCATACTCATCTTGTAAAGCAGATCATAGAAATTAATTAAATTAGATCATTACAAAATAAACCATTTTTCTTTAGTAGTGAAGTACTTTATTAAATTTTAAAATTTTCAATACCTGTACCATTTTTTATATCCTTACATTAATCATTAATACAGAATACTTCGTATTTAGATACATTTTAGTGAAAAGAAGGCTAATATCCAAGATATTTACCAGATAACAAATAAAAAACCATAACTAATACCAAAAACACCAAATAGAATTTTAGATCCATATAATTACCCCAAAATTTCCTTTTCAACATTTATCATAATATAATAATAGTATACACCATATATAAAATTATTGTTTTTCAAATTTAAAAATAAATAGATAACCCAATACTTTTCTCAATTTCTAATTTTTTTACACCAAAACAAATCAATAATAATACACCTTAGTACATATTCCATTGAATCCTAATAATAGTACTATATGACTCATGAGAGACAATTCTCATCTCAATATTTTATAGGAACCTTATATGGGAAAAAAAGGAAAACTCATCTTAATGTTAAATAAAACCTCACCTTTATAGAATTCCATAGTAACTCAAATATTTCTATAAAAAATTTAATCAAAAAAATTTATACCCGAACTTCCAATTCCTGAAAAACCATATCTATTATACTATTAAAAACTATCCAAACTAGAAAAATACCATTAATTTTTCCCAACTACTCGAAATAGATCTCAAGAAAAAATGGAACTTTAATCATCTCTTGATTCCATCCCTCGATTACCGAAGGATATGTAATAAATATAAAACAAACACAATATACCCTGGGGGAAAATATATACATACAACTCAAATTAAAACTTTATACATGTACAATACAATATAATGAATAATACTATGAATATAATGCATAAAAACATCCCATAATATGAATAATACCCACAATACAAATACAACTTTGTATAATAAATATACCACCTTTGATGGAACATCTTCTACTAGCCTCACAAAGATGACCTCTTCTACCCCATATAACTCAATAAAGAAACATCCAAGGAACATGTTACTCAATAAAAATTATCTTAATGTGAACCAGTATTCATATTCAGTGGGTAAGTAAAAGACCTATTAGGATACCCATAAGAATTCCCAAGCATGCTATTTTGAAAAATACCAAGTAGCTCATTTTTGTTTTATAAAAACATTATGAACCCCTGAAAAATGATATAATCAAATAAATACATATAAGACACAATTAATATAAATAATTTCTCATGAAATAATAAGAAAAAAAGTCATATCCCAGTGGTGTTCTTTCTACCCAAATCAGACATTACTTTCCAACACAATCCAAAGGTAAATCTAACCTCATGCAACACCAATTATTTTTGTACCGTTATCCCCTTTAATAAATTGGGATTTAAAAACTAACCTCATCCCCCAAACTTAATTAGAGTTTCCAAATACAACCTCACCTAACCGAGTGAGGCCCCCACAATCAAATGAATTATTTCAACCAACCCATTCCTAAAATGAAAAAATACCCATACTTTAGTGAGGATTATAAAATCAATATTACTTAACCCATCTAGAACCTAACACTAAACTAGGGGTTTTCCAAAGGAAATAATATACACAAATTTTTTGATAATAAACCCTCCAAAAATTATAACCATAACATCATATTACACAATACTCAATAGGTAATAATAAAAACAATTCATGCTATAAAATTTCCAAATTTATATATTTTTTTCTTTATAAAACACCCTCACACCTAAAAAATAATTTTTTTCTTTTCTAAAAACAAAACATTATTATTCCAAGAATCAAAACATAACAAACATATTTATAAATTATTTTAAAATTAATTTCAAATTTTTATTGAAAATCCAACATGTAGGCCAAAATAATTTACCACATAATAGAAAATTGAGAATATATATATCTAATACCAATTTATCAATTTTATTATTGTGACTCCCAAGAAGGAAAATTTGTATGATATCATCTTATCCATTCCCCAATTCCCATCAAAAAAATTATGATTTTTTTTTATAATTAGGTCAAAATGAAGCAGTAAACACTAGGAAGTCTAATTTTTTTTATTAATGATGAAATATAATGAATAATCCTCATCAAAACCTATTATAATAAAATTGAAAAAAAAAATACATAGCAATAGAAAGTGTGTCACCATGCCTTGGTGAAATCACCATGTTAAAACCATAGATCTAGAAAAACATGGAGAGTAATGGAGAAAAAAGGGAAAACATAACTTGGATTTAGAACCCATGCCTCTAAATATATAAATTAGAAGAGATTTGTTGGGAGAGATTCACTAAATATCATTCCAAAATCACCTAAATAAGTACATCCTACAAGTTAAGGTCGAAAAGTAGAATAAAAAATGGGGTTAGAGATTAAAAATTGTATAAACACAAGAATTCATTGTACCGATGATAATGAATGGACTAATCACACACCAATATACAAAATTAAAATGTTTCATGCTTAGAATACATGGTCATCAAGATCCATTCCTGGACTATGAATCCCCCCTAGATTCTCAATTTATCCTCTAAACTTCCTTAAATCCTTACATTTTCCCCCAAAACTACTACATACTTCCCAAAAACTTATAGATACCCCAAGACACCACCCGTAATGGTTTAATGAGGCTAAACTCAACTGTTATTCCATTATTATAAAATATGGAACTTGTTTCTACTATCTAGAAAAGAATTTAATGATTATTATCATTAGTTAGAACCATATTAACATGAGGGTTAAAATTTTTTTCACCTTCCTTTATTATATATATATATATATATATATTTGTGATTGAAAGAAGTTATGGGAGTATAAAATATTATGAATAATACCAAAATAAGGGTCATGGGTATCCATAATTTTATATTATGACTAATAAAATCAATATATGACATGGTGGATGTACTTACTAGCTTAGATCTACATTTGTGTTATTTTAAAACCACACCACTTATTTTTATAATGATAATTTCTACTAAATTTTTTGATTTGGGTGTTTAGTATTATAGAAAATTGAAAAATTATCTAATAAAGTCGCTTATGATCATGATGTATGAATGGATAAGGGTTGAATAAATTTTATATAATAGATAATAGGAATTTCTATAGGGGAATATCAAATTATCTAAAAATATATGGCCTATGAAACTTTTTTTGGTTAACTAGTGAAAAAGAAAAGTAGAGATATATTCTGGAATGAGATATATTTTGTTGAGGTTTTCTGAGGGAATTAGTATAATTTATAACAAATAAATCATATTTTGATGGATTATAATGAGTTTGGGAATTTAGTTTTCATATTGATTCATTCATTTACTTCTCTTATTATGATACTACATTTTTTTGTGAATTAAACATTATAATTGTGATTCTAAGGTATGAATGTATTTTTGAATTATGAGTGAGGAAATAAGGCTAGATGGAAGGGATATAGGATATGTTTGTCTAGTTATCATCATATTTATTAAATAAAATTATTATTTTATTGATATTTTGTATCAGTTATGGATTAAATATGGATAATGATGGTGTATATGTGACACCAGAGCCCGTTATATTTTAATTTTTCCTGATTATGTTATATTATGAACTTTAATTTGATGGATACTATGTAACAAAATAATTTGACTATGTTATGACATTTTTATTGAATAATGTATTAAAATATGGAAAATTATGATGTAACTTTAAACTAATATGATATGATCAAGTTATTTTATGGAATGTCTCCCAATGGATGTGATACACGCTGTCTCTATTTAATTACATATCCTGATGGATGTAGTATGATTTTTCTATGTTACATCATGCTTCCAAACTTATGTGTTATGAGTAAAATGTGTTATGTTTCATCTCTAAACTATTGTGATTTAGTTTATTTAAATTTTATCATATCCCCTAATATATTATAAACATTTAGACTATTATATTAGGTTTCTAAATAAAATGTTGTGGAACATGCTGGGTTTGTTACCTAGTAGTTTATTATGAGAGTTAATGTGATCAAATTTTAATATAATGGACTTGAATAAATGATAACGCTTGAATTTTTTAGAGTTGGGATTCATGGTGTCCTGGTAAGAAATTGAAAACTAAATATATTGTTTGATTAATATTATAATATTATTTTTTCATTGAATTAATCATTAGACACACTCATATATATATTATGAAAAATGTTAAAGTCATGTTAGTGGCGTCATAATGTGTTTTATACTCACACCCTATACAAATATTGTGGTGGATATGAAGGCTTCATGATTCTTGAAATAAGTATGGTAATAGGACCAATTAAAGATGGTTCATCTTCGAGTAACTTGATAGGATCTGGTAGAGACTAGGGATTAGAGATAAATACAATAATTTTTTGTTTCAATATCTCCTGCATTTTTTTTGTTTCTCCATACTTTACTTTGAATTTTTTATCTAGAGGGTAAACTAATAATTTGTAAATATATTTATTTATATTAAATAAAAATTTCGGTGTGATGCTATTTTTTATTTATTTATTACATTCGAACATACATTTTAAATCTACATGTGATACTTTCATAATATTGTTATTAGTATTATTTAGTTATTATCTATTATATATGATATATGATACATGATTTGGGTGTAAACCATTCCCCAATGATGGATTTAGAAACTATTGATGATAATCATAAACCTCTAATAATCATGGAGTACACTTGATGTCTAATAATGGATTGAATTGGCAGGGGTTGTTACAATTTATAATCTTCAATAGAGGGATTTTTTTAATATCTTTCCATGAAATAACAATTCAAAAATGATAAAATTCCATAGGAAAAGAGAAGAAATAACTTATCATTTGATGTTAGATAATAACACTAATTATTAATATAGTTACATTAGGGAGAAATTTATCCTCCAATGGAACATAAAATTAATAAAAGTGGACCTAATAGATAACAAATAAAACATAATGGAAGTATGTTAAAAATAAATGAATAGAATCCAAAGAACCTCAATATTCATGTAAATTTCATTTAGTTAAAAAAGGTTCAATCTCAATGCTAAATAATCATATTATAAATATAAAAAATATAAATAAAAATAAATAAGAGTTATCCCCTTTAAAAATAAACTCCACACACACCATCACCCAATATATTAGAGTCAACTCATAATCAATAATCTATATTAGATTCATTATTCTTCTTTTTTTAATCCTGAGAAATTAATTTTTTACATTCACAATATGTGTACATATATGTTGTGAGCATAAAAACTAATTAGAATAGAGTTAAATGGATCCAATACATTTTCATGTCTTAATGTGAACTCTTGTGTAAAAATGAGTTGCAATAATGAAAATTAAAATTATAATATAAGCACATTAAAAAAATACCAAATAAAATATCCAATATCTCAATCAAATAATATATCTCATACCATGTTGTAGCATAACTCATCAATAATCCCTCTTTCATTTAAGTTATAACTTATCCCATGAATAAACTAATTTCATTATCATAGTTATATCTATTAATTAATAAACAAATAAACACATATATTAAACTCTTTTTAATTAGTCAAAAACTCATTTTAAATACTAAAATTTTCATAAGAAACATCAATTTATTCAACATGAAATTAACCGTCTATTATTCATACACAATAAAAAATAGAAAAACCACTATTTAAACAAAAATTATATTCCCACTTATTTTAGTTAATGATAATATAATAGTATACAATTATTTCATTTAGGTTTTTGAATTTAAAAATTCAATAAAAATCACCCCAATAATAAGACATATAAATTATCTATTAAACCCATTTAGTTACATAATTTAATTCAATTTATAAACTTATAAATTAATTTTACATGATTAATTACAATGTTTTAAATATTTTATAAATTTAAATAATAGTTTTTCAACACATTTTTTAGAATAAATTAAATTAAGAAATTGAAAACCAACTAACACTTCCCCAAAATTTATTAAAATAAAAGGACACATAGTTTATACATGAGATACAATATGCATTCACTAATAAATATTTACTGAATATGACACATGTGAAATGGAAACATACCCGATGAGGAATTCAATTATATCTGGTGAAGTCCCTTCAAGAATAAATTCATCAATCTGGATAAAATAAACTGATATAAAACATAGAAATGATCTCATTATTAGTTAGGAGAGGGATTAATGCTACAACCTTCACTATATCTAGATACCACCATCATCATGTCAATTTTATATATGCTATTTTAGATTTCTCAATGAAGTACCAAGCTTATCTAGCTTAAAATATAAATAATTGGTATTCATGTAGAGACCCAAAGCTTTACGTACATGGAAATTACATTAATTTTGCGGAATACTTAATACATGAAAAAAACATACGCCCAAAGACCGTATTAGTTTAGTGTCTTTGGAAACTCGGAACATAATATTCTAATCATGGTGAATGATCTTCAACATCTCCAATAAAGATCTTCCCCTTTTGGTTTTCTTACCTAAAACCTTTTTTTATATCCTGGTGAAAATAAAACATAAAAAGGGTGATCTCAAATGCTCAATAAGGGTAAACATAGAGAACATAAAACAATCCATAAACATTTGAATGCAAAAACATGACCATAAAATCTAAACATCAAAATCTTGAGCAAAGACATAAATCTTGGAAGTACGTAAGGTGTATATCATAAAGGAAAATCAATATTGATAAAATAGCATTGGAATAAAACATGTAATTGTGGCAAACCATTAAGCACATGATATGATTTCCATAGTAGCCAAGGAATTGCTGCCAAGACCATCTTAGTGGACAAAGTCCCTTTCTGAATCGAGTTCACTCCTCGTTCCAGTCCTGTATCACTGAACCAGATTAACTTACTATTCCAGCCATGTTTATATCATGAGATATAAATCTTTACCCAATGCATTGGAGGGAGATATAGGTCCCACCCATCTCATAATGAAATCATTCTTACTTGTGCCACAAAATAAACATAAAACATTCATCATAACCCAAAGAATAAAATGGGTTTCATAAAAATCATCCCATCATCACATAATCCATATTAAACAAATGGATATCATTTCATCATAAGAAAAATAACACCATGTAAATAGAAGAGAAATTATTCTTGAAACATAAACATGCTAAATAATGTCATCTTAGATGGAAAATAGTTTTGATGAAACACTTGAAATGAATTCTTGAGGAAAATATCATTTCTTCTTAAAAATCATTTTCTTTCCAGAAAATGCCATTCAATTTTAAAAGAAAAGTATTTTTTTAAAAAAGTCATGAAATTTTGTAGAGTAAACTTCATTGAAATAAGTTTTTATGAAATCATAAAAATCCATTCACTCCGTATAAGTTAAAAATAACATTCTTCTCATACTTTTTTTGGAAAAGTCAAAAGGTACCTCGTATGGTAATCAAAAGAAAGATTCCTTAAATACCATGTAGTAAAAGTAAAAAATGGGTAAAAATTACTTTAAAAATACATGAAACTATTTTTAGAAAATAGGCACATGGATAATAAATATATCCCCAGTAAATACTTACAAATAAACAATCTCAGATAAAAACGAGATTGGAAATGTTATCCCTTACCTTATGTTCGATATGCTTCGTATGTATCCAAACCTCCTGTATAATGATTTAAATAATTTCATTGAATTATTACAGAATAATATTAATTGTTATGATATCATATATGGTTCACTTATGACTTTATATTACCCGTTCTCTTGTAAATTCCTTGTTAAAGTAGCGTTTTGGTAAAATCGTTTCATTTATCGTACGTGTTTAGACTTGTTGTTCCTGATATTATTACTTATACCCTGATTTAATTAATTCCATAATGTAAAACATGATTTATATTTAATATATATTCAGAATATACATATATATAATAGCTCAATAAATGGAAATAAATGCACCGTTCATGGAGACGGTAGGTCGTATGTACGCATGAACACTGTTTTTTGTTTCCTTATTGGATTGAATGGAATTAAGTTGATGACATAAATATATATATAGATAAATCCAGTAGAATTATTATGTCATATATTTCATGATTACTTATTATATATACTTTATAATCATTCTTGAATTGTTAACATGGAAAATGAATCTCATCGCGTCGTGGAGACGGTAATCCGTACGTACGCACGAGTGACGATATCATTCCCATATTTAATGAATGGTATTGGAGTGGATGATATAATATCATAGAATCAGTATGATGTTATAATAATTATATATAGTTATTATTCACACCATTATACCCATCCAAGTAAGGTGGTGGTGGAAAAACTGATTACACCACGGCGTGGAGACGGTATTCCGTACGTACGCACATGCGGTGATTTCGTTTTCCGTAGGATGTATAGAAGGTGAAATAGGGTTGTTTCATATTTATAATAACATATCAGTATATAATTAATACTTATGTTATTAATTTATAATGAAACAACAAAAGAATAAGAAGTAGAAGAAGAAAGAAACGTGAAAGAGTCGGTAGAAGAGATTACCTCTTCCTCGACGCACCTCCTTTAAAATTCATCTTAGGTCACTAGAGTGGGCATTTTGAGAAGACCAGAACCTCTATGATGTAACTAGATAGGTTGAGAAGAGGAATTGGTAGGGGTTGTACGAGCTTCAAGGCTCAAAAGGGTGTGAAGAGAAGAGGTAAGGGGTGCCCTTTTTATAAGGGAGGAGAGGGGCACAGTTGGAAAAACAAAAAATATTATTTTATAATAAAGTCATATTCGGTTTATAATTTCTAAAAATTGATTTATTTAGAATATAAAGTGGTTATGGGTCGAAATAATCACAACCAATAGGTTTCAGATATGTTTAGGTTACTATTTTAATCTTATCGTTTATATTTAACACTAAGTTAAATAATTTAACTTTTACCGTGTCTTCTTGTTTTCTTACACTATATGGTTAATAAACATACTATAACAATCCAAAGGAACCCCAGGTGGTTAATTATTAATATATATATCTTTATCTAAGTCATTTTTCCTAACCTTATATTTTTAGTAGTAAAATACAAATTAATAATATAATATTGTTTTTAAAAACTATTTCATGTCAATTTTTGACACTATTTGGTAATTTATTTTTGTGAAAATTATAACATCATGATTAGTTCGAAAAAATCTACATAAATAAATAATAACAAATAATATTAACCTATAAAATTAGTTTAATTCATAAAAAGTCTCAAATTATATTTATTTGGGTATTTATAACATCGATTATGTTAATATTTCATTAATAAGGTAATTACTGCATCATCATTGTGTCATAAATAAAATAAATTATTTAATGTCTAAAAATTATAAATAAAATACCATTATGTAGTAAATATTTTTATCTTTCTAATAAATATTTATAGTCTAATTTAGATTATGTATAACCCTATATTGAGTATGTTTTAGTTATTAAACTTTGATTTTAACTATTTTAACTCTTCTTTAAATAAAATAATAATAAATTTCCTTATCTAATCCATTTGGACGTAAAGGGAAATATTTTATTCCTATGGGTTTTTTGGTCTAATTACAATTATCCAATAGAATTAGGACATGTTTTAGGGTAATAATAATATCATTTTTACCTTTAATTACCCTATTTACTTTTAACCGTGGTAAATAAAAGTAAAAAGTTACTATTTACCAAAAAAATATTTTTATCTTATTGAACCACATTTTACTCCTTGATATTAACCATGTCTCTTGGAATTTCTAAATTCCACTCACAGAAGTGGTAAAATTAAGTTTTATGTAAGTTTTCATAAAAGCTCCTAAGAGGTAGGTAAAAGACGGTGAAAAGTTCAATAAATTTTTATATATCGAAAATTATTATAAAATGACTCCAATGAATTACATTGAACTTATATAGGTATTATGTATCAATTTTTACCTAAAATAAATTTAAATAAAATAAATAATTATTTAAATAACAAGTCAGTTTTTAAATAGTAACCTAGGGTTTTCACTATTCATCAAAAATTGAAGGTTTTCAGAAAAATACCAAAAATTCACCCTAGGCTAATTTCGATATTCTGAATCCAAAAATGAAGTCCATTTTGAAAAATATAAAATTTCAAAAAGTTGGTATTACTATTCATAAAGACTAGTTTATATAATATTTTAATCGCATATCGTTGTTTAGTGAAACTTGGTATTGCGTACAACACACGCTATCGTGGAAGGTCGTGATTGCGTTTAATGAAAGCCAAGTCAAGGTTGTGTGTAGTGCAAGCTCCTTTTTGTGTAGCATACAACACAAGACATCAATGAAATTAAAAATAATATATCTTACAAAATCTGGGGGTGTTACATTCTACCCCCTTTAAAATGAATTTCTCCCTCAAAATTCGTCAAGGGTTATAAATGGTTTACTACTTGAAAGTTTCCTTCATAAAAACCCACATCGTAAAAAGGAATACGAAAACATAACTTTAAAAAACTAAAGTATGAAATGTAACGGTTACCCAAATTAACTCATCACTAGGTTTCCACATAGGATAACATAGGTGAAAATATGGATATTGAAGAGAAACCTAACCATCATGTTCTGATAGAGAGATGTAGAGAACATGGCTATGAAAAATCCAAAAATAACAAAGCCATAAATTTTTGATGATCTAAAGTACCATCTGATTCATCGGATATAAGGGCACTAGGACAACATTTTTGGTTTTCAAGATCATTTCCATAATGTTGAAGAATTAAAAGAAATACTTACTTGATTTTGGTATAATCTCACTGTTGTTTGTGCCTTTAAAAACATACACTTCATCTCTTAAAGAAATGAAGTTGAATTTGTCTTATGTGAAGTGTTGGTTGATCATGTGATAGAATGATAGGTTATTCCATTTGTCTCAAATATATGGTTAGCAAAATTTATATACATAAGTCCATCGATGGTGAGATTAATCGTATATGGCTAAAAAAAATGGACTTATAATTCATCTATCATAGCGCTTAATAAAATAAAACTAGTTTCTACTAACCAGGGACTTCCTATAGGCCAGTGGTATGCGATAAAGGACTGTCGCACTTCAGTTGTGGGTTCGATTCCCACAGCCTTGTCTGACGCAACGGGTTGTCGCTCGTCTTATGGGGTTTCCTTTTTCTAAAACTATACTATTATAACATTCAAGAAATAATATTGAAAAACAATTTCTATCCTTAAATAAAACTATCTTATGTCCAACATAATCCATTCCAATCTTTAGGCTTATCCAAAATACATATGTCCAATCTCATAGTATATTGAAAATGATTACTAGAGAGGTCATATTCCAAGCATGTGAATACCATCATTTATATCCCATATATCATAAGATATATCTTGTTGGTCATATTCCAAACATGTGGATACCTTAATCATGTATTCTTTTGAAACATGAATTACCATAGAACCTTAGCTTAAACATGAATACTATCAAAAGTTAACTCATTCCACATACCAAAATCCCAAAATTTCTATATACTCAAACCATGATATCACATTGTCCTTATATCAGTCATGACCTCATGAATACTATCAAAATTTCATTTTCTCTTTATCCCTTCATTATGCGCATATCATCTTCATTCCTAAAAAATCTGAATAACCTTTCATGGTTACCAGTACCATTCAACATACACTTTCAAATTATTTAGAAAAAACAATAGTGTAACAATCCTTAGATGTTTCTTTATTCCATGGTACCATTAAATTACCTATACAACATAACTCTCAGTAAACATACAATCATTCCACTACCTTCTTAAACCATTGACCAAGCTTCAACACTTATTTTATCTCATATATCCTTTGTAGTCTCCTCATCATAATCCACATAAATACTACCCATATGACCATGATGATTCTCTTCATGAGATTTTCCCTTAGGGAATTTGTTTGCATAATTCCCATACATTCCAAATTTAAAACATCTAATCATTGTTGATGTCGTAGAAATACCATTATCCTTCTCCATGGTGTTAACTGAACATTTTCCTTTGCACTTACTGGATTTGTGTCCTTCTTTTTCACACACAAAGAATATTTTAGTTCCTTTGAAACATTCTCCTTGATGCCTCTTCCCACATGATTTACATGAGAGAAATCAAACTTTCTTTCCTCTATGATCATCATGAAACTCCATATTTCTCTTATTAGATGAGTTGGCAAAGTTACCAAAGTTGATATTATTGATCATATTATGAGATTTCTTATTAGGAATAATAAATATGTTTAGACTTCTAAATACCGTTTCATTTGGTTGCTCATGAAGAATATCATTCCATTGTCCATCATACGCTCCATTATCGTGAATCTTCCTGTTTCCATCCATTTTCTGAAACTGAAAAAGATTAGTGTGAGAGGAAAAAATCAGAATCAAGGAGGATTACCATCAATATCTAACATCTTTGGTTAAATTCTAAGATCTTTACCGTAATTCTAGGACTATCACCTATACGTATACTTATCCTTAGGGAAATCCCTAGGCATACCTTAGAAATATCTCTAGGGATTTCACTAAATTTTTCACATCCTAGTTTCCAAAGGTTAAATAAACCTTCGCTCTGATACCAACTATAGCGACCCGAAACTCGACATACATGGACATTACATTACTTTTTTAGAATACTTAATACATGACAAAAACATACACCCAAATACCGTATTAGTATAGTGTCATTGGAAATGCGGAACGCAATATTCTAATCATGGTGAATGATCTTCAACATCTCCCATAAAGATATTCCCATTTTGGTTTTCTTACCAAAAACCTTTCTTTTTATCATGGGGAAAAGAAATCATAAAAAGGGTTAGCTCAAATTCCCAGTAAGGGTCAACATAGAGAACATAAAACAATCCATAAACATTTGAATGCAAAAACTTGAACATAAAATCTAAACATAAAAATCTTGAGCACAGACATAAATCTTGGAAGTACGTAAGGCATATATCATAAAGGAACATCAATCATGATAAAATATAATGGGAATAAAACATGTAATTGTGGAAAACCATTAAGCACATGTTATGATTTCCATATTAGCCAAGACATTGCTTCCAAGACCATATTAGTGGAAAAAGTACCTTTCTGAATCGAGTTCACTCCTCATTCCAGTCTTGTATCACTGAACCAGATTAACTTACCCTTCCAGACATGTCTATCTCAAGAGATAAAAATATTTACCCAATGCATTGGAGGTAGATATAGGTCCCACACATATCATAATGAAATCATTCTTACTTGTGCCACAAAATAAACATAAAACATTCATCATAACCCAAAGAATAAAGTGGGTTTCATAAACATCATCCCATCATCACATAATCCATATTAAAAAAATGGATATCATTTCAGCATATGAAAAATCCCACCATGTAAATAATAGAAAAATTATACTTTAAACATAAACATGCTAAATAATGTCATCTTAGATGGAAAATAGTTTTGATAAAACACTTGAAATGAATTCTTGAGGAAAATATCCTTTCTTCTTCAAAATAATTTTCTTTTCACAAAATGCCATGCAATTTTAAAAGAAAAGTATTTTGTTAAAAATTTTCATAAAATTTTTTGGAGGAAAATTCATTGAAATAAGTCGTTATGAAACCGTAAAAATCCATTCACGCCGTATAAGTTAAAAATAACATTCTTCTGGTAATTTTGTCAGAAAAGTCAAAAAGTACCTCCTATGGTAATAGAAAGAAAGATTCTTTACATACCATGTAGTAAAAGTCAAAAAATGGGTAAAAAGGACTTTAAACATACATGAATCCATTTTTTGAAAATTTGAACATGGATAATAAATATAACCCTGGTAAATACTTACGAATAAACAATCTCAGATAAAAACGATATTGGAAAAGTTATCCCTTACCTTATGTCCGATATGCTTCGTATGTATCCAAACCTCCTGTATAATGATTTTAATAATGTCATTGACTTATTAAAAAATCATATTCATTGTTATGATATCATATATGGTTTACTTATGTCTTTATATTACCCGTTCTTTTGTAAATTCAATGTTAAAGAAGCGTTTTTGTAAAATCGTTTCATTTATCGTACGTGTTTCGACTTGTTGTTCTTGATATTATTACTTATACTCTGATTAACTTAATTACAGAATGTAAAAAATGATTTATATAAAATATATATTCAGAATATATATATATATATAATATATTGATAAATGTAAATAAATACACCGTTCATGGAGACGGTAGGCCATACGTACGCATGAACGCTGTTTTTTGTTTCCTTATTGAATTGAATGGAATTAAGTAGATGAAATACATATATATATTCATAAATCCAGTAAAATTATTATGTCATATATTTCATTATTACTTAGTATATATACTTTATAATCATTATTGAATTGTTAATATGGAAAATGAATCTCATCGCGTCATGGAGACGGTAATCCGTACGTACGCATGAGCGATGATATCGTTCCCATATTTATTGAATGGTATTGGAGTGGATGATATAATATCATAGAATCAGTTTGATGTTATAATAATTATATATATTTATTCTTTACACCATTATACCCATCCAAGTAAGGTGGTGGTAGAAAAACTGATTACACCACGGCGTGGAGACGGTATTCCGTACGTACGGACACACGGTGATTTCGTTTTCCATAGGATGGATAGAAGGTGAAATATTGTTGTTTCATATTTATAATAACATATCAGTATATAGGTAATACTGATGTTATTAATTTATATGAAACAACTAAAGAAGAGGAAGTAGAAGAAGAAAGAAACATGAAAGAGTCGGTAGAAGAGATTACCTCTTCCCCGACGCACCTCCTTTAAACTTCTTCTTAGGGCACTAGAGTTCGTCTTTTGATAAGACCGGAACCTCTATGATGTAAGTAGAGAGGTTTAGAAGAGTAATTTTCAGGGTTTGGCCGAGCTTCAAGGATCAAAAGGGTGTGAAGAGAGGAGGGAAGGGGTGCCCTTTTTATAAGGGAGTAGAGGGGTACCTTTGGAATAACATAAAATATTATTTTATAATAAAGTCATATTCGGTTTATATTAGTTCCAAATTGATTTATTTCGAAGATAAAGTGGGGATGCGTCGAAATACTCTCAAAAAATATGTTTTAGACAAGTTTAGGTTAGTATTTTAACCTTATCATTTAGATTTAACACTAAGTTAAATAATTTATCTTTTACCGTGTCATATTATTTTCTTACACTATATGGTTAATAAACTTACTATAACAAGCCAAACGAACCCCAAGTGGTTCATTATTAATATATATATACTTATCTGTAACACACCGATATTTTATGAAAAATATTCTTTTTAATTAATGTATTGTGTTGTACGCTACACCAAAAGGAGCTTGCACAACATGCATCCGAGACTGGCCTTGCATTACACGTAATCACGACCTTCCTCGATAGCGTGTGTAGTACGCAATAACGAGTTTCACTAAACGAGACATTATTATAATATTATTATGAACTAGCCATTATGAATAGTAATACCCACTTTTTGAAATTTTATAAATTTTATCTTTCACAATGGACTTCATTTTTGGATTTGGAATATCAAAATTAGCTTAGGGTGAAATTTTGGTACTTTTCGGATAACTTTCATATTCTGATGAATAGTGAAAATTACTAAATTTTAATTAAAAAAAACCTTTTTTAATCGAAATAATTAATATCGATAAATTACTAATTTGATTGGTTTTAAAGTATATTTATAATATATTTTTACAATTTAATACAATTTTGGTCATTGTATGTAATTTCAAATTTAAACCACACATAAACAAGTGTCAATCTTTTGATAGTTATTATCTCTTAAGAACACGGTATTTGTTTTGACGACGGGAATTAATTTTTAAATTAATTAATGTAACTGATATGTTTTGAATTTGGTAAAATAGACATCATTTTTGAATTCATAATATCAAATATAGCTTTGGCCTAATTTTTTGTATTTTTCTGGAAACTTTCATTTTTTTTGATGAATAGTGAAACCACTAAGTGGTAGTTAAAAAAATGAATTTTTTATAAAACTTAATTTTACCACTTCTGTGAGTGGAATTTCGAAAATCCGAGAGACATGGTTAATATCAAGGACTAAAATGTGGTTCAATGAGATGAAAATAATTTTTGGTGAATAGTAACCTTCTACTATTTTACCACGGTTAAAAGTAATAGGGTAATTAAGGGTAAAAATGATATTATTATTACCCTAAAATATGTCCTAATTCAATTGGATAAGTGTAATTCTCCCACAAACAACCTTAGGAATAATATATGACCATTTAGGCCCACTTGGATTAGATTAGGACATTTATTATTAATTTATTTAAAGAAGGGTTAAAATAGTTAAAATTAAAGTTTAATAAATAAATCATTTTTAATATAGGGTTATACATAAGATAAATTAGAATATAAATATTAATTAGAAATATAAAAAGAATTCCTACATAATGGTATTTTATTTGTATGTTTTAAACTTAAAATAATTTAATTTATTTATGACACAATGATGATGCAGTAATTATCTTATTAATGAAATATTGACATAATTGATGTTATAAATACCCAAATAAATGTAATTTGAAAATTTTTATGAATTAAACTAATTTTATAGGTTAATATGAAATGTTAGTATTGATTTAGGTAACTTTTTTCGAACTAATCATTCTGTTATGATTTTCAAAAAAATCAATTACCAAATAGTGTCAAAATTGAGATCAAATAGTTTTTAAAACAAATATTATATTATTAATTGTTATTTTATTCCTAAAAATCAAATGTTCGGCCACATGACTTAGATATGGTTATATATATTAATAATAAACAACTTGTGGTACTTTTTGATTGTTATAGTACGTTTATTAACCTTATAGTGTAAGAAAACAAGAAGACACGGTAAAAGAAAAATTATTTAACTTAAAGTTAAATCTAAATGATAAGGTTAAAATAGAAACCTAAACTTGTCTAAATTCTATTGGATGAAATTATTTCGACCCATACCCACCTTAGATTCGAAATAACTCAATTTGGAGCAATTAAAAACCGAAAATGACTTTATAATAAAATAATATTTTTAGTTTTTCCTAAGGTGACCCTCTCCTCCCTTATAAAAGGGCACCCCTCCCTCTCTTACTCACACCATTTTGAGCCTTGAAGCTCGTCCAAACCATACCAAATTCTCCTCTAAACTTCCCTAGAAACATCCTAGAGGTCCTGGTCTTCTTCAAAGACCAATTTTAGTTCCCTAAGTGAAGGTCTCAAAGAGGCGCTTCAAAGAAGAGGTAATGTCCATTACCGATTCTTTCAACTTTATTTCTTCTTCCACTTCTTCTTATTAGGTTTTTTAATTATGAAGTAATAACATCAGTATCACTCATATACTGATATTTTATTATAAGTATGAAACATCCCTATTTCACCATCTATCCATCCTACGGAAAACGAGATCACCGCGCGTGCGTACGTACGGAATACCGTCTCCACGCCGTGGTGTAATATATTTTCCACCACCACCTTACTTGGATGGGTATAATAGTGTAAATAATAACTATATATGATTATTGTAAAGTGATATTGATTCTGTTATTGTATACATACACTCCAATAAAATTCCACGATCATGGGAACGATATCATCGCTCGTGCGTACGTACGGAATACCATCTCCACGATGCGATGAGATTCATTCTCAATGATTATCCATTCACAAATGATTATAAAGTATATATAATACGTAATCATGAAAAATATGACATAATAATGATATTGGATTTAATATATATATATATATATGTATGTCATCCAATTATTTCCATTCAATTCAATGAGGAAACGAAAACAACGTTCATGCGTACGTACGGCCTACCGTCTCCATGAACGGTGTATTTATTTCTATTTATCGATATATTATATATATGTATATTCTGAATATATATTATATATAAATCATGTTTTATATTCTGTAATTAAGTGCTCATGATCTATGTAATCATATGAATAATTACAAGACAAAACACGGACGACAAATGAAACGATTTTAACCAAAACGCTCTTTAACATGGAATTTACAAAAGAACGGGCAATATAAAGTCATAAGTGAACCATATATGATATCATAACAGTGAATATGATTCTGTAATAATTAAATGACATTATTTAATTAATTATACAGGAGGTTCAGATACGTACGTAGCATATCGGACCTAAGGTAAGAGATAATTTTTCAAATCTCATTTTTATCTGAGATTGCTTATTCGTAAGTATTTGCTGGGGTTATTTCTACCATCCTTGTCCATGTTTTATAAAAGTGTTTTCATGTATGTTTAATGTCATTTTTACCCATTTTTGACTTTTACTACATGGTATGTAAGGAATCTTTCTTTTGTTTACGTTACGAGGTACTTTTTTGACTTTTCTGACAAAAGTATGAGAAGAATGTTTTTTAACTTATACAGCACGAATGGATTTTTTACAGTTTTATAAACCCTTATTTTCGTGAAGCTTCCTCCAAAAGATTTCATGACTATTTTAAACCAAATTATTTTCTTTTAAAATTTCATGACGTTTTGTGAAAAGAAATTGATTTTGAAGAAGAAAGGATATTTTCCTCAAGAATTCATTTCAAGTGTTTTATCAAAACCATTTTCCATCTATGATGACATTATTTCATATGTGTATGTTTCAAGTATAAATTCTCTATGATTTACATGGTTTCACTTTTCTTATGATGAAATATCCATTTGTTTTATGTGGACTATGTGATGATGGGATGATGTTTATGAAACCCATTTTATTCATTGGGTTATGATGAATGTTATAAGTTTATTTTGTGGCACAAGTAAGAATGATTTCATTATGAGATGGGTGGGACCTATATCTCCCTCCAATGCATTGGGTAAAGATTTATATCTCATGAGATATACATGGCTGGAATGGTAAGTTAATCCAGTTCAGTATTACAGGACTGGAACGAGGAGTGAACTCGATTCAGAAAGGGACTTTGTCCACTAAGATAGTCTTGGAAGCAATTCCTTGGCTTCTATGAAAATCATTACATGTGCTTAATGGATGCCACAATTACATGTTTTATTCCCATGCTATTTTATCATGATTTATGTACCATTATGATCTATTCCTTATGTACTTCCATGTTTTAAGTCGTTGCTCAAGATTTTGATGTTTAAACATTATGTTCATGTTTTTAAGTTCACATGTATATGGTATGTTTTATTTTATCCATGCTTACCCTTACTGAGCATTTGATCTCACCCTTTTTATGTTTTATTTTTCCCCAGGATTAAAAGAAAGGTTTTAGGTAAGGAAACAAAAAGTGGAAGATCTTTATGGGAGATGTTGAAGATCTTTCACCACAATTAGATGATTACGTTCCATGTTTCCAAAGGCACTAAACTATTACAGTCCTTGTGTGTCTATTTTTGTTATGTATTATGTATTCTATAAAAGTAATGTAATATATATCTACATCAAGCTTTGGGTCTCTATAGTTGGTATCAGAGGAAAGTTTTAGTCAACCTTTGGAAACTAGGATGCGATAACTTTAGTGAGATCCCTAGAGATATTTCTAAGGTATGTCTAGGGATGTCCCTAATGTTAAGTATAAGTATAGGTTATAGTCCTAGAATTACGATAACGATCTTAGAATTAAACCTAAGATGATAGATATTGAAGGTACTCCCCCTTTATTATGTTGTTTTTTCTAGCATGATTTTTTCCTCTAACACTATTCTTTTTGGGTTTTAGACGATGGCTGGAACCCGAAGGAACCGTGTTGATCAATGCAATGGAAAATGCAATGATTTTTCCTCATGAACAAACAAATGTTATGGGAGATGGAGTGAAAAATATTATTTCTATACTTGCACAGGCTATGAATCATTCTGGACTTCCAAATGAGCAGAGAAGGGAACAATATTCTATTGAGTCCTTCATGAGGCATCATCCACCTTCTTTCAGTGGGTCTTTTGATCCACTTGTTGCTGAACAATGGATCGGTACCACTGAAATGATATTTTCAGTTCTTCAATGTTCTGAACATGATAAAGTCATCTTAGCAGTATATCGTTTGGAAGGTGAAGCTGATCAATGGTGGAATCTTATCAAGAATACGAGGTCAAGAGATGAAATTGAGTCCATGGAATGGGACAAGTTCAAGCACTTATTTTTCAATAATTACTTCCCTCGTATTCTTTGAACAAAGATGGAGAAGGAGTTTATTGAACTAAAGAAAAAGGATGATGAATCTGTTGGTGTATACGAAGAGAATTTTACAAGGCTTGAAAGTTATGCATCTGGCTTTATCATCCAACCTGAAAGTAAAGTTGATCGATTCTTCAGTGGCTTAAAACCAAATATTCGAAGGGAATTAGCTATAAGAGACTTCAGTAGCTATAAAGAAATTGTGCGTTGTGATATCAAGGTAAAAATGGAAGTTGGTGTTACTTATCCATCTCATAGTTTTGACAAGAAACAAAAGATAGAGTTCAAGGAGAAATCTCATAATAATGGTGAAAAGAAGATGAATGTTTCCTTATGCTCAAAGTGTGGAAAGAAGCATGGTGGAGATTGTCTTAAAGGGATTAGAAAATGTTTTAAGTGTGTAAAAGAAGGTCATCGAGCAGCTGAGTGTCGATGTAATGGAAAAAGGGTTTCTAATGATGTGAATAAAGAAAAGACTGCAAAGAACACACCACCAAAACTTCAATGCTTCAAGTGAAAGGAAATGGGGCATTATGCTAATAAATTCCCTAATCCAAGGGTTAGTGATGATCGACATGAGCAAACACTTAAGGTAAAGGACAAAGGCATGTCACATGCGATCACCATTGGTGATGTTGAATATGAGAATGATGTGGTGGAATGATTAAGTGTTTATGTAATGGGATTCCAAAATAATGTTGTATATAGTATCATGGAATATTGGAATATTTATGTATTGGTCTATTGTGGTTTTCAATAATTTTATGGTACCGGTAACCATGGAAAATGATTGAGATATTTTTGGAAAGAAGATGATATGCACATAATGAAGGGATAAGGAGAAAATGAAATGTTTGACAGTATTCATGAGCTCATGAATGATATAAGGAATTAGTTATATCATGGTTTGAGGTTTTGGAATGTGAAAATAGTTAACTTTTGATAGCACTCATTTTTTCACTAAAATTCAATGGGTATTCATTTTTCAAGAGAATACATGATTAAGGCCTTAGAATGTTTGGAATGTGACCAAAAAGACATATCTAAGGATATATGGGGATCAATGATGGTATTAACATGCTTGTTATATGAAATCTTTGGTAATCGTTTTCACTATAATATGAGATTGGACAATAGTGTTTTGGATAAGGCTAAAGATTGGAAAGGATTATGTTGGACAGAAGTTAGTATTGTTTAAGGATAGAAATGTTATCAATATTATTGATGGGATGTTATAGTAATGTAGTTTTAGAAAAAGCACAACCTGCAGGACGAGCGACAGCCCATCGTGTCGGAAAAGGCTGTAGGAATCGAACCCACAACTGAAGTGCGACTGGCCTTTATCACCTACCACTGGCCTACATGAAGTCCCTGTTTAGTATAAACTAGTTCTATTATATTAAGCAGTATGATATATGAAGTATAAGTCCATTTTAGGAACCATATATGATTAATCTCACTATAGATAGACTTATGTATATTTAATAACTTTTGTTAACCTTTTGTTCGAGACAGATGGAATGACCCGTCATTCTAACACATGATCTGCTAACACTTCACGAATAAAAAATTCATCTTCATTTCTTTAAGAGATGAAGTGTAAATTTTTCAAGGCATGAACAACAGTGTGATTGTACAAAAATAAAGTATGTATTTATTCTAATTCAAATTCTTTAACTTTAGGGAAATGATCTTGAAAACCAAAAATGTTGTCCTAGTGCCCTTATATCCGATGAATCATATGGTACCCTAGATCATCACAAATTTATGTCTTTGTGATTGTTGTATTTTTCATAGCCATGTTCTCTACCACTCTCCATCAGAACTTGATGGTTAGATTTTTCTTCCATATCCATATTTTCACCTATGTTCTCCTACGTGAAAACCCAGTGATTAGTTAATTTGGGTAACCGTTACGTTTCATACATTAATTTTTCAAATCCAAGTTTTGGTATTCCTTTTTACGATGTGGGTTTCTATTAAAGAAACGTTCAAGTTGTAAACCATTTATAACCCCAACGAATTTCGAGGGTGAAATTCCTTTTAAGGGGGGTAGAATGTAACACCTCGAGATTTTATGAAAAATATTCTTTTTAATTAATGTCTTGTGTTGTACGCTACACCAAAAGGAGCTTTCACAACACGCATCCCTGACTTGCCTTGCATTACACACAATCACGACCTTCCTCGATAGCGTGTGTAGTACTCAATACCATGTTTCACTAAACGAGATAATATTATAATATTATTATGAACTAGCCATTATGAATAGTAATAACAACTTTTTAAAATTTTATAAATTTTATCTTTCAAAATGGAATTCATTTTTGGATTTGGAATTTCAAAATTACCTTAGGGTGAAATTTTGGTACTTTTCGGATAACTTTCATATTCTGATGAATAGTGAAAATTACTAAATTTTAATTAATTTTTTTTAATCGAAATAATTAATAGTGATAAATTATTAATTTGAGTTGTTTTAAAGTATATTTAGAATATATTATTACAATTTAATACAATGTTGGTCATTGGATGTAATGTCACATTTAAACCAGACATAAACAAGTGTCAATCTTTTGATTGTTATTATTTCTTAACAACACACTATTTGTTTTGACGACGGGAATTAATTTTTAAATTAATTAATGTAACTGATATGTTTTGAATTTGGTAAAATAGAAATCATTTTTGAATTCATAATACCAAATATAGCTTAGGCCTAATTTTTGGTTCTTTTCTGAAACTTTCATTTTATTGATGAATAGTGAAACCACTAATTGGTAGTTAAAAAACTGATTTTTTCATAAAACATAATTTTACCGCTTCTGTGAGTGGAATTTCAAAAATCCGAGAGACACTGTTAATATCAAGGACTAAAATGTGGTTCAATGAGATGAAAACAATTATTGGTGAATAGTAACTTTTTACTTTTTTTACCACGGTTAAAAGTAAATAGGTTAATTAAGGGTAAAAATGATATTATTATTACCCTCACACATGTCCTAATTCAATTGGATAAGTGTAATTCGGCAAAATAAAACCTTATGAATAATATATGACCATTTAGGCCCACTTGGATTAGATTAGGACATTTATTATTAATTTATTTAAAGAAGGGTTAAAATAGTTAAAATCAATTTTTAATAACTAAATCATTTTTAATATAGGGTTATACATAAGGTAAATTAGACTATAAATATTCATTATAAAGCTAAAAATAATTCATACATAATGGTATTTTATTTGTAATTTTTAAACTTCAAATAATTTAATTTATTTATGACCCAAAGATGATGCAGTAATTATCTTATTAATGAAATATTGACATAACTGATGTTATAAATACACAAATAAATGTAATTTGAGACTTTTTATGAATTAAACTAATTTTCTAGGTTAATATGACATGTTAATATTTATTTAGTTAACTTTTTCGAACTAATCATTCTGTTATGATTTTCAAAAAAATCAATTACCAAATAGTGTCAAAATTGACATCAAATAGCTTTTTAAAAAATATTATATTATTAATTGTTATTTTATTCCTAAAAATTTAAGGTTCGGCCACATGACTTATATAAGGTTATATATATGAATACTAAACAACTTGGGGTTCGTTTGGCTTGTTATAGTAAGTTTATTAACCTTATAGTGTAAGAAAATAAGAAGACACGGTAAAAGAAAAATTATTTAACATAAAGTTAAATCTAAATGATAAGGTTAAAATAGAAACCTAAACTTGTATAAATTCTATTGGATGATAGGATTTAGACCCATCCCCACCTTATATTCTAAATAACTCAATTTGGAGCTATTAAAAACTGAATATGACTTTATAATAAAATAATATTTTTAGTTTTTCCTATGGTGCCCCTCTCCTCCCTTATAAAAGGGCACCTCCTCCCTCTCTTCGTCACACCATTTTGAGCTTTGAAGGTCGGACAAACCCTTCCAAATTGTTTTCTCCACTTCCCAAGAAACATCATAGAGGTCCTGGTCTTCTTCGAAGACCAATTTTAGTGTCCTACGAGGAGGTCTGAAAGAGGCGCTTCAAAGAAGAGGTAATGTCCGTTACCGATTCTTTCAACTTTATTTCTTCTCCAAATTCTTATTATTAGGTTGTTTCATTATGAAGTAACAACATCAGTATCACTTATATACTGATATGTTATTATAACTATAAAAAAACCCTATTTCACCATCTATCCATCCTACGGATAACGAAATCACCTCACGTGCGTACGTACAGAATACCGTCTCCACACTGTGGTGTAATCTATTTTCCACCACCACCTTACTTGGAGGGGTATAATGGTGTAAATAATAACTATATATGATTATTGTAAAGTGATATTGATTATGTTATATTATACATACACTCCAATAAAATTCCACGCTCATGAGAACGATATCATCGCTCGTGCGTACGTACGGAATACCGTCTCCACGACGCGACGATATTCATTCTCAATGATTAACCATTCATAAATGATTATAAAGTATATATAATAATTAATCATGAAAAATATGACATAATAATGATAATTTATTTATTTATATATATATTTATGTCATCCAATTAATTCCATTCAATTCAATGAGGAAACGAAAACAACGTTCATGCGTACGTACAGCCTACCGTCTCCATGAATGTTGTATTTCATTCCATTTATCGATCTATTATATATATGTATATTCTGAATATATATTATATATAAATCATGTTTTATATTCTGGAATTATTTAATCATGATCTATGTAATCATATGAATAATTACAAGTCAAAACACGGACGACAAATGAAACGATTTTACCCAAAACACTCTTTAACATGGATTTTACAAGAGAACGGGTAATATGAAGTCATAAGTGAACCATATATGATATCATAACAATGAATACGATTTTTTAATAAGTCAATGACATTATTTAAATAATTATACAGGAGGTTCATATACGTACGAAGCATATCGGACCTAAGGTAAGGGATAATTTTTCAAATCTCATTTTTATCCGAGATTGCTTATTCGTAAGTATTTACTAGGGTTATTTATATCATCCATGTCCATGTTTTATAAAAGAATTTTAATGTATGTTTAAAGTCCTTTTTACCCATTTTTGACTTTTACTAAATGGTATGTAAGGAATCATTCTTTTGTTTACATTATGAGGTACTTTTTTGACTTTTCTGACAAAAGTACGAGAAGAATGTTTTTTAACTTATACAGCACGAATAGATTTTTTTACGGTTTTATAAACCCTTATTTTCATGAAGCTTCCTCCAAAAGATTTCATGACTATTTTAAACCAAATTATTTTCTTTTAAAATTTCATGATGTTTTGTGAAAAGAAATTGATTTTGAAGAAGAAATGATATTTTTCTCAAGAATTCATTTCATGTGTTTTCTCAAAACCATTTTCCATCTATGATGACATTATTTCATATGTGTATGTTTCAAGTATAAAGTCTCTATGATTTACATGGTTTCACTTTTATTATGATGAAATATCCATTTGTTTTATATGGATTATGTGATGATGGGATGATGTTTATGAAACCCATTTTATTCATTGGGTTATGATGAATGTTTTAAGTTTATTTTGTGGCACAAGTAAGAATGATTTCATTATGAGATGGGTGGGACCTATATCTACCTCCAATGAATTGGGTAAAGATTTATATATCATGAGATAGACATGGCTGGAATGGTAAGTTAATCTGGTTCAGTATTACAGCACTGGAACGAGGAGTGAACTCGATTCAGAAAGGGACTTTGTCCACTAAGATGGTCTTGGAAGCAATGCCTTGGCTACTATGGAAATCATTACATGTGCTTAATGGATGCCACAATTACATTTTTATTCCCATGCTATTTTATCATGATTTATGTACCATTATGATCTATGCCTTAGGTACTTCCATGTTTTATGTCGTTGCTCAAGATTTTGATGTTTAAACATTATGTTCATGTTTTTAAGTTCAAATGTATATTGTATGTTTTATTTTATCCATGATTACCCTTACTGAGCATTTGAGCTCACCCTTTTTATGTTTTATTTTTCCCCAGGATTAAAAGAAAGGGTTTAGGTTAGGAAACAAAAAGTGGAAGATCTTTATGGGTGATGTTGAAGATCTTTCACCACGATTAGAAGATTACGTTCCATGTTTCCAAAGACACTAAACTATTACGGTCCTTGTGTGTCTGTTTTTGTTATGTATTATGTATTCCGCAAAAGTAATGTAATATCTATGTACGTCATGCTTCGGGTCTCTAAATTATCTAAGTCTTTTGGACAAACCATATATTTTTAGGAATAAAATAACAATTAATACTATAATATTTGTTTTAAAAACTATTTTATGTCAATTTTGACACTATTTGGTAATTGATTTTTATGAAAATCATAACAACATTATTAGTTCTAAAAATGTTACTTAAATAAATACTATCATATCATATTAACCTATAAAATTTGTGGAATTCATAAAAAGTCTCAAATTACATTTATTTGTGTATTTATAACATCAATTATGTTAATATTTCATTAATAAGGTAATTACTGCATCATCATTGTGTCAATAATAAAATAAATTATTTAATGTCTAAAAATTATAAATAAAATACAATTATGTAGGAAATATTTTTAGCTTTCTATGAAATATTTATAGTTGAATTTAGCTTAGGTATAACTCTATATTAAATATGTTTTAAATATTAAACATTGATTTTAACTATTTTAACTCTTCTTTAAATAAAATAATAATAAATTTCCTAATCTAATCCATGTGGATAGAAAGGGAAATATTTAATTCCTTAGGTTTTTTTGGTAGAATTACATTTATCCAATAGCATTAGGACATGTGTTATGGTATTAATAATATCATTTTTACCCTTAATTACCCTATTTACTTTTAACCGAGGTAAATAAAAGAAAAAATTTACTATTCACCAAAAATTATTTTTATCTTATTGAACCACATTTTACTCCTTGATATTAACCGTGTCTCTCGGATTTTCTAAATTCCACTCACAGAAGAGGTAAAATTATGTTTTATGTAAGTTTGCAAAAAAGCTCCTAGGAGGGAGGTAAATGACATTGAAAAGTTCAATAAAATTTTTATATATCGAAAATTATTATAAAATGACTCCAAGGAATTACATTGAACTTATATAGGTATTATGTATCAATTTTTACCTAAAAAAATTTAAATAAAATAAATAATTATTTAAATAAAAAGTCGGTTTTTAAATAGTAACCTAGTGTTTTCACTATTCATCAAAAATTGAATGTTTTCAGAAAAATACCAAAAAATCACCCTAGGCTAATTTTGATATTCCGAATCCAAAAATGAAGTCCATTTTGAAAAATAAAATTTTGAAAAGTGGGTATTACTATTCATAACAGCTAGTTTATATAATATTTTAATAACATATCGTTGTTTAGTGAAACTCGGTATTGCGTACAACACACGCTATCGTGGAAGGTCGCGATTGCGTGTAATGAAAGCCAAGTCAGGGTTGTGTGTAGTGAAAGCTCCTTTTGGTGTATCATTCAATAGAAGACATCAATGAAATTAAAAATAATATATCTTATAAAATCTCGGGGTGTTACAATTCATGTGTTCCAACATCATAGAAATAATGGTTCATAAAGATTGGGAAACCATTAAAATTAGTCCATCTGATCTTCACTTCAAATTTATAAATTCTATGGAATCTATATACAATGATCAACATAATGATTTCATTTTGGTTCAGAGAAAAACACTCCAAAGTGAGAAAAAATTAACACCCCAAGTTCTAATCACCAATTCACTCACAGTTAGAGTCTATCCAAATACTGAATTCCATCAACCAGAAGAAATCACATTCAATGAAGGTATTCTATCCAAATGAAGAAAATATGAATCAAGGTACTCTAAAAGATACAACGTCAAAATAAATTATGTTAATCACCTAGATTATATTTAGTATCCAAGATATTGTTTTTGGATCGACCCAAGTTCAAAAACCATTGAACTAAGAATATGGTTTCAATTTCATCGTTAAAAAATCCAAGAAAAGAATAATCTCAATAAAATTGAAATCATCCACTCTATAATGACTCAAACTATGATTGATGATGTGTGTCCTATATTGTTTCATTCAAGTCTATGTAACAATTAATATCTCATTTCCATTTAACAAAGACATCCTTACTTTCATTTTCCCACCTTGAACATCAACATAATAGAAAAAATGTATCAAAAATTCATTAGTGAAAAATACTAAAAAGTGAATTAAATAAGTTCATCATAGCCAAAGAAGAGAAAAATCGATCAATTCAGGAAAAATATAACATTTAACAAACAATTCCAAGGAATACAACTTCAAATTGGGGAAATCATGAAGAGAATAATTTTCATGGAATGTTTATAAAGTTAAAATTATGATTCATTTTAAATTCATCCTTCATCTTGTTGAAAATACAATTTTTTTGACAGTATACCCTTATAGTGGGTTCATCATCCGAGTATTTCTGCAACAAGATCAAATCTTCTTCATCAATCCAAGAGTTAATTATCCCGCCAATTCATTTGTAACCTATTATGTATCCCTCACCACAGGGCCAAAAACCTCATCATCATTACCAATGATGTCAGTATATTCTTTAAACTCAACCATGAAATATAAATTGATGTATTTAGGTTCCATCAATTCAATACGATCTTCCATCAAAACACATATACAATTTCTATGCTTCTTAAAATCCTCAATATCGTCTTCACCAATGGATTAAATAAGATTTTCAACAACCACATGCTTTGACCTAATATCTCTTTTTTCATATATAGTATACCATAAAGATTTAGTAATATTCTTTCTCTCAATATTGGAATAATATCTTCATTTATGAGTCCTACTAGGTTGCAAATTAATGTAGTCATCCAATTCAACCATCAGTTTTTTACCTCACATATAACTCAACTTCAGGTGAGAATCCTTAATATGACATGATTTCTCAAATGTATCATGGATATATTCACTAGAATAAGAATCAAAACCCTATTACTCCACTTATATTGGTTGAAATACTCTTAATGTGTTAAGGGAAGACTACTTAGGCCTGTTAATATTCTCTTTAACCTCATTGATAGGATGTGAATCAATAATAGAATCCTAAAAAACAATGAATGTATCAGGAGAGAGTTGAGACATAGAAGGCCCAGCCTGATCCTTACTGAAATCCATATAAACAAGATTATTGAGGGTTTATAGGAAATAATTCACTTCCCATTATTCTCTCTATTTTCATCCTATATTCATTTGTTTTTTGTAAGGGAACATGAAAAGAATGTTTTATTTACACATCCCTTTGACGAGTGTCTAATTTTAAGGGATTTACTAAATAAACTGGTAGGTTTTTAAAGGAAAACTCTTTTAAAAATCCAAATTTACCATTTTCAATCTGTATGAGATTGGGAGGAGGTAGAGATATATCAAGCTCCTTAAAGACTCTAGAGACAAAATGTCATGAGATATTTATAGTAGTAGAGTATAATTTTATTGGTTGACCAATTAACCATGAAATAAAAAAGAGGGAATTTTATTTAAGTAAATGGTGTGTAAATCGAAGGAATCATAACAAAAAAGAATGATGATAGAATACAATTTAGTGATACAATATGGGGAACAATTTATAACTCTCTTGGATAAAAAACCAAAGCACTATAAACCTCTCATACATAGATGATAATATTCATTTTTAGATAAGAAGAAGAAGATTTCATTGGAATATTTCAATAGAATGACATGAAATAAAATAATAACAATAGCTTCCAGAGAGATTCATAATAAAATAAGTAAGGGGATACACTTGATGAAATTTAAAATAAGGAAAAAATGTAGGTCAAAAGAAAGGAGTTGTATGTCTTCCATCGAAAATAGAGATATCTAAAAAACCATTTTTCTATATCTCTTTGGCTTAATGCGTTCTAAAGTCTTTGAAATAAAATTTACTTCATACAACTAATGACAATTATCAATGAAAACATCCACAATGAATCAAATATCTGGGCTATAAAATCTTCCTCATTCACCCGAGGGGGCACTCTCTAGTAGTTTCTTCCCTAATATCAGTAGTATTGTAATACCAAAACACAAATAACATATTAATTTAATAAAAAAAATCATAACCATAATCCACACTAAATAAACATTAAATCTGATATAAACCATCTAGAGTTTAACCCAAGATTATTTTTACGTGGTTTAATTTATTAGATAATAAAATTCTTAATTCACACATATCAATAATAATCATATTTATAGAGTGACAACAATTAATTAATTCGCCAAAAAATTTAAAGAAATTAATATTCTAATCATATTTCAATTAATAAAAATATTAAATAATATCCTCAATTCTAAACTCAAGGAAAAATGTTGAATATTTAATATTTCTTTTAGCGATTGTTTAACTAATTTACATACTTACTTTATATTTTACATAATTAATAAATAGGCACAAATAATTGTTTTATTTATCATTACTTAATAAAATAAATTTATAATTGGAAAATTTAATCTTATAGTAAAAAGAGACCATGCAATAAATTTTATCAAAAATAGAGAACCAAAATTGACTGATTAGATCCCCTCTGTCAGTTTAGGAAAACAATCTAACATAATTACTGAAACCTATAGGCATATGACAATTTGATCACGAAATAATAAGTTTAGAGGTATAATGAGGAGAAATCAATCTTCAAAGATAGATTATGGAGAACCTTTGTACATTCATCTCACTAAAGAGAAATATTAGTTATAGTTTTAATATAAATTTACCAAAAGAATAATAAACTACCTCGTATTTCTTTAAAAAATGTGGAATTTGGGTTAGGAATGAAATTTCATGATGAGGACTGGTTAGTATACCCTTTTTAACTTCTAAGTTAGGTGCCTTAGTCAAGTCGTTCACATCAGGTCATCGTTTCATTTCAATTGAAAACACATTAGCCCTGATGGTTGATTATTAGGGATTGAGTTTTATGAAATCATTCTTGTTAGGTCCATTATTTTTTAATTTATTTCTATGGGTTTTATTCATGGATCTAGAAAAACCCAATAACTCTCATATACCTGATTTATGGACCTACTTTCCAAAGGTAGTTTCTCATTGGGGAACTAGGCCAATGACACTTAAGAACTCACGTTGGTAGGATATAAAGTCAGGCTCATCAAACCCTTCTGGTGGGGGGAGGACTATTTCCTATTATAAGAGTGTCTAATATATTTAAGATATTTTCATGAATCTTTGGTTCATTACTGAGTAGATATCTGTGGATTTCCCCCAGGTAAAGATCAATCATAAATACACATGGGTTCATAATCATCTGTATGTATCTGAGGTTATCTATCAATGGGGATATCTATATGGATCCAAGGTTCTCCATAAATGGTAGATTTTATGGACATACCATGGATTCCCTAATTTTTTATTAAGATTATTATGGTTTGAATTCCTTTAGAGATATTCTCTAGAGTTTTCTGTCATCTATGGGGGACAGGAGCTGTTTTCATGCTGGGATTGAACCCATAAGATGAGATTCCTACATATCCCCATGATAAGAATCCAAACCCACATATTATGGTTCCAAATAATGGGGAAAATCAACTTTTAAGGTCATGTAATAAGGAACCTACCATGAAGTTTAACGTCATGTGGAAAAGACACACAGGGAGATGATACCTGGTCAAGGATGGTGTGGGACTTATGCTATGGTGGACTGAAGAGCCCAGGAGATATACGGTATCTTGGGTAGATACGAACCTACCGGGGATGTGTCCCAAAAGGAATTAGGGTGGATCTGGGAGCTGGGTTTTTATCCCAAGTAGGCTTCCTATATATCCCAGCTAGTTGGGAATCAAATACCCCGTAGTTTGGAAAGATGGTCCCTATACATGGAAGTTTCCCATATGGGGTATGAATTTGAGGCTTACATATATAGATAAGTACATGTGGTTTCACCCAGTTTAATGAATATTTTATTACTTCCAATGACCTCTATGCCAACATGAGTCATGCTCAGTGTGAGAAACAAGAGGAAATAATAAATCGGAAGATCACACGATTCCTCTGTATCTGCTGGTGGATGAAGCGACAAAGCCTAATGGGAGAGGGAGATGGTGTTTAGTGTGACAATCTCCTATCTTGTTTTCATATAATATATATCCAAATTTGATGACCTATCTAAATATATCCTCTGAGAGGTGAATAGGAGAAAGATTTCCACCTCCCATAGGAAAGTCTAGGGGCTTACCTCAGGAGGAGTGCCCTATAATTGGTTCTGGGAGGGAGAGGAATGCTTTCTATAGAACCTCGTCAATTGGAAAGACTAATGGATCCCATAAATTCTTATAATCATGAGGTAAAAGTTAAAACCCCATGGTTGGAACATGTTTTACCATTGGAATGTAAAATCGAGGGTACTTCGGGAACCCGCCTTATTGTGGTAATTGCACAGATGACTTCCCTTTCCATGGGTATGTAAACATGAGAGGACATGATGATGTGTCCAATGATCCCACATTTTTCAGGTGGATTTGGAAGGGACCTAGGTCAGGTACTATTGATTTGGGTTTTTGAGGGGCCAATATTGGGCCCACCGACATGAAATAAGAGAGTTATGAGAGATGGAGAGTGGAATACACTAGGATTCCACAATCCACATTCCAAGTTCTTATACATGATGGGGTTCCCTATGTGTAGAATGTTTATAAATAGATGATGGGACCATCCATGTAGAGTTTTGCTACCTGGACCAGGTGTCATACTACGTATCCTTCTACTACACTGGACTGGGTTCCTCCAGCATAGGATATTACTACGTGGGACTGAGTTCCACCCGTTTAGTGTTTTTCTATGCAGGGTAGGGTTCCACCCATGTTTTGGTTTTCTATGTGGGGAATGGTTCATCACTCTACCTTTTTCCTTGTATTTATTGATATTTTTGGTGTCTTCCTAATTTCCCTTGGTATCGATAGTGTTGTTGGATATTTGAATGACTCTTCCCATTTTACATTTACCACTTACCCTGCACCTTCAATCACATTGTTTTCTAATAGTGAAGGGATATCATAGGAGCATTATTATATAATATATATTTGATATTGAAATTTTCTCACACAGGTGGATGGGGTAACCATTTAATAATTGTATACTCCATAAATATTTTCCTGGAAATTCATGTGCATGCAACATGTCTCCTCTTTTCCCCTTCCTAAGATTCAAGAATCACATCCAGTTTTACCTCGTCAACTATGGATGATAATGATGTATGAAGACTCTAGCATGAAAATTTATTTCTCTCTGGTGGTAAATTTTGTCAAAATATCCCTAGATTATGCCAGGATATGGAAAAAATACTATCCTAATGGGATATTGGGAATGCCAGTTTGGAGGGTACCCCAGTGGCTAGCCTCTACCATCTCCATGACTGACACACTCTCTTTATGAGTTCCAAGGTGATAATGGATCAGATCCCAATGAAATAACGATATTAGGGGAGCTTCTTTCTCTAATACCATCATTTCTAAGGAATAAGAAGATATAATTCTTCTAAAAGATGATGACAAAAGCTCTATTGATGATGATCCTAGTGGGACAACCTTGGGGACCTACTCTGTTGATGCTGAGCCTATCAGCCTAGTTCTTGAGGTTGGGTAGGAGGCGGGAGTGGAATATTTTCCTACTCTAGAGTCATTATTTAATTTAAACCTATCCAGTTCGGTTGAACTTCCATATTATATACCAGTGGTGGAGAGTGATCAAGATTAGGACCCCCACCTTGTGACTGAACACTAGGCTGTAAAAAGAAAATCTTGGCTCCAAATTTTCACCATTTTCATAAAGACTCCAATGGAAGAAATGGATAAAAAATCATAAATTCTATCCCATATTTTTCTTGGCATAGGTTCATGTGGGTTTGTTTGCTGACACTTACACATTCTTATTCACCAGATTGTCATAGTTTAGAAAGGCTTAGCTTCTCCTAATGGTCACTTTTCCCAGTTTAATGCTTCCAATTGTCGAATAGAAACTATATGGCATGGGATCATTTAACTACACCAGTTATCTTCTGAGGAATAATGTTATCAAAATCAAGTGGTTGTGCAAAATGAGGAGATTTGAGAATACGAGGCTATTGTCTCAAGTCTAAAGAAGTATCTCTCATCAACAGTTGAAAATTTTGAAGCCTTCAACTACAGATGTCAAGGTATCAAGAATGATACCATACAGATACACCCAATAGTTGAGACCGAGGATGTACAGAGGACCACATTGGAATTGGCCCTTGATTGATTACATTAGATGGTGGTCATTTTTCTGACCAAAGAAAGTTGGGATTTATATTAACCATTTTAGCTATCATGCATCTCTTTTCCTTTTATTCTTAGTAGCGTCAGAGAGAATCTCTAAGATTTGAATGGACCTTAATTTTTAATTTAATATATAAATTAAAACACATTTTCATCCAATTATTTTCATTTTATCTCTTCTTGTAATGCTAATCCATTATACCTAGTCACATTTTGAAAGATATGCTCCACTAGTCATCTGTATAAGTCACAATCTAGGATAATAAAATTGAAATGATCATTTCATTATATAATGTTTTCCTGATCCAAGGGACTCAATGAGTATAGTTTTAATTATATAATATTTTGTGTATTTTCTATTATTTACCTATTTTTTTCCTATGTCCGTTATGGTATGGGACTTGTGGGAATAATTTTAGTTTTTATTAAGCTGTCCTCTATAGGTTTTTATCCTAAAAATATTTTCACCTCTTTGATTTTTGATTTCTCAATATTTTTCCTAAATCATGCGAGGCATAGGTTTTTCAAGATAAGACTCGACTTTTGTCCAGGATTCCCTTTGCGGGTTTTCAACATGGAAATTTTTATGTCTCTTTTCATGGGATGTATAGTCATGAAATCCAGAATAATATAATTAATGTTTTAGGTTGAATAGCTTTTACCATAAGTTACAGAGTGAGGGCCCTGATAGGAATTATTAACAATGAATGTTTGAGTATTTTTTTCAGACAAGCATGAGGGATTTTTCTTGACCCTACATTGTTATTTAGTGATCTGAGACATGATATGGGGTATAGAAGCTACTGGGGCTATGGTGGTAGGAAAATACCTTCATGGGGATGAATTTTATTTTGGTTTAAAGGACCCCTTTTTTTGGGGAACTTATGTAGATAAAATTGGGGCATATTGTGCGTAGTCAGATAAAGGTTTCCTCAGGACACTATCCCTCCATTTCTGATGGTCAGGGAATTTATGGAAATATGGATTTTTAACTTCATTTTTTGTAAGACCAAAGTGTTTGGCCCTTTAAGGGAATGGTTTCTGAAAATTACAAGGGAATCTATGTCGGCATTAGGCATGAATTAGAAAAGACTTCCACAAAAATTTGGCTAGTGTAAAGAAGGTTTGGAACTTGGTATATATTAGCATAGTGAAACTTGAACATAGGACTTGTAGTTTAACATATTATGATAATTACATTTGGGGTTATGGTTTAGGTTCATATATAATTTGACTAAGGAATTGATGATTTTCCCCTTTCATGTTAATTAGTCCAAGAATGTTCCAACCTCTTTATACATGAAGGGGGAAGATTGTAAGATGTAATATAGGTGTTTCCAAATATGAGAAATGATATGGGGTACAAAAGCTATTGGGGTGTACAGAGGTAGGAAAAGCATCTCCAAAAGTTGAATTTTCCTTTGGTTGATAGACCTTTTTGGGGGAAACTTATGTAGATCCAACTCGAGGGTATTGAGAATTGTCAAAAAAAGAGGTCCTCATGAAACCAACCATCCATTTCTGATGGATAAGGAAGATTATGCGAACTCAAAAATTTTTGGACATAGATCCTCATTTGTTAAAATAGAGTTCTTGAATATAAAAGGATTATTTTGTATCGAGATTTTCCTAGAATAGGTAGAAAAGTTTTCCCTACACAGTTACGAGAAGGTTCCCCACACAAGTCTAACCCATGCACCAAGAAGGGGTATCTTTAACTTTTTTCTATTGGAAATGGAATTGGATATGTGGGTGTCACTATGTAACATACAGTGGTGGGGATCAATCCATGTGTAGTTCATGGAGTGTTTCCCCATTCATCGATTGAATTCATTCATGGGGAAAAGAAAACTTTCGTTTATATATGAGCTCATATGAATGGGGGTGAGACTCATGTTGTACTATCATATGTGGATCTGGATCATGTATAAGTGAGTGGGGTTTTTTGTTAGGGTTGAACTGTGATGTAACATTTGGTGTCACTATGTATCCCGTTCAAGCGAGAATTAGGTCTTACATAGTTCTTATAAGGTTCCCTACACAGGTTTAACCCATGCGCTGGGAAGGGAAACTTTTACTTCATGCATGGGCCTAAAATATGAGGCTCGAGCATAACTACCCATCATATGATAATAGGAATTTGGATGTATATAGTTTTTAATTAAGTCTCCATGCATAGGTATGAACCATATGCAGGGAGGGTCATTTTTAAATTGGTGGTGGCTGGACCAGGATGTAGAATGTTGGAGTCACTACGTATCCTATATTGATGGGAATCAATTCATACGTTGTTTTTTAATATTAAATGAGAGATATAAATTCATGGGGTAATGTTATCCCAGGTCATATCATTATTATGCTATGTAGTTTATCTTTATATAGTGAGGAAATTTATCATGTAGTTTAACATTATTCTATTAAGATAATTTCCATATATTTTAACTTCATGTGGAAATGAAGAATAATCCATGAAGTTTATCATCATTCGGTAAGGATGATTTTTCATAGAAACTATGAATAAATAGAGGATAATTAGGCCATGATTATCTAACATGACATAGATGTGAAGGGGAAATAATGTGTAAACAATGACCCTGTGGATTCTCGGATCAAGAGAAACGATTTGGGGCATGGAAGAAATTGGGACATACAAAGATCATAAAATCAACTCCCAAAGACTAATTTTCCTTTTCTTTATCGACCGTTTTATGGGAATCTTATATAGATCAAAATAGGGAAAATTATGCATAGTCAAACAAAGGTTTCCTTAGTATACTAGCAATCCCTTTTTGATGATTGTAAGAGGATTGTGATGATCTGAAATTACACGAGGCATAGAGTCTGATAAATAGAAGGGATGTATCCAAAAAAAAATCTAGACCATGATTGGACATAAAGTACAAATTTACCTATATAGACCTAATTCATACATAGGAGGAATTTTTATTCCTTGATATATCCTTGATATGGAATCCATACATTAAATCTTATACATATATATGTATTTATATGTAGATGATAGGAAAAATTTTCCTTTTCTTTTCTAGGTGGCTGGGACTAGGATTCAAGTCAAAATAAATCACTACATATCTCATAAAAATGATAATAAATCTATACATAGTTATAAAAGCACAATGTATTTTATGGTCTTACTATAAGGATATAGGTTCCCCATTGTGAAGGGGAAATAACTGGAGTGCTTTTTTTAGGTCTTGTAACCTGGATCATGGAAATCCCAATGAGAATTGATATTCCTTGATCATGGGGGGAATCCCCTTCCAGAACACATATGTCCACATGAGTTGTGACCGTTGTGAGAAACAAGGGGAATCAAAGGTTTATTACACCACATAGGGGTGACATAACACATGATAGGGGTGTATTTTTATTTTTTAGAGATAGTCCTAGTATACAGGATCTAGTAATTACTACATACCTCATTCAAATGAGGATCAAGCCATATGTAGTTCTTATAAACCTCCCTATGCAGTTCTAATTCATCAAAACGGGGGAAATTTTGATCATTTGTTGCAGATGGACCCAGGTTTGGAGATCTGAACATCATTACGTATCCTAAGAGGGAAAGAATCAAGAGACATGTAGTTCTATATAGTTTTCCTTGCATGGATTTGGTTCTCTAATAAAAATATGGTTCTTTGTTTGAAATGTTCATATGGGTAGGACCTGCTTTGAGGTCCACTGAATTAATTTTTCTTTTATGTAGGGGAGGGATCAATTTCTATATTTAATGGATATACCTATGAATAGGGTCAGAGCATCACTATGTATCACATTATGATGAGAATCAAGACATACATAGTTCTTTGAGGTTCCCTATGCAGGTCTCACCCATACATAAGGAGGAGGAATTGTTTTCCTAGTTTTTTTGGGTGGCTACACCATGATGAAAAATCCAAGAGTTACTACATATCCTGTGATGATAGGAATCAAGCCACAAATAGTTCCTGAGGACATGTGCAATTTAACATCTTATAGTAAAGACATGGACCACTCAACGTGAATGATTATGGATTCATGCATTTTTAAGTCATGCTATGAGGAAAAGATAGTACATTTTAACATCATGTAACCAAGACAACAAGTTCCGACTATAGAACGTAAGATTTCATAAACCATGGGAAACATAATCCCAATGTGAAAAGAGACCCTAAGTCTGAAGGATGGTGATAAAATCATCACATGGATGAGGTAAAATTTGTGGCTGGGACTGAAATGTGAAGTGTGGGTTTCACTATGTATCTCATAGAAATGTGAACCAAGCCACATGTAGTTCTAAATGTGAATTATCCACGAAGGTTTAACCCATATGTAGAGGGGGAAATTTTCCTATGTTTCTTGGCTAGACCCGGGCATAGGGATCAGGCATCACTACATATCGTTTGATGATAGGAATAAAGCCACACACAGTTCTTAAAAGAAATCCCGACATAGGTATGGCCCATGCACATAGAGAAAGATGCATTTTTAACAATTATTTTAGGGTGAATGGATCAGGACGTAAAATACATGTATCTCTATGTATCATGTCTAGATATAAATCAATATGCACATAGTTATTGAATATTACATGGTGGATAACTAGTTACAGGGGAAATGCCCTCTCATGTGGGAACATTGTGGTTTTGTGAAGTTTAAAATCATAAAATGAGGAAATTTATCATAAAGTTTAGTGTCGTGATAGTAGGAAAATTTCCATATAGTATAGAATCATTTGTAAAGGATGAAGATGCCATTCAGTTTATCATTGTGCATTCAAGACATGGATATCATGCATTTTATTGTTGTGAGATCAGGAAATTAACTCCAATTGGCTACATGAAATATTTCTTCAGAAACCTTATATTTGCAGGGGATAAGGTGAGTTGTCCATCCATTGAGACCAAGAAATAGGTTCCATTAGAGTAGTCCTTATGTATAGAGTAAAGTCCCTCCCATTTTGGCTCCAAATAAGAAGGCTTATTTCTGAGTATCATCAATGTCCTGAGGACCAATACCATTTTTCCTTAAAAAAATATCATAGGTAGAACTTTTTGTTAAGGATCATGAGATCCAGTTCTGGTGGACATCCAAATGATGCAAGGTATAAAATCTTATCACATCCAAACACTGCAATTCATCCATTAATTTCTGAGATTTCTCATCTATGTATAATTTATCCTAGATGGCCACACAGAGTAAAGGAAATTGAACTTCGATGGGAAGGAACACTTATTTTCCATACACTAATTAGTATGGGGTTTCTCGTGTGGCAATGAAGGTCAATTTCTGGTAATCCCATAAGGAAATTAGGAGCTTATCCAGCCAAGAATATTTGTCCCAATCTACAATATTATTGATTATATTTGATATGATATTATTTATAGCCTTTATATGTCCATTTTCTACTGCATGGTAGTAGGGAGAATGCTTATACTTGATGTTATACTTATGATATAGCATATGTAATTCATCATAGTAGAAATTAGTAATGTTTTACATCACTATTGTATGAGGGACATCAAATCTGGTAATTTTGTTGGATTTTATGTCGCTAAAAATATTCCTTTACACAACTTCTTTGAGTGGTATGGATTTGAACCACTTGGAGAAGAAGTTGGTTATAGTAAGAATATACCTGATCTACTTGGCCAGGGTGAGAGGATATGTCCCCATGACATCCATTCACCATATTGAAAATGGTCAGGAGTAATTGGTTATGTGAAGAATCTTCGGGGGTTGGTGAATGAAATTGGAATGAACTTGGTATGAATTATAGTTTTTGGTGAATTTAGTATAATCCTACATTTGAGTGGTCTAGTATTTTCTAAGACATCAGATTTTGTGGGAAAGATTGAGTCTTCACTGGTGGCCTTTGAAAGCTCCAGCATGAACTTTATTCCTGATTCAAGTAGTCTCTTCTCCATAAATGCACCTGATAAGGACCCCATCAAGGCTCCTTTTATGGATTTATTTTTGATGGTTAGTGTCATCGTAGAGAAAAAAAATTAATTTTTCATCTTCATATTTTCTCTCTCCTAGATCTATCTGGTGGGATTTATCATTTTTGAAGGTATTCTACAAATCTTAATCATTAATTTAATATTAGGGCTATATGGTTTAGTAATGGAAATAATATAATAAATTTCCTCTATGTTCATTTAAATGAATGGTGAGACCATATGACAGTGTGCAATGATCATGATCATTTCATCCTTCTCTTGATCAGATATAGTTATAACTACATTTTCCATTGCATTATCCGAGGAATTTTATGATCATGGGACATGAGTCAATGTTACTTCCAATGGAAATTCCTACATTAATCCCTATATGTGGGATAATATGGGGATTATATCTTCATTTTATATAGAATAATCACTATTAACCTTCATAATGACTAGATATGAGTTTTGTTTTATAATCCACAGATTTATTTGTACATGACATGCCTGATGAAGCCCAACAATAAAAGCCTCATACTCTACTTCATTGTTTATGAACTCCTCTGAAAAAAAGGAGTAAGGAAGGACTGCCTTCACTAGGGATATGAGCATAATTCCTAGCTCCCTTTATTGAGCTTGAGGTCCTCCATCATTTTTCTTTTCTGGCTTCTATATGCACCTTCAAAATTAATCTCCCATATACGGGGTTCCTCTTGAATATAGATTACCTTTTCATTGGGTAACACAGTATCAAATAAATTCATTCCTTTCAAGGGGGTCTATGCTATAAAATCTGCTAATACCTAGCCTTTGATCTCTTTTAGAGGTAAAAACTGAATGTCAAACTGCTACATGATGAATTCTCACCATGACAGACTCCTCTTCAAAATTAGATGTCTTATAATATACATGAGTTGGTTGTTGTGCGATACCAAATGGACCTCATGGTGTGGAATATAGTGCCTCAGCTTATGGACTACAATGAATATTTACCAACATCTCTTCTTGATACTTTAGTAATGAGTCTCTACATCTATCATGGTTCATATAATATAGTTAACTATGTATTCACTATAGGCATCATTCTTTTAAAAAATGAAGGCTCATAGTGATTTCTTGAGGGCTACCACCTACAATATAAGAGACCTACCTTCGATATATGGCATTAGATATGGTGGTATTGAGATATATTTGTTGATATTTTAGAATGATCCCGGAAAATCATCAATCGATTGGTACATAAACCCTTTCTCCTCAACCTGGTGAAGGGAAAACATTTTCCGGTAAGGATTCCTATATAGCGTCGAATATAGGTGAGGTGTCCTCGAATCCAACTCAACTATGTGAGGTTTGGAGAAGGTTAAATTACATGGATACACTTTTTCTTCTCATTTTTTACTTCAATGTCATGATGGCATATGATAAATACTAGAAATTTCCCTAAGGTAATGCAAAAATCACATTTCAAGGGGTTCATTTTTTGACCATATTGTCATAGTTTATTGAAGAAGGTTTCAGGATCTAAGAGGTGGTATGAGCATTGTATCGATTTAACCACAATTTCATTAATATAGAATTTTATGATATTTCCCATGAAGGGATTGAATATGAAATACATGTCATGTTGATATGTAGCGCTGGTATTCTTCAGGCCAAAGGGAATCACCAGATAGAAAAATACACCCTAGAAGGCTCTGATGGCTATTTATTCTTCATATTATTAGGCCATTCAGATTTGATTGTGTCCTAAATATCCATCCATAATGGATTGATCTTGGTATCTGTATATTTCATCAATTTATAGTTCCATGATGGGGAATTGTAAATCATCCTTCGGGTAGTGTTGGTTGAGATCCATGAAATCGATACAAAATATGATTTTCCCATTATTTTCATTAAGGGGAAGATTTTGGATAACAATATGGGATATTCGAACTCCTTAATGATGTTTTATATGATGATATTTTCAACTTCAACCTCAATTTTGGAAGCATGTGTTGTGTTTATCATTCTAGTTGATTGTTTGTAGCCCTGATGGTGCTTCGGTAGGCCCAGATGGTGAGTGACCACCTCGAGGTTGAGGCCTAGAATTTATATGTAATTTAAAGTGAATACATATCAATGATTACTTAGGGAATAGTTATTTACCTCTTGTTATTTGGATTAAATTTCCACACTAATCAATGTGGTATATAAATCCTCCTTGGTACCCAGATTTATCTCTCTGAGATCATCAATGGTGGTGGAGATGCCCTCCTCAAATGCTGGATCGACATCCCTAAGGTTTTATTCCTATTCATCTTCCTCCTTCTAATCTTATCACTCTTCCTCTAATAGGGATACAAGTCTTTGGATGAGTTATCTATAGTTTATATAGGAGTTGATATCTTGGTATTTCAAATATGGAACAAATTCCTTGGATCCAACTACTAGTGGGGGATCTACATGGAACTCTATAGAGGATGGGGTGGGGGAAGGGGGCGTCTTCACCCTATTTGGGAATCAAGACATCCAATCCTACATTACTGATTTTGGAAGGGATTTCATGGAGCTATGAGAGATGGATTTTAGGAATTACCACCCGACTGACAGAAAAGTTAAACTTTTATTATCAAAACACTTTTGAGGGAAAAGTGAGAAACTACAAGATCAAAAATTTACAACCAAATAAACCATGAAAGAAGATTACCTAGATCAAGACTACAGGATCTTAACCTCCCCAGTGAATATATCTTGATGAAAATCCCTCAACATTGCATGACTACTCGGATAGCCATCCCGTGCAGGTTTTGCACAATCCTGGTACTAATGGAAGATCCATATCCTCTCGAACATCCAAATATAAATGGGATGCTATGGCGAAGGATTCTTGCTCTGAACCTCATCTAAATCAGATCCATGCAGCATTCGGGTTTCAAACACTCCCAAATGAATAATAAAACAGTATCCTAGAACACGCCCAAACATAATCCAGGAACTGCCACAAAAAATTTCAAATTATAGAACCAAAAGCATCACACGTCCACACAACAGATAATTTCAGCACCCCACAAGTCTCCTCATAAATCAGTCCACATTTCCTCTTCACTCCACCCCTCCTCATGAGATAGTGGAAGTAGGATTTTGAACAAAAAATAGTTGAAATCAAAACAACTGATGAAGCCGAAGAGGTTCCTTCCCTGACACTTCAAAGCATAGAGAACATCCATGACCATCATGGTCTTCCTCCTAGCATGATCTATGTAAGCAATAATAGATACATCTAAAATGAAAAAAATAGAACACATCCAAATCAAGAAAAATCACAAAAAAGGAACAAAAGATTCAAACAAAAACAACATTACCACATCTATTTCCAAGAAAAAAAGATAGTGACAACATTGAGTGACAAAAACCATACTAGAGCCGAATGAACCACAAATTACAAACCCAGATCCAAGTAGAATCTCATCAAGAACCAACATACTAGTCAAAAAGAGAATTTCAATAAACAACCTGTACCACATTGATGCCAACCTGAGCCCCGTAGCTGCCGAATAAGAGCCTAAAAAAAACTCAAATCCAATCTTAACCTACCAGGTCACTGGTAAAGGACATGAATAACCACCTAACACATGCATCATAAGTCGAGACAACAATCCCTAAACTACAGAAACTGGATCTCTACCGCTCGACTAACACCGCACTACCAAGGGATTCCCTATCCAGCACATGTGGATTTGGGTGAGAATAAGGTTGAAAATGATGTGAAACACCAAGACAACCAAGCCCACGAAGTCTCATGACACCACTGTGATAGGGGAACCACCCCAACTTTCACCATTTTATGGGGAACCATTAGATATTACAACACTGGTAGACTTTGTGGTCATGACTAAAACTATGGGTATTTCTAACTGCACACCTGAATATGGAATCACTTGATTAACATGGTTGATAAGTAGATCATATTCTTCCCCATGATGTCTTAAGGGGTTGTCCTTGATCATTTTTAGACCATTCAGGGTGATGAACCATCCAACACCATTAACCAGGGATTGTTTACCTTACCCTTGACAGAGTTATGCATTGATAAAATGCGACTTGTAGGATTAAAAATAGGACTTATCTGCATGAAACATCATGATTTTTCCATTGATGAAGTATTTTATGAATTAATGGTACGAAGAGGGGATTTATGCATATTGGTGCAACCAGAGCCTTCATAGAAAGAAGTTGATGTATATTTTCTAGCAAACCACTCGTAATTCTGAGTTGGATATGAGGACTCCAAATTGTGTCTTAATCTTTATTTGTATCAATGGATTCTCCGAGATTTTCTCATAGCATTGAAATTTTATGGAGGAAGGTGTTATGCTATTATTATCGAAACCCAACCACAAAAGTGTTTTTACTAGAAGGAGGTTAACTTAAAAGCCCATTTCAATGATTTTTTTTCAACATCAACACCATTTATCCTACCAGACATGTACATTGGTTGGATGTTACCCTATATAATGTAGTATTCATCCTAATTTGACAAAATGAAATAATCATTTTTCATTTCTCATGATTGGTATTTGTTCTATAAACCTAGGTAGAATCCACTTCATCTTCAAACTCTAGGGGCTTAGTAAGGCTTCTATGAGAGCTTCCTTAAGGCCTTCAGATAAGATTAGGGCATCCAATATTGATAACACAGCATGTACCGAGGATAACTATTTTATTATTTCATACTTCTGCTCTAAAGGTTGACACTTCTCAATATAGGGATTCACTTTCACAGGTGCTGAGGGGGTTGATAATTTGATGAAGATGGATTAGACCTTAGGAAAAGAGATTGAGGTTCTTCCATACTTAATGGGCTGGTCCGATCAGTTCTGCCTGCTTGTCAATGGTGATCTAATATATGTTCATCTCCAAATTGGTATTCAATAGTGATCAGGTCGGAGTGGATTCTTGTAAGTACATGAGAATTTTTATGTTCCTTTTGGGCCCATATAAGGGATCTTCCATGAGTTTCTGTAACATTGATGGTTCAAGAAGGGGCACAACTAGTGTTCTGGATCCTACCGCGACTGCGCCTACCATGATAAAATAAACTCTTGAGACCTATTACTTTTGTTCCTCAATCTGGTGTACGGAATTTGAGATCATTTCCATAATCATAGTCAAATAAGGGATCCATTAAACGAATGAAATTAATGGAAACAAAAATTAACTCTTCTTTCGATGATGAATCTTCTCGTCTAACCATTTTTAGTGATTCTATTTGGAAGGACAGTTGACATTGTATTAGATTTGAGGGAATGAAATTAGAGAGTGTAAAATCCAACATTGGATTTGGTTCAGGTTCATCCTTATATTATTTCTCTCTATCTTTTAGTATGTAATGATTTTTTAAGGGTTGTCCTTTGGTGGTTTATGGTTATGATAGCATTGGTTGTGTTACTGCAGAAGTAGTTGTGTGCATAGTTGGCTTCATCAACTAAGTCTGGAGTATAACATGATCTTGGTTTACTAATTTTCAATTCATCCAACTATAAAACATTTATTCCCTCATTCAAAATGATTCATTCCAATCACCTATTTGCTTATGGGAAGTGGTAGAAACATAATCCACTTGTGCGGGTGAAGGTTCCAATTTCACTTTATTGGAATATATCATTATCTATAGGAGGTCCTTAAAGATGAAACACTCTTGAATGTTGTGGACTAGTATCTGATGAAATGGGAAATAATTTGGTCATTCGTCAAGACCCACCTCATCATAACTTTTAGGTTCTTATAAAATGAGTATGGCATGGTCTATAACATCTATGAAATAGCAACAAAATTAATCATCTTGGAACAAGTAAAATTTATTTATTCATTCCAAAAATTTATTTCTATCTGGGTCCCCTCTACATTACCTATCATGGACGTTGTCACTGTTGATATCTAGGGGGAACTACATGAAATTTTCCATGTTTAGGAGATGGGGTGGGTGTGAGGGTTGGCTTAAGTGTAAATGATGGTGCTTCCTCTTTTCTAGCTCTTTCCCCCAAAACTGGTGGGGTTATCTAATATTTGATCTTATTATTTCATATAGAGTCTTCAATTATTTGGGAAATGGAAGAGAAATCCTGGAAACAACTTGCATATTTACCAAGGATAAGTGGCATTCATAGGTCATTGTGGAGTTTTGAGATTCACATAGAAAGCATATATTCCGGGGAAATTTGCTAGTTCTGGGAGTATGTCAACACTTTTCCATGAGAAATGAAGTATGAAACTCTCTCAAAATGTATCTACTTGCAGTTTTTGTGGTCACTGAGTGCTTTATTTTGTAGTGTTAAACTAAACTGGAAGATGAATTTCCAACAGAGGTCTTCTCATACTATGATAAACTGAGAATTCCAGTTGGTGTACCATACGAAGGTAGACCCCTGAAAGGTTCACATGAAAATATGAGTTTAAACTTTTTCTTGTTCCTCTAATGTTACCATAATGGGATCACAATGGGACACATAATGTATCATATTTTGTTCCAGGTCAAATGAGCCATTGAACACTTGGAACACAAGACTATTGGAATTTGGAAGTGGTAGGGTTTTTTTCACCCAGTTAGGGAATGGTTTCTATTCCAGCTGCACTGGTGCACATCGTTCCTCCATGGCTTCTTATCGAGAAACCATTGAATCAATGATGTCGATAAAAACCTTATGATTACTCTTTTGAACCTGGTCTTAGACTAGTATAGAAACTGGTTAGATTTGACTTTTTAAATTCACTAGTATTTGGTGCATATACCCCCCAGAGACATCTTTAGCGGATATACCTGAACCAATTCTAGGTGTGTCCTCAATGGAGGAAAACGGTATCCATCTGTTATTGGGTCTAATTGGACCAATGGATAAGGTGTCATGCTAGGTATATGCTCTAGCCTCACCTCAATTTCTAGGATAAACTCGTGTGGTTGGGTAACTTCTGTAGGAAGTGTACATTGAATCTTTTCCCAGGGAGAATGTTCGACAGGACAGTCACCTCAAAGCAGCTTGGCATTGACTCGCCTTAATTATTTCATTTCATCCACATGAATAGTGAACATATCTTTGAGGGTAATAAGATAATTCTCATTGAGAGGAAGTGGTGGTTCATATGTGGCCTTGTTTTTTTTATTATCTCTATTAGAGGTTCACTGTGGAGGTAACAAGGGATTGGCCTAGGGAGGGACCAAATTTATTGTGACTCTCTCATTCCGAGGAAGCACACTTTCCGTCTCAGTGTGGATCATAATCTAGGAGGAACCATCCTTTTCTTATTATATCTCAATTGTATAATTTTTTGTGTTGTCTATAGGATTTATGTCGACAAAATTCACCGATTCATAATGCATTATTGTTTTCTTAATGGATTCAAAATGGCAGGATAGTTTCTTACATCCTTTTCATAGCCCCTCCCTTCCTTTCCAAGATCCTCTTTGGGCTTCTTGGTGAAGGGTGACCAAGAGCGAACCTTTATAAAGCCATATTCTGTGCCTCCCTTCTGTGGTGATTGGACCAAAAGATAGGATGGAATGGGAGGAATATCTATTTTCCATTATCTCCAAACGGGAAAAGATTGATTTCTAATACGGGGGTGGTTTAGATAAAAAGTCCCCAGCCCTATGGGCTGTGGTTTCTCCTAGTCTCATGTTGTCATGCCTTAAACTGGATTTTTTAGTCTTATAGGGGAATTTTGTGTTACAAATGACCCCATACCTATAGGATAGTGCCGATCTCATACTATATAAAATGATCCTACTATCTCAGCTCTCTTGATATCGTGCACACCTGTTCTAGTGTGAGTCAAATATAATGTTGAGTATTTATATGAAATGTTTTCCATTAAGGACATTAACAATGCTTGATAACTGGCTTCCCTTAAGTGATAATCCTCTAGAAAGTTCTCAGTTTCCTGGATCAGGATATTTTTGATGGCTTTCTCTCGTTAGGCCTGACGCATCTGAGACTTATTGAAGATCAGTTTTTGTTGAGCATGTCACCGTTCCAGATAATAGTATTTTCTTGATAGGTATCTATGGATAATGAAATTAACATATATCATTTCCTATGGATTTTATAGGATAGAGAATGTGGTGAAATGTAAGGATCCTTGTTCCACCATCCTCATACATGACCAATAGTTAGGTAATTGTTGATTAGGAAAATAAACTTATACAATGCATTGTGGCAGGTTAGTTGGATATGTTTCCCCCTCCTCTTTGGTTGTGGTCACTGTGTATATGGAAGGGATTCCAGGATGACTTGATGATGAAGATTACCCAATATTTTTACATGGTATTTATACCAATCATAATTCAATATTTATTCCATTAGGTTGTGGAGAGCATTCCAAATATTGAGATGAATGTTGTGTAATAATTATTCTAACAATGCCCTTAGTATGTCAAACTGGGAAGTGGTTGAGAGCCAAAAAATAATAGAAACATAATTCTTGGACAATTTACTTCTTAGAAGAAACATATCCTTTTGTTCTTCCATGGGAGACACCTCAATTTTAATGAAAAAACATGGATGCTTCTAGATAATTTCATTTGAAGCAGCAAGGCTAATGGGTGTCTCACTGGTCTGTGAATAGTTCATGGGTGGCTTAGAGGAGGAGTGTTATCCTGAACCGTCTTCTTGTTGAGAAAGGATTTCACTTTTCATTGATAAGGATTACATCATATCTAAACCCATCCTTCCAAGTGCCTCAGCATATGATTATTTTCATATATTTGAATTTGTAAGGGTAAGAACTTCTTAACGACATAAGATATTGATGTGGGGAGAGCCTTCAAAGTGCATTCCAAAATGGAAAGAACTATCATACTATCTTACTTTCTAACTTATGGGAGAGTTTTTGTAGTGTATACCCCAGGGAGGACCTTTAGGGCATATGATATAATGGGGAGGATCTACTTGATTAACTAATATGTCACTATGGGGAAGACCTTCACAGTTGATGCTATGTTAGTGAGGAATAACATCACAACATGATATCTGACTACATTGAGAATATCTACAACATATAACCTTGGAAGGGACATCAGAGTGGATGAGTATAAGGGGATGACCTTATTACAGTTCGATATTCCAGCCCCGAGGAGGACTACCATGGCCCTCATCAAAAAATATTCCCTCATGATCAATAATTGCTTATCCACAATGTAATACATTGTGGTACATTCTCTAGGGATGACCTTCAGAGATACTAGTAGGAATGTTGTGTGTACGACCTTCAAAACTACAACTTCGACTTCTATAATTGGAAATAGATTTGTAGGATCCAGAGCCACCATTGATAGATGTTATATATCATCAATAACTCCAGATTATAGTAGAGCAAGGTCATGGATGTGATCTTCATTTTCTAGTTGCCTTTAGTTTGATTTATTTTTTGGCACTCTCTTGTAGGATTATGGGGATTCATAATATGGGTAATGGCCTTTATATATGAGAATCTATTCATGTATCTCCCAAGGTTCTGCTGGTATACATCAGCAAGTATCCTAAGTATTGATAGCGATATATTCTTTCCCTAGAGTAGCCATCATGGTGGATCTATTTACCCTAGTTGGAATGACTATTTTCTTACCAATATGGTTCTCTATTTATTGAGGAATATTACTGAAAACACTCTTGGATGGTAGAAGAGAGTCATGTGTTCTCTAGAGAAATCACCTCATTTTTTAGATGATCCATCCCACATTGGGAGGTGGGGTTGTAGGCCTGAATCATTTCTATTTCCACATACATGATTAGATCTCATAAATTTTGGAGGATATGGCCAGGAATTGATGTCTGATCCTCCATCAGTGGTAAAGTGTGTTGAGAAAGTTCCTTGGAAAGAATGATAATATATGCCCATTTCAACATTAGAGTAAGAATATGTGTATACTCTAGTAACCCATTTTCTTCTAGTGAGTACTGACAATATCTCATGTGGGGGTAGAGATATGGTTCTGCCCTAGATTTATAGATAGGATACATCAACTTTTTTCTTAACTCACCATCTTATTTTACTGATGACCTTCATATTTGTGATCGGGAATTTGCATCTACTCATTCGCCATTGTATTTATATGACGTACGTGATAATAATCTTAGAGAATTTGACTATGCATGTATTTTTTACCACTGTATTTTACTATTGGGATTCATATTTTTGAGTAGTGGTTTGTTTCTGCTCATTGGGTGCCATCATATTTGATGGATGGACTTCATATATGTTGTATATGATTTGTTTCTGCCTGTAGATTTACACCCTATTTTGATGATGGGTTTAATATGGGTTTATATTAATTTTACTCTTCGTGTACTTGGTTGCCACTGTATTTGAATGGTCGCCTTCATATTTGTGTTCTGGGATTTGCATACGCTCATTTTTCACCCTCTTTTGATCACATGCTTGATATGCAGTAGAAGGAATTTGGACCTGCTCATAACTGGTTGCCATCCAATTTAGTTTACGGGATTCATGTGAATTGGCAGGTATTTTAATTCACCTATATTTTTAATTCGTTATTGTATGATGGGTTTGGTGATCATTAGTAGTAATTTTCACATGCTCATAAATGTCCACCATATTTTCATGGTAGGAAACATAATAGGGTGAAGTAATATGTGTATTCTTGTATTGTACTTCTCATGACAAGTTTCTTCACTAGGAATGATGGTAATGACCTATTCCTGATATTCCGATCATTTCCCTTGGTGGATTTCTTGAGGGACCTGGGTTCGTTGGACTTCGGTAGTAGCCTTTGGGGGGATATCTTCTTTAGAGTGAGAATACTAGGCTGCATGGTGCTGGCGATGATGATTTTTGGTAGGGGTCCATGGGTGGGACCCCCGTGATGTTGGGATGAAATAATTGGTGATTACATCCTTAGCCTCCCTAAGGTAAGGGAGACACTCATTGTTGGGTTTTGAGGACATGCACTCGAAATTATTGGAGATGGCTAATGGGGATTCCTTGTTATGGACCGTGAAACATTAGTAGTTGGACAAATGGCGGGGTTTCATGGCCAGGAGGTCCTTCCATGCTACATCCAAAGTGATGAGAGTACCATTTTCGTGGTACTCCATGACTAGTTCATTTTAAAACCAGTGTTGAAGACTATGGGTGGGTGATGTAGTCCTCTAATTTGTTAGGGACCTAGCCACTTGTGCAGCTGCTGATGTGTGTGTCTGAGCAATCTATTGAGATTCCACTTGATGGAAGGAATATCTAAAGGGTTCTAGTAATATATGTGTCAGATACAGAAAAAACCTCATCGAAGTATAATCTCATGAACATATGTTTAATTTACAGTCTCATTTGGCTCTCTTCCATTTTGGTAGTGAAAGGGGCCTGAAGCGGGGTTGCACCGCCACCTTGGATATGGATTTAAATTAGGTTCACCCTTTTTTTCAATAAGAAATGTGGAATTTGGGTCATGAATGAAATGTTATGATGGTTACTAGGTATTATATCATTTTTCTCTTGTGAAGGAGGTGTTGTCGTCAAGTCATTCACATAGGGTTATCATTTTGTTTCCATTAGAAATGTGTTAGTCCCAATGATTGATTGCAAGGGATTGAGTTTTTTGAAATCATTCATGTTGAATCCCTTATTTATGAACAACCTCTAATCAGTTTTATTCATGGAGCCAAAAAACCCAATGACTCTCATATATCTGATTCATGGACCTGCTTTCCCAAGGAAGGAGCTCATTGGGGAACATGGCCAATGGAACTTAAGACCTTATGTTGGTTAAGAGGATGATATGTCAAGTTAGTCACAGCCTTATGGGAGAACTATTTTCTATTTTTGGACTCTCTTATAGATTTATGATATGTTCAATAATCAGTGGTTAATTCCCAAGTATGTACCCATAGATTAACCCTAGGTAATGTTCATTCATAAATACACAAGGGTTCATAATTATCCCTATGTATCCATGGATATCTATTGATGGGGATATCTATATTCATACGAGGTTATCCATAAATTGTACCTTTTATGGATACACCAAGAAATAACTAGTTGTTTATTAACAAAATACTAGTTTTATGTCTCTTGGAATGATGCTTTGGAGTTTATTGTCATCCATGGGGGACATGAGTTATTTTGATTTTGGGATCAAACCCATAAGATGGGATTCCTATATATCCTTGTGAGAGGAATCAAAAACCCATGTAGCTTGGTGATGATTAATTGGGTACATCACCTTTTAGGATCATATGAAAAGGAACCAACCACGCAGTTTAACGTCACATGATAATGTTTCTCAGGCGGATGATACCTAGTCGAGGACGGTGTGGGACTTACACCGAGTTGGCCCGAAAATCCCCAGAGATATATGGTCTCATAAGTAGATATGTGCCTACCATAGATGTGGCCTGAATAACTTTAGGGTGGATCTAGGTGATGGTTTTGGACCTTATAGAGTCTTCCTATGTATCCTAGTTATATGGTAATCAAAGCCCACATAGTTTGGTAGGTTGGGGTTTAAGTATTGAAGATGAACATATGGGTTTTGAAGTTGGGGATTACATCTATAAATAAGGACCATGTCGTTGAAATTGTAATCATGTATATTTCATGATTTCCACTAACCTTTAAGCACACATGAGTCATGATCGGTGTGATAATCAAGATGAATTAGTAAATTAGAGGATCACATGACTCCAATTTGTCTACTGGTGGATCAAGCAACAAAGACGAAAAGGAGGGGGAGATGGTGTTTAGTGTGACTATCTCCTCTATTTTTTCATATCCTATATGGTCACATTTTATGATATATCTAGATATTACCTAGGTAGAGGTGAACAAGGGTAATAGCTCTACCTCTGACAAGAATGGGTAGGGGATTAACTAAGGAGAAGTGGCCTATAGTTTTTTTTGGGTGGAAGAGGAATGTTCAAAACTAATCCTCATAAAAGATAAAGGACATAGGCTTCCATAAATCCCTTTAATGGGGAGTTACATGTGAGAGACCCAATTTTGTAACCCATGTGTCCATGGGAATGTAAACCTAAGGGTACTCCTGGGATCTGCCTTCTTGCGGAGATTACACACATGACTCTGCATACAATGGGTATGTAAGCCTAATATTACACACTTATTTTCCCAATGATCTCACATTTATTAGGATACATTGGATGGGGAATGGGTTCTATACTTTTGATTTGGTTTATAGAGGGCTCGATACTGGTCCCACCAACATGATGAAATAGATCGATGGGAGATAGAGAGTGGAACACCATATGATGCCCCATTCCACATAGAAATGTGTAATGTAGGATAGGGTTACCTATTAATATCATGTTTCTATGTGGGTGAGGGGACCATCCATGTACCATTGTGCTCTTTGGACAAGGGGTTAGACAACGTAGCATGCTGATATAAAGGACTATGTTCCGACCACATAACATAGGACTATACTGGGCTAAGTTTAACCCTCATTATGTTTTTCTACATGAGGTAGGGTTAGTTCCATGTAGTGTTTTTTTACGTGGGGTAAGGTACCACCCATATATCTTTTTTCTTTGTGGGATGTTCATCTGCAATGGGCCCATCTGTTTTATTCCTTACATGATCGTGTCTGTAGATGGTTTTTTGTTCACATGACACTATATGTTTTATTATTTCTTCCTCATTTATATTCGATGGATTATACTTACTGGGAATCATTGAAGGGGCTTTGTGTTTTGTTGAACTTCGAATCTTCTTGGCTCAATCCCCTATATTCCCTTCCTCCTTCCTCTTGTGTCCCCTTTAGGGTCTTATTTATAGAGAAGCGAAGGGACCAGATACCGGAATCACCAGTCATCCATGGTGGGCAATAGAGAATATTTATTGGGATACCATGAAGGACTCAGTTTGTAGGGGGTGTCCTTTGCATATGTGGGAATCCTTTTATAGTCCAAAAAATGACTTTATTTCGTTTTCAGGAGCCAAAGGTACCACCTCACCTCATGAATAATTTAGTTCACAGGGGGTAGAAATAACCACCTCTTACCATAAAACACTTAGTTTCATTTTCTGGTGCCACCAACTAGACCCCTTTCTGAAAACTATTTCCTTTTACAGGTCATTCATAGAGTGGCGGAACTCCATGCGGCATAGCGATCTGTGATGGAATTTATGATTTCATGGTCACCATTAATTTGAATATTTTCTTCAAACTTTTTCCATATTTTTTTTTCTACATTTACAAATTAATGGAAACACCTTGATCTTATTTTCTAAAATTTCTTGACCCAACACAACCTTAAAATGATGTCAGGGTATTCATCCAATGTCTCAATTAATGAAAATATTTGATCTACCACTACTTTTACCAATTATACTCCCAATTACATCCACAAGAGTTCTAGTGGGCCTTTTTCAACACCCCTACATGTTAGTAAAACTTATAAAAATAATAACCTATATATATAATATATTTCCTACCTTAAAATACAACATAAATAGATTCAAAAACTAAAACTTTAATTTTTTTTACATTTCCCTGAAAAGTAATATTTTTTCAAACTCACTATCATAATGTATCTCATCCTTGAGATGTGTCAGGGAGTGAATTTATTTTATTACTTATATATTTTATACCTCCTATATTCCAATAACCATACCAAAAATAATGATATATCCCACCTACATTCAATTGAAAAAAGTACCCTCAATTTTTTTACTCTTGGTTCCCAATTTACTCTTATTCTTGTTCAAGCACTGATTTAAACTCATGAAATAGATACCAATATAAGTATTCAATTACCAAAATATACATAAGATATACTCTCTCCCTAAGTAAGCACCACTCTAAACACCAATCTTCTATATGTATCTCTCTTACCACATTCTATAGAAATGAAAGAAGATTTCCAGACCATAGAATAAAAAAATAGAGTAGAACCCCTACTTAAAGACATAGAAAATATTGATTATAAATGTAAACATTTACTAACAAATGATAATACTTAACCAAAAGAAAACAGTATGAATTTGAAATTAATCATGTAAATTTATAAAAATCTAAATATTGAAAATAAATTCTATAATGAACAATTCAATTTTTAGTAACTCTTTCTCAGACCCTAATTAAATCACATTACATAGATAACTAATAAGAAACATTTATTGTTAAATTGTAATCACACATTTATAAGTTTTTTAGTGGCACTTCCTCAAGTATAATATGAATATAAACTCAATAACCCATTAAAAAAAATCCTAAATTACCCATACCACATTAACCTATGAAATGGATTGATAAAACCCAACTAATTTTACCACCAATCGAAAAAATGATTTTAAATCAGTTTAATTTTATTTATTGACTTAAACTTTTAATTAAGTTTTATCATAATTTTTGGAATTAGTAAATTAATCAATGACTCATCAAACCAGTTATCAAGAATCTACAATAAAAAAAATCTTATATTATTTTTCTAATCATTCAATGAAAATAGTGATGAATTTAATATAAAACATGATGCAAACCAATAATATATACATATAACACAAATCAATATTATTTTTTAACAAATTATTATTTCACACTCAACACCTAATATCTTCATTCTCATAAAAATATCTAACATCAAAATAATTGAAATGTGATTTTCAACATTTCATTATTTACATCATATTTCAACATAAATTTTAAGAATCATGTTATAATAGTATTTTAATCAAAATACATGGCATCATAATTATAAAAATGTAAGTTTTTATTTTTATTTTAATTTATCATATAAATTTATCCTTTTTAATCATAATATATGAGGTAACCTGTGAAAAAAATACAAAAATATTATATAATTTTGGAGGAAAAATTAATATATTTCATAATAATTCAAAACTAGACACTATAATGTTTTAGTGTATTTTAAGACTAGATATATATTCAATATCTCCCACAATGTTCTTCTCTTATAGTGCCCTTATTGGAAATATCCTACTAAAATTCTTTCTATAAACCAGGGATAGTGGAACCAAAATAAAGGGTGAGATTAGATGGATAATAAGGGTAAACATGAGAGATGAAAAAATATGATCAAATTATATTATAAGATCCTAATAAGGGTATGATATCATGATCATAACTTTCTAAATTCATACCCAAGTAGTTATTGATCATAAATCATGTGTCATGGCATAATACATTAGTATTTCTAAATAAATGAGTCATAAGAGTGAGGAATCGTCATTAATCAATCATGGGACAATATAGAATAAAATAGGTATGAGAACATGTCATAGGAATTATGGAACAATCATAATAATAGAAAAACATTTCATTAGTCAAGGTTGATTATCAGGACCATCATCACATGGTGGAAAAAGTCCCATAATAGACTGGGTTCACTCCACAACCTATTTTCATTACTGGAATGAGTTAAATATATATCCAATTTTATATTATCTCATGATATATAAATAATTACCTAATTCATTAGAGGGATTTAATGGACCCACTAATCACATAATAAAAAGCTTAAATATGTGTAACATGGGATCAAAAAAACATTCATCAATTCATCATAGAATAACCCATAGGAAAGAAAATAATTTCATAATGATTTCAACATCTCATAATAATAATCCATATATATAAAGAACATGGTTGTTATAACCTAATAATATCTTATGTGAATCAAAAAATCATCAATGTATCTTTACATAAATGAAAAATACCATTAAAATAATATTCAAACCCATATTTGAAAACATGAGAAAAATATCATTTTCTTTTGATAACATATCAAATATATATTCACAAAATATTGAGAAAAAATATTTAATTTGAAAATAACTATGTATAATTTTAAAGTAATCATTAATTTAAAGAATAACCATTAAAGTGGGAAAAGACATTACTGTGAAAAAACATTAAAATAAATATTCCTTTCAAACTTTTTATAAAAAATCTCTAATTTATTTTTTGGGAAAACATTGTTAAAAATTTTTTTAATATTTCTAAAATAAATAAAATATGTATGAAAAAACATTGAACAATAATTTCATAATATAAAATATAATTCTTGAAATCATTTTAAGGAATATGTACATGGAAGGAAATGTTTTCTGACCCGAGAGGACATATGACCAAATTTTCTTAAAAACTATTTATCAATAAATTTAAGTAAAAAGTGAGGAGAATGAAAGGAAAAAATTAAATACCTATAAATACCCAAAATATAATACAAATATTTGGTATAAAATATAAATCCCTCAAAGGATTTCTCATGCATAAACAATCATGATTAAAATGAGATTTCAACATAAACCCTTACCTCACGTCCCCACTAAATTTGTATCCATTGTTAATTTATTTTATAATAAATTTATATTTATTCTATATCTAAAACAGAACCATATTCATACTTATCATATAGTATAATACTCCCTTATAATTTTTAATTACCAATTTATTAAAAATTCATCATTAAAATCTATATTCAGTGTGTAAACTATTCTATTTCCCATACATGTTTTTGATTGATGGTTCTGGTCCTAGAACATTTTTCATGGTTTCATAATATACAAAAAATTAATCATTATATAAGTATATTATTTATTCAATATATACACTTTTATAATACTTATTAAATGGTGTTGGTGAGAAATTAATTACATCATTTTGTGGAGGTGGTAGTTCGTACATACACATGAGTAATGTTTTAATTTTTCAATGAAAGAAAATAAATAAAGATATATAATAATACATATTTATTGAATGATAATAATATATTAAATAATATATATATATATATATATTAAATCCATCTATATGACCATATATGTATAGAAAACATGAAAAATGAGTTACATAGCATGGCATAAGTGGTAGTCCACACACATGCACAAACAACATTATCATTTATCATAGGATGGAAAAGAAATATAAAATGGATTTATTATTAACATAAAAAAATTTATGTATGATAATGATTTTGATTTCATCATGTTAATATGTCTATATAATATTTGAGGTTGTAAAGGAAGAATAAAACATTAAATAGATCGATAAAAATGAATACATAATCTTTAAGAAACCTCCTTTTACGTACAACTTATGCCTTCGAAGTTTGGTATTTTTGTAATAAAATGGGATCTAGAACTTTTGGAAGGAAAGTTAAAAAGATATTTGGGTAGGTCTTGGCTGGTAAAAATAGCTCAAAATATTTTTAGGAGTTAGGGTAATAGGGAATCCTTTAATAAGAGAGGGGAGTGGTACTCATATGAATACTTAAAAAACTAAAATATAATAAAGTCACATTCAAGTGAAAGTGGAAAAAAAGAGAAAAAAATTACAATATTAGTTAAGGGTGGTTTAAAATACACTTAAAAAATGAAATTTATCAATGTTTAAGAGATAATTTATTCCCTTTATTTAAGTCTATCCCCATTAATATTTTTAACCATTACCATGGTGATAATGTTTTACTATAGTTACTATTGATAATGGTTAATAATAAAATTTATCTTAGTACTATATTTGGAAATTGTTATTCCAAATTTGGAAACAGTTTTACTATATTAAATATCTATGAGTGATAGAAATTCATTTTAAAATAATCCACAAAACACAACAGAAGCTATTTTTAGAAAAATTTATTTTTAAGTATAAAATTTAATTTATTCTAAATCCATATATAGTATAAACCATTAAATGTTTTTTAAAAGATTTTATTGAATATATCATATTTTTTTTAAACAACTAATAAATCATGATTAATTTAATTTATTTAGATAATTACATATTGGGTGTACAAAAGTAATTTTTCAGAAAAAACATCTATTTTTTATGTTAAAATGATTTTATTTTCATTTATAACTTTTGGATAACAAAATAATTTATTTTATAAATGTTTAAAAAATGTTTTATTAATTTAATAATCATAATAAATTTTTGAATAAAACATATATGACAAAAAATTAATTCATGTAATAAAATTCAAAACAGTTCTTATGATCAATATTAATTACTAAGAGAATTAGATATTATTTTAAACAATTATATTTCCTTAAAAACCTCATAAGTTTCTTTATTTTATAATTTAGATGAATTATTTATATAATTTTATGGTTTCATGATTTATAAACTGTCTTACACAATCATTTGTTAAAGAGAAATATATTCTAAAATATTAGGGTGTTACTTTTTATCCCCTTAAAATACTTTTACCCAGAAAATTCTATCACTATGAAAAAAATATTGAGGATTCCACTACCTCATCACATCTATAGGTCCAAACATTTCATTCTCAAATATATGATTCCTCCAGTGAACCTTAACTATGTGAGTGGTCTTCTTTGGTTGTACTTTATCTCTATGATCAAAGAGTTCAACCTATTACACCTCACAAGAAAGATCATGATCTTACGGTGTGGACTCAATGCTCAGTACATGTGTAATATCCTGATATTTTAAAATAATGACTGTATTCAACAATATAAAAATTATGAAACACAATCATAAATGAACCCAAAAAGATAATTATATAAATATGATTGTTATAAATTATCCATTTAATTGGATGGTATTAATATTATTAACCAAACTATGAAATATAAATAAAATTACTAATCAATGAAAATTTATTGATTAATTTATTGAAAATAAAAAAAATTGTCTTAAAAAATCATATTTTAATTTAATTATATAAATACAGCATCTTGAAAGTCATGAATATGTTTTATAAAAACAAATCACATTTTAATTTTAATGTTTATTATTGTGAAAAATTTATGTTGAGTAGAAGTGTCTAATTTGTAAAATATAGGATTTTTATATAATAGTTTTGAACTAATTCCCTAAATCTATTAACCTAAATGATATATAGGAATTAAAGAAAATGAATTCAAGTTTAAAGACCCTGTATTATGTAATGTTCATGGTCAAGTCATTATAGTTGGAATCAAAGAAATGTTTAAATAACATTAGAGGTTAGGATATAATATGAACATAATTTAAAATTACCATATAACCATAATGGTATGTATATTAGGGATAATTATATTTATTTTAAATAAATATAAATACTTTAAGATTACAAGGTTTAGGATATAATAGGGTTTATCCTCCTCATAAGATGGTATAATATGATTTTAATGATATGCTCACACTAACCTTTTTGGATTTAGTAAATAGATATATCCAACAAGAACCAAATTAATGATGGATGTGTAATTAAATGTAGTGGTTTTCCAAACAAGGAACCTAACTAAATAAAAACTATCGTGAAAACTGTTATGGTTATTATTAACTAGCTATCACTAGTTATGATTGACAACATGATTGTAGGTGAGTTTCCTAATGCATCAAATAAGGGAGAAATGAAACTCCATGTAAGTTTAAGGGACAAAGATCTTAAAGGTAAAAATATTTGATGACGTATGTGTTAATAATATGGGAAGAAGAACTCAAGAAAATGTCTTAAAATATAATGAATATGTTTTCTATGTGGTAAAGGAGGGAATAATGAAATAATATGTGGAGGAAAAAGGAAGTGTTCAGTTAATTCCATGAATGGGAATAAATTTATTCCCATGGAATTAATTGAATGTTTTAAATGTGGTTAGTTTGGTCCTTATGAAAATTGATGCCATAGGGATAATGATATGGAATAAGATCAATAAGACCATGCAGATAAATGTTTAGCAGTGCCTAATTCCATTACAGTGAAAGATAAGGATACTAAAAATTAAATATGAAAGGTATGTATTATCTCTTATCTGATGTTTTCATATTGAAAAATATTAGGACATGATTCATATTTTTTAATTTATTGAGGAATTATTAATGAATTATATGTAAATAAATATTTAATTTATTATGAATAATGTTGAATTATTGAGGTTTCTACATATAATAATTCAATAATTATGATTTAAAAATTACCATAAGTTTAAAAGTGTTAATAGCATTCTGATGTTTTAAATGATGTAATTTTAAGGATATTAATGACATTTGAGGTGATATTTTAGTAGGCCAAGGTATGAGTAACCCTTAGGTTAAACATAAAGAATCATTTGAGGGATAATGTATTTACATTTAGAGGATATAATTTTAAAGGTATTGATAATATTTTCAGTTTATATGATCTTTAATATTAATGTAATTATTGATTATTACAAATTAGAAGCATATGTTTTATCATATAGATAATCAGGGTTTTGAAAATTAATTTGGTAATTAAATTATTAATTTTATTTTGGAAGAATAACACTATAATTTTGGGGAATGTTATATCATTGAGGTAAGAAAAATAGTATTGAATTTTATTTAAGGTATTAAGGTAGAATGATATTTTTAAGAATATAAGATTTTAATGTTTATTTATGGTCATTCAGGTTATTTATGGAAATGACTATCATACCATGGATATTATATGATTATGGAATATAAATTTTGATATTATAATAATATTGTGGTTGGTATTATTTAGAGATAAATATAAAATTTATCTTGGAATAATATGTGATAAAATCATTATGATCTTTGAGTATCAATATTATCGAGGAATATGTTGATTAATTTTAAGGATAATTATTTTTAGAATGATTTTTTGAACATTGGGTATTAATTTTGAATTTTATAGATTAATTTATTATTCATTTATATAAAGTTTTATTCATTTTTCGAATTATATTACCATGTGATAAACATTTTGGTTTTTCTTAAGGTCCAAAAAGAGAAGGAATAAAGTTTTATCATTTTTTTGTATTATTTAATCTGTTAGAAGTTTATTCTAGTACTTTAGACAAGAAAAATATTCATTAATAATACACATCATTTGGAGAAAAAGATACGATTCAGGTGGAAATTTATTAAAGGATTAAATAATACTCATCAAGTAAGTATAACCCCTTTATTCATATTGATTGAAATGGAATTCCCCAACTATAGGAAAAATATTGTTAAAAAAATTATCCTATTTCCTTCCTTTCTAATGAATTTTTGGGATTTTTCAAAGATCTTTGGTTTAGGGTTTTGTTCTTCTTGACTTTCTCATGATTATTCACATTTTAGAGGTCAATGATCTCTATGAATATCCATAATTATTTTTAAATTATTAATTTATATCATGTATATATTTTTGGATCCCAATAATGTTATCCTATTTGGAATCCTAGTATATGTTATTCTAGATAACCTTCTTACTTCCCTATATTTTAATTCTAGAGGATGTATTATTTACCCTTTTTATGATGTGGGATTTCAAAAAAGCTATTTTAAAATTATAAAAAAATTTATTAATGAGATCAAGTTCAAATTATGGAGAATAAATTTATTGAAGGGGTTAAAAAGAAATATCTCAAGGCTTATAAAAAATAATTTGTATGATAGCATATAAAATATGAAAAACTAAACTTAAACGAACTATGAAATATCATTTTTTAAATATGATCGTCAAAACCTAACCATTGAATTAGAGTGTGCGAATTGATTCACCAGATTATTAAATATAAATAAAATTTCTAAACAATTCATACATATTGATTAATTATTAGTAAATAATCAATCTATTTTTATAAAATTCATTTTTCCCTTCAAAAATAAATTTTATTCAAAAATAATTTTAATTTATTTTTGTGAGTAAATATTATAAATCTTTTTTGGATCTTTTCAAAAAAATTATTCAAAAAAATTAAATTTATTTTTAAAATCATAATTTAATTATTTTCTTAGGGGTAATTTTAGATATTTTTTTTTCGAAAATTTATATTTTTCAATGAATAGTAAAAAATAATGATTTTTATTGAAAACTGTAGTTTCTTTTAATGTATTTAGAAAGTAATATTCTATTATGTATTAGTTTAAAAATCTAAAAAGTCCATTTTTATTTAAATTCATATAATAATTAGGCTTTAAATGAATTTTAAACATGAATTTCGTATAAAAATATTTATACTTAAAAATAACTTTTCTGAAAAATTGTTTTTATCACCTTTTATTGCTTTAATTTTAAAGTAAATTATTCTAATTATATGTTTTAAATCATGAAAAATGGATTCAATATTTTCAATCATTGGGTAACTTTTTTTTCTAAATATCTGTAATGGCCCGGACCTATCCGGCCCATTCCTTTGTCAAAAAGAGGGTCACGAAGTGTTCGGGAGGGTAAAATGGACTTTTCCCACACTTTTCATAATTTTTTAAGTACACGTCGTGTAGTGTGAGTACATGCCGTGTACCCCCTTGCCGGGTATACCCCGTGTTGAAGGTCGTGTCCTTGCTGTGTGAAATAAATGGGTACATGCCGTGTACCCAATACTATATGCCATGTAGTGCCTCCCAGCGTTCGCGTTACCCTCAAACCGTGTGTTGACCAGTCAACGGCTGTGTGCCATGTTGGAGCCGTGTCCTTTCCATGTGAAATAAATGGGTACATGCCGTGTACCCAATACTACACACCGTGTAGTGTCTCCCCGCGTATGCGTTACCCTCAAACCGTGTGTTGACTAGTCAATGGTCATGTTCCATGTTGGAGCCGTTTCATTTTCTTGTGAAATAAATGGGTACACTCCGTGTACCCAATACTACACACCGTGTAGTGTCGCCCCGCGTATGCGATACCTTCAAACCATGTGTTGACTAGTCAATGGCCGTTTTCCACGTTGAAGGCCGTGTTGGAAGCCGTGTGGTGGTCGTGTGAAATGGCCAAGTACATGCCATGTACCATAAAGTACATGCTGTGTACTTTTTTTTCAATCCTATAAAAGGAGGGGTCCCCTTTTCCTTTTCAAATCACCCCTCTCCTCCCTTCTTCCTTTGAGCAGAGCTCTCCCAAGAGACTCAACGGCTCTTTTTCTTCCATAACTTTTTCGTCTGAGCTCTGATTTACGATCTCTCAGTGGCCACGGGATCGTAACGATGAGGTGGAACTTCTGAGCTTTTATCCATTGTCTTTCCTTGGCCTTTCCTTTCCAACATCCACCAGATGAGGTTTTTCCAGGATTTGACAGAATTGATGGACGTCGACAGACGTCTTCTAAAGTTGATCCGAGGGAGCATTGTGATCAGAACCTATTGAGGTAGGGTTCTTACCTTTGTCTCTCTAAATTGTGCATCATGCAGGGTGGGTGTCCTTTGTTTACGTGAAACATTTTTGAACTAGTTTAATACAAATAATTAATGGATTAAAGAACGGGGATGGGAAAGTTATTATTTTTATCTTTATTTGTATCCTATGATATTATGTTGTGAATTGAATAGGCTTGTGCCTACTGAAAATCACGGTCGTTGGGGGCCTTTTCTTGCGCAATTAAATGTTTCCCTATCTTTCTAGACCTATTTTGTGGATGGAAAACTTCATGGAATGTGGAAATTGGTTAATCACATAAAGTTGGCTGATTAAATGAAAATCTGGAACCCTTGTGTGATCACCCCAGTTGAATTAAACTGAAATAATAAACATGTGGGTGCTGTTGGGGTTAATTTATTTGAAGGGGGATTTTTTTGTGGGTTGTTGTGGATCGGGTGAGCAGCGGGGCTGCAGTTGGCTTGGTTGTGGGTTAGTGATTGGCAGTGGGGCTGCGATGAACAGTATCAAGGGATGATGATGTACGATGTGGTTGTGGTTATGGTGGTTGGTAGCAGGGCTGCAGGGATAGGTTTGAATGTGAACTAACTATGGGTTGTGTTTAATAAATAAAAGTGGAAGAGTTAATGAATGGTGGGGCATGATAGTGGAATGGGAATAATAATTAATGGGGTTTGTTGGTTTATAAGAAGGACTTGGTTGTGTTGCTTGTGTTTTCCTAACTTGATTTTTGGATGGCAGGGATATGTTTTACGAATGATCGATGTGATTGGTTGTGGATAGTTTCCTAGTAGTTAAGGAACTAATATACTGATTTTGTTGAAACACGAAAACCTAAATGGGGTTGGGGTTGTTTTTTGTATGCATTCTTCATAGTAGCAGTGCCAAGGCACGTGCACAGTTCTCTAATTAGAAGCTATAGGTTGGGATGAGTGTTTGATATATATATATATCTATATATTTGTGTTTTATCTCACCCCACCAATGTTGATAACTTAGTTCTGAACACTCCCATTTCATGGGAGAGGTTGTTTTCCCCTTAATTACTAGCCCCTTCCTGCTCCTTCTTCCCTAGGCAGTGATGGCTTGAGATGAACTTACACCTAAGACTCTTCAAGTACGTTTCGATTTGGGTGGTTTAGCCCAAGTCTCTTTGGGCAAGTTTTACTATTTCCCAAGAACCTTCGGGATGAGGCCCAGGTGTGTGCAGGTGGGATACATGGTTGTGAGGCCCAAGTGTGTGCAGGTGAGATATGTGGTTGTGAGGCCCTGTTGTGTGCGGGCGAGATACGTGGTTGTGAGGCCCAGGTGTGTGCAGGCGAGAAGAGTGTGGTTGCGTCAGGACGTTCTCCGTTAGGAAGAGTATCTAGCTAGTGGGGGAAAATGGTGCGGGGTACCTAATACTCTTGTTCTTATATACTACGACCTGTTGTGATTGTGTTTTGGTGAGTGTGGCTGGTGAGGTTGGGTGGATAGAATTCCTTGCTAGGTTTCTTCTGTTGTTCTCACGGGACATTAGAATGTCTCCCCACTTGTGCACGAGAGCTTTAAGTTTCCTACTGAGTATACTTGTATGCTCACCCTACGTTTACTTTCAAGTTTCCAGGAGGACTACCAGGGCCGTGCGGGACCCTACTAGTCGGGACAGTTGGAGTTGCTACAGTTTTCTGTACTTTTTTCTTTTGGTATTGTACTTTTTGAGCATTCTTGTACTTGTACCTTGTTTCAGAACTATTTAAAAATGCATGTGGGATTGGTTTGGGTTTATTTCTATACAATTGTTATTTTCGTTTTTGGTGGTTGACTTGTCATATCTCCCGATCTTAAATAATAAAAGGGAAATTCCTCCCATATTTGTGAAAACTCATACCCTTGGTGCTAGTTTCCACCCTGGGGCCTACTTGAGGCGGGACTCGGGGGTCATTACCTCCCTTTTACCATTTCCAGCTTAGGAGGGGCATCTTTGGTGGGAGGGGGTCGTGACAGAATTCTATCAGAGGTGATGGTTGAGAGATAGGATGGAGTCTGGAGTTAGGCATAGTGAGGATTACATGGGATGGTAGGGCAACGATGTTGGTTAATCATGGTGCGTGACATAGGCCAGGGAAGACCGGCTAGGACATGAGATTTTAGGGCCCCCTGTGATCCGATGCAAGGACTCTGAGCCTACCAAATGACCAAGTGAGACCACATTGATTGCAGGGTAGAGACCCTAGGTAAGGTACATGCGTCATCATTGTGTTTTACTTGATTTGGGCATTCTGGGAAACAAATTGATATAATTTGATAAAATAAAACCTTGAGAAATTTCCTTACTACTTAGGCTTAGGTGATCCTTGTTTACCGTACAACTATGGCACCTGGACATCGTCCCCGGGTGACTCAGACGGCCGAGGCCCAACAGATTCAGGCGGTCGATCAGTTGATGATTGACCAAGAGGAGGAAGATAGCCAGTGGTATAAGACTCTCCGTTCTTTTCAACGGCAAACCCTCAAGAAGTACGAGGGTAGTACTTCGGAAACGAAGACATAGGGGTGGATTGAGGAGCTGGGGATCACTTTTACCTTGATTCGTGCTCTGAGGGAGTACTGGGTTCCCCTAGCAGTCAGTAAGCTGAGAGGTGCGGCACGACAGTGGTGGACGCTCTACCTTGGAGAGAGGATAGAGGCAGAGGTTCCATAGGATGACTTTGAGAAGGAATTCAGAGAGGAATTCCTTTCTTCCATAATCAAGGTGGAGAAGCGGCAGGAGTTACTCTCCCTCCAGCAGGGGAGTATGTCAGTATGAGAGTTGGGGATCAAGTTCAAGGATCTCCTATGATTTTCTCCGGATCTCTTTTCAGATGAGGAGTCTCGGGCGAGACGTTTGGAGGAGGTGCTTCGTCCTTCACTCCAGTATGCTGTCACCCCCTTCACCCTTCCGACGTACTTGGTAGTACAGAAGAAGAAATAGGTTATAGAGAGGATGCACTCACTAGGAGGTGCACCACGTGAGGGGTTTCATCCAGGTTCGTCAAAGGGTAAGGCAGTCAGCAGCAGGTCTCCTGCGACGGGACCTTCCAGTTTTAGGCCAGTGGGGAGTAGGCCCTGGCAGTTCCAGTTCAGATCTTCAGGTCCTCGTCCCTTTTCCATGATCCCATTACCGAAGTTTTTCTCTTGTGGAGGTTTCAGGAACATTCAGAGTCGGTGACTGACCCGATCTCAGTACGGTGGAGGTGGACAGGTTCAGCACCCACCTCAGCAGCACTGGTTACCGGCGAGGCCCTTCCAGCAGCATCAGGACCATGCTCCTCCGAGGAAAGACTTTGTAGGAGGAGGCCAACCTCAGGGTGCTCCTCAGGGACCTTGACCAGGGCATGGTCAGGGAGGTGGATGACATCAGAGAGGCAGAGGAGCTGGGCGTGGAAAGTTGCACGTAGCAGAGTTGGAAGCTCCAGAAGGACCAGAGGTGGTGCGAGGTACAATTTGTTTGTTCAGCACTCTCGTTTATGATTTGTTCTATTTGGGAGATTCACACTCCTTTGTTGTACCTGGTCTAGCCCATGCTTTGGGACTTGACGTAGAGAGACTTTCCGTACCACTGGTGCTGAGTGCACCATTTGGGGGCCAGACCAGCGTATCTTGTGTTTTCTGGGGATGTGGGATGACGTTGGGACCACATCGATCTAGTGGGGACCTCTTTCTCTTACATATGCACCCATATGATGTCATTCTAGGCATCGAATATTTGTTTTCTGTTAGTGCCGCTATCGACTATTTCCTAATAAGAGTCGTGTTCTCCGACGTGGATGGGCAGCGTGTATCTTTTTTTGGCGAGAGGAGTTTTCAGGTAGGAAGCCGACGTGTGGAGCCTCTCCTTTCTCTGTTAGGCGTGTTATCAGTGGTTATAGCTGATGAAGAGATGATGGATGTCCCGGAGGTTTTTGGGGAGTTCCTCGATGTTTTTACCTAGGAGGTTGTGACTCTCCCCCCCCCCCCCGACGTGACGTTGAGTTTGGGATAGACTTACAGCCTGGTGCCTATCCAATTTCAATGGCCCCTTATCGGATGGAATCTTCGGAGTTGCAGGAGTTGCGGATTCAGATTGACGATTTGATAGAGAAGGGTTTTCTTTGACCCAACATGTTGTCGTGGGGTGATCCAGTTTTGTTCGTAAAGAAGGCAGACGATGGTCTCAGGCTGTGCATAGACTACCGAAGGTTGAACCAGGTAACGATCAAGAACCGTTACCCCCTTCCAAGGATATATGATCTCTTCAACCAACTTATGGGAGCATGTTGTTTTTCTAAGATTGATCTATGATCGGGATATCATCAGCTAAGGGTGAAGGACAATGACATCTCGAAGACGGCTTTTAGGTGCAGGTATAGGCACTTCGAGTTTGTAGTGACGCCGTTTGGAGTTATGAATCCACCGGCTGTGTTCATGGGACTTATTAAAATTGTCTTCAGAGAGTTTCTGGACCGGTTCATCGTTGTTTTTATTGATGACATCCTGATCTACTCAATAATAGAGGAGGATCACGTTGAGAATCTCAGGGAAGTCTTAGAAGTCCTTCCACACCACCATATTTATGGTAAATTGTCGAAGTGTAAATTCTTGACACAAGAAGTGCACTTCCTTGGGCACGTGGTGTTTCAGCATGGAGTGTCAGTGGACCCATTGAAGGTGGAGGCAGTTGTTTCCTGGGTAGCACCCAAGAGCGTGGTAGAAGTTCGTAGTTTCCTAGGGTTATCAGGTTACTATCGGAAGTTCGTTTCAGACTTCTCTTGAGTTGCTACTCCATTGATAGCTTTGACTAGGAAGAACCAGGTCTTCCTATAGAGCAAGAAGTTCCAAAAAGCTTTCGACTACCTAAAGGAGAAGTTGTTCAATGCTCCCGTACTCAGGTTTCCAGAGGAAGGGTTGTTGTATGAGGTGTTTTGTGATGCCTTTGGCCTTGGTTTGGGGTGTGTACTGATGCAGAAGAAGGGTGTGATTTGTTATGGGTCTAGGCAGTTGCGCCCTCATGAGCATAACTATGCCACCCATGACCTGGAGCTTGCATAAGTAGTGTTCGTACTGAAGTTGTGGCGACATTACCTCTTTGGGGAGAGCTTTATGGTCTTCTCATATCACAAGAGCTTACGTTATATCTTCTCCCAGCGTGACCTGAACTTGTGGAAACAGAGATGGGTTGAGTTTCTCCAAGACTATGAATTCGAGATCTCTTACACTGAAGGTAAGGGAAACGTTGTGGCTGATTCCCTGAGCAGGAAGTCACACAAGGAATTGGTTCAGGAATCCACTGATGCTTGGAAAGCGATGAGAGAGTTGTCTGCCTTGAACATGGATGTAAGGGTAGAGGGTGTTAGAGGCTATTTGTTTCAGATGATGGTGCAGTCCTCCATGTCTCAGCAGGTGGAAGAGTCTCAGGGGGGGACTCCGAGGCGAAAGTGATGCGGGATCGTATCGATCAGGTAAACGATCCAGAAGGATGGTCAGAGGACAACCGACATCAGATGATTTTCCATGGAAGTTTGTTTGTTCCAGAGGCGTTACATGAGGATGTTCTCCGTGAGTTCCATATCTTAGCCTTGGTAGTACATCCGGGAGTTCAAAAATGTACCAAGGCCTGAGGGAACAATTGTGGTGGCCCGGGGTGAAACAGGCAGTGGTGGAGTTTATGGCTAAATGCCTAGTGTGTCTGCAAGTGAAGGCTGAACACCGTGTTCCCAGTGGTTTGTTGCATCCTTTAGATGTTCCCGAGTGGCAGTGGGATGACATCTCGATGGACTTCGTCACAGGACTACCCAGATCTCAGGGAGGTTATGATGCTATCTGGGTATTGGTGGATCGTCGGATGAAATCAGCTCACTTCTTTGCAATTAAGGATTCATGACCGGTGAGTACCTTAGCACCGTGGTACGTAGACGAGGTGGTGCGTTTTCATGGAGTTCCGAAGACTATCGTCTCAGACCGTGATACTCAGTTTACCTCACGTGTCTCAAGGGGGTTATAGAATGATTTTGGCACCCAAATATGATTTAGCACTACTTTCCACCCCCAGACCGACGAGCATATAGAGAGGACTATCCAGACATTGGAGGACATGCTGCGAGCATGCGTTCTGGATTTCGTAGGATCATGGGTACGACACTTTCCTTTGGTAGAGTTTTCCTACAACAACAGCTTCCACTATACTATTGGCATGGTACCGTTTGAGGCTTTGTATGGAAGACCGTGTCTTTCACCCATTTTCTAGGAAGAGGTTGGTGATACAGGTGCTCTTAGGCTAGAAGTAGTGCATAGCACCACAGAGAATGTCCAGCTTGTACGTGAGAGGATGAAAGCGGCTCAGGACAGAAAGAAGTCTTATGCTGATCGTTGGAGGAGGCCCTTGGAGTTCAAGGTGAGAGATCATGTGTTCTTTAAGGTTTCCCCTCGACGGGGTCAGATGAGGTTTGGGAAAGGGAGCAAGCTCTAACCTTGGTTCATCGGACCTTTTGAGGTACTGAGGCGAGTCGGTGAGGTGGCATATCATCTAGCCTTTCCACCTCTGTTGGAGAAGGTTAATGATGTCTTCCACGTCTCCTAGCTATGTCGACACTTACATGATGACTCTCACGTTATCGACTGGGGAGAGTTAGATATTGGAGAATACAAGACCTTAGAGGAACGACAAGTCAGAATCGAGGATCGTAAAGGGAATGTGCTCCATTGACGAACCATTCCCTTGGTTCGTGTGTTGTGGAGGCATGGCGGCCTCGAGGAGAGCCCTTGGGAGCGGGAGACCCAGATGCACGCTCAGTACTCGGAGTTGTTTTGACTTGTGTTTTTCCTTGTTCTTCTGAGCTTTGTTTTGATGTTGTACTATGTACCTTTGATATATGGAATGCTTGACTTTTCAATTGTGAGAAATTTTTGTTTCCTTGTTCTCTGGAATTGTGTAGCATGTCCGGATATGTGGGAAAAAGGAAAAAACCTGATCATTAATCAAGACGCATTAATGCGGATGTGATTGAACCCGTGTAGGAGAGTCAGTGCCGCCTAAAGAGGATTATATCTCGACATAGGAAAATGAATTTTCACCAAACCACGTGTTCGGGCAGTGTGTGGGTTGTGCGGTGTTGGGGGCAGTACAAGTTGAAAATCCTAATGTATGGAAGTGGGAAGACCTGATTCTTAATCGAGATGCATTAATGAGGATGCGATTAAACCCGTGCAGGTGAGTCAGTGCCACCCAATGCGGATAATATCTCGACGTAGGAGAAGGAATTCCTAGCACCTATAATTAGGGTTGATGGTTGGGTTCCTGTTATAACAAGGGACCTAAGAGGTATCTTGTTGGGTTCCTCTGGGATGGATTTTGATTTCTCGAGGACGAGAATGTTTTAAGAGTTATCTGATGTAATGGCCCGGACCTCTCCGACCCATTCCATTGTCAAAAAGAGGTTCATGAATTGTTTTAGAGGGTAAAATGGACTTTTCCCACACTTTTCAGAATTTTGTAAGTGCACGCCGTGTAGTGTGAGTACATGCCATGTACCCCCTTGCCAAGTATACCCCATGTTGAAGGTCGTGTCCTTGCCGTGTGAAATAAATGGGTACACGCCGTGTACCCAATACAACACGTTGTGTAGTCCCTCCCCATGTACGTGTTACCCTCAAACCGTGTGTTGACCAGTCAACGGTCGTGTGCCATGTTGGAGCCGTGTCCTTGCCGTCTGAAATAAATGGGTATATGCCATGTACCCAATACTACACGCCGTGTAGTGTCTCCCCACGTACGCATTACCCTCAAACCTTGTGTTGACCAGTCAACGACCATGTGCTATGTTGGAGTCATGTCCTTGCCGTGTGAAATAAATGGGTACACACCGTGTACCAAATACTACACACCATGTAGTGTCTCCCCGCGTATGCGTTACCCTCAAATCGTGTGTTGACCAGTCAACGGTCGTGTGCCACGTTGAAGGCCGTGATGGAAGCCGCGTGGTGGCCGTGTGAAATGGCCAAGTACACGCCGTGTACCATAAAGTACACACCGTGTACTTTTGTTTTTCACGACTATAAAAGGAGGAGTCCCCTCCTCTATTTCAACTCACCCCTCTCCTCCCCATTCCTCTAAGCAGAGCTCTCCCAAGAGACTCGAAGGCTCTTTTTCTTCCATAACTTTTTCGTCCGAGCTCCGATTTACGATCCGTCAGTGGCCACGGTATTGTAACGACGAGGCGAAACGTATGATATTGGATATGTTATCTTTCTTTTGGTATTTCCTTTCCAAATTCCACCTGAGGAGGTTTTTTTGTGATTAGACAGAAGTGATGGACGCCGACAGATGTCTTCTAATGTTGATCCAAGGGAGCGTTGTGATCAGACCCTATTGAGGTAGGGGTCTTAACTTTGTCTCTCTAAATTGTGAATCATGCGGGGTGGGTGTCCTCTTGTTTACATGAAACACTTTTGAACCAGTTTAATAAAGATAATAAATGGCTTAAAGAATGGGGATGGGAATGTTATTATGTTTATCTTTATTTATATCCTGTGATATAATGTTGTGAATTGAATAGGCTTATGCCTACTGAAAATCACGGTCGTTGGGAGCCTTTGCTTGCGCAATTAAATGTGGACCTATCTTTCTAGACCATTTTTGTGAGTGTAAAAACATCATGGAATGTGGAAATTGGTTAATCACGTAAATTTGGATGATTAAATGAATATCTGGAACCCTTGTGTGATCACCCCGATTGAATTAAACTAAAATAATAAACATGTGGGTGATGTTGGGGTTAATTTATGTGAAGGGGGGTGTGTTTGTTGGTTGTTGTGGATCGGGTGAGCAGCGGGGCTGTGATTGGCTTGGTTGTGGGTATGTTATTTGCATCAGGGCTGCGATGAACGATATTAAGGGATGATGATGTACGGTGTGGTTGTGGTTATGGTGGTTGGAAGCAGGGCTGCAGGGATAGGTTTGAATGTGAATGAACTATGGGTTGTGTTTAATAAATAAAAGTGGAAGAGTTAATGAATGGTGGGGCATGATAGTGGAATGGGAATAATAATTAATGGGGTTGGTTGGTTAATAAGAAGGACTTGGTTGTGTTTCTTGTGTTTTCCTAACTTGATTTGTGGATGGAAGGGATATGTTTTACGAATGATCATTGTGGTTGGTTGTGGATAGTTCCCCAGAAGTTAAGGAACTAATAAACTGATTCTGTTGAAACACGAAAACCTAAATGGGGTTGGGGTTGTTTGTTGTATGCATGCTTCATAGTAGCAGTGTCGAGGCACGTACTCAGTTCTCTGATTAGAAGCCATAGGTTAGGCTGAGTGTTGGATATATATCTGTATCTTTGTGTTTTATCGCACCCCACCCATGTTGAGAACTTAGTGCCAAACACTCCCATTTCATGGGAGAGGGTGTTTTCCCCTTAGTTACTAGCTCCTTCCTGCTCCTTCTTCCCTAAGCTGTGATGGATTGAGGCGACCATACACCCAAGACTCTTCGGGTAGGTTTCGATTGGGGTGGTTTAGCCCAAGACTCTTCGGGAAGGTTTTACTATTTCCCAAGAACCTTCAGGATGAGGCCCAGGTGTGTGTGGGCGGGATACGTGGTTGTGAGGCCCAGGTGTGTGCGGGTGGGATACATAGTTGTGAGGCCCAGGTGTGTGCGGGTGGGATACATGGTTGTGAGGCCCATGTGTCTGCGGGTGAGATACGTGGTTGTGAGGCCCAGGTGTGTGTGGGCGGGAAGAGTGTGGTAGCATCATGACGTTCTCCATTAGGAAGAGTAGCTAGCTAGTGGGGGAAAATGGTGTGAGGTACCCAATACTCTTGTTCTTATATACTACTACCTGTTGTGATTGTGTTTTCATGAGTGTGGCTGGTGAGGTGGGGTGGATAGAATTCTTTGCTAGGTTTCTTCTATTGTTCTCATGGGAAATTAGAATGTCTCCCCACTTGTGCATGAGAGCTTTAGGTTTCCCTTCTGAGTATACTTGTATGCTCACCCTATGTTTACGTTCAGGTTTCCAGGAGGACTACTAGGGCCATGCGGGACCCTACCAGTCGGGACACCTGGAGTTGCTGCAGTTTGCTGTACTTGTTTCTTTTGGTATTGTACTTTTTGAGCATTCTTGTACTTGTACCTTGTTTCAGAACTATTTAAACATGCATGTGGGATTGGTTTGGGTTTATTTATATACACTTTTTCTTTTCCTTTTTGGTGTTTGACTTGTCCTATATCCCGATCTTAAATAATAAAAAAGGGTAATGCCTCCCATATTCGTGAAAACTCATACCCTTGGTGTTAGTCGCCACCCCGGGGCCTACTGGAGGCGGGACTCGGGGGGTCATTATCTCCCTTTTACCATTGCCAGATTAGGAGGGGCATCTTTGGTGGGAGGGGGTCATGAAAATATCCCCTTTTATTTTTGGATATTATAAATATTAACCATAATAATTTTTGTTACCATGATAAAGGTTTAATTGGGCAATTAAAGATAAAAATAAAATGTTAAGGACTAAAAAATAACCCCTAAAACAAAGCTTATATTTATTGGATGATTATATATCATATATAATCATTTAGAAAAATTCAATATATGTCCTTTGTTCCATTTTATATGATTTTTACCTTTATATAAATTTAGATACGGAAAAGAAAAAAATGTCCTTATTTTTATTTTATTATCTATAAATTGTTTACATTGGTAAATACTGTCGATTACTTCAGTTATAAATATTATTTAGAAATGAAAATTATTTCTTTCATTATGTAAATTTATTTATATTTTTTAGTGATGAATTAATTATCTTAAATTATTATGCAACACTAACATAATTCTTATTAAAGTAGTGAAAAATCAATAAATTAATGTTAAAAATGCTAAATATTATATAATTTGAGTGAGTTTTTATGTTTCAAAATTTCTTACATAAAAATGAAATATTAAATATATTTAAATAAATTTTATTCTAATTTCATTATTTTCTTTTATTTTTAAAAGTAAAATATAAAAAAAAATAAAAAAAGACATTAATGTAATGTTATAATAAATGATATTTTATTAAATTATTTAATATTAATAAATATAGTATCCTTATATAAGTGAAGGGATATTGTTTCTGACATCAACCATCATTCATTTGTGGTCTATTTTTTCTTTTATAGTAACAATATAAACCCCTTAATAGTAAAAAACAGTGATATCACCTTAATTGCTAGAATGTTTAATAGAGGGTTAACAAAAAAATATAAGGGTAAAAATATGATCTAAACATGTCCAAATTTTATTGTATTTGATTATTTATACTCATCCTCATATTATATTAAATTTTTTATTCATTTTTACATGAAAATTAATTTATATTAATTTAATATTTTATGAAATTATAATAGTACCCCTCCCCTCTATTATAAAAGGAATACTCTTATACTCATCTATTCAAACTTAGATAAACAATTGATTCATCCAATACCCTAAAAATACATTCCTTACATCCCTAAAAATATCCTATAGCCCGTGGTTTGATTATAAAACTAACATAGGAATGCTTTTGGGGTAAATCTTAAGAGGTTTTTTAAAGAAGATGTATCATTATTAGGTGAGTGTTTTTTTATTTATTCTTCCACCTCCTTCAAATATTACTTAACCATGATGATATAATAAAACCAATATATACATTATAAAAAGGATTAATTATGTTAATGTAAAAACCAAAATCCATCTCCAACCTCCATCAAATGGGAATAGAATCCATCGTTCGTGTGTACGGAAGACTACTACTTCATGATCCGATTTAATTCATTTTCCATCACCCCCTATAAAATATATTTATAATCATGGTTTTATTATTATATATATAAATATATTTTTAGAAAAATATTTATCATTCTACAAAGTAAATATATCACATATTTTCTTACCTTTCCATTCATTGGAAAATGATAATGGCGTTCATGTGTACAAGTGGACTACAACCTCCATGAAGCGATGTGAGTTGTTTTTTAACACCACATAACATGGATGATATATTTACATATAACTATTTTTGTGTATTTAAAAAAATAATGTGTTATTTATTATATTCTTATCATTATTAAAAGAAAAAATAATACTTACCTTCCTTTCATAATGGTCGTTGAAAGACAGAAACATTGCTCATGTTTACATATTACCTACCTTCTCTACAATTGTAACATAGTTCATTTTACATAAAATTATTTCATGATTGGTTCTAAAAATATAATTAATAAATAAAAATTATAACTATTTCATGATTATTGTTTAAGAGATGATGGAGTAATGACCCCTTATATCGCAATCAACATACTAAATATATTTTGGATTTATGGGAAATGTATAATCAAAACATCAGAAATAAAATCAATTGACTAAGTAGTTAAATATAACATGATAATAAATAATCTAAAAATAATAAATAATCAAAAAATGTTCTTAGTCATGTTAAATTATCATAAGTTTATTATTCAGGATGGTAAAGAGTTTATATGATGAGTCAGACTCAAGGTAAAGGAGTTTCTTTTCAAAATCCTCTATTAAATTATACATCCGTATATTAGTATTCCATGTCCATATTAGTAAAATTATTTTATGAATGTTTTTATAAGGATATAATTAATTATAAAGTACATTTTTATGTCCCTTTTTAATTTATTTTAATTTTTTCCCATAAGAATATTTTTATGGAATCTTTTGACTTTCTTTAGAAAAGATGAAAGAAATGTTCTATTTTAAGGTATATGGTGAAAAATAATTTTCCAAAAGCTGTAACTGTTATTTTATTTTGGGATTCCATTACCATAATTCAGGTTTTATTCAAATAGAACCCCTTTTCCCTTCCTTATGGGTATTTTTTCATTGAAAATTGGTTTTGAAAATAAAGGGTATTTCAATATCTGAATGTGTTTTGCATATAGGTTCAAAAGATTATTTCAAGAGTTTTATAAATAATTTTTGCAAGAATAAAATATATTATTCATGATATTATCATTGATCAATATTTAGGATAACGGGTGATCCTGATATAGATTATACTATGAGTCCACCCATAAAACACTCTAAAGCATTGGTTATTAATTGATGTAGACCCTTTGGTCATTCCAATTTGTAAGGGATCTATAAAGGTTATTTAAAGATCATATCCCAAGTGACCTACATGAATTTTATATTCGGTTTTACAAGTTTTCATGGAAATCATTTGATTTCAAATTTAATCTTAATTTTTTTTAAAGAAATAGATTTTCCCTTTTGGATTAAAAAAGAATGTTTTTATGAAAATTATTTTCATGGGTTCTTTTTTTTCTACGAAACCCTAATGATCATGTTTTTACACTATAAATGTTTTCTTATAAAGTGATTAATGTAAATATTTGTGCATTAAATCCGATTTCATGAATAAATAAATGATTATTTGTTCTAAAAGTTTACTCATTTTAAAGTGAAACTCTTTTTCTATGATCTCATGGTTTTAAAATTTACTATTCAATTTCTTTCTATTTTTATATCCCTAATTGAGATTTTTCTATAAACCCAAATTATTAAAAAAATATTCATTTGATTTAATGATTTGAAATGGAAAATAAGATATCAACTAGAATATTTTTATGATTTTTCTTATAAAGAATTCATGTTTTTCATTAAATTTATTATATTGCGAAAAACATTATATTAAATAGAATTGTCGAGTTTTTAAAATATGGGGCTTTAATGTAAGAGTTATGAAATAATTATCTAAAAATATAAACATAAAATATCTTTAGGAATGAAAGAAAATAAATTATAGTCCAAATACACTATATTATGTAATGTTTAAGGATAAGTCCTTAAAACATGTAAAGGAACCAGTATATACTTCCTCAAAAGAGAAAAATCGAACACATCAAGATCATGAAAAAGATTTAGTGGAAGCACCAAGTGATAAGAATGCATCCTCATACTATCAATAATTTCACCAGGACTAATATATATAGGTATTAACATTCCCTTCTATCCAAAAATCATAACTTTTGATTGAGGAGATATCCATAAGAACACTTTTTCATAAAATTAAAACTCTAATTATTACCTTTGATTATAACCATAAAATTTCTATGGATAATGAGCCACCCTGATGTGTTTCTGAATATATCTTACCTTATCTTTCGTTTCCAAAAATAGCTCAGGTCCCAATAGCTTTAATTACACAAAATCATCCATATATTTTAGAATCCTACACTTCTTTCCATATATGTATTCATAAGGATCTATATGAATTTTTAAGTAAAAGATATTATTATAATAAAATTTGACTAGTGGAAGGTGTTGATACCAACCTATTTTGAAATCTATATATGTGACGCCCTGACCCTAGAAGCCCAATGTCAGTTCATTATTACGTATCATTGGAATGATCACAAAAGATCATGTCTCGAAAGATCGATTAGTTTATCAGCCTTGGAAGTACTAGATACATTCATAAGGTTCACATTACATCCTAAAATGGAAAACTAAAAAAACATTATTTCTATATACAACACTGAGATCCCATAGAAGATTCATGTAGGTCTGTCATAATATACTTCTTTTTATCCTCGGATAAATAAATCATAGAAAGGGGTGAGCTCAGATGCTCAGTAAGGACACAAATATAGCAGAAACTTTCATAAATAAGCATAACATTTAAGGCAATGTATAAGACTAAAACAAAATCCATTTAAACTTGAACTTTATCTTAATATGCAAAAGATAAAATCAAGTAATTACATTTACATATTCACATTGATATTCTAATAGTTGAATAATCACATACAATATCAATAGCCACTTTCATAATGATGGAATGCATAATGCCAGACATTCATAACCACATAGTCAAGGCCTTGTGCAAAGACTACAAATAATATTTTGTCACGGACTTATTCCAAGACACTAGTTTGTCTAATGAGACCTATCGATGCATCGAGGAGCTATAACGAGATCTAACCATCACTTACTATGTCCAATGCATTCCTCATATGAAAAGGATTAAACATAACATAAAAAATCTTATTAAAACTAGCATACGAAATGTCAATACTTTATCAATAAACTGTGAATGGTATAAAACTAGCACATCCACAGTCAAACATATCACAAAAACTTCAATACAATATGGAATCTTTTATCAAAATAATTCAACTTTAAACAAACTTAAAATCCATCAAAGTATGTTGACATAGATGAAATGAAAACCTTTTTTTGAGATATATCTCTTTCTATTTTGAAATCATTTAAAAGTCATGTAATTATAAAACATTTATATTTGAAAATATTATTATAATCTTGTAAGGTAATCTTTGAAGATGTTATAATGGAATAAAATATCAGCACCCTCCGTATATGTTTAAAAAAATTCTTACCTTAAATTTGTCAAAAAGGGCAAAAAATACCTTGATTGGAAAACGACAGAAAGATTCCTTTATAAAAATCTTATAAAATTCAAACAAGGGTATAAAGGACTTCGAACCATAGTCTATAAAATAGTAATAATGTTTTGAAATACATTTTTAAGAATCATATATATGGATGATAAAGATGTCCCGTTAGATAATTACGTATAAACAACCTCAGATAATGAAGAGATTGTAGAATTAACCATTACCTTGTACTTTTCCTTGGTAAAGTGTAGGTTAACCTCCTGTATAATGGTGAAATAATTGTTAGTAAATTATACTAGAATCATATACATTAATATGAAATCATATATGATCTTTTAACATTTATTTTTTAATAATATCTTAGTATTATCGTTGTTTCTGGTGTTAACAGATTCATTTTCATTTATAATATTTGTTATGTAAGTCATATTTGTTATGGATGGGATATATCTTATTAATATCCATAATTATATCAGGTTTTTAAATATTTTTTTAATCATCATATAAAAATTAGTCCTGAATGGATACGATAGGGAATGAATCTCATCGCGTTCATAGAGAAGGTAATCTGTACGTATGCACGAGCAACAATACCATTATTTTGATATTAAAATAATATATAATTGGATAGTAAATCATATATACAAGAAAATTATCACGTTATATTTATTATTTACATCAATTACACATCATTATTATACCCATCCAAATAATAATGTATTGAATAACAATTACACCATGACGTGGAGACGGTAAGCCGTACGTACGCACGTATGGTGACATGTCATTAAAAGGATGGATAGAATAATGGATATGGTTGTGCCGTTTTTATAATAACATCACAGTATATAGAAGATACTAGAGTTATTATTTTTGAATGAAAAGAACAAAGAAGGAGGAAGTGAAAGAAGAAAGGAACTTGAAAGAGGTGATTAAATATTTACCTCTTCTTCGAGTTCTTCCTTTTGATTTGATCAAAAGGGCTCTTTATGATGGATTTATGACCAAAGGAAGGCCTCAAGGATGAATTGAGGATAGTTGAGAGTGTATTTGGGTAGAGGTTGGCCGAGCCAAATGGCTTTTACGGTGTGAATTAGAGAGAAGGGGGAGTGACCTTTTATAAGAGGGGTGAGGGGTACCTTAGGAAAAGCTAGAAATATTATTTTATAATAAAATAATTTTAGGTTTATAATGGTTCAAAAATGGATTATTTAAAGGATAAGGTGGGGAGGGGTCGAAAACCACTCAACCAATAGGTTTTAGATAGGTTTGGGTCACTATATTAACCTTATAATTTAGATTTAACTCTTAGTTAACTGACTAAAATTTATTTTTTATTTTATTATCAAATCACTTTTAAGTGGAAGTGAGCAACCCCGAGTCCAAAAAAATTCTAACAATAACAAAAAACTCCAAACAAATACTGGTCCTACATCTACCCAGTAGCTCAGTGTTAAAAGGCCTCCACCAAAGAATGGGACTCGGAAAACAGTCCCGTGCAAGGATGCACGGGCATGGTACCGATGGCCAAGCCATACCCTCTCAATCTTCCGCTCCAAGTGACATGCAGTGGTGACGACCTTGTGCTCTAAACCTCATCTAAGGCAAGACCATAAATCTTGTTGGAAAAAAAAACCTGAAAACACCACGATACACACAAACTGAAGAATCACTACCACCTATCCAAACATCTCAAGAAGAATAGAGCACCCCATCATTAGTCAAATAATGGTAAAGCATCAATGTGGAAAAACAGCTTAACTCTACTTGTAACCATATCTCTAAACAAACTCCAGGATATAGAGGATACCTAGATGTGCGGGTATCTCCTTACCAAGACTTAAATCGAAAAGGTCAATTGGTCCCAGACCTGTATGTACTCCTCTAGTCTAATTATCCCCTTATTGAAGCCCCAAACTAGGATCGTGTCCTGTTTGTCGACCCAAAACTATTGTTCTTCATTAAGCTTCAATTCAATGTCCCGGACCATCATCTTGGCCGCTTCCTCTTCTGACACATTGAGAAATAAAATCTGCTCTGTCACTTCATCATCCGAACATAAAATCAACTCCAAGGGAAGTGCAGAATGGCTAGGAGGTTCCAATTGACCCCTGACATCACTGTTCAACTTATCATCCAATTTATTTTTTGGTGACTGAGTCTTCATGGGAGGTGGTAGGGATGAGTAATCCTTCCTGCCCATCCTACTCCTATTTATCCTATTGCTCCTCGGACTGGACTCCCCAGCAGATAAACTCTTGCTGTTTGCAATGTATTCCTCCACCCCAAAGCCATCGAGATTCTTCCTACTAGTCTCCTCTCCCTCAACCGCAACCGGTGCTATATCTCTCGATCCTACCTCCGCTAGACCTTCAAACCTATTACCCGGGAGGATTGGGGTCCGAGTTGAGGAGCCCGCACCCCTTGCCTCCCCTTGCTGAAATCTGCCCCGCCCTTCCCTTATTTCTTAGTATCCAAAACAAGTAACATCACTTGCTCACTGCCAGATGAGCGGTCCATGAACTGGCCCCCATCCAACTCGCCTTCCACCCGGACCTCCATATGCTGGGATTTACCTTCTCTATCCTGTATCCTACCACAGGGAGTTCCCGCGAGATATTCCTTCAGCCGGTTGAAGGGGGTGTCTGGAGTGATCACTGAATCTTTCAAGGAGCATGGATCAGCACTGACCAATTCAGTGCTGATCATTAGGGACTGCTCAGCACCATCTGCATTTGATACATGGTCAAGACCACGTCCCATGAATTGATGTCTACCACTTCTAGAATTAACTTGAGTTTTCAAAGAGGGATCCATTTCCTCCCTTCCAGTGTCGAAGGCATTAACCCTGAGTTCCTCCTTGATCTTAGTAAAAACACTAGACACCGAGGGGTTTTCACCCTGCTTTGCAGCAGGTGAGGAGTGTTCAGCAATACTGAACCCATTTCCTCTAGGCTCGCGATATCCTCCATTGCTGACTTTCGTAACATCTCTGGCCTTCACAGCATCAGATTTCTGATGGCCATCACATCGGCATCAATACATTGTGTTTCACAGTCTACGGAAACCGAACAAAAATCCATCCAATGATCAAAGATCACCAGTTTCTTGCATCAGATCTCCTCAACAGCATCAATCCAAATCGTCTCCATCGGCGCTCTCGAGGCAACAACCTCCACACACATCCATGGGTTAATCGGGTGGCTCACCGAGGCTGTATGGGAATCAACACAAAAAAATCGCCCAACCATGTTCACCAACACACGCATGATTGCTGGGTTTTGAATGGAAAGGGGAAGCAGGGGCAAGATAATCTAGACCGGAATGAGAGGGGAATCGCGGTTCATATGAAAATCATATGAAAATCTGCATAAATGGAACTCAAACCTTCCGCACTTCCTGGGAGAGAATGACAGCGCACGAACCATGTCCTCCGATGAAGAGAAACAGACCATCAAATTCCGTTTATCCAGCAAACCAACAACCGGCTGAAACTGAAGTCCCCAAGATTTGGCGACGAACCTGTCGAAATCGTCCACCGAAGGTCGAAACTTCCTGAATCGAACAATAAAGGTCAGATCAAGGATACTCTCAGCTTCTAAGATCTCCAGAACCAAAATAGGGACCATGGGGTCTCCATTCTGAAAGCCATGAACCTTCGGACCGATCTGAATCTCAAGAAAAGGTAGATAAAATTAGGGTCAGAAAATCGGGTGAAACGATTCCGCCGCGAGACCTCCTTCTCATCCCCACCCCCACTGGCTAGCAGCTGAGGGGGGAGAGCCGCCGACCCCATTAGGGTTAGATGACCATCATCTTGAGCTCAGGCTCCACCGCCGCAAGACCTCCCCCTCTTTTATTTCACAATTCTTAGTTAAATAGATTGACATTTACCATGTCTCTTTGTATTTTTATACTATATGGTTAATAAACATACTATATACTTCCAAGAGAATCCTAAGTGGTTAAATAATGATACAAATATCATTATATAAGTATTTTTTCCAAACATTAGATTTTTATGAATAGAATATCAATTAATAATATAATATTTGTTTCAAAAACTCTTTTATGTCAATTTTGACACTATTTGGTATTTTTCCTTTGCTAAATTCATAAGAGAATTTTTACTTAGAAAAAAATTCATATAACCAACTCTAATATGTAATATTAACCTAGAAAATTAGTGGAATTCATAAAAAGTCTCAAATTACATTTATTTGGATATTTATAATATCAATTATTTTAATATTTCATTAATTTGGTAATTAATGCATCATCATTGTGTCATTAATAAATTGAATTTCTTAATGTATAAAAATATAAATAAAATACCAGTATATAGGAAATCTTGTTACCTTTATAACGAATAATTATAGTCCAGTTTATCTTATGTGTAACCATATATGAAAAATATTTTACTTATTAAACTTTTATTTTAACTATTTTTACTCTCCTTTGAAATAAATAAAAATAAATGTCCTAATCTAATCCAAGTGGACCAAAGAGGTTCATATTTTATTCCTAATGTTTTTTGGTCGAATTATACTTATCCAATAGAACTAAAAAATGTGTTAGAGAAATAATAATATCATTTTTACCCTTAATTACCCTATTTACTTTTAACCATGGTAAATAAAAGTAAAAAATTACTATTCAACAAAAAATTATTTTCATCTTATTGAACCAAATTTTACTTACTGATATCAACTGTATCTCTCAGATTTTTTAAATTTAAATCACAAAAGTGGTAAAATTAAGTTTTATATAAATTTGTAAATGCTCTTAGGAGGTGGGTAAAAGACGATAAAAAGTTCAATAAAATTTTTAAATATCTAAAATTATTATAAAATGAATCCAATGAATTATGTTGAACTTATGTAGGTATTATGTATCTATTTTGGCCTAAAATAAATTTACATAAAATAAATAATTATTTAAATAAAAATTCAGTTTTAAACAATAACTTAGTGTTTTTCACTATTCATCAAAAATTGAAAGTTTTCAGAAAAATACCAAAAATTCACCCTAAGCTAATTTATATATTCTTAATCCAAAAATGAAGCCCATTTTTAATGATAAAATTTTAACAATTTCAAAACATGGGTATTAATATTCTTAACAGCTAGTTTGATTAGTTGTGGTGTGTTATAACTTAAAGTTGCGTAGAACACACGCTATTGTATTATTCAAAAAGAAGTGTATCGTGGAAGCTTGGGGTGTTATATTCTCCCCTATTTCAAATAATTTCATCCTCTAAATTTCTAGAATATTACTGCATAAAAAGACTCAGGCGGTTCTTCATCATATGTTCCTCGGGATCCTTCATTGCCTCTTCCATCTTATGGTTTCTCCATAGAACTTTTACCAGACGAGTCATCTGGTTTCTCAGCACTTGTTCTCTTGTATCAAGAATCTTGACATGCTCTTCGAAAAAAGGTAGTTAGGGTTCCAATTCTAATTTCTCATAGGTGAGTATATTCATTGGGTTAGGCATGTATTTTCCAAACTGTGATATGTGGAACACATCATGAACTTTGAAGAGACTTGGCGGCATTTCCAAATGGTAAGCTACTTCCCCAATTCATTCTAGAATTTTGAATGGTCCAATGTACCTGGGACTCAATTTTCCCTTCTTACCGAAATGTATAACACCCTTCCTTGGAGATAACTTCAATAAAACATGATATCCTACATGAAATTAAAAATCCTTCCATCAGTTATCGGCATAGCTCTTCTGCCTACTTTGAGCTGCTTTGATGTGGTTTTGGATTACCTTCACCTTTTCTGTTGTTTCCTCCCCTAGTTCTGGGCCTACGAGTTTTCTTTCACCATCATCATCCAAACAGGTTAGTGTGTGACATCTCTTTCCATATAACACTTCATATGGTGCAATCTGAATAATTTAATGGAAGCTGTTGTTATAGAAAAATTCTACCAAAGTTAAATATTGATCTCACAAACCTTTAAATTCAAGTGAGCATGATCTAAACATTTCTTCTAAGGTTTGAATAGTCCGTTCTGATTGTCCATCAGTTTGAGGGTGGTAGGCTATGCTCAAAATAAGTTCAGTATTTGGGGATTTCTGAAGACTTTTCCAGAATCTTGATGTAAAATGTGGATCGTGATCAGAAACAATCAATTGGGCGTACTCCATGAAGTCTCACAACATCATTAATATATAGTCTTGCTAGACGTTCAGGTGGTAAATATTCTCTTATAGCAAGAAAATTTTCTGACTTGGTAAGACGATAAAAAATGACCCATATTGCATCGTTCCTTCTAGGAGTCTTTGGTAGTCCCATGACAAAGTCTATCGTAATATTATCCCATTTCTACCTAGGTATGGGAAAAGGTTGCAAGAATCCTCCAGGCTATTGCCTTCTAGCTTTCAATTGTTGAAAAACCATACATCATGACACAAAACCAGCAATCTCCCTCTTCATGTTGTCCCACAAAAAATGTTCCTTCAAATTTCTATACATTTTGGTGCTCCCAGGGTGTAGAGAGAAATTGGAACTATGAGCATCATCCAAAAATTCTCTTTTTAGATAAGGTATATCAGGAACACAAAGTCACTTCCCAAATTTCAAAATTCCATCTTCATATACGAAGTCACAAAATCTCCCATCATTCACTCCTTTAATCTTCTTTTGAAACTCCTCATTACTAACCTGATAACTTTTTGTCCTTTCTAGTAAAGATGGTTGGAAACCATTTGAAAAGGAATTAATGTTTCAACTTCAATGGTTATTCCCATATCCATCTTTACTAGATCCATGAAAATAGAATCCCTTTCAACTCTCATCTTGTTCAAAACTCCACGATCTTTTCTACTCAAAGCAACTTCCACCTTATTTGCCTTCCCTAGGTTGTAGTGTATCATGCAAGCGTAATCCTTGAGTAGTTCAAGCCATCTCCTTTGCCTCATGTTGAGTTTTTTCTGTCAGAAAATATACTTCAAACTCTTGTGATCAGTATAAATCTCACATTTTTCACCATAGAGATAGTGTCTCCAAATCTTCAAAGAAAATATTACAGCTACTAACTCATGATCATGAGTAGGATAGTTTTTCTCATGATTTTTCAGCTATCGTGATACATAGGTAATTACTCTATCATTATGCATAAGGACACTACCAAGTCCTTTTTTTGAAGCATCATTGTAAATAGAAAACCCATCATTCCCCAATGGTAGAGTCAATATAGAAGAATTGACTAATCTTCTCTTCAATTCATCAAAACATTCTTCACTATCTTTTGTCCAAACAAATTTAACCCCTTATTGTGTGATCTTTGTTAATGGGTTAGCTAACCGGGAAAAATTCTGGATAAAACATCGATAATAACTTGCTAAACCAATAAAACTGCGTACCTCAGTTATACTCATCGGTGTTGGCCATTATAGGATTTCCTTGGTCATAGAAGGATCAATAGAGATTCCATCCTTGGAGATAGAGGGTGAATTAGTAAATCCAAAAGGTATTATTGTAAACTCGTAATGCCTGTACCTGGTTTGTAATACTATTTTTGGAATGTATTCCTTCTTCACAGACAACTGATGATATCTAGAACGAAGGTCAATCTTTGAAACCTATTGATATCCTTGAATTTGGTCGAATAAATCATCAATGAGAGGTAGGGGATACTATTTCATTATTATTATATCATTGATCTCCTTGTAGTTAATGAAAAACCTCATAGATCAATCTTTCTTCTTAACAAAAAGGATAGGGGCTCCCCATGGAGAAACACTAGGGTGAATAAATCCCTTATTACTCAATTCCTCTAGTTTTTTTCTTTAGTTCCACTAATTCCACAGTGGACACCGTATAAGGGGTCTTCGATATGGGCTTTGATCCTGAAATTAAATCAATAGAAAACTCAATTTCTCATTCTGGAGGATGTCCATGTAAATCTTCTAGAAACACATCAAAGTATTTTTCACAATAGGTACATACTCTATTTGAACATTATTTTCCTCACTCATAGTTATTTTATTCTCTTCCTCCCCAATAGTTGAATTTTGTTGAGCTATTAGGGGTGGATCTAGATAAAAATTAGGTGGTGACGATTCTTCTCTAAAGATAAGGTGTTCTTTATCATCGTCATAAAAAATAGTATCCTCATTCTTCTTATAATAAGTTTTTGAATCATGGACCAAAATCCAATCTATAGAGAGGATTATATCAAATTAAATCATGGGTATGATAATGAGATCAACAAATAATGAACATTTATATTCCCTAATGGTGACTGATTCAAAAAACTTTTTTCCGATAATACTCCCCCTAGGAGTTTTGACTGACATCTCCCTTGTTAAATCAAATAGTAAATATCTAATTTTCATATAAAACTGGGAATATGTGAAACAATGCAATGATCTAGAATCAAATAAAGCATTTTCTGAACTTGAGGAAATCATTAAATTACCTGCCACTATGTCTTTCGGAGCTCCAACCTCATCAATAGTGATTGCATAAACTTGGCCTCGATCCCTTGGCCATTTCTGAGGTAAGTTCCCCTAATGCTTAGGATATTCATTCACATAATCCCCCATTTCTCTACAATTGTAGCATTCAACAGTGACAACCTCTTTCTTCCCCTTGCAATCATGAGCTTGATATCCTTTTTCACAACACTTGTAGCATACTCCCATTCCTTTCAGGAAAGTACCAGGGTGTTTCCTCCCACATTTACTCGACGATGGATATTAAACTTTTCCTTTCTTCCCCTTATTTCCATTTCGAGAGTGTTTAGTAGATCTCTTATTCTCTTTCTTTTCTTTAAAGTCATAAGACTTAAAGAATTCTTTTTCTATCTTGATAGCAAAAGAGACAATATCTTTATACAATGAGAAGGATTGTGAGACTAATTCTCGATAGAGAAATGATTTTAACCCATCAAATAAATGATAAATATTACTTATTGGGTTATGTATATAATCTACAACATGCCTTGCTAACCTTGTAAAGTTAGCCTCATACTTTGTGACGTTCTCATCCTCCTTTTACCTCAGAATCAGAAATTGCCTTTCCATATCTGCTCGATGGTCACGAGGAAAGTAGTTTTCTTAGAAAAGATCTTTAAACTCCCTAAATTCTATATTTGATACTTCATCATCTTCCTTTGTGTTTTGAATTAATGACCACCATTGATCAGCATCTCTAGTGATGCCGTAAACTGCCATGACAACTTTTTCCCTTTCACTACTCCCCAAGGCGTGGAATATTTTCTCTAAAGAATTTATCCATTTCTCATGAACTAATGGATTTGTACTATAATTTAATGTTGGTGGTTATTGCCTCATGAAGCGATCTAACATTGATCCTCCACACTGCGGATCAGGGTACTCCATACGGGTAAGGTTATTATTCATAACCTGAGTGAGTTCTCTCAGTATGATGATTTGCTGATCAGCACCTGTTGCATCACAAGATCCACTATAATTATCATGAGTAGGAGAGAAATCCCTACATGGAGTGAGTGCATTGATATAGTTTCCATTACTTACACAAGGCACCATTTCTAAACAATGGCTTGAATTAGATTAGTTTATGAATCGATATACATAATTCCAAACATGTAAAACACATAACATAAATTGAATAGTTCATGGATATAATCCTTAATCCTAAAATTTTTTTCATTGAGGAAGTATATACTCATAAAACCTTCATAATTATTTTTATGGAAAATGAGAATTTTCCTAAGAATATGCCACGGGAGTGTCGTAACCAAGAGTACAATAAGGCCCGTTGTAGGGCAGCAGTTCCCATTCGAGTCTAGATCAAAGCGGTGTTTTTGGGTATTACTCCTAGGTACATCTATGCAAGAGCCGCCTCTACCTTATCATATCTAGAAAGGTATGTATTGCTTGGAAAACTCACAAAATCCCTACAATACCAAAACTCTAGGAAGTTATTCTATACTAATCCCCAATGTCTATCTCAGGGTAATGTGATCTATTTAGTGTTTATCTAAATCTAGATTCCAAGGTTGGTACTAAACTTCCTCTAATACCAACTGTAGCACCCCAACCCTAGAAGCCCAGAGTCGGTGCAGTATTACGTATCATTGGCATGATCACAAAAGATCATGTCTCGAAAGACTGATTATTTTAGTATCCTTGGAAGTACTAGATACATTCATAAGGTTTACATTACATCATAAAATGGAAAACTACAACAACATTATTTACATAGACAATACTGAGATCCCATAGTCTATTCCTACAGGTGAGTCATAATACATTTTTTCACATCCTAGGAAGAATAAAACATAGAAATGGGTAAGCTCAGATGATCAGTAAGGTTAAAAATATAGCAAAAACATTCATAAATAATCCTAAACATTTAAGGCATTGTATAAGACTAAAAAAAGAATTTTAAACTTTAACATCAGCATAATATGGAAAAGATAAAATCAAATAATTTCATTTACTTATTCACAGGGATATTTTACTAGTCAAATAATCACATGCAATATCAACAACCACTTTCATAATGATGGAATGCATAATGCCAGACTTTTATAACCATAGAGTCAAGGCCTTGTGGAAAGACTACAAATAATATTTTGTCAAGGCCTTGTGTGAAGATACTAGTTTGTCTCATGGGACTTACCAATGCACCGAGGAGCTATAGGGGGCTCCACCCATCACTAAATAAGTCTAATCAATTACTCCTATGAAAAGGTTTAAACATAACATAAACATTCGTATTAAAACTAGCATACACAATGTCAATACTTTATCCATAAACCATGAAGGGTATAAAAATAACACATCCACAGTCAAACATATCAAAAAACCTTCAATACAATATCAATGATTTTTATCATAATAAATCAACTTCAAACAAACTTAAAATCCATCAAAGGATGTTGACATAGATGAAATCAAAACCTTTTTAGAGATATATCTCTTTCTATTTTGAAATCATTTAAAAGTAATGTAATTATAAAATAAAACATTTATATTTGAAAATATTATTATAATCTTGTAAGGGAATCTTCAATGATGTTATAATGGCATAAAATAGATGCACCCTCCGTATATGTTAAAAAACATTCTTACCTTAAATTTGTCGAAAAGGTCAAAAAATACCGTGATTGGAAAACGACGGAAAGATTCCTTTATAAAAATATTATAAAAGTCATAAAAGGGTACAAAGGACTTTAACCCATAGTCTATAAAATAGTAATAAGGTTTTGAAATACATTTTTACGAAGCATGTATGTGGATGATAAAGAGTTCTTAGTAGATAATTATGTATAAACAACCTCGGATAATGAAGAGATTGTAGAATTAACCCTTACCTTGTAATTTTACTTGGTCGATAGTAGGTTAAAATCCTGTATAATGGTGAAATAATTGTTATTAAATTATACAATAATCATATAAATTAATATCTTATCATATATGATCATTTAACATTTCTTTGTTAATAATATCTTAGTATTATCGTCGTTTCGGGTGTTAACAGATTCGTTTCCCTTTATATTCTTTGTTATGTAAATAATATTTGTTATGGATGGGTTGTATATTATTCATATCCATAATGATATCAAGTCTTTAAACATTATTTTTAATCATCAAATGAAAATTAGTCTTGAATGGATACGATGGGGAATGAATCTCATCGTGTTCATGGTGACGGTAATCTGTACGTATGCATGAGCGACGATACCAATCGTTTGATATTAAAATAATATATAATTGGATGGTAAATCATATATACAGAATCATTATTAGGTTATATTTATTATTTACATCAATTACACAACATTATTATACCCATCCAAATAATAATGTATTGAATAACAATTACACCACGACGTGGAGATGGTAAGTCGTACGTACGCACGTATGGTGACATGTCATTCAAAGGATGGATAGAATAATGAATATAGCTATTCCAAATTTATAATAACATAAAATTATATAGAAGATACCAGAGTTATTATTTATGGATGGAAACAACAAAAAAGGAGGAAGTGGAAGAAGAAAGGAACTTGAAAGAGGTGATGAAATATTTACCTCTTCTTCGGGTTCTTCCTTTTGATTTGATCAAAATGGATCCATAGGTTTGATTTCTGACTAAAGGAAGGCCTCTAGGATAAAGGGAGGATAGTTGAGTGGGTATTTGGGCAGAGGTTGGCTGATCCAAATGGCGTTGAAGGTGTGAATTAGAGAGAAGGGGGGGGGGGGTTCCCTTTTATAAGAGGGGTGAGCGGAACTTTTTGAAAAGCTAGAAATATTATTTTATAATAAAATAATTTTAGGTTTATAATGGCTCAAAAATATATTATTTAAAGGATAAGGTTGGTATGAGTCCAAAAACCACTCAACCAATAGGATTTATATAGGCTTGGGTCACTATATTAAACTTATCATTTAGATTTAACTCTTAGTTAAATAGTTTGTCATTTACCATGTCTCCTTGTATTTTTATATTATATGGTTAATAAACTTACTATATACTTCCAAGAAAATACCAAGTGGTTCATTTATGATACACTTATAATTATATAAGTCTTTTTTCCAAACCATTGATTTTCAGGAATAGAATATCAATTAATAATATTATATTTTTTTGTAAACTTTTTTATGTCAATTTTGACACTATTTGGTATTTTGTTTTTGCTAAATTCATAAGAGCGTTAGTACTTTGAAATATATTTATAAAACAAACCCTAATATGTCATATTAACCTTTAAAATAAGTAAAATTCATAAAAAGTCTCAATTTACATTTATTTGAATATTTATAATATCAATTATTTTAATGTTTCATTAATTAGGTAATTACTGCATCATCATTATGTCATAAATAAATTAAATTATTTAATGTATTAAAATATAACCAAAATACCATTATGTAGGAAATATTTTTATATTTCTAATTAATATTTATAGTAAAATTTATCTTATTCATAACTCTATGTTAAAAATGTTTTATTTATTAAACTTTGATTTTGACTATTTTAACTCTTCTTTGAATTAAATAACAATAAATGTCCTAATCTAATCCAAGTGGATCAAATAGGTTCATATTTTATTCCTATGGTTGTTTTTTGTCGAATTATACTTATCCAATAGAATTAAGACATGTGTTAGGGTAATAATAATATCATTATTACCCTTAATTACCCTATTTACTTTTAACTGTGGTAAATAAAAGTAAAAAGTTACTATTCACCAAAAATTATTTTCATCTTATTGATCTACATTTTACTTAATGATATCAACCATGTCTCTCAAATTTTTTAAATTCAACTCATAGATGTGGTAAAATTATGTTTTATGTAAATTTTCAAATTCTCCTAGGAGGTGGGTAAAAGAAGTTAAAAAGTTCAATAAAATTTTAATATATCTAAAATTATTATAAACTGACTCCAATGAGTTTCATTGGACATATATAGGTATTATATATCTATTTTAACATAAAATAAATTTAAATAAAATAAATAATTATTTAAATAAAAATTCGGTTTTAAACAATAACTCAGTGTTTTTCACTATTCATAAAAAATTAAATATTTTCAGAAAAATACCAAAAATTCACCCTAAGCTAATTTTGATATTCATAATCCAAAAATTAATCCCATTTTGAAAGATAGTTTTTTTAAAATTTCACGAAGTGGGTATTTCTATTCATAACGACTAGTTTTATTGGTTGTGGTGTGTTAGAACTCGATGTTGCGTACAAGACACACTATTGTATTATTCAAAGAGAAGAGTACCATGGAAGCTTGGGGTGTTACAATAGAGAAATCACTAAACATATATTCTATGGTTTTAATAGTCCTATCATACTAGCCATCTCTATGAGGATGATATGTAGTGATAATTATCAACTCTATGTTTACATCATGTTGAATACATCTACAAAACATTGTTGTAAACCTTAGATCTCATCCAGACATGATTGAGGGTGGTACTCCATTAAACCTTGTAACATCCTAAATTTATATCTTGGGAATTTTTTCATGATAGAGTTTTTTTGATATAATTGAAATGTGCTTATTTCATAAGGTGATCGAACACAACCAAAATAAAATTGTTCCCTTTAAATTTTATGGGAGTTTAGTGATTAAATACATGGTAATGTATATCTATTTACACTCAGGTATGGGTAATAGTTATAACATAACATTAGAATTATTTCTTTTAAACTTAACTTATTGGAATTACAAGAACCATGAAACATACTTTTATTTATCTCAATTATTGTTTTCCCACGGGAAATTATCTCTAATATCTCAAAACATTATCATACTTCCTGGATGAATAATGAATGATGAACTATGACATTCATACAATAGCTCCTTATTAAATTATGGTATTGAAGGGACACATAACTTGGTTTATAACCTTTTTATTGCATCATTTCCATGACTTAACTCAAGTACATTCCATGCCTTCTTTTGTTGCTCCATATCCTCCTTTTGTTCCTATTTAATCTTCACAGAAATTAATGGTTGAACATTCATCTGAGAAAGATAGGATCTTTGTGCTTTACATATGATATTATGGTCTATCCTTTATTAATCAACAATTATTGGGTCTCTTTCAATCCACATCATAGAAAAACTAACATTTTCCTTCTAACTCAAAGTAACAGTAATCATTTTCACCTTCTTAGGGAGGTAATATATTGATAATTCATAATCGTTAATCTACACCAACCATATCTTTTGTCAAATATTCCATCATTTCTATGTTAATATATAATTAAATTTTTTATCATTGTTATATATATCCCACCTTTCATTATTAATATAATTCCTCTATTTATTTAAAGTAATAATTACCACTACCAGTTCTAAATCATGAATCAGGGGTAATGTTTCTCATGAGACATCAATTAGAGAGATACCTAATCTAGCACCATATCATTCATCATGAGAAAACATCCAAATAACTTTTTAATGCCTAAATATAGATCAAAATACCTTCTACATTGTAGGGTAGTGTGAGAAAAATTTCACATACCAACCTCCTCTTTAGATCCTTGAATTTTTCTTCAAATTCATATATCCAAACCAAGTTGAGTCCCTTTTATATTATCTTATTTATTGAATTTGATTGAAATGATGAATTTCACACAAGGTGTCAGTAATAACTTTCTTATACAAAAAAAACATTAAAATTTATTCACCATGGTTAGTCTAATCCAATTTTCAATAAATTCTATTTTCAAAGGATCCACTAATATCACACGTCTTGTAATTATGTGAGCAAATAATGATACTTTATTTATCCAAAAATCAAATTTACTAAATTTGGAATATATATTTTCCATTATAAATTACATCTCAGCAATACTAAAATGATATTTATGATATTAATTTCCCCTGGAGTATATAAGAATATCATCAATAAATACTACCATAAGATGATCATGGAAATATTTAAACACTATTCATTAGATAAATGATGTTATCTGGGAAATTGGAAAGTCCAAATTGAATCTCTAAAAATTCATAATTACAATACCTCACATGGAAGGTTTTCATGGATATTTCCTCCATTTTTGACCCTAAAATACTAATATCAAGATGAGAGGTCAATCTTTGAAATTTATTGACCTACTTGCAATTGATCAAACACATAATAAATATGGTGTAGAGAATACATGTTCTGGATAATAATATTTTTAATTTCTTTACAATCAATGAAAATTCACATTGACCAATCCTTTTTCCTAAATAAAGAATAAGTACACCCAATGGTGACACACTTGGATGAATAAATACCTTATCAAGATTCTCTTAGATTTTATTTTTTAATTCATGAAACCCAATTGAGAAAATTCTATAAAGAGTATTTTAATTAATAATAACACTTGGTATGATTTATATTGAAAACAAAACATTATGATTTACCATAAGACATTGTAACTCTTCTAGAAATACATTTAAATATTCTCTCACAATTGGGAATACCCAACCATTTGTGATAAATACTCATCACTAATAGGTAATAAGACTCATAAAATGAAATAAATTTGAATTTTTTGGTCAAATTCATCCTTATTCCAATAACCAATCATTGGTTCATTTTTAATATAAAGAGTGTATTCCATTACATGGATATGGATATGTGATCTATATAAAAAAAGCATACCCATGTACAAAATCATATCAAATTCAAATAGAGGTAGAATAAAAATATTTACAGGAATGAAATTCCCACAAACTTCTATTGGAGAGGGGTTATACACTCAATAAGTGATCATAATACTAGTAATAGTTTTCACTAATAATTGAATATATAATCATTGAGGTGGTTGTATGATCATCTTATACAATTATTTAGATATAAAAGAGCGGTTAGAACCAGAATTAGATAAGACCTTTGTAGTCATAAAGTGGATGATAAGTATACCTTTCACCATTTCTTTCTCATAACCCACTTTGATGACTACGATCACATTAAATTTCCATTTATCTATTGGGATAAGATGTTATTGATTCTAAATTTCATTATTAACTATTGGATTTGTGAACTTTTTGGCATAATTCCCATACTCCATGCTGTTATAGAATTGGAGTATGGGTGGGTAATTTAGATGAGATTTATCCCCATTATTTTCATTGGTTTTCAACATTACATCTCTTAAATATTAACTTACTTGATAACCTTCCTTCCCACACATGAAAAATTTAATAGTCCCTTATAAAAAAGTTCCCCTAGGCCTCTTTCCACACATTTTACATAAATGAAGATTTATTTTCATTCATACATGGGTATTATTAATAAAATTTCCTCAATATTCCATCTTTCTTTTATTATCCGAACCACGATAATGAAATGAATCTAGACTCTCCATTTCTACATTATGATCACATCGAACGATTTATTCATAGCTAGTAAATTCCATTATGAACAATGTAATTTAGAGGATCAGTTTTAATCCATTTAATCATTGATTAATTATTCTTTAAGGGTTGATAATAAAGACAGAACATACCTCACTAGTCCTACATGTTTTACCTCATAGTTACTAATAGATTCATCATACTTCAATATAATCTCATCCCTTTCTATTATCATGTGAAGTGTTTGGGGAAATTAATTAATAAAAAATACACACTTAAAATAACCACATTCCATGGAGTTTTTTTATTTACTAATATTATTTATAAGATTCCTCCTTTGATATGATTCACATTCTAGAAAATAATCTTCCAGGATAACTTTTTCATGATTCGAACACAAAATAATGGAAAATATATTTTTTGTGACACTAGTCTACTATTTTCCCACTAATGGAATAGTGTATCCATAAACATAATGTGGATGTTCCCTCATGAAAGATTAAATAGTGTGTTGATCCCTCTTTTTTCATTTGGAATCTCACTATGTTTCATTTCATTAAAGAGTTGTGTCATCATAGGGACATGATTTTTCATTCTAGATCCCATGAAATTATGTTTCTCAAGAAGAAAATCAGTTAATTTCAACTAAATTCAATTTTTACATGATTCCTCATTGTTCTAGGCGTTGAATAAAGCTAAAAATCACAGTGTAAGTATGAAACTACAATAATCAAAGCAAGTAATCATATAACCATGAACATTATTCCTTAGATGTTCTAAATTATTACTACTTATTATCAACTTATGAAAATTTTGGGTTCAATGTATATACCTTACAGTTTATCGTAGGTTGTCTTAAGTTATTTACTAAAATTATTCATAACCTAATCTCCAAAAATAACTAAACTATGGTCTGATACTAATTGAGACCACCAAATAAAAATATATGTAAATATTAAATAATTTTAGTTGGAAAAAAATATTACTCACTAATTCACATCCTAAAATATTAAAGGATTAATGTTTTTGAATAATAGATATATAATAAACTCATTTAATAAATGATATTTAACATCTATCATAATGTATATCCCACATAATAAACTTCTTATACATAGCATACTTAAAATATTTCCTTATAATATAGAGAAAATGAATACATATAGAAGGGTGAGATCATATGATTTGTAATGGTAAAAAGGAGAGATATAAATCAATGATTATATGAAAGCCTAAGATAATAATAATGGTATGAGATTATTATCATAACTTAAAAAGTTCATTCCCAATTAGTCATAGATTGTAAATCACGACTGATAATATTAAGGTTTATTATTTCGAATTCATTTTCCATAAGCACGAGGAATAATCCTTAATTAATCATTAACCATGGGAACATATAATAAGCACAAGAACATTTCATAGTAATTTTGGTATAACCATATGTATATAAATTCATTTCATTATTCAAAGATCTCTACCAATATTATCATCACATGGTGAAAAAAGACCCATAATAGATTGGGTTCACACCGCCACCTCTTTCATAATATATGATATGATACAAATAATTATCTAATTTATTGGAGGTATTAAACATATATGTGTTCCAAAAGATAATAAACTTATTCATTAATTCATCACAACATTATCCATAACAAATGGTCTTTATAAATAATTCAGTATTACATAGTCATAATACATTTAGAAAAATAACATGGCTAATATAATTCGATCATATCTATACTGAATCATAATAATGATCATTTTATATTTAAATTGATGAAAAATAACTTTAAAATATTATTCAATAATTTCTTTCAAATCATGTGAAAAATATATTTTTCTTTTGATAAAATTTTCAATAAATATTACTAGAATATTTAGAAAATTATTTTCATTAAAAATATCTAAGGAAATTTATAAAATAATCTTCAAATAAAATAAAATTCCTGATAAAAGGAAAATATGTCTTTATGGTAAACATAAAAACTAATATTTCATAACACTTTTTGTAAAATTTCATAAATAACTTGTTTAAGAAATGATTATAAAAATTAATTTTTATTATTTTTAAAATAATGTAAAATATGGGTGAAAATGAATTTAAAAAATCATTTCATCATAAAAAAATAATATTCATGAAATAAATTTAAAGAACATAGTAATGGAAGACAATGTTAATCGGTGAAAGGGGAAATAATATAGATGCATCATAAAGAAATTTCTCGAATGTTTTTAAGTAACAAAGAGAGGATAATTAAAATTATACATTAAAACTCTAGTAATAACCATATTAGAAGAAATTATTTGGAATTTAAGATATAAACAAAATATAATCAAATTAATGTATATTCAAGTATAAACAATATTGATTAAAAATGAGACTGCAACATAATCCCTTACCTTAGGTATTACCTTTCTTCATGCACATTCTTAAGATCATATATTTTAAACTTAGATTTATTATAAATATATACAAGAACTATATTCAAACTTTTATTACAATATATAATTCCCTTATAATTTAGAAGTACCCATTTATTGAGAAGCCATCATTAAAATAATCTTTTGGGGTGTTAATTGTTCAATTTCCCATGCATGTCTTGGTTTGAAGGTTTTGGTCCTTATCCATTGTTTATGGTTTCATAACCCCCAAAATATTTGCAATATTATAATTATCATAATTATTTATTACATATTCTTATTTAATAATTCATATAATGTGGTGATCAAAAATTAATTACATCACCTCATACAGATGGTATCCCATACATATGCCCAAATAATGTTCTATTTTTCCAAAAAATATACTGAAGTAATGGAATATAAAAATCTATGATTATAGAGTAATAATAATATTACAAATATTTTATATTTATCAAATCCATCCATATGACCAGAAATTTATGGATGTCATGATAAAGAAATCACATCTCTTCGTGGAGAATGTATTCCACACATACACATGGAAAATATAGTAATTTTTTTTAGGATAGAAAAGAGATAGAAAATGGATATACCATTAGCATAATTTCATTTATTATAGTAATGATACCAATTTAATCATGTTATGATGGTTATAGAAGACTGATAGGGGGTTAAGGAACAATGTAATTAGAAATAGATTGGTAAAGGTAATTACCCATTCTTGGAGAAACCTCCATTGTATTACACCACAATCCATAAAATGTTGGCCTTTTTGGAAGTAAATAAGCACTATTAAATGGGTATTTAAGTTAGGAAGATATTTTGGAATTTATTTTATGAGATATATGGATGAAAATGTGTGATGGAGCAAGGATAATTGGACCACCTTTTATATGTGAGGGGGAGTTGGACTCTTGTAAATACCTAAAACTTTAAAATATAATAAAGTCACATTTTAGTGGAAGTGGAACCATGGAAACAAAAATTAAAATATAAGATAATGTAGGTTATAAATACTGAAAAAATCATATTTATCCAATTTTTGAGATATTTTTTGTCTCTCTCTCTTTAATATTAACCCCATTTAATTTTTTTAACTCATATCATGGTGACATAATTTTACCATGATTACTATTCATAATGATAAAAAATAAAATCAAAATTATTACTAATTTTGGTCATGATAATTAAAAATATATAAATAAATTTTCAATATTAAATTTATACAAGTAGAATACATTCATTTTAAAATAACCATGAAAAATGAAATGAAACCTATTTTTAGAAATATACATTTTTAAGCATAAAATTAAATTTATTCTCATTCATTTCCTAGTAAAAACAATTAAATTAAGGTTAAAATATTTTTTTTTAATATAATATGTTAAAATTTAATTAACATAATTCATCAATAGCTATGAATTTAATTTATTGAAATAAAAACATTTCACACATAAATGTAGTTTTTTAGAAAAACAACAACTTTTAGCATCAAATGTTTCGTTTTCATTTATTACAAATTGATAACCAATAAATTAATTTTATAAATGTGTAAAAAAATAATTTTTCGAATGACTAACACTATTAATAAATTGTTTGACAAAATAAATATGATAAAAATAGTTCTCATAAACTAAATACTTTTAAAAAGGTCTTTTGGATCAATTATATTTTCTAATTGAATAAGAAATTATTTTCACAAATTATATTTAATGTAAATACCATATAATGTGATTAATTTTATAATGTATATAAATTATTAGTATAATTTTTGGGGTTCATTCCTCATAAGATATCAAAAACAATTTAATCCTTAAGGTGAAATATATTGTGAAATATTAGGGTTTTACAAAATATAAATCAAACAATTAACACTATGATTATATAAATAATAATTTTAGCATAGAACATGATTAAAAAATAAAAATACTATCAGATACACAAAAATATGTTCAAATCATTATATTCACATGCATCCAAACAATTACCACACATTTTAGACCATAAATGCAAGAACAACTACCATCACTTTTACCATGGTTTTAATAAAATTTAAATACACTCATATAATTTTAATACTAACATAAATAATGATATTTAATAATGATTATGACTAATTATTGAATCTAATTTTAATTCAAAATATTAAGTAATAATGTGACCACCCAGGATTTTAGTATACTATTTTTGGAATATCTTATATTGCACGGAACACCGAACTAAAATGAACAAGATATACCTTATTTAAATGTAAGGTACACATTAACAAATTATCATTATATTATTCAAAAATATATTAATAATATTAAAATAAAAATAAAACCTCAAGTAAATAGAAAGATATTAAAATTATTTGTTATAAAAACATGTATTATAATTTCTTACATATCATTATTATTATTTTCAAATATTGTTTCTATATGTTAAATACCAATGAATTGGTGAAATTCACCAATTAGAGGGATACAAATTAATATTAAATGATCAAAATAATTCAAATTTTAAAGGAATATTTTTAAGAGATAAGTATTTTGAATTGTTGTGTATTTTCTCTTAATAAATTAAATTAACCACTTTTAAAATATGATTATGATAATATGTAATGTTTTAATATATAAACCTATATATTGATTCTCATTTAATACAAAAAATTATATGAAATATCATTAAGCATACATTATGTTTAAATTGTAATTTTTCTATAAAATCAAATATATATATTCACTTTCATTACACACTAATTACATAAATTTTAGAATTTAAATTTGATAAGATGCACTTAATTTTTGGATTTATCATGACAAAATTTTAATAGGGTTATTTTTTGGGACTTTTATAAAATGGTTGATTTATGGATTAATAATAAGAAAATATAGTTTTTACAAATACCATAAATTTTATGACATCATTATAATATAAATGTAAATTTTTTTAAAATATCATCTTGACCAAATTTGTTTTTATGGAGTAAAATAAATAAATTGAAATATTAGGTTGAATTTATAAACATACATTTGAAATTTTTATATCCATGTTATATTTCATTCTGTTTAAAAAACTATATTAATTACTTTTACATTAATTAATTATTCACAGAGTTCTATTCACATTTTGATTGAATGGAAACTCAAAATATATCCTATGATTAGAAAGGGAATATTTCTAAAACTTTTTTTTATTTTTTTAAGCATAATTTAAAAAAACTAACATTTAACTGATATATAATTTTGATATTTTAAAATTGTTTTTATATTTGTAATCATAAATTAAAATTCAGTAATAAGAACCATTTTATTTTCAGACCTAAAAATAAGTTACTGAGGTATAAAATGAGTTTCTACTATAGAAGTAAACTATTGAAAAATGTTATATTAAGGGGAAAATTCCTGAAATATACCAACAATTATAAATTATATGCATGTTTAATAGGAGAATCAAAAAATACTCATACATTACCCATTATTTTCCACTTTTTTAGCCACATTCCTCTGAATGTGACATTCCTTTAATATAAAATAATTAGTATTTTCAAAAATGTTACAGCTATCACTTATAATGGGATACCTTCACAACCCCACTAATCATAATATATAAAGACTCAAATATGACCCAAAATATTCAAATATCCCTCCCCAAATCCCTTTCCCACGTTTTAGTGGTGATGGTCTCACCAAAGTTAAATCTATGAAGGCTCAAGGAATTTCCTTGAGGAGTAATTTAAGAACTCATAATAACTCTTTTTCATTTAAATTTCTTTCATTAATTTTTTATATCCTCAAAATATTTTCTACCCCTAATAAAATAATTAAATCATTATAATTATTATACTTATATTTTGTTATATTGAACGAATAACCATTTTATACCACCATCTCATCCTATTGAAAAATGAAAAATGTCGCTCGTGTTATATACAATCTACCGCATGTATGAACAACATATTTCATTTTTCATCACACCTCCCATGTATGGTTATAGAAATTCACTTAATTGGTTTATATGTTATTAAGGATTTATATGTTCCATAAATATGTTTTTTAAATGATGGAATTAAAATTAATCATCATTATAATTTAATTCGTCGATATCAATAAATTACAAAAAAACCAAACATGGATTCCATAATAATGATCCATACCCATAATTTAGATCAAATGAACATGGGTATGAATAAATAATTTAAATATAATGATTTAAATAACTTTTATAAACTCTTAATGGTGATTGTTTTTATAAAAAATGGGTTCTAGCCTTGCTATTATGAATCATATACAAACAATCAAAATTACTAACATCCATTGATGAAAATAAATATTAACTAAAAAATATATGTGTAATTAGTAATTATAATTGAATAATATAAAATCATGTAGATATAAATAATATTATTAAATAAGTTATTTAGATATTTATGTTTTTTATACATGAGTATAGAGTGTGTCCAACCATGAAGTAATCTATGGTAAGGGGTTTTCATCTCATTTCCTTTTCTTCCAGACATATAAAATATTCATCAATTTTTTATTTTTATTTTATTTATATATTTAATATGGATTAATTTCAAAATTAATATTATGAAATTAATTGTATTTAAATTTCTATATCATGATGTCTCTTTCATGTTATTTGGATTCAAAAGTTCTAAATTCATTAGGGTTTCTCATCTCAAATTTCTTTCTTTGAGACATGTTTCAAAATTTTCACCTAAATTCATTTATATGAAATATATAATTCCAATTTTAAATATTATATCATTTTTATATTTATCATTTAGGCATATAAATATCCACCTTATGTTCTTTCTATCAAGTGTTTTTTAAAATTCATATGAGATTTTATTTTAAAATTAGTTCATTAATTGTTTTGAAGGTTTTTACTGTATTATTTTCCTATATATCCATTTTCCTTATATTAATTCAATATTGTTCCTATAAATTTTAAAATTATTGTTTAATTCTATTTTCAACAGACTCTAATATTCTCTATAATTGTGTTAAAGGGAATTTTATTAACATTTTCCATACGGTTCATTATTACACTCCTTAAATAGTGTGAAAAAATGTTTTTTATATTTATCAATCAATATAGTTTTTAATCTAATAAGAAAATTATTAATTATAAAAATTACATTACAAGTTTCAATATTTTTTATGAATTTTTTGATCCTAAAAGTTATTGAAAAAATTATATTTCATTTTGTTATTCAATGCTCGTTTCAAATGATTTTATAAAAGTATTTTTTATTTAAGACAACATAATTTAATGATTTTTAGGCTTCAATAAGTATATGTTATAATGGTAACATCTACCTTCTTTATCTAGAAGGATTATTATGATTTTATGAGGAAATTACTATGAACCAAATTTCATTTCCATAGATTAATTAAGCTATGAAGGGATAATGAATGTTTACATATTCTTTTGGTACAAATATATGTGGTATATCATTATGTGATGGGTGCACCCTATATATAACATCAATATAGTGGATAAATATTCATATCTAATGAAATAACTATGAGAAAAAAGTTTTTATTCTCAATCCACTATGAAAAATAGGTTGTTATGACTGATGTACTAAAGGAAAAAATCTTTGATGCTTAATACACTAATAGAAATAGGAAATTATTCCTAAACCCATATTTTTTGATTTCTATGATTATGGTTTTTTACATTTTCTATGTTGTATGCTTACTTTGTTCTCTATTGATCATGATTATTGTCTCATGTTTCCAAAAAATAACACTATGGTATATTTTTGTTCATTAGTGGTTATATATTCCTCTATCATACTAAGTGGATGATTATTGTTGTTCAATTATCTTTTGAATCAAATGTTTATCCCATTCTCAGGTTTTCTCACATGCATATGTTCTAACCATTTATGAAATATTGATATTTTCCCCTTACTTATTTTTTTTATCTTTCCCCTTATATTATTTACCCTTTCCACATGCAATTAAATAGTTGAATATAATTAAAATGATATATTGTATATAAATTATTATTCGAGATATTGAAGAAATAATTTCGAATAATATTTGTTAGTAGATAATATCTGAAGAAACTAAACATTTGGGTTTTAGGATATCATGATTATTTATTTAAATTCATTTCAAAATTATAAAAAAAATATATTTTAATCTTGGATTATCTTAGTCGGTATCAGATCTGGGACTAGTTATTTGTGGGGATTAGGTTAATAAGTATAATAAAACTCAAAATAAATCATCCTAGGATGAACCAAAATTTATACAATTTAAAATTAATGTTATCTAAACGTATCATAGTCTAATTTAAAAACATTCATAAGATGTGCTATCCAAATTTATTTAGTTGTCACTATATTTATCTCAATATATTATATTTTATTACCCACATTACCCTCATTTATTTTTAGTAAATGGATAAAACTAGAATAAACCAAGTGGAAAAAGGGTGTGAATGACAATATAATAATTTTACCACTAATAAACCAAATTATATGGGTGAGGGAGTAAAAGATATCATATTAATCATTACCAAACTATAAGGACCAAGCCATAAAACATTACATAATCTTGAATTAAATGAATAATTCACATTGAGGGTCTTTTTAGGTTTAGTGTTTTAGAAAATTAGGCCTGAATTATTACATTACATCTCAAAAAAAATTACAAAGTAGACACTTTTACTTAGTTTCTATTTTTTCATAAAATAAACACTCTATAAAAAAATTATATCTAGTTTAATGTTTTAAACAACAAGACTTTTCCATGATCCCATCCTTGACCCTACTTATCTTTAAGTCATGTGAAGAACATTTCAAAACTTGGGATGAGCATAAAAATATCAGAAAGGTTTATAAAAAAGGAAAGGAGACATTAACCCATCAATAAATACAAACCAATGAAGCCATACTTTTCAATCATAACATACCTCATGAAATCATAAGATTTATGAATAACACAAAGAAATCATAAATCATAAAGGTAACTTATCACATCCATTTCAAACATACATTATATATTTCACAGTTATGTAGGGAGTTACATTTGGAATACCCACCATAGTATATTAACTAAATCTCTTAGAAAAAACATTCATGTTTACCTCCATCACGTTACAAAATGCATTGGAGACCTATATTGGGATCACCTGCCCTAGGTTTATCACGGAACCACCCATATAAGTAAAAAATTCCCAAAAACCGTAACATATTTGTAACAGTTAAAACAATAAAAAAGGAAATATAACATTTCCACATTGCAATAAAAATATATAATTTCAAGATATGAAAATAATCAATGCTTTATCAAACCATTTTCAAAACCATTTAAAACATTTAATAAAGAGATTTTTGAATCAAAGTGTCCCATACCACTTTAAATTTTGTAAATAAATTATCATTTGAAAACATTAATTTCCATATAAATAAATATTTAAAACCATTTTTAAAACATGGACATTAATGATAAAGACTTAGAAGAATAAATATTTAAATTATTTAAAATGATATGTTAGTTATAGTTTTAAAAAAAATGAGATACACTTGAATAAAAATATTTGAGAAATAACATTGAATTAGAAATTTATAATATCATGTGAATAAATTGATTCATGATATAATATTCCAAAGGATAGTATATACTCCATATAATAGTGAATTGGTGCATAACAAAAATGAAGTCTCAATGGAATGTAAATTGAGACGAAATACCATATAAAAATAATATCCTTAGATTAAGGATAAATCAATTTCATAATATTGTGTGATAAATATAAATACACTAAATATGATTTTATATTCAGTGTAAATCAATCACAAAACATTCACACATATTTTTGTAAAAACAAAATAAATGAATTGGATGGTTATCTCAGTGAATGGAAGTTGAGTTAAAATTACCCTTATCAATTTCATATCAATGACTTGAGAATTTATCAATTGGTTGATTATGTGTATTAGAAGTATATCCACAAAAAATGGAGTGGAAATTACTACATAAGTAAATAAATAGTGATTTTACACATAATCTTGGAGTAAAATAATCAATGATGTTTGTGTAAATCCCAATGAGTGGAAATTGAATTTGGAAATTCCTTTTACGATTTGGTAACTTACGAAACATACACTCCATGAAAGAAGGATCATAAAATATAGATTTAAATACCCATAAATTAAATTATATTGGACCAAGAATAAAATCATGGGTTGTACATACACCACACAAAAGGAAATCATGACAAACATAGCATGAATCTCACATGAATAAAAAGTGAGATGAAAACCCCTTACCACGTTGTAATCAATCGAGTCATAAGACTAAAAGTTAGTAACAACCAAATGAATAATAGAATACCATGAATAAATATAGAATCATGATAATATATATCAAATGGTAGTACAAAAAGAACCACATGCAATAAATAAGTGGTGAACAATTGAAATCTCACAGAATTAAAAGTGAGATAAGAAACTCCTTACCTCGTGTCCGACTTGACCCGTTCGTACTTTAATATCCTGAATAATAAGATAAATTTAATTTATACTTTCTTAAGAACCTTTTTCAAATTTATTATTCATTTTATATCACTTATTACCATTTTATAAACATTATTCAGTCATTTAAGTTAATAATGATCATTTTGTCGATATTTGGTACTTGAGTCAAAAATGGACTTCTTATAATTAAAAGTTGTTCATGTGGTCAAAATTCCATTATATCCAGAATTATATGCATGATTCAGATATCATATATATCATATATATACAGTATAATTATGTATATATTATATTACATAACATTTGGAGATAATAAATGAAATACACTGTTCATGGAGACGACAAGTCGTACGTACGCATGGACAATACTTACATTTCTATTTAATTTTTAATAGAATGAAAACATAATTATACATAGATAAATTATAATTCCAGTATAATTTTGTATGATATATATGTAACATAATTTCATTAAATCCATCCTTTATACATTCCATGTATGTCATGAACGAATCATATCACCTTGAGGGGGCGGTAGTCCGCACTTCCTCAAATGCAATTATCGTATATACACATATTGGAAAGCATAAATTTATGTTTGTAAATAAAAATTATAGAAGAGTAGATAAAACATAAATATCATATATATCATATATAAATACATTGTCATCATAATGTTCACCATAAGAGGTGGTAGTATAAGATTGAACAATCATCGTTTCGTGAGGTGTTAGTTTGCCGTCCACAGAAATAGTAGGTTCTTTAACCATTATATAGAGGTGTGTGTAAGTGTAGTTCGAATAATTATCAGAAAAAAATCTTGTATATTTAGTATACATGTGTTTTTATAAAGTAAAGGAGTAAAAAGAGTTTAGGGGATTGGAGAAGTAAAATAAAACAAAAGAACTTAAGAAAAGATGTTACCTTTAAATCGGGGAACTCCCTTTGGTTTGAACCAGAAGGGTTTCTTGAAGTACCTTATGCTTATGGTAAGGCTTCAAGGAGTAATAGAGGGATCTTGAGAGATTATTTGGGTAGAGTATGGATGAGAAAAGTGTCTTGATATGTTTTAGTAATGTGTTAGAGGTGAATTATTTTTATAAGGGGGAGGAGGGGCTCTTTACGAAAGTGTAAAAATATGATTTTATTATATAATGATTTTCGGATTCTTAAGGTCCAACGCTTATTAAAGTAGAAGATAAGATGACTAATGGTCGAAATGAAATCATCTAATAATAATTGGACAGGTTTTGGATATTATTTTAATCATTATAATATTATTTATTTAAATTATTTATTAATGAGGTAAACACTGCATAATTATAGTGTCATTAATAATTTTATTTTTATGATGTAGAAAAATTATAAAAAAATACCATGATGTAGGGAATCTTCTTATCTTTCAAAATAATATTTATAGTTGAAGATATAACTTATACAACCCTATGTGAAAATTAATTTACTAAAACATATTTGTTTATGTCATTTTTGCCTTTACTTTAAGTTAATTAAAATAAAGTGTCATTATCACTATTAAGTAGCTACATGGGGTCCCAAAATATACCCAAGGATGACCATGGTTGGAAATGACTCATAAAATAAGGTTAGGACAAGTGTTAAGGTAATTTTGTATTTTTATGATATATTTTTTACCTTAAATTACCCTATTTACATTTACCCGCGGTAAATAAAAGTCAAGAGTTACTATTCACCAAAAATTATTTTCATCTTATTGAACCACATTTTACTTTATAAAAAAACATGTATGTAGGATTTTTGAAATTCAATTCACAGAAGCGGTAAAATTTCATTTAAATTAAAAAGTTAGTTTTTAACTACAACTTAGTGGTTTCACTATTCATCAAAAATTGATGTTTTTCAGAAAAATACCAAAACTTCAGCCAAAGATATATTTGATATTATGAATTCAAAAATGATGTCTATTTTACCAAATTAAAAACATAGATTGGATTAATTAATTTAAAATTAATTCCCATTGTGAAAACAAAAAACGTGTTTTTTAAGAAATATTAACTATCAAAAGATTAACACGTATTTATGTCCAATTTCAAAGTGAAATTAATTACAATGACCAAAATTGGATTAAATGGTAAAAATATAATCTAATTACACTTTAAAACAAATTAAAAATATAATCTAAACATATAAATAAATTTGATTAAATGGAAGTTTGGAATTAAAATATAGTATTTTTCACTATTCATTAAAAAATTTATTTTATTAGAAAAATACAAAAAATTTACCCAAAGTAAATTTTGATGTCCCAATTATAAAGAAGAATTTTATTTTATCAAATAGAACATATAAAAGTGAACAAAACTATATTTAAATATGGTTCTCCATCAAAAGGTCGTAAATCGACTTTTTAATTAATATTAGAGTATTTATGCTTTAAATTAGATTCATTCAAATTTTAAGCCCCTAACTTTTATTGGATCACTGTGAAAACATTTAACTCACATGAATAATCATATTTTAGTTACTTCCATTCATTATTTCCATTATAATGGCTAGGAATTAACTACTATTTAAAATAACCTCATATTATTATATTTCTGTATAACTCAACGTAGTGTGCAACGTAAGATTTCAAAGAAACATGTTGTTGCATATCAGGTATGACATCGAACATAACATCACATTTAAATTAAAATTAATATTTAATTCAAAAATATTAATAAATATGAAAATTTTATATTCTTTCTTCACCTGGGATGTTACATCCTTCCCCATTTGGGGAATTTCAGCCTCACAATTTTAAAATGGGGATTGGAAACTTCATTGAAAGCCCCACATTGAAAAAAGAGCTAATAAAATTATCAGTTTAAAAGAAATAAAGATAACAGAATAGGTCACACAAGATAACCGATACTTAGATTTCATGAAAACATGTATATGGAGGAGAAACTAACTATCAAGTTCTGATGCACAGTGATAGAAAACATGATTAGGAGAAAGTTAATAATGAGAAAACCACAAATTTGTGATGGTTTAATTGGTTATTGGTTTCCTGGTAGGAATGGTAAAAGGAAAACATGTTTTTAAGATTCATTTCATAATGTTGGATAATTTATTTATGAGATTTGAACAAGAACATTAGAAAACTTACTTACTTGACTTATAGACTTTCATCATTTACAAAATTTCTACCACAAACTCATCTTTTCCACAAACGATGAGTATTCAAGATGACTTGGTCACATAAAAAGTTCTAGAATCAACTTCTAGATAATAACATGATCCAAAAAATATGAACCATATATTTCTCCTATCTTTATATGTTAACCAAAACCAAAATTGGTTAGTACGAGATTAGATAATCCCCAAAAGGATAATCCTTTATAAAAATAAGTACTACTCTTAATCTCCAAAATTCAACAGAAAGTACCCGAATTTAAATAAACACAAATCAATATACAATTGTCCTTAAAATTCATCAAAATAATCCAAAATAAGATTGAAACCCAAAACTCAAAAGGATTTTATCACATAGTCTCCCATAGTAAATCTTAACATTTATCTCCAAAAACTTCGACTACTATTAATGTCTCATTCTGAAGTGTAATTAACCTAATAACATATTATCTTTGATAGGTTAATCATTTTCATAAATAACTCAAATCACCATATGTCCATAAAAAATGTGGATTCTTCCAAAATAATATTCCACCATTACTCATCAAAAGAAAAGATAATTATTCCTTGAATAAAATTTTCATAAATAAAACATTAGTGTTACACATACTATAAAAATTATTCCAATGTAATCGCATCATCAAAAGAGCCTGAATACTTTTAAGCGTTTCATCCTCTTAAAATATACTATAACTCTTGAATCCATTACATGTTTTCTTCTTAATCATTCAATGTTCTTCATGATACATTAACCTTTATTTACTAACTTATTCTGAAATACTTCATTCCTACAAACAAAATCAGGAATCATATCCTAAGAATCAATAATATCAAAACATATGTTAAGAAATAATCCATACCATTCATTGGTCACTGCCAGTTTCTTCATCCACAATCAAAAGGGAATTAGGTATTGGTAAACATATATTTTTACGATCCTGGGGATCCAATTCCTAAAAATTCTTCACGGGACATCTGTTTTTATAATGACCATGCACACCACATTTAAAACATTCAATTGATCCCTTATAAAGAACTTCTTTCCCTTTCCTAGAGTCAATTGGATGCTTCATTTTCCCATGGCAGGTTCTTTCTTTATGATCTTCATTCCCACATCTATATCATCTTCCCGTCCCTTTGAAGAATTTTCCTAAATGTTTATTTTCACATCCATGACACATAGGTTTTTAAACATACTTAACTTTATGATTATTACCTGAACTTCCATAGGGATTTGTTTCTTTCATATATAATGACTTATAAAAATCACAAAGGTTTAGGTGGTCAATCATAACTCTAGATAGTTGGTTGAGAATAACCATAAGAGTTCTCATTACAGCTCCCATTTCATTCAGTTTCTCATTCAGAAAATAATCACAGTTTTCTTCACATCCACTTTTACTTTGGTGCCTGCTAGATCCAGCCATTTACTAAAACCAAAAAATTCAGTGTGAGTATATAAGTAAAATCATCATATAATATCTTATGAGGTGGGTAAATACTAAGATAGACTTATTCATGTTATCTTAAACTCATTCAATTTATCTAAAATAACTATGGCTCTTTCTAATATTCTGATCATTATGGTTATTTCACTTATGCATAAATAACACCCTAACATCTAAAGTTATCTAAACCATCCTTTGATACCAACTATAAGGACCCGGCCTTAAAAAATTACATAGTATTGAATTAAATGAATAATACACATTGAGGTTCTTTTCAGGTATAGAGATTTAGAGAATTAGGCCATAAATATTACATTACATCTCAAAAATATTTCAATGTAGACACTTATACTTAGTTTCCATTTTTTAATAAAATAAAAACTCTTCAAAAAAGTCATGTCTAGTTCCATGTTTTAGACATCACGACTTTTCCATGATCCCATCCTTGACCCTACTCATCTTTAAGTCCTCTGAAAGACATTTCAAAACATGGGATGAGAATACAAATCATAATAATGGTTATAAAATAAGGAAAATAGAACTTAACCCATAAATAAATACAAATCAATGAAACCATAATTTTTAATCACATCATACCTAATGAAATCATAAGATTTGTGAATAACACACAGAAATCATTAATCATAAAGGTAACTTGTGGAATCCATATCAAACATACATTGTAGATTTCACAGCTACATAGGGAGTTACATTTGGAATACCCATCATAGTATATTCCAAAAATCTATTAGGAGAAACATTCACAATTACCTCTGTTATGTTACCCTATGCATTAGAGAGAAATCTCGGGCTCACTTGCCCTAGGTTTATCACATAACCACCCATATACATAAACAATTCCCAAGAACCATAACATATTCATAACACTTAAAATAAGAATAAATGGAATATAACATTTCCACGTTGCAATCACAACATATCATTTCAAGATATAGACATAATAAATGCTTTATCAAACCATTTTAAAAAAAATTAAAAAAATTTATAAAGATATTTTTGAATCAAAGTGTCCCATAACACTTTAAATATTTTAAATAAATTATCAGTTGAAAATATTAATGCCCATATAAATAAATCCTTAAAACCATTTTTAAAACATGGACATTAATGATAATGATTTATAATAATTAATCTTTAAAACACTTAAAACGATATTTTAGTTAAAGAGTTTTTAACAAAATGAGAGACTCCTGAATAAAAATAATTGAGGAATAATGATGAATCAGAACATTATAATATAATGAGAATAAAGGGATTAATGATATAATATGCCAAAGGACAGTATATAAACCATATAAGAGTGAGTTGGTGCATAACAACAATGAAGTCTCAATGGAATTTAAATTGAGACGAAATCCCTTATAAAAATTGTATCCTTAGATTAAGGATAAATAAATTACATACTAATGTGTGAAAAATATAAATACACACCATATGATTGTATATTTAGTGTAAATCAGTTACATGACACTCACACATATTTTTTTTTAAAAAACACCAATGACCTGAATGTTTAACTCAATGAATGGAAATTGAGTTAAAATCACTCTTATCATGTTCATATCGATGACTTCAGAATTTATCAATGGATTGATTATGTGTATAATAAATATATCGACACAAAGGGGAGTGGAAATTACTACTTAAGTAAATAAATAATGATTTTACACATAATCTTGGAGTAAAATAATTAAAGAAGTATGTGTAAAGCCCAATGAGTGGAAATTGAAATTTGAAATTCCCTTACTGATTTGGTAACATACAATAATACACTCCACGAAAGAGGGATCCTAAAATGAAGAGTTAAATGCCCATAAATTAAATTATATTACACCAATAATACAATAATGGGTAGTACATACACCACACAAAAGGAAATAGTGGAAAACATAGCATGAATCACACAAGAATAAAAAGTGAGATGAAAACCCCTTACGATGTTGTAATCAATCGAGTAATAAGACCAAAAGTTAATAACCACCAAATGAACCAAAAAATACCATGAATATAAAGAGAATAATAATAATATATATCCAATGGTAGTAAAAAATACACCACATGCAATAAATAAGTGGTGAACAATGGAAATATCATAGAATTAAAAGTGAGATAAGATACCCCTTACCTCATGTCCGACTTGACCCGTTCGTTCTTTAATCTCCTGAATATTAATATAAATTTAATTTATAATTTCTAAATAACATTTATCAATTTTATTATTCCTTTTATATCACTTATTACTGTGTTATAAACATTTTTCAATCATTTATATTAATAATGGTTGTCTTGTCGATATTTGGTACTTGAGTCAAAAATGAACTTCTTATAATTACAAGTTGTTCATGTGGTCAAAATTTCATTATATCTAGAATGATATTCATGATTTATATATTTTATATATCATATATATTCAGTATATGTATGTATTTATAATATTATATAACATTTGGAGATAAGAAATGAAATGCACCGTTCATGGAGACGGTAAGCCGTACGTACGCCAGAATGCTACTTTCATTTCTATTTCTTATTTAATAGAATGAAAAAATAATGATACATAGATATATTATAATTATATTTTAATATAATATGATATATATGTTACATAATTTCATTAATTCTATCTTTTATATGTTCCAATTATGTCATGAACGAATCATATCACCTTGAGGGGGCGGTAGTCCGCACTTTTCTCCAATGAAATTATCGTATATACACATATTGGAAAATATAAAGGCATGTTAGTATATAAAAATTAAAAATTAAAAGTGAAAACATAATAATATATATATAATATATAAATATAGTTCCATCATAATTTCCACCATAAGAGGTGGTAAGAGAAGATTTAACAATCATCATTTCGTGAGACGTTAGTTTTCCGTCCACAGAAACAGTATGTTCTTTACCCATTAGATGGAGGTGTGTGTAAGTGTAGTTATAATTATTCTCATAAAAACAACCTAGTATATTGAGGATATTGTTGTTGTTATAAATTAATGTAATAAAAAGAGTTTAAGGGGGTGGAGAAGTAAAATAAAACAAAATTACTTAAGGGAAGACGTTACCATTAAATCGGGTAACGCCCTTTGGTTTGAACCAAAAGGGATTCTTGAAGTGCCTTCTGCCTAAGCTAATGCTTCTAAGTAGAATAGAGGGATATAGAGCGCTTATTTGGTCAATTTTTTGTTGATCCAAGGTGCATGAGAGGTGTGAGTAGTGGGTTAGAGGTGAGGGATATTTATAAGGGGGGAGGGGCTCATTAGGAAAGTGTGAAAATATAATTTTATTATATAATTATTTTCTGTTTCAAAACGTCCAAAACTTATAAAAGTAAAAGATAATATGACTCATGTTAGAAATAAAATCATCCAATAATAATTTTATAGGACTTAGATATTATTTTAATATTTATAATCTTATTTATTTAAATCATTTATTAACGAGGTAAACACTACATCATTATTGTGTCATAAATAATTTTATTAATTTTATGTATAAAAATTATAACAAAAATACCATGATGTAGGAAATAATTTTAGCTATAAAAATAACATTTATAGTCTAAGAGATAACTTATATAACCCTACATAAATATTAAATTACTAAAAGTTATTTGTTTATGTCATTTTCCCATTTACTTTAAGTTAATTAAAATAAAATGTCATTATCACTCTTAAGTGGGTTTATGGTGTCCCAAAATAGTCCTAAAGATTCCCATGGTTGTACATGACTAATCCAATAATTTTAGGAAAAGTGTTAAGGTAATATTGTATTATTATGATATTCTTTTTACCATAAATTATCCTATTTACCTTTAACCGTGGTAAATAAAATTCCAAAGTTACTATTCAATAAAATTATTTTCATCTTATTGAATCAAATTTTACTTACTAATATCAACAATGTATGAAAGATTTTTTAAATTCAATACACATAAGTGGTAAAATTTCATTTAAATGAAAAATATAGTTTTTAACTACTACTTAGTGGTTTCACTATTCATCAAAAATTGATGTTTTTCAGTAAAATACCTAAAAATCTTCCTAAGATATATTTGATATTCAAAATTCAAAAATGATGTATATTTTACCAAATTCAAAAAATATAAGTTGGATTAATTATTTTAAAATTAAATATTCTTATCAGAACAAAAAGTTTGTTAATAAATATTAACTATCAAAAGATTGACACTTGTTTATGTCCAATTTCAAAATGAAATTATTTTCAATGGCCAACATTGGATTAAATGGTAAAAATATAATCTAATTAAACTTTAATAAAAATTAAAAAATAATCTAACCTTATAAATAAATTAGATTAAAAGGCAATTTGGAATTAAAATACCGTATTTTTCACTATTCATTAAAAAATGATTTTTATTAGAAAAATACAAAAAATTTACCCAATTTAAATTTTGATGTCTTGATTCTAAATAATGATTTTATTTTGTCAAATAGAACATATAAAAGTTACCAAAACTATATTTAAAGAGGTTTCACCATTAATAGGTGGTAAATCGACCTTTTGAAGAATATTAGAGTATTTATGGTTTATATTAGATTCACTGAAATTTTAAGCCTATAACTTTTATTGGATAAATGTAAAAACATTAAACTAACCTGTATAATCATATTTTTGTTATTTCCATTCATTCCCTCCATTACAATGGCTAGGTGTTAACTACCTTTTAAAATAACAATATATTATTATTTTCAGTACAACTCAGCATTGTGTGCAACATAAGATTTCAAAAAAACCGTTGTTTCTTATCGAGTATGACATCGAACATAGAATCCTCTTTAAAGTAAAATTAATATTTAATTAAAAAATATTAATAAATATGAAAATATTATATTCTTTATTTACCTGGGATGTTTCATGAACTATCTCAAGTGATGAACAATAATGAAGACTATATTGATATCCCAAACACACAAAGGAAGGAGAAAATTTCTATAGAGTCTATCATGTTGAAATTTTCACCTTATTTAGTGGGTATTCCAATCCACTAATTCATAGAAAATTATCAATGTGATGTAAATGATATATTCCATTATCCAATGCTCGGAGCATGATAAGGTTCTTTTACAAATTTTACATCTAAATAGTTATTTTTAAAAATAGTGAATCAAATTTGAGAATGCGATTCAAGTGGAAAAATTTGAATCTATAGAACGAGAGGAGTTCAAGAAAAATAATTTTCACTAAATGTCTTCCCCAAACTCTACACATGAAAATGGAGAGAAAATTTTTGTAAATAAAAAAGGATAATGAATTCCTTGTAACCTATGAATAAAACTTCACAAATCATACAAGGTATGTCTCTAATTTTATTACTAACATTGAAACAAATATCATTCAATTATTTAATAGCCTAAAACCATGTATTCAAAAGTAACTATCTATAAGATATTTCCTTATAAATGGAGAAATTATTCGATGTTCACTTATGGGGTAAATGAAAATTATACACTAAGAGACATTTGAGGATGTGCGAATTTTATTTGTATAAAGAATCATTCTAGGGCTATGTAATCAAAATAAAGGGTATATTTCTAGATCCTTCAATGATGGAGGTTATCGAACAATGGTCTAAAACAACTACTTTTGTTAAAATCCTATTTTTCTAGTGTTAGATAAATATTATCAATGTACTGGGAGAAATTTCTCATGGATATAAAATCCATTATCTATGTTAATGAGTAAGGGAATAAAATCCCTCCAGAGAGACAAATGTGAGGAAATATTCAAGGATACTTAAAATACATTGGTCAATATACTTGTAATTACATTACCCTATAGTGGGTAATGGATTATAATATAAAATTATGCTTTAAAGAAGGGACTGAGATACATCCTCATAAAAAATGATAAGTTAATAGATTACGTCTCAGATTAAAGAACCTGGAGAAAAAAGAATCAATTCATGATATGTATCTGGTGGTAGTTATGTTTGCATTAAATATTTGGGAGAATTATCTATATGGTTAACAATGTGATGTATATATAAATTAAAAAAGCATAAAATTTATATTCATATAGAAGGATTTGAAAATACACTAGATGAGAATGCGGGAATTGATCAGAGACTATGAATACTTAATACATTACTGCCTTGGGAAGGAAAATGATGTAGCTAATACTCTGAATAGGAAGTATCATGAAACCTTATCCATGATGAGGATTGAAAGAAACCAAATACTCATGGATTTTAAGAGTATGAGTATTGAAATCATAAGGGAATGGGAGATATCCTATATTTCCCAAATGTATACTCAACCATCTATCCATGAAAAGATCATAGAGGTATTAAATTAGGATATAGATCCATAAATAGGTTAATAGAATATTACCTAGTTTAAAATTAAAAACTATGAAATTATAATATTCGATAAATGAAAATGTATTCCCTCAATAGTTAAACTAAATAAAGGGATGTTAGATGATGCACATAGTTAAACATTCTCTATAAATATTAGAAGAAAAAAAGATATATAGATTTCTTAATAATCATATCTAGTGGGACAATATAAAGAGGGAGATTGAATAGGATGCATCTCGATGATTGGTATCCAATTATGTTAAGGAAAAATGGTAGAAGCCTATGGAGATGATTTTACTACTACCTTACCTATATGGAAATGGGTGAACATTTCCATGGATCATTGTAGGTATTCCTAATACCTCTAAATAACATAATGGTTTTTGTGTTATAGTAATTACCTCATGAATACAGTAAATTTCATTTCAATTTGATACTATATGCCTCCCAATCAAATTTACAGGATATTCATAAAGGAAGTGGTAAAACTCCATGAAGTACTAGTCTCAATTGTATCTAATCAATATACAATATTAACCTTGATGTTTTGGAGAATTCTTCAACAAGAATTGGATAAAAATTTAATAATAAAAATTTCTTATCAACATCCAAAAATGGCCAATTTGAAAGGACCATTTAGACATTAGAGGCTACGCTAAGATAATGCTTAATAGACATTAAAGAAAGTTGAGATAAAAAATCATCCTTTAAATGAGTTCTAATATAAAAACAATTTCCACTCTATAAAAAATAGTACTATATGAGGCTCTATATAGGAAGAGATATAATAATCCAACTTGTTGGGATATATTTGGAGAAAGGATGTTATTGGGATTAGATTTTATTTAAGAAATGAAGAAATTGGTTTAAACAATTCAGTGATATATGAAATAAGAACAAAGTTGATAGAATAGATAAGTTTATAATCATAAAATAGATTTCTAAATAAAAGTTGGTTCAAAGGTGGTCCTCTAGATATCTCATTGGAATTAGGTTATGAGATTTTGTAAGAAGGAGAAGTCGAGACAAAGGGATCTCAATCCCTTTGAGATTCCTAATCATATCAGTAATATATATTATCAGTTAACACTCCCTATTTATCTCTCACATGTACATAATGTGTTCTACGTTTCACTTTTTAATAAGTCTGTACTCCACTTGGATATTGTACAATTGGAACATGATCTCTTATATAAGGAAAATCCTATAGAGATTCTTGATTAAAGGGATAAACTGCTTCATAACAAGACCACACAAATAGATAATGATATATGGTGGAATATTGAGTTTTATGATGATACTTGAGATCCTTATGATTTAATGAGATAATAGTACCCCAACTTATTTATATGTATGTAATGGAATTTCATGAACAATTTTTTTATGGTTAGAATGTAACAACCAACGATTTTAGTACAAATTTTGTTGAGTAGATTGTATCACACACAATAATGAACTAAAATGAACCACGATATAAATTATTATAATAAAAGTTAAAAATTAATATTTTTTGAGTATACTATGTGAAATGAAATTAAGAAAATTATAATAAGAATAAAACATTAAGTGAATAAAAAATATATTAAAATGGGTTATTATAAAACCAAGTATTGTAAAAACTTATATTATTATTATTATTATTAAATAATGACCTGATATGTTCTTATACCAATTAATTGATGAAATTTAATGATTAAAGGGTAAATTGTTAATGTGATATGATCAAAATCATTCATTTTTAAAAAGTGAAACTTTTCAAAGAACTGTTTTTTAAAGTGTTGTCTTTTTAAAATTAATAAATTAAATTGATCACTTTTAAAAGATAATTATGATAATATATAGTGTTTCAATATATAAGATAATATTTTAAAACTCGTTTAATTTGAAATTGATATGGAATAATAATAACAACACTCAATGTTTTAAGTGTAATTTATCTATATAAGATTTTTTAATATTTTATTTTCATTTAAAAACTAAAATTATAAATGTTTAAATTTATATTTGATAAAATTAATATATTTTTTGGATTTATATAGTCAAAATTATCTTAGGGTAATTTTTTTGGGATTTTTATAGAAAGCCTGATTTCTATATGAATTTTTAAAAATACACTTTTTATAAATATCACAACTTTTATAACAGCATCATAATATAAATGTACCTTATATATTTTTTAAAAAAAATTTATTCACTAAATTATTTATTTAAGGGGTTCAATAAATCATTTAAGAATGTAATTTTTACTTTAGAAACCTATGTTTGACATTTTGGAACCCAATTGATATTTTATTGTAATAAGAAAACTATTTTTAGTTATTTTGCTTTAATTATGTATTCATAAGGATCAATTATATTTTATCTTGAATAAAAATTAAACATAATCTCATTTTCCAAAAAAATAAAATAAAATATAGGATATTCAACACTATAGGTGATTTTGGTGTTAACTCAATTTATGATTAAGATGGGTATTTTTCTAAACATTATTTTTAATATATTGAGAATTCTTTTATTAAAATTAATTTTTACCACCTACAGAAATTGAATTGTGGGAAATGGTTTTCATAATTCTAATCATCATGTTCATATTATTTAATATGTTCAATTTACTTTATTTTTATAAAAACTGTTATTGAGGTAAAAAATGAGTTAGCACGGTAGACATAAATTATGATAAAAAGTTAAATTAAGGGGAAAATATGAAGAATATATAAAAAATAATCACTTTTTTTTTGCATTTTAGTTGTGATTAAACCAATAATCATTACCTATTTATTATTATATAAGACTTTTTGATCCAGCTAACATTGAAAGTGTCATTCCATTAATATAATATAATGCGTGTTTACAAAAATATCACCCATATCGTTTATAAAAGGATCCCTTCAACAGCATAATTAGCATCACATATAAAACAAATTACCTCATTAAAATTTTCCAAAATGACTCCCCAAATTCATTTACCATACTCTAATGGTGCAGGAAAAATTAAAAGATTAATCTAAGATGGCTCAAGTGAAGGTTATGGGCATAACGGAAGCACAAATAGGGCATTCTAGACTCTATTTTTTTCAAAATCGATGATTAATTTGTGATGTACATAGATAAAGAATTACATGAACAATATAATTGAATCAATGATTAGTTAACATGATAATTACTGAACCAAACATAGGATCATCACATAATGATTTATAATTAATTTAAGTAGTGAACTAATTACTCTATAATGAATTATTATTTTTTCATTAATCTTACAATGTGTCTACATCATACCATAATTTCATTAGAATAATCAATTATATATTCCCCCAGTGGTGATCCACATGTGTATGATGAACCTCTTGGAATCCATATAGGAATATCCTTAAGAAATCATGGAATATCTTAATACTTGTGTTGTTCATATTCAATCGTCATAAGAACAAATTCCAAGAAGGGTTCTCCTTGACCCCTCCGGAATTATGAGGAGTGCTGGAGAAGGATTGATCTCTATTATTTAGAGGGTTACTGGAGAGGTGATCTCTAGGGATTAAGAGGATTGTTTTGATTATTTTTCCACAACAAACAATGTGGATAACATTAGGGTTGGTAAAAACTAAATATTAATTTTTGAATACATTGATTAAATTTATTCAAATAATATTTAATATATGTTATTTCTGATCAGATCATTAAACATAGAAATCAATTACTCTATAGTATTTATTATGAATTGATTAATTTATTAATTAAATAAATAAATATCACAACATTATTCACCAATTAATAAATTTATATTATATGAAAAAATAGAAAATAAATATTTATTAAATATTCCGATCAAAAATATTCTCTAGAATAAGTAGTGTCTAAATATATGCGATCAATCTAGTTATGAATAATTATTAAACCAAATATGAAAATAATATTTATTCAATATGTGAAATAATAAATAATATTTTAAAATTAACGAAGGTTCTGGATAAACTTAGTGTAAGTCCTATTAGGCCTGCTTCTCAGTGGCATTAGGTAGAGTAGCCCAAAGTCCATATTTAGAATATGATAACATGCTAGGACACCCATCGAGAAATTATAAATTATTAAAATGGAATAAAAAATCAAATGTATGGTTACTATGAAATATAATTCCTTTTCATGATATCTCTAATCATGCAAGTTGTAGACAGGTGTCCTCAACCAATGTACTCGATGCCTCTTTCATTGAATTTCTTCAAATGAACCTACCTATATAACACCATGGTCATGGATTTATTTAGGCTATTGCATTACCATAAAAGGGCCTAAGATATTATAAAATGTTAAATAAGATAAGTAAAAATCCTTTCTTTCATTATTTATTAATTTAATATTACACGTGATGCACACAACGTATCCTTCTTCACCACAAACATATATCAACATGGTTTTGGTCAATAAATAAAAGTACACAACTAAAAATATATACTAAAAAAAATCATAATTTATAAGGATTAATACACATGTTTGTAGATAGGAATATCAAGTGGAACATAAAAACATGGATTTATTACTAATGTGTTGTGTTGGCATAATCTCCTGCATTGGATATTATTAAGGACGTACAATATGAGAAAGTGACTCAAATTCCTATAAGTATACACCCCTGATATCCTATATCATTTGTTTCCCATTAAATGACATCATATATACATAGAACATATTGTTAATAATTATTTCATGAATCTTATGGGTTCTCATCATAGCGAGGAACTTCTGTGACCTTGCAGTTTGACAATAAATCTTATGAAATTATCACATACTATGTCACATAGAGAAAAATATCATGAAATGATTATAAGTTTATTAATATTAAAAAAATGAATAAAAGTAATCATAATGTAAATAGAAGTTGGTTATAAGGAACCAAATCCAATAGACTCCCAACTAAACTAGAGAAAAATGATAACAACCATCAGTCCGCTATCTATCACAAAATATTCATGGTTATATTAAGATAAATATTTATCCAAGCTGTATGACGTCGTTTCGTACATGGAATGTCTCCCCAATACAACTTAACCACTTTAAGGAAAATACATCAAGAGGTGATAATTTAGGAGTACATGCTTTGTCTATTGTTTTTGTCTTGACTCTGTTACAAGATCCACCACTACAGTATTAACACAATATAATATGACAACTTCTTTAATTATAGGTACCACATCAAGATAATTGAAAAACTTTCATATCCAAATATCTTCTTGGGTTGTATAAAAAGACCTTATATACTTATACACTATAGTAGAGTTAATAACAACTGGATTCTTTATAATCTTCCATCTCATAGAACCCTCATTGGGATTGAATATATATCATGACTATGATTTTAGATCAACATAATCTATTTGAAAGATACCATATATTTCACCCTTGATGGCTATATCATTTTCTCCTCCATACACCTAGAATATATCATTTTTTATTCATAGAAAATTAAGGATAACATTAACAGAAATGCCAATTCTGTTCAAGATTATCTTGATATCTTCTTACCTTCCTCAAGGTCTAGACAACATCAAGCCTAGTATATATCATGTCATACATGATAGATATGATCAAAATCTGTATGTTCTATTACTCATTATATATTTATCCCCTTATGTCTAAAGATACATATTCTTGGAATGATATATACCATGTGACACTAGAACAAATACACTCCTGGATTATTTCGTACTAAATATATTTATATGTCGTCAATTTATATACCTTGAGTTAGTCCAATAATCCTTTGGGATATATCATGATTGATCTTGATCACAAGAATGTAGGTTTATTCTTCTAATTTCATTATGGAGAATCACCTTTTTTCCTTTTACTTAACTGAATTTAAGACTGGTACATCATTTACAATAAGTAATATGTAATCAACATATAAGACTAGGATAACAACCACAATACCACTAAACTACTTCTAAACATATGGTTTAGATTACTACATAATGAAACTAAATTATTTTATAGCATCATTGAACCAAATTTTCCATTAAATAGATTCTTTCTTCAATACATAAATGGATATTTTCACATTTCATAACTTTTTGGCTTTGTATGAACCCCAAACCTTTTTGTTTGTGTCTTATAGACATCTTCATTAAGGATCCCATTATGGAAATCTATATTTACATCTATCTTTTAATTTTATAGTCATGGTAAGCTACTATTCCATGTATAATTCTAATGGATTTAAAAATAAAAATTAGAGATTTTTTTTAATCATAGTCAATTACTTAATAGTGTACAAACCCTTTAGACACTAACCCTACTCTTTTATGTATTTAGTTTTCTTTCTATTTATAGTTTTCTTTTTAATACCTATTCACACACAATAATATTTACATAAACTAATATATCAATTATAATAAAAAATTAGCAATCATACATGGAATCTATCTTAGAATTCATGACTTCATTCCATATTTCAATTTTCATGATATCTAATACCTCTTTGTAAGAGAGATGTTCATTATTGTCAACCAATAATGTTTCACCATATTCTGTGACTAGAAAAACATATATTTAAAGCTATACTACCTCTATGATGCTCCTATGTGGTTGTTATATTTTAAGAAACACTTATTCCAGGAGGACATCTGAAGTTTTTTATTGTACTAACTCGTGTTTATCTTGAGCGTTAACTTCATCAAAGTCAATCTTTCCCCCATTATACTTCTTGAGGATGCGATCCCTTTCAAGAAATATTACCTATCATTTGACAATATCTTTATTATTAGAGGGGTTGTATAGATAATATCCCCTAGATTCCATTGGATACCCTATAAATATAAACCTCATTAGAAGGGTTCTAGTTTTTTTCATGATATAATATTAAAAAACACATCTCATACACATATATTAGTGTGTGGAAATATGGATTTCATTCCATACATAAACTCATATGGAATTACATTTACCCTCCTCATTTCATAAATAGTTTAGAAGGTGTTCTAGATCATTTAATGCATATACCAAAAAGGATAATAGAAGATATTCATGAATCATCATTGACCATACCATGTCAAGCAAGGTATGGTGCGTCCTTTCACTAGAAGCATTACACTATGTTTTATATGGAGGAATATGTTGGAATAGAATCCCAAAATCCTATATAATTTTAACAAAATCTTGGTTATGACATTCACTTCATTGATCAAATCATATCATCATTATATTCTTACAATGTTTAATTTCATCTTCATTCTTGAATTCTTTGAATTTATCAAAGGACTCAGACTTATACCTCATCAAGTAGATGTATCCCTATCTACTCAATTAATTAGTAATAGTTACTAAGTAATAATATAAAACACTTAATTATACTTTAAAAGGTCCATACAAATCAGATTGTACCAATATTAGAATCTATATATCCCTTTCACCCTATCCACTGAATGGTGGTTTCGTCAATTTTACATGAAAACTAGTATGAAATATTTCAACTAGTCTTAGCTCATAAGATTTTAAATGTAATATTCTTGAAAAGATTCTCTTTGGAAAATTCGTATTTACATGACCGATATAGAGATTCCACATCTTGGTGTTATATGAGTTGTGAAAACATGATTCATTATCTATTTTCAATACATGGTTTTATTAATTTAATCAATAAAAACCATTATTTAGTTTTTCCATACCATAAAATGCGTCATATATGTAAAATGTGGATTATTTATTTATAAATTTGAAAATAAATACATAAATGTTAATAAAATAAATAGATATGATGTTATTATTAAGAGTTACCAAAAAATAATAGTTCTTTCTAACCAAAATCATTCTACTTGTAAATGGAAGGCTATAGTCTCCTATAGCCAAAGAAGTAAGTAATGCTTCATTAGTTTATTAAAGAGTCACCTATCCTTTAGTATTCTTAGAAAATATATATGTAACGAACCATATTTTCACAAAGGTATTGTTCATTTGTTTTTGTGTTAAATTCTATTAAATTTTCCATATAAGGTTACCCAATAGAGTCATAGGGTTCTTGAGTGTGTCAGGGGCTTGTTCGGAGCCCAGAACCTTGAAATTTTGTAAAATAAACTAGGACACACAATTTTTATGAAATCTTGTGTCCAATGTCACATGACCATATGAGACACCTATAGTTTTTAAAATTGTATTTTTTCATGGTTGGGACATGGTTATGAAACAAATGTGCCTCAACCATGCGTGGTCTTCCCTTAAGCAGTGGGATGACGAAGAAATGTGCATGGTTTGGCCAAACTATGAGGCCATACTATATGCCCTCTATTTTTATGGTGAAATGTATAAAATAACCTTAATGATTTAATAATCCCTTTTTTCATCCTTCTCCTCCCATTTGTAGAAGATGGGTATGTTTCCTCCTCCCAGAGCTTTTCTTCCTCCTCAATATAGGTTTTTCTATATCTCTCTAATCCGAAGTACAAATCAAGATCCGTAGGAAGTGTTGGATAGATAGAGTCATTCTCCAAATTTGTAAATACCTTTAATTTCCATGTATAATTTTTTAATTAAATGGGAATTTTACAAGTCTGTGAAAATTTATGGCGTGTGATTCCGAGACCCGGTGTGCTCAGAATCAATTTCAGAAGTTTTGTTCAGGTACGTACAGTAAAAGTACAAGTGGGTTTTTATAAATTTTTAACTAGTGCTTGGAATTGAAATTAGAGGGCACTGTTGAACTTGAAGCGCTGGTATTCACTTAAGAATACATTCACCTCGACGGTAGTTGGTCGAGAATAAAAGATAGTTTTTGGGGGTTTTAGTGAAATATTTAAATAAAAAAACGTTTTGTAGCTTTTTTTTTATTTTTTTGGTCAAAGCCTCCATGTGGAAGTTGGAGGTGTGGACCCACACACCTTAACCCCCTATGGGAGGTTATGGTGGTGGGTCCCACCTGAACCTAACCTCCCATGATAGGTAACAGTGTTGGGACCACCCGGGACTAAACCCCCCAATTAAATTGAGGGAAACCACTCAACTCCCTCATAAATGAGGGAGAGTTTCTTGACCACCTCAACCCAATTAATGGTGCCACCATCTCCCTTCTTAAGAGTTCAAACTCCCCTAAATTAATGATGCCAAATCCTCCTCATCAATTAATTGAGCCAATGCATTAAATTAATTGTTTAAACCATTTGATTTTTGTGCCAACAATTAAATATTAGATAAGCATAATGTATTAGGTTGGTTGGCATTTGTCTTTTGGTGGAACTTGGGAGAAGAGAGGGAGCTTTGGGAGATAAGCTCTCGCAAACGAAGAATGAAAAACGTGTTCTTCCAATGAAGAATGTTGGCGGGGAGCGTATTCGACTTTCTTCCTCGGAACCTCCTTCGACATAGGACGTCTTCGACTATGACGAGCTGGTGCACAAGCAGACGATCGAGGAAAACACCAACATTCATCCTTTCCAATGATCCATCTTCTTTCCCACGACTCCATCAACGAACAGCCAACAAAGGTAGGGGTTTTATTTGAATATGTTATTATTGTTATATTACTTCCCTTCTAAAAAAATGTATCATTTTGGATGCTTACCTTGCAGGTTTGGAACCTCATTTGCGGGATGATGTGGGGTGTTTTCTTCTCTCGTATATCTTTACAATTCTTCAAAAATAAATAAGGTTTTGAACCGCTTGCTATCATCGTGAACGTGGAGGGTGTGGGCCAAACTAACATGGACTGACTCCCTCCACCAATTTCTTTTGGGATGTTCTTCAGCTTGGCGATGAAATGACGAGGCGATGGAGGCATCAGGCAATGACCGCGCTACCTGCGGACTCCACAACCCACGTTGCCCTCACGGTGCTTTGGCTGAACTGGCTCCCGGCTACCCGCCGGCCTCCCGACTCCCACCAGCCAGTGGCTTCCCGTGCACCCAGGCCGAACCGCGTCGGCCCGCACCACCTTTCTCACGACCACCGCCGGCTACCCGGCGACCTTCCGGCCTCCCAGTCGCCCGCCAGCCTCCCGGCTGACCCACGCCACCTAGCTTCCGGCCGCTGCCCGCCTCCTGGCCACCCGCCGGCCTCCCGTGCACCCCATCTTAACCGCGTAGGCCCGTGCCTCCCAATTCGCAGCCTCCCGCTGGCCACCCGGCCTCCCAGGGCGAGCCACCCGAACCGCACCCTTGCAGCGCTCCGGACCGAACTGGCTCCATGCCTCCAGGCCGAGCCGCCTACTCAGCACCCTTCAAGTTGAACCGCCCTCGCACCGACCCGAAGTCGGTCCATTCCCCCGTGACTGGTCCGCACCCTCTCCACCGGTATGCACTCTCGCGACCCTCCGCGACCCCTCGTGGCTTGCTAGGATGGTCCTAGGGGGCTGGGTTGGGCTAGACCCAATGGGTCAGGCCGGGTGAGCCCAGACCTGGTCGGCCCAGACCGGGTCGGACCGGACCCGGGCCTACTACCGACCCTTTACATTCTTTTCGCCATATCTTTGGCACTGAACATCCATTTGACGAACCGTCAGCGCACTAGTAATCTTGGAGCTTGACAGTCCCTTTGAGTATAACCCACTAGAGTTTGGGGTATAGTTGAGATACAGTTAGGTTGGATCCCGCACGAATCCAACCGGGCCCCTGGGAATAAAAGGCAAATAAATCACAGGCTGAGCGTCCGATTGACGATCCGTCTATTGCGTTGAGACCTCTATGACATGGAAGGCATTTGGGATAATTCTTCATGGGGCTTCGGGGTAGTTGATGTATCGACACATGGATTGAGGAGTGGACCCTCCCAGAATCAAGTGTGCTTTGTGCGGGAACCCTGTGGTTGATTGCATTGTGATAATGGGATCCAACGTGCGTTCGACAGCTATGACTACTGTTCCAGGATCCTATGTGGGTTGGACAACTCTGACTACTGTTCCAGGATCCTATGTGGGTTTGATAGCTCTGACTACAGTTCCTGGATCCTACGTGGGTTTGATAGCTCTGACTACTCTTCCAAGCTCATACGTGGGTTCGACAGCTCTGACTACTATTCGAGGATCCTACGTGTGTTCGACAGCTCTGACTACTATTCTAGGATCCTAGATGGGTTCGACATCTCTGACTACTGTTCTAGGATCCTATGTGGGTTCGACAACTCTGATTACTATACAATGATCCTTCTTGGGTTTGATAGAGTAGAGGATTCAGTGACTACATCTAATCATCTCTATCTCTCTAAATAAGTTGTATACCCATGTGAGCTGAGTTAGTAACTTTTTTGTTTACCTCATAATAGAGATGAATTACTTGATAAATTAGGTATATGTATGGGAATATACCTAAGTGGGGTTATCTGTTGATCTCATATTGTGTCGTTAATCCTTGTTGGATTTTGGTGAGACCTTGAAGGTCTCGAGGTCCCTACAGAGTATCATTGTACTCACCACTGTACGGGCTATGCCCACACCTCCTTGTGTTGCATGCAGATGATATAAATCCCTGACCGAGGCTGAGAGTACCAGGACAGGACGATACCTGGGGTGGACCTTACAACGTGACGGTACACAGAGGAGACATATAGAAATGAAGAGTTGAGGAGGAGATCTGTACCTACCCTTCAGGTAGGAACCTCAGAGGACATTCCAGCGGTAGTTTTTCTTATATTTTGTTGTACTTTACTGTTGGGCTTGTATTTCTAGCCCCTTTTACTTTCAGAAAACTTTTGTTATAAAGTGTTATTTAGTGTTTTTTCCCTCTTGTGCTCTGTTGTGTGTGTTTAAAGGTTATAAAGGAAATACCTTCCCAGTTTTAGGGAATTACGCCTTTGGTTCTAGTCTCCAGCCCCTAGCCTATAGAATGTAGGCTTGGGGTAGTCACGACACGAGCCTCGGGGGATGGGTCGTGAAAAATTGGTATCAGAGGAGTTGGTTCTACCAAATAACTTAGGACTCTGATCTTTTATGTGAAGCAATAGTGATAAGGGTAGTGAGTGTGGTTTTCAGTTCAGGGAGTCCAGTTTTGGTGCGACGACCGACGTATCCATACACTAGGACCCTGACTTTTGGTTTCCGACTCAGGGCATGAGAACACTGATTGTGTGTGTGTTTTGAAAATTTTTCTTTGTGATCTCTTTGAGTTAGCTCAGAAAGTATAACTAATAGATCGTGGCGCACCTCTTTCTTTTCAGGATGGGCCCACACAGACAGCCAACCAGGGTTTTAGGCTTTGTACGAGGTGGCAGCCCACTGAAAGACGAGGCATTGGTGCATGTCCCTATCACAGCGGAAGCACCAGTGGTACCACTAACCGTTGGGACACTGATGACACCATCCTCAACAGAATATGATGCATGCCACTTGGGTACATTTCACGAGTTCCAATGCCAGAGGCCACCCAGGTTCAGGGGTGAGACGGACTGGCCAACAGCATAGGATTGGATGGAGGCTGTAGTGAGAGTCTTTAGACTAGTAGGGACACCAACATAACTTATGGTGATCCTTTCCACCAGTCTTATTCAGGAAGCCGCAGACAGATGGTGGAGGTTGATGCTCTAGGTGCATGATGAGGAGACACTTCTCTAGGAAGACTTTGAGAGCTTGTTTCGGGTGGAGTTTTTTCCAGCCACCCTACGTGTATTAAGGGCACAGGAGCTGCTTCATATGCAGTATCACAACAACATAGTGACACAGTACTCAATGAGGTTCACCGACCACTCGTGTTAATCGACAGATATGGTGTAGGACCCATTCTTCATGGCCCGGACCTTCGAGTAGGGGCTCATGAAAGAGATCAGGGCTTCGATTATCTCCCTCAACATCCCGAAATAGGCAGGGGTGTCATAGAGAGCCCTCTTATTAGAGGGTTTCTTTGTTGAGAGTCACTAGCAGCGAGACCCACCAATGGGCATCATGTAGCGGAGTCTTCTGCAGCTTGCAGCAGACTGATGTCGCAAAGATCCAAGCGGACAAGACCATCTGGTGGACGACCTCATGACACATGTTTGGTTGGGCGAGGCACATGAGACAGATCCAGTCATACGAGGAACATGATGTTATATTCATGCAATGAGAAGGGTCACATGCCTCGAGACTGTCTGACCCTCCGTGCATATGATCAGTAGATAGTTGAGGGACCTCCCAGGTTGAGGCAGAGTGTAGATCAAGGAAATCAGTAGGGCACAGGTGGACGTGGAAGAGGAGATGGTCGTGCAGCTGGTGGTGGATGACGTTATGAGGTGTTACCACCACCACCACCAAGAGGTCCACCCCGACCGCATGGAGCAGGTGGACAAGCGAGAGCTCAGCTACAGGTAGCTGAGGCTTACGTTCATGGTACTCTGAAGATGATTCGAGGTACGATCATTGTCTACTCCACCTTATCTGCAGTTCTTATAGACACAAGTTCTAGTCACTCTTTCATTTCCACCGCCCTCATTTGGAGCTCGAATATTCCGATGGAGTCATTGGCTCGATCCTTATGGATAGATACTTTTACAAGAGAATATTCGACGATTACGCATTGGTTCTAGCAGTGCGATCTTACTCTAGGAGGTGAGAGCTTCAGCCGGGATCTCCTAGTAGCGGCATTGAGGCCTTACGACGTCATCTTGGGTATGGACTGGTTATTTATAGTCCATGCTCAGAGAGACTTTATTAGACACAAAGGGTGATTTGTTCGCACAGATGGAACCAATTTTACCTTTACCGTCAAGAAGGGAGCCTTTTCAGCACAAGACAAACTTACTTGGAGGAGGGTGCTACCGATCACTCATCAGTTGGCCTGCTTTACCCTCGAAGAAGTAGATGTGGAGAGTCCAAGATAAACTATAGTGGTGGACCAGTACGGGTATGTTTTCCCTGATGATGTCCCAAGTCTACCTCCACGTAGAGAGGTGGAATTTTACATTGACTTGTTCCCTGGGACGACACTGATATCTACACCAACATATCAGATGGCTCCTATGGAGCTTCGCGAGCTGTGGGTACAGCTAGAGTACTTACAGGGGAAGGGATTCATCTAGGACAATGTTTCTCCCTAGGAAACCTTGATTTTGTTCACCAAGAAGGTAAATGAGATCTTGAGGCTTTTTATTGACTACCGTCGCCTGAACCTGGTGACTGTGAAGAAAAAGTACCCACTCTCGAGGATTGACGAACTCTTTGATCAGCTGAAGGGAGTGTGATGGTTCTCTAAGATATACCATGGACCAGGCTATCACTAGCACATATTTTAAGAATAGGATGTACAGAAGACTGCTTTTAGATGCCAGTATGGCCACTACGAGTTCTTGGTTATGACTTTCGGCGTAACCAACACTCCAACAGTGTTCATGGGACTCATGAATTGGATTTTCCAGCCATACCTCGATCTCTTTGTTGTAGTCTTCATCAATGACATTCAGATATACTCGACTACTAAGGAGGAGAATGCCTATCATTTGTGGGTAGTACTGGACACACTTCAAGAGCACCAACTTTATGGAAAGCTCTCGAAGTGCTAGTTCTGGATATGAGAGGTTCAATTTCTGGGACATATCATATCGGAAGCTAGAGTTGCAATGGATCTAGTGATGATTGAGGCGGTACTTTCTTGGGATCCGCCCAGGAGTGTGATGGAAGTATGGAGTTTCCAGGGTTTGGTAGGTTATTACTGGAGGTTCGTACAGGACTTCTCCAGAGTTTCAGCACCACTATCAGCCTTGAAGAAGAAGGGGAAACCCTTTTTTGTGGTTGGAGAGATGCCAGCAGAGGTTTCAGGAGCTGAGGTAGAGGCTGACTAGTGACCCCATCTTGAGGCTTCTAGAGGAAGGCATTGGCTACCTAGTCTACTGCGATGCATTAGGGGCATGACTCAAATGTGTCATGATGCATGAGTGAGCAGTGATCTCTTATATTTCACAACAACTAAGACAACATGAGAAGAACCATGCTACCCATGACATAGAGTTAGCAGTAGTGGTCTTCACCTTGAAGATGTGGTAGCACTATCTGATGGGTGAACATTTTACTATGTACTCTTATCACAATAGTCTCGGGTATATCTTCTCTCAGAAGGATCTAAACCTGAGACAATAACATTTTCTTGAGATCCTCCAGGAATATGACTTCGTGATAGTCTATACTCCTAGGAAGGGGAATGTTGTTACAGATGCACTCAGTAGGAGATCTGGTATACAACTGCTAGGAAAGGCGATAGAGCAGCTGGATGATTTACATATATCCTTTGTGGATTGAGATGGAACAGCCTTCTTTCAATCTCTTACAGTAACTCCCCCACTTCTTCAGTGAGTCAGGGAGCCGCAACATGGAGACACTAACTACTAGACACGACGTGCTCAGATATCCATAGGTCATGCACCTGATGGATTTTCTGAAGGTGGAGTGCACATCATCCTCTATAGAGGACATACCATGGTACCAGTTTCACTTTAAGAGGATGTGATGAGGGAGTTTCACACATCCCCTATAGCGGTACATCCAGGAGTGGCGAAGACGTACTAGGACCTCTGACGACATCACTGGTGGGTGGGAATGAATAAATCAGTTGCAGAGTTTATCTCTTGATGCCTCACTTTTCAACAAGTGAAGGCGGACCATCAGGTACCAGCAAGCTTTTTTCAGCCTTCAGAGTTCCCAGAGTGGATGTTGGATGGTATATCCATGGAATTCGTGATGGGTATTCCACTTACATCCAGAGGACATGACTCGATTCGGGTGATCGTCGACCGACTCACCAAGTCGGACAACTTCCTACCGATCAGAGAGCAGGGTTCCGTAGAGAGATTGGGATTCCACTATGTGCAGGAGATTGTGCAGCTACATAGAGTACCTTTGATGATTGTCTCCGATCGTGACACACGCTTTACTTCCCGGCTATGGAAGGGATTGTAGGAAGCTTTCGGGACACAGCTTCATCTGAGAACTTCTATCCATCCCTAGATGGATGGATGGGCGGGAATGAAGAAATCAGTTGCAGATTTTATCTCTCGATGCCTCACTTGTCAACAAGTGAAGGCGGACCATCAGGTACCAGCAGGCTTTTTTCAGCCTTTAGAGGTCCCCGAGTTGAAGTGGGATGGTATATCCATGGACTTCATGATGGGTATTCCACTTACATCCAGAGGACATGACTCGATTTGGGTGATCGTCGACCGACTCACCAAGTCGGAAAACTTCCTACCGATTAGAGAGTAGGGTTCCATAGAGGGCTTGGGATTCCACTATGTGTAGAATATTGTGCAGGTACATGGATTACGTTTAACTATTGTCTCCGATCGTGACACACGCTTTACTTCCCGGCTATGGAAGGGATTGCAGGAAGCTTTCGGGACGCAGCTTCATCTAAGAACTTCCATCCATCCCCAGATGGATGGTCAGACAGAGCGAACCATTCAGACCCTCGAGGACATTTTGAATGCTTGTTTCTTTGACTTCGGTCCTAGCTGAGAGGATCACTTTCCTTTGGTGGAGTTTGCATAAAAAAACATATATCACTCCAACATTGGGAAGGGACCTTTCGAGGTGCTATACGGGCGACCTTGCCGATCTCCTCTGTGCTGGATTGACCCAGGGGAATCATTACTTGTGAGACCAGAGATGGTATGGGCTACCACAGAGAAGGTGAAGATCATCCAAGAGTAGTTGAAGACTGCACAGAGCAGGAATAAGTCTTATGCTGACAGGAGATGGAGACCTCGGGAGTTTGAGTATGGAAACCACGTCTTTCTACGAGTCTCACCTTGGTGATGTTTACGGAGATTTGGCCGAGGCGGAAAGATATCTCTAAGATTCATTTGACCTTTTCAGGTCCTCACCAGAGTTTGTGAGGTGGGATACCGCTTAGCTCTTCCACCTCAGTAGCACCGGGTGCATGACGTCTTCCACATACCCTAGCTAAGGAGATACGTGCATGACCCTTCCCACATCAACAACCATAGAGTTCTAGACGTCGATGATGGGGTGACTTTTACTGAGGTTCTATTAGAGATTGAGCATTGACAGGAGCATATCTTACATGGACGGTCGATACCTCTAGTGCGTGTTTGCTGGCAGTATAGGAACCTGCAAGAGAGCACGTGGGAGCGGGAGGCTCAGATGCGTGCTCAGTACACCTACTTGTTCCCTTAGTTAGGAGTTGTGGATTATAGGGACATAGATCCCTAAGGTGAGTAGAATGTAAAGACCCAAAATGTCCATGTAATTTTTTTTAAATTAAATGGGAATTTTACGAGTCTACGAAAATTAACGGTGCATGATTCTGAGGTCTGGTGTGCTCGGAATCAATTTCTAAAGTTTTGTTCAGGTACGTTCTGTAAACGAACGAGTTGGTTTTTATAACTTTTGAACCAGTGCTCAGAATTGAAATCTAAGGGAACCGTTGAACTCACAGCACCAATATTTGCTTAAGGATACTTTCACCTCGACGATAGTGGGTCGAGAATAAAAAACATTTTTTTGGGTTTATAGTGACAGATTTAAATAAAAATAAAGTTGTGTAGCTTTGTTTTTATTTTGTTGGTTAAAGCCTCCATGTGGAAGTTATAGGTGGGGAACACCACACCTTAACCTCCCATAAGAGGTTATGGTGGTGGGTCCCACCCGAACCAAACATCCCATGAGAGGTTATGGTGTGGGGACCACATGGGACTAACCCTCAAATTAAATGAGGGAAACCACTCAACTCCCTCATAAATTAGGGAGAGTTTCTTGACCACCTCTACCCAATTAATGGAGCCATAATCTCCCTTCTTAAGTGTTCCAACTCCCATAAATTAATGATGCCAAATCCTGCTGATCAATTAATTGAACCAACACTTTCAATTAATTTTTTAAACCATTTGAATTTTGTGCCAACAATTAAATATTAGATAAGAATAATCTATTATGTTGGTTGGCATTTTTATTTTGGCGGAACTTGGGAGAAGAGAGAGCTTAGGGAGAAAAGATCTCACCAACGTAGAACGAAGAACGTACTCTTCCAACAATGAACGCCGGGGAGGAGAGGATTCAAATTTATTCCTTGGAACCTCCTTCGACGTAGGATTTCATTTACTATGACGAGCCGACACACAAACTAACGATTGAGGAAAACGCCGACGTTCGTCCTTTCTAACGATCTGTCTTCTTTCGTGTGAATCCATCATCGAAAAACGACCAAAGGTAGGGGTTTTATTTAAATATGATATTATTCCAATATTTATTCCCTTCTAAAACAAAGTATAGTTGTGGATGTTTACCGTACCGATTGGGAACCACATTTGCAGAAAGATGTGGGGTGTTTTCTTCTCTCTTATATCATGACAAATTCTTTGAAAATCAAGATGTTTTTGAACCACTTGATATCACCCCGAACACGGAGGGTGTGGGCTAAACTAACATGGACTGACTCCCTCTACTGATCTATTTTGTGATGTTATTAGGCATGGCGACGAAACGATGAGGCGACAGAGGCGACAGGCAACGACCGCCCAACCCAAGGACTCCGCAACCCGTGAAGCCCTCACGACGGTTTGGTCGGATAGGCTCCCGGCCTCCCGCTGGCCTCCTGGCTCCTGACCACCGACGACCTCTCATGCATCCCAGATGAACCGCATTAGCCTGCGCCACCCAGCTCCCGGCTGCTGCCGGCCTCCCCGTCAGCCCACAACTCCTGGCTTTCAGCCACTACCGGCCACCCGTGCGCCCCCGCCAAACCACGTCATCCCGCATCACCCAGCTCCTAGCCACCGGTGGCCTCCTGGAGGGCCCACACCACCCGGCTCCCGGCCACCGCCGGCCTCCCATGCACCACGGCCGAACCGCACCGGCCCATGCCTCCTAGCTCTCGGCCGCCCGCTAGCCACCCGACCTCATGAACCAAGTCACCCAAACCACTCCCACGCGATGCTCTGGACCAAATCGGATCTGCGCCTCCGAGCTGAGCCACTTAAGAGGTGCCCTCCAAGACAAACCACCCTCATGCTGACCCACAGTCGGTCACTGCCCTCGCTACCGGTCCACGCTCTCGTAGCCCTCTGCGATCCCTCATGGCATGCTGGGCTGGGCCTAGGGGGTTGGGCCAAATCTAATGGCCTTCCCACCTAACGGGATGAGCCATACCCAATGGTTCAGGCCGGGTCGGACCAGACCCAGGCCTACTACCGACCATTTACTTTCTTCTGGCTATATCTTTGGCACCGGATGTCCGTTTGATGAACCGTTAGAGGCACTGGTAATCTTGGAGATTGATGGTCTCTTTGAGTATACCCCACTAGAGTTTGGTGTATAGTTGAGATACAGTCAGGTTGGATCACGCACAAATCCAACCGAACTCCCGGGACTAAAAGGCTAATAACTCAAAGACCGGGCTACCAATGGACGCGCTGTCTGTTGTGTTGAGACCTCTACAATGTGACGGAACTTTGGAATACTTAATAATGGGACTTTGTGGTTGTTGATGTATCAACACTTGGCATGAGTAGCAGACCCTCTTGGAATCGAGCGTGCTTTGCGTGGGAACCTTGTGGCTGACTGCATTGTGATAAATGGATCCTATGTGGGTTTGACAGATCTGACTACTATTCCAGGATCCTACGTGGGTTCGACAACTCTGACTACTATTCTATAATCCAACGTGGGTTCGAGAGATCTGACTACTGTTCGAGGATCCTACGTGGGTTCGAAAGCTTTGACTACTATTCCAGGATCCAACGTGGGTTCGACAGCTCTAACTACTATTCCAGGATCGCATGTGGGTTCGACAGCTCTGAATATTGTTCCAGGACCCTACGTGGGTTCGACAGCTCTGACAACTCTTCTAAGATCCTATGTGGGTTCGATAGATCTGATTACTCTACCCGGATCCTTCATGGGTTCGTTAGAGTAGATGATTCAGTGGTTACATCTAATCATCTCTATCTCTCTACATAAGTTGTATACCTGTGTGAGCTGAGTCAGTAACTTTTGTGTTTACCTCATGATTGAGATAGATTACTTGATAACTTAGGTATATGTATGGCTATATACATATGTGGGGTTATCAGTTGATTTCATACTTTGTGGTTAATACTTTTTTAATTTCTGTGAGACACTGAGGGTCTCGGGGTCCCTACTGAGTATTGTTATACTCACCCCTGTACAGGCTATGCATGTACCTCGTTGTGTTGGATGAAGATTACAGACAGTGCTGACCGAGGCTGAGAGTAACAGGACTGGATGGTACCTGGTGTGGACCTTACAGCAAGACGGTACACAGAGGATACGGGCAGATCTAGAGTACTGAGGAGGCGATATGTACCTACCCTTCAGGTAGGAACCTCAGAGGACATTCCAGTGGATGTTTTTCCTTTCTTTTGTTGTACTTTACAGTTGGGCTTGTATTTCTAGCCCCTTTTACTTTTAGCACAATTTTGTTATATAGTTTTACTTAGTGTTTTTTTCTAGCCTGGGCTTTATTGTGTGTGTCTATAGGTTATAAAGGTAATGACTTCCTAGTTTTAAGGAATTACGCCTTTGGTGCTATTCGCCAGCCTCTAGCCTATGGATGGTGGGCTTGGGGTAGTCACGACACGGGCCCCGGGGGATGGGTCATCAAAACATTCCTTTCCCTTATATTCTCAATTTATATAAAAATATGTTTCACTTTTTAGGTTCAAGATATTTCCCCTATTTTCATGGATTTGGAAAATTTCATTGATTTCTCTCAGCCTACTTCAAATCTAATGCCACCATTATACGAAGAGTCCTAAAAAACTGTAAGGTAGGTGGTCTCATCATTTTCCCCAAAAGTGTTTTTTTCATAGCCTTGTCATTGTGAAGCTTTCTGTCCTTTTCCATGCATTGTTGTAAAATGGGTTTCTTGATTCCAATTTGATATACAGACCGTGAATAACTCGTGAGGATCATGGATTAAAAAATTTGAGGATGTTGAATTTAGTTATAGAAACCCCTTTTTTGTTTTGAATTCCCCTTTATATTTAACTGTTTAATTGTCTAGAAGGCCTCCTAAGAATTCCACTTGGATTGTAAATGTTTTTTATGTTTCCTATATAATTTTCTAATGAACCCATGGCACCTCCTAAGTTCTTGGCCTGACTTAAAATGGAAATACCCATTTGTGTAATTGAACAATTAATGATGGAACTTTATAAACTCCTATTTGAAACATATTAATTATATTTCCATGAATTAATTTATTTAACAACATGTATTAAATTGAATGGATTGTTCATGATGTATTTCCCTTCCATAAATAAATTAAATGGATTAAATGGGATGACTTATAAAGGGTGTTAAGACCACACCATTTTTTTATACTTTATTAAATGATGATTATGGGTTATAATGTGTTGTTTGTAATTGGACTTTACTCTTGAGATTCATGAGAGGTAATGTATCATTTAATTTATTATAAATATGATCACACCTTGATATTGGATATGGAATTGTGTAAATAGTTCAATTGGGAATTGAGATTCATACTCCCTTACATCGGGTGTTTAGCATGACATCTCACACAACTAACACTATTCGGAAGATGGTCATGACACACCACATACCTTGTTTTTAGTGTTGAAACAAAGAAAAACTCACCATATGGAGTGATGAGAATAAATTCACCAATCCTTATGAGATATAGGGCATGTACCCACTTTCATAATCTTATAGGCTCGTTTAGACTGGTCATGGATGTCTGAGTTATGCTTCAGCTAGCTGCTAGTATTCCATTTATATGGACACTTATGTCTGAACGTACTTGGCCCATATAGGTGGATTAAATATAATATATATATATATATATATTCTTACTATATATATAGTTACAAATCGAAAAGTCTTTTTGGATATGAGACAAAGAAGTTAGAGCCACCAGGTGTCCATTAGGCACCTAAAGGCTGGTATTTATTTGTTTTGTATTGTTAATTAATTAAAAATACCTGTAAAATATTTAGAAATGAGAACTACTTGGATTAATTATAGAAACCATTATTGGTGGACTAATAATGTTTTTTATTGCACCCTACTCGGGATACCATTGGTACCTAAGATGAATACTTTTCTATGGGTATGGATAAGGGAAAGCACACTACATCTGACTTTTGATATGATTTACCATTAGACGGATCATAATAACAGAGGAACAAGAATACAATCAAGATTCTAGTGGATCAAATTTATTTTATTTTTTATGTTTTTGTATATCATGATGATATATTCCAATACCCTATCCCCCTTTGGTACAATATCATGTCATGTGTCTATGTATATGACACTACCTAGTGGATTTCAATTATTTTTTAGTTGTTCAGTTATTTATCCTTCTGCAACTTATTTATTATATCTATTTATATATCATTCCACTATTGTATTTTTGTTTTGAAATATTCTATGCCACTTTGATATGAGGGTATAATCTCTATATTGTACCACATTTACACCCTTACTTCCATTCATCATGCTCTGGCTTATGGGGAGGTGTTCATGAGGCCATGTGACCTACTAGATTGGGTCATGAGTTAAGTGGATCCCAATTCGGGATGTTACATTTTGGAATTAGATCTTATTCTTCGTTTTTCATACTCTTTTGGAACCAGACTAGAAACTAGGTGTTAATGGAATTTTAAAATGACTCTATTCTTGGACGAATCTAACCCATGTATAAGGGAAACCAAAATTTCCTAGTAAAGGAAATTACAGTTATTGATTAAGTCATTTATAGTTGATACAACTTCCCCTTTGGGTAAAATACTTGGTTTATGTTGTTATTAAATTGGTATTATTGAAATGACATTTCGTTTACCATGCAATGATGAAATGAGGGATTCACATGACATGTGTCAGTATAGGTACAATAAGACTAATATTCAATGCATTTTCCATGTCACATATATCTTTTAGCATGCATTTACCTATTTAATAATATTTGTGCCTTAATTAATATATTTAATTGCGCTAAATTTCCTTCTAGGATTGGAAAAAAAAATTAATACTTAATGTCCCTACTTTAATTACTCATGTTTTTTTATATAGGTTAAAGCATACACCTTAAGGAGTTAGTTATGGAATGTTGATCCATGTACCATTGGTCATATGGGCTAGAACATGTTATGGTATGGGTTAATTGGACACCATATTTTGGTTCAAAATGTGTATGCAACCTTACTGATCAGAAAATATAACCTATCAAATTCAACCATTTAAAGATATATAAATTCATAATGGGAAAAAAATTAAAAATAATATGACTTTTAATGTAAGAATTACCATATCATATTTGTGAAATAAAAAACTAGACAAAAACATAACCATAATAGTGGGTAGTTGGAGTCTCTTACATTCTAATGGTATTTTATGGTATTTCTCTTTTATCGAGTCATGGATTTAGGAATAGTTATAGGGGTATGATCTATAAATAGGAATGTTATGCCCCCATCCAATTTTTCTATCTACAATATTCTTAATTGCTAAAACATCTTCTGAGGCATGCATTTGAAATTGTAGTATCATGTCACCACAAAACTCCCCGGTCATATTCCCTAAAGGTAGTGTTGACCATGCACTAGAGGGGGCGGGACATGAGACATCAGTGTTCCCTATTATAGTTAAACATGTGGAACCTCTTCTAATTATTGATATGGGAACTAAAACCCTATTTCAAGAGGGATTCCCACATATGTTTAAAAATTTAAAAAGTGTTGTTCTACTTTCCTCAAGTATGTTAGAGTTGGCTCAAGATTTACAACTGCAACATCCTTCCACATTTTTTGGGGATGGAGGACCACACACTGCCGAGTCTTGGATCGAAGCTATTCTTTCTATATTCGAGAATCTAGAGATGCATCCAGAGTAAAGGAAAAAACTTGTTGCATATATTTTTCATGATTATTCCACGAGGTGGTGTGATGTTATTACCTACACATGATCGCCATCCTGGTTTGTGAGGACTCGTTATGTGTATCATGGAGACCAAGGATAAAATATAGGTGGAGGAATATTTTTGGGGGGACTGTAGCAGTACTGTAGCATGAGCTGTAGCGGCTACTGTTTGGCACTACAGTAGCTGGGACTATTCCCCTGTTTGGGCCTTTAGGCCACCGATTTGGTCCCTGAGTCCTTTATGGACTTTGGTCCACCTAGGCCTTCTAGTCAGTAAGGCCTCCAGGCCACCTCAAGGCCTTTGGGCCACCTTATGCATAGATGCAAACCAGATAACCTACAAGGAACTAGATCTAGAAGGCAGATGAACAAAGTGATTTCACCATAGAAGAAGCAAAACAGATTTCTAGAATGAGAGGGTACGAAACCTGCCATCGGGAACAGCCTATGCATGAATGGGAAATCCTAGCCGAACAACAATGCAAAGGTGGAGAGTTGATTTCACGATGAAGATGCTAGGGAGGAGCAGTTCCAAGTAGTTATTCTGGGTTGTCTGTAATGTTTGAAGCCTATGAGTAATGAATTCCTCTAAGGCCTATGGTCTAGGTAATACTTATGCCTATGGGCCTTGTAAGGGTTCCACCTCACCCCTTGAAAGGTTGATTACCAAAAATCAATAAAAAATGAAGGACTTCTGGCCGTTTGATGTGGGATGTTATTACCTATGAAAACAGCTCTTGAGATATACTTTGGGTTTATTTGTAGACTATATGATATGACTATTTATTTCACCATACCCAGAGGGATGAAAAAGATAGATAATTCCTGAACCTATAAAAGGGAGGTATGTATTTTATGGAATAAACTTCTTGTTTTAATGAGCTACAATTTTTATCTACAACTCTAGTGGGTGATGACCTTATGACCACCCAGAAATTCAAGGATGGGCTAGTATACTCCATCCTATTGTAGTTAAATGTATTCAGGTTGATGATCATATTAAACATAGTCAACTATGAATTTATCAAAGAGTGAAATTTGAGGAAAGAAGATGGTGAAAGTCCGGGAGGTTTGACATCTAGATCTATTATTACTTATTATTAGGGTTGAAAGAGACATTTTGAGGCTATACATGAAGGTAGAAATAGTTAGGCTCCCCATGTGGACAAATTTCAGATATGTTATAAGTGTGGGGATTTGGAACACCTGAAACCTAAATAAATATTTTGTTCTAGTGTATTGTAGTGGGTATGATAGGATGTTCCATATACAACATTTCTATACGACCATTCCATCATTGACAAGTGAGTCGGGATCTACTCCTACCCCACATTTTGGAGTGGATCTAGTAGGATAATTCTACGCAGGTAGCTAGAATACTACCAGCCACTAAGGCCATGGTGGCACTCAAGGTAGAGGTAGTCAAACTCATGCTTCTTAGAACCAGTAGTGAAGGCATGCTCAGGGCATTCAAGCAGTGATTTTTGGTCATAGTACAGTCCAGTTACATACAGTCCAACCTATGTAGGAGGAATAGAGTTCTTGAAATTCTACATTTCTATGTACTCTTCTAGTATCCTCAAATTTAGTGTCTTTTGAATTTATCATATGCCAATATCACTAACTTATATTTTAGACTATTATAGAGAGTGTGGGACTTGAGACCAGACACTTGTATGGTGTTATGATGCTTGATACCCCATTGGGCATCCGATAAGAGGGAGTACACCATTGTAAGGATTGTCCCCTTGATATTCAAGATACCTCTTTGTAGGGAATCTTCTAATCATTGACATGAAAGGTATTGATGTAATCATTGTGATGGAATGGTTGGTTACCTATTGAACCTATATTGGATGATATCATTGTAGGGTGACATTTACCTCACATGAGGATGTTATTAATGTGCATAAGGGAGAATGGGAGGTTAATGTGACTAGATCTGGACCCAAGTAATAGTGTATGGGTAGTGTGATAACTCATATAACTAGCATTTTTTAGATGAATAGGGATTACAACCCACTGTTTCCCCCTGTAGTGGATCATTTCATGGATGCATTTCTTGAATAACTATTTTGTATACCTCTTCTTTGAGAGGTAGAGTTTACCATAGGGCTTGTTCCAGGAGCAGGATGAGTGACCATTCCTTCTTATAGGATGACACCTATGGAGATTCTAGAGCTCAAGAAGTAGTTGGAGGATCTAGAGGATTAAGGCTTTTTACACCCCCAACACTTCTCCCTGGGGTTCACTCGTCCTTTTTTCCAAGAAGGAAGATAGTACCCTCAAAATTTTCATGGATTACCATCTATGGGGCCTTCTCAAGGTAATGAATTAGAATCCATTTCCTAGAATATATGAACTATTTGATGAAATCCAAGGATTGTGAGTGTTCTCACAGTTATATTTGAGGTTGGTCTATAACCAGGTAAGTTTCTAGTAATTATAAATACTTGGATCAACTATCTGGAGTAGATATGGTCTTTAAATGTACCTGGTCATGTCATACAATATCATAAATTCACATATAGTTTTCATGGATCATATAAATCAGGTTTACCAAACGTATCTAGATTCATTCATGGTTGTTTTTTTGAAGAAATATTTGTGTTTTCAACCTCCCAACATGACCGTTCCATCCATCTTGAGATCATGATGAATATACTGAGAGAACATCATCTCTATGATAAGCTTAGTAAATTCCACTTTTGGATTGACAAAGTCTACTACCTGGGTACATATCATCTCAGAGTTAGGAGTTTCAATAGACCCAGAGAAAGTTAGAGTAGTAGTTTCTTAAGAACATACCATGAATGTCTTTGAAATTCATTTTTCTTTGGGGATACCTGAATATTAAAGAAAATTCATCAAAGATTTATCAGGCCTTGTAGTACTGCTTATAGGCTTGAAAAATAAGGTTGTGAAATTCATATGTTCAGAATCTTGTAGTGTATCCTTTTTGATGTTGAAGGGAAGGTTGAATTCAACACCAATACTGATTCTATCAGATCCAATCAGAACCTATAATTTATAATCTGACTCATCATGTTTCAGCCTTGGAGAAATTTTATTACAAAATAATTGAGTTTTCATTTACATGTCTGATCAGTTAAGGGCTCAAAAGTTGAATTTCCCTACACATGACCTTGATATAACTCCTATAGTTCCTTATCTACATTGTTTGAGATGTTATATACTTAGAGAGTTATTTGTGATATACACCAATCAAAAATCATAAAGTACATATTTATATAGTAGAATCTAAATCTCAATCAATGTAGGTGGGTCAAGTACCTACATTCATTTGATTTCATGCTTGCCTACCCACTTGTTAAAGGTAACGATGTGGCCATTGTTCAAAGCCATAAGGCTCATAACTAGGTCTTTTAGAGTCTAATGGTGAATGGAATATCATGGGATTATTATCATAGATTAATATTTTGGTTCAGGAGGATCATGGTTAGACCATCCTCACTACGTTAGTAGTGACATCGAGTCTTATGGAACATGTATGAATGAGGAAAATATCTGATCCCGTAGGTCTTTTCCTAAGGTAAATAATCTTAGAAGATGATACATCATCAGGTTGTACCGTGTATGGGGATGATACCTTAATATTCCATGGGTGTGTATAGGTCCCAAAAGACATCAGGGATGAGCTTATGTGGGAATTTCATGCCTTCCCATATAAATTTCTCCCCAATGTCACAAAAATGTATAGATACTTACAACACTAGTATTCGTGGCATGGTATGAAACATGATATTTCTGGCTTCATCACTCCATGTTTTACCTCTCAACAAGTGAATGTATAACATCGAAATTCGGTAGGTATTTTAATGTTTTTGTCCATTATCGAGTGGAAACAGGATGATGTTTCAATGGATTTCATGACTAGTTTACCCATATCACCTCTTGGAAATAATACATTATGGGTTTTCATTGATTGTTTGGTGACAGTTTTAAATTAATTACCTATGTTAGTGGCCTTATTGGTATAAAAACTAAGGATTATATATGTCTAGGATATTTTATGTGTTCATGGAGCTCCATGATCTATTATTTCTAACAAATATTATTTCTTTACATCATGGTTCTAGAGGGGATTCCGAAAGGCCTCGGGCACATAGGTTCTTTTAAGCATGGACTATCACCAAAAAACTGATGGAAAATAGTTTATTATTCAGGTTGTAGAAGACATTCTCGATGCTCGTGTCCTTTAATAATGAGGTTACTAGGAGAAACAAATTCCCTATATTGATTTTTATTATAATAACCACTTTTCGGATACCATCGAGATAGATCCTTATAAAGCCTTATATGGTAAGCCTTTCCATTCACCTCTGTTCTAGATAGAGGTTGGGGAGGTAGATATGGTTAGACCAAATCTCCGGAAGGTGACTATAGAGTAGGTATAATTGTTTAGAAAGCACATGATGATAGCTCAGTCCAGACAGTAGTTGCAGCACAAAAAACACTACCAACCTCTTGAGTGTGAGGTTAGAGACTGGGATTTCCTGTAACTCTTGACCAGGTTAGGCCATATACATATTGAAAGTTAGTTTAATCTCTCTCCTAGGTTCATTTTACACTTTGAGGTTGTAAAATTGATTAAATTAGTGGATTACAAGATAATACATACTCATAGATACCAATCTATGCATGATAAATTTCATGTATGTCAAATTCATTGATATCATCCCAACCAATGACATTTATCTCATCCTGATGAGGTTGAGGTTGATGTGGATGATTTCCTTGACGAGTATCCATTTTGTATTTCTTGTTGAACTGTGAAGACACTCTAGGGAATGTTTGTTTCCTTTTAAGGGGATTATGGTAGTACGACCGAGTATAGGATGATACATGGGAACAAGAAGATGATATAAATTATTTGTGGCGTAAACTCTACACGGATGATACATCTTTACCCTCATAAAGGAAACCTGAGGATGAGTTACATTAATAACGGTAGATTGTAATGGACCGTCATTTCATGATGTTAGGGATCATTTTTTTGGGTTAACTTATTTTAAACAGACCTCATAATTTCACCCAGTGGATTCACAGGGGATACGAGGGTGTCTGGGGTTTGTTCGAAGCCAAGAAAACCAGAATTTTGGAAAATAAACAAGGTCATATGGTTAGTAGAAACTGTACGACCAAGCTCGCAAGGTATCTACTAACCACGTGGGGTGAGATAGAGGAGTATAAGGGGACACATGGTTTGTCTATAATTGTGCGACCTAAGGTACACGACCCTTCGAGACACTTGTAGTTTTTAACAATGGATTTTTTTATTGTTAGAACATGGTTAGGAAAACCATGTGCCTTAACTAGAAATGGTCATCCCTTAAGAAATAGGATGAGAACAATTTTCACTTGGTTTGACCAAACCATGAGGCCAAAATTTGTTACCCCTATTTTGAGGGTGAAATGTATAAAATACCCTTAATGAGTTAATAAACCATTTTTCTTCCTTATCCTCCCATATTTAGAAAATGGATCTGTATCCTCCTCCCACAACTTTCCTTTAATATCAATCTAGGTTATCCTATATCTCTATGATCCAATTTCAAAATCAATATCTAAAGGAAGAATCATATATATTGAGGTATTCTCTACATTCTTCTACCATGTTTTTTAGATTTATCTTAAAATCGGTTATGTTGTTTAGGTGTAAGATATTTTCCCCTATTTTCGGGGCTATGGACTATTTCAATGATATCTCTTTACCGAATTCGAATATGAGGTTTACATCATATAGAGAGTCGTCAACAAACCTAAGGATGGTTCTCTCATCATTTTCCCAAAAGGTTTTGGTGTTTTCATAGCTTCTCTGTTGTGTCACATGGTGACCTTTTCCTCGTGTCTCCCTGAAATTGGTTTCCTAATTCCAAATTAATATACACACTATGAATAACTCCTAAATATCATAGTTTATTAAATTAGAGGATGTTTACCTTAGTATTGGACACCCTTTGGGTATGTAGGCTTGATGTTTCCTTTATAGTTAATTTTTTAGTGGATTTGAATGACTCCTTGGCATTCATCATAGATAATAAATGAATTTTTTACATTCCTATATAACTATTTATTTTACTCAAGAAACTTCCTAAGTGCATAGACCTACTTAAAATGGAATTAACCATTGAGGGATTTTCCCAATTAATGATGGAACCTTCAAAATGCCTATTTGAATCTTATTAATTGGATTGACCTGCATTGTTTAAATGAATGGAATGTATTGAATTGAAGGGGTTTTTCCTGATGGTTTTTAGCATCCATAGATAAATTAAATTGATTAAATGGGATGGACTATAAAGGGTGTTATGATCACATCGTTTGTTTATACTTTATTAAATACTCACTATGGGTTGTAATTCCTTACATTTAATTGGACTTAACTATTGAGATAAATGAGAGGAAATTCTTCATGTATTTTATTATAAATATTAAAATTCCTTTATATAAGAAGTGGAAAGATGGTAAGGGTTATTTTGGGTATGAATATTCATGCTCACTTACAATAGGTGTTGAGCGTGACTTCTCAAACCACTGAATCATTTTGGATGATGAGAATGACACGCCATGTCCCTTTTTTGAGTGTTGACATGATAGAACACTCACCATATCATGTGATGAGCATGATGTATCCCACTAATTATGATATTTATGGAATATAACTTTTTTCTTGAGCTTATAGGACTGTTCATAATGGTAATGGATTTCTGAGTTGTGCCCTGGTTCGACCAACTCTTAGTATTCTAGGTATATTACCACTTATATCTGCACTCACATTGTCTATATTTGTGGATGAAATATATAACAATACTACACACACACACACATATATATATATAATTACTAAATATATAGTTACCGACTAGACACTCTTTTCGGCTATGATTCTAAGTAGTTAGAGCTACCCGATGTCCTTTAGAAACCCGAGCAGGCGGGTATTTATTTGTTGTGTGTTGTTAATTAATTACCAATACCCAAAAAAATTTATCTATGGGAACTACTTGGATTATTTAAAGAATCCTTTTATGGTGACCTACTGGTATTTTATCTCATACCCTACTAAGGCTTCCTTTGGTATCCTATAAGATTACTTGTCTGCATGTAAAACTAAGGGAAAGTGACCTGCTTTAGTGTTTTTATATGCCAAACCTTTAGATGGAAAATAGGACCAGAGGATCGAGAATATGATCGTGATTATATTAGAGAAACATTTTTACTTTTTGTGGTTTTTTATTGCATGATTGTATATGCATGTCCCATATTACCCTTTTTTATATCATCATGCCATGCGTTAATGTATATGACACAACCTAAATAATTGTTATTATTATTTAGTTGTTCAGTTATTTTTATTCCATTTTTTATTTATTCAATCTGTTTATATATGATTCCATTTTTTATATGATTATTTTTTTCATATTCTATGACACAATTATATGAGGGTATATTCTCCCCACTATACCACCTTTACACCCTCACTTCTTATCAGAAGCCACTGAAATACAGGGATGTGTCATTGAGTCCATGTGAACCATCAGCTCGGGGAACTGGTTAAGTGGATCCGGAGTAAGGATGTTACACTATAGGGTTCCTAAATTAGAATACATATATTATCCCAAAAGTCTATATATGATACCCAATGTGTAGATATAGAAATATTACACTTGATAATGAACACACATTTAACTTCCCCTTGCTTTTGTGTGCAGTTCTTCTTCTAGTGGACTATATTTCTGCATACAAAACATATATCTTCCATTTCTTACACCTACATTTGATTTTTTTATTCATGGATGGTTGATACTTAGGATATTAATACTTAGTTTGAGTCTTGAACCCATTTTCATTGTTCTTCCTTTTCTTTTTCACCATCAAGACTTTGGGTTTTTTATCCTCCATATCCATGTCAACAAGGATAATGAGAGTAAGAAGTTCCCAAATTGACTTATCACTATAACACATGTTGTAATTCAAAATGAAAATAGAGAATGATTTAGTTGTGAGGAATGGATGAGATCCCTGCACATATCATCATGGAATTTAATTCCCAATATGTCTAAGTTTTCTATATTTCCAATATCCATGACCACATGAGGCATAGAAGGTCCAAAAATCTCCAGAATCTCACATGAATAGTGTATGGAATATCTTATATCTTTCTTATATCACCATCTCTCAATAGATATAGAAAATGCGAGACATAATTCTATAAACATACATGTATTTATTTTTCAATATTATCTCGTTAGACATGGGAGATAAGATGAAAAATTGGAAATCTCTAGAATCATCCAAATGTTTATCATATTGAGATAATGATTCCTTACTAGTATCTTGGATAAGCTCTTTAGGATTGTTAGTTTAAAGGGCATATAATTTTTTTCAAGATGTTGAATAATTCCCAAGTTCATTTTCCATTACTGGAAATTAGTGATAGTGAGAAGGTTATCCTTCTCAAGTATGGATTACAATGATATGACAGAAGAAGTGTTTAATACCATTTATACAATTAAGAAGAACATATTTTTTTGTACTTTTTCTGATAAAATTAGATGATAAATATTATATTTATTATCATCTAACTATTTTATCAAAACATAATACCCATCACCATTATTTTTAAAATATCATGTTTTTGGGATACTTTAATGTTAAGGATCTGTATTTCCCTTATACTGCCCAAAATGAATGTTTGAAAAGATATTAAATTGTATTTAGTTTGGTATAAATTTCCAACCACATTAACTCATAGTTCTTTGATCTGTTGAGTGGCCTCCCCAATCCCAAAATACTGAATTTGGATTACCGTAACACTTTTCCTAATACTTTCACTCTTTCTGATGGAGGAGATCATCCATTAATGAGAACTAGGATAAGTTAACCCAAAACTGAAGATAAATATTCCAAAAAAATTAAAATCACTCCAATAAAGGTTGGTCAAGAAATTTTAACTACATGACAATTACTACCCAATAAGTGGAAGTCTATACTAAATTTATATATATAGTTGATGGATTTTATTCATTATACATAAATAACACATTTTTATATTTATTAATTTATTTACACTAAGTGGACTTAATTTAGTGATTAACCATTGAACACGGGGAAAACTCATTGAAAAATGACTTCGTTCATGTTGTAGCTTTCCACTTTTCCTCTTATATATTAACTGGATAAATTTCACCTCAGATCTAAACATGAACCACCTACATTTTCCTGGGAGATTTGTCCATTACATAATTTTTTACTCACACACAGGTGAGGGGAATAAAAGGAATGGTTTATGATGTTTAAATAAAAGGAAAATGTGGGCATGATGAACATACATAATGAGAGGAGGGATGCAACACATGGTTTAAATATAATATAATTTTAAATTATTAGGAAACCAATAATATGCAAATGTTACTTCTATGATCACGATCATTCACAAACAAGAAACATATTACATATTTAATAAATGATAATTCATTCTAATTCATTATTATTTAAGATAAATTGTATTCCAATCAATTAATTAACATATTTAATTATTAAAATATTTTATATTAATTATTATATGAACATTCTAGAGATTCTCACCAATCATTATTTTAAATAAATTATATAATTAATTTGAATTTTACTATGTATAAAACATGTGCCTTGGAGGTAATACAGTGAGTACCCATCTAAACTACCCAGTATATATGATATTCATATACTATTTACTCATGTTCCATATAGCATACATTTCGTATCATGTAATTTCATGGAATTTACACTTAGAAAATTGACACATAGAGACATGTTATTTACCTACAATATTATGTCCTAATGTACCTATAGTAATCACTATATTATGTCCTATACACAAATGGTATTTCATAATATTACATAGAAATGAATTATAATGTTAATCTATATAAAAACCATCACTTGGTGTGTATGAGTCCAATAAATGACACAAATAAAACATTTTTCTTAAGGTTTAATAAGTATTATAAATTTTCATAAACATGTAATATACATGACACATACTAAGAAACTACACTTCATGTATAAACCATAAATTTATATCTATAGAACATGCCTAGGGACTAGGAATTTTCCTTTTCCTATAAAATAAATGGATTTCATGGTGTCTACTAGGGAAACATGTCATGTGTTCTCCAAGTTACATGGTTACTAGTCAAACATTATAGGTAAAATACACATAGATCATCTTTGAATAATGGAATACATGTCATATACACAAGTTACACAGTATTTAGTCCAAATAAATACGTTTCATGCAAGCCCAAACAACTCATAGTATACTAAATAAATACATTGTGTAACAAATGTGCATGTTAAAAATCAATTCGTGAGGTTTTTTAGTGCATTAAAATTGGGTAAACATTGTGTAATTATAGGTTACACACCATTTCCTATTGTCATATACATCCAAAATCTTGGGCACCTCTATATGTGTTCTAAAAATGTTATTCGTTAAAAATTAACAAATTTTTGGATTATATTTTTAATAATGAAGATAATGAAGAAAATATATCACGATTCCGATTATATAATGATTTAATAATTATTCAACATTAAAGATAAATTCTTATATCAATCAACAATATTTAAATAATATTAAATTATTATGAAACTGGACGCATAAATGTTCATGGTGAATTTGAAGTTATGGTAGGGAATACTAAACTCATATTTTTATTATAATCAATGATTAATCTGAGATGTACAGTGATGGAGAATTCCATGATGAAAAAAATTGAAATAAGTATTAATTAACATGATAATTCCAATAGTTACCCAATTCCTTTTAACATATTATTACATTATTTTTAAATATAAATATATAATAGTACACACTGAAGATCATGAATCCTAGAATCTTTGCATGTCTAGGTTCATAATACATAAAAAGGAAACTAAAACATGAAATCATTACTTTATTCTCAACAATGAGATCTTAAATTTATTTGATCTCCTAAAATAATAAAGTATAACATAGTGAATACATGACATAAAGGGTGATGTAAAAACCCAAATAAGGGAATAACCAAGATAAGAAAACATAATGCATGATTTAATGGTAATACATGATATCATAAAGGATAAATCACATGCCTAATCACATGGGAGCATAAAATAAAGAACATGGTATCACAAGATCCTAGAAATATTGGAATCATTATATTAACATAAAACCTGAAATAATCATAATTCAATTATAACTACCAAGACAATATCATATGGTGTACAATGTCACATAGTGGATTAGGTTTACTCGCTATTCCATATATGACACTTCATGAGAATAAATATATACCCAATGTATTAAAGCACAATCTAAGAACACCCATCATAACATGTTCAAGATTATGTGTGCTACAAAATAGAAATAAATAATACATAATAAAAATAAACTTTAATTAGGTAAACAAAATGAGCTTCATAATCTTATCTCATATCATAATCAAAAGAGCTTTCATAAAGATAATTTTTTTTAAATGACTTAAGGGATGTATTACCACATCAAAGGAAGGTTGAATGAGCTATATATATATTTAATATATAGATATATATACCAATTTTTATATAGAATTCATAATTATACAATAACATCAATTTTTTCTATTTTTGATGAAAATGTCTTACAAAGATCACTTGTAATATTTCTTGAGGGAAACACCTTTTTCACTATGAAATCACTTATTTAAAATTTAAAAATTTATAAAATATTATAGAAATAATTTTCTTTTTTAAGTACCATTTAATATAGTAAATAAATCATCAAATAATTGAGTGGTAAATATGGTTGTAAATTCCATTTATGTCATATAATTTAAAAGAAAACCTTCCATTCACACTTTTGTAAAAAGTCAAAAAAATTCCTTATTTGGAAAATGATAGAAATATTCATTTTAAAAAATTTATTTAAAATTTAAAAATGTCTAAAAATTAATCTAATAAATCATGGGAGAATATTGAAAAAAGTATTTAAAACATTTTTAGTAGTATATGAATATGGGAGAAAAATAAGTTTCAACAAAAAATAAATATATTTTCCAATTTTATTAAAAACATTTCTCAGTAATTTTTTAAACCGAAGAGAGGAAAATGGTTTTATAACATTAAAATTTCATGAATAACCAGATGAGTAAAAAATTAAATGTTATTATTATATAATTATCAAATAATTTCCTTTAATGTAAATTCAAGTATAAAAAATATCGATTAAAATGAGATTGAAAAATGAACACTTACCGCTTAGGTAATTTTTAAATCTTAACCCCCAAGAAAGAAATAACATTAATTGAAACATTAAATACCATTAATATAAATATAATCATTATATAACATATCAAATGTGAATTAGATACACATAATAAAAATAAATAGGTTTATAATAACAAATAAGTTCCGATGAAGTGGAAATTGAGAGAAAATATCTTACAAAGGTCATACTGTTGAAGTGAGGATTAGTCAATGAATTAATTATGTGTATAGAATTTAAATCCATATAAAACAAGTTTAATTAAAAAATAAAACAATTAAATGAAATTACATACATAATCTTTTAATATTAAATGCATTGTAGATTTAATATATCCCAATGAAAAAAAATTGAGTTATCAAATTCCTTATCACTTGGTAACATTCAAGTAAAATATCCTTGGATGAAATAAATAAAATTAAAAATTTGAATAACATTAATAATTAATGATTATAGATATTATATATAAAATTGGAATTATATACACTATATAAAATAAATTGGTGCATAATATTAAAATATTCCCCAATGAAATGAAATTGAGACGAAGTTCCTTATGGTTTAATAAAAAACATAATAAAAACCACTTGAAAGAGAGATAAATTTTTTTTGAAGTTAAAATAAAACAAATAATAATAATAAATAATTTTAAATTTTAAATTTTATTTATATAATAATTTTAAAATAAATTATGTGCATAAAAGAACATTTTTCTCAAAAAATGATGTTTTGAGATGAAAACCCTTTCCTTGGGTCCAGACTTGTCATGTACTTTTTTTATCAATTGTATGATAAAAATATATCAAATATTTTATTTTTAAGAAAATTTTACAGGTTTAATTCCTTATAAAAATCCATTTGGTTCATTTATTTTAATGAAATATTTAATTACTTATTATGTTATATCCATGTTTGGTGTTTTGAGGATGCTCAGTTCATAATTTCAAAACAGAATGAGTGTGTTGAACATGATAAAATAGGTTATTGTTCCATCATATCTAGAATAAAAGTAATGACAAAATTATAATTTATATATATAAATTATACATTTAAATCTAATAAAGAAATATGGTTATGAAAAATGAACTACAATACAATCATGGAGATAGTATGTCGTACGTACTAATGAGTAAAATTTCCATTTTCAGTGATATTAATGGGAACAAGGTATGCATTATTTTATCTTTAAATTTGTTAATTAAATAATTAATATCATACTATTTAATTTAATACTAATATATATACAACTCAGGTCATGTAGCGATGAAAATGGAATGACACCACTTCATGAGGTGGTAGACTTCCATACACATGAACAACATTTTAAATTTTCAATGGATGGTAAGGTAGAAAAGTGTATGATAAATAAATTTTCTAGAATTATAAATATTTTTTATTATAAGATATATAAATTAAATCCATCATCATAAACTATTGTTAAATTCAATTATGGAAAAAGAATTATGTTGGTTCATGAAGTTGTAGTTCGTTGTATACATAAATGATGGTTTCATTTTGTATTGATGGATGAAGGTCATGGAAGTAACATAATAAAATATAATTATATGAGATATAATTATGTTTTTATATTGTTATGGTTCATAAAATTTTAGGGAGGTGTATGTAGAATGAATATAAAATTTTTTAGTTAGGAACAATTCCTCTTCCATGGAAAACATCTTTAGGATTATACCTAAAGAATCCCTAGATTATATTTATCATAAAAAAGGACCCTAGGATATGTTTATGGAAGAAATAAATAGATTTAAATTTTTATTTTCTGAATAAAAATACTTGTTATTATTATAAATAAGGGGATATTAGTTTCTCTTTTATAATTGAGATGGAGTGACATATTTGTAAATACCCAAAACTATTAAATATTGAGAAGTCACTCCCAATACAAGGGAATAGAAATTGATTAAAAATATATTTTTGGTGTTATATTTTCTATAAAATAATTCACATAAAAAAATAAACATTTCTTAATCATGTTATTCCACTTACCTCTATGGTTACTCACTTTTACCATTTTTGTTTTTCACCTCGATAACTAGCTTTTTTTAAGGATTTTTCAATAAATTATGCCCAAAATTAATTTGACCTTATTACATAATATTAATAATAATAATTAAAAATATTGAATCAATTTTATCATATTAAAATCATATACTTGTAAAAATTTAATTTAAAATTAAACCTGCAAAACGTATTGAAAAATTGTTTTTCAGGAAATTCATTTTTAAGAAATTAATTATCTTATATTGAATCTATGACTAAAAATATTAATTATATAAATTTAAATTAATAGAAATGTTTTTCTAATATATTAATTTCATTTAAATATTTATCACTAGGGGTTATTTTAACTAATTTATAGTGATAAATAGTATGCACTTAAAAATAGTATGCAGAAAACCATATTTTTAAGAATAAGAATAAACATATACCAAAATCATTAAAATTGATTATTAAAATGGAATTAATTGAATAATTATAAATAAAATGGTTCATATTTTACTTTGATAATAAATAAAAATTATAATTGAACTTTCAAATTTCTTTAGTTAATGAAAAGATATAACAATATTTGAAATATCGGTAATTTTCAGTGTTTACTTAAAAATAAAACATTTCATAAAAATACAATTTTTTTTCACTAAGATAATTTTTATATAATTTTTTCATAAATTATGTTAATTTTATAAAATAAAATCTCAAAACATTCTATAAATTAATTATAATATTTTCTCTCAAAAAACATTAAAAATCATTTTTAAAGGAAACATATTTTTTATATAATAAAATAATTTCTTAAAAATTGCATAATTATTTATTAAGAATTTATAAATAAATATTATTTGAGTTTGAAAATTATATATATTTCATAATGTAGTTAATACTATTCATAGTCTCAATTTTAATAGCTAGGTTATAAAGGTCACATTTAAATAATAATATTTTGTTGTTCATTTAATTTTGGTGTTGTGTGTTGTATATGGTATCAAACATAGAATTCTATTATATTTTCATGTTGTTACATTATAACCCCTTAAATAAATTTCATCCTCTCATTTTTAACATTAACTATGTAAAAAATGATTTGATATTTTAAAATATCTTTGATGAAAAAGACACAACATAAAAGGTTAATAAAACATCCTCTTATAAGGAAGGAAAGGTAAATACGAAGTTCATCTAAAATAATAAAAAACTATGTTTTCATGTAATATAAGATTAATGGGTAGTAAACATATAGATATAGAGGATAAAACTAATTATCAATGACTAATATATAGCATTAGAGAAAATTTAACATAATAATGTGAATAATCATAATAAATTTAATGACCACCAAACTGTAATACGAAGAGATGCCAAATAACTATTGGTTTATAAAAAAATAAAGGTAATAAGATAAAATTTATTGATTCATCAATCCTTTCCTATAGTTGAGGGATTCCTTTAACATTTAGACTAACTACATAACTAAATATACTTACATGGAATGTATAATTTATCCCTTTAATAAATTTCCACAACAATATCATTCTTTTCTCTAAAAGATGTGTTTTTAAGGGGAAATTTTAATGCATGAATCATTAAAATTAAATTTTAATGGTACAAAAAATCCAAAAAAAACATGGAAAGTAATTCCTCATAACATTATAAATTAACTATATAAAGCCATAATTTCCCTTCATTAATATCACAACTTAATAGATGTATATTTTATACATAAAATAACAATCTAGAAAGAATTATATAGGTCTAGTGCCTTTGAAACATGAACATATAAAAAAATAATTCATAATAGTATAAAATTAATTTTTTATATCTAACACCCTTATTATAAATATCATTCTTAAAACATTTCCTCATAAAATGGGTATAGAAAACATTATAAAGGGTGATCTTATATTCCTATTAAGGGTAAACATGGAAGATATTAACAATCACTTAAACATAAAATAAGCATAACGATATGAGAAAATGGAAATCACATTTGAAAACCATATCCTACATATACAATATCATAATCTTGGATCATGGAATAATATTGGTAGTTTATATGATATAAATCATAAAGTAATCAATGAACATTATCCATGATAGAATATCATTGGAATAAGACATGGAATTATTGAATACACCTAGGCACAGAAAATCTCTTTCAAAGAAGACAAGGATCTTTACCAAAGATATCATTGTGGAATGGACTCACTTTACAAACCATTATTGTTCTAAAGGATCACTCTGAAGACTATCATAGTAGACATAGTCCCTTACTGATCTGGGTTCTGTCACAATTATAGTACTATTTATCTTATGATATATCAATCATTACCCAATGCATTGGAGGGCTGCATAATTCTAGTCCCAACCATCAATGGTAATAATGTTACCATCATCCCTATTTATAATGCAACCAAAATCCTTGTTTATAATGAAACTAATGTCACATAATGTAAAACATACATATGTTTACCATAACATCATAAAAAATCATATTATCATCAAATAATAACATATGAAAAGAAAATAGGTCACATAATTATTTCACTCATTCATCCGAGAAAATCCCATGGAATATAAATGTGTTTCATAAACTTCTCATCAACATAAATGTTAACAATATAGAGAAATATTTAAAATGTTATAATTTGATCATATCTTTATTAATGAATAATTAACATCAAATAATGTTATAATATATGAAAATTCCTTTAAAAGATCACTGAAATATATCTTGATTAAAATAACCTTTCTAATTTCAAAACCAATTTTAAGATAATTGTTTTAAAAAAAAATTGGATTTTTTTTTCAAAAATAAACTTTGAATTTTTTAATTTAATCTTCAAAGAATTTAATTTCCATGAAAAATAAAAATTCTCTTCATGCTTTATATGCTAAAAGAAAAAATTCACTTCATATTTTTGGAAAATATTCAAAAGGTAACTCATTCAGAAAAAGACAAGAAGATTCCTTTTAAATAATTTTTAAAAAATTCATACATGGGTAAAAATGAATTTAAAAATTTATAGGACAAAAGTAAAATAAATTTTGAAAATATTTTATGAAAGAATGTGTATGCAAGAAAAATGTTTTTTTGACCGAAGTGATAAATAAAGACTATTTTCCTTAAAAAAGTATTTTCAGTATCATGAGTACCTAAAGTGAATAAAATTAAATTAAAACATTTATTTCCTATAAAAAAACATAGTATAGAAAACATAATTAGTTAAATTAGAGGTATATCATAAGAATTCATCCTCATAAACATAATCATATAAAATCTCGATAAACTATGAGATTATAACATAAAAACTTTTACTGTTTTCGTAACATTTGGATTATAGTCCCCCTAAAAGAAATAACCTTATATGGATATAAAAATCCACATAAAACTCAAAATATTGATAATAAAAGACATTAATGGGAAGTATATACACCTCATAAAGTAATTATGTGGTGATTTTGACATGTTTCTCACATAAATAAAAGTGTGATGAAAATTGCTTTCCTTAAATCCGACTTCCTTTGTACGCATTGGAACCTCATTTATAAAAAAGTGTATCCTCATTATAAATATATTATAGTTCCATACAAATATATATAAAATAATATAAAATTTACTTATTACCTTTTATTACTCATTTATTAACAATTCTTTATTAAACACACTATTCCAGGTGATAAGTACATCATTTTTAATTTATATTTTGGTTTTGTAGTTATTTTAATTCTAATATTATCATGGTTATATCATATAAAAATTTCTTATCATGATATAATATCATATATATTCAATATATATATTCTATCATCTATGTTTTTTAGAAGGTCTAAATTCCTCAACATGTTTGAATTTTTGAGTTTGGTGAGCAAGACAACTTTTTATTGGGGACTTGGAACCTAATTTATAGATTTATATTGAACAAATGACTTATTTTTAGATGGGTTTTATATATTGCAATGTAACAAGGGGTTTTAGATGAGTTTTGGGTATGTTGAACCCTCTAAATTCATTTTTGGGAAAGCACAGACAAAGGCTCATAGATAGATTTAACCCCGCGACCTCCCAAGAGTATTAATGAGATCCTCCATTGTCCCTGGGTATGGTTTAGAAAACCATGATAGTGTAAAAGAACTACCATTAAATACCTCTATTTTTTTAATTAATGCAAATTACATGGTCTATACATGGTTATACAAATTGTATGCCAAGACCATGCCCATGTGGTGCTTGGATAGTGAGGATTGTAGGGTTAGTGCAAGGTTAGAGAAACCATAATAAAAACTAATCTGGGTTATTTAAAGCGGTTGAAATGAATTTTATACTACTCTCCCATATTAATTTATTTCTTCCTCTTTCTCTCACCTTTCTCACCTAGCCCAGGGGGTCATCCTATATTTTTTATCTCCACTATGCTTTGATCCACCTTCATCATACAAGATTCTATTATTGATCCATTGGTCATGTTGGAAGAGTGTAGATAATGGAATAAACCATATAGATTCTATTTATATTTTATACCACCATATGGAATGCTAAATCCACACAAGCATGTTTTCCCTATTTTTACAGTGTTTTTAAAAAATCCCTATTTATCTCATTTTAGATTGAGTTAGAGGATGATATCAGATGAGAGAGTGCCTAAGCGTATAAGGTTGGTGGTTTTTAGATTTATCATCAATTTTATGGGTGTTTTTGGTTGCTTACATAAATTCACATGTTGGATTTTTTGAGAGTGACCCAAGGTTAAATAATGATTTCTTTTAAAACAATTAATTGATATCATTGGATTTGATTGAGAATGCCCTAGTATTTATTAATCAACTACACCAGTTAAAAATATTTATCTAGTTGGGTGTGTTTTTCCTTTTTATTTAAATTAATTAATTGAATTATGATAGGAATTCTATGGTTCCTCAAGGACGTGACGTTCATGGGATGGGAATTAAGGTGATTTTGATCACCTGGATTGAGGTAATATAGATGTTAGGAGGAGTTCATGTCTTGATATTTAAGGGATGATGATGATCATAAGGTTGAGGTGACTTGGTCACTATTTTGGGGTAATGAGGTCATCAGGATGAGGGAATGACCTGTGTGATTTGAGATGGTGATGAACATCTGAACTAATGATGGGCCATTGGGGCATTATGGGAAAGATGATTTGGATTCAGATTTTATTGGTGATTACATCTAACCATTAGATAACACACTATTGAATTCATGTACACATAGATAGAACTCAGTTTAGGTAGTGGTGACTACTCATTGTGTATGGTTTCCTATATAGATATTGAGGATTATGTGATAGTGTTGACCGACGTTTTCTGGAGCTGATCATTGTAGATAGAAATGTGGATAGTGTTGGACCATCGGGTGATGGTTTTGAGACCATCACTTGGGGGCTGAGGCTCGCCATTAAACATGAGGCCAATGGGTTGGGATATTGGGAGGTTGTATATAGTTGTGCCTTGGGGCATCGACTTTCGAGAGGATTATGATTATTATATTGGAGGATAGACATAATCATGCCTCAAGACATTTGGATGTGAGACATCATGGATTTTATAGTCAAAGGTATGAGGGACCAGGGACTTGGTTGGGAATGCTATTTCAGATCCAAAAACTTGATTGATGGAACATGAGGTGTTGGTTGGCACGAGGTTTAAGATATATATTTATGGGAGGTTCTTGAGGGATCTCTATACTTGGAATTCTTTAGGGGATGCCTTGGGCATTAAGACATGGTACCTCAACATAGAAAATATATATATATATATATATTCATACACATGTTTTATTCCATATATATATATATATATATATATATATTTGAGGCCACATGTTTAGAGATTCCGACATTAGATAATGTAGGTAAACACATCTTTATGGTTACTAAGAACAATGGAAGCAGAGTGTGTTTACTTTTTTTTATATTTCACACATACCTATATAATTATGGTTGTAATACAAGAAAAGATTGGTGGTAGCCTAATGAGTTCATTCTCACACCCTACATGGGCCCCTTGAGATGCATGTATACTTTATGTCTTTGAGATCAGGTAAGGGATTGCGATTAAGAGCTAGACCTTAGAAATCAGAGTTATACTGTTTACATGGGATGGATAGAAGTGGACCTGGTGGTTCTTTTCTATCGATACAGGGTTACATTTTAGCATTTTCATGCTTTACATATATGTACTGAGATTGTCATCCCAGATCAACCTTTATTATCTATTTTTGTGACTTAACTCGTTTGGATTTTTTCTACAAATGTTATTTATGAATTTCAGAATTTTTATTATTTTATTGTATTTTCCTTATGATTACATTGAGGTTATTGTTTCTTATTCTCTATAGTCCTATATTATGTCGTGTTATATATGTATAGGATTATTATTATCACCAGAATAGGTAATAGTCTCCCCACTATCATCTCATTAGACCCCTTCTTCTAGTAAGTATCCTTTAGGGTACAGAGTGGTGTGATTAAGGCCAAGTAGATGACCATCTTAGATCATTATTTTATGTGTATTATGGGTTGAGACACTAAAAATGGTATCAAATGGGTTTTATTTTTCTTTTTGGTATTAGTGTTTGAGATATGGTTGACTAGAGACAGGGATGTAGTCAGGAATGAGTATAGAGCTCATGTTTGGGTTCTTGAAACCCAATGAATAGGGGATAGACCAAGTTTCCATGGGTGAGAGATTTTTGTTCTTTTGTTTTCTATTAAATTTGATTTGATTTCAACATTGGGTGGTGCACTTGGGTGTGATTCTTATCTATTATGTGTTTTTGACCCATGACCCAGTATGAAAAGAGATGATTGTTTATGAATCATGATTTTCACTAAGATTATATGATCTATGTTTTCTCGGGATTTTCATTGGAGAAACTAGAATTTACTAATAGGGGATGGGTTGTTTAAAATGTCAACAAATAATCTAAACATTGTTTTCCTGCATAGCCTTTTTGGTGGAATTCTACTTAACCATCCTAGGTATGCAGTTCCCTATGAGAATAATATGTGATGCTATTTTTATATTTCATTTATGGGTATAAATCTGTTAAGGTTAGGAATAGATGATGAAAGGGGGTTAGTTTTTTAATTTTTCAATAAAGAAACAAAATATAATTTTCTTTAATAGACTCAATGGTGGTATTTTACTCAGACACCTCAAATTGATATAAATTATATGTGATGATTGGCCCTACTACTGGATGGAAAGGGGCTGTGAGGTCATATTTTATGTGATTCCTAAATTTTTTATGGGTAGTAAGGGGTTAATGAGTGTAGATTATACTTGATACCTAACTCTATTATGGGTATTTAAGGGGACTTGAGGCTAGATTCCATGTGACATTGGTGTGGTAGGTGAGTGTAAGGGTGGTGAGATTCATTTCCTGTAACACCATTCCCTATCTATGATATATATATATTTATATATATACTATTTGGGATATTTGACCATCATGATTGGTATTCACCATGATTCTACCTATACACATTCTGGTGGAGCATCCAGAGGGAAGTGATATAGTGCCATATGATCATACATGAGATGATGCCCCTAATGGTGGGTATGAGGCCCCGGAGTGTCAGTTTGATCATGAACAACTAGTATAGGCTTTAGTATAAGCATGAAATGCACAAAATATGTAAGACTTTGGGCCATGGATTTATGGGAAACTGAAGAAAACCTTGTCTTAGGTCTTACAAGGTATCAGTTGGGGAGCTCGAGGAGCTGATCCATCCTGGGAATGCCTGATTCGGGAGTTTAAGTATCATCGACCACTCTTGTTTTAGGGTGAGGTTAGACCACATGAAATAGAGGATTAGATTGAGATGGTGCATACCAATTTCTATCATCCTAATACACCCATCGAGAAGAGGATTATGTCGGATATGTATATTCTCAAAGGACTGAAAAACAACTAGTAGAACATACAAGTTTAGTTTGATAGAATCAAGGGACCTCATTTAAAGGATTTAAAGGCTTGGTTCTTTGAGAACTTATTCTTGGAAGAATTAGGGTGGATGCATTCCATGAGTTCATGAATATATATTAAGGGGATACATCTATCTTGTATTATGTTGCTAACATCACATAACTGTCATGATTTTCACCTAATATGGTGGGTGAAGACATCTCTAGGGTGTAGAATTTATTAGGATGGTTTTAATCATTGCATTAGAGTATAGTTAAACATCTTCAGGCTAAACATGTTCTCAGAGGTGGTAAATCGAGAATTGATACTTGAGGGATGTATGATGGACCAGTCTTATTTGACCTGGGTGATGGTGTCATGTAAGATTAGAAGTGATGCTTTAGGTATCTAGAGGTGTGGTAGTCATGAAAAAGACTTGGGAAGGCCATTAAGGAGTGGTCCTTTGATGGTGTTCTTCCAGTGTGTGTAGTCGGGGAAAATCTATAATTAGTGTGAGTAGTCTCCGAAGGAATTTTAGGCATGTAACTAGATGTAAAAAATATAGAGGTTCTATAAGAATATTTCATGGATAGCTAGAATATATAGATTGGGTCAGAATTATGGATTTGAGGTAGGACTAAGAGTAGTAGAAGGAGTTGGTTTCCTAGATTCAACTACATATAGATGTTGTGGCTGAGACAAAGAGAACAACCAGTGGGATTAGTGACCAACATCTAGTGCATCTTCAGAGGGGGTATTGACCTCGGTTAGTCAAAAATTAGGAAAGGTTCATACTATTGAGCTACCAGAGTCAAAACTAAATGGTGATTCAATTACATTTAGTGGTGCACTGTGGCTGTGACTTTTTTTTCTTTTGTTTGGAATATCTAGTTTTGGAGCATGAGTTGAACTAATATTATTTTAGAATTAAATAGAAATTGGTTAGTATGTTGAAATCATTGAGATGTGATATATATATATATATAATGTGGGTATTCATCTATGTATTGGTGTGATGTATATTTATATACGAGGTGCGTAGGCGTCTGGGAACAATGCAATACATGTTATCTATGAGGTACTTAAGAAATGAGATTTTTAAGTATATGAATATGTATATCTGGTGAATTATTATTTGTGATCATATTTTAGGACACATAATATATGAGAATCTGATGAGATGATGGATTATATGAGTGTTGTGTATAGAATAGGTACTTTTGGCCATCTGATGAGATGCGGGTCTTGATGGGTGTTAGGCATAACAAGGGCATGGTTTTAGCACCTGATGAGGTTTCAGAATATAAATTTATCATATGAGGTCTTTTATATCCTAGGATGGATATTGGACCATTATAAATGTTTAATTTTTGGTGGTAAAGTGATTGGGTAGGAAATTACTAAGGTGGGGAGCCCACAAGAGGGATTGTCTTATGACTATATGACTAGGGTAGACCAGGGTAGACCTGGTTGATTTATATGATATGGGTATGATAAGTACCATCTATTGGTAGATTTTTAAATATTATGGATTTTCTATTATAATATGGGGAGATTTCAGCATCCATTTTTTTGAGTTTGTTGAAATTCCACAACTTGTTTGAATGTTTGAGATAGGTGAGATAGCCAACATTATTTTTGGGAATCAGAACACAATTCCCAGAATTTTATTGATCTAAGGACTTTTTTTTAAATTATTTTTAGGATCATCAAATACATTGGGGTTTGGATGTGTTTTAGGTGAAAAACACTTCAAAAACTCAGTTTCAGGAAAGCGAAGATAGAGGTGCATTGTTTGATTTACTGTGAAGCCTCCAAGGAGAAACTGTACAACCCCCCTTTTTCACTAGTTGGAGTTATTCAAACCATTTTTTTGTACGGGAACATGATTATGTGATAATTATATAGATTTTATCATAGGGGAATCACATGGTCAACACATGGTTTTGATAATTGTGTGCCTAGATCGTGTTCGGGTTGTTCTTAGATAGTGAGCACTGCACAGTTGGAGCACAATTAGCCAATCCATGGGGACGAACTTCGAAGGTCATTTAATGTAGTTAAATGAAATATTCTAACCCAACCCTATTTCTTTTATTATTCCACCTTATCCTCCCCTTCTCACGTAGTGTAGGGGGGTCATCCTCCATTATATCTCTCTCCTAGGCTTTGAGCCACCTTCGCTATTGGAGAACCAATTTAGGATATATCAGTCTCATTAGAAGCATATTAGTTAGGGATTTAATCTTCTAGATTCTCTTATTAGATTATCTCACCAAAGCGAATGCTAAATTAGTGTGATTATTTACCCTCTATTCAGGGAGTTTGTTTTAAACCTCGATTTCTCTTGTTTTGGCTCTAGTTAGAGGCTGATATCAGGTGAGGGAACACCTACAAGTATAAGGTAGGTGGTGTCTATATTTCTTTTAAATGTTATGTGTGTTTTGTGGTGTGTACCTAATTGTGCATGTTTTTTTATTAGTGAGAACCTTGGATAATTAATTCTTTGTTTTATATAAATTAATTGATATCATGGGATGTCATTGAGAATTACCTAGTTCTAATGTATGATCTAAGATGGGTAAGGGGATTCAACTAGTGGGGTGTGTTGTACATTTTTATTAAAATTAATTAATTTAATTGTGATAGGACTATTATGGTTCGTAGAAAATGTGTCATGCATGACCAAAGTATATAGGAGTTTTTGATCACCTGGATTGATGTGACATGGTGGTCAGGTTGGGGGTGTGGCCTAAGATATATTGGGTGATGATGGTTAGCAGGTTGAGGTGACATGGTCATTACATTGAGGTGATGAGTTTTCTAGGATGAGGGATGGAATGTTTGATTTGAGAGGGAGATGAACATCTAGATATGTTACCTGGTCACATGGGAATGAGGTTTATGATGATGTGTCTTAGGAATTCTTTAGTGATTTACACTCACTGTGTTTTACTGATGCACTATTAGAGTCGTGTTCACATAGATAATACTCATTTGAGGCGGTGTTGACCACTCTTTTTATGTGGATTCCACCAAAAATATTGATTCATAGGTGACGGTGTTGACCATAATTTTTTTTGAGGTGTTCACCATAGAAATCCACATGTATGGCGATGGACCATCCACTGGTGGTATAGAGAGGATTGGAATCACTATGCCCTATGATGTCAGACTAAGAGATGATGGAGATTTTTTGAGTAAAGGTCAAAGGGGATATAGAATTGATTGGTTATGTAGTTTGGGAACTAAGAACATTATTAATTTCACATAAGGTGTTGTTTGGTATGAGGTTCCATGTTATATTTTTATAGGAGGTTCCTAAGGGCTCTCTAGAAAAGGTATTCTATAGGGGATTCCTGGGGAATTAATCAATGGGTCCTCACCAATGAAAAAATATATATGTAGATATTTTTTTATATTATATATATATATATATATATATATATATTTTGGGTGCGTGTTTAGAGATTTTGACATTTTCTGAAGTAGGTAAGATATTCCTTGTGGCTTTTGAGCACAAGGGAAGCTGTTTAAATAATTAAACCTTAGTGCATTTCCTTTTTATATAGATTTCACATACACCTACATAATTTTGGATGTATGATTGGAACAAATTAGGGTTGGAATACTGATTTCATTATCACACCCTACCCGAGACCCTTGAGACGCATGTAAAATTTATGTCATTGATATCGAGTAAGTGATCAGGCTCGTGAGAATGACCTTACTGATCAGAGTTATACATTTTACATAGGATGGATGGAAGTGGAACTGGTGGTTTTTCTACATTGATATGGAGTTACACTTTAGGTTTTTAGTTATTTAAATATATACTTACTGATATTTTCTTCCACATACATGCTTGATTATCTATTTTGTACAAATTTACCTGTTATACTTTTATCTACAAATGATGTTTTAGCCTTTGGGTTTATTTACTATTCTATTTTGGTTTCATGATGATTTCACTGATGTTATTTTTTCTTAATATGTATATCCCTTTATTCCACTATGTTATATATATATTGACCATTATTATTATCACTACCGGCGGGTGTAGCCTCCCCACTATCACCTCATCAGACCCTCACTGCCAGTCGATAGCCTTTGGCGTATGGGGATGCATGCTTAAGGCCAAGTGGCCAACCGACCCAGAGCACCATTTTATGTGTCTTCTTGGACAAAATGATAAATAAATAAATATATATATATATATATAAATATTCATCCATAATATATAGGGATATAAAAATTCATTACACCATTCTGAAAGATGCTAAGCCATATATAAACATGAAAATTGTTTTCATTTTTTGATGGATGGAATGAAAGAAAGGTAAACATTAATTCACATTTAAAAAAATCAATATTATATCATATAAATCATATATATTAATTAAAACCATCCTTATTATAATATATTTAAAATATAAATGAAAAAACCAATCGCTTCGTGGAGGTGTTAGCCTACACGTACACGCAAATGATGTTATCATTTTCTAATGACTTGGTAGGTAAGATGGTAGATATGATATTATAAATATATTAGAATAAATATTTCATAATTATTATATATAAACATTAAATTAATCATAATAATAATCTATAAAATATGGTAGTGAAAAATGAATTGTATCGCTATGTGGAGATGGTAAACCGTACACATGCCTGAGCGATACCTTAGATTCCCATTTGATGGAAAAGAGGGTGAAAAATGGGGTTTCCTAATCATAATGAAAATTAATTATGTTGAGGATAAGTAAACTTTTATTTAATAAAGAATATAATATATTTAGAGGAGGTAAAAGAAGGATTAAAAAGAAAGTGACCAGTTATGGAGATTACCTCTTCTTTGAAGCAACTCCTTTAGATATCTACATAAGGTATATAGAGGTGGCCTTTTAGGAATACCATCACCTCCATAATGTGTTTAGTTGAGTTTAGAAGAGAACATGGTAGATTTTTATCAACCTAGAAGTCTCAATGTGGTGTGAATAATAGAAAGGAGTGGTGACCTTTTATAATTGAGTGGATGGGCACTCTTGGAATTTCCTAAAAGATTAAAATATATTAAAGTCATTTTGATGAAAAATGTCCTGAAATAGACCATAAATGGGAAATGTATTATATTTTAGACCATATCCAATATACCTTGTATTATTTTAATATTTTTATGATTTTAAGTAATTTAATAATTTATTATTATAATAAAATATCATTATTTCTAATCTAGACACTTTTTATTTAATTTGACTTAAAAGAAAAAAATAAAAAGGTGTAATTATAATAAAAAAATTAACATTACAATAATATGAAATATTTATATACAGTATCTATGGCATAAATTAACTCACTCAAAATTTAATTAATTTAATATTTTTAAAATACTTTATTACAATTTTTTATTAATTTTTATAATACTACATCTCTTTTTTATAATCATTTAAGGTCATTTTATAATTACTAAAGATTGTAAATAAATATATATACTGAAATTAATTTCTATAATATCAAAATAGACACTTATCTTCATTCTAAAATTTCTTTTTCCCCTATGTGGACATGTAAGATATATTTTAAAATAATAAATTGGCATTCTGTAACATTCTTTGATTTAAATATTATATAGGCAACTTTCATGTAAAAGTATTTCTTAAATATTTGAATTTAAAACCGATGGTGATAAGGGTAGAATTAACATCATCCAATTATAATTATGATGAAAAATTATGGCCATATCAATTAGTTTTAACCAAGGTTAACATTGTTTACCCTTTACCAGGGGGATAAATTTTACTTAAGTTATTATTCATGTTAAACAAAAATAAAAGGTAACTATTTATCAAATATGAACCACCTTATTATAAATATGAAATCTACTTTATAAAATATGATACTTATAAGTGGATGATTTTTTTTAAAATAATCATGCAATACATGGTGAACCCACAATTTTATAAAAATATAATTTTAATTATTAATCAAGATTTTATTTTTATTCTATGAAAAAATATTAAATTAATGTTAATTTTTTTATTAAATTTTATTAAAATCAATCACCCAAATTGATTTATTTATTTAATTATGCTAAAATATTTTTTTCACATACAAATTTTTTTCTTGAACAATATTTCTTTTACTTTCAGATAATTTCATTTTTATTTATAATCTATGGCTAACCAATAAATTTATTTTATAAAAGTATAAACCATTATTTTTTCATTATTTAGTTAGTACTATTAATACCTATGAGTCCAATGGATATCTGATATCCATCCCTTAATAGTATATCATGTGTTTTTTAAAATTGGTGACACGTGTAACAGAAACTATCGAACAAATTAAATTTATTGGGAAAAAATATTTCATAAAATATAAAGGTATTACATTCTACCACCTTAAAATGAATTTTTTCGTTTTAAGTTCATAAATATGATACAAAAGAATGAGTATATATTTTTTTTTGATTTCATCTTCAGCTTCCTCTCACACCCTAATTTTTATCATTCAATTTTAGTTTGGTTTATCATTTTTTATTTGGATTATCACTTGAGACTTGAGTGTTTTGGTTAGAAATTTGGAGTTTTGGGATGTGAATCCTCTATTGTAAAGTTTGTATGATTGGTCAAGGGGAAACTTTGAAACCCACTAATACTAAACCCCCTTTTAGTTCTTTTTTCTTATTACGTGGTTAAGGTTTCACGCACAACACACTGTTGGATTGAAAACATGTGGCACTATGGAGTAACAGTGTGTTTATTGGGTGTCTCTAGATGAGGGAAAACAATATGAGCATGACAAATAAAAACCATGCGGGAAGAATCCACATGGTTCTATAGTTTTTGACAGAACTAAACCACATGTTTGGTGTATGGCTTTCCAAACTATGTATTCAAAACATATAGGTGTCCTATGAATCCATTAAGGGACACGCATTTAGTAAAAAATTTCCCAAAATGCATGGCTTAACCTTGCACGGGGCCATATTCATTAAAAAGTCAATTTACCATTTTACCTATTTAAAATTTAACCCCCAAACCACCCATTCATCCCCTCTTAGATTGTGAAACTCAAGGTAGGCTCCTCTATTCATCATCATTCCTTCCTTCTTTACCCATGGTGATTTTAAGTGGGTTTAATCATGTTTTTGGGTGATTTATCATTATAATCCCCTCCATTATTCTTCTATTTAGTCCTATTTCGATTTTATTCTTACAACATATTCTACCTTGGTCCTGTTAATCTTGGTTTCATGTTTATTTGGTTTTAATTTGGGAGTTCTTTTTCTTAAGTTTTTTATTTGTGTTCTTTCCTCCTTTGACGCTTGTGGAGTTGGTTTGGGTTGCATTCGTTCATGTGCTGTGAGTTTTGAGGTAGAATTCCCTTTTCCCTTGGAATTTAAATTTAAAAGACAAGCATTGTTTGATGTTCTCAAATCATTTTGATACTAATCAGTTATATTTATTATTCATAATTTTTATATATAAATAAATCAATAAAATTTCCATTGAATTGAACTGTGTAGAATTTTTTTTGTCCATGTACACAAACTGTTCGTTAAAATTCCCTATTGGCCTTTAATAGTGGTGACTAGAATTTTAACGGTGTTTGGGTTTCCTAAATTTGTTTAAAATTTCTCATCAAATTACATGTTGTGTTCTTTCCCCTTTTGGTAAATGGTTTGACACCTAAAAACCCTTGAGACCTGATTGGCACTTTCGAGAACTGGTTTTCCATGAAAAAATATCTCCAGAATATATCTATATTCCCTTATTCTTTGATAATGGAAATGGGTGGATCTTGGATTGGGACCTAACATAGTAATTGATGGTTGGAAGGATTTTGGGGTTGTTTTTTGGGTTTATTTGAGGTTTATGATTGGATGTGTGATGCATGTTGTAGATTGGGCATGTCATATATGTATGGTTATTCGTTTAGAATTGTTTGTCTCACCGTCATTTTAGGCATGAAAAGGGAACCTAGAATTGATATTTGAATATCCGAGAACACTTGATATACATGTTTATAATTATTCTATGGCTAGTGGAACATTAGTATGGATAAACTCTGATTTGGGATTTTTGATCCTTCGTTAAGACAGGTAGGGTACGATTGAGTGTGTGGGTTGTTTGATTGCATCAAAAATGCCGACAAGACGGATCAAGTTATAATATGTTCTAGATTTACCCCCATAGGTCCTAGGTATTTCCATGTTCCTTAGAACTTTATTATATGTGGTAGATAATCTTGGTGCCTCATCTAGTTTTGTCTCTTCTTTTGTTCTTTCCATTACCCTCATTGGCTTTTATTTATTTCTGCTTCTTATTTTTTAAGTGTATATTGGTAAAAGACTTATTTGTGTTTATAAATTTATATGTTAAATGTTTTATATAAATTTTCTATGAAATCGTTCTATTTCATTTAAATAATTCGATTCTATCTCACTAAAACCCCCATGACTTCCCTTTTAAGAATAACATTTCTTAAAACTAAACAATGCAGTGTAATATGAATTGTTTTGAAATGGATTGTGTGAAAAACAATATTTAAATATTATATTTCAAACTAGAAATAAAATAATATTTTATTTCAATTAAATTCATATTGAATAGTTCACTTGGTCATGCTTATTGAGGTTTAATACTCACACCTATACTTTCATTCATATTTTATCCTCGGGTATATGCTTCAACTTAGTTTGAATTACCATGGTGTGATGTCACTTTAGGGGTTTGGTGGGTGACCCATGAGGTCACATGGAGATCTATAGGGTTGTTAGTTTTTATTTGGTTTAATTTTTAGTTTATGTTTTGTTCCTATGAGTGTTTTTTTAATTTTATACTGGGATTCTTGTCTTTATTATTATTTATTTGTTTTTTTATATTAGTAAAATTAATTCCCACTGATTCTTGATGATGTCCTCAGTGATTTTTTCCACCCTATGTGACCTGGAACATGCCTCAAGGATTCCATGGGCTGGATCAAGTGACCAGTTCAGGGATGAACAAAATTGTCTTAAGAAAAAAAATGGTATTATAGAATATGTTCTTTAGAGTAAAGTTTTTTAAGAGAACGCATTGTTATATATATTATCATGGAAAAATGAGTAATACTATCATAAAATAGGTTTTAGGCACGAGGAAATGTCTAGACAACACTTTCTTCACCAAACCTTTGGTTTCCATGGGACGTTGGTTTTTGAGTTTATATCTTTTTTTTTTACTTTAGTTATCATTGAAGAATGAAATAGGAGTTGGTCTAGTGGTTTTCAGTGATTTATTAGGGATTTGAAATACATGTGAAGTGTATGAATTGTTTCTTGAATAACTCTCCATAGAAGTGGTGAGAGTGGAATATAGATGGAATCCATATGGCCAAGTCACCCATTTTTACTATTCGCCTCTAGGAATTTATTTTGGGTTGTTCCCTAATATTAAAATTGTACCGAAAACTTATTTTTAAATTATAAAAACCCATATTTCAAATGGAGATGTTTTGATTTTCAGAAAATATAAATAGGGTTTTTAAAGTTATCTAAAGGAAGTCTTTAAAAAATGGATTTTTAGTTTCAATGAAGTTTGATTGAAAGGGGTTTTAAAAAATGGTTTCATTGCTATCAATTTTTTAAAATATGCTGTGTTTTAATTTTATGAAATTTTTAAAGATAATTTTATATTTAGAAAGTTGTTTTAATGAGGGGGGATTGGATTTGTTGATGGAATTCAATGGACACTTGTGGAATGAATTGGATTGAAGTGTGGATTTTTAAAATGGTTTTAAAAATGGTTATTACTGATATTTTGGAATAGTTTTTTGGAATTTTTTTGGGTTGGTTTGATTTTTGTGTTTAGTGTTTAATTGTGACGATTTCTTAACGATGAGTTAGTTTTGATTGAGTTTTTAATTTCTTATTGTTTTGATTATACCCCACCAAATATTATATTTATATTATAGGTATAACTATGTTTAGTTCACTTTCAGTGGACCCTTCATTTAAAAGAGTTAATCCTTGAATTTCAGAAGTTGAACACTCCTATATTTTATTGTCAGAAAGGTCCTATTGAAGAAGAAGTGTAGATGAAATAATCCTAAGAATCTTTTATTTCCTTGAGTTTCCTGAACATATCAAGGTTATGTTCGCAAAATTTATACTCAAAGGTCTATGTTGGAAGCTGTTAAAGGCATTCAATTGGGACAATATTTTATAACACTTCTCCTAGGAATTATTTAAGGCTTCATTCATCTAACAGTACTTCTATGAAGATGTGAAGGTGGTGAAGGAGAAAATGATGTTATTACTTCAAAAATAACATGGATCGGTGTTGAAATTCATATTTTATTTTTTTGGATCAAATTCTCAAAATCTTAGAGTTGGATGATGATGATTCATTGAAACATTGTCATTTTTAGAATGTGATTCATAATGATCTTCTATCAAGGTTATTGAAAGTTAGTCTAACCTCATTATCCAATGTGGTGAGCCAAGATGTTCAAGTTGATAACATGTTAGTAGGGGTTCTGGTGGAAACTAATACCCATTAAATATCTGGAATTGGTGAATGGAATTTAATTAAATAGAATGTAAATAGTACTAAAGCTAATTGTATTAGTAGTGGAATTAAAAGGAATTATGATCATTTGTTAGCTTCTTCTGGGAAAAGGACGATGTTGTGTTATCAGTGTGAAAAGTATTCTCACATGGAGAATTAATTTTCAAGTTATCTATATATTTATAAAGATGGTTTCCATGAAGGACATATCTATAAGTTCTACAAGGGTGTCACTTGAAATAATAGTTGAGTCAGATCCACTCCATAATCGAAGGATATACCTCAATTGGATGAATGTGGTAATGGTGTGAGTTATATTTAATATTATTTATATAGAATTTTATTTCTTTGTAGTGATTTTACCATGTGACATCAAATATATTTTTTAAAATAAAATGTATATTGGGTATCTTTTGGGATCCTACGTTTTTTGGTTATTTCTATTGGAAAAATTCTAAACATCTTCATATGGGAGTGAAAGTGTGTTTTGTTGTGGTCTCTTCACTATCATCATATTTCATTTGGGAATTTTGTGTGGTTATTTTAGTTTTTAGGTTCAGTGTTTTATGGGTAGTGTTGGATGGAAATCTATCTTGAGTCCTAATATGGTGGGGAGTCCATCATATCCTCCTACATCCATTATATGTAAACCCTTATTTAAAAACTATCTTTTTTAATCATTTCCCCATGGGAAGGTGTCCAGTGGTTCCCTCATTCTTTTAGGTCATCCAACCTTGAATTTTCCCCTTCCTTTGGAGAATATTGGGATATTGGAGTAGGCCTAATTTTTGGGGTAGTTGTAAAGTGTTTGGTTTGTGTTTTTAAATTCAATTTTTTTTGCTTCAGGCGGTAATGAAATTCTTGTCCTAGTGGTGCTCAAGATGTTCTATGGATGGAGAAGTTAAATCATGTGGGTGTATGAACCAATGTCTTCAACCCAATCAACCGAGACTGTTGAAGCCATATGGGGGAATAAACTTTACTCTTGGGTGTTGGGTTGTTCTGATTGAAATTTTGAGTTTTAGGAGATTTTTTCCTCTATAGAATGGTTTTATGCATAATTATGGGGAAACCATTCACCCCTAATGATGATCACCCTTTCGGTTATTTTTTTTATTTAAGGAATACAGTTTTATGGAAAATAAAAAATTGGATTCAAAATTTGTGGATCCAAGGATTAATCATGTGGGTCTTGGGTGTCCCTAAATGAGGATGAACATCTTGATATGGTTAGTATAAACCCTGAAGGTAGTGTGTGAATAGAAATATAGTATTTGATAAAACCAAACAACATGGTTGGAACATGGTTTTCAAAACTTTGTGGCCAAACCATGTGGGTGTCCTGTGAGTCCATTAAGGGATTTGTGGTTAGCGCAATGTTTCCCAAACCATGTATCATAATCATTCATAATGACTACAGTCATTAAAACAGTCAATTTACCCCTTATCACTCTTTGAATTTAAACCCCAAACTCTTATTCTTCCCCTGTTTGATCGTGAAACATAAGGGAGGCTCCACCCTTAATACTCACACCTCCCTCCTCCCCCATGGAGATTTCAAGTGGTTTTATTCATGTTTTGGGATAATTTATCGATTTAATATCTTTATTTATTCTCCGAATTCTTCTTCTTTACATTTTATCCTTGGTTCCTCTCATACATAGGTCTTTTTAATTTAGTGATCATGTTTATTTGGTTTTATTTTTGGTGTTTTTTCTTCTCAGGGTTCTTATTTGTTGTTGATTCTTCCTAGGACCTTTGAAGAGTTGGTTTGGGTTGCCTTCATTCAAGTGACTTGAGTTTGAGGTTGGTATCAATTTTCACTTGGCCTTTATGTTTAATAAACATGGGTTTCTTAATGTTCACACCTCATTCTTATACTAGTTATTGATAATTATTATTTAAAATTATTATGTAGAAAGAAAGAAATTTAATTATAATTTAATTAAATTATTTAGAATTGTTTTATTTGTCCATGTTCACCAATTGTTAAATAAAATGACTGATTGGTCTTTATAAGTGGTTTTTGGGTTTTAAATGGTGATTCAGTTTCCTAAATGTGTTTCAAATATCTCAAAAAATCTAATTTGTTTTCTTGTTCTTTTTAGGAAATGGATTGACACTTAATTAATTATTAAAGAATGGTTTAAACTTTCTAGAAATGGTTTTCCTAGGAAAACACTTCTTGCCATATCTCTACCTTGCCTTGTTCAAATATAATTGGAATGTGAGTTAATTGGTATTAGACATCCTTTAGGAATTTATTTTTGGAAGGTAAGGGAGATTATTCCTTGTGTTAATTCATGGGTGATGTTTCGATATGTGATGCATGTGGTGTCTTGTGATTGTAATATATATTTAGTTATTTTAATTGAATTGTTTGGATCACCCTCATTTTAGAAACAACACGAGAACCTAGAATAGCTAGTGGAATATCCAAGAACACTTGTACAATAGTTTAGGATTATGCTATTGTAAGTGTCCCCTTAGTATAAATACACTCTTTTCTGGGGATTTTTTCTCTAGGTTAGGCCATGTAGGGTACAACCGAGTGTGAGGGGTTTTTTATTGTATCAGGCACACCAACTAGATGCATCTAGTCACAAAATGTTCTATATTTTTCTTTTATGATCCTAAGTATTTCCACATTCCCTGGAACTTGATTATGTATAACATATAATATAGGTTCCTCATCTGGTGTGGTCACATGTTTAGTTCTTTATATTTCCCTGGTTAGCTTGTATTTGTTTCTACTTATTATTCAAGAGGTGTCTTATGGGTAAAAATGACATTTGGGTTTGAAATGTTTTATGTCAAATTTTTCCTAAAAATTGTCTCACAATTTTTTCTATTTATTTTAAAAATTTCCCTTCTTTTCTCTCTAATCCCCCATTCCTTCCCTTTTTAGAATAGTTGATTTTAAAATAAATATGGAAATGGACTATGATTTATTTTAAAAAATAATGTGTGAAAAAACTATATTTATATATTTTATTTCAAAGTAACAATAAATGAACATTTTTTAATGAAAATTAATAGGAAATAGTTTAATTAAGAATACCTAATGAGTTTTAATACTCTTTCTTATACTTTAATTCTTAATTTTATCCTCAAGTATAGGTTCCAACATCGTTTCAATATCCGTGGTGTGATGTTGGGTTTTGGTTTGGGCAAGTGACCCATGAGGTCACATAGCGATCTGTTGGTTTGTCAGGTTAGGTCTTGTTTAATTTTCATTTTATGTTTTTTTTTTCTTTCTATTTTTTATTTAATATTGGGATTCCTATTTGTCTTTCTGCTACTTTGTTTTTTAATATTGGGATAAATCATTCCCACTATGTCTTGTTGATGCCCTTTGTGATTTTCACCCATGTCGGGTGATCAGGAATACACCATTTGTATTTCACATATTGGAATAGGTGACCCGGTATGGGGTCAACATGGGTTGGTTCAAGAAAGTTCCCATATAGATTCTTTGTATTTGTGATTTCATCATAGGACTTTCACGAGGTATTTGTCTTTTTTTTATAGCAAATTATATGTATGATCCAAGATTTATAATGCATGTTCTTCATAAGAAAGGTTATGTTTTGGTGGTATAACCTCCATGTTTAGAACATGTGATGGATTATTTATTTACTTAATTTGGAGACATACAACAAATATTGAAGTTGAGAGGGGTTCAGTGGAAGTGCCATGTAAAAAGACACCATTCCTAATCGATCGAGAATATAGAATGGGAAAATGTACATAGGGATCAAATTTACCGTCTTTTTGAATATCATAACCTTTTTACACAGATATAATTTAGAAAAATCCCCAAATTGAAATTCCTAGTCACACCAATTATTTTTTTCAAAAAGTTTATATCTAATATAAGTTTCCTTGATGTGCTACAGAATGGATTTGAATTTATCTATCATTTCCTCATCTAGAACTGACCTAGTTTGATTTATTTCTTGAATCTCATCCCAATAAATTGGAATTCTATACATATTTATATAGAGAGATTCATAAGGATCCTTTTAAAGGCCTAAGTGAAAGCTATTATTATAAGAAAACTCAACAAGAGGTGGGTGTTGATCTTGAAGACATTTTAAATCCATTGAACAAGATCTCAACATATCCTCTAGAGTTTTAATTATTCTCTTAGACATACCATCTATATATGGATGAAAATCTATACTAAAATTCAACAATATGTCCAGATCCTCATAAAATCTTCTCCAAAAATTTATGGAGAACTACAGATCCAAACCAGATGTGATTCAGAGTGGTAATCCAAGAAATCATACAACATCATTAATGTATAACTGAGTTAGATAGTGAAAATAAAAATATTCTTTAATGGAAATTATTTATGCTGAAATCATAAGGTGGTCAAATACAACCAATTTAGAATTGTGTCCTTTAGACGTTTTAGGGAGTGTAATGATGAAATCAATGGTGATTTTTTCCGTTTCCATTATGGTATTGTTGTAACATCCCCTTAGACTTTTGTCTCTCAGCCTTAACTTTCTCTAAAACACCTATATAAATGTCATCCAAATATTAACACTCTTTTAGATATCTATATATATTCATACTTCCTGGATGAATAGAGAGGTAAGAACTAGAAGTTTCATTCAATGGATCATTTTTTATTCTAGTATAGAAAAAACACATACACAGTTTCCGAACCTTATCATAATATCACTATCATGGTTAAACTCAAGAATATTTTTGATATTCATCTATAATTCCAAATATTGTTTCAATGCCTCTTTAATCCCCACATGTATAAAAGATAGAATTCTCATTTGAGAAATAAAATATTTCTCCCTTTTCTTCAATATTTCAATATCCATACTTTAAAAATCCATAAATATTTGATCTTTTTTTATCCTCATCAAAGATAATCTAGCATTATAATTTCAAATTAGATAATCTTCCACATTTTTTTCTTTCTTGAGTTGGAAATGTATTGAAAATTCATAATCTTTAATCAACTCCAACTATCATCTCTGGAACATATTCAACTTTTTGAGTGAATATATACTTTAAAATTTTGTGATCAATATATATATCAAAACTTTTCTATAAATATAATGCCTATATATATTTAATGAAAAAATAACCATATCTAAATCCAAATCATGAGATGGATAATTCTTATAATTAATATTCAATTGGTGTGTGGCATAATCTATCAACATATTATTTTACATGAGAACACATGTGAGTCATTTCTTTAATGCATCCCTATAGATTAGAAATCATTCTCCACTATAGAATAAAGTAATCATAGGTTCATTAAATAAACTTCTATTCAGTTCCATGAAATTTTCTACACATTAATCCATCCAATGGAACATGGTTTCCTTTCTAGTTGACTTGGTGAGTTGATTATACTACCATGAGAAATTATACACAAATAATCCCTTATATCAAACCAAAACAAGGACAATATGGATATCAGTCATTGTAGTTGTTCTTGGATAACATTAAATAACTTCAATAATTTTATAATCTACTGATATAAACTCACAAGAGATTATATGAATTTAGAATGTGATTTTTGAAAGCCAATACACATACAAGGTAATTTTTTAATAAAGATTTTTAATCTTTAGTGTCTTCAAAAAAATTCTAAACTATTCTTCAGGATATCCATTACTCTTTGAGTATATAATAAAATCATCTATAGAGACTACTATATTCAGATCATGGTAATATCTAGAGACTATATTCATTAATTCTATTAAGATAGAGGTTGTATCAATGAGACCAAATGAAACCATTATATATTCATAGTGCTATCCCTTGTATGAGGTGCTATCTTGGGAATATCCTCCTTCTTGAACCTCAATTGATGACATCTAAAATAAAGATAAAAATTGTAAAGGTATTGTGATCTACACATTTGATCAAAAAAGTCATTAGTATGGCTTATATTACACTTTTTATTGACAATGATATTATTATGAACATGATAATCAATATAGTGTCTCATTGATCCACATTTATTCTGAAATAAATGAAACACCCTATGAAAAATCAGATGGATTAATGAATAAATTTTTGACATTCTCCTAGATTTTAGTCTCCAATTCCCTCAACTCAATTTGGTATATTTTATATGGGGTATTTGAAAGTGGTGTAGAACATACTATGATTTCTTTTGATAACTCAACTTTATGATTCAATGAAAGACCGAAAAAATATTCTATAAAGACATCAATATACACTCACAAAATAAGAATATCTTGGATGTGGAGTTTCTACCCCACCATCTGAGATAAACACCCATTTTTAATTGGAATAAAGAACCATAAAATAGATTAAAAATCAATTGTATGTTCATATTTATCATTGCACTACTAGACCATCATAGGTTGATTCATAATAACAAATTTGAATTACCATCCTTGGTAATTGATCTGAGATTTATGTAAGGAAATCAAATCGATGAATAGGATAATATAAAATTTAACTTTTGGGATAATAACAATATTGGTAGGAAGTAAAATCCCATTTAATTAAACTAAAGTAGAATCCTAGACTTGAGATGTGATCATTGTACCATTATGTGCTTTTTACTACTAATTAAACATTTAATATTTGAGGATAGAACATAAAATTCATAGAGAATTATCCTAATATATAGTATTTTATATGAATATACACAAATAGGGTACATTAATATTTTATAATACTTATTAACACCTCAACATCATCAATATGTCTTTAATACCATACTAACACAATAGTGGTTAGTAAGACCATCGAGAATCTTTGATTATAGTTTTCAATCATGAAAAAAATTTATAAGATGTATAAATCATGAAACATTATTCTCAATCTATAGGACCTTAGGTTTTACCATGTTTTTCCTTGGTCATTACCAAAAACTTCAGGATATTATCCTATACTTAGACTTATCCCCAGGGTTCTCACTAAATTGTTTTCGGCATAGTTTGCAAAGGTTAACTAAACCTTTATCTGATACCAAATATAGTGAACCATACATTTAATACATAGATATCACATATTAATTTATGATTATTCATTATATAACATAACAATACACCCCAAAATCATATAATTCTAGTACCTTTGGTAAATTTTACACATAAAAAATTGGTTCATAAGAGTCTCACATTATGATATTTATAAGCAGTACCCTTCTTAGACATATAATTCCTAAAATATTTCTTTATAACATGGGGAAAGAAATATTATAATAGGTGCACTCAGATGATTAGTACAGTTAAACAAGGTAGATATCAATGATCACTTAAATATAACATGAACATTATGTTATGCGAACATGAAAATCACATTTAAAAACCATACTATGCATATCAAAGATCATAATATTGGTTCAAAACATACATCTTGGATGCTCATAATAAATAAATCATAAATAATAATAGAACACGATCCATGAGAGCATAACATAAAAATAATACATTGAATTGAAACATACACATAAACATAGAAAATTATTTTCTTTATAGTCAAGGATCATTGAAAAATCTACCATAGATGAATGGATTCACTCCCCAAACCATCATAGTAGTTAGGGTTCGCTCCAAACACTATCATAGTGGGAATAATCTCTTATTTAAATGGATTTAATCCCCATTCTAGTTCTAGTTATCGCATGATATATCAATAATTACAGAATTTATTAGTGTGATTTCTAATTCCTGGACCTCCCATCCTTAGTTATAATGTAACCACTATCCTGTTTAAAACATATCCATAATTATTTTTTATAAAAAACGACCATCTCATATTGAAAACCATACATATTTATCCCATAGGATCATAAAAAATTAGTCATATAATCTCATCATAATCTATGTAAAGAAAATGTGTTTCATGAATATTTCAACCATTCATCATAGCATTACCCATGAAAAATAATTGGGTTTCATAAAAATCTAATGAATAAAAACAATAACTATCCAGAGAAATATGATGAATGATATCATTGGATAATATCACATCCAAATCATAATTAACATTAAATTTTGTTATAATATATAAAAATTACTTTAAGACATCATTAAAATTTATCATTAGGAAAATAAACGTTCCATTTAAAAAATCACTTTTAAAATACAATTTTTTTAAAATAGAATTGACTTTTTTAAAAGAACCTTGAAATATTATAAAGGATTATTAGAAACATTTAATGGCTTTTTAGACAAGAAACTTCATTTATACAGTATAATTTAAAAAGAAAACATTCCCAATACATTTTTGGTAAAAATTATAAAAATGACACATTTAGAAAATGACAAGAAGACTCATTTTAAACCATTTTTAAAAAATTAAAACATGGGTGAAAATTTCATTAAAAACTTATATAATAATAAGGGAAAATTATAGAATTGTTTTATAATAACATGGTTATCTAAGAAATATTTTTTTTGACCAAAGAGTGGAATAAAGATGATTTTCCTTAAAAAATATTTTATGTCTCTTGGGTACTTAAGTTGTTGAAAAAGAAATAAAAACATGAATTTTAATGAAGTAACTACAGGATAAAAAAATTCATGATTTTATTGATAATTATATTATAATAATTCCTTAAAAAAATTAATCATAAAAAATCTCGAAAAACAATGTGATTGTAACATAAAACACTTTACCACTTTAGTAACATTTGGATCGTAAGACCAATAAAAGAAATAAAATTATATAGAAATGTAAGTAAACCTACAACTAATAATAATAATCATAAAATACATTAATTGGTAGTATATAAACCACATAAAAATGGGAAATATGTAACGTGTCTCAGAGAAATTAAAGTGAGATGAAAATCCAATACTTTCTGTCTGAATCCCTTCATATGAATTAGAATATACTCTATAATAAATACTTGTTTATTATAAATTTATTCTATAATTATAATATTATATATAAAACCATATATTATTTACTTATAACCTTTTATCACCTATTTGTAAATAATTATTTATAAAAATCATTGTTCTGATTGATAATTTCTTCATTTTTCATATATGTATTTGTTTAGTAGTTTTAGTCCTTTCACTTTTATAATCGGTCCATCAGCTCCCAAATGTTTTTCATGATATAAATATTATATATATATATATATATTTAAATTCATCGATAAATTTTAAGGGAAAAAAGTTAATTACATTACTCATGGAGATGGTAAGCCGTGCATACCCATGTACACTATTTTCACTTTTTCAAAGAGTGGAACAAATAAAAGGTAAATATTAATTCAAATTTAAAAAATAGTTATTTTATAATATAAATAATATAGATTCATAATATCTATATTTATTACCATACATGTTATATATAAGTTAAAAATGAATCACATCACTTTGTGGAGGTAGTAGTCTATATATACACACAAATGTCATTATCGGTTTACAATGGGCTGGAAGGTAAGATGGTTGATATGATTTTATTACTATAGAAACATATTTGTTTTATAATTATCACATATAAATGATAAACCCAACATAATACTCATCCATAAAATATAGTAATGAAAAATTAGTAGTATGACTGCATAGAGACGTTAAACTTCATGTACGCACGAGTAATAATTTCATATCCCATTTAATGGAAAAGAGGGTGAATAATTGTTTAATAATAATAATAATAATAAAATTTTAGTTTATTAATAATATTAAATATATTTTTTAATTACTAATATAACAGATCTAGTGGATTTAAAAGAATAACTCAAAAGTTAGTGGTCTATTATGATGATTACCTCTTCTTTGAACCAACTTCATTAGGTCTCATTTTAAGGGCTCTAGGGTTTCCATTTTGGGATGACCAATACCTCTATAATTTTTATAAGGGAGTGGAGAATATAATTTGGTGGAGTTTTTTTGATCTATAATTTTCAAACTGGTGTGAAGTAGAGAAAGAGGGGTTCCCTTTTATAATCGAGGGGAGGGTCACTCTTAGAATTTCTTAATTGATTAAAATATATTAATATTATTTTCAGGAGAAATGGTTACAAATATATTATAAATTTTAAATGGATGAAATTTTAGAACATAATTAACCCCCTTGTTCTAGTTTAATATTTTTTGAATTTTTATTTAATTTAATAGAGTATTATTTTAATAAAATATCATTATTTCCAAAATAGGTACTATTCATATAATTTGACATAAAAATATGCAAATACAAATTTGTAATTTGAATTTAATAATTTTAAATAACTATAATATTTCATATTAATATAAATTGTTTTTAACATTAATTTATTCAATTTATATGAATTTAAATATTTTACAAAAACATTTATTAAATTCCCTTATTAATTAGGAAAATACTACATTAAAGTTGCATAAGAATTTAAGGTCAATATAGAATTAATTAAAAATTAAAAATAAAGTTATATCATGAATATAATTTTATTAATATAACATAAGGCACTTATATTCATTCGTAACTTTCTTTTGTACCTATTTGGACATATATGACATATTTTTAAACTAATAGAGTGACATTTTTTTACTTTCCTGGATTTAAATTTTAAATTGGTTATTTTCATAAAAATGATTTCCTCAAAAAGATAAATTTATTGCCTATGTTGATAAGGGAATAAATAAATTCATCAATTAAGAATTAAGATGAACAATTATGGCCAAATCATTTAGTTTTATCCTAGTCTAACACGAGTTACCCTTTACCGAGGTGCTAAATTCTACTAAAATGACTATTCATATTGAAAAAATATAGGAGACATATTTACTAAATTCAGCCTTATTAATTCAAAATATGGAATAAATTTTATAAAATTTAATACCTAAAAATGGAAGAAATTAATATTGAAATAAGCGCACAACAAGTGATGAAAACAGTATTTTTAGAAAAATACTTTGTTAAGCATTAAACTAGATTTCATTCTTATATAATGAAAATAAAAATATTAGATGATTGTTAAATTCTTAAATAAAATTTATAATATAGAAATTTCATTAAAAAATCCAACAAAAGTGAATTATTTAATTTATTATGATAAAACATGTTTTTGCACATACAAATAGTTTTTTAAATATCTCTTAAACATTTAAATGATTTTATTTTATTTATAATCAATTGGTAATGAATGTATTTGTTTTTTACATTTATATACCATAATTGTTTCATAATTTAGATAGAACTATTTATACCTACCAATCTAATGGCATGGCGATAACCATCAAATAATATTATATCATGTTTCATTTTAATGTGATGTTGCATCTAACATAAGTTATCCAAGAAATTATAATTATTTGAAAAAATATTTCAAAAAATATAAGGGTGTTAGATTAAATAGAAAATGGTTACCATAAGTTTAGATAATTCTAAAAATGGATAATCCATCATATGATAAATTACAACATTAATATTTAAATCTTCAATAATTACACCCAAGTTTCAACTTAGATCATTTGATAATTAAGTAATGTTCAAAATATTCAATATTTTATTATGTAATGTTAAATCCCCATGACATGAATTATTTGATGTCATATTCATCCAAGATAAATTTATCATTTTTCCCAAATAAAATCAAGCACTCATAATTTCTCATAACAAATTATATATTACCTAATTATATATGATTATCATTTCTATGAATCATTATAAATCCATAGTAAAATTATATATGAATCTAAAATCCTTAGATTCTTAATGATTCTTTTAACTGGGGAACCATTGATAGAAATACTTCTGAAACATAATGAATGGATCCCAATACATAAGTACTTAAATCATTTCACCTAAATGATTCGTATGACATAGGTACGTCCTCAGTCTAAGAGTTAACCTTTAGAATTGGACATTGGATTATATAATGAATTGGTTCCCATAATCAATATAACACATTATAAATGGATCGCTAGGATGAAATTTATTTCTCTCCATTAAACTCAACAATTTGCCTTATTAATTTTTTTTTCTCTATGGCCTTCATTCCCTAACATAATTTTTTTTCTTATTTATTTAAGATGTTCTCCATGTTATATTTTTCCACCTTTATGACAAGAAACAAATTGATCCTTTTTTCCACTATTGTATCCTCTACTCCATCTCTTAGTGTCATCCCTCCTTTTCATCATCAGTGAGTTTAATAGTTGGTTAAGGTAAATTTTTTTATCTTAAATCATGATAACTGATTAGAAAAATCACAATATCTTTAACTTTGGCCATCTTCCTACATAGTTTCATAGAATCACCACATTGTCTGTCACATTTAGTGTTAGCATTGTTCATCTTGGTTTATGCCATTGACTATAACCAAAAATAATAACATGAGAAACAATAATAATAATCGTAAAAAAAATCAATAATAAGATGTCTAAAAATTGATACTTTATTCTAAATATTTTTCACCTTTGGTTTAATCTTTCCCATCCATGATTATCATCTATTCAAATCCAAAATGATTATTCATAAAGAGTTTGATAATTTTCAAAACATATTCCCCAAGAGTGTCAAACCATGTGTGCAGAATAGCCCACTGTCGTGAACATGGTGAAGATTAAGTTAAAGACCAATATTCCCTTTTTGGATTTATTACCCCTATGTAAAACAATTCTAGATCCACATCCACTTGATGTATCTATATAAGAATGAAATTTCATTGAAACCACTCACTCTTTCCTTCACTATAATTCTAGGATATTTTCTTATACTTATAATTATCCATAGAGTTCTTACTAATGTATTCTTGTACTAATCCCAAAAACAACTATAACATTTTATGATACCAACAATAGATACCGAAGCCTTTTCACATATTATTACCTGATTCCTAAATATAAATATCTAATATATACAACCCAAATATCATGATGCCAAGTGTATTTGGAAGACTAGGTTCATAACACATAAAAAGGAAACTAAAATAAGAAATCTATATTATATTCTATATAATGGGCTTCTTAATTAATTTTATCTCAAAAACCCAACAAGGATAACATTGGGAATACATTAAATAAAGGAGAGAGCTAAAAATAATTTTTAGGGAATAAACATGGTATACAAATATAATATGTGAGATAAAGTTAATACAAGATATCATAAAGGGGAAGGCAGACAAGTAATAACTTGGTTGAGTAACAAAAAGAACATGATATTATAATACCTTGGATATATAGAAAGTTTGGAAGTATTAAAAACATGACATAATCATAAGTCATGTATAAATTTCAAAATAACATCACATAGTAGATAGAGTCCCATAATAGATTAGGTTTACTCCCTAATACATACATGATTCCAAATGAGACTAAAGATATACTGAAGGAATTAGAGTGCATTCTTGGTGCACCCATAAAAACTTGTTCATGATTATGTGTGACACAAAATTGAAATCAATCATAATTTATAAAAATAATATTTACCCATGGAAAGAAAATGTGTTTCATAATCTGGTCTCACATCATAATCAAAAGAGATTTCATAAAGAAGGCATTTGATAAAATGATCTCAAGGTATGTATTTACCCATAAAAGGAATGAATAATGAGATAGGTATATATGTAATATTATATATATATAATTTATATTTAATATATAAGATCAATGGTTTTCATTGCAGGTGAATTTTTTTTAAAGAGCACATTAATTATTCCTTGAGGGATCCTCCTTTTCACATTGAAATCAAGTATTTAAAATATAATTTTTTCAAAATAATATAAAAATTATTTTCCTTGAAAAATACCATGGAAGATTTTAAATAAATATTAAAATTATGAATTTTTCCTTTTGGAGTGAAATTATTTTCATATTGTATAAGTTAAAATAATGTAGTCCTTTAACTGATCATGTTTCGGAAGTCTAATTTCCATCTTTGATCCATTTTTTTTCTTTCTTTTCTGTTGGATGTTATTTTTCTCTATGAAGACTGGATTTGAAATTTCCTACTATCTTGATGGATCTGTTTTAGATATTTCTCTGAAGCATTTTCTTTTATTTCTTCAATCCTTTGCTGTCATACTACCTAATGTGATTCTGGATTTTCTGAGATGGCATACAATAGGGATGCACTGTTTTGTTGGTTTTTCTTTTTCAATTGATGTATGAGATTCTCTTAAGAACAAAAGGGATCCTATTTGTATCCTGATACAATATTTATTGAGGATTTTGCCCCCATTTTTTGAAGTCTATTCTGCTTCTCCTGAGAGCTATGCACTAGAGATGATGTTTGGAAGGTAACTGATTGAGCTCCTAGATGTTGCCCCATATTGGTTGATGTTGTTCTGGCCTTATTCTGCATTTAGCTGGTTCTTTCATCTCCTTGGTCATAGTGTTTTTATTTGAATGTTTTCTGGAGTTACCTTATTTCTGGTTGCTGTTAATCTGTTGTTTCTTGGATTGATTGTTTTCTTTATTGCACATGCTATGACATGGAACCAAGATTCCCTCTTCCTAAATTTAACAACACATGTGATTATGGATGACTTATGATGAGTATATTTGGATGCTGATGGGATTTCTAGTTCTGATTTATCTTCCAAGCCTGCAGCTTTTTAGCTTAATGTGTTTCTATAGTTGATGCTTGGTCTACTTTCTCTTTCCTAGAAAGGAAGGGTTTTCTCATGAAGTAAAGAGCAGATGTGGTTTCTAGTAAAACAGGGGAATCTTCTCATGTGGATGTGATTCCTAGATCTTAGGTTAAACCAGAACTATTTTGACATAGAGCTCAACCTGAGATTTTGTTTACTGAAGATGAGATTCTACTTGATGATGGGGCAGTTTATCTGGATTTTCTCAGCTTGCTCTTGCTGCTATATCTCAGTTTTTTCACCTATTTGATGGACCTTTGATGCCTATTTGAGTTCATATTCTGAGTTTTTTCCTATTAGATGGAGCTTTGACAATTAGATGGAGCTTTGATGCATGTTTTTTCCTTTTAGATGGAGCTTTGCTGCCTGTTTGAGTTTAGATTCTGAGCTTTGACATGATGATACTATTTGGATGATTTGATTGATCTGCTTCTCTACTGCAACATACTACCTTTATCTTTGCTCCCTCTAGAATTTTGCTGATCTGGAACCACTGTGTTTTCACGCACCTAGAAGCTGCTGGCTGAATCTTCAATGTTAATTTCCTAGAGCCCTCCGATGTTGTATACCAGGTTCTTTAGAGCTGCAATTATATTTGGTTGTTTTCTTGTTTTCAGATGGTGTAAAGTCATTGCACCTCGAGAAATCATTATAAACTTTTCATTTAATAAATTCCTTCTGGCATGGATTGGGAAACCAACCCATGTCACCTTCTCCAAAAAAAAGTTTTCTAAAAAGTAAAAAAGTACCTTGTTCATAAAATAAAAGAAAGATTCCTTTTAAACCATTTTGTAATAAGTAAAACATAGTTAAAAGTTTCTTTAATAAATCATTATATAATATTAAAAAATATTATTGAAATTATTTTTTGCAAAATATAGATATGGAACAAAAATCATCTTCATCCAAAAGATAAATATAGTTGGATTTTATTAAAAATATTTTCACAATAATTTTAATAACCAGTGAGAGAGAAATGGTACAATTACTTGAAAATTTCTGGAATAAAAATTGTTGAAGAAAATTAAAAGGGTTTTTCAAACAATTGTTGAGTAATTTTCTTCTAGTGAAATTCAAGAACAAGCAATCCCGATTAAAATGATTTTGATGCATGGACCCATATCACTCCAATAACTTTTGAATAAATAACTCCCATGAAAGAAATAAATTAAATTGAAAGCATAAATACGATTAAGATAAATATATTCATCATATAACATATCAAATTGGTAGTAGATATACCTTAAAAAATAAATATGGGCATGATACAAAATTTGTATCAATGGAGTAGAAATTGAATGAAATGTTCTTATAAGGATCATAATGTTGAAGTGGGGATCAGTCAATGAATTGATTATGGGTATAAAATTTAAATCCACCTAAAACAAGTTTAAGTGAAATAAAAAATAATAAAAATACACTACAAAAATAATATTATAAAATCAAAGACAATGAAGATGTAATATAACCTAATGAAAAAATATAGTTATGAAATTCCTTACCTCTTGGTAACTTTTATGTCAAATACATTTGGATGAAATAATTCAAATTATAAATTAAAAAATAGAAAAGTATGAATATTTCATTATATTACATGTAAAAGGGGTATTATATATACTATATAAATTTAAATTATTGTATAATACTATAATAAGCCTCAATGAAAAGAGATTGAGATGAATCTCCTTACGGTTTAAAAAATACATAATAAAAAATACTTGAAAGAGAGAGTGATTGAAAATAAAGATGAAATACCATAAATAAATGTAATAAATGATGTTAAATCTTTAATTTTAAATATATAAATCTTTTTAAATGAATTGGACTCATAGAAGAAGATGTGTCTCTAGAAATAATGTTTTGAGATGAAAACCCTTACCTCAAGTCCAAACTTATCATTTATGTCCTTTATCTCCCATGTGATAAAATTATATCAACTATTTAGATAATGATTAAAGTTAGCATGGTTTAATCCACTATACTTAAAATATTTACTTCCATTATTTTTATGGCGTATTTAATTAATTATTCAGTTATGTCTACGTTTGGTGTTTTAAGGAAACTGAGTTCAATATCTTCAAATGGAATAGATGTGCTGACCTTGGTCAAATGGGTCGTTATTAAAAAATTGTAGGAATAATAATCATTAAATAATTTTAATTCTTATATATATATATATATATATATTTAAAACCAACCGTGAAATATGTTTATGAAAATGTAACCATGTTACAATCATGGAGATGATAGGTCGTACGTACACATGAGTAACAGTTATATTCGTAAACAATCTTGTTGGAAGGAAGGTAAGTGTTATATTTTCCTTAAAAAATTAAAATTAAATATGAAATATAATACTATATCTATAAATTCACATGAATATAATATGAAGGTGATGAAGTGATGGAATATGAATCAATCGCTTCATGAGGAGGTAGTTCAATGTTCATATGAATGATGATATAATTTTTCAATGAATGGAAAGGTAAAAATTATGTGATATTTTATTCTTATATAATAATTAATATTTCATGGATATAATATATATAAACACACACATTAAATCCATCATCATAAACTACTGTGAGAGGAGATGATGGAAAAAATTACATTGCTTCGGGAGGTAGTTGTCTTCTGTACACTTGAAAGATGCTTTTGTTTCCCATTTAATAGATGAGTATATGAATTTAGGTTATTTCATTATCATAATAAAATGGATATATATTTAATTATATTATCACGGTTTAATAATATTTGGAGGAGGTTTAAGATGAAATAAAATAAAAATGCTCAGTTAGGAAAAATATATCTTCTTTAGACAACCTATATAGGATTATACATAATGCCTCCCTAGATTGGATTTTTGATCAAAAAAATTATTCTATGAAATATTTAGGGATTTATAGATGGAATTTGGATAGGTATAGGTAAATTCACAAGGATTTTGAATTGTATAGTGAAGAGTAGATAAGGTCCCCTTTTATAAGTGAGAGGGAGTGACATTTTTTAACTACCGAAATCTATTCAATAATTGGATGTCAACCTTGTAGCATCCCACCTAGGATTCCCCTTAATGGTTCACCGATATGTTAGGACACAATACCACAAGCATGCCCCCCCCCGAATGCCTAAGGCTTCCAACTAACAATGAGGTGATATGGTGTGTCCATGGGAAGAATATTCCCTCATTGACAGAGTGGATAGGAATAATATATATATATATATGGGAAAAATCATAAGAAGAGAATATATTACTACACCAGTAATTTAAGGATCCAATGCCAATTGCAAGGAGCTGGTGCCTTATTTTATTAAATTTTCATATAAACAAGTAATATTCATCCTGAAGGACCACATAGTTTAGTATAATTTGGAAACAAGATACAAAAATAAGTTCAACATAACAACTTGAATGGAAAACAACATTAATTTGTTCCCTTAGAAACATACATACCCCAATGATTATGCTTAAACATCATTCATAATTTACTTCTTCATATCATGGGAAAATGAAACATAAGAAAGGGGTGAGCTCAAATTCTTATTAAGAGTAATAGATACAATATAGATTTCATAAACATTACAAATGGTTAATAATTGAAAAAAATTTCTTTTTAAAATAAACATGAACATGATATGGTAGGAATTTTAGCGAAGTAAATATTTCCATAATATAACACAATTATGGGTAATCTACTAGTTGAATAACAACATGAAATTTCAATTACTAGATTCATGAATAGGGAAATGCATATTCTATAAATTCTGAAACATATTACCATAGCCTCGACCAAGATGTCTAAAAATGATTATGGCCTCAGCCAAAACCATATATTGAATTGGGAAAGGCCTCGGCCAATTCAAACCATATTTGTATCATGAAACCTACCAATGCATAGAGGGGATATAGAGGGCCCCAACCATCACATAATAAGTCTAATTCATTCCTCATACAAGCAGTGATAAACATAAAAAACATATACATTCATATTGAAACTAACATATAAAATGTAAAAAACTTTTCTCGAATGTTATGCTTAAATTCTAATCATTTCATGTGAATTGGTGATTGGTATTAGGATGAAAAAACCACAATAAAACTAATAAAAAAACCATAAATTAAATATTTAGTATGATAACACAATATATTAGCCCTAAAAATACATAATAATCAATAAGATATTTGAAACAGACAAAATATTCTTTTAAAATTGGTGAGTAATTCTTAAGATAAATACTCTATTATTTTGAAAAGAAGAGTTATTTTAGAGAATTATTTGTATAAAACTATAAATTAAGTAAGAAATTATTTTCATAATAAATTTTTTGAAATTAATAAGTTAATGGTTGATAAAATAGATTATAGAGTTCCCTTTAAAATAGGTAAGAATTTGAAACAATTCCCTCGAATTAGGCTTGTATTTCAGAAATAATTTTGAAAGATCCATTTAAAAATGGTAACTATTCATAAAATAAAGAATTATTCTGGTTAGTAAAAATATATAAAATATTAGAAAATATTTTATTTGTAGTACCCAATAAAACATAATAACCTCATTGAGTTAATTAGACAATAAAAGTGACACGAATGAAAATGGAGGTTAAGGTGTAAAACCCTTACCTTAAGTCCGAATGTGTTCCGATCATGAACATAAGGTCATGGAATATGAAATTAGACTTATTAATAACATTTTTCATAAACTAATATACATTTATTTAGTTTTTCATAATTATTTTTAGTTCATTTATGTTCTTATTGATAATTAATTATATTGAATTTCGTCGTTCCAGAGGGTTAGTTTTCTAGATTTTCAAAATCGGTTCACTTGTTTTTAAGTAATGAAGTTCATGTGGAATGGATGTAAAACACCATAATTGAAATTAAATATTAATTTTTAACATTAATTGGTTTTAATGGTCATTTATAACATTTGGTTACATGAAATTAAGAAGGATCATTAGATCAAACATTAATGAAAATCACTTAAATTATTTTAGTATTATTTAGATTATTAAGAACTAGTTTGGTCATATGATTTAATATTATGAACATATAATTTTTACTAGATATTATGTATGTTAAAATACATATATTTTAGTCTTTTGAAACCATAAAAATGGTTTTGTGACCAGAATTTAAGATGGTGATAGAAATTGATAACCCATCGTCCTTGAATGTTGTAAATTAGCACATATCGGATGGTATTTTCATTTGTGTATATAAAAAAATAAAGGAGAGATGATGAATAATTATTAATTTATCATGAAAAAATATCATTACTTGTAAGGTACTGGATTCATCATAAAATTCGGATAAAAGGAGGTGAGGAATGAAAAAGGAAATAGATGAACTTGAAAATAAAAGGAAAGTTGAGAGATCACTTATGAAAATTCAGCAGCCTAACGACGTCGCTTAAAATTTCATAAAATGAATTGATGAGAGAAAAATGGAATCTCATCATATGGACATAAAAAGTATAGTAAGTGGGATACATAATATCAAACCCCAACATATGATATTGGAAATGGAAAGAGATAACATAATAGAAGTGTTAACTAAAAGAGGAGGGTGAAATGTTCCCTTAACTTGTAGAGTAAATCCTAGAACATAAAGGATAAGACCTTCCGGGCTTAGGGAAACATTGTGAGGACTCTTAGGGAGGAAAAAACACAAGAACTTCTAGGATGAGGGATTTGGAATTAAATCAAACTAGTGGATGAGTGGGTATTTACAGTAAAAGTGAATTTTTTTTATTAATTTAAAAATCCACATCAATAGTGAACTTTGTAAAAACATGGTCCTGGACATGGTATTAGCCACATGGAACACATAATATCTTATCCTACTATAAAAAATTTTACCAAAATTTTTAATTAATTATTACATCATTATGATGTCATCAAATACACCAAAAATTCAAAACTGTATCTTTTACTATTCATGAAAATTCATATATGTTAGGAAAATCCCAAAAATTCACCCCAACCATTTTTCAACATTTAGTTTCTCAAAATGAATTCCACATTTCAAAAATATATTTTTAAATATTATTAATTTAATTTTTAATTAAAATCATTGTTAATTTGAAAATAAAAAATTTAAAGGTATAAATAGTTTTATATCACATTCAAAAATTAATTAAGTTCTCATTATCTAATTACTTTATGAAAATAGATAATATCATTATTTACTATTCATAATGGTCATATTACTATTCATATTACTATTCATAATGGTATGCTACTATTCACCAAAAATCAAGTTTAACTTATCAAACTCCAATTAACGGAATGATCATAACACTAGATGAATGATTTTTGAAATTCAAAACAAAGAAGAGTCAATGTTTTGTTTAACAGATAGATGATAAAATGTATTGTTTTCTAGGTACACATGGTTTCATGCATTCAATATTTATTTTCAAAACCTTGGGTTGTTACATTCTCCCCTCCTTATAAAAAATTCATCCTCGAAATTTACAGAATGTTACCTAAAAAGATTTGAGTATGTCTTGAACATAAGCTCATCAGGCTCCCATGTTGCTTCCTCCATCTTAAAGTTCCTCCAAAGAACCTTCACTAGATGCGTCATCCAATTTGTCAATACTTGTTCTCTGGTATCAAGGATATTGATAGACTCTTCACAATAAGATAGATCGGGCTGAAGTTCTATTTCCTTATAGGAGAGTACATGTGTTTGGTCTAGCATGTATTTCCTTAGCATTGACATGTGGAACACATTGTGAAATTTGGATAGACTTAGTGGCATTTCCAAATGGTAAGCTACGAATCCTATTCGATCAAGAATTTAAAAAGGTCCGATGTACCTAGGACTTAATTTTACCTTCTTATTGAATCTTATTATACCCTTCCATGGAGATACAATTATGAAAAAATGATCTCCTTCTTTAAATTTCAATTCCTCACTTTGGTTATCAACATAGCTCTTTTTTACTACTTTGAGCGGTTTTGATTTGTGTTTGGATAATCTTAACCTTCTCCATGTTTTTATCAACATGTTCTAGGCCTATGAGCTTTATTTCACAAACAACATCCCAAAAAGTTAGTGTATGACATCTGTTTCCATATAATGCTTCAGTTGGTTCCATCTGAATACATGAATGGAAGATATTGTTATAGTAAAATTCAAGGAGAGGTAAATAATTATCCCAAATACATTGAAAGACATGTTAACAATACCTAAACATGTCTTCCAATGTTTTAATAGTCCGTTATGATGTTCCATATGTTTTTGGGTGGTAGGTAGTGCTCAAACGAAGATCATTATCTAGGTCCTTCTAAATAATTTTCTATAATTCTGATGTAAAATGGGGATCAAAGATAGAAACAATTGATAAGAGTACACAATAAAGTCTTACAACTTCATTAATATATAGTTTTTCTAAACGTTCAAGTGGTAAATCTTATCTTATAGAATGAAAATGTGCTGATTTTGTAAGATGATCAATAATGACCCATATCGCATTATTCTTTCTTGGATTCTTTGGTAGCCCCATGAAAAAGTCCATTGTAATATCATCCAATTTCCACATAGTAATAGGAAGGGGTTTCATGACTCCTCTAGGGTTTTTTCTTCCATCCTTCACCTATCGACAAACCAAACATCTCGACACATAATCAGAAATATACCTATTCATGTTTTCCCACCAAAAATGTCCCTTTAGATCTCTATGAATCTTTTTTCTATCGGGGTGTATAGAGAAATTAGAGCTATGTGAATCATCCAACAGTTCCATCATTAGATCAAGAATAGTAGGAACCCAAATAATTTTTACAAATTTTGAAATTCAAACTTCATATATGAATTCAATAAACTTCCCATCATTTACATATTTAATTTCCTTCTGAAACGCCTCATCATTAGCCTGAGAACATTTTACCCTTTGTAGTAAAGAAGGTTTGGAAACCATTTGAAAAAGTAGTGATGTGTTACCTTTCCTAATAATTCTTATATCCATATTTACAATATCCATGAACATAGGATTCATTTCAAGTCTTATCTTGTTCATAATTCAATGGTCCTTTATACACAAAGAATATTTCACCTTATTTACCTTCCCCACATGGAAGTGTATTGTGAAATCATAATCCTTGAGTAGCTGAATCCATCTTTTTTTTTCTCATGTTGATTTCTTTCTATGAGAAGATATATTTCAAACTCTTATGATTTTTATATATCTCCCATTTTTCACCATAGAGGTAATGTCTCCAAATCATCAGAGAAACAATTACCGCTTCAAACGCAACATCATGAGTTGTATAGTTTTGTCCAGGAATTTTTAGATGACAAGATTCATAGGAAATCACTATATCATTCTACATAGGGACACAACCAAGTCCTTTTTTTGATGCATCACTATAGATCACAAATCCATCATTCCATGATGGTTGAGTCAATATTGGAGAATTCACTAATCTTCTATTCAATTATTTAAAACAATCTTCAAATTCAATTTTCCATACAAAATTAACCCCTTTTCATGTGATCTTGGTCATTGGGTTGGCTAAACAAGAAAAGTTCTGAACAAACCGCTGAAAATAACCTGCTAAACTAATAAAACTACATACCTCGGTTATGTTCATTAGAGTAGGACATTCTTGAACTACCTTTTTCATCATAGGATCAATAGATATTCCATCCTTAGAGATAATGTGTCTAAGGAAGGAAACTTATTGAACCCAAAATTCACACTTGATAAAATTCCCATATAATTCATTTCTTCTATGTGTCTTCAGAATAGTGCGCAAGTGATTTTTGTGATCTTCATAGATTTTTGAGTATACGAATACATCATCAATAAACACCACCACAAATTCACCAATATATATCTTCAAAACTATATTCATTAGATCCATGAAAATAGATGGTGCGTTAGTTAGTCGAAAAGGCATTACAGTAAACTCGAAATGCATGTACCTGGTTTAGAATGCTATTTTTGGAATGTCTTCCTTCCTCAAAAGAAACTAATGATATCCAGATCGAAGATAAATATTTGAAAAATATTGGGATCCATGAAGTTGATCAAATAAATAACCAATGGGAGATAGGGGATAATTGTTATTTACTGTTATAGCATTGATCTCCCTATAGTCAATGCACAACCTCATAGACCCATCTTTCTTCTTAACTAATAGAATAGGGGCTCCTCGGGGAGAAACACTAGGGTGAATAAATCCTTACTCAATAAATTCCTCTAGGTGTTTCTTCAGATCCACTAATTACACAATGACTATTCTATAAGGGTTCTTTGATATGGGCATCGAACTAGGAATTAAGTCAATGGAAAATTTAATTTCAAGATTTGGAGGATGTCTAGGTAAATCCTCTAGAAAGACGTCAACATATTATTTCACAATTAGCACATACTATATTTGAACATTATTTCCCTCACCCATAGTTATTTAATTTTCATCCTCCACAATAATTGAATAAATCAGAACTACTAGGGGTGGATCTATATGAGAAACAGAGGGTGATTTTTCTGCACTAAAGATAAATGATTATACATCATCCTAAAAAATTGAAACCCCCTTCCTCTTGAAAATTATTTCTCGCTTCATGGTTCAAAATCCAATCCATAAAAATGATTATATCAAATTCAATCATGGTTATGACAATAAAATCCACAGATAAATCACGTTTATACGCCATAATGGGGACTGCTTGACATATCGCTGTTACAATGATACTTCCCTTAGTAGTTTTTACTGACAACTGCCTTAATAAATAAAATTGGAAATATATGATTTTCTTGGAAAACTATGAAGATATGAAGGAATGTGATGATACTAAATCAAATAAATAATTCTATATGTTTGAGGAAACAGTTAATTTACCTACCACCATGTCATCAGAAACCTAAATATTCATGGTTGTGATCGCATAAACTTGTCCCTGCTCCCTTGGCCTTTTCTGTTGCAAGTTTCATTGAATCTTTGGGAAATCATTAGAATGGTGTCCAATATCCTGGAAATTATTGCATTTAACATTAATAGCTTCCATCTTCCCCTTAAAAGCACCAGAAACATGGCCCTTCTATCCACATTTGTAGTATACTCCTTTTTCTTTTAAGCAGGCACCAGGGTGTTTCCTTCCATAATTATCACAGGGTGGAAATTCAACTATTCCCTTATTCCATGCTTCCTTATTTTCTTTTCTAGAGTTTTCATCATCCATATTCTTCTCTTGCTTTCCTTAAAGTTATAATACTTAGATAATACCTTTTCCATTTTGATAGCACCTGAATCTATATCTCCATTTGATGGGAAAATTTGGGAGACCTGTGCCCACCAGAGGAATGGATTTAGGCCATCAAAGAATCAATCGATTTTTTCCTTGGATTTCGTATGTATTCCATAGAATGTCTTGATACCCTTGTGAAGTTAGCTTAATATTGTTAAAAATTATAATCTTCATTTTACTTTGAATTCAGAAACTACCTTTCTTTATCTTCTCACAGTTCACGAGGAAAGTATTTCTTTAGATATATTTCTTTAAAGACCCTCCACTCCATACCTTCTATATCTTCCTCCCCCTTTGTGTTTTGGATTAACGACCACCACTGATCAACCGCTCCTGATAGATGATACACTACCATTATGACCTCTCTTTCATTACATCCCAAAGTGAGAAATATCTTCTTTAGGGAACTTATCCACTGCTCTGCTAAAAATGGGTTTGTAGACCCATTTAACGTTGGATGCTATTGTCGCATAAATAAATATAATCTATCGCCTCCTCATGGTGGATATGGATGCTCCATATAGGTAAGGTTATAATTAATAACCTGAGTAAGTTGTCCTAGTATAGTTATAAGTTGCTCCGCACTAGTCACAACACCGTAGCCATCATCATTATCTTACACTGGGGGGAAATCCCTACAGGGTACATGTGTGTTCGTGTGGTTTCCATTCCATCCACTAGGTGCTATTTATAGATAATGTCATACACTAGATTATGTTATGAATCACAATTTATAATCTTAACTTATCAAAACACTTAAAATATATTGAAACCCTATGCATGGTTATCCCCATAACCCCATAAATGATTTCTTTGAGGAAAAATTTATATTTCAATACTTCATAATGTCATGTAATCAAAATGTGAAATATATAAATTATATCCCCCAGGAGTTTCAATACCAAGACTGCAGCAAGGCCCATTGTCATGTTCCAGGATACCCCTGGTCAAGCCTGAAACGCATTTTGAGAGCTTTCACTCATAGGTACATCTGTGTTTGAGCCACCTCTACATGTTTGTATCCAGAGATGGATATATTTTCTAGAAAGATCCAAATAATATATTTCATAAAAACATACTATGATATTCTTGTATTCTTATCATCAAAGACTATCTTAGTGATTTGTTCCCAAATCTGCATTTTCTAAATCTAGTTTCCATGTTTTCTACTAATCTTCCTTTGATAAAAACTGTAAGGACCTGACCCAAGTTTCCAGGAGTTGGTACCTTATTTTATAACATTGGAATATAAAAAAGGAATATGCATCCTGAAGGACAAAGTATTTTAGTAGCTTTTGGAAGCTAGAGGCATAAATAAGTTCAACAGTACAACTTTAAAAGAAAAACAAAACTAATTTGTTCCATTAGAAACAACCATGCCTTATAGATTATGCATCCAATTCATTAATAATTTACTTCTTCATATCCTAGGAAAATGAAACATAAGAAAGGGGTGAGATCAAACACTTATTAAGAGTAAGCAATATTGCGAAAGATAACATAAACATTAGACATGTAAAATAATTGAAAACACATGCCTTTAAAAATAAACTGGAACATAATTTGGATGGAATATGAATTGAGTAAATATTGACATAATATAAAATAATCATGGGTATTCTACTAGTAGAATAACCACATGAAATTAAAATAACTAGATTCATGAAGAGGGAAGTGCATATGCCAGACATTCTGAAACATTTTTTCAAGCCCTTGGCTAAAACCATATATTGAATTGGGAAAGGATTTGGCCAAACCAACGTCCATTTGTCTCATGAGACCTACCAATGTATCTAGGGGATATAGCAAGCCACACCCATCACCTAATATGTCCAATTAATTCCTCATATGAGAAGGGGTAAACATAAACAATATATACATTCATATTGAAACTAACATATGAATTGTAAATAACATTCCCTGAATATTAAGCTTAAAATATAACCATTTAGAGTAAATTGGTGGATGTTTTTAGGGTGGAAAAAACACAATAAAACTTATAATAATACATTAAATTAAATATTATATATGATATAATAATATATTATCCCCAAAAATACATAATAAAAAACCAGAGTGTTGAAACAGAAAAAAATACTCTTTCTAAATTGGTGAGTAATTCTTGAGATAAATGCTATTTTATTTTGAAAAGAAGAGTTATTTAGGAAATGTATTTGTATAAAACCCAAACTAAAGTAAGATAGTATTTTCATAATAAAATTATTTTTTTAGAATGTTAATGGTTTCTAGAAACAGATTATAGAGTTCCCTTTAAAATATGTAAGAATTTGAGAAATTCCCTAGAACCGGGCTTGTATTTCAGAAATAATTTTGAAAGTTCAATTTAAAATGTGTAAATCACCATTAAATAAGGAAAGATTCTGTTTGGTAAAAATATATTTAATACAAAAAAATAATTTATGAGGAGTAAACAATAATACATTATAATATCATTGAGGTAATTAGATAATAAATGTAACCCGAATGAAAATGGTGGACTGGGTGGAAAACCCATACCTTAAGTCCGAATGTGTTCTTATCTTGAACTTAAGGTCCTAGAATATGAAATTAGACTTATTAATAACTTTTATAGGATCCTAATAGACTTTATTTGTTTTATAATAATTCTTTTTAGTTCTTTTATATTCTTATTGATAAGTTATTATATTGAATTTCGTCGTTCTGGAGTGTTTGTTTTCCCGATTTTCATAATCGGTTCACAAGTTTTTAAGTAATGGAGTTCATGTGGAATGGATGTAAAACTACATAATTGAAATTAAATATTATTTATGAACATAAATAGGTGTTAATGGTAATTTATATCATTTGGTTTCAATGAATGAGTAATTATCAATAGATCAAACATTAATGACAATCACATAGATTATTTTAACGGTATTTTGATTATTAGGAACTAGTTTGGTCATATGATTTAATATCATGAACATATATTGGTTAATGGATATTAATTAGGTTATAATACATATATTTAATATGGTTAAACCATCCAAATGGTTTCATGACCAGAATTTAAGATGGTGATAGAAATTGAAAACCCATCGTCCATGAATGTGGTAAATTAGCACACCTCGGATGGTATTTTCATTTCAGTATATCTAAAAAAGAAAGGAGAGATAATGAAGAATAAAACTATTATCATGAAAAAATTCCTGTAAATGTATGGTAATGGAGTCATCCCAACATTTTGATAAAATTAGGTGACTAATGAAAAAGAAAAGATATGAACTTGAAAATAAATGTTGAGAGATCCCTTATGAAAATTCGGCACCATAACAACATCGCTTAAATTTTAATAAAATGAATTGATGAGATAAAAATGTTATCTAATAAAATTTACATAAAAATATATTAATTGGGATACATAATATCAAACCCCAACATATGATAATGTAAATTCAAAGAGATAACATAAAAGAAGTGTTGACTAAAAGAGGAGGGTGAAAGGTTTTCTTACCTAGTAGAATAACTCCTAGAACTTGATTTTTGGTAACATGGGGGGCTTAGGGTCTCCAAGGGCGGTAAAAACACCAGAACTTAGAGTATGAGGTATTTGGAATGAATAAAAACAAATCGATGAGTTTGTATTTATAGTAAAAGAGAGAGAATGTTTTATTAATTTAAAAAGACACCTCATTTGTGGTTTTTCTAAAACCATGGGCTTGCCCTTGGTATTTTCCCATGGTTTTAGCCACTAGGGACACATAATATCTTTTTTTACTTAAAAATGTCGATCATATTTTTTTTAATTATTAAATCATTATGAGGTCATCAAATATACCGAAAACTCCAAACTATATTTTTACTATTCACAAAAAATTCAAGTATTTTAGAAAAATACAAAAAACACACCCTATCCATTTTTTGACGTGTAGATTCCTAAAATGAACTCCATATTTCAAAAATAATTTTCCAAATATTATTAATTTAAATTTTAAATAAAATCATATTTTATTCGAAAAATATCAATTTTAATGGTATAAATAGTTTTATATCACACTGAAAAAACAATTAAGATATCATTTTCTTATTACCTTAAGAAAATAAAATAATATCATTATTTACTATCCATAAGGTTCATATTACTATTCATAATTTTATGTTACTATTCACCAAAAATAATGTTTATCTTATCAAATTTCAAATGACTTACTCATCACAACTCTAGATGACGATTTTCTAAATTTCAAAACATAGAAGAGGAAAAGTTTGGTCTTACGACTAGATTATAAAATTATTGTTTTATGAGGAAATAGTGTTTCATGAAATCAATAATTATGTTCAAAACCTTGGGGTGTTACAAGTAACCCACCGTAGTGAAACGAAAAATAAATAAAAGATAACTACAAAAATAAATAGAAATAAACCAAGAAATAGATGTGAACAAGTGGAACATAAATAAATAATAAATATCAATGAGGATGATTCTATAAAAAAATAAGTATCCATGTGGATTGGTATACATGAATATACCAAATGCTAAAAAAAATACCAAATAGGCCAACAAATATTTCAAATAGCATCTCAAGTATAAGATCATTCATCTTCCCCTATACTCCATCATAATTCTTTAAATCAATTATCAAAAGCTGGTTGATTCCCCTTATCTATACCTTCATTCAACAAGTATACTCAGATACCATAGGAGGACCGAGTGGGGTGTGAGATAAAATCTTATTAGGCCACCACCTATGATGTCAAACACAAACCACCGTGTGAAATAAAAAATGAACTGTGTTCCATAATTAATAATTTCAAGGAAAAATAAATAAATAAATAAACACGATAGGGTTTGGATAGGAAAACCATCAAATTTATCTTCTTTGACCAAATTTGGTGAGTCTGAACAAGCGATCCTATGAAGGTAACGTGAGTGATAAAATGTTATAAGAAGATAGAGTATCCAAAAACTTTTGAATTTGATTTGAGGACACATCCCTATGTCTCTATGGCCAAAAGTTCATTTCTTAATTTAGAATATTCACATTCTTTTTAATTCAATTAAAACCTATTTATAAAATAATGGTATTATCCCTAATCCCAACTAAGGAAATTATAAAATAATCCCAAGTATCATTACATGGACTTGGTATAACTGGAATTCCTAATAATTTTATCCAATGTGACCCAAGAATGAAGACCCACATGTCACTCTAGGCATGGTGTCAAGAAAATCTGAACTAGCCACTGATTCTATCCCTAGTAATGAACATAGGGCCCTGAGTCTTTCACATGGAATGGTACAACAATCATTCCATTGATCTCTTCCACAGGGTTACCCCTAGGGAACCAATGTCACTCATCTTAAGGTGAAATGAAATAATACTCAGTGAGGCCATCTTAGGCATAACTAGTGTCTCCCCTAGTGTATTTACAAAACAATAACAAAATTACAATGAAGGAAAAATGAATCCATCAAAGGGGTCCTTAATTTGGAACCCCTTGTATCACCCTTGACACTATAGTGAAACCATTAAATCAAACAATTGATTTTTAACATGTCTTAACACAATAGATTTTTCATTTTATTCACGTGGTTCAATCCTGACATAAGACACAAGGAAAAAGTGTATATGGAACATTGTATAAGAACCTGTCCATCCAATTCACTTAATTCAATTTATCATTACATGAATCTAATTATAATACAAAACCATTTGGGGAATTTAAATATTCTACGGTAATAGAAATTAAAGCACAAATGTGGAGTACACCCACTTCTCTGGGATAACTCATTGAGATAAACCAAAGTTGTCGATTCCTCAGTATCTTGGGTCACAATTGGAAAGGTAAGGATTTCAATTATATTTAATTATATATTATGATGCATCGCTCGAAATTTCTAACTCATGATATGATGTCACATAATATATATTGTAACAAAAAGAGGGGAATGAACATAGAACACCTTCTTTATCTTTATAGTTATTCCCTTGTCCAGCGTCAAACAAAGAATCGATCTAGAATGAGAGATATTAAATAAATCATCAAATACCCTAGAAATGGGGAAAATAAGCTTGAATCAAGAAAACACAATAGTTAGGAAGTGATGATTGAAGTAGAAATAGGGGGGTTGAAGAGCATACCTCTAGATTTCTCATGGATCTGTCGACGAGAAAAATAGAGTCCTTATAGAGGAGGTATTTTGATCTCTAGTAATGAGGAGGAGGAGATCTTACTAGATTAATGGTGGAGAGGAAAACCACTGGAGGATAAGAATGATTAAGTGTTTTAAAAAAATACATTTCAGGGGAAATGGGAGTTTCACCCACATAGGAAGAGGTACACATTTTTGCTGTAAGGTCATCTACACCATCCAACAGGTTTTTCTTCAAGGGGGCACCACACATGACCCTGGAGAATTGTTTGGCTAACCATGAAAAACCCATACAAAACTACTCTATTATGGGGACCTGAAATCAGGAATAGACAAGAACCTGAGGTCGCACAGTTGTCGATAGGCCATGAATCCCACAAAACTCCACTGTTTGAAGCCATATGAATATAGAAACCATGTGGACCATGCAACCTTGTCTACATTTAGGAATTTTGGGTCTCCGGGATCTATATGAGCCCCATACACTTCCAAGGGACACCTAACTACATTAGGAATTAATATTTGGAAGAAAAAAATGAATTTAAACTAAAATCAAATGTTCCATACCTTGGATAAAATTTGGGATTCTACAACCTACCCTCTATAAGACAACTCATCACCGGTTTCCCTTACATGAGGGGTAAAACGTAATATGATAAAAGTTCTAGCCACAGTGGATATACATCAGCCTCATACTCCCATGGACTGTCTTGTACAAATATATGATTCCATAACAACTAGACTATAGGAACACACCTTCCACATAGATCCTTTTTAATCTGATCAATGATACATATTAGATTATCCTAAAAGAATGTATCCACCACTATCTAAACATCATCAGGGTAAAATGAAAGAGACAGATCATAATGATACCATCGAAGTTGAGATAAGTGGAATATTTTTTTTATTTCATGGTACCTCAGAGTAACAACAACCCATGGTCTACCGACCCAACTCCATCCACTATCTCGAAAGTCCCAACATATCAATGTGATGACTTTTCAAGTCTCAGGGCTCATCTATGACCCAATCTAGGAAAAACACACAATATGACTCGATTTCCCACCTCAAACTTAGGAGGTTGGTGATGATGATTAATATAATAGTTCTTCCTAGTTTTATTTGTATCTATATACTTAAAAATCATTTGTACACGATCTAAATTATCCTTAATAAGATGAGGATGCAGTATAGATACCTCATATCCCTCTGACCAGTGCAAGGGTGAACATAATAGGCTACCATAAAGGTACTCATACAGATCAATTTGAATCATTTCTTGAAAGATTTTGTTGTAGGAAAACTCTATTATAAGAATATTTATTTCCCATGAATCTCCAAAATCAAGGATTCTAGTTCTATGCATATCCTCCATCACCTATATTATTTTCTCGGACTACCCATCAGTGTGAGGGTTATATTATATACTCAAGAGCACTAAAAAACCATGTTCGAATGTAAAACGTTTTTTTGAAAATAATATAAACTTGGATTCTTAGTCGAAAATGTTAGAATGTGGAATTCCATGAATGTGTACTATCTCCCATATTTATTGTCTCCTAGTATCATCAACATAGAAGGTCTTTGAGATACGTAGAAATAGTGAAACCTTGGTCAACATGTCTATGATCACTCATATTGCATCACTACATTGAGGGGATCTCATAAAACCCATCATGAAATCCGTGGTTATTTTTTTCCATTTCTTCTTATGAATAGATACAGGAGGAAGAAGTCCAGTAGGCCACTGGTGCACAGCCTTCACCTGCTGATAGGTGGAGCACCAAGTGATTAAACATGCAATCTTCCTATACATAACTTTCCTCAAATACTAAAAGTGGACATCTCTATATATATTGGTAATATATGGATGAAATTCCCAAATAGAGGCATGATATTAGCTCATCATATCTTCTCATATATCATATGGTACTAATACATGACCACAAAAGAGTAGGGTCTCACTTCCATCCATATCCTAACCAGCTGGGGGGTTCTATCCTAAGATTCTCTCTCTCAAAATGAGGCCCCTGGAATTAGATAATTTCCTTATTCGAACTCGCTCTATAAGTGAGGATGTCACTTCCAAAGAAACTAATACTAGTTTCCCATATTGTTATTAAAACTAAATATGCATCTTAGATAATATATCCATCAACTACCACTCAGAACTAGTCTCCTTGAAGGATTGTTTTTTAGTCTTCTGGATCACGGAATCAGCTACGACATTACCCTTTCTTGGTGTGTAAGAAATCTCAAAATATTACTATTTTAGGTATTCTATATACCAATTCTACCTTAGATTAATTTATCACTATTTGGATATGTATTTGAGACTTTTATGGTCTGTCTAAATGTGGAACTTCTCTCCCAAATAATAGTACATTCAACATCTTAGGACATGAACCAATGATTCTAGATTGAGGTTGTGTGTAGGATTGTTCGGCACATGAGGCCTTACCTAGTAGGACCCGTATTCTATAACTCGATCACCCTACATCAGAACTACACTTACCCTGATTATTGAGGAATCATAATAAATAGTATAGATTCTTCCAAGATCATGTAGAATTATGATAAACATTGAATTCAGTCATCACTTTAACTCCTAAAAATCATTCTCACAAGTTTTAGTAAAGTTGAATTTCACATCCTTCTTGGTTAAGCCCATAGGTGGTGCTACCAGGTGTGAGAAGACGTTGATGAATCACTTATAATAGTAGGATAACCTTATGTTTATGTGTATATCAAACACATTTAAGAGATTCTATTAGAAAACATTGACACTCAGATTCTATGGGTTATCAATTATGCCTTCCTATGATAGGATATGAACCAATAATTGATCCTTGTTGATATAAAAGTGGAATTTTTTTATCTTCACATATAGATAATGATCTCTCAATGTATTCAGTACAATCTCAAGATAGTTGGAATAGCCATTTCTACTATGAAAATACACTAATATATATTCTATGAAGACTACCAAAAAACAATCAAGATGCATGTGGAAAACCTAATTAATCAAAACCATGAATATTGTCGACACATTTTTTAGGTGAACGACATGACCAGATACTCATACAAGATTTTCCTTCTCTAAAACACTGTACGTGGTATGTCTGATGGCCTCACACAAACCTGATGGTATGCCGACCTCAAATCGATCTAAGAAAAAATAGTTACACCTCAAAGCTAGTTGAAAAGGTATTCTATTTGAGGAATTAGATACTAGTTTTTCATCATAATCTCATTCATTCAATGTTAATCCACAAAAAATATAAGGGTTCCATCCACCTTCTTGGAGAAATGGGTTGGGTAACACCATGGTGATATTATGGGTCAGATAACACCCTTATCCTCTATATCTTCAAGTTACTTCTTGAGTTCCTGGAGCTCTTTAGGTTCCATTATATACGGAGTAATGGAAAAAGGTTCCCCGCATGGAACAAGGTAAATCAAGAACTCTACCTCTATATGGGGAGATGATCCGGAGGAAAATTTAGAGAAGACATCCCTAAAATGTTCCACCAGATAATGGAATTCTACTAACATTATCCCATGATCACTCATGGAGAGACTACAAATATGGACTGTTATTATGACTAGTATAATATTCTTTAGTCTAGATCGACATTCCTTGATATCCCATTTTCCCTTTTAGATATACATACTACTCTTAGGTTATGTAAAATATACATTATGATGATTGAAATCAACCTGGGATTGATAATTTATAAGCAATTACATACCAATAATGACATCGAAACCAGTCATCAAAATGATGAATAAACTCCATAGAAAATGGTACTAACCTATTTCATGGGTGAACTCCTTGTATAAGCGTATTCTCTTAGCCCAAAATCCTAGCAGTTTGGCGAGAGTCACAAAACCACTAGAGTACTCAATCATTAAGACCACAAATACCATAATTTTAGAAGATAAAAAAGAGTGTGATGAACTAATATAAAAAATGGGTGAAACAAGAGTAAAGGATATAAGAATAGTACCTCTAATCGTAGGTGGACCTGGATTATTCTCCTCTAGAATAAGTGGTACTACATAAATATAGCAGGAAATGTGGCCATGAGATGATGCTTGAGTAACTTGTGTAGGTTCACTCTGCTGACATTGAAACTCTTGGACATGAACACCACTTTCAAAACCACAAGTTCTACCCAAACTGCCTGTAGAAGACCAACCTCCAACTTGGTGTTGCGCCATTGATCCTGTACCTAAAGGAGGTTCTAGAACCGAAACCCATTCACTTGGCACTGAGGGAAAGGATTGGAAGAAATGATGGAGTTGGACCATCCTCCAGCAATCCTGACACCCGATCGAGTTCCTAATACATTGTGGATTTTAGGGCATATCCATATATAGTGGTGAAACATCACTTATTTATTTTTTCATGCAAAATAGATGTTACTTCCTCCATATGTTGCCTCAAAACATCACTTCTTATTGCTGGATAAACCACTAAATTTCCTGGAAGCTGAAAAACCTTATTTCAAATCTCCTAACTCCATCAGGATTTATTCAGTAATAGGGGAATGGTTCACTATCATTGAAAAAATGGTTATTTGAAAGACGTTCATGTGGGAGTTGATGGAATATGCATCCCCATCCCTGAATCACCTCACAGTAGTCATATCATCACCGAAAAAGGTCAATTAAAAACACAATAATTTGTTGAAGAGAGATGAGTATTCCATCTCTGGCATGTCACATTAACAAAGGTTCATGAACTCCTAAATATGATATATTCTCAAGGTATTTAGAAATAAGTAGTAGAGAAGGATATTTGGTAGTACTCCCAGACCATACCCTGATATCAACTATCATGTGTCAGAACATCCCACCAATTATTGGGGGAGTCATGTAGTGTATAGGTTACGAGGTTGAATATCCTCTATGGAGGAATTAGAATGTTCTTAAAGATAAAAATCACAGACTCTAGCCATGACCTAATAGCCTGTGGTCCTCCATCCCCCCAAAAGGTGGGAGGATGCTGTAGTTGGAACACATGAGTCAGCTTTTCGATGATAGGGATAAGTCATGGTTCTCCCTTAACAGATTGCATATACCGAAGGAAAATCTCCCAAAACATGGAATCAATGCCTAATGGAAGATCTATAGGAGGTTTATCAGTTGAAATTATAGAAGGTATCCTTAGTGGATCAGGGCCCACCACCTGAAGAGAATGTTCATCACCACTTTCATGGTATATAACTAAAGTTCTTCATGGGGAAAAACTCTACAATTTCCAAACTCACACCTCAGATATGATTTACAATGTATAGGTAAAGAAGTAAATAAGGAAAGGTTCAAATCCTACATATAACATCGGATAACCCTTAGCCTGATCCAAGAGTTAGATAAAGTGGATTAGAAGATGTCATATAAATTTTATAGGAGACATGGACTACTTCCCACTACATGGTTGGGTTAGGGTCAATGTATCCTATTACACATATAAGTGTGCATTTTATATTTAAGGGTTCTTTCAATTTTATTTATTTATTTATTTAAATTCCCTTTAAATTGTTGAATTAGATCAATCACCACTTCCAATTTATTAGGGCCCATGCACCTCATAAGGTCAAACAAGGTTCCCAATTAATCTTAACTAAAACACATTCTTGCCCATGAAAGTAATGGTCCATAGATGAAAGTTCAATAAACAACTACTCAAGGTGTCTTCTTTAACCTATGAAGGAAAATATTGTCAGGCTAAGACACCCACTTTAAGTTTAAATTATATTTTCCAATCTATTAAGGGAAATTGGAACATTTATATATATAATAGTTAAAACCCTATATAGAATAACAATAAAGGCACCTATAACAATCACATTAAAAACTATCAATGAACATAGAAAATAAAAATGGAATAGTATAATAGAGGACATGTAAAACCTATGGTACCAAATATGATGAATGAATTTGATATTCCCTCATAATATCGTGATATGGTAAATGATATCTTGTCAAAATAATAACATTTGAATGAAATTTCCTCACCCATTGAAGAAATCTAATCAATAGTAGCAATGAAAACAATAACAACATTTACCCAACCCAAATAATTTAGTTTTCCCCTGTATGTGGAGTAACTACTCCCAAGAACATTCTCATTACCAAATTCCAATATCCTAATCACCTATCTAAACCCAAATATTATGATAAAAGAAAAAACACCCTAATTCCACTTTGTATCATCACTCTCTGTATTACACTTAATGTTTTCCTAAGATGGTAGGCCATAAGACCTCAAGAGACCCTCCCTAAATGCCAGAGGCTATAGACTAAAAATGAGAGCCTAGGGTGTGTATGTGGAGAGGCAATGCCCTCATTGATTAGAGTGGAGCACAAAAATATATAGACACACACACACACACACATATGGGAAAGATAAGAAAATGACTCTATACGACTGGATTAGTAACCCTCCACAACTAAAGAAGGAATAATCAATGGATAATATCAGAAAAAATAGAAATAAACCAAAAATTATTAGTGAACAAGAAAATATGAATAAATAATAGATCTAAATGTGGATGATTCTATACAAAAATGAATATGAAAGGGGAAGGGGAGACCTGATTATACCACATTCTATAAAAAATACAAAAAAGTCCAAAAAATTACACAACTAGAATATCGAGAATAGGCTTGATCCTCTTCCCCATACTCTAACCGAATGTTGTAAATCAAAATTCAGAAGCTAGATGCTTCCCTTTATCAATACCTTCATGGATTAAGTTTACCCAGGTACCAAGGAAGATCTGAGCTGGGAGTGAGATAACATCTTAGTAGGCCACCACCAACAGTGTCTAGCTCAAACCATCTCATTCAATATAAATTGAATAATGCGCCATAATTAATAAATACAATGCATAATAAATAAATAAATAAACTAGACTAGGATTGAATTTGAAACTTATCCAATGTAATATTTTGGTATATTCCAATGATTATAAAATAAGGGATCCTATGAAAGTAAGGTGAGTGATAAAATGTTTTAAGAAGAAGGATTATTCCTAAGCTTTGGATTGAGCTTGGAGGAAACATCCCTAACTTTACAAGACCAAAAGAGAATTTATTAATTTAAAAAATCTAAATTCATTTTAATTTAATTAAAAACTATTTATATAATATTGGGAGTCACCCTAAGATCATACAGGGAAATTCTAAAATAATCCCAAACATCTCTTTTAGGGCTCGGTATAAGTCCAATGGATAGGGAGTATATACAAGGTGACCTAATAATGCAGTCCCATTTTTCACTCTAGGCATGGAGTGATGATAGAACAAACTAACCATTAATTTTATCCCTGGTATTGCACATATGGGTCCTTGTCTCTCTCATGGGATTGTACAACCATTATTCCATCAACACTATCAAAATGTTCTCCCTTAGGGAACCGATTTCACACGTTTAGAGTTCAAAAGAAACAAATCTCAGTGATCCCATCCCATACATATCTAGAATCACCCCAGTATATTTACTGTTGATGTCAAAATTTGGAGAAGGTCTGCATTAGGAAGATAAAAGAGAAATGAATGAATCTGGGATGATAAGAGAATATTTTGGGACCCGAGAGGTAGACGCACACAAGATTTATGGGATGCGTACAAGTGGCCGTCTGGTGCACCAAAATCTTGCACGCCTGACCCCCTTTCTGCACCCAAGGTGATGTCAAACGGGTGTTTGCATGACTAGCCCACTTTCCATTCCTAAGGCCATGTCAAATAGGCGTTTGCATGCCCATCCCCCTTTCTGCACCCAAGGAGATGTCAAGCATGCATTTGCGTGCCTAGCGCACTTTCCGCACCAAAGGTGACTTCAACCGCAGCTTTGTGCGCCACAGCCTTTTCAGTGTTTCCCCTGAGGACTTAGAAAATAATAAAAAACAAATATCCTCCCTTCATGGATGGTAACAGAATACAAAGTGACGCTATGCTATATGAAAATCCATGTCTTCCATGACTGCATGAAAAAACTCATGACCTTCATGTATTGGATTTTGCGCGACAGAACCCCCAAGGGGAATCCTTCAGGTGGTCCCTCTGGGGCCTGATCCTCATGAGTTTATTTTCATCCCAAGTCATTTGCATGTAAGTGATCCTCTTTTTTATGCAAGTTCTCTCCGTGTCAGGCCACTCTTGCTCGCAACCCATCCATCTTGGGTGCAAAATTTCCCACTTGCGCGCAACCCATTAATCTTTTATGCAACCAGTCCGTCTTGTGAGCAACCATTCCCTCTTGCGTGAAACCACTTCATCTTTTGTGAAACCCTTGAATTTTGTGCACTGAACTTCTATCTTTCCCCTATCCCATTATCTTACATCCACTCCATGTGTTTCCCTCACCTTAAGGCACCCTATCTGATCCCCTCTTATTCACAACACACCTGCACTGTGCGCTCTCTTCCCGTGCATCACTTAAGGCTTGCACGGAGAAATTTCAATGTCCCTTGGGCGGTGCTTTCCGTTGCTTTGGTTCACATTATGATTCTTCTCATAGGAACACTAACAGATTTTTCTTCTTTGCATAGCCACGCTAACATGGACCCCCCCAATGGATCACTCCATAACTCCCCCTCACCATAGCATTGGTGACTCCTTCCCTTACCTACGGGGCGGTAGGTATCGGTAATGTAATTCCAATGGGTGTGGAGCGAAACCACCTCGTTTGAGATGCAGGACATTAAACTGCCATGCACCATCATCCTTAGGACATGACATTAAACTGTGGCCTCTCCCCGTGCATTATACACTGGTTCCCCTATCTCGGACAATCTCTACGCCCACTGGTCTCCATGAGAGTTGGATCATTTCTCACATGTAATGAGATCCTCTTTACTGGAACAATGTTCTTCCGTGGGGAAAGGGAAACCACCTTGGTGTAAGCCCCTATCTTGTCTTGTAGGAGGTAGCACCCATGCTTCTCCTCTCTTCCTTGGTGCCAAATCTCTCTCCCTTTGGGTTTCGTCACCACCCGGGCCTCCACCCTGGAGTAAGTCCCAATCTCCATCACCCTGGGCTTCTAACCATGCGTAAACCCTTGTTTCCTCTTTGGGTCGCTAACTACGTGTAAGTCCCCCATTCTGCTTCCCACAGACACACCTTCTGTGATGTGATCATCAGGCCTTTGATGCCTCTTGTTTCACACACCGAGAATGACTCAAATTGGCTTTGAGAAAGCTTCGACACTGACATCCTCTCTGGGAAGCCTAGAGTTTAATCCCCACACTTCTTCCAAACTACATGGACTTTGATCCTTGCCAAGGAAAGGTATGTAGAAATCCTCTCTGAGGTTCAAGTCCAACACCTATCGGTCCCAACCATCTTCACATCGGTTCCCACTCCTTTCGAACTACGTGGACTTTGATCCTTTCCAAGGCAAGGTACATAGGAATCCACCCTAAGGCTCTAGCCCAACACCTATTGATTCTGACCATCTTCACATGGGTTCCCAGTTTTTCTAAACAATGTAGACTTTGATCCTTTCAAAGTAATGGTACATAAGAAGCCTCCTGGAGGTTCAATCCCAACACCTATTGGTCCCGACCATCTTCATGTCGCTTCTCACTCCTTATAAACTATGTTGACATTGATCCTTGATAAGGCAAGGTACATTGGAAGCCTCCCCAAGATTCAAGATGAACACCTATTGGTCCCGACCATCTTCACATCGGTTCCCAATCCTTCCAAACTACGCAAACTTTGATCCTTTCCAAGTCAAGGTACGTAGGAAGCCTCCCTGAGGATCAAGCCCAACACCTATCAGTCCCAAACATCTTCACGTTAGTTCCCACTCCTTCCGAACTACGTGGACATTGATCCTTGTCATGGAAGGTTATGTAGGAAGTCTCCCTGAGGTTCTATCCCACCATATATTGGTCCCAACCATCTTCACACCAGACCACCATTGTCCTACATGTCGTTAAACAGTATGCCCCCTTTTCATCTACCACGATGTTAAACTGCATCCACCATCCAACGATAAGCCATTGTGACCCCATTCTGCGGTAGGCCGTTGTGAGCCCATCCAGTAGTAAGCCATTGTGACCCCATCCATGGGTAAGCCATTATGACCACATCCATCAGTAAGCCGTTGTGACCCTATGCACCAGTAAGCCGTTGTGAGTCCATGTCAATGGTAATCCATTGTCAATATGATCCCATCAGTAATCTATTGTTTTCACTTCTATTGGGAGCCATATTAGTGGTTTGTCCAAGTGGCCTCAGACCAAACCTTAGGCCGTTAATCAAACGTAAGTCCCAAAATCCCATTGGGTCACTGTATTTTTCACACACCCCAATTTCATTCCCCAACCTGGAGGTTCCACTGCCTTCAGGTCACATCCATACAGGTCGCCTCCTTAGGTGTCCCTTCACTTCACGAACTACACAGACTTTGATTCCCTACCATTGGGATATATAGGAGGTCTCTTCAAGGATCAAGCCCAAAATCCCCATCGCCCTCAAGTCGACTCCATATCATTCTCCATTCACTTCATTTAGCCATACATAATCCATCCTAATTATTACTAGGGCTACCACATTTTGGTGAGATCATGCCAATTCAGCCCCTAGTATAAGTGTTTCCTACAGGGGTCACACCCATATGGTCCACTCTAGTCAGTTCTCCGATCAATCTAATCTGTCTCCGCTAGACGTTAAAATTGTGGAATACTAAGTGTTAAAAATAGAAAGTTGATGAAAACATCAGATACATTCATATGGAATATAATTCCCTGCATTCGAAGTGGTATGCCTTGGAATTACGTACACTCGAGAAGCCCTATAATAAGGGGAAGAAACCCTAACGTGCCACTGTTCCAGCATGCAGACATGCCAGTGATGTCCAACCTGAATACTCCCCCAACTGAAGGTTATAGCTGTGATTGGACCCCATGGAATGTCCTGACAGAAGCTGTGTAATTAACCGGCGTCCATGAAGAAATGGAAATGGGAAGAGTTTCAAGAACAATGTCTTAGTCTATAAGGGAGACCCAGACTAGGTGATGAGTTCTGAGGAGGAATGCGCAGAAGGATGAACTGACATCCCATCATCTTGTTTCGATGAAGGAGAAAATGTACTTGAGTAAGGAAAATATTTCACCCTCCTATGGAAAGCTAGAATATGGGGCAACATCCAGTGCATCCCTGTTTTCCTTGAACAAACGGGCGTGTGAGCCCTTGAGAAAGCATCAAAAATAGAAATGGTAAACCTAAAAAGAATATCTTCTCCTCAATATGGAGATTAGTAGCTTTTGAGACATCAGTGGATTAGCATGTCACCGGATCTAGCTATCTGGTGCCGGGTCCTGCCACGAGAATAGCGGTCCTGGTGTGAAACTTACCAGAAGATGGGGAAATTAAAATGCTAGACATCCTGTTCTGTGAAGTTTTCATCCTAGATCCATCTTTCCATCCAAGGAAGACTGAATGGTATTGGGGCACTAGTCGTTTATTCTCTTCCTTTCAGCACTAATGGCTTAATCTCTCTACTTTTCAAGAACCAAGCTGCTGCAAGAATTTAGTCACCCCTCATCCATCAACGTAGGGGCGGGGGTAATTCCATCACGACAGTCACACAAGGATCCAATGCTTTTGAAACAATATCTAGATCTATAAATGTCAGGCGCCCATGCCCCGTCTCTGCGTATGAATTCATATAGCATAGGATGATCAACGAACTCGTACGCCGGTACGAGGAGGAGGGGATTATCCCGACTCAAGATATGGCTTTCTAGGATCAAGAGGTGTTTGTGCCTCGTCAACACTTCCACCCCAAGGGCCATACATGGAGCCACTACTCACCACTCCAACGTACAATTGTTTTGGGATCCTCTCCCTAGAACGCCTCGACAACTCTCTCCCCTACTCCAATGAAGAGGGGGATGTTTGGGGGAGCCCGGTCATGATCCTATTTCAGGGGCCCCCAAAGAGGTCTCCCACTAGGCTGTGCCAGCACCACCATCTGGTCCCATGAGTTGAGGAGCAGGTAATTGATGCGCCTTCACCATTGGCCCCTACCCTATTGACCCAACGCCAGCGTTGGGAATAGGTCGAGAAGGATGTCTGCCAAGGGGATTCAACCTCAACAACTACTATGGCTCAGAAAATTGCCAACATATATCATCAAAACCTTGTGTATGATGAGTAGGGGGAATTTATACCCAGCCTGGATCGAGGTACTGACTTCCCCACGGGCAGGCTGGGTCGACTCTCTTGGCCGCTGGTGCAGGTAGTGGCCACCACCAGTACAGAGGCCCTCCTCATACCACCACCATAGAGAACGCAAGACTTCACCGATTCCTATCTCGGATTGGAAGTATGCCTCGTGCTACCCTCAGTTTTAATGAGGGACCTCCCCATGATGGTGACACTCAGCACAGAATCCTCTCCCGTTCTCATTACATCGGGTATGGAGTCATTCCTCCCGTCACATACCGCCAGGGTGGGGATGTCTCCCACCAGGTAAATATCTAGTACGGGGGGCCTCCCCATGTCCTCACAACAGCCCGGGAAGGTCCTCCCCACCTCAGCAATTAGAGGGGTGAAGGCCAACTTCACTTCACCAGAACCCAGCATGGAGGTCCTACACATGTTCGGCTCGACCAGTGTGGGGACCATCCTCACACTGAAGTCACCAAGGAAAACATGCATGAAGGTCCTACCTGTGCTCTTATTGGCCTGAAAAGAGGTCCCACTAGCTCCATCACTTCCCAAAGAGGTCCTCCCTTTGTCCCCTTTGATATATGCCACAGTGATCCTCACAACCCGGCTTACTCAGGTGGGAATCCTCTCCACCCCAGCACTAGTAAGGCCGAAGGAACTCCTCATGCTAGAAATATACCATGTCCCAAAGAACCATCTCGTGGAAGGAGGGTGGGTCGTCGCTACCCTAACAAGAGTGCCAAGAAGATTCAAACTGAGATCAAAATAGTTTTCTTCTCATAATCCATGGTGGAATATGACTCATTGATGGAACCCTCACATAGATCCTCCATGTCAAGGGCCAGGGCCGGAACAATGTGCATCAGCCTAATACATCCAGAATATGAGTTCAATCGGATTCCTGACTACCTCTGCAAGTATATACAGGATGAAAAAAATTTGGCAACTCCACAGGTTACGACCGTGCAATTTCCCCCATCCTCTCCCGAAGCACTCTCTACCTCGACTAGAAAACACAGAGAGAAATATTATGGACCAATGGTAGATGAGTAGTAGTATGGTCCACCACCAGAATCTGAAGTCCTCACATTGGAAACTGCGTTCATTAGCCCATCTTACCATGACATCATGGCTAAGTCACTAAACTCTTCAGAGGATAGCCCGAGATGGAGCAGTTTGTCAGTTCGCTCACTGTATTCTCTACTGGCCAGCCTACCATCCCTGTGGTCAGCTTCAGTACCGCTATTGGTTCCCCATCTGCCTCTAGTTTATGAGTGGGGAAATGAAGGTCCAGTCCCTTAATCTTATGCCAAGATCTTGTGGGATATCCTCACAGTGGAAAACATCCCTTAGATGTTTTGGCCGGTTTCAGTGCAAAATTTTTTTGTGCCAGAATCCCTCACTCAAGAGGAAGTCGAGTATTTTCGCTAGACCCTCTGGGAAACTCATTTCTGTCTTCATCATCAGTGAGTTGCTTACCCTAAGGGTTAGGTTCATTTCAAGGTCATTGGTAAACAATTCCTTCTGGTTGATTTGGCTGCACTCCCTTCATCCCAGTTCCCTGAGTCACCAAGACATCGTAGGGCCCTCCAACAATGGTGCATTAAGAGTTTTTGGGTACTCTGTAGGATTATAGAAGAGGCTTCTCCCAAACTATAGATCTGTGGCTAGGGGTAGTATGCTTTCCTCCTCTTCAGTCATATCTGGCATCAGCCTGATTTTCCAGGTGGCAGATAGGATATGCCTCGAGGCAGGGTCATAGTTCACATGGACAACCTGCCAGAGGGTGAGAAAGAGCTAGAGCTTCATGGAGAGGACATCCTACTCGAGGTATCTTCACAATTATTGGATATATTAGGAAGGTTTACTCATCAACAAAGGAATCTATTAGGTCTTCCCGTGACCACTGAGGCACTATTCCTCATTCGGAATCCCAACAAGGTAAAGGAACTCTTTGGAGCGGTTAAACCCTCAGACCCATCTGGCTCAGTGCACAAGGAAGAAGACTAGAAAATCACTGAACACAAGAATATGGTTGATGAAATCCTTGCTGAATGCACTGTAGAGTGACATCTAGACTACGGCGATCCTCGGCTAGGGCAGTAGGGGCAGACACAACTTTCCCTCAGCGAACTGCCTCTAGGTTCCCCTAACCATCCTTCCCAAGTAAACAAGTTTAAATCCGGAACATACCTAAAGAGGGTTCAGTATGACTTGCCAAATCCTCCTGAACGACGTGACAATCCTCAGGACCAAGCTCAGGTTCCTCCAGCAACCCCACAATTTGTTCCATTAGCTGCTCCATGAGCCGCTGGGCCTTTTTACTATGTTGATGAACCTGCCAACACACTAGTGGTCAGAGATCCCTATGAAGACATGAACCCCCACTCGGATGATCCAATAGCGGCACTCATTTCCCGTCTAAAGGCCTTAGAGACTTAATATGTTTCAATCATGCTAGATGGAAAGCCATATCCAGCATGGGTCGATGATATTCCAGAACCCCTGGGTTTTGGGAATCCCACATTTTCCCATTTAAATGGGATAGGGGACCCCCCACAACACTTGGTCCACTTTATCTCAAGTTGTGGCACCATGTTGGGAACTCTAGCACAGTAGGAAGCCACCAAAATCTAGTGTTTCATAAAGACATTAGAAGGGCCTATGTTTGTCTGGTACAACCAGCTCCCCATCAAATCCGTAGCCGGTTGGGATGACCTTGATAGGAAATTTTTCTACCAATTCAGTTCCACCATGTAGAAGACGAGTATCACAGACCTCTTCAAGTGAAAGCAAAGGCCTGATGAGTGTGTTGCCGACTTTATCACCCGGTGTAAAGGACTCATGTGTTCCCTTGACATGCCAGTGACTCAGGAGAAATTGTTGATGATGTGCATAGGCAATGTAAAAATGGAACGGTTCCCCTATTTGATCACCCAAAACTACCCCATTGGATTCCGAGACATCTCTGATAAGGCCCATCACATAGAGGAAGCCTTACATCAGGCTAAGTAGGCATGTCCATTGCCTCCTAAAATCCCTATGAGAAGGGCTGTAAGGGCCGAGCCTACTACAATACCTCAAATAGAGACCCCCAGGCAACTAGACATGTTACCAGGGGAGCCTCCTCCAGAGTCTCACAGAGGCCCTTAGCCTCAGGTGCGACCTCTGGTCCAGCAGCACCCACTTCAGAATCGGTCGGTTCCCCCACGGAATGTGCCGCCACCGCCTAGGCGAGATAACCAAGATCCACCTCTTCAGAAAGACCCTCCATCCCCCCTTCAGGGTCAGGCTCCAAGGCCCCCATTTATAGTTAGAAATAACCAAACCTACTCGTTTTGAATGGCCCAGGTCCCTAGTTATTTCCGAAGTGCCATAGAGTAGGGGATTGTACATTTTCCTGAGTGCTAGAGGCCAAAAGAAGAAAACCTCACTGATCGCCCTAATAACATCACATACAACCAGATCCTAGAGAACACCCTCAAAAAATACTATGTGTTCAAAGATAGGATTTAGGACCAGGTGTATAACAACATAGTCTAGTTGGTCCCAACTCCATCACACATGGCATGCGTCTTCGTGAGGTCAGAAAACGATAGAGACAATGAAGGTGAGTGGCATCAGGTTTGTAGTCACGAGTCCCAGAAGTATGATGACTTGATGGCTTGTAAAATAGTCGCTCATGCCCATGCTGTTATCCATGCTTGATTGAATCGACCATAGCATTCAGAAGCCACCACAACTAATTATACATCGTCATCCCAACCATCCTCCTCCCAGAAGAGTAAACACCAGTGATGTAAGGGGAAGCAAAGTACCCTGCCAATGCCATCGTCATCCCGTACTCTCAATGACTTCATTCCCCTAGACATTGCGATCCCCCACAGAATCCATATAGTAGTGGATGAATCTTCAAGTGATGGTCAATGGTACACCTCAGTTAATACCGTAGAACTGGTAAATCCCTACATGATTCCTAACAATAGGGAGTGCCAGGTGGATCCTCCCAACATCCTCATCTGTTGTCAGTACCAGAGGAGCCGTGATAATTTGGTCCATCAGAGTGCCTCGATCAGTGCTTCTAGCCAGACTGTGCACACGACCGAAATCGGACAGAAGGCCCAGCACAGAGCTCAGCATTCACAACCTTCTCATCTAGTGACATCTAGCCTACCTCCACCGTCGTTCGTGTTGTTGGATCAGTCAGAGCCAGCTCAACCGCATCGTGACCATCCACACTTTGCCACAGGATGTCTTAGTTATCTAGCCCTCATCTTGTAGTAACTCCACATGCTTTGACTAGTAAGCAGTGGGATATTCCCAACACCAATCAGACGGCTATCTAGCCGGCAGGGCCCACTATACCTCATGTCATATAGAGACCTCATATAAGTAGAAGTTCATGCCTGGTAAATAAGTATGATGTTCTCAAGCACCATTCCAACATTATAGCAAGGCTCTCTATACCTGAGGCTCTACTCCTGTCATCATATATGCATGAGGCCCTCTACGAGGCTTTAATAATCCCCCTATAATTTGAGACAGAGGTAGCAGCCGCAAAATCCTTTCATACTAAGATGGTCAAGAATAATGAAAGCCAAGTCATCATCTCATTCTCTAGAGAAGATGAAGGCTCTAACATACAGGGGCACATTCGTCCAATATACATCACCAGATTGTTCAACGGTGTGGAGTTTTGTCGCTGTCTTGTCGACACGGGCTCTAAAATCAACCTAATCCCAACTCAGACACTGTAAAAACTAGGATTGTCCGAGGATGATCTGTGTCCATATGAATTAAGAATCCAAGGTTATGATAGGACAAAATAGACACCAATCAACAAGGTCTACTTAAAGACCTAGTTCGGCCGACTACTCGCCAGCAGTGAATTTTTGGTTGTCTCATAAGATACCACCTACAATGCATTGATGGTAAGGCCATGGATCCATCTGCATGTGGTGGATACCTCATCATATCACCAATGCCTCAAGTACTCCCTTAATGATCGAGTGGGTGTGCTTCAAGGTGACACATCTCCCTTTTCCACTTGTGAAGCCCACTATCTGGATACTGACTACTACAAGAGAAAGGACAAGAAGATTCAGACTAATGAGTTCGGGCATGATACAGCTGCGACTGACCCATGGGCATATCTGGATGATGCATACGTCATTCTAGTCCATCGATTTGAGTCCAAAATGCCAGACATGGGGAAATGATTCTTTTTTTATGGAATGATGGGGGAGGACATTCCTAGGTCTAAGTGGCACTAGAATATCACCTCATACTCCCACACAAACTAGGTTCGGGTGATCCTGAAGCCTCCTACTCCCATAAAGTATCAGGATGTCCACACCATGGTGACAAAAATATGTCATACTTTCATGTTCCGCCAAGCCGGAGTTAACCGTATGAATCCGACATGCCACTATTTCTTTGAAATCATCATATGTGGCCCCTTGGGCTGAAGTCTAGATGGGATTGGATCAAAAACCTTCATCGCTATGGTTTCGGTAGCACAGGGGTGCCCCGAAGTGGTATCCATCGCCACTCAGTCTAGTACCAACCTCCAATCGAGAACTTCCAATTCAGAAGAAGCTCCTCCCACTGAGTATCCCCCCTACATAAGTGAAGAATAGAATTAGGGGATGCCCCTCGACTTTGAGGATGGTGTCTCCGCTACGATTGACGAGTCGGTATAGGTGAACCTCTGTAGCGAGGCAAACCTGAAACCCACATTGATTAGTGCCGCCATGCCCCTCAAGGAGCAACAAAAGTACATAGTCTTCCTAAAAAAACACAATGATGTATTTGACTAGACTTATGACGTGATGCTGGGACTAGATCCTTATGTAGCATACACCACCTCGGTCCCCTGACAAATCATCGTGGGTTGAAGCCGCCTCCCAGAAAGTAGCACCCTTCTCATGGTGCCATGGTTGAGGTAGAAGTTGATATGAGCATAAAAGAAAATTTCTTTATGGAGGTATAGCACCCCATGTGTCTGGCCCACATTATTCTAGTAAGGAATGAGAATGTACAAATATGGGTTTGCATGGACTTTTGGGATCTCAACTGCCACTATCTGAAAGATGATTTTACCCTTCCTGTGACAGAAATGTTGATCCACGCTACAGCTAGATTCCAAGACCTCTCATTCATGGATGGGTACTCTGGGTATAACCAGATCCGAATGGCCCCCAAGGATGAGGAGTCTATAGCATTTAGGGAATCACAAGGTAAATTTTGTTACCGAGTCATTCCATTTGGTTTAAAGAATGTGGGTTCCACCTACCAGCGGGCTGTGCATCGCATATTTAAGCTGATCCTCAGAACATTGGTGGAATGTTACATGGATGACCTGGTGGTTAAATCTTTCCACCATAAAGACCATCTCTAAGACCTTGAGAAAGTGTTCATCTTCCTTCGTTCCCGTCACCTGAAGATGAACCCATTGATGTATGCCTCTGGTGTTACCTCTGGAAAGTTTCTCAGCTTCGTTTTCTGATACAAGGGCATTGAGATCAACCCAAAGAAGTACAAATCCATTAGCTATATTTATCCACTAAGAAACATTTGGTAGATTCGAGGCATCCAAGTCCACTAAGCCTACAAATGCCGATTCATCACGAATTTGGATGGAAAGTGTAAGCCCTTTTCTCGGCTCATTAATAAAGGCACCGTCTATGAGTGGGACAAGGAGTGTCATACTACATTCAATGAAATCATGAAGTATCTGCTCCAGCCTCTAGTCATAAATCCAATCATCTTGAAAAAGCTACTGGTCCTTGACATGATCGCCCTAGAGCAATATCTGGGTGCCTTCTCACCCATAAGAGTAACGAAGGAATGAAGAATATTCTCTACTACCTCACCCACATGCTCCTCGATACGGAGACCAGACAATCCCCTATCGAGAAGATAAACCTTGTGCTCGTATTCATAGTATAAAAGTTCCAACATTACTTACAGCACCACAAGGTACAATTGGTGTCCCAGGTAGATCCCCTAAATTATATCCTGAACCACCCCTTGTTGACAGGATGACTAGCTTGGTGGGCTGTAATCATCCAGCAGTTCGATATTAGGTTCATCCCTCAGAAGGAAATAAATCGGAAAGTATTAGGAGACTTCCTTGCTTGCCATCCAGTTCCAATAGACCAGTCCCTAGACATTGATTCCCACAATGAATCAATTCTCTCAGTGGACCAAGCCATGTCATACTGGAAAATGCACTTCGATAGTGCTTCTCACAGCCCCACCGATAGAAGGCTCAATGACCCCAGGCTCAACAAAGTAGTCCTGGGTATCATCTTCATTACCCCGAAACAATCCATCCTACTATACTTATTCTTATTTTCAGAAGGCTGCACCAATAATGAGGCAGAGTATCAGGCTCTCATCACTGGCCCTCGAGATTGATGTGCCACCTATTCATGTTAAAGGGGACTCTAAACTAGTCATCAAGAAGAAAAATGGTGACTAAGTCATCATAAAGACAGATATTGTACCATTGTTGGAACGCACTCTCCATCTAATAGCCCAGTTCCCATCTCGGCTAGAAGTTACTCATATACCTTGATCACAGAATGGTTGAGATGATGCCATGGCTAGACTAGCTGGATCACTTGCGGAGCCTGGCCAGGATGATCTGATTATTCATCTGGCACACCGAAGAGTCATTTCTCCTGTCAGTCCAGGTAATAGTGAAAGCCTCCGAGTAAGCCACCTTAGCACCAGCGCCTCCGCATCAGGACCCCCAGGTCCCCTGGATAGAGTGATTGAAGTGACTCCCGACAAGAGAGCCACCTTTGTTCAGTATCTCGAGTATGGTAATTTCCTAGAAGATCATGTTGGTCATGAGATAATTTGATGCCACGTATTATAGTTTTCTGTGAAGGTTAGTCCTATTCATGAGTAGATCCTCTACAATCAAGTGATTGATTGGTTTCTTCTTCGTTGCATTCAAGGAGTCAAGATTTACCATGTCATTCAGGAGGATCGTGCTGGTTCCTGTGGGGCTCATCAGACCGGGCCAAAACTATCTCACCAGATCCAGAGACATGGGTATTTTTGGCCCTCTATGATCCATGACTACATAGAGTTAGCCAAGAGGTGCCATGCATGACAAATTCATGCTAACTTCATGCATCGACTGGAAGATCCTCTCCACTCCACCAAGTACTCTTGGCCATTTGAGGTGTGGGGACTCGATGTCATGGGAACATATCCACTGGTGATAGCTCACCAGTGCAGATTCATCAGGACTACCATAGATTTCATCTCCATGTGTGCACAGATAGTTCCACTCAAGGAGGTCAAGGCCCATTCCATCATTGACTTTGTGATCTGCGACATCATCTACTGATTTGGTGTCCCTCACAATGTCCTCACCGATAACAACACAAACATCCGAGCAGTTGAGCTGAAGAAATTATATACTAAGTACAACATCCATTCTAACCAAACCTCTCACTATCATGAACAAGAAAATGGATAGATCAAGGTTTTCAACAATACCCTCTCTAATATTCAATAGAAAAAATGGATGGTAACAATAAGAAGAGTTGGCTGGATAGGCTCCCCAATTCCCTCTGGGCTTATAAGAAGATAACTCATAATTCCACCTAGGTGACCCCATATTACCTGGTGTACAGAACAGAGGCCATCCTACCCATCGAGATTCAATTTACATCACTATGCATAGATGGCTATGATCAACAAGCTCCAGATAAAGTAGTTGAAATCTATATGGCTGGGTTGGAATCACTTAACGAGAACAAGCTTTGTGCCCTGTACAATATGGAAAGGCATTAGAACAAGATAGCCAAAGCATTCAAAAATAAAGATCCCCTCCACTCATTCTATCAAGGTGAATTGGTATTGGAAAAGATATAACCAATGATACCTTGCAGGAAACCAGCCATGTTGGAGCCCAAATGGGAAGGACCATACATCATTAACAAGGTTTACTCCAATGGCTTATAATCACTGGTTACCTTGGATAGTGAGTGTATAACACCTCCCACCATTTCCATGTTCCTTAAGAAATACATTTCTTAATCCATACAGTCCCACATAACCATAAATGTGTATGTTCCAAAATGACCTTAAACTGTACGGTCCTACACGACATCGAAGTGTCGGTCCCACATGACTATAAACTGCAATGGTCCAGGATGACCTTAAATTTTCTCATCCTATATGACTTTAATTTTTGCATCGTCCTACATGATGTTAAACTGCATCTCAATAACTACGTATGGCTTGATTCCCATCCTCAGGGGATACACAGGAACACTCAGATGCTCCATCTTGAGTCCAACCCCAGCATCCTCCTGGATTATCCCCTCTTGGGCATAGTTCTTTTAGAGGATCACACATGGCGCCGTATAGGATTATATGGACCCACCCATTTTAGGGTTATGATTATTTCACCATCTTACCTCCTTCATTCTTCTAATCCTCCCACATCCTCATCACATAACGATAAACTGCATAGCCCTTTCAGAAATACGTATGGCTTGATTTCCATCCTCATGGGATACGTTGAGTTCGTCATGACCGTACCATGTATCCCTCTCCCCTGAAGATATCTATCTCTTCAGGTTTATATCTTTATTTGACATTGCATGAGCACATTTATGCTCCGTACACCCCATCATTTGAGTTCCCATTACCATGCACATCCGAAAAGGGCTCCCGATCGATAAGGATACTTAGCCTAAGAGTTCTCCTATTATTTTGGGCCAACCTCCTCAAGGGTTTCAGACATAAAATCGGTTCATGTCCCGCGTTGTGAATATGGTCTGTGGTGGAAGCTCATCTTTTGTTCCCAATTCAGGTTATACGATGTGGATGCTATGTTTATAACCTAGTCAACAACTATCCTTTGCCTTTGTCACCACCCCCTTATGTCCCAAATATGGAGTGTTGTGGTTCATTATACCCCACCGTCTCTCCACACCTTGGTCTACCTCGATAAGGAGTGTGATTATAGCTTCCATACCCTTATGTGATGGAGAGATCCCATTCTTACTCCTTGTTTCCCACACTGAGCATTTCTCACGTGGGATTAGGAGCTATTAAGTCAATGCCCGCATGAGAGGTCATATGGCTACAGTTGGTCGTGATGCCCAACCTTAGGTCCTTTGACCCCTTCAGACCCCTTGTCCAAGTTTTCATTTAGGAATGTGTGGTATAGTATGGGCTCACATCCTAATTCACGTCGAGCTATGTTTCCATGCCACACATATCCCCTTGAGACATCCCTACCTTCATTTATCATCCATCTCGTGAGCATAGGCCCTTCCATGACTCACGAGTCCCATTATTTGGGTTTCCATCACCTTCTATATCCAAAAGGGCCCTCTAATGGAATGGATGCTTTGCCCAAGGGATCTCCTAACATTATGGGATAACTTCCTCAAATATTGAGAATGAAAAATTGATACAAGTCCTATGTTGTGAATATGGTCAACGATCGATTCTGAATTATTTTCCCTGAATTATGGTCATAAAAGGGTGGATACTATGTTATGAACCTGGTCAACTGTTTTCCTCTATCATCGTTTCCTCTTTGTGGTCTTCCATAAAAACAATGATTCTCCCTCTATGTCCCACGCATATGAAAATAAACTGGGCATATAAAGTCCAAGCTCTATGACCCTAAACCAAGATCACCATTATTCTCACTACAAGACGATAAACTGCTAGTTGGCCCTAACATTATGTCCATGGCCCAGCCTCAGGCCCCTTGGACTTTTCGGCCCCCAAGCCCAAGATTTCACTTAGGGTTGTATGGTGTTATGTGGGATTATGTCCTCATTCATGTTGGGTTACTCGTTTTTCCACACATGCCCCTTGTCGGGGTATCCTTCCCTCATTTGTGTAATCCTTTCTTCCGAACTACGTATGGCTTGATTCCCATCCTCATGGGATACGTTGGAATGCTCAAATGTCTAGTCTTCGGTTCCATCCCCCTCTCTTAGAAACCTCCTTATCATTTTGGCCCCTTGGACCGCGTTCTTCTAGAATAGGGGTATACAGTGTGGTATGGGCTTTTTTCACAATTCACGTCAGGTTTATAACAACCATGCCGCATAGCTCTCTCTATATCTTGAGTGGCCTTAGCAACGTTTCCCTACTCTCATCTCCTTGACTCAGCTACCCTTAAGTCAGGTCCCTTGGCCCTCTTTAGTTATTCACCAATTGTCCCATGAGTACTCTGGTGTAGAACCTGTAGTGACAGATTCTACCTGGACAAGCATTCACACATTCTTTATGCTTCGCGTTCCCCTTCATTTGGGTTTCCATTGTCTTTCACACCATAAGGGACACCCAAATGCCATTTATTCAAGGTATAAGGGCTCTCCTACCATTAAAATGCCAACATCCTCGAGGGTTTCAGAAAACAAATCGATACAAGTCCCACGTTGCGTATATATTCAGCAGTCGACGCTCATTTTTTGTTCCCATTTCAGGTCACACGATATGGATACTGTGTTTCAAACATGGTAAAAAATTATCCTCCATTGTCACACCAACCCCTTCAGCCTTAAATGTTAGTTACATGATTTACATTATTTTTCACCATATAATGTCCAAGTGGAATTTCAAAACATCTGGAACTATCCATTAGTGCGTATTTGCACGTTAGGAGGACAAAGCCATGGTAAGTCATCATTCAGGGCTCCACACTGACTTCCCTTTGGTGTGCGTTCTAGGTATTGCAAAAAACTCTGCCGCCCATGTTTCCCACACCGAGTATGACTCATGTGGGATTAGGGATCAGATTGAGGTCCACACTTACATGGAAGGATTCCACTTCCCTTGGTTTGAGATCTAAGACCTTAAACTAATATCTCTTTCAGAACTACGTATGTCTTGATTCCCATTCCCAAGGGATACATATGAATTACTAGACATCTCGTCTTTGGGTCTAGTTTGTGTTCCACTAATTTACCTATTCTGTTCTACGTTCTAGGCCCCAGCTCTTATAGGGAAGCATGATGTGGTGTGTGTGGTCTTATGCCTTCACTCACGATGGGTTTTCAATTTCCACATCACATGCTCCCCTTCCAAAAGATAGTACCTCTTACCTTCTGTCCCTCATCATACATGATGTTAAAATACACTATCAGAACTATGTATATCTCAATTCCCATCCTCATGGGATACGTAGGAACACCCAAACCTCTAGTTGTTTTGTCCATCTCAACTGAGATCTAGTCCCCCCTACCCCATATTCTCTAACCGGTTCTGTCCCCCTCGACCCGAGGATTCATTCTTGGAATTTCACACGGTTTGATATGCTTTATGATGTCGTTCATGTTCCCTAATAAAACTCACCTCTCCAGTATTTTTCTATTCCATATGACTTTAAACTATGCTACCTAGTCCTACAGGACATTAAACTATTACATCTACACCGCATGACATTAAAAGTCCATGGTTGGTCCCATCACATAAACCTAAACTGAGACATTATTTTCTTGTCTGCAAGATGAAAAAAACACTTCTTTGTGGTGTCCTCATTTGAGGGTAAATCGTGTTTGGTATCGATCACACACCATACCATTTTATATTTCCTTCACATGGATTGATTCTTATGGTGATGCCTGGACTTTCTATCCTAGTTCCATCGCTTCAAAAAAACACTGACACTCATTCATCCTAATGGACAAACAAGATCTACCAAATTTCACTTCTTTTGGTGCAAGGGCCAGACATACACAACCTTATTATATCTGGAATTAGTATCTTACCGTCCCATTCCTAGAACTACATGTAGCTTGATCCTTGATGTGATAGTTTGTCGTGTGGTAAATCCCTCAATCAATATTTTCCCTTTTTATGTAGCACAGTAGTGACCACAGGGTTGTCTCTCGAGGAAGTTGGAGTTCGAGTTGTAAAAAAAACTGTCACTTTTGTTATTTTTTTGTTTTTTTCAAGAAATGAAAATGGGAATTTGATTAAAAATTTGAAAATAAAATTTTAATTACATTATAAACTAAAATAATTTAAATGAAAGATAATGTGGGTTTGAAATCAAGAATAAAAACAGCGGTCACAGACATGCTTCACCCTCTCGGACACTCCCCTCTTCCTTGTATATAAAAAAATATCTCTTATTTTAAATTCCTAAATGTACCCCCAAGGACCCCTAGGTTTACACTCAAATTTGAAAAGAAACCATATTTAAGACTTCAATATGATTTTTCCCACCTATAGAAGTGATTCAATTACTTAAATACCTCCAAGTAATTGAACCTAATTGAATTCGCTATGCTCAAGGGAAAAACCTCACCAATGAATTTTAAATTGCGAAGTCAATTGTTCTACTTTATAGATGGAACAACGATAAAAAAATGTGTTGAAAATATATTTGGGAAAGAAAACAACCAGATTCATTCAAAAATATAGGTTCAAGAGAAATTCAAAAAGAGATTACACATTAAAATCCAAACTTGGAAGAGAGTGTCCGTCAGGTGTCGCCGTCCGCAACCACTTTCCGCTTAGCCTTCCATCACTTGAGAAGCCTTCATCTTCTCTATTGAATATTCAAAGGATTTCATCTTCTTAAGGATCAAAATCTCCACCTTCCTCTTCTCTCTCTCAATCCAACTCCCTTTGTGACGGATGGTGTGGTGAAGAATGGAATATTTTGAGAGGTAGGAGCCCCTCTCCTTTTATAGGCAGATTTCATCATCAACAATTTGTCGCGTTTTAGACCCATTAGTTGGCCAATTAACTCGTGGACCTCTTCATAAATATTGTTCATATATGGGTTGTACGTCCACCCTCAAATGTTCAGATTAATTGGATGCGTAGTGAAGGAGTTATGATTTTCTATTGAACATCTCTTTCTTCGGATGAAGCTTCCTGGAAGTTTCCTTCAAAATTATATCACTCAATGACCATCATAAAGGATTCCAAACGCCTTGAAATTCATTGTGGAGACGCTTTTTGGAGTCCTTTGTCATATACAAGTAAAATACCATCATTTGGAGGTGTTTAGGATGAAATTTTCTTCCATTACTATGGTGGAGTCCATGTAGTCTGTCTGGAACATTTGTCAACTTCATTGATTTTTTTGGGCATCAAGATGCATCAATCATTTCCTGGGCCTGAAAAAAAAGATGAAGAAAATAAAATAAGGATTCCAAAAAAATTCGAATCACAAAATTTGGAAATATATGTTATGATAAATTTCTAAAATACCCCTGTGATAAAAATCTGTTAAAAATCCAGAATTATGCAATTTAAGCCTTTTATCCCAAAACACACTCTAAATCCAAAATTGTTACAAATAAGATCAAATTGTTTAATTTTTTAGGATTAAATCATTAAAATAGACATTAAAAATATTTGAAATATTAGCTCTATCAATTCCCCCACACTTGGCTCTTGGACTCCTGGACAAGTGAGCACGATATCAAGAAAAATAAAACACATAATAATGGAGTTTACCAATTTACCATAATGAATTAAAAAGACATCATGCCTCATTAAAGAAAAATATTTAAAATTCTAAATTAAAATAATTCAATCCATTTCTACTTATTTTTTCTTCTCATGGACACAACACCCTTACCTCACATTCATTTTCTCTCATCACACAATATAGATTTGCAACAAGACTTTTCTCATCCAACTCATGCAAGAATTACCATAGGCTTGATAAATTCCTACATCTCCACCCGATGTGAACTAAGAACATGTGATTATCATGATGTATTTATAGGGTTTTTCTGTGGCTTTGGGTTGGTAGGTTTCAAATGTGAAAAATTCTGTGGCTGAATAAGGAGGGTTTAGCTCTTTTTGAAGCAGAAATGCATGATTCTAATTTTTACTCAAGTATGGTATCCTCCATATTCTCCTAAAATAATCAGCTCTGATCTTCTGTTTTCCACCCCATTCCATCAATATTTCAGTAGTAAATATGACTTTTTTTTGAAATCTCCATATTGGGCACAACTTATTTCCATTGCGAGCTCCACATAGGCACAACTCTATTTCATTTGAGAGCTCCAGATAGGCACAACTCTCAGAAAAATATATTCCAGCATCACAAATATGCCTTAAATGTTTAAATGTTCTCCCAAAGCCACAACAAATGAGGTAGCACATCATGATTCATCTTCCCCCCCACACTTAAGTTCAACTAGATCATGCATTTATACTTCCAAATCAGGTTGGAAAGGGAAATTTGGCTTGTAATGTGGCTAAACTAACAGGCTATACATGGCTACTAAGGTCTCAAGATGGATAAAATGTTCAAGTAAGGTCGAAATAAAAAGTATAATCATGAAAAGGAGGCTCCAATATTCAAAAAAATGCCTCAATCATTTTAATGACAAGTATATCAACCCTCATGTTTTGAGAGAAATAAATCAAGTTCTAGTTTAAACAAACACGAATTGGTTCTCTCGAGAAAGAGGTAAATGTGAAGAAGATATAAAAATGGGTACAAAGGCCTCATGGGAATGAGAATTTCAATCACAATGCCAGCGATATGTGCCATGAGATTTAAAAATTAGTGTTCATTTCAATAATTTTCCAAATTTTTAAACTTGAAACAATGTCATTTTCAGCATTCATTTATGTTCAGTTTCAAAGGATCAGGTGGTTCACTCCTTGGCATGAGTTTAAAATGAAATTCACAAAATTCCAAAACCTTTTTTTAAAAAGAAACAAGAGGAAAGAAAAAAAATGGAAAGAAATTTTGACAACAAAAAATTTCAAAAAAAAGATCGTAAAAATCTACTCTACCCAGCATTGTGTCCCCCCACACTTATTTTATGCAATGTACTCATTGTGTAGTTTTTTTAGCATGAAATTCGGGAAATTAAAGACAAAGAAAAAATAAATGATAAGGAAAGACACAACCTGGCATCAATTATATTCTTCATCATGAAGTTGAATCTCCTCCCCTGGAGGATCTTGAAAATTTTCTCGAAATAGCTTCAACTGATTCCCATTGACAGTGAATGATGTCTCTTTGTATAGATCTTTAATCTGTATTGCACCAAAAGGAAAAACATGAGTAACAATGAATGGGAAAGACCATTTGGAATGAAATTTACCAGGGAAGAGTTTCAATCTGGCATCAAACAACATAACTTTTTCTCCCTCCTTGAAGTTTTTGTTGAGAATCCTCCCATCCTGAAAGGCTTTGCTTCTCTCTTCGTATAACCTGGAGCTTTCGTATACATTATTTTTGATCTCCTCCAACTCCTGTAAACAATATTTTCTTTCCTTCACAGCTAAATATAGGTTCATGTTACATGTTTTTACAGCCCAAAAGGATTTTTGTTCTAACTCAACTAGTAGATGACAAGATTTTCCATAGACGAATCTAAATGGTGACATTCCAATGGGGGTTTCGAAAGTAGTTCTATGGGCCCAAAGAGAATCATCATGTTTCAAACTCCAATCCTTTCTATTTGGGTTCAATGTTTTTTCTAGGATTTGTTTGATCTCCCTATTAGACAACTCAGCCATTCTATTTTTTTGAGGATGATAGGGCATAGAGACCCTATGATTAACACTTTATTTCTTCAAAAGTTATTCCAAATAACTATTACAAAAATGGGTACCTTGATCTGTAATTAGAAACTTTGGAAATACACACCTTGAAAACAAATTTCCTTTCAAACATTTAGACACAATCTTTGCATCATCAGTTCGGGTGGGGATAGCCTCTACCCACTTGGACACATAATCCACATCCAACAAGATGTAGAGATATCCAAATGAATTAGGAAAAGGCCCCATGAAATCCATTCCCCGTACATTAAAAATTCACAAAATAAAAGTGGGTTTTGTGGCATCTCATTCTTCTTGGAAATGTTTCCTTGGAATTGACAATTTTTACAAGTTTTCAGAATTCGAAAGCATCTCTAAAAATGGTGGGCCAATACAATCCAGAATCAAGAACTTTTCTTCCTATTCTCTGTGGTCCAAAGTTTCCTCCACTGTTTAATGTGTGGAGGAAATGTAGGATGGATTGAAATTCAGATTTCGGAATGCATCTTCGTATCATTTGATCACTAGCAATGTGCCATAAATAAGGATCATCCCAAATGTATTTCTTTGAATCACTCACAAGTTTATCAATTTGAATTTTGGAAAACCAATGGGGGTGTTCATCAGAAGCCAAATAGTTTTCAAGATTAGAAAACCATGGTATTTCACTTTGAGCAGCAAATAAATCCTCATCTGGAAGGGTTTCCTTAATTGGGGTACACAAATGAAATTTTCTATTCCCAATAGATGGTATCCTTCTCAAATGATCAGCGATAAGGTTCTCACATCCTTTCTTATCTTTTATTTCAACATCAAACTCCTGTAAAAGTAGAATCCATCTCAGAAGTCTTGTTTTTGCATCATGTTTCTTCATTAAGAATCTGATTGCAGAATGATCAGTAAAAACAATCACCTTGGAGCCCAGCATATAACTTATAATTTTTTCTAGAGAAAAGACAACAGCTAGTAGTTCTTTCTCAGTTTTTCTGTAGTTTGATTGGGCTTGATCAAGAGTTCGGGAGGCATAGGCAATCACATGAGATTTCTTTTCTGTCCTTTGACTCAATACTGCCCCAAGAGAAAAGTCAGATGCATCAGTCATTATTTCAAAAGGAATGTCCCATTTAAGAGGTTGAACAATGGGAGGGGTTATCAATATTTTTTTCATCTCATGAAACGAATTTATTCAATTTTCATCAAAGACAAATGGAACATCTTTTTGGAGTAATCTGGACAATGGAAGACCAATCGTACTGAAATCTTTAATGAATCTCCTATAAAATCCGGCATGCCCAAGGAAGGATCTCACATCTCTCACAGTTTTTGGGTATGGTAATGAATAAAAGACCTCAACTTTGGATTTATCAACTTGAATTCCATCACGGGAAACAACATGTCCAAGAACGATCCCTTTAGCAACCATAAAATGACATTTTTCGTAATTTAGAACAAGGTTCTTTTCAATGCATGTTTTAAGGACACGTTCCACGCTTTTCAAACAACATTCAAAAGACAATCCATACATAGTGAAGTCATCCATAAAAACTTCCATGAAATTTTCAAAAAATTCAGAGAAGATGAATATCATACACCTTTGAAATGTTCACGGGGCATTACATAAACCGAAGGGCATCATTCTGTATGAAAAAGTTCCAAATGGGCATACGAAGGTGGTTTTCTCTTGATCCTCAGGTAAAATGTGAATCTGAAAATATCCAGAGAATCCATCTAGAAAACAATAGTGGGGTTTTCCAGCTATTCATTCAAGGACTTGATCAAGGAATGGTAACGGGAAGTGGTCTTTCCTTATAACCAAATTGAGTTTCCTGCAATCAATGTGCATTATCTATTTATTTGGAAGCCTTATGGGGATAAGATTACCAAATTCATTAATTAAGATTGTAAATCCACTTTTTTTAGGAACAACATGGACGGGACTTACCCATTGACTATCAGATATGGGAAAAATAATTCCAGCAACCAACAAGGTGGTGACTTTTTTCTTCACAACCTCCAAAAGTGATGGGTTCAGTCTTCTTTGAAATTGTCTTACCGTTCTAGGATTCTCCTCTAGTAAAATTCTATGCATGCAAACCGAGGGGCTGATTCCTCTTAGATTAGAGAGATTCCATCCTATGGCTTCCTTGTGGGACCTAAGAACTTCCAACAATTGGTTTTCCTGGACTTTTGACAAATATTTTGAGATGATTACAGGGAATTATTCATTATGACCTAAGAAGTCATACTTGAGGTTATCCGGAAGGGTTTTCAATTCTATAATAGGTGGGTTGGTTTCATCGATAACATGGAACTCTTCAGAAGTTAGGTTGTTTAGTGAAGCTCCATGTTCATCATGGTGATATCTTTCTATGATCTAAAGACTTGTTTCATGTGAAAAATTGGAAACCTCTCCTGGAATACCACTAAGAGATTTAGTGGTTTCTACAAATTCATCTTCATCATTTCTCAGATATCTAGTCTCAACATCCCAAGACTCTTCACAGTCTCCAATTTCATCCTCATTTTGATCTGATTCAGTATCATAAAAATTTCCATCTTTTTCCACATCAGTTGGTATCTCATCGCAGAAAAAATCAGGTAACAGGACAGACGAAAACCAATCAATCATGTTTACATGGGGAGTTGAATGATCCTCAATTGGGTGTTTCATTGAATGAAAACTATTTAAATGAACAACATCTCCTCCAAATTCTAGTGAAAGTGTTCCCTTGTGAACATTGATGATTTCTTTTGCTGTTTTTAGAAATGGCCTCCCTAGGATGAGGGGAGCATGTGTGCTAAATTGATCATCTTCCATATCCAAAACATAGAAGTCAACAGGAAAAATCATGTCTCTCACTTGAACGAGAACATCCTCTATAACTCCAGTAGGTTTGGTGGTACTTCGGTTTGTGAGTTGAATGATAATTCCCGAGGGTTTCAAGTCTCCAACCTGAAGAGATGAGTAGACAGAATGTGGCATGACATTGATGGAGGCCCCTGGATCAAGCATCACATCATTGAATTCACATATCCCAATGGTACAGGGAATGGTAAATGTCCCAGGGTCATTACACTAGACAGGAAGTTCATGTTGAATCATCGATGAAACATTCCTTCCTAAGTTTACTTTGTCACCCCCTTTGAACTTTCTCTTGTTGGTACACATGTCTTTCAGAAACATAGCATACATCGGAATTTGTTTCACAACATCGAGAAATGGAATATTGACTTGGACATTCTTGAATGTTTCCAAAAACTCCTTATCCAATCCTTTTTCAACACTTGAATTTGGTGCTGGTTCACACCTTGGATAAGGCAGGGGAGTTTTGAATGTTTCTGGGGTATTCTGAGTATGTTTTGGAGGAACATAAGGACCAGAAATCCTCTTCCAATCATTCTTTGTTCATTCAAACAAGATTTCCTCTCTTGACTTTGAGTTTCTATGAACTTCAGATTTTTCAACATTTTAATCATGGGTAGGATTTTCATCAACAGTATCAGCAGAAGGCTTTATGTTCTCTATATGAGGGTTTTTCAATTTTTTTCTACTCCTAAGTTCAATTTCACTCACATTTTCCTTCCCATTATTCCTTGGATTTACTTGTGGAAGTGAGGGTAAACCACCACTCATTTGATTTGTTATGCAATTAATACCATAGGCAAGTTGGCCCATTTGAGTCATCAAGGTATTCATTTTTTTATCTTGTTGTTTTGTGTATTATTTTAGTTCCCTCATTTCCTCTTGTTGTTTCCTCATTGCTTCTTCAGGGTTCCTATCAGAGTTTTGAGTGGGAGGGGTAGGGTGAAAATTGCTTCCAGAATGAGCATTGGCTTTCTCACTGAAATATCATGGTTGAGAATTACTTGATTGTACTTGAAAGAATCCTCTTGGTTGTTCAGGTTGACGAAATATTTCATTTGATTTGTTGTTCCATCCTTGATTGAAATTTTGGTTGTTTTGAAATGGTCTTTGCTGGTTTGGTTGAAATGGTCTTCCAGGAAAAACTGCATTGCAGTTCTCAGGAGGCTCTTGCATTTGCCAGCATTGGTCACTAAAATGTTCATTCGAAGAAAAAATCCCACAGTGGACATGTAGTTGGAAAGCCTTTTCAGGTTTGGGTTGGTTTGGTGGGGTGTTAGAAAACATTATTGACCTTACCGTGGTGGTAAGATCAGATAGTTGACTTACAATTGTGTTGTTTTCGGGACTAGTAGTAGGGAATTCTTGTGCAGCTTTTACATGAAGAAGGCCTATGGTTCCAAATTGTTGGGAATTATGGGCCATGTTTGCAATTAAAATCCTAGAAGCAGCTAGTGTCTTATCAACTAAAGCTCCTCCTGCAGCAGCATCGATCATACTTCTATCAGTGAGACACAATCCTTCATAATAGTATTGAATGAGAAGTTGGTCACTGATTTGATGATGGGGTCAACTAAAAAAAATACGTTTGAACCTTTCCCAGTATTCGTGATGTGTTTCTCCTTGTGTCTGCCTAATTCCACAAATCTCCTTTCGAATGGAGGCAGTTCTAGACGCAGTGAAATTTTTTTCAAGGAAAATCTTTTAATTCATTCCAATTTCTAATCAAGGTTGAGTGAGAATAGAAAAACCATTTCTTAGCAACTCTATCTATAAAAAAAGGAAACGACTTAAGCTTCATTTGATCGGCATCAACTCCATGAGGTTTCATGTTGACACACAGGTAACTAAATTCTTGGAGGTGTTTGTGTGGGTCTTCACCAGGAAACCCATTGAATTTGGGAAGCTGGTGGATGAAACCTGACTTGATTTCAAATCCAGCAGGGGCATCAGGGAACTCTACAGGATTCTCGTGATTTTCGTCATAGGACAAAGCCAGTTCTTTCAAAGTTCTATTTTCATCCATTTGGATTTCAGTTTCAACTAAGCCCCTCCTAGGTGTATTGGTAGAAGATTCACAACATGCAACTTTTGGATTATTACCTCTAACCCTAGTGTGAAAAGTTCTATCAATTTCTGAATCTAAAGGTAACAAGTTTGGTTCAGAAGTTCGGGACATGAAAGAGAAAAAAAACTAAAATAAAATCAACTTTAGAAACCGCCCTGGAAACAACGCCAATTGATGTGAGCGTTTTTCGTGTCGTAAAACCCTCAATCAATATTTTCCCTTTTTATGTAGCACAGTGGTGACCACAGGTTTGTCTCTCGAGGAAGTTGCAGTTTGAGTTGTAAAAAAAACTGTCACTTTTGTTATTTTTTTTTGTTTTTTGAAGAAATGAAAATGGGAATTTGATTAAAATTTTGAAAATAAAATTTTAATTAAATAATGAACTGAAATAATTTTAAAGGAAAGATAATGTGGGTTTGAAATCAAGAATAAAGACAGCGGTTGTAGACAAGCTTCACCCTCTCGGACACTCCCCTCTTCCTTGTATATAAAAAAAATATCTCTTATTTTAAATTCCTAAATGTACCCCCAAAGACCCCTAGGTTTACAATAAAATTTGAAAAGACACCATATTTAAGACTTTAATATGATTGTTGTCCCACCTATAGAAGTGATTCAATTACTTAAATACCTCCAATTAATTGAACCTAATTGAATTCGCTATGCTCAATGGAAAAACATCACCAAAGAATTTTAAATAGAGAAGTCAATTGTTCTAATTTATAGATGGAACAATGATAAAAAAATGTGTTGAAAATATATTAAAGAAATAAAACAACCAGATTCATTCAAAAATATAGGTTCAAGTGAAATTCAAAAAGATATTACACATTAAAATCCAAACTCGGAAGAGAGTGTTCGTCGGGTGTCGCCGTCCGCAACCACTTGCCGCTTATCCTTCCATCACTTGAGAAGACTTCATATTAACTATTGAATCTTCAAAGGATTCCATCTTATTAAGGATCAAAATATCCACCTTCCCCTTTTCTCTCTCAAGCCAACTCCCATTGTGACAGATAGTGTGGTGAAGAATGGAATATTTTGAGAGGTAGGAGCCCCTCTCCTTTTATAGGTAGATTTTATCATCAGAAAGTTGTCGCGTTTTAGACCCATTAATTAGCCGATTCACACATGTACCTCTTCATAAATATTGTTCATAAATGAGTTTTCCGTCCACCCTCCCAATTGTAGATTAATTGGAAGCTTATTGAAGGAGTTATGATTTTTATATTGAACATCGCTTTCTCTCGATGAAGCTTCCTGGAAGTTTCCTTCAAAATTATATCACTCAACGGCCATAATAAAGTATTCCAAACGTCTTGAAATTCATTGTGGAGACGCTTCTGGGAGTCCTCTATCTTATCCAGGTCAAATGTCATCATTTGGAGGTGTTTAGGCCGAAATTTCTTCCATTACTATGGTGGAGTCCATGCTGTCCACCCGGATCATTTGTCAACTTCATTGATTTTTTTGGGCATCAAGATTCATGAATAATTTCCTGCACCTGAAGACAATGATGATGAAAATAAAATAAAGATTCCAAAAAAAAATAGAATCACAAAAATTGGAAATATATTTTATGATAAATGTCCAAAATACCCCTGTGATAAAAATCTGTTAAAAATCAAGAATTATGCAATTTAAACTTTTTATCCCAAAACACACGCTAAATCCAAAATTTTTTACAAATAAGATCAAATTGTTAAATTTGTGAGGCTTAAATCATTTAAATAGACATTAAAAATATTGGAAATATTAGCTATATCAATCCTCATCCTCATGAGATACGTAGGAATGCCCATGCAATTTACCTCAGGCCCAGGCTAACTTTTGTTTTCTGTCCCTCGACCTAAAACATCCATAAGGAACACATGGTAATCTGGACTTCAGGTTCACATTTACACCGGGCTTCATAATTACCTCACCATGTATCTCTTGCATTTACTACCATATCTAGCCCAAGTTCTATGACAATAAACTAAGATCACTTTGTGTCCTTTCTGCAAGACGTTAAACTACACAACATCTTTTAAAACTACATATGGATTGGTTCTCATTATTATGGGATACATAGGAATTACCAGAAACAATGTCTCTGGGTCCAGCCATAGGAATCTAAAACCATGTCCTCTCTTTAAGCCCCTCGGCCTGAGCACTCTTGGGAGGATGTGGTGCAGTGAGTCCCTCATGGGTCCTCATTCACGTCAGGTTTTTTAAAAGCCACAACATGTGCCTTCCATGTCATTTCCCAACCAGGTCTGAGTTCTATGACCCTAAACTAAGATCTCCCTATGGGAAGAGTGCATTATGATTGGCTACTTAAAAATCCCACGCACAGTCCATTAAATCAGTTCCCCCTTAATAGACCATCCTAAGATATTAATCTTGAAGTGTGCGACCCCAGGACCCTAAAACGTGGGATGGGACTCGAATCCCTCTATATGATATATCTTAGAGTCATATTCAGATGTGTTTTGACAAAGAGCCCAAAGTGTTTAATTTCTACGAGGACATTCCCCTCATTCCTTATACAAGCTTCGTGAGACCGATATTTGGATCCTCATACTCTTCCACATCCAAAGGGACCCCATTTACGACCTGGTATCATGCCACATTGGCTTACCTGCCTTCTTGGGTCATCGTCCCTGAAGACCCCGAATGACATTTGAGACAGGTACCATGTTTCGAACATAGTCAGCAATCGGCCCTCATTTTCCTATCCCCATATCAGGAAAATGTGAAATGAATACTGTGTTTCAAACATGGTTAATAGTTATGCCCTCTCATCAGGCCACCATCATTGTGGTCCAAATCTCAAGCATTATAATTCACATATTTGCACATCCTTATGTTCTAGTGGAATTCCCACATACTTGCCTTTAATCCTTCTCACATCTAGTTGAATTACATAGGCGGATCAACATCATTGGGATGTCATTCACCAAGCATCCCATATCCCGTAACATGTTCTTTCCTATGCTAGAAATGTCTCACCACTACTCCTTATTTCCCACATCGAGTATGAATTTCATGGGCTTAGTAGTTCTGGTAGGACATGTACTGGCGCAACCATGCCACACATGCCTTTCATTGTCCCTCATGGTGTTAACCTGCGCCTTCAGAACTACCTATGGATTGATTCCCATCCTAATGGGGTACATAGGAACATCATGGCACCTTGCCTTGGGCCCATCCTATCCTTCCCCTTTTGTCCCTTGACTTAAAGAATTTCCTTTAGGGATACCTGGTGTGGTGTAGACTTCTTATGTCCTCATTCATATTGGGTTTATAGCTACCATACCACATACTCCCTTCTTGGGATCTCCCCTTCCTCCCTTCTTCCTATCGTATGACATTAAAGTGCACGAGCGCAAATGTACCTCACGTATGTTCAGGATGCCCCATGTTTGTCATGGGATGCACCAGAATTCTTTCCAGATAGAATTCCCCCTATCAGTGTTGGCATCTTGGCGTACCGTGTTTAAGAACTATGTTTGGCTTGATTCTCATTCTTATAGGATATGGAGCGATGCCGAAGCATTCCACCTCGGGCCTAGCCCCAGGGTCATTAACTCTCTTGGCCCCTCGACCCTGATCACAGTCTAGTCTCTATAATCTTAAACTAGGGGCCTACAATCCATGTACCGTGTCATTAAACTGTTAATGTTGGTCATAGAAGTATGACCTTTAAACTATGTGCATCGTCCTCACCGTGTGAGGTAAAACTATGTGTCATTCCCAGTCCATACTAGGGAGGTCATTTTCAGAAGTAGGTATGATCCCGGATTAGACAAATGCACCCATCCAATGTAGCCTCACCATGGTGGCATAATTTCAAGAGTGTTGGACTCCATTCAAACAACCCATCACTCCACACACCATGCCTTGCGTTCCCTTTATTCAGACCCTCATCTTTTTTCATACATAAAGTAACCCCCCTAATAGTATGGATGCTCGACCTATGGCTCACCTACTATCCTAGGCCAACGTTCTGTAAGGCTAATGGATGACATTTTGAGTCATGCCCCGTGTTTCGAACATAGTCAGGGGTAGGAACTCATTTTTTATCCCCATTTCAGGCTAACACAATGAGGATACTATGTTTCAAACATGTCCAACATTTACCCATCATTGTCATTCCATCCCTACAATGTTCCGAATTTTGGGTATCATTATTCACACCTTCCACTCCCCTATGTTCAGATTTATTTGAAACGCCTCTGGAATTATCCTTCTTGTGCACTAGAGTACATTGGGAAGATGTAACATCGATTGTTTTAAGGCCTTATCCTCAAATTGGGCCTCCCCCTTTTTTCTTACTAGAAATACAAATTAGTTGTTCGAACCTTGGATGCTTGAAACTTGGTTAGAACTCCTACAAGCACATGAAGTAATAGTGTGATCGTCCCTTGTTTCTCACATCGGGTACGACCCACAGGAGTTTAGGAATGGGCTGCTATGTGTTTCGAGATTATGGTTAATGTTCATTAAAATAAACTAGAAAATAGTCTATCCATACATTAAATTCAATGTTGGAATTAATAATAAATGATAATTTTAAGGTGGTCGGAAAAAAAGGGTCCTTAAGGATCGAAATTTTGGATTGACTATTCCAATGATACAACCTTCCAACTTATGGCCTCCAAAATCACTTCCCATCCCCTAAGATCCTTCTCTTAGACAGCAGTGGTGGGGTGTAACTCATTAGCCCTGAATTTTTTCCATGATAGTTTAGTCTAGAGCTCAATCATCTGAGGATTTTCCTATTCTATCTATTCCTGAGCATCCACGAGCTGGGCCTTTAATTGCTCAATGAGCTCAGATTGGTTTACAATGAACACCTCCCGTTCATTTTCTTATTCCCCAAGGTGTTGGACCTTCTGATATGCCTCTAGGAAGGCATGAGTGTTCTCTAAAGCCTCCTGACACTGGGAAACGTCTGAACGTCGGCTTTCCTCCTGTATTTTATCCACCATGTAATCATGGATTATTACATGGGAATAGCGAGTGTCTACCCCTCCGGCATAGAGAAAGCATAGCCAGGTGTAGAGTGACCGCATCTGGCTTAAAAATTCAACCTGTGGTTGGATGAAAAATAAGCTGATGCACTTCCATGCCTTGCACCGTGTAATATGGATCTCCTCCACAACATCTGAGTTGGCATCATCAATTTCTTCAGGGTTCGCGGGCCTGTATTTGGGGGAAGTGGAGAGATGTTTAGTAGCAGGGTCATCTTCGGGAACCTCCTCCTCGTCAGTAACTTCACTTCTGTCGGGCCAGAGCTCCACCCCAGCAGTATTATTATCCCTCATTCCAATCTTCATCTCATCGGGTACCGAGGTAGGGCCACCTAGAATGGTTTCTTCTCTAAAGGCTGACACAACGGCTACCCAACCAGCTCCTGTAGATGTCCCAGACTCGATGGTTTGTCGTGCCGCCAACCTTGTGATCAATACATCAAGAATCAAAATCTTGATTAGCTGGATTCTCCAACAAAAAGGATAATCAATGAGAAATGAATTATGAGAGCCAAGTGTGGCAGTGTCCAATGCCTATGTCATGGTCGGGGCCACCTCTATAGGGGAGCCTTTGGCACTTGTCAACTCAATCATCGGTGTCAGCTCCTCTTGAACAACATCGATGGATGTGGGCTCTCCTTATGGATCATTTTCGCCTACTCCAGATGAAATCAACACCCCACTATGCTCAGTCCTGAGGACTGGCTCTCGAGGTTGCTCTCCGGTCTCCATAAGAATACCTTCGCCCCCTTTGGGGAAGGATTCCTGGGGACCCTCGCCCATGTTTTCTTAAATAGGATAGGGTTTGGTTGAGGAATTGATATTATGAAAAGAAAAAGGCCAGTTGATATAAGTCTCAAACCATACCTCAAGCTGCTCTGCCAGTTTTTCATCGGAGCCGACGATTTCAACGCTCTCCCAGGAGTTGTGCTGGTGAGAGGGTGCTTATGAAGGCCCCACACCACCAAGACCTTGAAGTTGGTCCTCCTCCTCTTTTTCATGTCCATATTCTTCACCTCCTCCTCCTCCTCCTCCTCCTCCTCCTTCTTCTTATTATTATTATCCTTCCTCTACATTTTCATCCTTGGATTGCAGCTTCTATGTGTCATGCTTATATCACATAATTACTTTCACCATGAGATGTAGTTCTTCATTCCACCCTCTCTAGAATGCATACATATCCATGGCAGTCATGTATGATTTTCGACGATGAATGTTTACCCTATCCATTATCAGGATGCGCCCTATGTCTAGCAGATAGAGCCCGATGTGTACCAACCTCCACCAAAACTCTTCAGTAGACATTTACTATCACAACATTCTCTAGGTAGACCATAGAGAAGAGAGGATAGCATCGACAGACAACATCAAGAGGTACATGAGTTTCTTTCCTAGGAGTTCCCTTGTTGGACCACGAGGCCGTATATGAAACCACTCTTCCTTGGAGGGTGGAGGGACGCTCTTGGCATGTGATTCCACAAAAAATGAAGTACCCACCTACGCAATGCTAGCTACCCGGCCCATTTTTTTCTTCACATCCCCTGCGACACCTCTTCTTCCTTCCTACTCTTTGGGCTCTGCACTAGACGCCTTGATCCACCAGATGCGTTTCCAAAGAATCGCCTCAGGATACATTCTCGTCCAGGTTTAAGCATACTCTGTTGACAATCCCGCACTGACATCGGTTGGGGGAAGAGTGATGATTTTTCCCAAGCCTTACACTGTGAACAGAAGCCACATCTCTTGGAAAATTCAGGGAGGCCTCTCTTCGTGAACCATTATGTATACTTTTTTGGTCATCCACTGCATGAACCCAAAATACCGGGTGAACCTGTTCGGCATATACAGTCTGCGAATGATTTTTCCATCAATCTGGGCCACCAGCACATCAACCCAGATGCTCTGCAAGTACTCCCCCTACTCCAATGGACCCCTCCCATCATTTACCATTTGGCCGATTGGGGTTCAGAATGGGTGGAAGTCTAAGTGGGTGTGTCTATCGATCTTGAGCTTGATTCCCTCATCCATGAGCGTCAATGGGTGGATTCCAATGATTTTCAAGATTGATGGCCGCATACTGTTACAAGGGGGAGAATGGCATTCGGGAAGTCATACCCACATCAGTGGGCAGCCACCTAGCCATGGAGAATCTAGAACGACCCTCATATTCTCTTGTGCGTACTTCCCCTCGACATGCGCCCAAGAATTCTATATAGCATAGCCAAGACTGGCACCCCTATGTTAACCTTGTTCTTTTCCACCCTAATCCTAGCCATCACTAACATCCCTAGGTGGACTCCAATCCTTGTGTCCCTCACAGGAAACAACCATCCACTCAAGAATGCAGCAAGAAATCTGAAATATGACACATTCGGGTATCGACCTTTATTAAAGCCAAAGCCCCACGATCGATACTCTCCTGTCTCCAAAACATTCCTGTATGATCCTACTTTTAAACTCTAAGATGTATTCATGAATTTCTTCCCTCAGCATGGCATCTTCATAGCCATGTCCTAGGTCAGGAAAAGACTAATCAACCCTAAATAGGATATGCCCTTCCAGATATATTTTATTTTGAGCTCCTCTTTAGCCAGCTCCAACAGGTGCCATGATAGGATTGGGGTGTGTGTCCTATCCCCCCCAGAAATTCTCTGTTAGGAGGAACTCATCATACTTATACCCCTCCAAGGGGATTCCCCCGGTAAAGTGGATATCCCACAAACTGATTCCCACCTCCCCATGGTGGAGGTGAAAGGTGTTGGTATCAAGCGACCAACGATTGAATAGCTCTTCTTCCAAGTCCTTGTGTCGGTAGAAGTGGAATTGGGACGTCCAAACGGCCTCAAAAAGACCAATGGACCACAGCTCCGGCAAAAATTCATCAGATGTATGATGTACCCAATACACTCATTCCCATTCATTAGTAATGTTTCCCACAGATATGAAATCCCATTCATACCAGCCCTTCATCTCGTCAATAATGCTACTTCTAAAAGTACCTAAATATATAGCTGGAGATTCCTCGTGGACTGGATCGCTTCCCACAACCATCCTGGTCTTCGAATTTAGGACATAGATGGATGTTTTCTTCATTTCCTAAGTAGGATGGCAGTTGTTTTCTAATGTGTAATTGTGGAAGAGTATCCTCACGCATCACCCATGACCATAGTGTGTCAGTCTTGAAACTGGGCATCACCAACTCTTCCAGATGACCGAAGATCCATAACGGCATGCTACCACTCAAGGCATAATCCTTTTGATCAAGTGTATGTATGAAAAAAATAAATTGGTTATCAAACACAACCCTCCTCACATGAAGAATCTGAGGGTTCATGATCATTTTGGATCTTCTTGAAGCAGCGGCAGACTCCCTCTCGACATCAGTTTGTTGAGTGGCCATTTTGGAAATCCAAAGGAATTGGAGAAAATGAATGAATTTCAGTGTAAAAAATCTACAGTGACATGAATGAATTTAGACATACGAGAAAACACTTCCACAAAACTGGGCAAGGCCAGTGCCAGCCTTTATCAGTGCTAACAAAAAAGCACTGATAAAGGGGGGAACTTTTATCAGCACTAAAAAAGCGCTGATAATGGTACCCCATTTAACAACTCTTTTTTTAGCACTATTAAAGGGTACCCTTTTATTAGTGTTTTTTTGTAGCGCTGATAAAGGGGGGTCTTTATCAGTGCTATTATTAAAAGCGCTGATAAAGGGTCTACTTCCAAAAAAATATTAACTAAAAAAATATTTTAATATTTAAATATATAAATATAGTTATATTGATATAAATATAATATATATTTTTTAAATATATTTTTAAATATAATTTAGATACGTATAAATATATAGTTACACTTAATATTTAATATATTCAGTGAAAATGGCTTATCTAAAATTTTAACGTTTTTTTAATAAATAATTTGCTAATTATTATGGAGTAATAGTCATTTAATAACAATTTGAAGACTAAAAAAATAAAATAAATTAAAAACTATCCAAAATATGTTGAAAAAACAACTCAAACTTCAAACAACCATAACTTTTGATCCAGGTGTCCATTTGAGATATACAGTATATCAAATCGAAGCCTGCGATGGGCTCTACGCGCTTGTGACAGAGAAAAAGCCTTCGTCGCAATTTTTGGGGCCAAAAAAGGCCCAGAAGGCCTCCAAAAACTGAGTTTTCAGTCGGGGTACCACGATTTTTTAACATTTTGTGGATTTTCAGCCTCGTTTAAGGGGGTATTATTGGATTTTTTGGTGGGGACTGAATTTATTGCAAGGTATTACATTCATATTGATAATATGTATTTGAACTTTTATCACTTTTTATAATGAACTGATATTTATAATCAAATATATAAAAATATATACATATTTTTTTATATATTCACACATAAAAATTTAATTTTAATTATAAATAATAAAATATATTTACATATAAAATATATTAGCTTTATCTAAAAAATAACTAATATTCATTTTATTTAAAATACGAGTATATAAATATTTATATACCTATATATTAATCTAACTATATATATATATTAATATAACTACATATATATATTGATATAACTATAAATATATATATTAATATCAGTATAAATATATATATTAATATAAATATATATATATATATATATATATTAATATAACTATATTTATATATATATTAATATAAATATATATTACTATATGAATAAATATAACTAAATATATATATATATATATATATAAATAGAGATATCATGAAATCGAAAACAAATCAAAATAGAGGAGTGGTAAGGGATTAGGCGTACAGGGGGGAGGTCTTGAGTTCAAAACCTGTTGGAGGTAGGGCACACACATGGGGGTGAATTTGGGGGGCTAACGCTGATAAAGGGTGGAGGGCGTGCGTGCGAGCACTGGAGAGGATGGAAAGCACTGTTAAAATGGGGGATCAAGCACTATAAAGCCCCCCTATTTGGAGGATTTTTATTATTTATTATTAATTTTTTTTTGTTTTATAAGCGCTAAAAACAAGAGCTGATAAAAGGGGTCTTTTATCAGCGTTAAAAAGAAAGCACTGATAGAGGACCCTTTTATCAGCACTGATAAAGGGGACCACCCCTTTATCTCCACCGACATTAAGAGCGCTTTTCTAGCACCGTTAATAGCCATTTTCAATGCTGATAAAAGGTGTATTTGTAGTAGTGAAAAAAATTAGGATGGAGTGAAAAACCTAGAGTTGGTTGTGAAATCTTATGTGTGGATCATGACTATTTTCGCACATGGGAGAAAAATTCCATCTGTGTGGAAAAAGTAAAAATAGGGGCTGGGGGCAGCCTATTTATAAGGCGCTGATGCGCCTTCCCCGCGTGCACGACAATCTTGCACACACAAAATGTATTTTTTCACGCCACCATAGAGGTTTCCCTATTTTTCAGAATACCCTCAGAATCCGACCATCAGGGTATCTTTCAACTTTGATTATGAGGGGGGCATTTGTTGACTCCAAAATTCAGAGAAGGTCTGAATCAGGCGGATAAAAGAGAAACGAATGAATCCGAAATGGCCAGAGAAGATTTTAGGGCCTGGGAGGTAGATGCGCGGAAGATTTGGGGAACAAGCGCAAGTCGCCTTCTGGTGTGCCAAAAATATTGCTCGCTCGGCCCCCTTTCCACACCCAAGGCATCGTCAAACAAGAGTTTGTGCACCAAGTTCCATTTCTGCACCCAAGGCGACGTCAAATGAGTGTTTGTGTGCCTGACCCATTTCCGCGCCCAAGGCAATGTCAACCACAACTTTTCATGGTATATCCCTTTGCGCGCCACCCTTGAGGAAATCCACTATAAAATGAAACATATCCCCACCATTTAGGGATGGTAACAGAAGAAGAAGCACCTCTAAACTGTGCAAAAATCCATGTCTTCTACTACTGCGTGGAAAACCCCATGGCCTTCAGGTATACGATTTTGCGCGACAGATCCCCCAAGGGTGGTCCTTCGTGTGGGCCCTCTGGGGCCTAGTCCTCATTAATTTCTTTTCTTCCCAAGTCATTTTTGCACAAGGGATCCCCTTTTTTGCACAAGTTCCCTCTGCGTCAGGCTTCACTTGCACGCAACCCGTCCATCCTGTGTGAAAACTTTTCCTCTTGCACGCAACCCCTTCATCTAGCGAGAAACCAGTCAATCTTGCACGCAACCATTCCCTCTTGTGTGCAACCCCTTCATCTTATGCGTAACTTTTACACCTTGCATTCAGACCTTCTATCTTTTCCCCATCCCATTCTCTTATGCATGCTTCATGTGTTTCTCTCACCTTAAGGAACCATATCTGATCCCCTCTGAAGCAAAACACATCGGCACCATGCGGTCTCTTCCTTTCTAGCCCTTCATATTTGCATGGAGAAATTTCAATGTCCCATGGGTAGAAAATTATGTTGCATTTCTACACCTCATGCTTCTTCGCATAGGCACACAAACAGATATTTCATATTCTCATAGTCATGCTAATGTCAACCCCCCAATGGATCACCCCATTGCACCCCCTCAGGATGACAATGTTGATGCCTTCCCTTCCTCAAGGGGTGGGAGGTATCAGTTATGTAAGTCCAAGGGGGTGAAAAGTGAACCCACCTCATCCGTGCTGCATGACGTTAAACTTTCAAGCACTATCATCCTCATCACATGACATTAAACTGTGGCCTCACACTATGCATTATACCAAGGGTGCCCCGTCTCGTACAATATCCACGCCAACTGGTCTCCAAGAGAGTGATATAATTCATCACATGGAATGATATCCTTTTTATAGAAAATGTGTTCATCTGCGAGGAAAGGGAAACCACCTTGGTGTAAGCCCCTAGCTTTTCTTGCAGGAGGTAGCACCCCTTCTCTTTTCTCTTCCTCAGTGCCAAATCTCACTCCCTTTGGGATTTGTCACCATGAAGGACTACACCCTGAAGTAAGTCCCAATCTCCATCAACAAGGGATTATAACCACGTGTAAGACCTTGTTTACTCTTTGTTAACTGACTATGTGTAAGCCCCCCATTCCACTTCCCATTGACGCACCTTCTGCAACGTGATCGTCAGACCTTTGATGCCTCTTGTTTCTCACACCGAGCATGACTCATGTGGGCATAGAGTAATCATCAACCATGACATCATCTCTGGGCAGAAAAGAGTGTAAGCCCCACACTCATTCTGAACTATGGGGACTTTGATCCTTGCTAAGGCAAGGTACATAGGAAGCCTCCTTAAGGTTGAATCCCAACAACTATCGGGTTCGACCATCTTCATGTCAGTTCCCACTCCTTTAGAACTATGTGGACTTTGATCCTTTCCAAGGAAAGGTACATATGAAGCCTCCCAGAGGTTCAAACCCAACATCAATTGGTCCTAACCATCTTCACGTCGGTTACCACTCTTTCCGAACTACGTGGACTTTGATCCTTGCAAGGAAAGGTACGTAGGAAGCCTCCCTGAGATTCAAGCCCCACACCTATCAGTCCAGACCATCTTCACATCCATTCCCACTCCTTCTAAATTACGTCGACATTGATCTTTGCCAAGGCCAGGTATATTGGAAGCCTTCCCGAGGTTCAAGACCAACACATATCCATCCCGACCATCTTCATGTCAGTTCCAACTCCTTCCGAACTACGTGGACTTTGATCCTTTCCAAGAAAAGGTACGTAGGAAGCCTCCCTGAGGTTCAATCCCAACACCTATTGGTCTCAACCATCATCACATAGGTTCCCACTCCTACCGAATTATGTGGGCTTTGATTCCTGTCATGGAAAGGTATGCAATAATTCTCTCTATGGTTCATTCACACCATCTATTGGTCCCAACCATCTTCAAGACAGACCACATTTCTCCCGCATGACATTAAACTGCATGCCCCCATTTCTTTCTGCCCGACATTAAACAACATCCACCATCTAGCGGTAAGCCGTTGTGACCCCATCCAATGGTAAGCTACTATGACCCCATCCAGTGGTAGGCCATTGTGATCCCATCTAGTGGTAAGCCGTTGTGACCCCATTCCGTGGTATGCTGTTGTGAATCCATCCATTTGTAATCCTTTGTGAGTCCATGTCAATGGTAAGATTTTGTAAATTTAAGCCCAGCGATAAGCCATTATTGTCCCATCTGTTGGGACCTATATCGCTAGACTGTCCCAGTGGCGTGAGACCAACCCTCGTGCCGCTAATCACGTGTAACTCCCAACATTCCATCAAGTCGATTTCCTTTGCACAAACCCCAATTTCATGCCCCAACCTGGAGGTTCCACTGCCTTCATGTCCCATCCACATGGGTCTCCTCTTTAAGTGTCCCATCACGTCATAAACTATGCAGACTTTGATTACCTGCCGCGGGGATACGTAGGAGGTCTCATTGAATCTCAAGCCCAACATCATTATCGCCCTCATGTAGACTCCATCTCATTCTCCATCCACTTCATTTAACCACCCATCATCTATCCTGATTTTTACCAGGGCCACCACATCATGGTGAGATCATGACAATTCACTTCCTAGAATCAGTGTTTCCTCAAGGGGTCACACCTATATGGTCCACTATAGTCAGTGTTCCGATCAGTCCGATTCATCTCCTCTAGATGTTAAACCTGCGAAATGCATTATGTTAAACATAGGAAGCTATGGAAAACCATAGAAACATGCCTATGGAATATAATTCCCCACATTTGATGTGGGATGCCTCGAGTTTCCTCACCCTTAAGAAGCCCTATAATAAGGGGAAGAAACACAGACGCGCTAGTGTTCCAGCGTCCAGACACGCTAGTGATGTCCAGCATGACTACACCCTCGACTGAAGGTTACTTCCCCGACCGTACCCCTTGGAATGTCCTGAAAAATGCAGTGTAATTAACCAGAATCCTTGAAGAAATGGCACTGGGAAGAGTTTCATGAACAATGTCTTAGCCTACAAGGGAGACCTAGACTAGGTGATGTGTTATGAGGAGGAATCCATAGAAGGAAGAACTGAAATCCCATCATCCTTTTTCGATCAAGGAGAAAATGTCCCAATGTATGGAATGGATATCACCCACCTTTAGAATGAAGGAATCTGGGGAAACATCCAGCACGTCCCCGTCATCCTCAAACAAACAGACGTGTGCGCCCTGACGAAAGCGTCAGAAGCATTTGCCAAGAATTAAAATATAATAACTACTACACGAGGACACAATCCATGGTCTCCATAAGTCCTATCCCATTTTATCACCCTCAAAACTAAGTTAAAAGCATTAAATCAAAAAATTCATTTATAACATGTCATTAAACAATGAAATTTTCATTTAATTCAAGTGGTTAAAGCATAACAAAATATGCATGTCCAAAAGGGAATATGATACATGGTATACGAACATTTACATCCAATACACATAATTATATTTATTGATCCATGACCCTAAGTATATTACAACACCCTCAGGGGAATGTAAGTATTCTATGGAAAAGGAAATTAATCCTCAAAGGTGGACCAGATCCATTTGGGTGAAATAACTCAAGGTGATCAACCAAAGGGGTTGATTCCCCACTAGATCAGGGCACAATTAGAATGGATAATCTTTTAATTGAATTTAGTTTATGAATTATTAGGCATTACCAAGAATTTCCCAATCATAACACTAATATTGATAATATAAAGCACTATTAAATGAGGGGAATGAACCTATACCACCTACCTTAGCCTCATATTACTTCCCTCATCCAACATCAACCATTGACCCAAGATAGAAAAAGAGATATCGAATAAATCATAAAATTCAATAAAGTATGGGTAAATGAGATTGCACCAAGATAAAAAAATAGATAGGAATATGAACTTGAAATAAAAGGTATAGGATTAATGATCTTACCTCTAGATTCTTGATGGATCTGATGATGAGAAAAACCCTTTATGTATATAGGATGTAGCGTGATCTCTAGAAAGGTGGAGGAGGATCTCTTATGGGAGGAACTAAGGAGAGGAAAAAAATGGGAGAAGAAGAAAATATAAGGGTTTAACCTAAAAACAATTTAGGGAATAAATGGTAATTTAAACCTCACAGGTAGGGGTGCATAGTTAGGCGGCACAGTTGGACAAATTGTGCGCCATCCAAGTATCATGTTCTTCTTCAAGGGGGAACCCCACACAAGATGGGTTCAAGATTTGGATAACCATACATAGGCCATAAAAAATAGCTCTATCATAAGGGTCTACAATCACGCCCTTATGTGTGCCTGGGATTGCCAGATTGCAGACAAATTGTGTAGCCCCAACACCACACCATTTGAAGTTGTATGGTTAGAGAAACCATGCGGGCTGGGCCACATTGTCTCTACTGAACATGAGACCCATTATACCTCTTGATATTATGTGGATTTGGGATTTTAAGAAGGCCCAAAGACCCCAAGACATCCTTGAATTCATTAGGCATCATCATTTGGACCATAAAAAGGAATTTAAATCAAAATAAAATAATTCGTACCTTGGAGAAATATTGGGATGTTAAAACACACAAGAAAAGTGTCTCCAAAATTAATAAATACTATAGTGTAGTGATTATATGGTCAATAAAGACTTCCATAATTCAAATATAAGTGGTTTTTAAACATTTTACATTATTTTCCTCTATGGTTAGTCACTTTTACCATTTTGTTTTTCACCCGGATAACATGTTTTTGTACTGTTATTAATTTTCATTATGAACAAAATTATGTTGAATTTTTTAAATAATATTGATTATTACAGTTAAATATATGGAATCCATTTTATCAAATTTTAATCACAGAAGTGGTAGAATTCAATTTTAAATTAAACCAACAAAACCTATTGAAAACAGTTTTTCAAGAAATGCATTTTTCATTTTGGAGATGATATTATATTAACATAATGATTATAAATAATCATTATATGAATTTAAATTCTTATAAATAGATGTATGATTTGTGAATTAAATTAAAATATTTCCTTAAATTGAGTTATTTTGATTAATTAAAAGAGACAAACTTTATTCCTTAAAAATGATTAAAGAGAATCATATCATTAAGAAAAAAATTAAAATTATTAAAAATCATGAAAATTGATGATTTAAATGAAATAAGTAGAATTATTATAAATAAAAATTTTCTAATGTAACTTTAATAACAAATCAATATTTTAATGGAACTATGAAATTAATTAATTTATTTAATGGCAGTGACAACATTTGAAAAATATATAATTTTTACTATTCTCTGAAAAATACATCATTTTAAAAAATACTAAAATTTCACCCAAAATTAATATTTATATGCTTATTTAATTTTTTTATCAATTTTATAAGATAATTTTTTTAAAATTTATATAAATTAATTATAATATTTTATTGAATAACGAAATAAAAATCATTTTTGAAGGAATCATAATTTTTATGTAAAATATAATATCATTATTTAAATTTTACCCCTTATTTATTAATCATTTATAAATAAATTTATATTGATTAGGGACATTAGATATATTTAATAAATTAGTTAATACTATTGATACTTGCTAATTCAACATCTAGGTTATGATAGTCATATATAAATAATAATATTTTCTGGTATGTTTAAGATCAGTGTTGCGTGTTGTATACAATATAAAATATAGAGTTATTTTAAAATATTGGGGTGTTACAATTATAAAACCAAATGATGAATCATCACATAGTGATTTATTATTAACTAAAGTAGTTAAAGAATTACCTTTTGATGAATTCTTATTTCATTGAAGAATCTAACAATGTCTCTTCATCGTTCCATATGGACATTATAGAAATCAAGTGTACATTACATTCAATAATGATTCAAATTTTTACCAAGAATATTTATGTATAACTAGAGGAATATCCTTGTGCTAGTAAAGAATATCTATCTTCTTTCATTATTCGTATTTTTTCTCCATGAGAATCACTTCCAAAAATGATTCTCCCTGATCTCTTTATTATCAAGAGGGGTGATAGAGGATGATATCTCTCCATTCTTTAGATCTTTCTTAGAGAGGTGATATCGAGGCCTTGATAGGATTATCTAGAGTCTTGGTACATAACCAACATAATGAATGGAATTAGGGTTGTAAATAATATAATTGGGATAAAATAATAGAAGGGTTATAAGATAATAATTTCTTATGTGACAGTATTACTTCCTTAATACCTATGGGATCCAATATAATAATAATAATAATAAGAACAACAACAACAAAAATAATAATATTTATTGATATTTCCAAAATAAGTGAATTAAAAAATATTATTTTTTGAAAAAACCGATTAAATGTTTTCAAATAATATTAAATATATACTATTTCTCAATGAAACTTTTAATATGGTCAACAATGTATCCACAATATTTATCGAGCCTTGAATAATGAATATTTATTTGGTAACTTACTAAAAATAAATTATTCACTAATAAATAAATAATAATCATTATATTAACTAAATAAAAAATTAATATTTATTAAATATTATGTTCAAAAATATTCTCTCAAATAAATAGTGACTAAATGTATGTGATCAAGGTATTCAATAATAATTAATAAACCTTATATGGGAATAAATTTTATTATACATATAAAATAATAAATAATAAATAATATTTAACAGATGTTTTGGATACACTTAGATAGATGTCTAGACTGATCAAATCTTTTCTAAATAGTTTCTATTGGTTGAAATCTATTTTCAATTTTCAAATTGAATTTTTCAGGTTGTATTATTTTAGTGGGTTGACTCCCCCTCAAAATCTACCTATAAAAACTCTTTGATTCATTGTAGTTTTTATTATTAAACAAACACATTTTTTAATATACCCAAATCCTTTATATTGTTAGTAGTATCCATATAAAGAATATTTTCCTCTATAACCTCTATGCTATCTAGAATCATGTATCTATTTTTCAATAATCATTCCAACCAACAAAATTTTACCTTTATTGGGAACAAAAAAAATTGGTAGACACCTAAAATATTATTCTTCTTCAAATTAAACATCTTATCAGACTTAACAAAGTCTCTCATTATAACTTTCTTCTTCAAAATTTGATTCCTAAAAAATTTAATAATTTTTTACTTAACATGTTTTAGCTACATACACAATCCTATTGATTTTAGTATTCTTTTAAATATTTTTGACCATGTTTTTAACCTATGAGTAAGATATTTTTTGATCCTTCTAAGGTTTAAACCTCTTATTACCTTCACCCATTTCTGAAATTGAGTTTTTCAAGTTTGATATTCACTGTTCAACTTTAAATACGTTTTTTTTGCAAAAAATAAAATTATTTCTCTTTCAACATTATCATTTTGTTAGGGTTTATATTTTTATTTTTTCTTTTCAACAAGTAACTTCATCAAAATTTCATTCTCTTTTAAAAAATTATATTTTTATTTAAGTGTTTTTTACTAATTTTTTGCTAATATATCATCTTTATTTAACTTCACATTCTATTTATAATGTTTAAAAATTATTTAAAGTAATTATTTCAATTATATTTTAAGAATAAACACCATCTATGTTTTATATTAATATTATTTAAAGTTTCTAGATTAATTATTGGTAAAATTTTCATCATTCAATTTTCCAATAATTAACTTATCAACACCATCATCACATGAATTTTTATCTTTCACTATAATATGTTCATATTTCTAACACATGGGAAAAAGTTTTTCTTTTAATATTTAGAGAATTTTTTATCCTTTATTATTGAATATGACATTGTGTTTTCTGCCTTCTTTTTTTTCTCGGCTTCTCAATATTCAATCTTCTTTATCCATATATTCATCTTTATTTTTCCATTGATAATTTTATGTGAAATTACAAATGCATTTGTAGTTAAAGAAGATAACTGATTACTTCAATTTATACATATATATTACCATGTTCACTTTTATAGAAAATAATGACATGAATTCATAAAAAATATTACTTAATTCATCTTCAATGTAAGAGTCACTAAGTTTTTCCTTAGAACCCTTATAGGAATTTCCTTGCATAGTAGCTTTGAAAGTGATTTCCTAATAAAAATATTCATTATTATTGAAAGAACATTCACATATCATTTCATATTTGAAGAGAATACCTTAAAGGTTATCCGAAGAGAGTTTTATAATCTCTATATTCTAAGGATGATACATTGGAATCAAAATTATCTTGAATTATTTCTTGAATATTTTCTACAAAAGATGAATCTTATAATTTCTCACCAAAACATCTTATGGTGCTTATAATATCATTAAACATTACTATGAACTCACTAGTATTCCTTATTTCCCAAGTTAAAATATATATACATCAATATCCATATATGTAACTTTCTTTTCTATAATTTTTTATTTTCATCAAAAATATTTTTCAACTTCTCACATTTTCATTTAGTTATTCAAATTCCTTTAATACTCAAAAATTCATTTCTAGAGAAGGAAGAATGTATAATTTTTTTCTCCCCATTCATTATATAGATTCATATTTTCTACAATTTTTAACGGAAAACCATTAGTAACAAGGGTAAAATGATCTATAGCAGCTTTAATTCATTCCTAGAAAATAGATTAAAGTCATGATAGAATTAAATCTTTCTAGATATGATATTTCTTTCCATTAAAGATTGGAATCCCCTTAAAATAATTTACAACCATCGACAATAGCCTTCTCATCCTCAAGACAACAAAGAGTCAATGAATGAAGCTTTCCATTTGAAACCAATTGAAAGAACCCACTAGGATCCGTGTAATAATTAGTGAGGGTGTGGGTTTAATCATTGATATGATCTTTTATGTTTTCTACATTAACACAATCATAAAATATAATTATATATAATTTTAATTCACCAAATAATGCACATAATTACACCCCCATGAACACAATAATTTACAACGTTTGATACTAAATAAGAGTATCTAGACCATTTCATGATTTGGGAACAATTTTGGATCACTAAACCATAAGAATATAATACTTTTTGGTTTATAATAACCATTGTGTATCTATAAATGGAATATCACTATATTCTTTTCATAGTGTATGATATTCTGCACAAAATATTTTGTTTAAAAAATGTTTGTGATAATGAAATTATCCTTCAAAAGTAGGCTTCAGTATGTGGTCTCTTTACTTATTGAAAAATTTACACTTTACATCCTTTAGGTTATCCTTTTTCCTATTTTATTTCTTATATAATAGTGATAAATAACTTCTGTCCGATCTTTTTTTTCTCGATCCTATCAATTCAATAAAAATTCATCCTATAATGGTCCATCTGGTACACTCTTCTCAATACCATATCTTTCTAATACATCTCTATCAAATACACTCTATTCGATATCACTATGTATGATACCACATTTATGGAATAACTCTATCCAATACCCACTATCTTTTACTTCTACATCTGATGATTCATCAAAAAGATGTCAGTTGCTCTTCGGTTTCCAAATCCTTATTTCAGTAACAAGTAGATTAGTAACCGCCAAATCACAATAATCATTACCCAATTAATATAACGTCATTTCTCTAATAATCATTGGAGAAGAATAAAATTAATATTTGAATTTATTACTCTAAATATAAATGTCCTTCTCAAGCATATTGTTAGTTTTTCACCCTCAAAACATCAAATATATTTGAGTAATCAATCTTTATAGGAAATTTAATCAAATCATAGTGTTAATGATATTCCAATATTCCTATAATATTAGCTACAATTAGGATATTTTATTCAATTTTTTTTTGGGAATTAATGAAAAGATCAACATCGTCATCATGTATGACTTCACCCAAAATTTATAATGATACCAAAATATTTCTCAAGAACATATTCAAAAGGATATTATTTTTCTAGTTACCCTCAATTTGGAAGTCTTCTATTTTTTAATACACTATACTTTACATGGTTAATTCACCTATGGATTTCATTTTATCTTTTTTCCAATGGAACATCATTTGAGAAATTTTGTTAGATGAATTTTCTTAGAAAATTTAATTCAACTTCATCACTTAGAAACCTCCATAAGATGGCTTTTATTGAAAAGATATATATATATATATAATGAATTTTCTTAGAAACAACTATATGATTATATTTACCAAAAACATCTATTAGATTGATTTTATGAGAAAACGTTTACTAATTCATTCAAAACACGTATCCATCTGACAGACTCTATCTTAAATCCCCATATTCTTTATGTACATTATTTATAAAATATATATATATTACATGCATACATTGAAGGAATAATGATGTTCAAAAATTTAAAGAATAAAAATGATTCACTATATTTTTTTGTTCCAAATCTAATACACTTATGAATACTTTTAGAAAAACACTTTTCCCTATATTCTTGCTGATCTCTTTAGTGCTTTGGAATTTGTTCGATAACGTCTATCTGTAAGACAAATATTTATCTATATGGAACACTAAATCTATAATCATTGTAAAGAATAATCAACTTTATCTTGTGATTTATGTTTTAAAAATAAAAAAAACACCATAAGGAAACCTTCTTTTGGAAACCCATTTCCTTTAAAACTAAAAAACCTCTAGGTCTCAACACTTTGTATCCGGATTCTCGGTTTTTCAATAAGTAAGGTCTAGGAGGAAATATCATAATGGCCTCCTGAAACCACTACCTATTTCTATATGGAAATTAGATGACATTACTATGAAATTTTTCACTATATATCCAAAGACCCCTAGAAAGAGTGATTCCATATAGGTTATTATTGTTGTCCTTATCATGTACACACACTTTCTTGATATAAGGAAAGATATACCACTTTGAGAGCCTTGAATTTTTCTATATTAATAAATTTTTGAAACTTCATGGTGAAGCTCATTCAATTTAATATAATCACGATCTATAGTTTACATCGATATTTTGGGAGAATATTTAGAAGGCTTACAACACCGAGCTATGTTTAATCACTAAACATCATCCTCAATCCTCAATCTTATGGTTAGTATTTGAAGACAATTTAGACATTAGAAGATATTTTAAGGTCACGATTGATTAAATTCCAAGGTATTGTTCATCAGAATTTACCTTTGGTGGAATTTATATAATAAAAGATTTAATTCAAGCATTCAAATGGAATAATATGAGGAATTTTAAAAAAAGTGGTGTTGTACTCCAATTTTTTTTATGATGTTTGTTAGAGGAATCTTATAGGCTCATATACTAGGGAGGAGAAAACAAAAAAATTGAATAATATTTAGAATTTTATTAAGATAGATCAAAGTAAACAAAAACATTATGCCAAAAATTGAATTAAGGATTTATAATTTCAAGTTTAAGATCATGTTTTATTGAATTTATCTCTGTTTAAATGTGTAATAAGGTTTGCAAGGAAATGGATAATAAGTCCTAGGTATATGAACAATTTTGAAATTTTTAAATGAAATGGAGTTATGGATTACTATTTGGAAATTCCACCCACCCACTATAATGTTAACGATGTGTTTCATATTTCTTTATTAAGGAAGTACATTCCAGACCAATAGCATGTGCTCATAAACAATGAAATATAATTGGAACTAGATTTATATTTCCATGAAGATTCAATCTAGATTCATGAAACTAGTTAAAAAGTTTTCAGGATTCAAATGACTCAGCTGGTAAATGTACATTGGAGAAATCATAATATAGAGGAGGAAATATGGGAATATAACGATATTACTAATAATAAATTCCAAAAAAATCCATGAGATGATATCATATATATTTTTTGAATGAAAGTTTTATATTAGGGAATAATATTACACTAGAACAAAAATTATAATTAACATCTATTTCTAAAGAAATAATAGAACAATGTACATAGATTTATTTAAGAATGTTGTTAAAAACTAAATTCCAAAATTATATAAATTATATTTATAAAATGATCTTCATTTTTTAATTCCACATGTCTCAATTTTCTTATAAATTCGATTTGATGAAATAAACATCATTTTTATACTTAAAACAAACAGTTCTCGAAAAATGGTCTTCTTTGCAATTTGTTTACTTATATTAAAATTAATTTTTTTTCAGTACAATAAATAGGATATTATAAAATTTATTAAATATTTTCAATAAGTAAAATTAATATGTTTTAATAATGTTTAGTTAACTTTTGGTCATAATAAATAGAAAAAATTGAAAATCTTTTACTATGAAGAGGTTTAAAACCTTTTTACTAGGGGGGAAACTATGAAATAAGGGTTAAAATTACACATAAAATTTATAAATATATTTTCTTATTATATTTCGACCCTACCATATCAAAATACTGATGTAATGGGGATTTTTTTTCCACTTTCAAATGAAAATGACATTATATTATTTTAATATTTTATGTTATTATATGTGTGTCCCTCCCCCCACATATAAAAGTGATCCTCTTATCCATAATTATTCAAAATATTTGAGTCCTATAGCTAAGAAAAACCATAACCAAAACCATCTTAGATTCCATACCTCAAAGTTTTATCTTTTTTTCTTCTCCTAAAACCATCCTAATAATGCTTATGGTTCAACAAAAAAGATGTATCTCAAAGAAAATGTAATCATATTTACCAACTCTTTGAAAGCTTATTTACAATTCAAATTACTATAAATATTTTCTACATTTATAATACAATTAATCTAGCATCATAAATATATTAAAATTTTAATATGATTATGGTATCAAAAGTTTCCACTTCTTTTCCATCCTATGTAAAAAGAAAACATCGCTCGTGCATAAGAATGACATACCATCTCCACCTAGTGGCATAGTTCAATTTTCATCAAAACATTATTTAGAAAGTTATAAAGTAATAATTAATGAATAAATATGATATTTTTGATATAATTATGATTCTATATATATTATATATCATTCACCTTCTTAGCCTTCCACCCATTAAAAAAAGATAACTTTTCTCGTGTGTACTAATAAACTACCACCTCCACGAAGTGATGCAATTAGTGTTTCTTATATATATTTCATGGATGATTATAAATATTTATTTGATTATTATATATTAACATTATATAATTATTTAATTTTTGGATATGATGGAACCATGTTTAAGATGCATAGACCCTAATTTATGAATAAAATCATACACGAAAAATGAAGCAGTTATCACATGAAATTATGATGATAATGAATAATTGTTAAAGAATAAGTGATAAAATTTTATAATTAAAAAATATACGGTATTATTAGTATTAAAATTAATCTATTATAGAATTATAAATATTTTAATTTATTATATAGGAGGATAAAATCAGTTACAATAAAAGTTATGCCTGAGTTAAGAATTTATTTCACAGTCCCATCCTTATTCAAAATTGTTTATATTCTAGTCTATAATAGAATAATTATATTATATTTATATCTAAAACCACATATAGTTTCATCTAATATGGTTATTTATAGAAATTACAGGTTTTATTTCATTTTTATCTTTCTAAGTACTCATATGTCTAAAATAGCATTTTTATGAAAAGCCAACTATTTTTCAATTCAGTCCCAAATATTTTTATTTTATGTTCATATTTTCCTTAAAAATATTTCAATAATGTTTTCACTATTATGAAGTGATTGTTTGAATTTTTATACCACTGTTTTACTTTTTAATAAAATGTTTAAAATGATACTTCTTATCATTTTCTGAATAAGGAACTTTTTTAATTTAGGCGTGAACACAATTTTTTTAATTCTGAATATAATAAATTTTTTTACCACCACTATAAGAATTATTTTGGTTGAATATAACAACACAAGTTTCTATTTTTAATTTCAAATAAAATAATTTTCATAATATTCTAGAATTTGTTTGATTTTAAAAAAGTGATTTCAAAATAAAATGGGTATTTTCTTCAAGAACATTTCTAGTGATCTTTTAAAAGTATTTTCATCTATTTCAAAATACATGGAAGAATATTATACTTTATTAGGGATATACTATAATAACACATGAAAATATATTTATTTATATATCCCATGGTCACGCTTTCAATATGCCAATTTTTTAATATGATTTGTTGTTGTCTATTATGTATTGAATTGTTATGCATTCCTATTATAAGATGAAATATATGGACTTAGTATGTGATGGGTATGGCCTTTTATACCACCTCTATGATTTGGTAGGTATCAAGAGAAATAATAGTTGGATTTTCTAGTTTACACTTTAGCTATTTATTTTTGATGTCATGGCATGAGGTCTTGATGTTAAGATTATGATAACTGACATTATGCATTCTATCATTATGAAACTAGTTTTTATTATGCATGTGATTATTTATGATTCTATGTCATCAATGGATATAGTACCCATTTTATGATATAATTTATATGGTATACTTTATAAATATTTTTCTATACTATATTATTCCTGATTTTTTTATCATATGATAACTTCTTTTGAACACATTCCCTTAGGGAGATTTTGAGGTCACCCTTTATTATGTTTTATTTTATGAAATATAACAATAAAGGATCTATGAATTATTTTCAAGGATTTAATAAAATAAATAATAATTTTATCCCTAGAATTTGAAAGATTCATATCATGCTTTTAGATGGAATTTGAGAATAATTTATGTATCTCATCTCTAAAAACAACAAAACTAATCAATCTATCAAGATAATACCATTTGTATTTTGTTTCAATATTATAAAATAACCACATGATATAGGTTAAAATAGTCTAGGTGTTACAACCAAATCTTTAATATTATAGATGCATAAACCACCACTATATCAATCTACATGAGAACAAATCTTATCCCCTTATATTATGCATCAATGTGAATAAAAACACATTTCCAATTTAGGGTAGTGTGAGTATAGGTAAACTCTCCAACCTTTTCTTTATTTCATTGAAATTAAATTAAGATTCTTATGTTGAAATGTAATTGGATATATTTCATGTCAACTTGGTTAGTAAAAAGGATAGCTATATTAAATTTCTCACAAAGCATTGATAGTTTAAAACAAATCTTTGAGAACCCTATATATTCATCACAATTGTTGGTATATTCCATTTTTAAATAACTCATTTCTTTAATGGATCCAAAAATATTCCACTTACTATAATTAAATGACATAATAATGATACTTTCTTTAGTTATAATTCACAATTTCTAAATTTCACATAAAAATTATCCTTTATCATGGTCTTAAATACAATCTTCAAATAATGTTCATGCTCTTCCTTTATCTTGTAGTATATGTGAATATCATCTGTAATGTCAAAAGAAATTTTTTCATTATAATCTATAAAGACTCTATTTATTAGATCCATAACGATATTGTGGAAATTGAAAAGTCTAAATGATTTCACTATAAATTCACAGTGCCTATACCTCGTATGGAAGTCTCACTTGGGTATATCCTCATTTTTGACTCTTAACTATTAAGATCTAGATCAAATACCAATCTTGTAAAATCATTTATATCTATATTGTTAATCAAACATGAAATCAATAAAATGTTGATTTCAATTGTTCTTTATAGTAATATTGTTAAGATTGAAGGTCAATGAAAAGATTCATTAACCCATATTTATTCTTAATAAAAATAAATAGTTCATCCCATGGTGATACACTAGGTTGGGTAAATTCTTTATCCATATTTTCATGGATTTTATCCTTTAGGACCTATAACTTAATCAGTTCCATTCTATAAAGATTCTCTAAAATAGTGATAGAATTATAATTTAGATCTATTGAAAATTCGACTTCATGATTAAAAGGAATACTAGGAAATTATTTAGTACAAACAATGAAATATTCCTAAACAATAGAAATATATTCAATGAATCATTTTTTCTAAATCCATTTGAGATAAATAACCCCACATAAATAGGTATTATTACCCATATAAAATAATTTATCTCCGTTGGAAGGTCAAGTTCAAATGTGAAATGATAGATGATTATTGGTTATTTCAGAGTATGAAATTTGACTTCCCTTCCTTAGAAATTGATATAGGATATATATAGATAAATCCATTTCATTAGAAAAAATACATGAAATTCAAAAATAAAGATAATAATAATATTTTTTAGAAGAATTTTCCCACAAAATTTTATTAGAGAATATCTATAGGATTCAAATAAAATCATGACCTCATTTAATGTTTTCACTAATAATTCAATATCTTACCGCTGAAGTGGTGTTGTGATACTGTTAGAAAATTATTCAGATATAAATGAGTGGGTATAACCCTAATAAAACAATACATTTATAATTATAGAGTAAATAAAAAGTGAACCATTCAAAACATCACTATAGAGATCAACCTCAATAGTTTTTATCACATTAACCCTTTGTCCAGGGAGGTTATTGATGTTTATTTTCATCATTAACCCTAGGTTCAGTGTAGTGATAGGCATAATTCACATACTCCATATATTAAAAACATTAAAGTATGGGTGGTGTATTTGGATGATATTTATTTTTACCCATATCTCCGTAGTATTAATATACTTTATTACATTCACTTCCACACTTAAAGAATTTAGATATCCCCTAGAGAAAATTTTCACTATGATTCATCCCACATTTCCAGCACGAATAAAATATGTTTTTCTTTCTTCTATGGAATTTATTCCTTAAATATCCTCAATACCCAATATTTATCTTCTTTTACCATAATCTCAAATAATAATGGGATACTCGAAATTCAATTTCTACCTTTAGAGAACATTGAACCACCTCATTATAGCTGCCAAAGTCTCTTTTATCCAATTATTTTCAGAGACTAGGTTTTAATCCACTAATGAATTGATTAAATTTTATTTTATGTTTGATGAAAAAACCAAAATAATTCCTTTTAGGTATTTTGAAATTTTACTTGTAGGTACCAATGATTTCTTCATCATTTTTTTAGTTCTAGGAATTCCATCAATATTTTAGTAACAAAAAGTTAAAGGAAAATACTTATTGCAAAATATCTTCTTAAACTCTTATTATTTAATGGAGTACATTTATTCCTTTTTACTTGTATTCTTGATAATATTTCTCAAATTATCATCCTAACCTTCCAAAAAATACACAACCAAAACAAACATATCATTAATTGAGCACTAGATAACGGAAACTATATTTTTTATAGTATTGGTTAATTTCTCAGCAATATGTAGATAAGAGAACTCACTAAAGGAATGTGGATGTTGTTTCATAAATTACCTAGTGGTGAGTTGTTCCATCCTTTTATCATTTATAATTTCAATAATATTTAGGTTTTCATTTATATCTTGATAGAGTTGGGAGGGAATAACCATAATATTGTTTATTCCAACACCCATCCCATTTCATTTCTCCTAAGGATAGCTGTTGCATAGGATATCATATTCAATTTGAAATGGATTCCTCCTAGTTCCATCAATTGACTAAAGAAAAAAAAATTACGTGTGTATAAATAATCAATAATCAGAGTGAGAAAACATATGATAATTAATTTCACTCCTTTGATTTTCTAAATTATAAAACCTTCTTATCAACCCCTGAAATTCTAGGTTCATCATATAACACATTAACCCTATATTGGTTTAAGTTTTACAATATTAATCTTTATAACATGGTCCCTAAATATAACTAAACCTTAATTTGATACCAAATTAAGAAACCCCATAATAACATACATACGTAATCAATAATATTTGACTAATACTAAATATATATCCTAATAATAAATTCTTTAGAACTATAAATGTTTATTTTATTTGGAGACTAGATACATAATAATGTTATTTATGAACAATATAAATCATATAATACAAATGTATTCTAACATAGTACCCTTCATAGGATTTCCTCCTTAAATACATTCTTTTTTAACCAGGGGAAATTGAAACACAAGAAAGAGTGAGATAATATGCTCAGTATGGGTAAAAAAGGGATTGATATTTATTATTATAAGGGAGAATATGATAAAAATATAGTTATGATAAAATGATCATAACTTATGAAATAATATTTAACCATTAATTGACAATAAATCATGGACCATGGAATATGGATTTGTAATAAATGAAATACCTGAATCATATGAGTTCAATATTATCAACAATCCATAATGACGCATGGGAGAATATCATAAGAATAATACATAAGTGTATAGAAACAAATTATTGTATTTACATAAATATGGGAATCATTTTTAAAGGAAACCCACTAAGAAATTCATCAAATAGTAGGCTTTTGTTAACCCTTCATGTACCTTCTTGGGTTTGGTCTAACCACCCGTGTACCCTCTTAGTCTTGGGTTAACCATGTATCTAACCTTTGATCTGTTGAGGTATAAAACAATATCCATTTCATTGGAGGTATATAAAGGAACCACCTTTCCCATAATGATAATCTATATATATTAATTTCATAAGATAAAAAAATGCATTCTTCATTTCATCATAGCTTAATTATCCCACAAGAATGAAATGAGTTTCATGAAAAAATCCTTAAAAATCATCATCATCTATTTCAAGAAATAAATTGGATGATATAATAAGGTAATATATTTTATTAAGCACTAAAATACTTAAATAATGTTGGAAAAGATAAGAAATACTTTTATAAAATCATTAAAAATTTTATTTTAAAAATAAGAATACATATAATTTTTATTCGATATGTTTTAAAAAATGAAAAATACATAGAAAAATTGGAATAATGTTCTATTTGTAAAACCATGTAAACTTTTAATGTATTATTTATTATGAATATGAGATAAGATGATGGAAAAATCCATTCATATAGTAAACATTATTTTTTTTCTTTTCTCACATTTCTAAAGAAATTCAAAAATGAATCCATTACAAAACAATAAATAGATTACTTTAATTTTTTTTGTAACAAAATTAATATATAGAAATAATACCTATAAAAATAATTTAAAATTTTATATGAACTTCGATAAAATTATTTTTAAATATATAGACAAGGAGGAAGAAATTCGTAACCAGAAAAAGAGAAAAAAGGATAAATTTTCTTAAAAACATATTTTTGATATTTTTAAGGACTAATGAGGTAAAAATTGGAATAATAATGGAAAAACCCAAAAATATCCAAATGGGAATAAAATAAATTTTCTTTAGAAGAAAAATAACTTACACAATTAAAAATGATAATTTAAACATAAACAATCCTGATAAAAAGTTAGATTATGACATAAAACCACTACCTCATGTCCCAAATTGAATAATATGCACACGAACCTCCTGTATCATAAATACAGATTTTTTATACATATATACCAAAACCATATTCATACTTATATTTTTATAAATCATTACCTTATAATTTTCAATTAATATTTTATTAACTATCCAACATTAAAATCAATATTCATGTTTCAACTATTCTATTTTTCACACATGTTACTGTTCAGTGATTCCAATACATTCACCATGGGAATAGTTTATTATCTCATGAATAATTTCCAGGTTATAAATATAATTTCTATTTGTTACATACAATTTTATAAGAACCCATTCAACGAATTAATGAAAATTTAATTACATCACTTTGTGGAGGCAGTAGTCCATACGTATGCATGAGTGTTGTTTTCATTTTTTATGGATGTAAAGAACGGAAGGAAAATAATAAATTATATTTGTAAAATCATAAATTTTTAATAAATATTTGATATATTCCTTAAATCAATTTATATGAAAAAAATGATATATGGTAAAGAAAATTGAAATATATCACATTATTGAGGCGGTGGTCTATATGTGTGCATTAGCGACACATTCATTTTAAATTGGATGGATTTGATATAGATAATGGTTATTAAATAATAATACTTACATTTCAGTATATTTATGATATTTATTTCATAATATTAGAAATTATATAATATATTTTGAATAGGTTTAAGAAGAAATAAACATGAAAGAACATAATGAAGACAATTACCTCTTAATTAGGTAGTTTAATTTGGCATACACATTAAGCCTCATTAGGATGGGTTTTTTGTTAGAAAAAAAATGATAGGGTTCTTAATAATGAAGGTAACTAACTAACATGTGTGACCCAAATTATTTATAAACATTTGGTCCTAGTTACATAATTTAAGGAATCCAAAAGGGGCCCCACTAGGGGAAATCTGTGATCACAATCATCGAGCAGGTCCTTGTTGGAAATTGAAGTCTGTTTTAGTTCATAAAAATTTCATCAGTAAATTTTTTCTCCTCAATTTTCATGAAATAGATTATGGGATGGTGGTGAGATATAAAAATTTTCAACAGGACTTATATTATCCTAGAAGGACAATTGAAATTTCATATCTATAGACATTTTTATGAAAAATCTCTGAATCTATATAAGATTAATGAGATTGGTGGGTCACTAGTTTGATATATAAGATAATTTTTTCATCCATCATTGATTATGTTTTTAGGATATTAGGTTTAAATAGTTTAAATAGATAAAATTAGTATTTATAAAAGCATGATCTTCAATGAAAAAGTGTTTTCTGTGAAGTAACTGGAGCGCAAAAGAAGATGCAGAGTAATTACTTGTACTTATTAATTTTTAACTCTTTTAATATTTAATTTTTTCAAGTACTAAAGTGAAGGGATACAATAGTGTTTCTCCAATTAATGTAGGTCACATATTCCAAATCACATTGAACTCTTGTCTATTTTCATACTATCTGTACTATCATTGCGTGTATTTATAGTGAATTTGTTTATAGTTCCTTCAATGTTTACAATTCAACATGATTTTATGGTTATGGATGAATTCATGTACTGAGTAGGATAGTATGTCTACATAACTATAGTACAGTTAGTCATTGTAAACTTCTACTACTTTTATTTTTCCTTTTTGTTGCTACATAAGGGATTTTGATGTATTGAGGTATGGAGTTCTAGTGGTTTTTCATAATAACAATGGGTTACAGTTTTAGATGTTCATCATAGACCCTACCCATTTTATCAATGATATCAATGAGGTTCAATGGTTTAACCTAATATAATCCTAATAACCCTACCTAGTCACACACATTAAGAGTGCTCAAATACTGATGAGTCAAGAACGAATGACTACATCTACCAACCCCACCTCAATAGGTGAAGGAAATTATGGTTGCTAAGGTCATCCATTTAGTAATATAATATATGAATCATGAGTTCCTCCCTAGATAATTCCCCACTAAGGTCCTCCTCTTTATCCATAAAAATGGAATTGAATTTCTAATTGGAGTACACACTGTATTGGTCCTCCTTGAGATACTAGAAATATCAACCGTAAATGACCTCCTAATAATGGAAAGTAGAAAATTATCATCCACATAGCTAAAAACTAAATTCAAATAAAATTATTAATACTTGGAGTTCATCCCTTGAGCCTTTAGTGTAGAGTTATTTCTTACAGGAATATGAAAATTTAGTAGGGGTTTTCTCTCAATAATGAGTCATCTTCATAGCATGAAGGTCCTCCTTATGATTCCAGTTATAGTGTTTCCCCGCAAAATATATAGATTTATCAGCTAGGATGTACTCTCCTCACTAATCCATCTATAGTTACTAACCATAGGGGCCCTCCCAATTGTGTTCAGATAAAAAACTAAAATAGGGGTCCAACCAATATGAGAAACAAAAAAATTAGCAATCATGATGTTATTGACTATTATAATCAAGTTAATAGCTCATGAGTTCCTCCATAGGGTATATGTTTTAGAGGTTATCCCTATGAAAAATAATACAACTGAAGTAGAAGTACTCCCTACAATGTTAATCTGTGAATAAATAACCTTATAGGTAGTCTATATAGTTCTCCTCACAAATTCCCTTCTTATTATGAAAAATATTGACATGGAGGTACTATCCACATTTAATGTATTCCAATGTCACCCTCGTGACTAGAGGAACATGAGAAACAAAATCCAGCTACACTAGATACCTCATCAGCGATTAATATTAATTCAATTTTGTTAATGAGAAGTTTGAGGCATTGATCATCATCCATGCCTCCCTCAAACCGTACACCCTTGGATTTCATTGAGGATGATCATAATGATCAAAAACCCTAGATAAAATAGTTGATAAATGATCTTAATGGTTAAAATAGGTTTAAGAACCACTTTCAGAGGATGGAGAAAATCTTATTATCATTTGGAAATAATTGGTCAATGATTGAATACCAGTCATGTTCTGATCCTCGAATAATTATTAACATTCTTAAGATGGTAAAATGGAAATTCACACCACATCTTCCTCATAAACAATGGGAGACACTTTTTTGTCACAAGTACAATAATCTTCCCTTAGAATAATACACTAACCATCTCTAGGCATTAAACAATATATGATTTTATATTAATATAGTCTCTCATACCAAGAATCCAAAAACTAAGGAAAAAATAACCCGAATGTCTACCGATCCCACCTCATTGGTTTTAGGTCACTATAAAAAATGATCAATGATACCTCAAACAATATTTTTATTACATGATGAGGCGAATTTGGAGCTCCTCGCTTCAACCCCTATATAGAACAAAAGGCTTCCTCAATCAAATTGGATTGTAATTTCATTTCCTCAGGACAATCCTCAAATATTAGGTTTTTATATTTTTGTTGTTTCGTTCCACATAATCTTTCAATTTTTAAAGATCATAAGACGAAAACTCAACAGAATAGGTATTGATACACTCTTCCATTGGGCCACCAGAAATGTAAAATAAGAATTCCATTTAAGGAAAACCAACACATTAAAAGTCAATACACATTTTATGGATATAAAAAATTTTCAAGGGAAATTAAAATGAAAATAACCCTAAATAATAATTTTTTTATTCTAAGGGGGTGAAGAGAATCATATTGAAAACTCAAATAGCAGTTTTGGAGCTTCCCCAACCCACAATTTTGGGGAAATTTTTATATCAACCACCACATAATAATCCATAAAATTTTATATTGAATATAGTTATCATTAAAATTTATTAGATTCATCCATATACCTGAGAGATAGGGGTATTTTTACCTCCTCATTTACTTATAAGAAAATTGGTATTCTCATACCTGATGTAATTTCCAAAGAAACACCCATTAGATTGCTACAATGAAATTTCATGATTCATATCCTTCAACAAGGGGATTATTAAATAAATGACATGGGAATCTTCTGAGGATTAACATGAATGAAAATATTCTAAGAGAAAATTAATGGGAAAGGGAAAATCCTCACAGGGATTATAAACAAAATATCACTCTATAATGATAAGTGTAGAATTTGATCATGAACCACATTTCTAATGATATTCAGAGGATAAAGAATAGCCTTAACACCTTGATTTAGATAAAAAATTTATTCCCATTTTAAGATTCACATTAATAATTTTTCTTAATATCAACCATTCTTATAATATAGACCACGATGCTCATTCATAAGAACATTGTGAGGATCTAAATGTTAAAAAATGGTTTTCATAAAATTATGAAAATAGGAATGTGTACCAGAAATTAGTAGAAATATCACAAATTTTGGGATCATATAAATATTAAATCACATCACAATTTTAAATCCTAAGATAATGATAAAGGGTTAAGAATAACTATATTTAAATCCCACCCACCACCTAATGAAGTCGATCCTCTTTCTACTTGGGAGAAAATATATCAGTTTAAAGATGATATTGAATCTTTAAGAAAAATAAATGACAAATTTATCAAATTAATCATATATATTGAATGAAACTATAAATAGAATGATTACATCACTCCTCTGGTAAATCCTCTTAAATAAGAGGAGGTTTTGAGATTAGCAAGGGAAAAATGATGTTGTTCCATTAACTCAGGAATAAGAAAAATAATTTACCTTACCCTAACATAGGAATAATACTAATATTTTATTTCACTAATGAGAAAACAATAACCATTAAATAGATGATATTATATGATACATTAGACCAGTTAATAACCATATTTTTTGTCCTTTATCAAGGAATATACCTTATGATTGGGGGGGGGTGAATTTTGTATAGTAGTTTGATCTGTTTTTTCTCTTTTTATATCTAATAGAGGTTCAATTCAATCTCTACCATTATATATATAGTAAATAAATAAATAAATGAAACATATGATCTTGGTTCACCCACACTAGGCTCTATAAAAGGATCATAGAATACAATGTTCCTATGCACCAATCATAATGAAAGCTCACTACATTAATGCTTTACAAGTTTAGAGAAGTACCACTAACCCTCCTAGTTCGCTATAACAATTTTTTGGAAATATCATTGATATCCCTCCCCAGGGAACCCGCCAATCCTCATGGTTTAAATTTATTCTCAAAACATAATTATTGAATGTTTCACCAAAGATTGTGTCTCTTTTTTATCACAGTAGAGTCAAACATCCCACAGGATATTAGAACTCACGTATGAAACTCTTCTTTTCATTATCATTTAAAAAATTAGATATAGAATCTCTATTCAATTTTAATCTATTTTTTTACACTACTTTCAAAACTAGGCTAGATTCTCCTCTTTAAATAATATATTTAATGATTATTCAATCCGTTTCAATAAATTCATAAAATTAACTTATTCAGAAAATTACTAGAAACATACCATTGAATAATGATTATATATTAAATAAAATCTAAGGATATAATGATGTTTTTTTCCTAATTTTCTATATCAAATCAAAAAACAGGTTGCAACATGGAGTGGTAATCGAATCTTGGCTGTTTTTCTTTAACACAATATAAACAACATCATTGGAAACATTCTATAATATATTTTTCATCGGTGAATTTTATTTGAACCATGGAATTCAAAAAATATTAAGTGAGATTCCCATTGCCTCATAGGTGAACTCTCATTCCTTTATTCCTTGCGTCGTGCATGTATTTTATTCCCCATGGTTCAAAAGTGAATTCCTTGAGCACCAAACCTTTCTCCATACTTATAGTTAACACCCCATGGCTCATATATGGATTATCAATTCATCACTCCTAGTGATATAATGTTGTCCATATAGGTTGGCCATTTTCCTAGAATAATTCCAAGATAAAAGTGACCAAAATTGTGAGAATGGTCACCAAATCTATTTGTAACCAACTCCAGAATAGTATACATGAGTTCAGTGTGACATGGTTGAAGGCATGGAAATAAATTTCTTCACCAAATTGAGAAAAAATATTAAATCTGTATTTTATACCAACATAATCTTTTGAGAAAACATACACCATTATATTTTCTACAAAAGAACCAAAAAATACTAAAAAGATATTTTTTCCTACAAGATCCCAGTTTTTTTCTATTGATAACCACCAAACACAATAATTTACAAAAAATAAAATAAATAATTTCATATTCAATATTTAACTTTTAGTTTCATTCAATAATGATTCACTCATTACCAAATCTAAGCCCTTGTGTGGAATTATTTGTGTGTTAAATAAGATTTGAATTAACATATTATCACAGTAACATACCTAAAAGAAAAGTTCTTAAAAAAATTAATTAAACAAACTTTTCCTCTAATATAATTTTAAATAGTCTAATATATACCCCATTAAAAAAATCATTCACAACATAAATATATATCTCCTCCTCTATGAATAAACCCTAAAAGACCACTTCTCTAAAATGTTATATGTGGGGGGTTAGAAATATAGCAATGAAATGAAATAATGTTCTATAACCTGATCTGGAGATAATATTACTAGGAGGAGTAAAGTTTCATCATGATATATCTAGGTTGATGTATTCAATTGTACTATATGTTCCAACTGATTCCCCTAAATTTACACTTTGGGTATGACCTTTGTCATCCACATTTTTCTCTTGAATTGACACATACTCCAATTTTGCAAAAAAAAAACAAATCTCCACCTTCTCCTTTATGAAATGATACTTAATATCAATGTTATTTATTCTCTAATTATTTATGTGACCATTTATAAGGGTCTTAGCACTTTACATTTCACAAATGATTATAGTAAGAGATTCATTATAAATTACAACACAATTAAGCTCTTTTTCAATCCAATGCAATTGAGTGCGTGGTTGTGTTTCCATAATATACTCAACCTCCATGGATCATATAGATATAAAATCCCATTTCCTCCTAAACCATGATTTTTATGAATTAAAAAGATAGAATAAAACACTATAGGTTGATTTTTGGTCATCAATGGAACTAGCCCAATCGAAATCCAAATATCCTAATAACAACTGTTGTGAGTCTCTATTGTAAAACAACACATATTACACCACATCATTAACATATAAAAGTATCATTTTCATAATTGTAATTAATTTTTATTTGGGATAACATTAATATAATTTATTTACATATGTGGAAGACATAATTTTTAATCAAGTGGAAGTACTGTAGAGTAAAAAATAGATCATTTTTCTATGAAGTTTGACATTGATCATTTTCCTTCATCATATTTTAATATGTTTTTGGGCCTTGGAAGAATTTCTCATAAATTTTAAAATACCCATATTAAATTTGTTCATTACCTGATATGAATATTTCATTTTAGATATAATGATAAATTTTTTTCTTTGAATCAATTATACGGAAAGGGAAAAAATGAAAATTCCCTAAATAGAGACATATAACATTCACACCTCATGAGATCTAGATATTTCAATCAATGGATGTCATTAGAACTTATAAATATAATATAATCTACATACATGTTTTTAAGAATTATTGATGAATTAAACTTTTATAGATACTATGTTTTAGATAATATTCAGTTTTGATAATAATCACATATGTAAATGTGATCATAAGTAAACTTGGGAATATATCTATCTGTGTTGGACTTTAACAAAATTTCCAAGGATTTCTGGCTCGAGCGGCCAAGTCATTTGTTCTATAGGATATTTTTATCTAACTATAAAATAATACACTAATTTAATTAACTAATGAGTTAATGTCTTTGTTTTTTCTTTCTTCCCTGTAGAGTGAATGTATCATCTACTTTTTAAAAAAAGTATACCTTTTTTTTGAACTCTGAGATAGGAATTGAGTCCCATAGTTGACTAACACTAAGAATATTATGTATGAGGTATCTCAGCAAGAGAATATATATTCATCTAAGATCATTACCTCTAACTTTATATTTCCCATATCCATCAATATTGAGACCCACATGATTTTAGAAATCTACAAAACCAATTTTATTATATTTGATTCCCATGATGTGGTTTTTATTTATATTATTTTGAGATGTGAATTTGCTATAATAAATACAATAACATGATTTTTCCCATTACTATTGATGAAATATTTGGTATATTAGGCTTCTAAAAATTTATTTTATTCACTCAGGATTTCTATCCCAACTATTTTGATGAAGAATAAATTTTTTGTTCTTATACCTATAATGATTATTATTCATCTTGAAAAAAGAGTATATTTTTTTAAATTTTAATTTTTTAGATGATGATTCCAATTTTTGTTTTCCACCATTTTTAGATTCATCTAGAACCATATTATTTACCCTCAATGCACAATAGATAACATTATGCACAAAACCTTTACAACAAAAAGAACATTTTTTAACAGAATAGGAAAATATAGAAATACTTATTTCTTGTTTTTGTGAATATTTTTCTCTGAGAAATATATTTTAAATATAGAAAACACATTGGGGGTGTACGATATTTTCACAATAAATACATTCGATTCTTGGAATCTTTTTCTCAATATGAATTTCTATTAAAGTTCCTTATTGGGTGATGTGAGGATCCACAGTCCACTAGGGTGTTGATGCATGAGGTTTTACCGAAACTGTGGTTGTATTATCTATAATATCATTTTAAATAACTTATTTACCTTTATATATGAATTATTTTACTTGTGATATGAGAGTATGTTCCTTATTGAATTCCCCATATTTATTTCCTTCCTTGATATGATAAACATTATTTGAGCTAGTTAGTTCCATACCATGTGTTAGTAGCCTTTCTTAATTATCATACATGTGTTCAATTTCCTGACTTATTTTTCTAGTTCTCAAATTCCGTCATCTATATATTTAATAGGTTTATATAACTCATGAATTATTTTATCATGATTCTTATCTTTGAGTTTCAGCACAACTTCTTTCTTTGATCTTCCAAAATTTTATGTATTAATATTTTTGATTTCATATTTTAATTTTAACATATCTAACTCATGTTTTGGTATATAACTTCTTTATTTGGGAAAAAATTAATTATTATTCTTCATATTGGCCATCCCAAATAGAAATTTATTTAATGGTTTCCTTGAGTTCAATATCATGATCAACTTTACCATTCAAATCATTTTTAGTATAACTATCATTTCATTATGGAATCACTGCCAATGAATCTCCATAAACAACATTTCAATCCTGAACCTCCTGAAATTCACATTCATAAATTTTTACAAATTCTTTATCGATAATGTTATAATTTTTGAAAACACACTTTTTTCCTTCTGGTATCGCTTATTATGATTTTTTGGAATTTCATGATACAATTAGCCATAAGATTATACACTTTTACACATGTGAAATAAGTAATTATATGATAACCTTTACAAATTTATTTTCCCCCTATAAGGCTAGAGTAGGGAAATAATATCATTTCATCAATTTCTTCTTCTTCCAAAACTTCCTTCACAATGAGTTTCTTTATAGCTCTAAAATCCACTTCATGAGAATTTCCCTTCACCCTCTACTCATTGTCTTCACTTATCTTCTCATGTGCAATGAGAGTCCTATAAAAGTTTTCCCAATAGTTTTTATACATTGAATTATCAACTATAATAAAAAAAATCAATGAATTGAGGAGGAATTAGTATCATGATTCTCTTCACTATCTTCTCATCATTAAGATCCTCACCAAGACCACAAACGTACTCAACAAGAACATTTTTTCAATCAAAAAAGGTATAGTCCTCTTAACTTGGACTCATTATAAAGTATTCATATTTTTCCCATAAAACCTATAAAATGGCCTCATAATTATTTAAATCTCATTTATAGATATTTATAATGTTTCTGACATAACATGAGAGTTTTAAAATTAACTTTTTGTAAATGGGATTGGAAAGAGCACATCCCATGGTTTTAATTTCCCTTCCATCCACATAAAATTATTTTTTATTATTCTATAATAAATCTTCACTACCCATTATCATAGAAATACCATACTTGTGATCCACATAATACATCTATTACCAATGAAAATTAATAGAGTTTCACATGAATCTTTCATAGCTAAAAATTATTACCTTAAAAAATAATAATGCCTTTATGGTTGAAAATCGTTCACATGCCTTATAGAGAGATAAATTCCACCTAAAAAACAAAATCATTTGTACCAATTGTTAATACTATATAAATTAATATACCTTAGGGGGGGTGAATTATGGTATTTCAATATGATCTTTATTTATTGATCTTGTTCTCTTAACTAGAGGAACACTTCAATCTCTCCCTTTATTTATCTCTTGAGTGAATGAATTAGTAAATGAATTTGTTGATTTTACATGGATGATCTTCATTAGTCTACATCAAATTAGAATGAAAAAAATAACTATAAATCAATCACAATAAAATCTCAGAAATTCAAAGTTTTACAACTTTTTAGTGGTTTCCCAAACCCACTTGGTTGACTACCAAAAATGTTTGTAAAGATCACTAATCTCCCACACTATGAAAGTCACTTCTCCTCATGGGGAAACATTTTTCTTAAAATAATATTTATAGAAACATTCACTGAATATAATGTTTATTATTCATCATATTCAAGTCAAAGTTATAAAAAGATATTAAAACTCCTGGATCATAATATTCTTCAAATTCTCCTTTCCATAAGATATTTGCAATTTACCTTCACTATAACTATATTTTTTCAATAATTTCATCCATAGGATAGATTATAATCATTAAATATTAACATTAATTTGAATTCAATCCATAGTAGTCAATTCTTGAAAATAATTCATTAAAAACTGAAAACTAACCGCCCCTCTAATGATTGATACAACTTCCAAAAAAACTAATCATGTTACTACATGTTATTCTAGATTTACTAACTCAAATACTGAAATGGGTTGAAAAATGTAGTGGAAAAAATGACTTGTCTATTTTTCTTCCACACACTAAAAACCATGCCCATATCTGTTGAGTCAATAAGGTTTTCCTTATGACTTTTCCGTTCCTTCTTATTTTGAAAATCACAAACACCTTATCTTTAAGGAAAATCTCTTTTATAAGGAAAATTGGTTTTATAAGGAAAGTCATTTTTAAAAGGAAGATTTCTTTTGTAAGAAAAATTATCCTCATCATATTTTCGTCCATATATTTCTTAAGTATAAGATTCGGATTCATTTCTATTTTCTCGGAATCGTTTGAAACTTTGATATGAAGAATTTTGTTTTAGGTTCCGAATTCTGGATGAGAACTGTAATAAAGTTCTACACCGAATTCTGGATAGAATTCTCATTACGAATTCTGATGACAAATTATCATTACGAATTCTGATGACGAATTATCATTACAAATTCTGATGATGAATTCTCATTACGAATTCTGATGACAAATTCTAATTACTAATTATGATGATGAATTCTCATTACGAATTCTGATGAAGAATTCTCATTACAAATTCTGTTGATGAATTCTCATTCCGAATTCTCATTCTGAATTCACCTATTAAACAAAATCTGATCATCTTTGTTTTATACACTCTGAATTTATTTAGACTCCGAAAAATTATTTTTGTTTACACTCCGAACCTTCGCTCCGAAATTTTGAGTTAGAATTTAAACGATGTCGTACTTTGTGTTTCACTTGTTTTGTTATAAAACAATGTCGTCTATTCTGTTATAAACTAACCGTTAGTTAAGTTACACGTGTACAGGTCCCTCCGACTTTTAAGGAAAATACAACCGTTGGAAAGGAGGCCGACCTTGCCTATAAATAAGAGCTCATTTGAAAGAGCTAAAACATGACTTTTTTGACATTGTTCTTACATGGTGTTGAAGTGATTTCTAGAGATAGAGGCTCATATTAACTCTCAACGCTTCGTGCGACTCCGAATGTTGGGGATTACATTCGAGGACTTATGGGGATAGGAAGAAAGATGTGCCGACTACATTGAAGTTCGAGGGCTTCCTTGCTGAGGAAGACAGAGGTTGCCAACTACCTTGAAGTTGAGGGCTTGCGGGGATAGCAAGAAAAATATTCCGATCTTCATATTGAGGGCTTACCCTGGTGCGGGTAAGACAAACTTGCTTGAAAGTATAAATCAAGGGACCTTTATCCAAGGTTGTTGGATACCCTTCTCTTTTGGTTAAAAGACTTATATCTTGTTACTTGTAGTTTTACTACTTGTTTGTTTCCGCTGCATATTCTATTGTAAGGAAAGTATAAATTTCTTACACTTCCTTACTTGTATTCTGATTCATTTAGATTCTATATGCTTTAAGGTAGAATCTCATATTGTAATCTTTAGTTAAGTTTCAATTTTTGGATTCATATTTCTGAAACCTACTTTCAGAATCTCTTTCTAGTTTTAAGCAAGTACAAAGGACTAGAAGTTTATAACTTCATTCATTATTCCAAGTTTTCATTTGGTGTTAGAGGTGTTGTGAATTTACTTAGTTTAACTTTGTTAAACTTACCTCTTTCCTTTGTTTAAGGAAAACATAGTTATTCGTAACTAACTTTAAAGGTTCCAAAGGAAATTTTAAAGTATATAATTCACCCCCTCTTGTATATTGAGCATCTACATCATTATTTTGATCCTAAAATTGGTATCAGAGGTTGGAAACCTCATACTCTATTCTAATCCTACATTTGGTATCAGAGCAGGTCTCTGAAATACTTGTACTCACGTATAAGTTTTTCTTGCTCACATTATCATTCCAAACTTTGTCATTCCGAACTTTCTCATTCCGAACATTGTCATTCCGAATTTTTTCATTCCCAACTTTGTGATTACAAACTTTTTATACTAACAAGTTTGTGTTCTGAAGGTTATTTTATGTATGGCAGGAGTCAATGTTGGTTCCATTGATAATCTAAATCCTACAAGACCACCAATCTTTGATGGTAATTACTATGAATACTGGAGAGATCGAATGAAGACTTTTGTTATCAATACTGGAGTGGACAACATTGTTATGCTTACTGGAGATTATGAAATTCCTGATAAGGAAGTAAAAAATTTTACTAACCAGGAAAATCAAGAGTATCAACTCAATTATAAGGTACAAAATACCTTACTTTGTTCAATGACTAGAAATATATATTGCCAAATTTCTTTTTGTGAAGCAGGTAATTGTATCTGGAAGAATTTAGAGGTTACACACTTTGGAACTTCTAAAGTGATTGAGACTAGGAGAGCTATGCTTAGATATGAATATCATGGATTCAATTTTCGTTATGGTGAACCAATTTGTAATGTTCAACAGAGGTTCATGACTATAGTCAACAACTTACAATCTATGGGAGAAAAAGGTTTAGATGATGAAGCACTTGTGGATAAGATAATTGATATTATGCCCAATGAGTGGGAATCCAAAAAGAACTGCTATAGATGAGAACAGGAAGGTCACTCAAATTTCTCTTGATGAGTTATTTGGAACTCTTCTCCAACATGAAACTAGAATGAAGAGAGATGCTGACAACATCAAAAAGAATAATGGGAATGGTATTGTTGCTTTTACAACAACATCAAATCATATGAAAGCTAAGACTCCTGAGAGAGTAACGAGATCCAAGTCTAAGAAGATGGTTTTTCAATCTGAATCTAGTGAGAGTGAAGTATCTGAAAATGAATTAGAAAATCTTGCTTGAAGGATGAACAAGATACCTGGTCAGAGAAATTTCCAATCCAAGTATAAGAAAAAGGACAGGAAAGATATGAAAGATGGAGAAGTCACATGTTATGAATGCAAGAGAGCTGGACATATTAGACCAGATTTCCCTTTGCTCAAAAAGAAAGAATGGAAAGAAAGGCATTCAGACAGGAACAGAAAGAAGTATTATAAAGCCAAAGCTAAGAAATTTCTAAAAGCTAGTGATACCTGGAGTGCCAGTGGTGGTGACTCTTCAGATGAATCTTCTGATTATGAATCTTCAGGATAGAAGAATCTTGGTCTTATAGCCAGATTACCTATTGACAATCATTGCTTTATGGCTAAGGTACGAAGTGCTGAATCATTGACCAATGTTTCTTTAAATTCTAATGATAGTAAGTATTATAATTCTTCTGATGAAGAAAATACTTTACCTACCTATGAAGAAGTCTCTAGGTTTGCTGAACTTCTTGAGATTGAAAACTCTAGACTCAATAAGAAACATGAAAAGGAAAACTCTTGGAATTCTATCATTAAGAAAGAAATATCAGATCTTTCTAAGGATCTTGATAAAAAAAATTGATGATTTAGAAAGTATTTGAAAAAATCTTGAGGAAGTAAGTTCTGAGAAGAACAAACTTTCTAAAGAGTTAGAAAAAGTAATTTTTAAGAAAAGTATTTTCGAGCCAAGCTCTAGATCTAAATCTAATTATTTTGAAGATAAAAACTTGGTTATCAAACTCAAGTCCGAAATCTTTTCCTTAAAGAAGTGTTTATCAATCTTTAACCATGGTATGGAAGATTTTGATAAAATGTATTCCCAAATACGACCTTTAAGAAACAAATCCGGATTTGGTTATACCCATGCAAAACCAATTTTTAGTAATAATTAATTTGTTCCTCAAAGTGCCCCATTTTGTACCAAGTGTCAATGTGGTGGTCACTGGGCAAAGAATTGTTCCTTAAACAAAACCCAATCTTTAGGATTTCACAAAGCTTACTTTTCAAAGAAGATGTGGGTACCTAAAATTTTGTTATTTGGAAATCTCGGATCCAATCATGTATGGATTCCAAAAGTCTAATTTTTTTCTTGATTTCAGGAAAATAAAGAGAGTACCAACAGCAACACATGGTATATGGATAGTGGATGTTCCCGGCACATGACTAGTAACAAAAGCTATTTTGAAAAGATTATCAAAACGAAAGGAGGAAAGGTAACTTTCGGAGACAATGCTAAGGGAGAGATTGTTGGTATTGATAATATTGTTCTTCTAGGAAAAACCTTGATTTCAAATGTTCTTTTTGTTAAGGGTCTTAAGCACAACCTCATTATCATAAGTCAGTTATGTGATGAAGGATATCTTGTGAATTTTAGGAATGATAAGTGCTCAGTTCAAAATTCCAAGGAAGAATTTATTTTCTCAGCCAATGGGCAGGAGAATTTATACACCATAAATTTAGAAGACCTTAGGAGCCAATATTTACCTTGCCTAAGTGCAATGGAAGATCATTCCTGGCTTTGGCATAGAAGACTAGGTCATTTTAACCTTAGAAACTTATGTAAAATCTCCAAGAAGAAACTAGTTAATGATCTACCAGAGTTTAGATTAGATTCTTCTAATGTTTGTGATCCCTGTCAATATGGCAAGAAACATAAATCTAGTTTTAAATCAATCGGTGAAGTCTCAACAACTGATGCATTACAGTTAGTACACATGGATTTTTTTGGTCCAACACAAACTGGAAGTATTGGAGGCAAATACTATGTGTTTGTTCTAGTTGATGATTACACTAGATTTACTTGGGTTTATTTTCTATCAAAGAAGTCTAAAGCTTTTTCTTATTTCAAAAGTTTTAGAGCTCAAGTTAAAAATGTGAAAAACCTCCCATTGAAAACTATTCATAGTGATCATGGAGGAGAATTTACTTTACTTATTAGCTAGTCGACCAGACATAATTTTTTCAGTATGCTTATGTGCAAGATATCAATCCAATCCTAAGGAATCTCACTTAAAGGAAGTAAAATGAATTTGTCACTACCTTAAGGTAACCATGGATCTAGGATTATTTTGTACTTCTAGAAAAGATTTTCTTCTAAAAAGATTTTCTGATGCTGACTTTGGTGGATGTAGAATGGATAGAATGAGTACATCCAGAACTTGTAATTTCTTAGGAGATTCATTAGTTTCTTGGTATTGTAAGAAACAACATTTTGTAGCACTTTCCATTGCTAGAGTTGAATATGTAGCAGCTGGAAGTTGTTGTGCTCATGTTTTGTGGATACAACACACAGTCACAGACTATGGATTGAGTTTTTCTAAAACTCAAATTTTGTGTGATAACACAAGTGTCATTGCCCTAAGTAATAATCTTACACATCACTCTTGTGCAAAACACACATATATTAGGCATCATTTTCTTAGGGATCACACACTAAAAGGAGATATTATTCTTCAGTTTATCAGAATGCAAGATCAACTTGCTGATATTTTCAAAAAATATTTGCCTTCTGATAGATTTGAATACATCAAACAGAAGTTAGGAATGATAAACTTAAGGTAATCTTTCTTAATTAACTTTCTGTTGAAAAAGTCTCCTTATAGTAATAAACTCCTTTTCATAGGGGGAGTACATTTGATTGTTAGAGTAACTAATTTTTTTTTCCAAAGTTAGTTTTTTCAATCTTTTCAGAACTAAATTTCCGGAATGGAATTTCTAGAACAGAAATTTTCCAGAATGGATATTTTCGTATAGAAAACTTCTGGAATGGAAATTTTTGTATTGAAACTTCCGGAATAGAAAATTTCGTACTGGTGTTTCCGTAACAAAATTTTCATACCAAGACCTTCTTAATGAGCTTTTAGTTTTAAAACTTTTGTAATGAAATTTTCATGTTGAAAATCTTGTAATGTTTTTTTTCTTTGTTGAGTTTATCGTAGTGTGTTTTTCGAACTATGTCTTTTTGTAGTATTAAAGTTTTTTTTTCATCAAAAAGAATATTACCCATTACAAATAATTCTCCTAAGCCAATATGAAAGGTATGATTTCTTTACTCAAGTTTTCGTAATCATACTTTACTTGCTGGTATTTTCTAATAATTTTTTTTAGATTATTATTTTCTTAAATCCTTGTTTTAATAAAAACCTCAAAAGATCGGATTCTAGTTTTTTGGAGAATTGGATTTAAACCGTCAGATCTGATCTCAGGTTGTTACAACCATTCGATCAACCGAGGAAGATGAACCGTCTTTTCATTGCCTATATAAAGGGGACCCAAATGGTTATCCCACATTGGTTTTTCAATCTCCAGCATCCCGAAGCTCTGCCTCTCTGTTTTAAGGCCGTTCCGATCTTCAGTTAACTCCGTTCCGAACTTCTCAGAAGTATTCAGATCCGAATGTCTGTGGAAGTAGCTTCTCAAGACATGTCTTCTTCGAAACCAATTTCCAAGTGGTTAGTATATAGAGAAAGGTTGGTTGATCCTGATTTCTTGAACAAGTATGATTCTATGATATCCAAGAATATAAAGCTTAACGGATGGGAAGATGTTGCTGTGTCCAAGCCCGGAAATCAAGATGAAGTTTATTCAGATTTTCTCATAGAGTTCTATGAGAAAATTTCTTTCCTTAAGGAAGATGGTAGGGAGAAGTTATCATTTAAGTCTTATGGCAAGACTTATAAGCTTTCGTATTCCAAGGCAGCCATCTTGGTAGGGCTGAACAATGAAGGAGAATCCGAGTTCATCTCTCATGATTTTCCAGACTCAAAGGGAAGCTTCGACAAGGAAAAGGCATTGGAAACTCTCAGACTGGCGGATGTCAAGGCTCCGAATATTGCTACTCTGTCTACGAATTTTCAGATTCTATAATTATGGGTACAAGGCCTTATCGTACCGAGAAAGGGTGACAAAGATAGTCTGAAAAAAAAGAAAGATCTATATCCTATATTTTTTGATAAATCTGAGGAAGTTTAATATGATGAAACACATTCTTATTACCATTGAGAATGTTAAGAATGGGAATCTGAGAGCTCAGATTATAATGTTTCCAGCAATTATCTCGAAGCTAATAGTTCGGTGCCTTGAGTCTATCAAGGAGGCTTGCAAGTCTAAGACAAGAGTTTTCAAGATTATGTTGGTGAGTGATGGTACCCTCAAAAGGATGGATGTATCCTTCGACAAGAAGACTAGTCAGTTTATTGATTTACCTGTTCAAGAAGAAGTGGTTCTTAAAGTTGGTGAACCTGAATCGTCTAAGCCAGTGAGGAAGGGAAAGTTCAAAGAATTTGATGTTAAAGCAGAGAATCCCAAATATGAGGAAGTTCATTCCTCACCTCCAAAACCGAAGAAGAAGAAAGCATACCCTGATGAGGTAGTTGCTATGTGGAGGGAAATCAAAGAGAAAAGAGTGCAAGGGGAGCCTCAGTTTGGCTTGGATCCTACGGAGGCTAAGGCCTTGAAGGAAAGAACAGCGGATGAGCTAGAAAGAAAAGTGAAAGAAAAGAAGCTTAAGAAGAATATGTCTGAAGCTGAGGTAGTTCAGACTTTATTAAAGTTTACTGATATGGACTCCGAAAATATTCTTGTTCCGAGATATTTTTCTTTGGAATCTATTCCTGAGACTCCAAGAAAAACTTGGTCGCTCCGGAAGAGGCAGTTGCTAAGGCTATTGAGGTAATTGAGCAGATTGAGCAAGTGGAAGAAGAAGAAGCAGTTTCTGAAGGTAGTGGTGAGACCAAAGATGTTTTGAAACAAGTAGATGATTATAAGGGGACACCTTCATAACATTTGTCACTCCGAACATCAAAATATGAATCATCGAAGTTAGTCACTCCAGGGAAGGATGAGGAGGAAGGAGAACAAGTAGTAGCCTATCATGCAGAGGAAGAAAAAATTCTGCATGAGTTTGCTCAAATGGAGAACATAGAGGATGGCGCTCAAAAAGTTGCTGATGATGAAGACAATGTTGTTCATGTTTTTGATAGTGAGCAGAAGACTCCGGAACAACAATCCATTCCAAAAAAGGACAAGGGAAAGAAAATTGTTGTTGATACCCCGAGCTCAGTGGTTGTAAAGAGAAGGGAAGTTGGTGATTCTTCTAAGAAGAAGGGTGAGCATTTTGAAGAAGAAAATTCTCCAAGCAAAGTCTCGGATTCAGAGTCATATTCGTTGGGTCATGATTTTGTTGCTCAGTCATTAAAGAAGTTGGTGGGTACTATTCCGACTTTTTCAAGTATTGATTCAAGATTCCAGATGCTCCAACATGCTTTGAATCAGAAAATAGACTCTGTATCCATGGTTATGGACAAATGTGTTGAGATGAGGCTCAGTTCAAAACTATCTTTGTTGGATATGAAGCCCACAAAATATCTTGCAACAGGATGACTAGTTGGTCGAGGAAGACTGTTGAAGAGATGAGGCTCTTTGATGAATTCCAAGATACTGTTAAGGATGATTTTGAGACAGAAGACAGGAAGATAAATGAACTTACTTCATCCTTTGAAGAAAAGCCGACAGATGAAATGAATTTTTGGATTCAAGAAGTTAAAGATCTGAATGGGAAGCTGAATTCTGTTTCTCAAAACTGGAAGTATGAAAGGGATCATCGGATTGAGTTTGAAGAGAAGATGTCAAAGCAAGAACAAATCTTGAAGACTCAGGAAGAAAAGCTTCAAGCCCAGGAAGAAAATATTGAATCTCAAAATGCAAAAATCTTTGTGTTAGAGAAGCAAGCCGAGGATGATCATAATGACTTGAAGAAGATAAAGACTATTCTCAAGGGTATCATGGCAAAGGAAAAAGATCCAAAATAGACAAATCCAATCTTTTGTTGTATCTTAACTTCCTTATTGTTGAACTTTCAAACTTAATGAAAATTGTGCTTCCTCGTTCCTTTTGTTGTTGTTATTAATTTTTCAGGTACTTTGTTATATTTTCCATTCCCTCAAATTCTATTTGAAAATCACAAAGGGGGAGAAGGAAAAGAACCCTAATAAAGGTAGAAAAGGAAAAAGAATATGAACAAAGGGTGAGAAATAAAAAGAACCCTAATAGAGTTTATCTAACGGGGAGTTTTTCATTAAAGAAGACATTCTTATTCTTAATGAAATATCATTCCATAAATCTCGAATACGATACTTAGAGTTTCAAAGCCTAAAGGGGAGTTAGTCGTATTCATCAACATCCATTAGAAAAGGGAGATAAGCCTTAATGTTTTTCTTTCTTCATAGACTTTCTTTTTCATAAGGATGTTTGTGCTTTCCAAAAAGGGGGAGATTGTTGAGTCAATAAGGTTTTCCTTATGACATTTCCATTCCTTCTTGTTTTGAAAATCACAAAAACCTTATCTTTAAAGGAAATCGCTTTTATAAAGAAAATTGATTTTATAAGGAAAGTCGTTTTTAAAAGGAAGATTGCTTTTGTAAGAAAAATTATCCTTATCATATTTTCATCCATATATTTCTTAAGTATAAGATTCAAATTCATTTCTATATTCTCGAAATCGTTTGAAAGTTTGATATGAAGCATTCTATTTTAGGTTCCGAATTCTAGATGAGAACTGTAATAATGTTCTACTCCAAATTCTGGATAAGAATTCTCATTACGAATTCTGATGACGAATTCTCATTAGGAATTCTGATGACGAATTCTCATTACGAATTCTGATGACGAATTCTCATTACGAATTCTGATGACGAATTCTCATTATGAATTCTGATGACGAATTCTCATTACGAATCCTGATGACGAATTCTCATTACAAATTCTATTGAAAAATTCTCATTCTGAATTCTCATTCCGAATTCACCTATTAAACAGAATCTGATCATCTTTGTTTTATACACTCGAAATTTATTTAGATTCCGAAAAATTATTTTTGTTTACACTCTGAACCTTCAATCCGAACTTTTGAGTTAGAATTTAAACGATGTCGTACTTTCTGTTTCACGTGTTTTGTTATAAAACGATGTCATCTATTCTGTTATAAACTAACCGTTTGTTAAGTTAAACATGTATAGGACCCTCCGACTTTTAAGGAAAATATGACCGTTGGAAAGGAGGCCGACCTTGCCTATAAATAGGAGCTCATTTGAAAGAGCTAAAAGATGACTTTTTTGACATTGTTCTTACATGCTGTTGATGTGATTTCTAGAGAGAGAGGCTCTTATTAACTCTCAAAGCTTCGTGTGACTCAGAATGTTGGTGATTGCATTTGAGGAATTCTAAGTATATGAAGACAGAGGTGCCGACTACCATGAAGTTCGAGGGCTTCCTTGCTGAGGAAGATAGAGGTTGCCAACTACCTTGAAGTTTAGGGATTGCGGGGATAACAAGACAGTGATTCCGATCTTCTTATCGAGGGATTACCCTTGTGTGGGTAAGACATACTTTCTTGAAAGTATAAATCAAGGGACCTTTATCCATGGTTGTTGGATACCCTTATCTTTGGGTTAAAAGACTTATATCTTGTTACTTGTAGTTTTACTACTTGTTTGTTTCTGCTGCATATTTTATTGTAAGGAAAGTATAACTTTCTTACACTTCCTTAATTGTATTTTGATTCATTTTGACTCTATACACTTTAAGGTAGAATCTCATATTGTCTTCTTTAGTTAAGTTTCAATTTCCGGATTCATATTTCCAGAACCTAATTTCGGAATCGCTTTCCAGTTTTAAGAAAGTACAAAGGACTTGAAGTTTATAACTTCATTCTTTATTCCACATTTTCATTTGGTGTTAGAGGTGTTGTGAATTTACTTAGTTTAACTTTGTTAAACATAGCTCTTTCCTTTGTTTAAGTAAAACATAGTTATTCGTAACTAACTTTAAAGGTTCCAAAAGAATTTTTAAAGTATGAAATTCACCCCCTCTTGTATATTGAGCATCTACATCATTATTTCGATCCTATAATTGGTATCAGAGGTTAGAAACCTCATACTATATACCAATCCTGCAATATCCTCCTAATAGAATCTATTTTAATATGTGAACTTTACTTGAACCAAGTACTTTTACACAGTTACAGTGAGACTTCCTATGTCTCATAGGTGAATGATAAAACCACCACACATTTCTTCACCCCCATAGGTGATTACAAATGGATTATAGGTGGATAACCATACTCCCACACATTTCTCAATAAATTTCGGTGACTTATCATTGATCATAGATGGACATACATTTCACTACACCTAATGAAATGACATGGTTCATATCGATTGGTTATTTTTCATAGAATACTTCACATATCAAAAAACCCATAACTGTAGGTGTAGTCCCTAAATATAGCTATAACTAACTACAAAAAAAACTGTACAAGTTCTTAGTAATATGTTATATGAAATAAAATGACTTTATACTCACTAAATTGAATAAATATATCAATTATCCTTTCTTAAAATAGCATCAATTTTTGGGAAAACATCATCCATCTTATTTTTCAGTAAACACAACCCATAAATTCTTAAGATGTAATTACTTTTAACAAATATAAAAGGAAATATTAATGATAACAAGATCCAAAAATGACTTCCCCTCAAGAATCACCCAAAAAAAATACCACTAGTGCTCCTTGAATAAATTAAAACACTTTTTACTTAGATGGAATCCATAAAGCTATTACATGATCTAGTGAAATCAAAATGAAAAATATATCCTATGTGGTTGGAATTAACTACACCTCTATCTAACATTGAAAATAACACTTTCTTGAAATTAAATGATATGTGAGATTCAAGTCGACATCTCTCTCATTTTGCATCTAGATACGGCCCCATGTTGGGAACATTAAAGTGATAGAAGTAATAAGAGCTCTAGTTCTTCATGAAAACCATAGAAGCACCCAGCTTTGTCAAGTATACTAATCTACCAGCCTGTTATATTGGTAAAAGATAATATATTTTATAGTAAATACATTACCAAATTTTTTTATACTATGTAAATTGACTATACCTGAGCACCTAATTAAAAAAAATCAGAAAATGAGATCATTTCAGAATTTATCATTATATGGAAAGGCTTGAACAACTCCTTTAATAAAAAACATCCACAAGAGAAGATACATATATATAGAAAATATATGATATTAACTTCAAATTAAACCCAAACATTTTAAGAACCCTTGTGAATTATAAAAATTAATAATAGTAGAATAGTGGTTGGAAGATGCCATTCAGTGATCCAAAGCTTGGAATTTACCAAATCATCAACATATGGGAATAAATATTATAAATTAGAGAGTAAAATAATCACATTTAACCCAGTTTCAGTACTAAATCTAGTCCATTTTATCACTCACATTCATTAGTCTTATTATTTTGAACAATAATAACATAAAAAATCCTCATTAGGATGAATAAAATGATTAAATCACTAGAAATAAATAAATGAATGAAAAAGGATTATCACTTCCAAGAAGAATAAGTCATGGGTTTTTATATTCAACATGGGGAAGAACCCATTCATGCTTCTAGAAAAAAACATGATGAAGCGGGATTAAATTAATTCCCCAATTACTATCCTCGCTAGAAGCTAGCACATAATATCCAATAGCTCTTTGTATTCAATGATTTACTCCTGAAGATGATAGAAATAGGGAAGTTAAATTTGGGAAAACCCTTGAAACATATGATTAGTATCTATTATAATTTAACTAAAGATTTAAAATAGTGGAAATAAGTACTGAAAAAAGGAAATATAAATTTGATGATTAAATGACTAGAATAGTGGTTAATAGGGAACATGAAATCATCATTTCATGGTGAAATCAATAGATCGTAGCCCCAATTCCCTATATCGCTTAGATAATAATGGAATATTCTTTACAATCATCAAAAAATAAACTTAATCATTTTTAATAGAGAAATAAATAGGAAGAGTAATCCCTAAAGGCATCCAAATTGGAAAAAATCTTTCTCGAATCATTTCATCTTCACTAGGTAGACATGCTCCCCCAAATTAAATGGAATTTTCATCTGAAAGAGAGTCATAATATATCTCTATAAATTTCATTAATATGATAGAACCCTTCACCAATTATGTGGTATCTTATGAATTTCTGTTCTTATCTAATAATTATGGAGTTTTATATAGTGTTAGTGGAAAATATGGTTGAAATGAAACTAGTTATTCATAAGTTATTCTTATTGAGGTGATAAATTTAGCTAAAACCTAAAGATAATAATTTTATCATGCTTGATGATAACATTAATATAATTTCATATGATCTAGGTTTTTCTCTAATCAAATTAATATGATAGGCAGTTTGACAAGAAAATAGTTTGCTATTAAACACTAAGATTTAAGGGGAATGGTTCAACTTGACCCATGGATGAAAAAAAACACTCTCATTTTTTCCAATGAAATTAGGAATCAACATAGATATGTCAATCACTAAGCATCATGGTAAAGAGTTTCCACATCAAAATTAATAAAGATAATTGGAATAAAGGTATAGCATTTTCAAACATCTCTCTGTCATTGTTACTTGTATTCTAATTATGGACACCCTTCACCACTGCAATGAATTATGGAAGGAATTGATTGAGAAAATTTCATGACCCTTAAATTTAGAGAGTTAAGTGGATACATCTAAAAGGTTCCATATAGATATGGGTTTTACTAAGTGTCATATATTCATCTAATTCACTAAACAATATTTATAAAATTATATACAAAGTAATAACATACCACTGAACATATCTGATAAGATCAATGGTATCAATATCCTCTAATGCTTAGTTGAAAATTTCTTCAGGTTCAAACCCATAAAAGTTTAAACCCTTTTATGATTAGTCTATAGTGAAATTGTCTTGTCCCCTTCCAACTGGATAATTCAATGGTATAATAAGTGTGATTTGTGACCAATCAAAATAGTTATATCAAAAACCCAATTTTGAGATGAGATTCCTAATTCAGAGTTTTGGGTAGTTCATCAAGACATACCCTTAAAAATATTTTTAGGAAGGCCCCAACATCATATGAATATATAAATACCCTATTCATATCATAAGTTCCCAAATTACTCAATATATGTGAATGTTGGGGGTACTTTATAGTGATAGTTCCATTTTAACTCTTGTGAATATCATTACATTGACATTGGGTATTATAAGAGGGATGAAAAGCTTCTGTTGGTGAATAATTCCACAAAGATCACTACCCCAAATTTCTTGTAAACAACCCTATGAATCCATGGAGGGGAAAAAATAATTATTTCAAGTTTCCAATCGATCACATTGAGGTGAAAATATCATATTTTGGGAGTCATGATGATATTCCAGTTAATGATATATACCATTTTGATCACTTTATCATATATTGGTTTTCATGTATATGTCTCTATCAAAAACCCACCATCAATTGAAGAATTAGTCCACATATAACCGATACATATCATTCTTGAGACAAAGAGAGTCTACCTGAATAAAAGTTTTATTTATTTTCTGTTGAAACAACCATTGATATTTGATAGTCTATAGAAAAACTATAAAAGAAAAACATGGGGCTTGGGTGCAATCCCTTATATCAATTTAGTGTTAGTTTCACCTAATGAGTAGTAAAATTCCAAAAAATGATGTGATATTGTTGATAATAAAAACAAAATTTTATCACATCCGATATCGCATAAAGTGAGTATATTTTACTCTCCTAACAATGGAGAGTAAAATGTAGAAGAGGAAGACATCAATGAATCGCCAATACTACACGAAGAAGGTACCTTGAATATCATTAATGTACTTCAATAGGGGAAGCTAAGTACAAAAGAATATCCATGTAAAATGTTAATAAGAGATTATATAACCCATACAATATAGGATAAATGTATCTCTTCCCATAGGAAACATAAATATACATTTTCAGGAAATTACATGTAAATGCCAAGGTTAGATCACTATGTGGATACACATCATTTTGGTTAACTGAAAGACCACTATGGATAAAAAAGTAAAATTAATATGTCCTAACCCATTTTAGAGAGGTAGAGGTCCATGTTAATAAATGGATCAAATAAAAATTAGCGTGATAGGTTCAATACTAAATTTTTCTTAAAAACATTATCCCATGAAGAAAAATAATGATAAATTTAGGACCTATATAAACTTCTAGGATCTGAACATCCATTTTCGAAAAGAAAATTTCCCTACCTTGGTCATGGATATACTAATCATTGTAGGATATAGATTTTAATCCATCTCATTTATGAATTAGTGTTATGGTAATCACTTGATTAAAATGGATAATAAGAATGATCATTAAACCATATGTAGGACACCCAAAGAGGTATACTATTACTCATTAATTCCTTTTTTTCTTAAGTAATGTTAACATGACCTACAAATGTTATTGGAACTATATTAATATGTAATTTATGTATAAGACTATATAATGACTCATGTATGATTTTGTGGTGAAATAGAATCATCATTATGATCACCTTATAGATTTGGTGTTAGTTTTAAAAAAAAATTATAATGCAAGATGAATATGAAGCCACTAAAATGCACTTTCAGGGTGAAATCAAGAGAATTACTCAACTTTTTAGTACATAATAAAAACATTAAGATCGACCCAATGAAAAAAGGGGATAATGTATATGAATCCTCCTCAATGCCTTAAGTAATTGAGTGCAATCATGGGATGCCTCACTTATATCATGTTCATAACAAACAATTTTATTGGAAATTGTTTTCCATTCACAAAATTGATGAAGAAATGGGACACCAATCTTTAGGATGATAATTCTAAGAGGGAATTCAATGATCTCACATATTAATTTCTAAAACCATCAGACGTAATGTAATGCATATTAAAAAAACCCAACATACATTATTTGGAAACCCTATAACGATCAATGGGTTCCCTCATCACTTATAAGAATGAGGTGATCAAGGAGAATAGTCTTTATTATCTCAATAGGATAATTCTAGAAGCTGATACACAATAATATGATATCAAGATAAACTATCTTTAACTGATCTTCATAGTCTATAAACATATACATTGTCTACAACACCATGAGGCCCACATATTTTCCCACATTGACCCAATAAATATATCTTTAGTCCTTAATTATTAACATGTTGCTTTTCATAATAAAAAATTATTCAACAATAATTATACACCTAATTAATTTCCCAAAATGTGATAAAAAGGATAGATCTAACACATTTTCACAGAACACATCATTTCCCATAAGTGTTATCATTTGAAATGGATCTCTCTAATGATGAAATTATATCTATCCATAAAACATCACAATCACAATAAATGTACATTTCTGGAACCTCTAGGAGCATAAAAAGGTGAATAATGGAAAATGAAAAGCTCAATAAGTCCAACCTTGGAGTGGGATAATTTCCCAAGAAAATAAGTACTACCCTATTCCTTTGTGATTTCATAAGGACGTACCAATATTAAGGTAGAATAATATTCTCTCATCATAGGCATAAAAACATTCCTATAAATATAATTCTCTTTATTAAGCATTAAAGGTGGGTCCAAGGTGGTTTTAAAGAAAATTAATGGATACTATACCATCGAGAAGGACGAATTAACACCCTTATATGATTATGTATGAGGATTGATGGTTAAATTTCCCTTAAAGACAACACTATCTCTTGTTCTATTTTCATAGAATACACATGAAACTTTACAAGCTATTATAACTACAAAAATTTTATACGAAGACCGATAAAAATTTATTATTCATAACATATATCATAGAGTTGTATCTTTATTTTTTAACAAAAATATGGAGGAAATAAATGAACCTAATGTATCTCTAGGTGAAGGAAATCCTTCATCCTTACTATTTGAAACCATAGCTATCTGGATGTCTCTAATAATTAATTATCATTAAATCACGACTCTCCTATAGAATCAAGATAATTGGAATAAATCCATTGATGGGAAATAAACTTCATCCTTTATGAAGACTTGAATTCCATGATGGATCCCTAAAAAGGTATTTGATGGGGTCCTCCACAGATGAATTAATGGAAATGAAACCCTCACCATTATATAAATAGTTTATTTTATTACCAATGGTGATCACTAGTGAGGATAAAAGATCTTACACAAAATGTTTTATTCTTAGACACTTATGGAATTTGATAATGCAATACCATATAAATTTTTTAACAATGTTACAAAAAAGATAAATTCATGATAATTTTATACTTCAACCCATATAGAAATTTCACACTACCAAAGAATCATATATATTCCCTATATAGGGAATGAGATCCATGAGTACATTCCCTATAGCCATGTTGAGTCAGTTCAACATTAATCTTATTGAAAAAAGTCTTCTAGAAATGGGGTAGAGTTTCACCCATAAAAGAAGTCAGAAAAAAGGATATCATTAACTTCACGATGTCTAATATCATTACTATATTTGTAACTTATCACATAATATTGATGTGAAATGGAAGAAATTTTTGTGCCTCCAATCTAAAAAAGATATATTAGGATTATAACATTCAGTACAACCAATCAATATTTTATCATCTGATCGAAAACAAATAGATATAGTTCTTTAACAAAAATATATCCAATATTCTTAAAAATAGTAGGGAAATACTATAATTATTTTCTAGATAAGGTCCTATATTATTTTTTTTATTATCACACTATAACATGTATCATCACACAATAAAGTCTATATTCACTTCTATATATGACAAAATTTTTATTTACCATTATGTTTCAATTACCCCATGCCATATTTCCATTTAAAAAGGAATATTTAATGATTTGATTTAATAAATATACCTTAATTAATTTATGCGACTTTATGAGAAGTGGTCATCTATACTGAAAAATGATGAGGTTTATCAAAAAAATTTCACATGATAATTCAATTAAAAGGTTCACCTCCTCTAATTCATTAAATAAGAACGTTTTTGTCATTTTGGACATCCATGATACATAGAAAGAGGCCTTAGAATCTTGATCTAAAATTGAATGGAACTTATGTCACACAAAATGTCTACTATAGTGATTCTTACTTTATGGTATAATGGGTTTTATGAAAATCATGCCTTCCCCCAATGTAATATTTATTAAAAAAAAAATTTATATCTCTTTTTTGGGTTGGTTTAAGTGCAGTATGCATGACTCTAAACCTCTTAATGGTGACCCTCTTCATATAAAATTAAACTACATAACACCAGAGTCCATTTAACATGATCTTATACTGCATTAAATATGTTATAAACTTCTGGACCCCTAAACCACTTAGATTAGTCAATTTAAATTACCCAATTTTCATACATGAAATCTATATCCATGTATGATTACCTGATGTATGGACCCTTATACATAAACATATGATGGGTTAAAAAAATCACCATTTCATAAAAGTATGTCCAATTGTTTATAATTTTAATTAACAATATGATTCTCTTCTATATCTCAACACTAGTACATAATCATTCCATTTTTCTCCTTCACATGAGCAAGATATGCGTAAATAATTTCTAGAACAACATGTGTCTTGATTTACATTATTAGAATGTAGGGAATGATTCCCATAGGTCTAAACCCCAGTACAACCTAAAATACTAACAAATCTATTTCATTATTATCCTAATGTACCTAACCTTACCAATACAAATTGGGTGGTCCATTATACCTGCATTAGGATTGGACCACTTCACTTCATCTTGGTGCTGAAACCTAATTGATAGCATGTTTTTTATTCCCTTACAAATAAACTCATTAAATTCATTATCAGTTCCCCTATACATTATACAAATATTCACAACAACTTCCAAGAACATCATGTGTCTTAATTACTATCATTACTGGTTATGTAGTGATGTGCAATTTATTTTTAGTTGGTCCAACCATAAATCATCATTAACAATCACTCCCCCACTTCACAATAGTCTATCGTTGGTAAATTTTAGACTATATTGTTCTTATTAGCTTCTGAATATCCTCCTCCCATAAACAATTATTTTTACGTTGTGTATTTTAATCACTAAAAAATATTTCCTAGCCATTGTTAATGAGTTTACCTAATTCCAAAAATGACCCCTATACATGGAAAAAACATATACAACTCATAATCAGTTAACTAATAATCAACAAGAGGCATGTTTTAAAGTTGATAAATATCTTCTAACTCAATATTACCCCAATACTATTGTAGTGGATCCCATCATTCAAACATGGTTTGTAGTCATCCTTATCATGCTTTTTCCTCTCCATGACTTCTTTATTCAAATAAACCATGTTATGATTTATGTTATTATCATTACTCTATCATAGGTGATAGAATATTATTAGCACTAAAACCCCACTTAGGTTTCTATATCTCCCCATATTTGTTTTAGAATTTAGAAAATAAACAAAATGGTTATTCCCGTTTACTATTTTTTTTGAATGAGAATGAGGTACATCAAGTGGCATCAGGTTGATTTCATCTCTATGTCAGATACAAAACCTCACCAAATATTTGGTCAATGTTATAGGATATTAAACTTCAATAAATTTTGATCAAAACTATATAACCATAAACATTAATAATTTTGGTAAAATATCTATGAACCTAAAATTTATAAACTTTTATTTGATGTTGTATTAATTTAATACTAGTATATTTTAATCAATTTTTTCTCATCCTTAAAAATTAGTTTCATTAGTTTAAATCACCATTCCATATGACTAATAATAAAAATCACAATTCTCACTTAGTTGAAACCCTAAAAGGTAAACCATGGGAAAAATAAGAGTTTAACCACACTAATACCTTTACCTTAATGGATTATGAAAAAGTTACGTCCAAAATAAAAAGGCCTAAAGCATATAGGGATTACTAAAAACCCCACAAAAAATGTCCTGCTATGCTCTCTAAGCCTACAAATCTGGGAAAAAGTTTGAAACACCCTAAATTTATTACATAAATATTGGTTTATATGACCTGTATAGAATATGTAATGTTTTAGTTTAAATATATTTAGACCCCCTTAAACCTTGATATCCTTATATAATACCCCTTAATAATTTACATTATACCGATCCATTCACTCTCTCATTCCAGAATGAATAAACATTTGATTATGGTGATGGTAAATGACTATGTGTTCCACCTTCCTATATCCTTCTAAGAGTGAAATTTTAGGAGTAAATTGAACCTTGTGGTGTTTTGTCCTATATTATTTTCCTGAATTTCTATTATTATATATTTTTTAAATATATAGATTTCCTATATCCTTTTTAGGTTACATACATTAAATATAAGGGATTGATTTAATAATTTTTTATTTAATTAATGTGGTTGGGATTATGAATTTCTAGATTCAAATATATTTAATTTTTATGTGGAATTATGTATTATGATGTTACTATTAAGGATTTTTCATAGAAAATCAAGGATAGATAATTATAGAAACATAAAGTTCTAGAATGTTTATGATAGTTTTAGATATAATATTTCTTCATTTATTGAGGAAAAGGAAGAGGAGAGTACAAAATCTGAAGTCACTTTCTATAATAAAAAAAATTCAATTACAGTTACATGGTGTTGTGATGTAAATCCTAAATTTGGACCACTAATTTCTCAAATTTATCAATATAATGAAATAGTTAAACCAACCATACAAATTCTTTCTCTTTATCGACCCACTGTGCTTCCACACTAGCAGAGATATCTATATATGATTTCTCATGTTCCTTAACAAAAAAATATATTTTTTATACTACACTATGAATAGTGTTCAACTATTTATTGAGTCATTCCACTAATAACCTTCCCAATGTAACTCGTTATTGTTGTTCCAATACTTCCAATTTATATTGATATTATTCTAGATGTGTTTGAACTCGAAATCTAAAAAAAAAAAAATACATATATTCTACCTTGGAAAGAAAGAGTTGTGTTGGTTTATCATTATCCCACTCTTGGGTGATTTCTTTTATAATATTTTGAATGTTATGATAGTCATACCCATTGTATCCTATGGTGATAAATATTTTTTGAATCCTTTATAATTTTTTATAGTAACCCTTTATATGAGTTTTGTAAAAATCATCCAAATATTATTCCACAAGTGATTTTCAAAGGTTTTGAAAAAGTTAATAGACAGAATTTCATATTTATTCATTAAATAATAATTTATAACCATTCATATAAATCTTTTATGGAAAATTATTTGTATTAACTCAAGCCGATGGTAATCAGTAGACACAGTTGAGTAATATTTTCATTTTACTATGGATGGAATTAAATAATGATAGATAATAATATATCTCTTCAATATCATAATAATATCATAAATACTATAAATATTTATTAAATCTATCTATAATAACATGCATGTCTGGATGAAATGAAAATATAATCATTTGTCTTTATAGAGGTGATAGTCCCCACCTTTGGGTAAATGACATTATCATTTCTCAAAGGATGAAAATGATGCAGAAAATGGTTGTAGCATTTACATAAAAACATTTCAATACAATAATTATACTGATTTCATCATTTAAATTTTATTATTGAATTTTCTAATGATTTTAATGAATAATGAAACACAAAATAGATTAGTAATGATAATTACCTCTATTTTGGGAAACATATTTTAGAGTACAACTTCGGTCATTAAAGGATGGTCTTTTGGGATGAACAGAAGCTCTAAGAAATAGTGAAGGAAGTTATAAATACATTCAGTTAAGTATTTTATGGGAAAGATTTCTAAAAATATTACAATGGAATGATTCTAGGAGGGACTCCTTTTATACATAAGGGGAGTACCGAACTTGTAAATACATAAACCATTAAAAAAATAATAAATACATATTCAAGTGAATGTGGAATGAAGGAAACCCAAATTTGAATCTAAGACATCGGTGGATATTAATACACTTAACAAATCAAATTTATCAATTTTCTAGTGTTATTTTATTTATTATCTCTATGTTTAACCCTCATTAATCATTTTGACCCTTACCATAATGAAAATATTTTACCATGGTTATTATTCGTAAAGAAAAAAATAAAATTGTAAATATTAGTAAATTTGAACAAGATAATTAAAAATATATAAACCATTTTACCATATTCAATTTCAATAATTCCAAAAAAAATAATTTTAAAATAATCCCACAAAATTCAATAAAAACTATTTTTAGAAATATTCATTTTTAAGCATAAAACTGGAATTATAATAATTCATTGGATAATAACAACCATTAAATTAATTTCAAAGTATATTATTGAATATATTATCTATAAATTCATTAAAATAATTCTTCAATAGTGATTAATTCATTTTATTAACATAACAACATAATGAATGCATAAAATCAGTTAAAAACTACTTTTTTACCCTCAAATACTTTTATATTTATTTGTAACCAACTTATAACAAATGAATTTATTTTATAAAAATGTAATTTTTTTGAATTTTAATGCTAGGAATAAAATTTTAAATAAAATATATATGAAGAAAATTATGATAAATAAAATATTTCAAAAGAGTTATTTAGGATCAATGGTATTTCATAAGTAAATCAGAAATTATTTTTAACTATTATATTTAATTTTTATACCATATAATTTGATTTATTTTTACCAATAATATTTGGATGAATTAGAGGGTATACATTTTCCATCAGTACCAGGCCCATGTATTCATGCATTGTGATTGCATGCTATGTAGCTTTGTAAGTTAGAACACATTGGAGAAAAATATTATCACCAGTTTGGTGGGGATTGTTGTAGGGTATTTGGTATCTGGGCCTGGGATGGACATGTTTTATGTATTAGTGCCTACGGGTATAAGGACTATGTATATGTTACCCCACATCCTTTAAAATGGGACTATCAAAAATTAATAAAAAATTAAGGCCTTTAGTCATTAATGCATCAAAACATCTATTTATTAAAGATAAATATATTCTAAAATCTATGGGTGCTATATTATATGAATAATATTATTAAAACCCTAATTATATAAAAAATCATTTTGACATTACACATGAAAATAAAAAAATGATAATCTGAACCCAAAATTTTCAAAATTCCAATCATCATATTCACATGCTATATTGGAATTGTAATGCATCTTATACCATCAATGCAAGAAGAACAAACATCACATTTTCCAAAGATTTAACATAATTAATATTTAGTCACTTAATTTTAATTTTAACAAAAATCCTAATAATTAATTATATTTATAGCTAATGATTTTGTCTAATTTTATTTAATAATATTATAAAATAATATAACAACCCATGATTTTAGTATAAATTTTGGAAAATTTATAATATCACACAAAACGTGGAACTAAAATGAACTTTGATATAACATATTATAATACAATGTAAATATTATCAAATAATGTGTACACCATGATAAATTATATTATGAAAATTATTATAATAATATAATCATAAGTAAATTAAAAGATAATTAAATTATTTTTTACAAAAACATATACAATAATTCCTTACATATTATTATTTTTAATTTTTTGATAAGTTATAATCAAAATTTAATGAAAATATTTATTTATTAGAGGTTAATTAATTAATGTTAAGTGATTTAAATCATTTAATGTTAAACCATATATTTTCAAAGAATTGTTAATTTTAAAGTGTTTTTTATTTTATCTTAATAAATTAAATTGAACCCTTTTAATTTATGATTATGATAATATGAACTATTTCAATAAATAATCTAATATATTAACAATCATTTTCTAATAAATATATATGAAATAATAATAAAGAACATAATTTTTAAAATGTAATTTTTTTATGAAATCCTTTTTTCAATATATATTATTTTTATTTTAAAACTAAATGTTTATATTTTTGAAATTAAATTACATAAAATTTACTTATTTTTTGTATTTATCATGACAAACTTATCATAGGGTGAATTTTTAGAATTTTTCTAAAATTTTTATTCTTAGATGAATTGAAGAAGAAAAATCCATTATCAAAAATACCATAACATTTATGATGTATTCATAATGTAAATGTGACTTAAATTTAAGTATATAATTTTTATTGATATATTTTATTCAGATGTAAAATAAATTATTTAAAAATATTATATTTCATTTAGGAAACAATGTTTTACATTTTGTAACTTATGTGATATTTTATTCCAATAATTTTTTAGTAATTTCTATTAGTTAGGTATTCACAAGGTTCCATTCAGTTTTGTATTGATTTGAAAAAAAAAAATCTTCTTTATGTTAAAGAATAAACCAATAAATTATAGGAGAATTAACAATATAAATGATTTTAATGTAAATTAATTTTTATGCTTAAAATGATCATTATTATTATTTTTTTATTGTATTAGGAATATATTAATTAAATCATATTTTTTCACACCTGAAAAAATTGAATCATTTAAAAAATATAATTTTTAATTATAATAATAAAATTAGGTAAGAAGTTCCTTTTCATTTCTAGATATGAAAATTAGTGATCTATTTAACAAAAATGATTTAAAACTATAAAAGTAAATTATTGTATGAAGTTAAATTAAGTGGAAAAAAATAAAATATCTTAAATATTATCCCTTATTTTCATTATTGAGAGGTGGATCAAAAAAGACTCATCCAATCTCTATTATTTTCAACTTTTGGAGACACATTCCATTTAAATTTACATATGTCACAAACAAACCTGGGTAGAACCTGAGCTGATAACCCGAGTCGATCCATGATAAGGACCTAATGGAATTATTGAACCTTACAGGCTGGAAAAAGCTCATAAGTATCAGGAAAGATGTGTGGGAATGATTTAATTTTTTTATAACAATAAAACAACAAAAATTATAATTAAACTAGAACCAAAATTAAACAAACAAACACACCCTTAACAATTTTTAGATTTAAAGGTTTTAAAAATTTAGACAAAACCCCAAAAGTACTATAGCATCATGGGGACAAAAACACTATAGCATACCTCTATGAAATGATAAGAACCACATCCAAAAGCTTTGACCACCAAGATCCACACTATGTTCCACTAGAAATCAATCTTCTATCACTAAACATCTGTCCTTTACCTAGAAAAAACATGGAACAAGGTCTACATACATCCAAGGTTGTATATAGGGCGTGAGCCAAATCCTAGTCAGTTTCCCCCTAAGAAAGAGGTTCCATGTAAAAATATTAATAAGATAATCTAACATGCTCATTTAAAAAATTATAATTAAAAACATTTCTTGGAAAACATTTATTATTTAAACACACATAAAAGGGAACTTTACCAAAACTAGACATTGCACAACCATTTTCATAAAAGAGGTAGGGGATTTAAAAACACACACACACATAGACGCACAAGAGTTCCACAGTATGGCGACAGATGACACCCCATTATATATATATACTAGTTAGAAAAATGTTTTTTATGTCAGTTATTTTTCATTTTTTACGTCGGTTTTTAGCTGACGTTAATAAAGACGACGTTATAAATAACGTTTTTTACATCAATTATTTAAAAACTAACGTAAAAAACATAACATCGCGGTGTTCATCACGTGGGTTTATTAATAACAGACGTGAAAAAATCGGGGGGGGGGGGGGTATCACGTCGGTTATATAATAACTGATGTTATAAACTCGAGCCGGGGAGTTTATCACATTGATTATTATATAACTAACGTGATAAACTCCTCAGAGATGATTTATCACGTCGGTTATTATATAACCGACGTGCTAAACCAGTCCGGGGGGGGGGGGGGGGTGGGGGGTGGGGTTATCACGTTGGTTAATAAATAACCGACGTGATAAACCATTTCTCAGGTCTTTTATCAGGTCGGTTATTAAATAACCGACCTGATAAACCATGCCACAGGTGTTTATCACATCATTTATTAAAAAATCGGTGTGATAAATCCTTCCCGGTTTTTTTATCACGTCGGTTATAAAATAACCAACGTGGAAGACAATTTTTTTTTAAAAAAAAATCGAATGTAGTCCTCTGTACTCCCCCTGAATCAACCAGAAACCAAATCAAAAATTCGTACCACAAAAATAGATGTAGATCAAAACAAGAACTAATGAAAATTTAAGCATTTACATTGATAACATATAAAACATACCCCACTTGACAGCCCCCACCCTCATGTATACCCCCTGGACAGCCCTCCCCCACCCCATTGGAGCCCCCACCACACCCCTAGACTGCCCCCCGACCCCCTGGACAGCCCCAAACACCCCTTGACAATCCCCAACCCTCCTAAACAACACCCCTCACCACCTCACCCCACTTGACAACCCCCACCACACCCCTGGACTGCTCCCGACCCCCTGGACAGCTCCAAACACCTCGAGACAACCCCCCACCATCATGTATACACCCCCACACCCTGGACAGCCCTCTCCCACCCCATTGGAGCCACCACCACACCCCTGGACTGCCCCGACCCCCTGGACAGCCCCAAACACCCCTCAATAACCCCCTCCCTCCTGAATAGCACCCCCTCACCCCTCACCCCACCTGACAGCCCCCACCACACCCCTGGACTGCCCCCCGACCCCTTGGACAACTCCAAACACCCCTGGACAACCCCCCCCCCCCCCAAATGTATACACCCCCACCCTGGAAAGCCCTCCCCCACCCCATTAGATCCCCCGCAACACCCCTGGACTGCCCCGACCCCCTGGACAGCCCTGAACACCCCTAGGCAACCCCCACCCTCATGTATACCCCCTCCCCCTTGGACAACACTTCCACACCCCTGGACACCCCTCCCCCCCCCCCCCCCCGAACTGCCCCCACCCCACCGGACAGCCCTCCCAGACCCCTGGACACCACCAACCGCACTGAACACCCCCCATACCCTTGGAACCACTCCCCCCCAGACTAGAATCCATACCAGAAAAACCATCATAAGTAGACAAAACAAGAAGTATTTCAAAATTAAACATTCTTATAAATAACATTCAAAACTTACACTATCAACATAAAAAAAACTAAATCCATCCTAAAAGACTACCAAATACACAATTACAATGACAATATTCAAGATTACATTTTACATTACAAACAACTAAAATTCAATCAAACCTGTAAAATAATTTGACTACTCCACTTGTAAGTGTTTGATGTCTTAAGTAGTATAGGTTTGAGGGTCATAAAAAAGCTACAAATGAAAAGGATTGTAGTTAACATGTATAATGAATAAATCAAATTGAAATATTATGGCAATGTTTAAGAGGAAATCTTACTAGATCAAAATTCACAACTGTTCCAGTTGTTATTATTTCATACATAAATCATAACATATAATATCCACATTCGAGGACAACTTGTTGTTCATGAAAATTCTGTTTGAATGAGTGTAAATTCAATATATTATTTTTATGTAATAAATCATAAAGTACAAATTATAAATGTATATTTACCTTCACATTTACATATTTGATCTTTTCACTCATTTTCTTTGCGTTTTTTCGAAAGTAGGCCCATGCCCTGTTAGAAAATAATACGAATGGGGTAAATTTAAAATTCATTATAATATATAAAACTATTGAGAAATTGAAACTTAATTTTCCAATATATTCTTAAAACATTCTGGCACATCATCATGGATAGAGAGTATCCAATAAAGTGCTTTCTCCCTTGGGAAAAAACCCATAAAATCCAATGATCACTGATAAAAGGAAATTTAACATTAGTGGTTTTATGTTAAAATATAATTAACTCTTTGAGTGAGATATTTTTCATACCACTCACAAAAAGGCATCATCCAAAATTGTGTGACTATATTCTTTTCAAGTCTTTCAGCAATATAAATCATTCTTTGTTCCTCATCCAATGCACATGCTTCGGGGGAAATCAATTGCGGGTCCATGAATCCATATAAATCTGTTAGCTCATTCCTCTCACAAATTTTATAAAGATAACTAATACAAAATAGACATAAGTATAATTTTTTAATAAATATAATGCATGGAAAATGTGTTAAGACTTATATGGAAAAAATTTCACCACGTTGATTCCCAACTTATCTCTAGTAACAAGCTCCATGATATCAGTTTTCATAATCCCCACACTTATTTCACGTCCACAAATATGAGATCCCATTGGAAACTCATAATGACCTGCCATCAAATTTGAATATCTTGAAAATTTGTCAACATTACTAGAATCTGTATATGATTTCATAAACATTTGTCTTTTTTGTTGTCTATGCAGTATTTATTTACCTTTGAAGTATTCCTGTAATTTTAGGAATGTACAAATGGATTGTTTTCCCAAATTTCTTCATCTTGATCCTTCCTTATGGCACAAACTATGTCTTCAACATGCTCATCAATCTATTCTGTTAATATTTCCATGGAAGTAGGGATCTCACATAAATCAACATCTTCATCAAGTTCATCCTCACTAACATATTGTTTTTTCCCGTGTAAAACAACAGCCCACTGAATATCTGATTAATATACTACATAGAAAATTTGTATTTCATGTGTTTCCATTATAAAATAATCAGTAGTTCTTCCAATCTATTCATATTAACAAGTGTCATTCCAAATTCATCGTGTCTGACACTGTTGTTACTGATAAAACATTTATATTTAAAAACAGGAACTTTAATTTTAAAGTAATCAACCTCCCATATGTCTTCAATCACTCCATAATATGCACTTGATGAAGAAATTTTATTTTTGTCCTTAGCACTCGAAAAATGCATTACTTCTGCAAACACCCATACACCACTATTCTGAACTGCACTTTTGTTGTCCTGATCTTTCGTATGAAATGTATAGCCATTAATGTCATAACCAAACCATGTTATCACATTTAAAAATGGACCACCCAATATCCATTTTAATGTCTCTAATACATTTGACCTACCAAGTATAGTCATTTTAATCCATGAAAAAATTGTTTTATTGTGCTCATTCAAAATCCACATTTCTTTCTTATTTGGGTGACATTGTTTCAACTCATTAATATGCAATGTGATATATGGTTGAGCATCTGTTATGTCATTCAAGATGTATGATTCTAACTTCATCATCTGTTCAGCTGACAATGATTTTACATTCAATCCACGAATCCCCTTTCCCTCATTATTAACTCGTTCATGGTGAAATGGAGGCAAACTTATGTGATGCGCTGCAGCCATATAGCTCGTACAAAACTCTGCTACCTCCTCAAAATATACTTTTCAATAATGGAGTATTCAGGTCGATATGAATTTTTATCATACCCCTTTAATATTTCCATATACCTTTCAAAATTATACATCCAACTAAGATATACAGGTCCATAAAACATTATTTCTTGAAGCAGATGAATCATTAAATGCACCATTATATCAAAAAAACATGGAGTAAAATACATTTTCAATTGACAAAGTATAAAAATTGCATCCTTTTCCAAAATGTTCAAAGAATTCACATCAATTTCCTTATTACAATTTGAATTGAAAAAATAACACAAATTCATTATAGTATTTCAGACACGAATGAGAAATATTCCATACAATGCAACTAGTAGAATTTGTTTCATCATGATGTGACAATCATGTGATTTCATACCTATAAACTTCAATTCCTCAATGAGACAAAAATCTTCACATTTGAAGAATAACCTTGAGGCACTTTGATATCATGAAGACAATGAAGAAAGCTAACTTTCTCCCTCTTTGATAATGTATGACAAGGTGTTGGAAGAAATATTCGTCTTCCTTTAGGAGTGGGAGATAACTCCAAACGTATTCCCATTGATAGTATGTATAATCTTGCATTCAACCCATCTTTTGTCTTTCCTTTAATATCTAACAATGTTCCAATCAAACAATCACATATATTCTTCCCCATGTGCATGGCATCAATATTATGTTTAACTTCGTGATACCTCCAGTATGGTAGCTCAAAAAATATTGACCTTTTCTTCCAAATATGTCTTTTATTACCAGATTTATGTGTCTTTCCCAATGTCACATCAAGGTTTTTCACCCTCTCAAAATACAGATCAGGGGATAAAGGTTTTGGAGAAGTATCAAATTCTTCTGAGCCATTTAATGCATTTATAGTCTTCTATAAGGGTGATCCATAGGCAAAAACGTTCGATGACCCATGTACACTATTTTCCTCCAATGATGCAATTGACAATATGACGTCTGTTGTTCGCAAATTGGATATGCTTTATGTCCTTTAACACTGTATCCAGAAAAATTTCCATACGATGGGAAGTCATTTATAGTGAACAAAAGCACTACATGCAGTTGAAAATATTCCATTTTATAAGAATCATACACCCTAATACCATCGGCCCATAACAGTTTCAAATCATCAATCAACGGTGACATGTAAACATCAATATCACTGCTAGGTTGCTTTGGACCGGATATCATTACACTCAACATGAAATATTTGAACTTCATACAAAGTTTAGGAGAGAGGTTGTAAATTAACAATAAAATAGGCCATGAACTATGTGTGCTACTGAGGGTTCAGTATAGATTCATTCCATCTGTGCACAACCCTAGTCTGAGATTTCTAATTTCATTTCCAAATGTAGAATACTACGCATCATTTTTCTTCCATTGTGGACAATCAGATGGATGAAATATTTTTCCATCACATACCCACTCATCAGCATGCCATCTTAACCTTTTTTTCATCCTGTGAATTAGCAAATAAACGTTTGAAATGATGAATTATAGGAAGATACCAAAATACCTTTGAAGGGAGCTTTGTAATCTCTACATCAGCCTGTGATTTTTCTTTCACCTTATATCGTGATGTCCCACATTTAGAACACTCTGAAATAAATTCATATTCCTTCCTATATATAATGCAGTCATTCAGACATGAATGAATTTTCTTGAATCCCAATCCCATTGGGCATAATATTTTCTTGGCCTTGTAATGTGAATATGGAAGATCGTTATCTTTTGGAAGAATGTATTTCATCAATTGTAGCATCTCCGTAAAACTTCTGTCACTCCATCCATGTTTCTCCTTCATGTTAATAAATCTTAACACCATCGACAAAACCGTATAATCAATACAACCAGTATATAATGGTTCTTCAGCATCACTATATAGATGCACAACTGTCAGTTCTATCTCAATTTTTTCTGCTACAATATCGCGAATCATTTCTTCAATTACATCGAAGTTACCATCTTGTGAATCATCATCATCAGTGAAATTCCATCCAGTTTCACCATGCCAAATCAAAAGAATGTAACACGGATTAAAACCATGAAAAATCAGATGATCTTTTATCTCTCTACTTGTCAACTTCTTCATATTCAAACATTCCAGGAATGGACAGAAAAAATGTCACTACTTCGAACATTTCGTTTAGAAAATTCAAAAAAGGCATCAACACCTTCCTCATATTCATTGCTCATTCTATGTGCCATAATCCAACTTTGACTCATTATTACCTATTACAAATATCAAAAATAAATATATTTTTAAGATAAGGCAAATATTTATTTATATGAAAAAAATCATAATTTGAATGTAAAACAATTTTGAAATATAAAACAAATCTATGCGTATTTAAAAAAAATATGCTTGAAAATTATTTTTAAAACAAAATATAGTTAGATATAATAGTTTTAAAATCCATTGATCAAAGAAAACCATGGAGCCTACATGGTTGATAGAAAATTAAAGAAAATGGAGTAAACCTGGGAATCAACCCCAACCCCCCGGACAACCCCCAAAACCCTCTAGACAGGCCCCCACCCCCTTGGACAGCCCCCCCCACAGACACCCACCCACCCACTTGGACACCCCCTGGACACCCCCAAACCCTCTGGGAAGCCCCCCCAACCCCCTGGATAGCCCCCTCCCATCTAGACAGCACCCCATCCCCTCCTGGACACCACCCCCACCCCCTACCCCCTTGGACACCCCCCTAGACACCCCCAACCCTCTGGACAACCCCCACCCCTGGACAACTGCCAAAACCCTCTGGATAGGCCCCCACCACCTTGGACTGCCCCCCCCCCCACACCCACGCATCCCCTTGGACACCCCCCTGGACACCCCCAACCCTCTGGATAACCCCCACCTCTTGGACACCCCCACCCCTCTAGACAACACCCCCACCCTTCCTGGACACCACCCCCACCCCCTACCCCCTTGGACACCACCCTGGAGACCCCCCAACCCTCTAGACATCCCCCCACCCCCGGACAACCCCCAAAACCCTCTGGATAGGCCCCCACCCCCTTAGACAGCCCCACACACCCACCCACCCCCTTGGACACCCCATTGGACACCCCCAACCCTCTAGACAACCCCCACCCCCTGGACATCCCCCACCCCTCTAGACTGCACCCCCACCCCTACCCCCTTGGAAACCCCCAACCCTCTAGATAGCCCTGCCACCCCCTGGCCAACCCCCAAAACCCTATGGATAGGCCCCCCACCCTCTTAGACAACCCCCCACACCCACCCACCCACTTGGACACCCCCTGGACACGCCCAACCCTCTGGACAGCCCCCACCCCCTCGGAAAACCCCCCAAACAATGGTTTACTTATAAAAACTAGGCATGGTGAACAAATAAAAACACATGCATTTAATATATACTTCAGAATGAAATAGATGGAATTAAATATTATTAAATATGGATACTTAAATGATCTTATGATAATTAAAAATAACCAATGATATTAAACAAGTCAAATGATCACAAGTTTTCCCGATAACTAATATCATAATGAGGTAATGGATAACTCTAGAAATCTTAAACATATTGTCAAGGTCTTGGACAAGGCCTCAAAAAATACAGGGGTAATACATCAGTAGAACCCATTTTTATTTGGAATCATGAGACATAGCGATGCATCGAAGGTCCATAGAGGTCAACAACCATTACATTATATGTCTAATAGATTCTCATATAAAAGAGGATAAACATAAGAAACAAAAACACATGAAATATAATTTCTGAATTCGTTCATTCAATCAATAACTATTCTATGCAGTAATATAGGTGTATGGGATCATTAGTTGTCAATGACAACAAAAATTACCATCAATGTCGGGCATTCGCGAAACAAAAAAACTAAATAGATGTAGTTGAGGCTTACGTGAATATTGCGAGTTGATCTAAAAGATATGGGGTTGATAAATAAGATGATGATAGTAAAAAGAGGTAAGAGGGTTCGAAATGGAAGAATCTTACCTAGTTTAAACACAAAAATCGCAAAACATAAATATAGACTATCTGAAAAAAAATGAATGAAATAAATTCGTGGAAGGCTTACTTGAGTGTTGCGAGTTTTGATGATACATCTGAGGAGAGTAAAGATGATAAAAAACCAAGGCAAAATGAGTTTAACGCAGCGATATCGACGAGACGATTAGGGTTTACCGCACAAGAGAGACGAGCCACTGGACTGTCGATTGAAAAATCGTAAATGACAATCCATGGGGCTTGTAAATTTTTTAAATGTTTTATAACGTCGGTTATTTAATAACCTACATTATAAACTATTTTTTTACATTTATAACAGTGGTTATTATAATAAACGATGTTATAAATATATCATATATGGCTTTCTTACGTCGGTTATTTTATAACCGACATAAAAAAAATCACCATGTAGGTTTTTTACGTCGGTTATAGAATAACCGATGTAAAAAATACATCAGAAATCACAGTTTTTTACGTCATTTATTGTATAACTGATGTAAAAAACTTCTACGGGTTGTTTTGTTATGTCGGTTATCAAATAACCAACTTCAAAAAGGCCTCAAAAGCCTCATTTATTACGTTGGTTATCAAATAACCGACGTAAAAAATGAATATATATCTCATTTTTTACGTCAGTTATCAAATAACCAATGTAAAAAATGAACGCGCGCGATCTCTAACGTCGGTTATTAAAATAACCGACGTTAAAAATATGCTCACTGCATTTTTTATGTCGGTTATAAAATAACCGATGTAACAAACCACCTTTCAAAAATTATTACATCGGTTATATATAACCGACGTAAATAACGTTTTCTGCACTAGTGATATAATAGAAGACCATGTGAAAATATCATAGGGTTAATCTAGCTCGAGTGGGACACTAGAACTTTTTGCCTTAGTTTAGCGTGTCATAGAATCCATTACCATTAGAATTATCATGCATGAGCCACTAGTAGGGTACCCACATAACCTAATGGTCTCTAATCATCGTGGTTTAGTTAGTGTTGGAAGCATCAGTCCTTCTAGATGAAACTGTAATGATATTCTTTTGTATCTTCTAGCACACTAGAAAAAGCCATCCCACCTAGATACCTGGGATTCCTATGGGCTTATGTTAATGTTCACATGTAAGAAATATCACCACTTCCACAACTCAATGTCAACCATTCCAAAGAAATCACCAATTTGATGAACAAACCAATTTTAATTTTATGCACACCAAAACCCTTTTTCAAATACATTGGAAATTTATAAAACTCAATTAATCCAAACACATGAAAGGAACAAAGTTTCTTACTAAAAACCATTGGCTAAGACCCATTGATTTAATCCACAAATAAAATGACATTTATTTCCAAATCAAGTGTCCCATTATTTAAGAAACACACAGATCATACTAAAAAGTTCACAAAAACGCCAACATGCCAATACTAATCCAACTTCCATTTTAGTCACACTAAAAACCTATATCAAACAATATTAACATATCTTACATAATTCATAAATTCATATTTAATAATCATAAGGAAAACACATAATTAAAACCAACCAATTCAATAGGACAAGCCCCTTCATTAACCCACATATACCCTAAGACCATTTTAAAACATGATTTTAATCATTTAAGAATTTCATAATTTATATTCAAAATTGAAAAATAAGGCTAACGTGACCAAATTATGAATGTTCTATTTAAAATAAATTTTTATCACACATGTATCTCAAGTTCCATTTAATACATGTTTTTTAGTTTTCGAACAACCCATAAAATCTTTTTACCCAACACCACACTAAAACAAACACACACAACATAGCCATTTCCCATTAGAAAATCCAAACCCAAAACATATTTATGTCGAACACTTCGAAAACATATTTCACATCACTCAAAAGTTTAAAAAACCACTTACACAATTTATAAAACCTTTCTAAGAAGCACAAAAAGTCATTACACCTCAAAATACATACAATTTCATGTAGAAAAATCATTACCAAACCAATTTATAACCAAAAAATTTTAAAAAAATCATTCACACAACACAATTAAAGTGTAGAACATTTTAAAATTAATTTTGAAAAAAGTATAATCATCTAATAATTCTAGGGTATGGAACCACCTACCTCTTGTGGGGAAACTTTTGGAAAAAGGTGCGAAACCGCAACCACACTTAGAGAAAACCCGAGGAAAGAAATATAAAGCATAATACATAAAATGAGACTCTATTAAACCAGAAAAAACTCTAAATTAAACACCCTATTGAGTAGAAAACTGAAACCCCTAATAAAATGAAGGATAAGATTACCCATACTGGAAGAGGGTGTGACCGTTGGATGTAACTGGTGTGACAGTGGGGTTTCATGAGGGAGGGTAGCTGGAGGGGTCACATGAGGGAGGGGAACTGGCTAGGGTTACACGAGGGAGGTAGGAATGATGGTGTTTCATGATAGAAGGCATTGGGGGGGGGGGGGTCATGGTAACTAGAGTAGGTAGGGAGGGAGGCTTCTAGAAGGGAGACGACCTGTTGGGGGGTGCCAACAAAATAGGGATGCGGGTAGAGGGGATGCATGAGACAAAGGGTAAATATGGGAGGGGAATAGAAACACTAAAAAAATAACCTAATAATAATTTTATTAATATTATTAACAAAAATAATAATTACTTAATAATTATATTATTATTGATAATAAAAATAATATAATTGTTATTATTAAATCAATTTTTTTATTTTATTTCTTTTGATTTTTATTTCAATTTAATAAACATTAAACTAAAAAAAGACTCAAATATAAATAAATTAACCACGAACGCAAGGTGTTGGGTTAGGGTGTTACAATTCTCCCCACCATTAACGCTTGCCACCCCCAAAAAGTTATTCTGAGGTTTAACGCAATAGAAAAAAATTGACTCTCCTTCATAGCACAAGGAGATTCCCAGTGAACATATTATGAGAAGAAGACTAGAACACTATGAAAAGAAAACAAGACTTACAAATCGAACTAAGGAGACCAAAATGGACTCCCCACTGTGTGCCACCTGCCCCTAAAAGTTTAGACACCTTCATTTGATCGATCAAAGGGAATGAATTCACACAAAGTATAATCGAACCCCTTAAACCAAAAAACATATACATTATTAAAAAAACCCTTACCACTAGATTGAAACAACCAAACAAGATCATCCATTTCTAAGTCATCATCAGAAACACAACTGGGTTACCAACATAGTAGGCCCATATAGACTCCCCTCCATAATAGATAGGCTAACATCGATTCACACTATAGGAATTCTAGTGAGACCCATGGTGGTTATCCCCACCATTAAAACCAACCTACCCACCTAACATGTGCAGGCCAGTATGGGGTCCCGACATGGGCCTACTTGAGATCTTCCCGCACAAACCAAATCGACCACCATAAGGGGCACGACAAAAGAATATCCAAACGAAACCGAAACGCTACACAATTTTTCCACACCCATGGGATGTGACTACTTTTAACTAGCCCAACCAGGAGAAAACCAATATTATAAGGATTCCCATACAAGCACATCATCAGTGAAATTTTCCTAAAAAACATACAACTATAGAGATTCAAGAAAACAAGGCTACCATGGATCTTTATAATGAAGAATGAACTCATCCACCCATGTGAGTCACAACATGGGAACAAGGACCAAACACATTTTCCCACTAAATGGTACCACTTGAAATGAAATAGATACATAGAATTCTTAAACTGTGTCCATTTCCTACACTGATGATAGAAATTAGATCAAGATATATTTAGACACCTGGGGTTCTTGACTACGTGCCAAATTAACTCTGCGACCTATGACTTGAGCTTTGTTTACTGAATCATCTTTTTCCTCGTAGTCAGGCATTGTTAACCAATGAACTAAACTTCTCCTTATGGGGCCACAAGAAACCATGCCTTGGTCTAAACAAAAATAATACAACACAACACATCTCACAACCTAATTTTTCTTAACATGGAACTACACCATGATAGGGACCCAAAAGATTCTCATGCATCACCCCTTTTATATAGAGAGAGGATACGATGAAACAAGAACACATGGAACATTATTCCCTTCAAATGGGGAAAATTTATAATTTCTGAAAGAGAACAAACTTATATTAAAATAGAAGTTCTTAGAAGACTTCACAACATCCAACCATTCACTTGAATGAGAACATGGCACTGCAAAACATCACTGAATGTGACTATCACAGCCTAAGAGTCCAAACAAGAAAAGGATGTTTAAATCGAGTCTTGAATGAAAATCAACCCAATAACAATTCCATAACTGCCTCTTACAACCTAATTTTACACACTGGTAGACTAGAATGATCCATCACTTAGAATAACATTAAGAACAATCTAACGGTCCTTCAAGATGACAACCAACACTAATAACCCTAGACCGATTCATCCTTTCCCCATTATAATTCCCTCCACCACTTCCAGGTAAGACATTAAGACATAAATGTGTCAAACATCATAAACAATGACCCAGACAACTCATTGAAAGAAAATTTTCTTTTAACTCCTCTTTCATCTTCTATACCACTATGAGGGGATCACTTAAACGAAACAGAAGTGTAGAAGGATCCTCATGAAAAAATCAAGGATATAGTCCTTAGGTTGATCAACCAGAGGGCCTAACAATAGTGAATCACATATGGAAACACTTCTAATGTTCATTAATTCTTCATGGGGATGTAAACTAGCATACATAAGAAATAAAGGGTCCAAATAAAGTAACCCCCAATAAAAGAAATGGTACAACAGACTCCAAACATGAAAAGGGAATCATCACAAATGCTTCCTAAAACACTTCCCAAAAGGAACCCTTAACCATTATTCAAAAAATAACATACCAATAAGAACTTAAACTTAAAATGTGAGTTGACCAGGATTAATTCACATTATTGAAATGCCTCACAGATAAAATTCTAAAAATACAAGACACACCACACAATCATCGATTATCAAAATACTTACTTTTTTTAATGTTAATTTAAAAATAATATAGGATAAGTGGGTTACAAATTAAAAAATGGTATCCCCTGGAGCCTCTAACAAGAATTTTTCTTGTTCCAAATCAAGAATCCATTCATTTTCTGCACATTTCTAGTGCATGTGATCACTCATGGAAATACCAAATGTTAATGAAAAACTCTTTGACTTTAAAAAACAAACATCCAACTCACTTTCCCATTTCGAAAATTCAATAAATACTCATTTCATGAATTACTAGATAAAAAATTATAAACCATTTTCAAATTTCACACATCAATTCTAAAACAACTCATCCTATTCCAAATCCATTTTAAAAAACCGAACCATTATCCACCAAAATTTTACAAAACATCCCAAATTTCACTAAACACAAAATCGAAAAAGATTTGAAATATTTTTTTTTTCCAAAATCCACATATCAATTTCTAAAAAACTTCACCAACTTCTAAAAGACTTCTAATGAAACAACAACCAGCACTTCACCATTCACCATTTAATTAAAAACTCAACAATTCTTATTTTAAAATACATTTCCAAAACCAATTCCAAAATAAATTTCCCTTTTCCCAAAAAACCAATTTTATTTAATGAAACCAAGAACATGGTTTATAAAAATACTCCATTGATAAACTCATAGCATTTACTCAAAATAATTTTACAAAAGTTATCATTTCCAAAATTTCTTTTTGGTAAATTTTTCAAATTCATTTCCAACCTTCCCAAAACAAAATCATTTTTACTTTAAATCTATGATTTCATGATTCCAAAATAAGGTCTTTTCAAAAATTATTTTTCAAAACTCAGTGAGACACTAGATGATGCAAGAGGAAACTAGTTCTGATGGTTGAACATGACATACAGTTGGAATCCATTCACTAGTTGCACTATCATAAGAAAGAGTGTTATAGGACCATGTCCCCAACTCCACATGGATTTATAGGCCCTGTAATATTACTAAGACTATTGGTACAACACTATTTTCATTTTACAAAAAATGAACAACCATAAGGACCAAAAGGCTTGAAAAAAAACCGACATCCCTAGTTGACGTGGGTCCCATCACGAGGTGTACTGTCCATGCACCACACTAATAACAAGAATGTAAAGTCCCTCAAATCCAAGATTTTGTGTACATAGACTCTAACTAAATAAAATAGACTCAAAAGACTATAACCTGCCTATAATACCATTTTTAATGAACACACCCAAGTTGACCCTGAAAAGGTTACCCGATTCAATCCGAAACAGGGCCTAAAGACCGTTCCTGATCCCCTTGAGATGGAAAAAGTTCCCAGGTATGAGAAGAGAAGCATGGGAATGATTTAACTAATATTTATAATAATAAAAGAAAAAAACAATTTAAAAAAACCAAAACCAAAATTAAACAACCAAATAAGACCTTAATAATTTCCATAATTAATGGTTTACAACTTTTAGATAAAATCCCAAAAGTACCATGATATCCGGGGGACCAAAACTCTATACCAAATCTCAATGAAATAATAGGAACCACGTCATGAAGATTCCACCCCAAGATCCACTAGAACTGATATCTTCAAGAACTAAACATATTGAGTTTAACTATAATAAATAAGGAACACGGTCTAAAAACACCGGAGGGTGTATGAAGGGTGTGATCCAAATCCCAATAGGATGCCACCCAAAAATTGCCTATATTATAAAACATTAATAAGATAAACTAAAATGATCATTTAAATAAAAACTTTTAAAAAAACATCTTGGAAATAATTTATTAATAAAACATATTTAAAATGGAACACTTCCAAAACTGTCAATTTCAAAACCATTTTCATAAAAGAGAAATGGGATTAAAACACACACACACATACATGAAATAATTCCACTATATATCGACGGATTACACCCCATCATATATATATAGTAGAGCACCATGGGTAAATCTCATAGGGTAAATATATCTCAAGTGGGACAGTAAAACCTCATACCATGGTGTAATATGGATTCAAAAAAATAGTTGACAGTATTCTCGTTCATAGTCCACTAGTAGGGGAAACCCCCATAACCTAGTGGTCTCCAATCATCATAGTTTATTTAGTGTTGTAAGAATCAATCTTTCTAGAAGAGACAACAATGAACCACTTCTGTATCATCTTTCATACTAGAAAAATCCATCCCACCTAGATACCCGAGATTCTTGTGGGCTCAAGTTAATGTTCACATGTCACGCATATCCCCACTCCCGCAACACAATGTCAAGCATAAAAAAGAAATCACCAATTTCATGAACAAATGGTTTTTTCATTTAAAAATTCTAAACCCATTTTTCAAATACATTTTCAATTCATAAAAATCCTCTTTTCAAGACACAAGAAAGGCACACAATTTTTTACTCAAAACAATCGGCTAAGACCACATGTTTGAATCAACACATAAAACATGTTCATTTCCAAAACAAGATTCCAATTATTTAATAAATTCACAAATCATATTAAAAAGTTCATGAAATTCCTACATGATAATACTAATATATCTTCTATTTTACTCATATTAAAAACCCATTTCAAATTCTTTTAACACCACTTACACAATTCATAAATTACCCTTTTACAATAATTAGGAAAACACACAACTAAAATGATCTAATTCAATGGGCCAAGTCCCTTCATCAACCCACAAATACCCTTAGAGAATTTTTTAAAAATATTTTCATCAATAAATGAATTATAAATTTATATTCAAATGTGAACTATAAGGACCCATGTTTCCACATACATCAGTTTTCAGGAGAAATTTGAATTTTTTCTTCGGATGCTAGTAAAGGGGAAAAATGGACTTTTCCCATTGTGGATGACCTAGGATAATTTTTCTAACCCTACCATTGGTCAGGAAATTTGGATTTTACCATATGATAGGAGTTTGGTTGAAATCTGAATAGTTTGAAATTTGGTGGAATAATTAAAAATTAATATTTAATAAGTTAAATATTAAATAGTCCAGGTAGGTTAATTCGACGATAAATTTTTAATGGATCATTGGATTGAGATTCTATCTCAACCATTATATACTCAATGGGGTGTTTATCCTAGGTGAGGCAATAACTTTATTCTGGTGTCGGGGCTGGCCCGAGCCCCTTTTTCTTATTTTTCTTTTTCTTTTATTCTTTTCTTTCCTTTATTTTTCTTTTCATCTTTATTTCTTCCAATTCTAATATACACCCCTCTATGGGATGTTGTTCCATGAGACTGAGTGAGTATAGGTAGATGGAGAATATAGGGAGATATGAAGAGATGAAGGTTCAATTGTGAAGCTCTCGACGAGTTGGATTGACGCGTGATAGCTGGGGATTGTCAAATCGAGCCAAGCTTCGGCGGTTTCAGCTCAAAGGTATTCTATTTTTTATATTTACTCTAAAAACCCTTTATATTTGTTGATTTATAAATCTGTGCCCCTATTATTCTTTTATGAGGAACCTAGTGGTCCAATCTGTTGATTTGTGGGTTGAAACAGGGGTTTCAGGTGATCCGAAGGGTTTTCTGTTTGAGAAAACTCGATAACACATGATGTAGTCTAGGGTTCCACACTATGTTTTCTTCCTATTTAGGAAAGATGATGTTTATGGAGTACAATCAATGTATGGGTTATACACACCTTGTATTGGCACTCGTATGTGTATCCCAGTACCCAAGCATGGCTACCCATGTAAGGGTAGATATCTGTGTAGTGTACATGGTCAAACCTAGCATGGGTAGAGAATTGTTTAAAGGTACAAGGACTGGCCAAATATCTGGCCATGTGAGATGAGGGACTTAAGCATGTACCCCATTTAGGGTACATTCTGTGTTCTCAACTTAAATTCTGTGTACCTGGGGTGTTTACACACCTAGGATGGAAGGTGTGCATGCCCATGTGGTGATTTGAGGGAACACACCGTTTATAATCTCTACACATCGTGTACTCCTACTATGGTGCCCTTTGATGATATTTTCCAATTTTTTACCCTAGAGTCGAAATATTACCTAAGTGTTGTCCATACTCTTTAGTTTTCTGTGTAGATTGTGATGGTCAAACCCATGGAATGTTTCAAGGGCTCATAGTTGGTGTTTTGGAGATTCTATCTAAGCAGAGAGGTTCTTCCTCTAGTTATTGAATTCGGTTATCACTTGAGAGTGATACATGGTGTGGATGATAGGTTGGGTGCTCAGACAATAATAATTGAGACCTTCATCTGAGATGAGCTATGAGCAATCTCCTATGACCTATGCTTTTGAGGGAGTTTACCTTGTCATATGAGCCCTTATGGACCATTAGGACGTGAGACCAGATGCTTCCATGGATCCCGTAAGGGATTCCGATTATTATATATTGATTTAGGGAATCCCTTGTAGGATCCCTCTACTATATATGTTAATAGTATCCATGCGGTAGGATGCCTCTGTTTTCTATCATTCGAGGAACCTGTGTATGATTACTCCCTTTATTTTAGCTAAGGATCTCTTGAAGGATGCCTTCACTCATGTTTACTCAGAGTATCTCTCGTAGGATGCCTCTTAGTGTATGACTTGAGAGACCCAGTGGGCACCCATTTCATGAAAAAACCTGAGTTGTACGTCAGGTTTGTTTAGAGATGGTTTTTGGGTGTCACCTAGAACCCGTGCGAAACTAATGCACCCATGGGGATGTGGATAGAGTGTTTGGTTGGGAGTTATGGACACCCTCACTCAAATTGGTTATATCTGACATGATTATTCTAATGCATATATTTTTACAAGAGGTTCTTCTTGGTTGGTGTCTGTTGAGCCTAACACTATGCATCATTCTTGCTTTTTGGGATGCCCAGAAGTGCACCCCTAGGATCTGGATTTTGATCCATGATTCTCTGATGTTTTACTAGTACCTAGAGGTGGAACCTGTGACTTGAATGTTGAGACTTATGTGTTTTATTGTATTCCATGAGTGATTCTTGGATTCCCCTATGTAGTAATTCCTTGGACAGACTCATTCTCTTCTGATATGTGGTGGGGAAGATTACACAATCCTTTTCCTATGATGATTGGGTAGGTATAACCGTGTATTTTTATGGAATGTGAAATGGTTTACATGAGTACGTATACTCGCGTGTGATGATTTATTGGTTTGATAGATTCCATGGACATCGCTCCATGGATATGAAATGCGGTAGTGGATGCCTTGGGTTGATTATACCCCTTGGGTCTTAATTTTATGGGATAACTCGGGGCTTTCTACCATGTGGATCTGGATTTCTTGGGATCACATAGAGCATGTGTTGTTGACATGCTCATAGGACCCCAACCATTTCCAAGGTCACGTTTCCACAAGTATTCCCTTGGGACTCGATGTGGATTCCTTGTAAGAGTTTCTTGGATCCAACCATTCATGGTCTACACAGCTTATATGGATTCCTTGGATGAGTTCCATGGATTAGGACCTTTGTGGTCTACACATCTTATATGGATTCCTTGGATGTGTTCCTTGGATCTGTCCCTTTGTGGTCTACACATATTATGTGGATTCCTTGGACGAGTTACTTGGATATAGCCCTTCATGTGCTAACACTTGATTATATGGTGTGGCCATGTTGGTTTTGGTCATTACATGATTGACCATCAGTATACAATATCCTTTTTTCCATGATTTGAGGCGAGTACGGGTGAACCTAGTTATGAAAAGTATTCCCTGTGGTGACAAATCTTTCTCAAAGACTTTTTTCGAAGTCGGATGAAGAAGGTATATATCAATTTAGATTATGAACCCAGAGATTGACTTAATGGTACCAAACATGAGTGACATGACATCCAGATCAAGGCCTACACACAAGATGTCTAGGTGATTGGGATTACTAACCTAAGGATTGAATTCTGATGTTGTGTCATGTTGTTTGATTCACATTCCAATGAAAATTTATATTTATGTATATATGTATAGGTATGGGACTATAAAAGTATAAATATACTAATATAAACATCCATGATTTCACATACCCAATTGATTGGGATTATAGACCCAGGGTTTGACTATTATATCACATTTGATTTTCTTACCTTTTGTAGGGTCTTCTCAAGGCTGAGCACTTTGGTTTTTGTTTACACGTATAACAGAAAAGTTATTGGTTTCTTATCAGGGTGTCCTACTAAGATTATTACTCACCCATACATGTTCACATCAATGTACATATAGAACTTATGTATTCTTTTTAAGTTAAGAAAAATTTGGATGGTGGATAGGGCTAAGAACCAAAGTTTCATGATTGAGAAAAGCTGCTCGTGTTGTTCTTCTGATCAGACTAGTACAGTTCGATAGTTTTTTGGAGACCGGGTAAGTGATCTGGCTCAATGAAAGTTGTGGAGTCCTATAATTTTTCTTGTAGTTTTTTTTTCACTTTGGTATTTGTATGGTCATCCTAGTGGGTGACTAGTGTTTTATAGTATTGAATAGATATTCTATATTTTTATAACATTTTATTATTACAGCATATTCCGTATTGGTTTTTTTCTCCTTCACTCTTTTTTACTTTACTATTGTGTATGTTACTTAGCTAATTATGATTTTTTACTATGATAAAAGGGTATTGTCTCCCTACCATCACACTCTAGGCCCTCGCTTCTATTCAATAGTCTCTAGTGTATGGGAAGGAACTCTTGAGTATTTTTGACCCACCGTCTTGGAGCATTGATTTAGTGTCATCTAGGATGGGACATTACAAAGTAGTATCAAAGTGGTTTTATGTTCATAGTCTTTACTATTTGGGATATGGTAAACATGAGTATTAGTAATGTTTTTGAAATTGTGATGGATATCATACTAGTTTGTAGATAACACTTGTTATGGTAAGAATTTCTAGTTTCCAGGGTTTTGGATTGTCTTTCTGATTTACATTTTTTCAGTTGTATGTGATTTTTTTCCTAGATTGATTGACATGTTGTGTGGATGTTATGATTTATTTTGGATCAATAGATCATGACCATTTTCAAGAGGCCATATATGGGTTTTTACTATTGGATGGAAAATAAAGGAGGCATCTTATGCATCATATTTTTCATGTAGCATTCACATAATATAGGCCTACTAGTGTGCAATTTTACTGATGATTTAAGCCTATTCAGTTTATATTGTTTACGTATATATTTCTTTTTTATTGCAGGTTATGTGAATCTACATTGAGGAATTTTTTGTGAGGATTATGACTCAATCCTCGTACATGAGAGGTGCAGTTACCTAGTAGGTCATTATGTAATGTGATTCCCTTTTGTTGTGACCCTTTTTGGGTGTTGTTTCTTAGGTCTATGGTTTACTAGTCAGATCTCTGAGTACGATGATGATGGATTATATGTCTTTTTATGTGAATTAGACCTCTATGGGGTATTTCTTTATATAGATTCCTGATGAGTGTCAGTTCAATTTTTCATTTTCTTTGATTTTTGTGATCTACTAGGAGAAATTTATTCTAAAAATTCTCAGAGAGGATTAAGCCCCTTGGAGTCCATGTTTTTAGTTTGGATCCTTGTTTTCCATCATGATTTTTACCTACTTTTGAGAGGTTATATGTTTTAGGAAAGGTGATTGGACCTTGTGACCCAGTTCCAAAGTTTGTTATGTAGGTTAGGTGGGAGACCTAGAGGCCCTTAGTTTGAATCAGAACCTAGTAAGTCGATGTCTATTTTGTTCAAAGGAAACATTCATGAGGAAATTTGGATTGTGTTTTTGTATGCCTTTTGGGAAATCATCTTGGTTTTGTGAAATTTTTTTTATAGAGTCATGGTAGGTGCTCGAGTTCTTCATTATATGCATGTGGAGGCCATCATATTTTGAGGAATCAACTTGGGTGCTTGTTGTTCGAGATTGGATTCAATGGGACATAATTCTCGGGTGCCTGGCCTGGTCAACCAATGTTTACAATGTTGCTAATGTAGTCAAATCATGAGTTGAATCATATGAATAAAATGTCATCCGGTGATAGACGATTGTGGAATAAATCATGGAACAGGTGAGGTGCTCGATTTTGAAGGGGAGTTTTAAGGGGGATTCTGGATTACAGAATTGACATGTTGTGTAGCATGGTTAACTTATCCTTGTGATGGATTCCTTTATAAAGTATGAGTTGGGTGGTAAATATATTCCCTAGTTTCACGTGTTATGGGTGGAATTGAAATCAACGAGTTGCTAGGTTCGAGCCGAGGACTGATGTATCAATACATTACTTGCACTTGGATCCCATAAGTTGTGCTAGAATGTACCTCCATGGTAGAGGTGACATCATGATATGAGTCGAGTACTTTGAGATGGTTGACCCATTCATGAATCCTAATCAGGTATGAAAGGATGGTGATCCTAGCTCGGAGGGAGCTGTACACACCCCTTTTAGGAATCTTAGTATACTCTTATTAGATAGGATAATGCTCTATCTTTATTTTTTTCTTTTTTGATAAGAGAGCATCCACCATACACCAAAATATGTTTTTTCTATATGTCCGTCCCTATTTAGGAAGAGAACTTGTTGAGGTTACACTCAAGGGGATTTGTAAGGTATGTCATATGGTGGGGACTGCACCATTGACCGTTTGAGGGTGGAGACACTCATTTATAGTTGAAATTCCATTATTATAGGGGGACATGGGATCATATGTTTCTTTTAAGACAATGATAAGGGTATTCCTATGGTGGGGAGTACTAGAAGGATGTTTTTGATTCTTTGAGGCTAGTCATTGGAAAGTCTAGATAGATTTCTTGTTCAAATGATTGGATTAAGATCATGCTTTTTGGTCTCCTCAAAAGTCTTATAGGGGATGAGAAGGTAAATTTATGGGATTTTGTATGTACATGTTTTTTTTTCAGATTGATGTTTTGAGCATAAATTCGAATTTTTTTCATCAAATTATTATAAAGGGGTAAAAAATGTCTTTTCCCCTAGAATATGACCTCAGGTAATTTTTCTGACCACTCCATTGGTCCTAGAATATGGAGATTACCCTAGTACTAAATTTTTGTATAAATATGAGCAGTTTTAATTTTGACAGAATTATTTATAATTAATATTTAATAAATTAAATATTAAATTGTTCCCACAGGTTCGTTTGATGATATATTCTTAATGTAGCATCGTATTGATATTTTTTATCTACCATTGAGTTCGAAACATGGAGTTTATCCAAGGTGATCCATAAACTAGATTCGGATTCAGGGGTTGGGCCATGCCCCATTTTGTTCTTTTTTCCCTTTTATATTTCTTTTTCATTTCATTGTTTCATTTTTATTTTATTCTTTCATTATTATACTTCTCATGTACGTACATACGATGGCTCTAGCATTACATATACGAGGGAGGAGAGGGAGTGGTAGAAATAGGGGGAGAGAGTAAAAGAGGGAGGTGATGTTGCAATGGTCTCGATGAGGTGGGTCAGCGTGCAACAACTGTGGATCATCAAATCAAGCCAAGCTTTCGCTGTTTCTACCCAAAGGCAGGTTATATTTTATAGTTATAAAAAACCCATTTAGAATCATTTTTTATAAATCTAAGACCCTATTATTCTTTTATGTTTCCGTTAGTGGCCTGATCTTTTGATTTTAAGGTTTAAACAGGGGTTTTAGGCGATCCGGAGGGTTTTCCGTTCGGTAAAATCTAATAACATGACATGTAGTCTGGGGTGACACAATGTGTATTCTTCCAATTAGGAGAAGATGGTGTTTAATGAGTAAAAACCATGCATGGGTTATACACGCTGTGTACTGGTACATAGCCGTGTAGATGAGTACCCAAGCATGGATACCTATGAAAGGGTACATGACTATGTAGAGTACACGACCAGAACCCATGTTGGTAGCATGATGTGTAAAAGTACATATCCTGGCCATGTATTAAAATAGGCTAGATGAGGGATATTCGAATATACCCAGTGCAGTGTACATGCCATGTGCACACCTTACAAGCTATGTACCTAGGGTGTTTCCATGCCCATGATGACAGGAGTACATGTCTATGTGGCGATCTAAGGGTACACACTGGGTATAGTCTCTACCAGCATTGTACTCCTCTCTTGGGTCCCCTTATGGATCTTTTCCAGTTTTGTACCCAAGCGTCGGAATTGGACTTGAGAGTTGTCCATTTTGAGTATGTTTCTATGTAGATTGTGGTGGTGAAACCCATAGAGTGTTTCAAGGACTCCTTGTGGGGGTTATGGGGCTTCTATATAAAAAGAGAGGTACTTTTTCCTGTTGTCGAATTCATTTGTCACCAGAGAGTGAGAGGTGGTTTGGATTATAAGATGGGTTTTCAGACTGACCTAGTTGATATCTTGTTCTGAGATGAGTTATGAGATATCTCTCACGACTTATGATTTTGAGGGTGTTTACCTTGTGAGACGTTCACTTCTGGCCTATGAGGTCATGAGACCAGATGCTTTCAAGGATCCCCTAAGGTATGTCATTTCTTATATACTGATATAGGGAGTACATTGTAGGATCCCTCTTCTTTATATCATTAAGAGGATTCCTATAGTAGGATTCATCTATTGTCAATCGTTTGAGAATATTGTGTAGGATTACTCCTTTTCATTTAGAGAAGGATCCTGTGTATGAGGACTTCGCTCGTGTTTACCTAGACGATCCCAAGTAGGATGCATATCAATGTTTGTATTGAGGGATCCAGCAGGTTTATATTGCTTGACTGACCCTAAGTTGTATGTAATGTTTGTGTAGATATGGTGTTCGAGTGTCACCTTGAACCCATGCTGAACTGATGTTCCTGTCAGGCTGTGGCTGTTGTGTTGGGTTGCGCATTTGGGCCAGCATCACTCATTTGTTTATATCTAAACTGGTTTTGCGGAAGCATCTATGTTTACTAGAGGTGCTTCTTAATGGGTGGTTGTTGAGACTAACCCATGGTGCCTTTCTTGCGTCTTGGGATGCCCAGAAATTCTCTCCTTGGATCATGATTCGATTCCAGGAAACTCCCATGTTTTACTAGCACCTAGAGGTGGAACCTGGGACTTATCTGTCGATCCTTATATGTTTTCTTGTGTCCCTAGAGTGATACATGGAATCCACGATATAGGAATTCCCTGGATGAAATCATTGGATTGTGATATGTAGTGGTGATTATAATTCTCCCCTCAGCCTGTGATGACTGGGTAGGTATACATACCCATGTTTTTTGATGGAATGTGAAATGGTTTACATGAGTTGGTATACACATTTATTATGCTTGATTGTTTTGATAGATTCCATGTACTACTCTCAATGGATCTAGAACACAATAGTGTACACCTTGGGTTGAGTATGACCCTTGGGTCATGATTCCATGTGATGCATTGGGCCTTGATACCTTGTGGATCTGGAATTCATGGGCTCGTGTTGTACATGTGTTGTTAACATGCTCCTAGGTCCCCAACCAGTTCCTAGACTGAGTTTCCACTAGGACACCCATGGGAATTGATGTGGACTCCTTGGATGAGTTCCATGGATCCAAATCTTTCTGGTCTTCAGTTATGATATGGAGCCATTCTATGTGTGCCTTGGATCTATCCCTTCGTGGTCTACACTTCATATATGGTTGTCTTGGACGAGTTCCTGGGATGTGGCCCTTCATGAAATACACTTCTAATGTGGATTCTGTAGATGAGTTCCTTGGATCTAACCCTTATTGGTATGAAAAATTATTATACAGTGTGGTCATGGTGGTATTCATCTTTAAATGTTTGACCTTAGTTATATGGTATCGTTGTTTCATTGATTGAAGGTGAGTACCGATGAACCCATGTACAATGAGTATCCCCTATGGTGACGTAGCTTTCTCAGAGACTTTTTAGGCATTGGCAGAAGAAGGTATATGTCAATTGAAATTACAGAACCAAAGATCAACATAATGGTACATGGATTGAGTGGCATGAAATACATCTCAATTACCTTGTACAAAATGTCCAGGTGATCAGGATTACAAACCCATGAATCGATGGCTGATGCAGCCTCATTTGGTTTGATTTACATACAAATGAATATTCATATATATGTATATATGTATAGGTATGGGGATATACATGTATACCTATATAGATATGAACATCCATGGTGGATGATTCCCTATTTATCGGGATTATGGACCCAAGGTTCGACAATGGTATCATGTTTGGTTTTCTTACCTTTGGTAGTGTCTTGGATTGGATGAGAACTTGGGTTTTTTCATACACTTATAGCAGCAGAGTTATGAGTTTATTGTCATTATAGCCTAATAAGATAATTTATCACCCCTAAACATGAACCTTAGTGTACTTGTAAAACTTATGTTTACTTTTCTGGTTGATAATGTGTTGCAAGGTGGATAGTGCTAAGACCCATAGTTTCATAATTGAGCGGATCTTCTCACATTTTTCTTCTTATTGGGATGGTGCAATTCGATAGTGTTTGGAGACCAGGTACGTGGTCTAGCTCATAGTTAGTAGTAGTTCCCAATAATTTTACATTTAGTTTCTTTCGTAATGTTTTATATATATGGTAGGCATATTGTGTGACCATTCTTTATTGTATTTAATAGCTATTTAGGTTTTTACAACATTTTATTATTACAACGTTTTCTATTACAGCTATTTACTTCTTCGACACTCTCTTTACTTTACTACTTTGTATGATACATTAACATTGAATTTACTTTATTACTCTAATATGAGGGAATATCCTCCCCAATATCACACCCTAAACCCTCACTACTAGTCAGAAACCTCCTGCATATTGGGAGGCCTTCTTGAGGCTTTGTAACCCACCATCCCAGAGCACTATTTTAGTGGCATCCAGGTTCGGGATTTACTTAAAAAATAAGTATAAAATTCCCAAAGAATCAAATTTCCATTAAAAATTATCTTTTATCACACACGCATATCATTCTCTTTTTAAAACATGGTATCACTTTTCAAATAACCCATAAAACCATCCTACCAAACACAACACTAAAACACACACACACAAATAGACATTTTTTGTTACAAAATCCAAAATCAACATATAAGTATTAAAAACCCATAAAAAATATATTTCATCACTAACAAAATTTAATAAACCATTTACACAATTTATAAAACATTTCCAAGAAGCACAATAGGACTTTACACACAATTTTAGGTAAAAAAATCCTTCCCAAATGAATTTATCAAAAAAACCAGTAAAAAAAGCATTCAAACATCATAGTTAAAGTATAAACCATGTTAATATTAATTAAAAAACAAATAAATTCATCTAAAAATTCTAGGGAATGGAACCAACTACCTCTTGTGGGGAAACATCAGGAAAAATATGGGAAACCACAACCGCACCTTGAGAAAATCCTAGAATGACATGAAAAGGAATTAGAAATCAAAATAAGACCCTAAGAAATAAGAAGGAAACCCTAAAACTAATACCCTACCAACTAGAAATATAAAACCCCCAAAAAATAAGGATAATACTACCAGGAGGGGAAGAAGGTACTACTACCAGAGGGAGGAAGTGCGGTAGTGGGGTTGCATGAGGGAGGGTGGAAGGCAGGGCCACATGAGGGAGGGCGACCGGATGAGGTCACAAGAGGGAGGGACCAGATTGGGTTATTCAAGGGATGGAACCAATGGGGTGGTGGTCCCTAGAGGAGAGGGCTCTAGTTGGAAAGTGGTCTCCAGAGGAGGGAGGGCGGGAGGCCGCTAGAAGGGATTTGACCAGGAGGGGGCATCTAGAAGAATAAGGAAGGGGGAGAGGGGACGTGTGAGGGAGAGCAGAAAGAGGGGATGGGAAGAAAAAAATAATAGCTGAAATAATAATAATAAAATAATAATAATAATAATATACTTAATAATAATAATAACAACTTAATAATAATAAAATTATTATTCATAATACTAATATGATCAAAAAAAAAATTATTAATTTTTTTTATTTTAATAATTTTTATTTTAATTTAATAATTTAATGTTAAATAATTCTTGAATATAAAGCAACTAACCATGATTGTCGGGTTCTGGGTCGAGAGGGACAATATACCTTTAATATAAATGTAATTAGTATTTAAAAAAACTCCACCCCTCACACTTATAAAAGGATCCCTTCTCTAGCCCACTTATCCTCATGTTTAAATAATCTAATCACAACCTAAATTAATCAAAAAAAACCCCAACTCTATATAAATTTTTCTATATCTTTACGTCTCACCAAAATAACAATTTAAAAAGGCATAAGGAGTTTCCCGAATGAGTAAGGTTTGAACTCACAATCACTTCTTTGTTATTTCTTAACATTTAATTTTTATTCTCCATCAATATAATATTTTATACACTTATTAAAATAGCTATATATGTATCATTATAAGACATAAATATTATTATATTGATTTAATAACCCTTTTCTACCTTCTTTTTAACCATTAAAAAAATGAAAACAACACTTGTGTTATTTGTGGACTACTGCTACCATGAATGATATATTTTATTTTTTATCACCTACTTACAAGGACAGTTAAAAAATGTATTTTATGAATAAATATTCTATTTATTAGTAATATATTTCATTTATATGGTTATTATGGATGAATCAAAATTTATGTTAATTTTAATGTAATCCATTAATATCAGTAAATTACTCGAAGTAAGCTCATCATGGATTCCACTATCACAAACTATTCCAATAATTAACATCAAAAGAACATTTACATATTTAAATAATTTAAAAAAAGGGTTTCAATAGTTTTTCTAATCTTATAATGATGAATTTTGTTTAAATTAATGACTTATGACATCATAATTGTCAAACATGTACAAACCATCAAAATTACTAACATCTAATGAAGAAAATGAACATTAACTAAATAATAACTGTGTAATGAATGATTATAATTGAATAATATAAAATTTAATAGATTTAAATAATATTATGACATATTTTTTTATAATTATTTTGTTCATTATTCAATAGGTAAGAGCCTTTCTAACCAAGCAGGAATAAAAGGAAATGGGTTTTCATATGAATTTGTTTTTTTGCGATATATGTATAGTTCTATGCTTATTTATTTGTGAATTGTGTATATAATACCCATGAATCAGTTTAGTATAAAATTTAATTAAACTAATGGTATTTAAAATTATATATAATTATTTCTCATTCAATACATTTTGATTCAAAAAGTTACTAATGTTACAAGGGTTTCTCATCTAAAATTTTCTTTTTTGAGACATGTTTCAAATTATGGACCTATATTAATTTATACGGTTCATATAATCTCAATGTTATATATTATATCGTTTTAATCTTTCTATTATTGGTATTTAATTTTAACCATTAATTTATTTATTTCAAGGGGCTTTTTAATTTTTAAAATCCACTTGAGGTTTTATTTTAAAATCATTGCTTTAAACTATTTGAAGCCTTTTACCTGAATCTTTTTCTTATATAACCACATTACTTATATTATTTTATGTATTTTAATCTATATTTTTAATTTATTATCTAAATTAATTTTGATATGATCTTAAAATTTCTTTTTATAGGTGTAAAAAAATATTTTTATCATTTTCTATGTGATACATTTTTGACTCTTTTTACAATATTTATAAAGAATGTTTTTTATGATTAACTCATGAATTTTTTTCCACATTCATTATTTTGATTCATTATAAATATTAATTTATGGTATTATAGGGTTTTATAATTAATTTCCCATTCTTATTTTTTCAATTATTTTTTAAACGTTATTTAAAGAAAATTATATTTCTTCTTGTTTTTCAATGCATATTTGTAATGATTTTATAAAATATTTTTATATTTATTTAAAAATTATATAATAATAATTATGATTAAATAGGGTTATTATATTATGATACCATCAAACTTATTTCACTAGATTTATTATGAATATATTTTGGAATTTATTTAATGAAACCTGTTTTATTTCTTTATGTTAATTATGCTATGATGGAAAAATGAATGTTTCTATTTTCTATTGGAAAAAATATATATGATATATTATTATGGGATTCATGTGACATATATATCCCATAAATTTTCTAGGTAAAGATTAATGTCTCATGAAATAATCAGGATAAATTAGTTTTGTTACTTGGTCAAAAATGGGTAACAGGTTGTGAAGCTTGATCCACTAAAGGAAATAGGTTTTGATCCATGATCCACTAAAATAAATCAATAGAAATTATTGATCCAATATGTTATGATTTATATTATTTTATTATTTCCTCACTTATATTTATATTCCTATGTAGTTCTCCATGTATAATGACGATCATCTCATGTTTTATGATTTTAACAACATGATATATATATTTTTATTAGATGTTATATACCCCTATATCATTCCTTGTGGATGAATATTAATGATACATATTATTTTTTTAATTAGACTTTTATGTTATGATCATTGTTACTAACATGAATATTTTATAATATTTGATGACACATTGATATTATTTTCACTTACTATTTATTTTTTCTTACCCATTCTTTTATTTCATTTCCCCATATAGAATTATATTCAAGAATATAATTAAAAGGATATATTGTGTAAAGATTCGTTTAAGGGATGCTGAAAATGTGATATCTAATAAGATTTTAAAGTAGATAATTTCTAAATACACTAAAGCTTTTGGTTTGGGTAGGACAGATTAATTTTGATTTGAAATGTCTAGATTTGGAAAAGGTTGTGAAATGTATACATGTTTGTCTTTTGTCCTGTTAGTTGGTATTAAATATGGGTTTAGTTATTTTAGGGTATTCTGTTATGAAGTATAAGATAAGTGAATTTAAATAAACCATGGTTGAACCAACAGTTATATTGGTTGACCCAAATGTGAATTGATTGTATCATAGTCTAAGAGTGTAAGACATTCCTATGATAGACTATCAAAATTAATAAAGTTACTCACTCCATTTATCTTAATATATTATTGTCTATTACTCACTTTAACATCATTTGGTTTCAGTAAATGTCTGAAACTAGGGGAAAATAAGTAAAAAATGACTGTAAATCACATTTGAGTGATTTCCACCTTGAGCAACCAAATGGGATGGGAGTTGGAGAAAAAAACATATTGATTTTTTTCCAAACCACCTAAAATGAAGAATAATAATGATAATTTTGTTGAGATATATAATGCACCACGGAAGGAGAAAATAACTATAGAGTATATTAGGTGGAAACATCCTCCTTCCTTTAGTGTGTTTTCCTATACACTAATTTTTGATAAACGGATCAATGAGATGGAAAAGCTATTTTCTATTCTATTGTACTCAAACCATGAGAAAGATGTTTTATCCATTTATCATTTAAAATGTGAGGATAACCAATGGTGAATCCTAATAAATATTTCATTGAAAAAGAAAAACTGACTGTATGGAATAGAAGGAGATTAACATAATATTATACACATTATATTTTCCCCAAACTCTTCCGTTGAAAATGTTTAGATAATTCTTAGAGATTAACAAAAAGGAGGTTTAATCCATTAGAACCTACAAATAAAAAGTCATGAGACTCTCAAGGTATACATCTTCTTTTATTACTAACATTAAATCCAACATAAATTGGTTCATTAGTATCATAAAAACATGAATTAAAAACGTAATATCTATAAGATATTTTAGAATATATGGAGAAATAATTTGATGTTCCCATAAGGATGAAATGGAAACTAGAAAATCACATTATTTTTCTAGATCTGGTGTTATGAAAAGAAAAATATAGTTTCATGGGAAATTTAAGGACAAATGAAAAATAGGAAACAAAAAAACCAATTAAATTAAAATATGTGGTAGAAATAACCAAGATAATTTCTAGAATGGAACTAGAATTATATTCAATTGTGGTAGGGTTGTCCATTAATCTAATGAGTATTGAAAAGGGTGGAAGAGGTTGTCAATGTTATAGATGAAATTAAGGCTATAACTAATGAACCACACAAACTTAATTACTTCAATTGAAATAAGTTTTCATATTATGAAAGTTATTTCCCCAATCCAAGGGATAATGAGGATAATAGGTAGGAGAAAACTCTTAATATAGTGGAATAAAGAAGATCCTATTCAATCAGTACTGTTGAAATAGATCATAATAATGATGTGGTGAATAGTAAACTTACTCTCCACTCCAAACATATAAATGTATTATTAGATTATGGTTTTACTAAATAATTAATATCATAAATATTTGAGGAGATTATTGATTTACCACCACAAACATTTATTATTTAAATATCTATAAAAACACATGGTGGTTCATTGATTGCATCCAATGTATACAACCCTTCTTCAATAGACATTTCTGGGAAATATTTCATATAAATCATGTTCCTTTTATATTTTTTGAATTCAATGTGATATTGGGAATGAATTTACTCTCCATATTTAGACTTAATATCAATTTTAAAGATAAAAAGGTTTAATTTTAAATCTAGAATCATCCCTTTATCTAATATTAAATAAAGAATGATTTTGAACTCACATGGGAGGTAAATTATACAATTTGGGTTAGGATATTAAACAATGAGGGAATATTGGCTTAGATGGTTGGGAGAGAACTCAATATTAATGACATTTATACTGTACAAGATAATATTTATGTATTCCCAAATAAAATTCTTGGCCATCCCCCTGACTTTGAGGTTGAATTTTCAATTAAACTCATAATAGGTCCAATGTATATCTCTGAGTCCTTATAAAATATAACCCATGGGATTTGAGTAATTGAGTAAATTTTTTTATTAGAATCTTGATAGGGTGTTTTATTTTAACGTTATTCACCATGGGGTGTACCAATACTATTTTTCAAGAATATGGATGGTGAACTTAACAAAATTTTGATCGGGAACAAGTATGATATGTAATTCCCCAAACCCAAAAGCCCGAAGTTGGTGCATTACTTATTACATTTTCATGATTAAAAGGAATGAAATCCTAAAGGAACGATCAGTTTAGTAGTCTTGAAGAAACAAGATTCAAACATGTATCTCATATTACATTGGGAAAGGTAACAAAATACAATACATAACAAAAACTAGTAAAATGCATCCACGAGAACTGAATAAATGGTCTCCTCTTTATAACCTTTTGAAGGTAAAAAAAATTAAAGGGGTGATCTAAATTACTTAGTAAAATTTAAAAATAGTAGAAGCATAAATAAAAATAATAACTGAATCATAATCAAATTTTCATAGTCAATATGGCATGTTGAGTAAATGAGAAACACATTCCATTAACAAAAATAGAATTAAACTGCATCCATCGATTTTTTCATAGTGAAAACATCATGGATATTTATAAATAAAAATTAATATTGATAATGTTTTTTAACTAGACATCATGTATATGGAACATGATACCACTATAAAATTGAAATGGTTTACTCCTATGGGTAGATACCTGTCTGATTTTGTTCTGGAAACAAACATGAAGGGAGTTCCACTAACTAATTTTTCTCATGAGACATATCGATGAATCAAGTGGAAATAGAGATCCTTGCCTATCGCTGAAAGTCCAATACATTCATTATGTGTAGAATTAATATAAGTACAATATTCCTTCTAAATATCTGTATAGAGTAGATGATAAAGATTCTTCAATATTTATATAGTTAAAACAACATTCGAAATAAAAATTGTATATAAAAGGGTATACGACTTAATGGAATAATCATATCCATGAAACTAGAATATGGATATATAGTATATTTATGATTTTAAATTAACAATGGTATAAAAGGGGAATTAGGTACACCATATAAGAATTATACGGTGCACAATACCATGTAAATTACAATGAAATGGATACTAAAATAAAGTCCCTCACAACATTGTAATAAATGGAGTTACAAATAATCAAGGGAATCCCTAAATACTATGAATATAAATAGAATATTGATATTATATATCAAATGGTTTTAAAAATACACCACATCCAAGAAATAATTGGCCATCGATGGCAACCTCACTAAAATAAAAGTGAGATGAGAAACACATAACCTTATGCGTGAATGTGTTCTTGATTGATCTTAATGTCCTGAATAATAAAATTTATATTCATTAATTAATAATCCTAGAACCTCCTCTAAATTTAATTTATTTATTTTAACCTTATTATGTTCATTCATTTCCTTTTTTATGGGTTTAAGTGGTTCAATTTTATTATTTTGTAATCATTTTCGTCCTTGGTTTTCATGATCAGTATACTTGTATTCATGAATGGGAGTTCATCTGAAATGTGCCAAATCATCAAAAAAATTAAATATATATTATTAGTGAAATTATAGAGATATAAATGATCTTATAATTATATTGGTTATATTCCTTTACAATGACTCATTAGATAAAAGTTAATGATAAATGCTTGGATTAGCTTGGCAGTTTTGTGCACAATGAACTTGTTTTGTATTATTATTTTATATATTGAGTGTGTAAGGATTCTAGCAAATTACACAAGATAAAATAAAATTTATTATGATCTAGTTTAACCATTAAAATTGTTACATGGCCATTATTAAATATACTAATATAAATTTATAACCCAGCATCCTTGAATGTGATAAATTAACACATCTTGGACGATATTTTCATTTTTAGTTTAAGAGGAGGGGTAAAGATAGATGATGATGAAATATTATATTAGAATAATAAAATTATAGTAAATGTAATGTAATTGAATTATCATATCATTTGTATGTGGGAAGGTTAGGACAGAGCATCAAAATAATGGAACTTGTAAAATAAGATGAAAGAAAAATAAAGAGAGGTTCACTTCTTGTGTACTTAATGAGAATCTCCTTAAGGCCTTTGTTTTTTGCCTTTTAGTGAGTCTAGAAGGTCTTGGATATGGGGGGAGGGCTTGGAAAGTGTATTTTTTAGAACATAGGCATGTCTCAAATATTAAGTGGTATGGGAGGAAGAGGGGAATGAGGGTGGTATTTATAGTGGATGAGAGGAGGTATTTTACAATATTTTATCCATTATTTTAATATTTTTACCCAAGAATATTAATAGTCATGATTAACATGATCCAAAATAGAAAATATTGCATGTGAGTTAAAATAAAGTGGGATTAAATCATCTTTGCATCACCTATGATTCTCTAAAACAATTATTTAGCCTTTATCTTAATTTATCATATTTTACTATTCATCAAAAATTCCAAAATTTTAAAAAAATCCTAAAAATTCACCCAAATTTTTTTACATGTATAATTAAAAAATGAAATCCATTTTTTGAAAATAATTTTATAAATATTATTAATTTTATTTTTAAATAAAATAATAATTTATTCAAAAATTACAGTTTTAAATCTATTACTCATTTTTAACACCTTGAAAAATTAATCCACATCTCATTACTATATAACCTTAAGAAAATAAACTAATATTATGTTTTACTATTCATAAGGATTATATTAGTATTCATATTTATATTCATAAGAGTATGTCATGATTCACAAAAAAACAAGTTGGTTCTATCAAACTCCAAATAACTTACTGATCACAACTTTAGATGAATGTTTTTTGAAATTCAAAACAAGGAAGTGGAAAATTAAATATTAATGGCTAGGTTATGAATTTACCCTATAAACAACAAAGTATTGTTTCAAAAAGACTTAGGGCCCCATTAAATATATGTTATCTACCGAATTGAAAGTATTTAAGAGAAACATCCCATAAAATGTTGGAGGTGTTATATTATTCCATCCTTCCGAAATTTTTACTCAAAATTATTCATGTATAAAGCCCTTCAAAAATATGTGGGTTGTTCTTATTCATAACATCATCATCTTCCCACGTCGTTTTTTCCGTTTTATGGTTTCTCTAAATAACCTTTACTAGATGAGTTGTCCGATTACTCAATACATCCTCCCTTGTATCAAGAATCTCGACAGGATCTTCATTGTATGAAAAATTAGGTTCCAGTTCTATTTCTTCATAGGTGAGTACATTTATTGGGTTTGGATTGTATTTCATCAACAATGACATGTATAAACTATTATGAACTTTCTAAAGACTTCGTGGCATTGTTAAATGGTTAGCTACAAATCTAAATTTTTCCACAATTTTGATTGGTTCGATGTACCTGGGGATCTGTTTCCCATTATTATCGAACCTTAAGATACTCTTCCACGTAGATAATTTTAGAAATACATGATATCTTACTTGAAATTCTAAATCCTTTCTCTAGATATAATCATAACTATTTTTCTTACATTGGGATTCTTTAATATAGGCTTGAAATTTCTTTACCTTTATAGTCGTATCTTCGATTAGTTATGGGCCTGTATGTTTGCTCTCTCTAACATAATCCCAAAAAGATAGAGTTCAACCTCTCTTAACATATAATTCTTCATATGGTTCCATTTTAATTATAGAATGAAAACTATTATTGTAGTAAAATTCCACCAAATCCAACTATTAATCCCACATACCTTTAATGACAAGATTTAATGATCTCAACATGTCTTCTAGTGTTAAAATAGTCCTTCCAGACTATCCTTCGGTTTGGGGTTGATATGTAGTACTTATATGAAGCTCAGTATCCAAGGAATTATGGATAATTTTCTAGAATTTTTGTGTAAACCATAGATATCTATGGGAAACACTCGATATAGGTGAACCATGATGTCTTACAACTTCATTAATATAAAATAATTCCAAGTACTCAATTGGAAAATAATCTCTTTTATTAATAAAATATGCTAATTTTGTGTGATGATAAACAATTACCCATATTGCATCATTCCTTCTTGGTTTCCTTGGTAGTCCTATAACAAAATCTATCGAAATGTCACCCCACTTCAACATAAGAATAGTTAGAGGTTTCATGACCCCTCTTGGATGTAGTCTCACATACTTCACTTGTTAACAACATAGACACCTTGACACATAGTCAGTAATTTCTCACATCATGTTATCCCACCAAATATTTTCTTTCTGATCTCTATAAATCTTATTTCTACCATGGTGTATAGAGAAATTTGAGCTATGGGCATCATCTAATAGTTCAATTTTTAGCTCATGTACTGATGGAACCCATAACCACTTCCTAATTTTCAAAAATCCATCCACATAAAAAAAGTCTACAAATCATCCATCCAAAAGGATTTACTTTTCTTTTGTAGATTATCATCATCAGATTGAGATATTTTTTTCTCTAGAAAATATGGTTTATCAATCCTTTGAAAAAGTAATTATTTTTTCCTTCTATAACAATACCCATATCTATCATAAGTTGCTCCATGAATATATGATCTCTCTCAATCCTCATTTGGGTCAGAAGTCTATGATCTTTTATACATAATTCATCTACCACATTATTTTCCTTCCCTCGGTGGTATTGTATTGAACCATTGTAGTCTTTCAGTAACTGAAGCCATATCATTTTCCTCATGTTGTGTTCTTTCTATTAAAATTGTATTTCAATATCTTTTGATCCATATATATCTCCCATCCTTCACCATAGAGATAATGTCTCCATATTTTCAGAGAAACGATTACAACTACAAACTCAAGATCACGAGTTAGGTAATTTTACCCTTGATTCTTCGAATACATTGATGCATAAGTGACACCTTTATCATTTTTCATAAGGATGCAACCTAGTGAATTCATTTATGCATCACTGTATATTACAAATCCATCATTTCCAGATAGAAGATTCAAAATTTGGGTATTAAACAATATTATTTTCAATTATTCAATGAATTGTTTATATTATTTTGTCAATAAAAACATAACCCCTTTATGTGTTAGTGTGGTTAGTAGGTTATCCAATCAGGCAAAAATCTGAATGAAATAATGATAGTAACCTACTAAGACAATAAATCGTTGTACCTCGACTATGTTCAGTGGCGTTGGCCATTCATGGATGGCCTTTATCATCGCATGATTAACTAATATTCCATCTTTAGAGAAAATATGTCCATGAAAAGAAATATATTGAATCCAAAATTCAGTCTTTTTAAACATCACATATAATTAATTTCTTCTAAGAGTTTTCAGATTAATCCATAAGTGATTCTCATGGTATTTATAGCTTTTTGAGTATACCAGGATACCATTGATAAATACCACAAAATTTTTTCAAGATATTCCTTGAGAACTATATTAATTAGATATATGAAAACAGAGGGTGCATTAGTCAGTCCCAAAAGAATTACTGTAAACACATAATGCCCATACCTGGTTCGAAATGTTGTCTTGGGAATGTATTCCTTCATCACACATAGATTATGATATCTAGATCTAAGGTCAATCTTTGAAAAATATTCGGCTCTACAAATTTGATCAAATAAATTATAAATTTGTGGTAGGGGATACATGTTATTAATTTTAATAGAATTGATTTCCCAATAATAAATGTATAGCCTCATGGATCCATCTTTCTTCTTGACAAAGAGGATAGGGGCTCCCCAGAGAGAAACACTAGGTAAATTAAATCCCTTTTCACTCAATTCCTCGAGTTGTTTCATTAGATCAACTAATTCTAAAGTGGGTATTCTATATGGAGTATTTTATATAGTTCTTGCACTAGGAATTAAATCAATATATATCTTAACTTCTCGCTCTAGAGGATGTCCACACAAAACCTGTGGAAATACATCAATATATTCTAGTACAATAGGTATGCCTTCAATTTGATGATTTCTTTCCTCACTAATAGATATTGTGTTATATTCATCTCCATGAATTTCATTTATTAGTGCTACTGGGGTGGATCTAGATAAGAATCACATGGTGAGGTTTATTCTGTAAAGATAAGGGATTCTACACCATTCTCAAAAATTGTAATTTCCTTCTTCTTGAAATAGATATTCGCATCATATTTTGATATCCAATTCATACAAAGAATTATATGAAATTAAACAATTGGTATGATGATAATGTTAGAAACTAAATAATGATTATGTTTCATGAGGGGTACAGATCGACACATCATTATTTCAATGATACATCCCATAGGAGTTTTAACTGAAAACTCATTTGTTAAATAAAATTAGACATGTATAATTTTCATAGAAAAATGGGATGATATAAATGAATGTGATGACGTAAAATTAGGTAAAGAATTAGATATGTTTTAGGAAATAATTAAAGTATGTACCATCACATCATTATAAACATCAACCTCCATCATTATAATTGGATAAGATTTACCTTTCTCTTGTGAAATTTTATGAGTTATGTTTTCCTGGCTCTTAGGACACACATTTGTATAGTGTAGCATCTCTCTACAATTGTATCATTTAATATCATTGAATTTTCTCTCCCCTTTTCATTAACTAGATTTATAACCCTTTTATCCACATTTATAGTAAACTCTCATTCCTTTCAACCATTTTCCAAGATGATTCTTTTCGTAGTTCTTGCATAATGGAAATTACTTCATTCCCTTATTATTCATTGGAGCTTAATCTTTTCCATGGTTATTAGAATGCCTCTTCTTATCTTGATTTTCCTCGAACAAACCTGATATAACAAATTCCTTTAATATTTTGATGGAACTTAATACAATTTCATCATATGATAAAACTTTGTGAGAATCCAGTTCCCTTAGAAGACTTGGCTTAAGAACTTCATAGAAATGATAAATCTTGTATTCATAATCACATAAAGAATTTATAGAATACCTAAGTAATCTTGTGAATGTATCCTCATACACTAAAACACTCTCTTCATCCCTTTTCTTTAGGCTAATTAATTTCCACTTCATTTATGTTCATTGTTCCTGAGGGAAATATTTGTCAAATAATATTTCAATAAATGTTCTCCATTCCATATCTTTTATTTGTTATTCCTATGTGGTATTTTGGATCAAGGACCACCATTGATCAACCTCACCCTTGAAGAAATATACTTCAAACCCAACCTTTTCATTTTCATTTCATCTTAATGCTTGAAATATATTTTCAGGGGACTTGATCCACTACTTAGCTATCACAGAATTAGTAGTCCCACTAAACGATGTGGGCTTCTCCCACATGAAACTATCCAGTACATGTGTATCATGGTTATTCATCACAGCTTGACTACTTTGTCCCTATATTGCCATGATCTGATCCACTCCAACATTTATTGTGTTTACATTCTTAGTGGGGAAATCCATACATTTTCCATGGGTATTGATTACCCTTCTCCAATTAGGCTCCGTCACTAAACAATAGGATACACTAAATTAGGTCATTGTTCATAATTTGAAACTAGAAAACACATAAAATAATCTGAAAATGTATGAGAAACTAATATCATAATCATAAACATTATTTGTATTTACTTTTAAATCCTTTATAACCATTTGTAAAGAAAATGTGAATTATCCTAAGCATATCATATAGGACTGTTAAACCAAGTGTGTAGTAAAGCCTATTGTCATGTACCAGGATACCTCAGGTCAAGCCCAAAACTCCTTATTAGAGTTGTTACTCCTTGGTACATCTGTGCCAGAACCATGTTCACTTGTAATATCTAGACAAAGATGTATTTTCTTGGAAGTTCCATATAATCCATACTTTATCAAAAAATGTAGGATTTTCTTCTGTGATTATCTACAAATTATAACTTAGGGTTATGTACTCTAAACTATTTTTCCTAAATCTAGTTCGCAACGTTACTACTAAACTTCCTCTAATACCAACTTTAATGCCCTGACCCCAGAAACCTCGAGCCAGGGCATTAATTATTACATTGGCATGATTAAAAGGAATGAAATAACAAAGGAAATATCAGTTTAGTAGTATAGAAGAAACTAGATATATACATGTATCTCATATTAAATTGGGAAATGTAAAAAATATAATACATAATGAAAACTAATAAATTGAATCTACAAGAACTCAAAAATGGATTCCTCTTCATAACATATTAATGTTTAAAAAATGAATGGGGTGAGTTCAAATTCTTAGTAAGGGTTACAAATATCAGAAGAATAAATCAATAATAATTGAATCACAATCAATTTTTCATAGTCAATATGGCATGATGAATAAATAAAAAAACACATGACATTAATAAATTGACAATGAAACTAAATCCATAGATTTTGTCATAGTGAAAACCACATGGATAGTAATAACTGAAAATGAACAATGAACATAATTATTAATTAGAAACAATATATCTTTCACATGATACACTATAACTTCGAAACTGTTTAATTCTATGGGTAGATACCCATATGATTCTATTTTGTAAACAAACTCGAAGGGTTTGTCACCAACTAATTTGTCTCATGAGACCTGTTGATGCATCGAGGGGTTATAGCTGGCCCCACCCACCCTGAAAGTCCAAAAATTAGTTATAAATATATTTAGCACAAGTATAATTTTCCTTATTAACTCTCCTGCTCCGCAGGCCTCCACCACGATCAGTGCTGTCCGTCGTCTGCAACCAACACAACGTAGTGCGGGCATAGCCCCTGCAGGGGTGAGTATAAGCTACTCAGTAGGGACCCCAAGACCCCCGAAGGTCTCCCGAAATCCACAAAGGATGATCCACAAAGGAATGAAAAATCACGAAGTAACATCTGACACGGCTTAGGTTCTGCCCATACATATACCTAAGTCATATATTCCCGTTCGGCTCCAACGTCCGAGCCCAAGCACAACCTAGTCCACACAGAAAAGAAAACGTATACCCACATAGGATAGCACAACACAATCCACAAAAGAGAGTAAACAGTAAATCCACACAGGATAGCTCAACAGATTCCACAAAGGAGAGTAAACAGGATTCAGCTCACATAGGTATACTTCTTCGGATGATGATAAAGATGATCACTGATCCATCTAAGTCGTCGGACCCACAAAGGATCGATAGGTACTAACCCCCGCAAAGACCCACACAGGATCGGGCCCACACAGGACCTGTAGGCGCTGGCTCACACAGAACTGCTGAGCGCTGACCCACACAGGATCAGACCCACATAGGATTGGGCCCACACAGGACCTGTAGCACTGATCCACGTAGGATCACTGAGTGCAGTAGTCGTCGCAGTCCACTGAGGATCTCTGCACAGTCATCGTCGCAGTCCACTGAGGATCTCTGCATGGTCGTCACCGCAGTCCACTGAGGATCTCTGCACAGTCGTCGTCGCAGTCCACTGAGAATCTCTGCACGGTCGTCACCGCAGTCCACTGAGCGGGACGTACTCGGAGCGGTCAGGTGGACCCGAGGAGCAGTGGAGGCTTTCTGTACCCACCCTTCAGGTGGGACTTCCAGAGGACGGCTCGACACTGCGGATTTTCTTTTCAGTTGCTGTTTTCCCCTTTCAGTTGTACTTTACAGTTGGGCTTATATTTCTCGGCCCCTTTTACTTCTAGCATAGCTTGTTACAGCTTTTACTTAGTGTTTACTTTTCCGCTTTCTTACTCTGTGGTGCTTGTTTACTTTTCAAAGGCAATGCCTTCCCTTTTGTTGGGATTTACGCCTTGGTGCTAGTCGCCAGCCCCTGGCCTATGGAAGGCGGGCTTGGGGTAGTCACAGCACGGGCCCAGAGGTTTGGACGTAGGTGGAGTACAGTCGGGTAGGTTTTGCCTTAAAAACCAACCGGGCCCCTAGAACGAAAAAGCCAATAACTCCCAGACCGGGCGTTCGATTGACGCGCTGTCTGCGACGTTGAGTTCCTGTTGACGATACTGAACTTTTGGATACATCAACTTTGGACTTTGTGTCAGTTGATGTATCAGCCTCTCGGCTCGTGGAGCGGACCCATCCGAACGAGCTTGCTATGTGCGGGAACCCTAGTGCTGGCTGTGACTGCTACTTCGACAACAACGACCATGCAAAGATCCTCAGTAGACTGCGATGACGACTGTGCAGAGATCCTCAGTGGACTACGACGAATACTACACTCAGCGATCCTACGTGGATCAGTGCTACAGGTCATGTGTGGGCCCGATCCTGTGTGGGTCCGATCCTGTGTGGGTCAGCGCTCAGCGGTTCTGTGTGAGCCAGCACCTACAGGTCCTGTGTGGGCCCGATCCTGTGTGGGTCTTTGCGGGGGTTAGTACCTATCGATCCTTTGTGGGTCCGAAAACTTAGATGGATTAGTGATCATCTTTATCGTCATCCGAAGAAGTATACCTATGTGAGCTGAATCCTGTTTACTCTCCTTTGTTGAATGTGTTGAGCTATCCTATGTGGATTTACTATTTACTCTCCTTTGTGGATTGTGTTGTGCTATCCTGTGTGGGTATACATTTGCTTTCCTGTGAGGACTGGGTTGTGCTTGGGCTCAGACGTTGGAGCCGAACAGGAATTGATGACTTAGGTATATGTATGGGAATATACCTAAGCCGTGTCAGATGTTACTTCGTGATTGTATCTTTCCATTGTGGATTATTCTTTGTGGATTTTGGGAGACCTTCTGGGGTCTCGGGGTCCCTACTCAGTAGCTTATACTCACCCCTGCACGGGCTATGCCCGCACTACGATGTGTTGGTTGCAGACGATGGATAGCGCTGATCGTGGTGGAGGCGTGTGGAGTAGGAGAGTACCTGGAGGTGGACCACTGAGCGGGACGTACACGGAGCGGTCAGGTGGACCCGAGGAGTAGTGGAGGCTATCTATACCCACTCTTCAGGTGGGACTTCCAGAGGACGGCTCGACGCTGCTGCTTTTCTTTTCAGTTGCTATTTTCCCCATTCAGTTGTACTTTACAATTGGGCTTGTATTTCCGACCCCTTTTACTACTAGCACAACTTGTTACATCTTTTACTTAGTGTTTACTTTTCCGCTTTCTTACTCTATGGTGCTTGTTTACTTTTCAAAGGCAATGCCTTCCCTTTTGTTGGGATTTACGCCTTGGTGCTAGTCGCCAGCCCCTGGCCTATGGAAGGCGGGCTTGGGGTATACGACATAAGGAAATAATCATATCCATGAAACTAGAATATGGATATATTATTTAGTTACAATTTAAAATGAAAAATTATCTAAATGGTAAGTAGGCACACCACATAAGAATGATTAGGTGCACTAGACCATGTAAATCACAATGAAATGGAAAGCAAAACAAAGTCCCTTACAACATTGTAATAAATCGAGTTATTAATCATCAAGTGAATCACTAAATACCATGAATATAAATAGAATAATGATATTATATATCAAATGGAAATAAACAACACCACATTAAAGAAATAAGTGGAAATCAATGGAAATCTCACAGAAATTAAAGTGAGATGAGAAACCCCTTACCTTTTCCCCAAATGTGTTCTCGATTGATCTTAATGACCTGAATAATATAATTTATCCTAAAAAATTAATATTTCAATAACCTCATATAAATTGAATTTATTTATTATAAACCTACTTGTTACATTAATTTACTTTTTATGGGTTTAAGAGGTTCAATGTTATTGTCTTAGAAGCATTTTCTTCCTTGGTTTTCCTGATTGGATTACTTGTATTCATGAATGGAATCTCATTTGAAATGTGGTTAAACATCTATAATAGTTAATATATATTATTAGTGAAATTATAGGGATATAAATTTTCTTTGAATGATTTTGGTTATATACTATGAAGATGACTCATTAGATAAAAGTTAATGATAAATTCTTGTATGAACTTGTCGGTTTTGTGCACAATGAACTTCTTCTGTATTATCATTTAATATTATGAGTCTATAAGGATTAAAGAACATTGAATAAGATAAAATTAATATATTATGATATGGTACAACAATTAAAAAAGTTTAAGGATCATTTTTCAAGATACTAATAGAAATTGAAAACTCATCGTCCTTGAATGTGGTAAATTATCACATCTCAGATAGTATTTTCATTTTTAGTGTAATAGGAGGGGGAAAGAGAGATGATGATGAAATATTCTATTAGAGTAATAAAATTAAATTACATTTCAGGTACTATAATTATCATATAATTTAAATGTGGGGAGGTGAGGAGATAGAAACAAAATAATGGATCTTATAAAAGAATTTGAAAGAAAAAGGAGGAGAGGTTAACGTCTTGAGTACTCATCCTTGAGAATCTCTTTATGGCCTTTGTTTTTAGCCCTTTGGTGAGACTAAAAGGTCATGGAAGTGGGGGGAGGAATTTGGAAGTGTATTTTTCATTACATAGGTAGGGATCAAAACTTGAGTGGTCTATGAGGAAGAGGGGAATGATGGTGGTATTTATAGTGAAGGAGAGCATGGATTTTACATTAGTTTAATCATTGTTTTAATATTGTTTCTCAAGAATATTAATATTTTGGACTCATGTGATCCCATATAGTATTACTTTCATGTGAGTTAGAACCATGGGGGCATACATCATCTTTTAATAACCTATTATGCAGTAAAACCTGTATATAGAATTTATCAGAATTTATCATATTCTACTATTCATCAAAAATTCAAGAATTACAAAAAAATCCCAAAAATTCCCCATAACCATTTTTTACCCATATAATTCAAAAATAAATACCATTTTTTTGAAAATAATTTTCTAAATTTTAATATTTTAATTGTTAAATAAAATAAATTTTTTTTTCAAAAATTACAATTTTAAATCTATAACTTTATTTTTAACAACATGAAAAAGTAATCCACATCTCATTAACTTTTAAAAATAATAAGATTAAATAATAATATGAATTATTGTTCATAAGGATCAAATTAATTTTCATAATACTATTCATAATGGTATGTTACTATTCACTAAAAAAGAAGTTGGTTATATAAAACTCTAAAAACCTCACAGATCAAAACTATAGATGACCATTTGCTGAAATTCAAAACAAAGAAGTGGAAAATTTAAGCTTAAAATATAGGTTATGAATTTCTCCAATAAATAACCATGTGTTGTTTCATAGAGACTCATTGATTCATGCAATGTGAGAAATATAATGGATTGAATGTATTTAAGAGAATCATAGAATAAAATGTTTGGGGTGTTATATGATATATCTGATATTGATGACCTATTTCATATAATCATAAGGGGATCAATGATTCTTAAATACTAACCATTGATTTGGATATGATATACTATAGGTAAAATCATAGAATATAACTAATATTTCATTTTATATGAATTTTGAACACTATGAATCCATAGTAACACCTTTAATATATATTCCCCTATAATCTTCAAGGATATGATGAATAGTGTCTTTAGAGTTTACCTTGATTGATGTGTTTTAATATTTCTAAATGATAATCTTATATACTCCGAGGGAAAGTTATATCATGGAGATCATTTCTGGATTGTGTTGTTGACCTTGATAAATAAGAAACAATCTGAAAAAAGTAACCAGTGTGAATATTTGTTCTGAAAAGTATCATTATTGGGTTATGTAACCACAAGAAATAGAATATTTATAGATCATAAAAATAGGGAGGTTGTAAAATAATGACATAGTTTTACTAATATATTCAAGATATTTAGTTTTATTGGGTTAGCTAGATAATATCAATTATATATGAGAGATTACTCAAGGATATCAAATCCACTAACCATGTCAATCAGTATGGGAATAAAATTACTCCAAAGAGAATAATGTGAGGAAATATTCAAGGATATTAAGATTAGATTAGTCACTTCCCTTATACTTACATTAACCTACAATTGTAAAACTTTTATAATCTATAAGAATGATTTAAAGGAGGTATTGGGATGAATCCACCTAAAAAATTATATGGTAATATCATACACCTCATTTTAATAAAATACTATTGAGGAAAATTAATCGACACAATATTTAGAGTTGGTGTAAATTATCTTTTCAACAAATATTCAGAATCATTATCTCTATGATGAAAATTGCGATATATATACCAAAAAAAACTATAAAATATATATTCTTATTTAAGGAGTTTAAAAGGAGATAAATTAGATGGTTTTAATTAATCAATGATTATAACTACTTAATACACTACCACCATAGGATGGAAAATAGAAATTGGTGATCTGAATAGAAATTATTATGCTACCTTATCCTTGATGTGGATAAAAAAACCTAGTAATAATATATTTATGGAGTATGGATATTGAAATCATATACAATGGGGTGAAATCATATCTATCCCAAATGAACACCCAGAAATCCATCCATGTAATGATCAACATGGTACACAATTAGGTTATAGAGTTATAGAATAGGGAAATGAATATTCCTTTATACAACATTTATATTAATAGACTTATATGATTTTATAAATGAATATACATTAAATTAGTAACTAAATTTATGGAAGAGCTATTGGATGATTCACATAGATCATAATTATCTTTCAATCATAAAAGAATGAATATGTACAAATATCTCAGGATTCATTAATGGTGGGACAAATTGATGAGAGAGATTATAGAGTATGTATATTGATGCTTGGTATTTAATATATTTAAGGAAAAACAAAAAAATCTTAGGGGAATGATGGAACCGTTCCATTTAACTATATGAAAATGGGATAACATAACTATATATTTTATGTTACATATTAAGACCTATAAAGACCATAAAACTATTTGAGTTATAGATTTTCACCTCATGAATTTTGTACATTTCATTTCTATTTGAGAATATATCTCACAAAATAAAATTTACATAATAAGGTTATAATATTACATGGAATACTAATCTCAATTGAACCTAATCAATATTTGAGGTTTACCTTGATGTTTTGGATAAGTGTTCAGCAAGAATTGGATACAGAGATGAGCTTCAATAATTTATATCAACCTTAGACTGATGGTCAATATAGAGGGACTATTTAGAAAATATATGATATTCTAATATCATAGTTAATGAACATTAGATAATATTTGGAATAACATCTTCCTATGGATGAGTATTAAAATAGTAACAATATGAACTATATCATCTAAATGGTGTTATAAACGAATCATTATGGTAGGAAGTATATGACTGTAACATGTTGGTATGAATTTATAGAAATGAAGCTGTTTAGAGATGAATTTACACAATAAATATTGAAAATGGTCCAAACACTTTAGTGAAATATGAATGAAACACAAATTTAAAAGTATAGCTATGGTAATAATCATAAATGTCATCTAAAATTCAGTTTTGGTGAAAAGGTGTTTCTCTAGACAACTCCTTGGAAAAAGTTTATGATTTTTGTGAAGAAGGGGAAGCTTAGACCTAGGTACATCAGTCCCATATATATTCTTTAACAAATCATTTCTATATGTTATCTCTTAACACTCGCTCCATATCTCTCACAAGTACATGATGTGTTCCAAGTATTAATTTATAGGAGGTATGTACTGAACTCGAATGTTTTGTAATTGAAACATGATCTCTCATATGAGAAAAAACCAAAGAGATTCTTAACCAAAGGGATAAAGAGCCATGGAACAAGAACGCACACATAGAAAATGCTTTTAGTGAAATAATATGTTTGATAAGGTACTTAATAATAATATAATTTAATGAGAAATGAGTTATGTCACATGATTCTCTCTGAGAAATCGAATTTTGAGGAAAAAATTCTTTTTGAGTGGGTAGAATGTAACAACCAACCATTTTAGTATAAATTTCATTTAATATTTTATATCAGATGAAACACAAAACTAAAAAGATACAGAATATAAATTATTAAAATTCATGGAAAACATTAATACATTATGGGTATACAATGTAAAACATCATTAATAAAATTAAAATAAGAATAAAACCTCATGTAAATAAATGATATTAAAATGGATTATTCTAAAAACATATATTATAATTCCTTATCAATTATTTCTATTATTATTAAAGGATGATTTAATAAGTTGTAATTCCAATTAAATTGTTAAATTTATTTATTAGTGGGTAAGTAATTAATGTGAAATGATAAAATCACTCACTGCTTAAAAGGGTTATTCATTCAATTTTTTTTATTAATTGTGTTTTATATTATATTAATAAATTAAGTTGATCACTTTCAAAAGACAATTATGATAATATATAATTTTTCATTACATAAACTAAAATATAAACACTCATATAATTGTAAACAGATATTAAATTATAATTTGAATACTTAATGATTAAAATGTATGGTTTCCATAAAATAGTTTTCTATATATTATATTTTCATTTGGAAAAAAATTATAAATTTATTATTTAAATTGTTTATAAATAAATAATTTTTTGGATTCATTATGTTAAAATTAGGTTAGGGGGAATTTTTGGGAATGTTATGAAAACATTAATTTTTGGATAAATAGGAATAAAGTATAGTTTTTAAAAATACTATAGACTTTATTACATCATCAAAATAAAAATGCGAGTTGAATATATTTAAAAACTTTTTCTTGAAAAAGTATTTTTTGATGGAGGTAAATAATTCATCTGAAAATATTATTTTGAATTTTGAATCCTATGTTTGACATTTTGAAACAAAATTGATATTTAATTCTTATAAATGATCTATTTTTTCTTATTTTTCTTAAATTTAACATTCATAAAGTTTCTTTATATTTTAACATGATGTTAATGTTTGAAAAATATAATTTTTTAAATCATAAACCAATAAATTTAACAAGAATCAGTACTATATGTTATTTTAGTTTAAATTTAGTTTATGTAAAGGGTTTTTTTTTCTAAAAATAGTTTTAATGCATTGAACATACTTTTATGAAAATAAATTTTTAACACATCATGAAATTTATTCTTACAAAATTATTTTTATATTTTTCATAATAATATAGAAATTGGATAATATTTTCTATTTAATTTTTATAAATAAAAATATGATATTGAGGTGAAAAAAAGTTAACTAAATAAAAGTAAATTATGATAAAAAGGTTAAATCAAGGAAAAGAGGCATAAAATTATCAAAATGTAACCCTTATTTGTGTGGATGAGTATTTAATCAACCATGAGTAATCTAAACTCGATTATTTTCCACTTTTTGAGCCACTTTTTTTTAAAAGTGACATGCCATTAATATAATATAATTAGTATTTATAGAAATATTGTTTGGACCAATAGGGGCCTATATACCCTGAGAGGGGGGGTGAATCAGGGTATGGATATTCTTTTTCAAAGTTCTTCCTGCCCCACTGGATCATGACCTCTTTATTACAAGGGTCACTTTGTTTGCACTTGTGTGGTTATTATGATCACATATTTTCTTCTTTGCCTGATGATGATGCTTCAAATGCAATGCAGGGAGGTAAACAAGCAGACACAATGATTTTTACTTAGTTCACTGCTAAGGGCTACGTCCAAGGAGCATACGCCGACAAGTTGCCAGTTCGTACCAAATTCCACTAGACTTCACTAGCTGTGGATTACAATGTTCGGGCTAGATCACTTCTATGCCCAGGCTCACTACCTTTACAATGTTCAGGGTCAACTCACTGCTTTCCCAAGGGTCACTCCCTATCTCTCTCTCTGGCTCACTGCCGGTGGAGAGGATCACCTTCTTCCTCTTCCTAAGCTCACTGCTCTTGGAAGGAATCCACTCACAGTTTATAGACCTGTAGGTCTCTTCATTTTCATGAAGGAATGCATCTTCCTCTGTATGTAGATGCTCTGTTGAAGTCCAACTTTCACCCGCAGATGAATATCACTTTGCACCGGATGTACCGGGCAACCTCAATTTTTACGCGCAACCCTTACGGTGTGTTGCGCGCAATTTCTATGGTTTGCGCGAAATTGCTTTTTCGCACAACCTCCAAATATTACGCGCAGCCTGGAAACTGCCTTGCGCGCAATTCACTGCTTTTAGGTGATATCCACTTTTCGCGCAACCTTCCTTTTACGCGCCAACACCAACTTTCTGCGCAGCCTTAGCTTTTCGCGCAATAGCTGACTTTACGCGCAAACTTTAAGTTTACGCGCAACACCCATTCTAACTTCAATTTCGCGAACCAGAGCTCGGGTATTTCCTATGTCTTGAACTCTCCTAAATGGAGGAGGGTCACTTCATATTTATAGGCAAAATCTACCCCACGCGAAAAACCCTCCTTGAGCGCGTAATCCGCTTTGATCGCGAAATACAAATCTTCCGCGCACAACCATTTTCCGCGCACTGCTCCATAATTTCGCGCACCTCATGCCTTTGCCATTTTCCGAGCTTCGGACCTCGAAACATCTCTTGCGTGAAAAACTTCATCCCTTTATTTCGCGCAATCCGCACGAATTTCGCGCACCGCGTAATTATTTCGCGCAGGTCTCCAAAATTGCGCGCGCCTAATGCCTTTGCCGATTTTCAAGTTTCCGGCCTTGAAACATCTTTTGCGCGAAATACTTCATCCACTATTTCGCGCGCCACTTCAATTTTTCGCGCACACCTCCAAAATTTCGCGCGCCTCATGCCTTTACCGATTTTCAAGCTTTCGGCCTTGAAACATCTGTTGCGCGAAATACAATTTTGCGCAACCCGCTGTTTTGCGCGCCACACTTCAAGATTTCGCGCAACCCGCTAATTTTGCGCGCCACGCTTAATTTTTCCGCACACCTCTTTCATTTCTCTCTTCTCAACCTTTGCCAAAAACATATCACTCCATTTTCCATTGGCGATTTTCAGGCCCATAAATTTGGAAAACACTGGAAAACGGCGCCACCTTGTATCTGCTCTTTTTGTACCGCCTCCAGATCATCCATTCCTTTGTCAAGGTTCTTCAATCAATCATGGATTGTTGAAAGAATCCCTTGAACCCGACAAATAACCATTTAAACCCCCTTTGTCAACACACTCATTCACCATGGTTTGCTTTGTCAACAAACACAACATAAATGTCTGCTTTGTCAACAAACACAATCACCTCAAAAATGATTCAATGATACCTTGAGGGATTTTTTCCCAACAATCTCCCCCTTTGGGTTTGTTGACAACTCTTCTATGGAAAGATACATCATTAATTCTTCATCCACCATTCACCTCATTGCGATTCTGATAGCGATCAAGGATTTACTCAACACATACTCTAAGCCCACATGAGCAATGCTCGTCATGAGAAACAAGAATAAATGAGAAGTTCATCAAAGAATCACTTCATCTCTGACATCCACTGTTGACACCACACTGATACCAATTTGTACTAAACTGATACCAATTGTCGATGGACTTGTTGGAAGACCAATGTTTGGTTTGGAAGTATTCTTACCACTTTCCAACACCTATCTTCCGCTTTTATCACGATCCTCAGCTATCGTGATATCTATTCTTTGATCGATCACTTCTAGCATTTTCAGATTTAATACACTCCCCCTTTCTCATTGCTCCCCATTTCTGGCTACTCCACCTGTCAGCTTCTCCCCGTATCAATTAGGATATATCAAATCTCTTCACTGTCTCCCCCTTGAACAATCACTATTTTATCCTCCTTTAACAAATTAACAAACACTTTTCTCCCCATTTGTTAACAAACCCAAAGGACACTCCTTTGTAGTCTGTAACATAGTAGAGAACACATATCAGCATATTAGGGAAAAACACATCATACCTCGGGGAGAGGGGGGGGGGGATCCCATATACACACTATTTCAAGTGCGGGGAATCGACTGAACTCCCAGATCCAGTCGATGCGTCTCAAAAGCTTCCTTGGGTAAGGCCTTTGTCAAAATGTCTGCAACCTGTAGCTCTGTAGGCACATACTCCAACATCACGATGCCCTGCTCAACCTTCTCCTTGATGAAATGATACTTGATATCAATGTGCTTTGTCCTGCAATGATGGGCAGGATTTTTGCTAAGATTTATAACACTTGTGTTGTCACACTGGATTCCGATCGGAGACTTCACTTCAACTCCCATATCCTCAAGCTGCTGCTTAATCCACAATAACTGTGTGCATGCTTGAGTGGATGTAATATACTCAGCTTCTACGGTGCTTAATGAAATGAAATCTTGTTTCTTGCTTAGCCAAGAAATACACAGTCCACCAAGATAGAATGCACCTCCTAACGTTGATTTTCTGTCATCTGCTGATCCAGCCCAGTCTACATCAGTATATTCCAATAACTCTGTCTGAGATTTGTCATTGTATGTCAAGCCGAAGTCCACCATGCCCTTGATATACCGAAGTATTCTTTTCACTACGAGCATGTGACTTTACTTGGGATTACTCTGATATCTCTCTTCTTGGCATATTTGGATTGAGAAATGAATGTGTCATTCCTGCCTTGTGTAACACTGAAAACCAAGATTCTTCAAATACTGATATAGCCTTCAGTACAATGCTCTCGGTGCTTGTTTCAGCCCATATAACACCTTCTTCAGCCTGAAAACTTTGTTCTCATCCTCATGAATGAGAAAACCATTTGACTGCTCAACATACACCTATTCTTCCAAAAACCCATTTAGAAATGCAGTCTTTACATCCATCTGGAACTCTTTGAAGTTTCTTTGCCCTGCAATGGATAGTAATAATCTGATTGTCTCCTACCTTGCAATCGGTGCAAATGTCTCATCACAATCTACTCCCTCTATCTGGGAGTCTCTTTTGCACATCAGGCGTGCTTTGTTCCGAATCACTGTGCCATACTCATTCATCTTGTCTCAATAGACCCATTTAGTCCTGATGACATTATTGTCTGATGGCCTCGAAACAATCTCCCACATCTGGTTCTTCTCAATCTGATCAAGCTCTTCATTCATATCCTGAACCCAGTTTTCATTTCCAGCTGCATCAGAAAAGCATTTCAGCTCAACTTGGGATATAAAAGATTTTTTCTACAGTAATTCCATTCTCTTTGTCTGAGCTAGAGATGACAAATCACCAATGATATTCTGCATGTCAATTTCAGCTCATCTCTTTGACTATTGTGCAGATGAGGATTTTTCTTTTCTAAATCAACATTAGTCACTTATGATCCCCCTTTGTTGCTTTCCTCCTCATCACATTTATCAGAAAAATTCTCACTGTTTCATTGTTCAGTGGAATCATTCCTTTCAACTACTTCTCGCAGCTTCTTGGTATCCTGAAAACAGCCAGCTGATACCATATTGTTAGAGCAAATAGATAAGCATGAAATGCATTGTTATTACTGCTTCTCCCTGTGTTTCTTTCTTCCCTCAATAGGAAACACCTGAGCCGAGTCATCCAATTATTGCATTGATGGCTCTTATATCTGATTTGGATATAGAATGCTCCCCCTGTGTTACACAACACTTCTTGTCTGTTAGGCCCAGCGGTAGAGACCCATAACCATTCTTCTCCATATGCACCATTTATACAAATCTGGCACTCAACATCGAGCCATTAACCAAATCTCTAAGCCTACTGAGTTGGGACTCAGTGTAGGAAACAAGAGATAAAGCTAATAACACAATCACTTCCTATTGTGAACTGTTTCTCCCTTTCTTCTTCAACTATAGTACCTAATTTGAATCAATTGAAACTCTAGAGCATATCACTTCTCCAATTTGCATATTTAGATGCCACTTCCCCATGGATCATATCTCCCTAAGACCTGAAACACATGAATCATCAGTTAATAGCATTTATATACATAGGGATAGGGGATTCTTCCGGACTCCTAAAGATGAGGATTGTGGTTGATCCTGATGGGTCAACCCTTTGATCTTTTCTTGGAGAGCATCACACTCCTTTCTTGCTTCCTCCAACTGCCTAGCCAACTTCAATTGTTCTGGCCATATTACTAGGCATTCATTGCCTACATTCTGAGCCTTTTTCTGATATGTAGATTTGGTAGGCTCAGCCTTTCTCACCGCTTGGGGTATAAGCCCGCTGGTACACATTTCCTTCTTTGAGGTTCTACAAAAATTCCACTTTCTTTGATTATTTCTCTGAGTAGAAACCTCTCTATTTGGCATCTTCCATTTCTTCTTCTCCCATCTTAGGGGTCTTCCTCTTTCCTTCACTTCTCGCTGAGAAACACGACATGTGGATTTTTCAATGCGTTCTTTGCTTATCTGCCTTTTATCAGATTTATGAGTCACCACCCTATTTTTCATTGGTGGTGGGTCCTCCATTGAACGTCCATTCTTCTTTATCACCGCTGGAGTAGATCTCCCCTTAATCTTCCAGGTTTGCTCACATTCTCTCCTTGAGAGCTATTGTGAGTATGACATAGGAGGTGACTGATACATCTTTCGTTCAGCTCCATGTGATTTCCCCGAGGCTCGAAGCCTATTCTTATCCTTACCACTTTGTCTCCCAGTACAGGATTCTTTATTGTACACTTCCTGTGGTGGAGATATATTTTCTTCTTCCTTTCCCTTTCCTACTTTCTTCTTACTGAAATGTCTCGCCATGTGACCATAGTGAGAACATATAAAACATTTTCCCTTAAAGGCATACCTCATTTTATCATCTCTCTGTTGAGATGTTGATGTACCTTCAGTTCTTCCTCTGATATTGTTCTCCTGAGCTTCCTTACACATGCTCATGGTGTGTCCCATTCTTCCGCAGTAATAGCATCTGATGAATGTTTTCCTCGGAGAGACTCTCTTCTAAAATTTCTCATGACTCTTCTTCCTCTCATATCTAGTAATGTTTCTATTTTCAAAGCCTGAGATGTATTCTTGTGCCTCTAGACAGAAGCTTGACATGTGGCCCTGAATCCCGCAGAAATAGCACATGTCATCACTTCTTCTTGTAGCTATCCTATTAGGCCTATCTCCCGCACCAACATGATTTTCTCCATTTTTGGAGTTGTTCACGGCTCTCTTCTTATCATGCATGGGAGGTGATTCATCAAATCCAATACCAGCTTTTCCAAAACTTGCTGGTCTTTGAGCTGAGAAAATATTCTGTTGTTTCTCTTCCGAAACAGCATATCTGGTCTTCATTTTATCATCACTTGTCCAAGGATGATCAAATAGTAAATGCAAGGCATCCTTTATTTTGGGCTTATCTTTAGATTTAGACTTCTCTATTTCCTTCTTGACTGATTCTGGCTCTTCTACCAACTTTTGAATCTTTATATCCCTTGATTCAAGTTGGACATCAAGTTCTTCCTTGAGAAGCTTCCCTCTACTCACCTCATCTTCCAGTTCATGCTTCAGCTTATCAACCATGTCATTTTGCTCCTTTACCTTCAGTTTTTCTTGAGCAACAGAGTCAGAGAAATACGCATTCTCTTGTTGTAGCCTTACCAAGTTTTTGATATCACCCCTTTTTTTGATTCTCATTATCTATGGGAATTATATATTGTACTATAATTAATATTAATTTTTTTAATGATTTTTATGAAATATATTGAATCAATTATGTGTAATAATATCTTTATGTAACTAATCTATAAAGAATCCAAGACTTCGGGTTATAGAATTCTATGATTATATGTGATATGTAATGTTTGAAATATAAAAGGTTGTAAAATATAATATTTTTTTGCATGGATTTCTTTAGATAACATTCTACACATCAAACTCATTATCAAATCACCACCTTTTCTGCATTATACATATAATTTATTTATTAAATATCCATCATTATATGTGAATTTGGTCACTCAACTCATATTATTATTCTTAAGAAAAGGAAACCATACATATTTTATATCAAAACAATTAACCAATCATTTTACTTTTCAAATGAAAGTGCTTATACACCATATCATTATAATTAAAAATTTAAAACATTTCCACTTTCTGAAAACATCTTAATATTTTTTCAAAATTTATACATTCACATTTAATTAATATATTATAACTAAGAATTATAGTAGATATTGTTATAAATTACTCATTCATGTATACTAAAAACATTAATTTCTTTTATCAAGACATATTTTTTAAAAAAGATTATATCCCATTTAATATACATTACCAATAAAGTACATATTTTATGCAATAAAAATTGAAAACAAATCACAAAATAATATAATAAGTAAAATAATATTAGTTTTAGTAAACTAAATTATCACTGTAGTCCATATCACATAACAAAACACATCAAAAATATCATAATTATTTTCCCCTACCCAAAATTATTTATTTCATTAATTATATCAACTATACCAATAATATTACAAAATAAGAATCAATAATCATTCACCACATTTTGAATTCACCAAATAAAAAACATCAATGATATAATTAATTAATTAAACAATAATAAAATAATTCATATAATTTAAATAAAAAATAGTTCAACCAATAAACAAATTTAATAAATACCATTATACCTTAATATTTTTTTGGAAATTATGTGAGTATTAAAAATTTATTTAATAAATAATTAATAAAATTTTTACTGAATTTTATTTAATTATAACAATTTTCATATTAGTTATAGAAACTTATTAGTCATAATCAAGGATTCACATGTCATGACAAAAAATGTTCCATGATATATAGTACTTGAAATCAACTTATCCTCACCCATTATGGGCATATGAGAAATGAAATCAAAAACCCAAATCAAAATATCATTTAATAAAAAAAATATATAATTAGTTAACATTTTATTTCAATTTAATCCTATAATACCATTTAAACATTATCGTAAAATATAATGATGTGTCTAATTCACGTTCATATGTTAGTTATCATGTTCTAAAATCCCTATAATTATTTTTCAATCATTCAAAAAAAGATAAAATAAATTTTAAAAAAATTGATACAATTCTATATGAAAGATTCTTGGAATAATATTTTAACACTATGAAATATCACAAGAACTTATATTTAGCCAACTATTGTCCAAAACTAGGGACTAGTTCTTGTGATTTAACTAACTAACATGGGGATAAATTTATCTTTCATTTAATCATCCCATAATAAATTATATAAAATATTGAACAACAAAAATGAATAATTGGATTATCTATGTTAATTTCACATATCACATTATCATTATTTCGTAAAGACATTTGATTAAATCAAAATAGGTGTTTATGGTAACCTAAACTACACAGGATTAAATATTAAATTTAAAGGAGAATTATTAAAACCAAAAATACCATAGAGAATTTATTAAACATTCAAATCTGATGAAACAATTAGAGTTATCATTAATAATTATTAAAATAATAAATAACCACATGAAATATCATAAAACATGCCTTATCTTCTATCATTAAATTAAAATACCACAGATTATCATAATTCAATGAGTAAATGCAATGTTTAAATGGGAGAGAAGGAAATAGATACCTTAAGAGATCTCCTGAAACATCCCCACCCAACCCATTGGATTGGGCTATATTAGAGGTTACAACAACCTTAGGTTAAATCCTTAAGAAAAAAATGATGAAAATAAATTCAAAGGGAATAACGAATATTTGTGGTACAATTTTAGCTTTTAAAATAATACAACCTGCAAAGACAAAAAAACACAATTTGAATGTATGACACATGGGATATTAAAAATATGACTCAAAAGAAAGACCATATCAGTATCAGAGTATCAAAAATAAATTATAATGACATAAATCAAGAACTCAAAATGATTTATTAACATAAAAACATAAATGGGGCATCACACCAACCAACCCAGGAGATAAAATCCAAGCTCCAAACATTTACTGATGAAGTAGCATCATGATGCTTATCTAAATAAGAATTAGACTTTTCCATTACCTATATCATGATGAAAAACTGATTCATACACCCAAAAGTGAATATGTATTGGTTGTGAGAAATCACACCCTTCATGGTTTCCCCATGATATTTCAAAACAAACAACACTTGAACCATAAAAAATTTTTCTCATTGTTTATATAAAAAATGAGTTGAAAATACCAAAACATTTTACTTGAACAATAGAAGTTTAATCCAAACAATAAACTAATTCAAAATTTTCAATCATTATTTACACTTTTTCATACCCATACCATGTTTCTACCTCACACACATATGCAAGCCAAATGAAAACCCCAACACTCAGCATCAATGATCTGTAATTCAAGAATTAATCACTTAGTGATATAACTTCATTTCTTAATGACCATGGGTGTAAAGTCCATACCAATTATGAAATGTAAAATGTAATATAAATGAAGAAAATAATGTATTCCAAGACCATATTCCTTATTTTTTTTAACAAAAAATAGTATTCATAGTTTTTAATATATCATTGAAATATTAATTTCATTAATTAACCATTGAAAACAGGACTTCCACAAGGTTTAAAAAAATTTTAGGATACAAACCCGTAATCAAGAAAGATGAAAAATTTTATTAATTCCATAGATTCAAATATTTTAAAACGAACATACAATAGGGGTTTTTTATTAGAAATTATAGCAAGTCTTTTAAAAATCAAATCCTTACAATTAATGAAAAATATAGTGAGATAGAAGACACGTACCTCAATCCAAGCACACTACAAAATGAGAGAGTGAAATATTTTCAAAAAATAAAAAATGATTTCCCAAAAGAACTCCATAAGAGGCCAACAGGGAGATTTTGAGGCTCTCTCTAAATGAAAAGTTCTAAAAAACCTTGATGGAGGAAAATTAGTGGATGTAAGAGGAATTTTCTAGCCAGAATCCACATTTAAAACCCTCCCAATAATAATATACGCGTATCCATAAATCCTCCCCCTAAATTACAATACAAATTAGCAGTTTGAAAATGGATTTTATCCATCACCTTGATTTAGTGGAGCAAAAGTAACCATGGTCCCTTTGAACATAAAACAAAAAAGGTGGTATTAAATAGCTAGATAGAAATGCCTAATGCCCATCCCATAATTGTTTTAGTATCACCACTCCTTGCACCATGGATTTGCGAGTCCTCTATGGTCATGGTGTATATAGTGAGCCACCTAGGGGGCTATACCCCTTTCCATTCCCATTTTTAGTTTTCTTGTGATTCAAATGGACACACTCAACACAACACACCCACCAACATAACATGTTTCTATGTTTAGAAAATAAATAATATTCTAAAACCTCTAAATCTATTCATGTATAAAACCTAATGTCCTCAAACCAAACTAAATCCACGATAAGGATTCACAACACTAGGAACACAATGAAATACATCAAATAAAGGTTGTTAAACTCCACCCACTAATGGGATTTCTATCCATAGAATTATGGATTACCCAGTGATTTAGAAATGTTCTTATAGTTTTTCTAGAATTTCTTTTTCATGTTCCCATGTTTCCTCCTAAATATGAATATACATCCATAAAAATCACACCAATTATAGGCTCTTTCCTCATAAAAATTTATATTGTCTATTCAGAATCCATATCAACATGTGATTCAAAGTAACATCGAGTGAACGATCAATGTGGTCCCATAAAGTCACATCGTTAGGATCAAGAATGAACTTAATAAATTGATATAAATGAAATATATAGTTTATATAGATAATCCATGGAGGTAAAGCCAACCAAAATTACACCTCACCAAAATGTTCTATTATCTAAAAAGGGATGGCATATTGAGGAAAAATTTTCCTTTCTTACATAAATGTCAATTCCATAGCCTTGGAGTAACATCAAAAAGATATGATCTCCAAAATTGAACTATAATGTCTAAAAAAATGATCCACATAAGTTTTCCAAGGATGAAAGGCCATTTAAATACTTTTTTTAACCATCTAAATTTTCTCAGTCATCTCTTGAATAAGGCCAGGTCCCAACATCATCATTTATATAGTCTCTACCAAACTAATTGGTGACCAAAATAATGACTATACAATAATTCAAAAGAATCAATATATATAATGACCTGATAGCAGTTATTATATGAGAACTCCATTAATGGTAAATGATCCTCACCTGAGCCTCAAAAATCTATTACACACGATATTATATTTTCTTCTTATGTTTGGATCATCTCTTTTAATTTTTTATCTATTTTATAATGGTAACCCAAGCTCATGGTCAGCAAGGTTTGTAAATAATACTATAGATATTTCCAAATATGAGTGGTAAAATGATGATCTTGGTTTGAGATAATAAGAACTGGTAATGCATGAATCTTTTTGACATTCCAAATATAGATTTTTTAAAAGTATTCAACTATATTAGATTAATGAATAGAGATAAAGTGAGATAACTTTTTGAGTCAATCCATAATCACCCATTTGGAAACATGTTTCCATACCTTTCTTGGGAGAAATGTGACAAAATACCTATATATGAGTTCTCCTATTTTTAGACGATAATAGGTAAATATTGAAACATACTAGTTTATTATTGGTTGTTTAACTTATCTTACTAACCAACGAGGATTCTGAATACATACTCTACCACTTTAATTTCTGTTCCGAATCACTATAAATGAATTTTAGTTTCCTTATAATTATTTTGGATTTCATGATAAACCACCCATCTAGAGATGTGGTATAAAGAAATGAGTTTCTTCTAACAAGACTTCAAAATGGGAATTCAATCACAAAAAACCAAAATTGAGTTACCATTTTTTTTCTATCGATCAATGGTCACCCCACCATTGAGTTTTTACATTATAATGAGGTAATAAATATCCATTCTTTGAGCATCCTTAACTTTCTCTACCAAGTCAGTAATAAGAGTTACTTGATAGAAAATTGGGACTTCATTTTTCTTAGTTCAATCCAAATGTATATATGATATCATAGGAATCAACTACCACTAACAATGATCTTATTTGGCTAATTGATTGTATTACTATTACATTAAATAATCTTCCACAAAATTATCTTTTCTAAGTGTATAAACATTGTAAATGTTAAACATCTAGATATATTTCATCCATCATAATTTACTTATGATTAAATCCATATACAAATAGATGAGTTTTATGATTTTATAGTCTCTAAGCACCATGAATTTCTCACAAAGGAGAAAATTATTCCACCTATTCAAATCATGAACCACTATAATTAATTCCAATTCATTTTTAAGAAAATTATTTTTATAAATTCGAAACCATCATGATCCAAAAGCTAAAAATTGACATCGCTTAATGATAACACAACTATGCCTATATCTAGATGCTTCACAAAAAATGACATTACCCTTAGTAGTTTTTTTAAAAACAAGAATTAGTGTAAAAGTGATCCTCACTTTAAGATATACAAATAATTGATGTAAATCCTTACTCAAATACAATTAAGTGCCTTTTTTGGAATACATTAATCAGATATGTGATCCATTATAAGTCCCAACCAAAGCAACCATTTTATCAAAATAATCCAAGAAAATTGAATATCTCAATGATTGTTTTTGTATTTTTCAGTGAAAAGAAAAAAAATATAATTATTGGGTCTACTGATACAAATATTTCAATAATGACATGGCCAAGGTAGTGGAATTATTGTATCTAGAAAGTACATTTTGGGAAAATTTCATATAACAAGTTATCTAAAAAAATATTCAATACAATATCTGAATATTTTACATGTTCATTCTATGTTTGATATTACATGATATTATCATCCATAAATACCACAATGAATGAGTCAAGGTACATCTGAAATGCATGATTCATCAATTCAAGGAAATCCACTTGTGCATTTGTAAGACCAAAGGTTATAAAAACATATTCATAAGGACTGTAAATAGTTACAAAAGCTATATCTGGATTATCCTATTTAATAAACAAGGGTTGGTGATACAAGTAGCATAATTCAGTTTAATTAAATAATTGGAATCCATTAAATTGATCTCAATGGTAAAAAATATGAGGTAATCGATTTATATTCTTTATCCTAACCTAATTACACTTAGGGTAGTCAATACATATTCATAATGAACTATCAAAATTCTTGATTAAAAAAACTAGAGTATCCGAAGGTTATGTACCTGGTCTTAGGCACCCTTCACTTTCTAACTGTTCAAATTGTATCATCAAATAATACAATTCAATCAGTTACATTCTATATGATTTAAGTGAAATATGATTTGTCCTTGAAATGTGATCAATTGAAAATGACACTTCCCTTTTTGGTTAAAAACTAATTAAACTATATAGGAACATGATATTATATTGATCCACTATAGTAGGAAACTTTATAGTATCAATTATGTCATTAGTACCTAAAGTGGATAATGTTAATTGATAAGATTTGTTTTCAAAAAAAAGATACTTAAGGTCCTCCTTTTTCAGCCTTATCATTCCAATATACCTTAAAGGTCGTATTATCCCATTATAAGATTTAAACAATATTCATACTATATAATAATTCATATGATTGTTGCATGAAACTCACAAATCCATTCCCATGATCAATTTAGAGATATCTATGCACAAAAATAGATAATTCCCAATAAAACAAGGATCCATCGATTGTTATATAAAATGTTTCACATTTAAATACCCAAACTCTCACGATCTGAGAGGTTTCTAGATACTCATCATGTATATAATCATATCGATATAAAATACCATTTAATCAATGACACATGATGTAATAAATTATTGCGATGCACCTCTTTTTTTATAAGAGTCGAGTCAAGAAGAATGGAACCTTATGTGGTTGAAGGACCTGATTGGAAATATATGAATGGATTCTCAGAAGCATATAACTACTTACTCACTCCCCCTTTCTCCATGATCACAAGTTATGGTTACATTGATCGAGGGGTTTTGGTGTTCATGGAATAACTTTGATTCACTCAGTTATGAGGATGAGAATTATTCTAACCTGAATGTCCAGTTGAAGCATAATAAGTCTAAGACATATGAGATTAATTTTTAGAAAATTTATTTGGAGTGCTATGAAAATAACACTGTTGATTTACAATCTTTTAATAGTTGTAAAATTATCTATGTGGTTCTATACAATCTGACGTCATATGATTGAATGAACCTGACTAGAAATGACTAGGATTGGTATTAGATATTTGGGGTAATGTTAACCAATTCAATGTCTCAATTTAGAGACTCTATAATACTATGGAAATCGGTATCCCTCATCCATTAGTACCCATAATTAGAGTTTCAATCTATTCTAATGAGGATAAACATATTTCCTTCCACCGAGTTTCTAGTGACATCAATTTCCACTAATGTCACTCAATTAAAAATATCCACATAATTTGTAATATAGTGTACAACTATATTAGAATGAATTTCAATCCATATTCCAGACGTGAAGATGCATGGATTTTGGATTCACAAGATAGCACTTTTGGAAAAAAATTATCGAAGTCCCTAAACCCAGGTAAAAAATTCATCACCGATACATTATAATGCTAAAGACTAAAAAATAAATCCTTATGAATATATTAAAGGTAGGGAGGTTCAATTTTTTTGAATAATTATTTAATGTCCTCCCACCTAAGGAATTTAGTAAACATTGTCTTGGAAAGATAAACCCTCAATTTGTGTGAAATATCCTCTAACATGTAGACTGATAACATTACTATTATATTATCTTATATTTTAAGGAAATTAAGGATTAAGTTCATTCTATAATGCTAGACTTATGCCTTTATAGGATCCAAACCCCCCCTGAAATGTTGGTGGATTATATTTCTAAAATTGCACCAAATGATTCACTTATTATGGTTCTTCATTTCAATTTCCCTTATCATAATTCTGATAGTATTGATAAATTCTCTGAAAAAGATATTGGTTCACAAATAGTTCATGTGAAACCATGTTTTTTGCTTCCAAATTTGGAGAGTTTATATGTCATCTAACAAGTTCTATTTCTCTATAGATAGGGGAAAACACCACATATTTGTCACAAATGAGTAACATAAGGATTAGAATAATCCAATCATAAAAATCTATATTTATAATGACCAATTTCCCAAATTCATCAATGTAATTATGAATAATGTTGTCTTATTGTGAAGTTATTCTACTGATTCATGATATAATACATTCATTCTCTAAACACATGAAAATGGGATAAAAAACACTAATTCTGAATAAAACACCTTTTATACCAAGGTCATAAGGTTAATTTGATGCCCAATATAGAGGTTATCAATTTTTTATGCTATACTATTCGTATTTAGAAATTCTTATCTCATTGCTACCATCTTAAGATGACATGCCGGCCAAGAGTGATACCAATTGTAACATCACCTCATAACCTATTGGATTGGTTCAGGTTATAGGTTACACTATCATTAAGTGACATCCTTAGTACACAAGAGGATGACATTAAATTCCATGTACATTACTAAAATTATAAGATGATTTTACTTTTGAAAAAAATACGAACCACCAACAAAAAATATACCAACCAAAACAACTATATGATTCATCATATATAAATAATTCAACTCAAATTTGAAATCTATAAAACATCAATATAATAATAGAAGTAACAATTATAAAAAATAAAAAATAAAGAAAATAATAGAATGAGATGATTCTACAACATTGATAAGGAATCAATCCATCTAGACCATGAGAGAAACTATAAGACCTAAACATCAACTGAGGAACTAGAATCATTATTCTCTAATAGATAATAACGAGGAATTTCGATCACTTATGTCATTATGAAAAATATTTTCATATTCCCCAAAGATGATATGAAATGGAGTGAGTAATCATACCCAATATTATTTCCCCAAGAGGCTTCTTTACACGCACCACTAGGAATCGAAGAATGTTAGATCAATGTTTATATACAAAATAGGGTGGAAATATCAAAAATAGTTTACTATAAAAAAATAATTTTAAGAAAAAAATAGAACTAAATCACTATTTCCCCTTGGCATACCTATCTCACATCTCTCTCTCTTTCTCACACATGCATGTAGCATTCCAATCCCAATAATTATGAATAATAATTTTTCCTTAAAAGAGACATCACATAGTAATATGCCTTCATTATCAACTGGAATCAAGTTCCAATTTTATAGCTACATGGCCGCATACAATTCAACATGAACCCACATCACCATTTTTTCCAAGAACATATTCCATAATTATTTTTATCAGAACCAAAACGTTTTTTAATTTTCGAAAAGGCATGGAAATAGGAATTTCATTCTAAAAAAAATTAAAAATTAGAATTCCAAATGGTTTTAAAAAATATAATTGAGTAAGAAAACATTTATTAAATAGTAATTTTGACTTTCTTAAAAGAATAGAAACCAATATTTTGAAACATATGTAAAACAAATTTTTCTATTGAAAATCATTGAAAAAAAGTTTTGAAATATAAGCCTTCCAATTATAAAAAAATAGAGTGAGTGATAATAAACGTAAGTAAAACCAAATGGTCTAAAAAATGGGAGAGGGTGAGAACTTTAGTACATCCCTGGAAAATAACCTCCTAAAAGAATATAATAAGTGACCGAAAAAGATAAATCTAGGATGAAACTAAAAATAATGATATAAAAAACATATAAGGAATAAATAAAAGGACTATAAGTGAATTTAATTGTTATAATCCACATTAAACCCCCCCCCCCTCAAGAAGAATGGTCACTGACCTGTAACTCATCCCGTAAAACTAGCACCTGAATTAGTAGTTTCAATATGGGATTTGATTATCACCCTAGTAAGTTAGAGCTAAAACAACCGTGGTCCCTTCAAATAGGTGATAAAAAGGAGGAATGACATGACTAGTCAACATGTACAGGTTCCCAACCCTTACTCATAATAATATCAACATGTCTGGGAGCATGGTGTGGTGAGGCATCTCTAGTCATGGTCCATAATGAGACACCTAGGTCAGCACATCCAGAACCATAACCATTTTTAGTCAACCTATTATTCATATGGACTCACCCAACACAACACACCCAACACCATGACATGTTTCTCACTATGATTAACCTTGAATAGGACCAAACCTTTAAAACTATAAAAGAACCTCACCCAATGTCTATGAACCCAACTAAAACCAAGAAAATGAATTTTAAATGCTTGGAAATAAATATATACCTCAAACCGGGTCATTACAGCTCCCACATAGAGCCTATATATAGTCATCTAATTAAAGAGAATATCCAGATAATGTTTTTATAAAAATAGATTATAAGGGTCTAAACTTCCCCTATTAAAATGGATTCAAGGTATGGCACTAGATCCTCCATGTACACTATCTCGATTCTCAATAGGTTAACATGTTCCTAATGGAATTATTCCAATATTATAATTAAACAATATAGTGGTGGTTCCAAAAAGTTTCTTTGCGTAACTCTCAAGGTATTTACTTGAGTTATGGTGGGACTTTTTGAATACCCCATTAGGAAGAACACTTATGTAATTCCTAATATTCTCAACTTTGGACTCCTCAATCCTACTATGTCAATTAAAATATATCTTAACAAGATATTAGACCATAAATATTTAATTTTTTTTTCATATTACTAAGAAATGTGATTATTAGAAATACTATTATCAAAATTTCCCCCCTCTAATTTGAGAATAAACCTTGTATACATGTCATATACCATTTTAAATCATCCTTACATATTTATATTTATTTTATTGATTTTTTTATTTTGATGATGTTATTACATTTCGATCTTAGAGTAAGATACCATGTCATTTTTATTAATTTTATAGAGTACCTTGTTCATTTTCTTAATCCCAATTTCCCTTTGTACGTTTAATCATATTTTTACTGTTCAATAAGAGGTGTTAATGATTTTTATTAATTTTTCTCATTTTTTATTTATTAAAAAAGGATAATTTTTTAATATATTTTTTCATTATTATCATCATTTATTATCGATTATTTTGAAGGAGTTTATTTTATGGAGCATCATATTATTTAAATTTTAATTCTAAATTGACTTAAGAATCATCTCCCTTTATTCAAAAATTGGTGGGTAATAACTTCCATCCCAACATTCCTTAATATTTTCCTCATTTTATGATTGATTTTGTATTTTTTACTTTCAATAACTTCAATATTATGATTTTAAACTATATTTTTAAAAATTTAATAATAAGAAATATAAGATTTAATTATAGATGAGTACCAAAAAATAAAGTCTCTATATATCATTACCATATAAATTCATCAATTCCCTTACTTATTAAGGATATTTCATTTACTATTTTAATCTATAAAAATATTTAAGGCATGGTTTTTATTTATAACATAAATTTTTTGTTGTCTTACCTTCGTTAAATATACAAAAGGTTTTGTAATATATGATATACATGTTTTATTTTGAGATAATAGGATAAATAAGAAATTTGGGTCCTTAAAATATCTTATAGATATGTTTCAAAATATACCCATACAACAACATCACTGTTAACCATGTAGTGAATTTGAAATTCACAAAGCTGTTCTGTGGTCCACATAGTCGATTTTCCAGATTCAATTACCCTTTGTATTTGAAACCTGTCTTTGTCTACATAACTTCAAATCAAGGGGTTTTTATGAAAATAATAATATTATATAAATTAAATTAGAACAAATAATCATTTTAATTTATATCTATAACATCTGAAATTATTATACAAATTACATTATGTTTTCATTCATATTTATGACAGTTTTCAGAATTGTTTTACTGCTATTTTTAATCATAACCTGAGCTTTATATATTTGATCAATGAGATTACTTATTATTTAGAAATATTAAAAAATTATATAAATATAAATCAAACAGACGGAAATATATATTTTCCTTTATCTATGTTTATTTCAGATCAAAATTTTGAGAAGTCATTATATTTATAGTGTTGAGGAATTCATATATGTGAATTCCCTACATGATGAATTCACTAACATGAATCCATTATGTGAACCACCTATACAGATTCACCTACATAAATTTGTTATTTGAATAATGTAATTTGATTCCAGGAAATTATTTCTCTTATATAGATAAACTTATGTGGAATACCCTAACATGAATTTTCCTACATAGCTCAATGAAAAACCTATAAGAAATTATACTTTGTTTTATGTTCTGTTTCTTATTTTGATTTTATGAATTTTTATTTAAAATTTATATGTTGTTCCAATGACTTTATAAATTCTTATTAATTATTCAAAACCCATGCGAAGTGTTTTTCATCATTTTAAAAATGTTTTTATAAAGATCAAAGGATGTTTTATTTTCACGCTGGAAACAAACATCTTAAAAAACAAAAATTATTTTTATTATTTTATGTTTCACTCTTAGTTATATTTTATATAAATTAATATTAGTTGATATTAATAATATTGAAATTTGTTTCAATATATTTATTGTAGTCTTATTAATTCTTTTATATTCTTTAAATATTTACTTCTTATCATAAATATAAGGTTTCTGAATTTCTTATTCCAAATTCAAGGTTTTTATTTTTATGTGAATATCCATTAAAATATTTTTACGGATAAAATTTATATTATTTAACACATGATTTCAAATTGGTTTGAATTATTGTTTTGAATAATGGACTTGATTTGTGAGATTATTATGTAATTTTAATTTTCATCTCTTTCCAATAATACAATTGTTTCAGCTTTATTATAAACAATTTTATTCAGTGTGTTCTGCATATAGATTTGAATTTAAAGGACTATTACATGATTGGAATAAATGAATAGTTTATGAAAATAAAAAATTATCCCATACATTCATACTGATATGTCAACCAAGTAATCTAGTTGCCAACTATTTACTTTAGTTTTGACAAAATTTCAAGGGATGAATGATTTTGGATTGAATTAATTCATCTTGAAGAGCCATTCTACAATATTAATATAATTCTAGGACATTCTCATTCAAATATATTCAATGGGATTGCATAAAATATTTCATACTCAACATACTTTATACAACTATTCAATCTTTTTCTAATTTTATTACTTCTTTCTTATGAGTTTTGTAGAATATTCTTCACTTCTATTATTCACACAATAGGCCATACCACCTATAAAAATTAGTATATGGTTATGATACCTTACTATGAGGAAGTTACTTGGTTATTATTACATAAAAAAGGTAGTGCACTTAGGCTATGGCCAGTAATTATAGATATTCTATGTTTCTATATACTATCACAAATGGACGTGGGTAGGATTGGGGCTACTCCTCAAAATTTCACGTGTTGGGATTCATCTTAGTTAAAATATTTTTATTTAGATTTTCCCGTGTTATAATCTCCCTCCCTCTCTCTCTATCTCTTTTATAGTAGGTTCTATAGTCTATTTGTTTGGGTGTGAGGAGTAGAGTAGGATAATTTAGGTCTAAAATACTATAAAAATTACTTATGTTCATCTCTTTATTTTTTTTCATATAATCATTTCACATCCACTTTTCATATTATATTATGAAATAATTTTTGAAATTTTTTTAACCACAACATTATTCAATTAATTATTTTAATAACTTTTATAATTTTAGTAAATTCTTATTAACCCACTATAGTCCTTCTGACATCATCATATCAGACCTAAAACATGGTATTAGAGACTGATATTTCTTATGGATAGTTTATATCTAGAATTATTTTTTATGATGATTAATATTTGGTATCAAAAGGATAACCTTTTAGAAATATTTTTTTTATGATCTTCTACATTCTAAAATAATTTTTTTAATTTATTGTTTATATTTATATTTTATCAAACTTGTATCTAAGTCCATAACAAGACTAAATAAATAACTATTTTAGTTATGGAAACTAAGGAGATTTAATTCTTGAATCCTTAGATACCACCTCATTTCAATGGAAGTGATTATGGATAATAGAAATATTAAATGGATGTATTTTTGAAAAATATAGTTATTGAATATTGTAATATAATGGATAGACCCTATAAAATATCTATATCCATGATATAAACTATAACTAGAAATGATGTAGAAAAATATGTTTTTAATTTAAAATCCATAAATTATATTTACGTATCTCTTAGTAGGAGTATTTATAGTTATACATCTTAATGTAAAACTTATTTTGAAAGATGGAGGATTTCAGACTTCACTCACTAAGGATGTGAAAATTTTTAGAGAACCGTTCTTGTAATTCATAAGGTTGAATTCAAATAATTTAGTAAGTATGATCATTAATGTTTCAGTGATATGTTTAGTACATTAAAATATATTATCAAAAATATGGTCCCTCTTAGTGAATATTTTATGAATGAAGTGATGATTAGAAGGATACATCAAGCATTTAAAAAAACTAGCATTTGAAAAAATATTCCATTAAAGAAATAAAATATTTTTCAAAATAATATCTAGATAATATGATTGGATATCTATTATAGTAAAAATATTAATAGTAGAGAAATGAGAGTGATTCATATATTAAAATAAATTGAGTGTCTTATAAATGTAAATATTATTCTACTAACTATAATTATGATTCCATATATTATTTTAGCTCTGATAATGATGTTGTTCAAAGTTGAGTTGCTGAATTCATCTAAGGACCCAGAAAGAAAATAATTCTACAAAAATGTATAAAGGAAAATATAAGAGATATATGAAATATTTCCAAATTAATGGTAATATAGGTGAATCCACAATTATTTGTAATGAATGAATGCAACTTAGACATACCAAAAAATGAGTGTGAAAAGTTGAAATCAGAGGGTAAATATAAGAAGTTAAAAAATAAATTAAATGCGATAATCATATTGGTTTTATTTTTAAAAAATAATTAAACTCTAGTAATGATTCTAGATGTGAAAAATAGACTGGAAACAGTACTCCAATTGGAAAATATTTTCATGTAATTTATCCTTTTGATGATAAGGTAAATTCTACAAGTTGTCATTTAATGGTAACAAAAAATAATGTTAGTAATTAAACTATTTATGATTATGTTTCTGAAACATCTTCTATTTGTGATCTTGATAATTCTAATGATAAATAATTACGTGATTTATCTGATTAATTTCATGTGTAAATTGAAAAAAAAATCTAAAAAGTATGAAAATATGACTATGGATTTTAAGAAATATTATAAATAAAATAAAAATATTAATTTATAAAATGAAAGGTTGAAAAATTATATTCTCGAGTTTGATAACTAACAGGATAAATTGGAGATTATGGAAAAGACTCATTCTTATCTTGAAAAGTAAAATTATAGTTTTAGAAATTATTATTAATCAAGTAAATATTTTTTTTGATGATCGTGATATTATTATGAAGTAAAATGATAATGTGAAAAAAGAAATTCTATATTTGATATAAATTCTCTTCACATAATTTAATTGAAAAGAAAAATATGATATGTTGGTATGTATGATGACATAAAAAAAGATATGTTTGAATTCATTTATAGTCATCTGGTTCCTAAAATGTGTGAGGCTTATTTTTATGAATGTTATATATACAAGGTTTTGATAGTTATATAATATAAATATTGGATGCCAGGATATTATGTTGATAATTATACTATTTGTTTTCCTCAATATCTCTATATTACTAGAGTATATGTATCAAATAATTTAACTTCACATTTACCATTCAAAATATGTCTTAAATATTCATAAGTACTGAAAACTCATACAACAACCCAATTAGACCCAAAATACCATGGGTACCAAAATGTGATTATGTGTTATTTTTTAAAGGAAAATTACACATTATCTTATGTTTTTAATAAAATAGTGGATACTCTCTAAAAAAAATTCATTAATATTCAAAAACTATTTTAAATTTGGTTATATATGTCCTAAACATTTTATATATGTGGAGATTATTATTTTTGAAAATAATTCGTTGTAGATATTCTATTCAATTTTATATTTAATTCCATGGGTTATTAAGTTTTATTTATTATTTAAATAATTATATAAGCAGTTTTATGTTTCAATGTTTTTGGGGAGAATTTTTGTGTGTTTATAAGCTAAATATTTAAGATTTACATGAAATCTATGTAATATGGAATCTAATTTTTAGATTAATTTATATTAATTTATGTACACATTTTCTTAAAATATAATTAATTTAAAACCTATCATAGATCCTATATGATATTAATTTAATATATATTACATTACATTTCATAAAATATTATTTTGTAAAGGATTTCTCATTTTGATTCTCAAAAAACTATAAATAATTATGATTCTAACATCTAAATCTATGTTTAAATAGTTGATGACATTAACATGGATCTTGAATACTTGTTTCAAAATTTGAATGTTCAATATTTATATTTTCCTTTATTTAATTTCTTTATAACATAAAATCTATTATATATATATATATATATATATATTTTAGAACCCTATTATTCTGATAATTTCAAAAACAGGGAGGTGTTTTTGAAATTTTACTTAGTTATATAATTATCAAAAAGAACTGAGAATTATGAAGGGAACATTAAACCAAATTATGTTTTGATAATTAAAAATATTTATTCTATTTATTTACATTAATTTTATTAAAACCTTAAATTTTATATTTATTAAATTTTGTTTAATTTTTATTTTATGCTAATTTATTTACCCAATTTATCCTCATATTTCTGGTTTTGGTAGTCTAAAACATGTTATAGAAGTTTAATTTTTTATTTAATAGGATAAATAAGTCATTTGGGACCTTAAATGTCCATTTATATATGTTTTATAATTTTCCAACACAAACAAATCATGGTTCACCATGTATCAAATATTAAATTTAGGTATCCATTTTGTGATCCACGTAGTTGATTTTACAGATTTTTTTATCCACTATATTACAGACATATAATGCATTACAAAGCTCTAGATTGGGAGATTTTTTATTAAAATATAATAATTTTATCTACATTTAATTAAAATAAATAAACTACTGAATTGATATGTATCATATATGAAATTATGATATAATTTATTGTATGTTTTTAGACTTATTTCTGTAGTTTTCTAGATCTTTTTTTATATTTTTTTTAAAAAGATATTTTTCTATAGATATTGGTGATTCATTATTATTTAGAATGATAATGAAATTATATAAATGCAATTATTTTGGAAAAAAATATAATTTAACCATTATCTATGTTTGTTTTAACTCTTAATTTTAAGAAGTCGTTATGTTTATAGTTTTCTGGAATTTTATTACGTGAATCCCTTAATTGAATAACCAATGTAGATTATCGAACATCATTTTTCTTACATGAGTCACTAATTTTCATTTCCTTATGTCAATTTTCATACATTGTAAAAAATTCCTACATGAAATACCCATACCTGAATTTACCGATGTATATGAATGAAAATCCATTAGGAAATCATACTTTATTTAACTTTTTGTTTCTTTTATCAATTTTTAAAAAAATTCACATATGAAAATTGTTTTAATTAATATATTAATTCATTTTAATTGTGGGAAACCCATTAAAATGGTTTTCTATTGTTTTTAAAAAATTTATGAGGATTGAAGGATGTTTTGTTTTCATGCATGAAACATAAAAATTGAAACTCAAAAATAAATTATTTTTATAATGTTTTATTTTTATTGATTATATTTTTTCTAAATTAATATCATTTTATATTAAAATGTTACAATTTTTAATATATTTAATGTAGTTTTGTTAAGTTTTTGATATTCTCCACATATTTAGAGCCTGTCTTAAATAGAATTATTTTGATTTTTTAATTTAAAATTTTAACTCTCTATTTTAAAGGGATAATTCATTACATTATTATCAAGGAGACAATTCAAATTATTTAATGGATAATTTAAAATTAGATTGAATTATCAGTTTTAAAATGGATGTGATTTATGTAACTATCATGAAATAACAATTTCCTTATCTTTATGATAATCTAGTTTAATATCTTTTATTATTCTACCCATTTAATCATGATTTTAGTCCAAAGATATTTATATTTAAAATAATCAAGGATGATTTGAACAAACACACTAGTTGACATCTATAATTAATGATATTATATGTTCATACTCATATATCAATCAAGTGATCCAGTTATCAATTGTTTACATCAATTGTGATGATCTATCAAGGGAGAAACAATTAATATTTGACTTTATTCACCTTGAAGAGATACATTATAAATTTTTTATAATTCTCACAATTCATCATTCAAATCCATTCAAAGGGTTTGCATCAAATATTCCATCTAAAATACACTTTCTACAACTCTACAATAGTTCTATATTTTTCTGTATTTATTTATTCTAGGATTGGTAGAGTTTTCTACACTTCTATCATTCACAGAACATGTTATACAACCTATAAAACATTTTTTGGTCCTTATAACTTACAAAGAAGAAGTTTCTTTTTTATAATTTTCTATCCAAAATTCACTAAAATTATTTTTTGGGGATTCTCTATAAAAATAATAGGGTTATATCTAATACAATAAAAGGGTATGTGTATGTTTTAGGCTGACCCTCCAAATGTCATTGATTGGGATTCATCCCAATTTAAAAATTTCGGTTTAGATTGCTCCCATGTAAAGTATCTCCATATTTCCTTATGGGTTCCCTACTCAATAGGTAGGGGTGTGAAACATAGTGTAGGATCATTTAGATCATAACTACTATAAAAATTAATTGTGTTCTTCTATTTAATTTTCTGAATACATTCTTAACAATTCTAATATTAACATTCTTTTAAGAAATATTTGTTTCATAATCCAAAACTACCAAATTATGAAATTAATTTTTTAATAACATTGATAATTTTAATGAAGGCCTAATCAACCCCCTCATGAGCTTCTTCTAGAATCACATCAGACCTAACAATGTACATAAAACATTTCCATAAATATCGCTTTATATAATTTTTTAGGATCCATTTTTTCATAAACATTTTATTCTCTATATTTTTATGAAGTAATTTATTCATTCAACCAACCCATATAATTTTGGAGTTCTCATAGAGGAAAAATGATAAAATATTTTGTAATTCGTAATATTATAATGAATTTAATGGTTAATTATTGGATGAAATTATTTGATATTGAAGTTATAATCCTTATTCAATAAATATTATAAGTCACACCTTTATTTATATTTATACAATCTAGAATATAAATATTATGTGAAATTGGTTTAAATAGATCTATTATAGAATATGTTTTATAAAAATTATAAAATCAAAGTCAACAAGAAAGTATTTTCAATTTTTTGGTTTGAAGATAGTAAGAGAAAAAAATGTTAAAATAAATTACCTACTTCTTCTTAGATAATTTTACCCTCTTAGTATTTTATTTTTTTCAATAAACACCATAAGTATATAATTAAATTTGTTCAAGGAATGAATGTAATTTGAAAATATATACTTCTAAAAAATTTATTTCAAGATTTGTCTCATATGGTTAAGATATTCATTCCACAACGTTTTCTCATATAAGTTTAACAACAAATCATGAATATTTATCACATTATATTTTTTTATCAGATTCAATTTATAAATATTCATTTTATTATCACAAAATTGTATCTCCCTTTATTATTCATGTATTTAATGTGAAATTATAACAAAAATATCTATGCTATTTTTCTCTAAGGTTGCAGAGTTTAATTTAATAGAAAATGTTTTAAATGAAACTATCATGTGGAACCTATGATTACTTAAACCTATCCACAGTTCCTAATCCTATTTTGGTATAAACCACATTCTATGTCCTTGTGCCTAAGATTATGTGTGTGTAGCCCTAACCACAAGGCCTTCTTGTGTGCTTCTTACCATATCACAACCTTATCCAGAGCCCTGCCTCACTCAAAAAACAATGTATCAGGATTGTCCATCCCTCAACATGATCTAATTTTTTATCTAGACCACAACTAGAGTAAATGAGGTATTTATGGGAAATTACTATTTTTTCCATATCATTTGTTGAGTTCATATAAAATGGACTCAAATATTTCATTTGAAAGACCTCATACTTGTAGTTCTAGAAGGGGATTCCTAAATTCATGTCTGTGCATGCCTAATACCCAATTTGGATTCAGGTGAATCTAAAAGGAAGATACTACGAAAAATAATGTGAAATAAGTTTAATTTTTCCATACAATGATATTTAAACTAAACCTTAAAAATTTAAAACATTCCCTTATACTTATTTAGGATTAGGTTGATTGATCCCCACCTCTGGAGATTCATTCTTGAGAGCCCCTCACCTAAGTCACATAGGAGAGGCATACTGAGGAACCACTTACATATGTTACCCATGAGAGGTATATTGGAGTTATTCTCACCTAGTAACCCTAGTAATGGAAGACAATGGTGCCAAATTCCTAGTATTTGGTTACCCATTCTTAACAGACACATACAATTCATCATTTTCATTAAATACTCAAAATATCTCTTAAAACATATAGAATAACTATAAAATTTTAGTGTATTGTGAGATTTGATACATAATAAACTTATTTAAAAAAATCTCCAACATCTCCCACAAATTTCTTCTCACATAGTACCCTTGTTAGACATGTACTACTTAAAAACATTGTTCATAAGTTGGTGAAATGGAAACATAAGAAAGGGTGAGACCAAATTATCAGTACTAGTAGATAAGGGATATATCAATCGATTCTCACAAGGGAGAATAATATAATAATAATATTATAATTTTATTATCATAACATACAAAAATATAACCAACAAGAGAATAAGTTATGAATCATAATACAAGGCCTTTTCATAACAAAATATAGGAGTCATAAGAGTGATGTATCATCGATAATCAATCTTCATCCATATGAGAATATCTGAAGCATATGATATAAACGTTTTTCTTAAAAATAATAATATAAATTATATATAGAGGCTTCCTATAAAGCCATTCATCACATAATAGGCTTGATATTTCCACCAGTATACCTTCTTTGGATTGGGACAACCACCCATGCACCCTCTTATACTTGGGAAAACCACCATTTACCCCTTTAATCTCTTGTGATATATGACATTACTCAATTAATATGGTTATATAAATGACCCACCAATACTTAAATGGAACACTATACATATACTTTCCATAATATTTGAAAAACATTGATCATTTCATTATATATTAATTAACCTATGGGAAGGAAACAAGTTTCATGAAAAAGATCCTTAAACCTCATCATAAAAGCCATCTAGAGAAAAAAATTGTATGGTATGATATGATAATATACTTATTTATAAATAATAATCTTTAAATTATGTTGATAAAGATGAAAAATAGTTTTAAAAATAATTAAAATGTTACTTTGAAAAACAAGAATTAAAATCCCTTTATTTTTGTAACTTTTAATATTTAAAAATACCAAAATAATGTTAATAATATTTTCATTGTAAAATCATGGAAAATAATATTTATATATTCATGAACAAAGAGGAAAAATATTTTGGGAAATTATTTCATTACTTAAGCGTTTAAAAACATTATTTTCAAACTATAGTAAAGTATGTAAATAAAGACCCATTCTGAAAACTAACAGATATTTCTTCTAAAATGCCAGTAAATAAAGTCAAATATAGTATAAAAATTAAATAAATAATAATTTAAAATTATTCTGTAATTTCGATAATTTTTTTGAAAAATATGGATATGGAGGTAAAATATTTAAAACTAAAAAAAGGTGAAATAAAGTTGGATTTTCATAAAATAAGAATTTGGGTATTTTTGAGTACTAATGTTATGAAAAATGAAATAAATACATGAATAAAGAAAAAATAACCATAGGAGAATAAAATATATAGGTTTTAAAATAGAAAATTCATATAATTCTTGGTAATCTAAATTGAATCATAAAAAATCTTCATAAAAAGAGAGATTTTAACATAAAACAATTAACTCGAGTCTTGAATTTATTTATACATACTCTAACCTATAGTATCATATTTTTTATATTTTTTATAAATTTATAAAAATAAAATTCAAAATTATCTTATTATATTTCATTATTTTTTTAATTTCTAATTACACATGTATGAATATATCTTTATTAAAATCAATATTATTGTGTTAACAATTCCTTTTCTATAAAGGTTTCAATTTTTTGATTTCGGTCATTGAATCATAGTCATGTTTTAATAACCAAAGGAATATTAATAATATTATAGATATAATATTTATTTATTATATACAATTTTTTAACTATCTATGTAATGCGTTGATAAGAAATTAATTATATCACTTCATGGAAGTGGTAGTCTACACACACTCACTAGTGATGTTTTAATTTTCATATTGATTAAAAGAATGGAAAGTTAATAATAAAATATCTTTATAAAATAGAAATTATTTTTTAAATATCATATTTATTCATTAAATACAACTATATAACCATCCATGATATTCAGTGGTGAAAAATGAAATACATCGCTCATATAGGAGGTAATCCACATAAGCACGTGATGGAAACATTTATTTATTATTCGAAAGATCAAAAGTAGATAATGTTTATTAAATAAAAATTACAAAAATAATCTATATTTATATTACTTAATCAATCATATTGGGATTGATATAATAGGCTCAGAGCATGTGGATGAAGAAATAAACCTCATATAACGCATTTAAGACCACTTCCACTTCATTGGTTATCCCCCTTTGTCTTACATGTCGATCCTTATTTGGTTGATATTTTGGTGATACTATAAAATATAATAAATGAAAAGGATATTACGAATGTTATTTGGGTATATATTTATTATGATAATGTGGTTAACCCATTAAAGATACCCTCTAAAAATGGTACCTGAACCAAATCGCCACATACCTAAAGGGCATTCCCAGTCCCCATGGGCTAGTAACTAGCACTTGAGTATCAAAATAAACCATAGGGAATGATTTCACCCAAATAGACTAGAAAACATGGAATATATATAAATAAAAAATAGAAACAAGAGAGTAGATAATCTTATTCCATAACTAAATAAAAATGAAAAAATTGTAAAACTCAAGAGTAGTTAGAAAATCTCGAAATACCGACCAATATCAGAGGATTATTAAAATAGAAACCTAAATATTCCCTATGATAGCATGGATAGAATCTCACCATCTTACTACCAGATACCCAATTCCAGGTAATAGAAACAGCACTGCCAAACTGTAATGTTTCAGCTTTCCCTATGTGAAAATACTTACAAAGGTCTACGCACCACCGAAGGGGTGTGTCAGGTGAGATGTGAAAGACTTAGTAGGATCCCTCCCAGGTGTTCCATAATAACTCTCTAGATAATTATATGAACATGGTAATATTTATTGAAAATAAATCAAGTAAATATTCAAATTGTTGTCGTATCAAATGCATGGTAAAAAATTATTTTTGTCTTTTTCCACATTTCTAAATAAATCCAAGTAAAATATTTTAAAAAATTCATCTATATTAATAAATATAAATATGTATGTATATCAATGTGGTAATATAAAGTTAAATAATTTATCAAAATTCATATCAAATACCATAAAAATAGAAAACATTGGTGACATCACGACAAGGATCACTATATTCTAGGCTTCTAGATTACTAAAACCATAATCAATGACTTGTGCACCACCATGTCCTTAGAAATTATGCCTATGAACAGGGAAACACCCCATCATTGAATACCATAATGTCATCAATATCAATTCCCTAGAATAACATGCCCAGGAAATAGAGGAACACCCCATGAGCGAACCCACCAATAACACATGGACGATGTCCCTATGCTACGACTTCCACCTAAGTACCGAATGTTTTCAAAACCATTTCATCAAATAATGATTTTAAAAACAATTCATAAGTTTTTCTCCCAATTATTTGAAAATAACTTTTTATTTTACAAAATTATGGGAAAAAATATTTTATCAAAAACCAGTTTTCCACAAACATAAATCAACCTATCAATCATGAATTTTTCTTTTAATTTTTTTTAAAACTAGAGCAATGATCTTCATACAAAATATGATATAGAATGAACCACCTATATAATACTCATGTGACACATGTTCAAAATAGGATCTATCATCATAATAGAATGAAATGAAAATGATGGAGGACCTAACATTAATTCTCATATTGTAATCATTTCCAAAAAACAATAATAGATAGAAGATAGAGGGAAAAAACATAACTCATATAAAATCACACATCACACCACAAAAAATACATGTGTTAAAATTTGGATGAATATCACACAATGGATCAAGAAATGAAAAATAATATTTTAATCATAGATTAGCGGATTTATATCCATAGTGAAATGGGGCTACAACAGTCAAATACAGAAAAGAAACATGAGGAATACTCTCTCAAAGAAATGAAGAGCAACCAAAATGACAGTAAATCGATGAATGAAATGATATAAAAGGGTAATATGCATCTAAAATTTCATGGGAGAGCTTCTATGTTGATTAGGATGTGTCCATGGAAGAATTAAATTGTGATCATCCATGAAACATGCTTTAAATTAGAAGATAAGATATTTAAAAGATATGATATCATTTTTCACATCGTGTAATCCATGAGACCCAAATACACAAAAAACCCCTTCACTTATTATTAAAATAAATGATTTTTAACATTACATGACACATATAATTTTCATGAAATTTATTATTCCCACATTGTACCAGTTTGACCACATCTTCTCGATAGTCATTACCTGATGTGTAAACACGTTACATGGTGTGTAAACATCTCATTCTCTTTATTGGTTCACTTAATATTTATAACAATATATAAATGATGTACAAACAATTTACATGGGGTATATTTTTCATCAAGAAATAAATACCAAATTTCTATAGAATACTCTAAAATACGTCGCATTTTCATAAAAATCTGAAAGAACCTACATTCATTCTAACACATTTATTCAAGGAATCCATCAATTTAAAATAAATGATACATCCATAAATCATAGGACCTTTTACCAATAATATTTTATCTATCCTCAAATGTCCAAAAACAAACCCAAATAATGAGGAAAAAAAGGGAATATAAATACCTAAAAGTGGGCAATGGGATATTACAAATAGTCAACCATAATAATTTTTACCCCTAGGAAGTCTTGTGGAAGAATGTTATATTAAAAAATATTATATAAATTTATCCCTCATCAAAAATTAACATCCCATGTAGTGTGATAATCTAATACATGCCAAAAAACAATCAAACCCACATAATCTACTTCCCATATATAATATTCACTTGAGATTAAATGATCTCCACTGACTACTCCAAAATAGAAACACCTGACTCTAACATAGTCCCTTCCCAAATAAAACTTTGAGGAAGATCATGATGATATTTTCTAACCTGAAATATGTGGAAAACCAAAAAAATAACTATCAATTGAACCAACAATTAAAATTGATAAGAAGTATTCCTATTTTTTTAATGACCTCAAATGTCCTATCATATCATATAGCCAAGACTCCTTGTTATCCAAGCCGACAATGACCCAATTCAGGAGAAACCTTCAAGAAAACAAGGTGACCAATGGAAAAATCCAAAGGATGATTCCACTAATCTTTTTAAAATTTATATCAACTATGATCTATAACTAGGATCCAATGTATATCTTCAATCGTCATTGATCTCTCTTTAACATGACATGGTCCCCCCATATAGGCTTTGACCACTTATTCCCAAAAAAGTGGTGATATGAACATGAGACCATAAGAATCTATCATGGGATCCATTTTTATTTGAAAATAATAAATTAAATTATAACAAAACTCAACCAGTAATAGATGGATATCCTATTATACATTGAAATCCAAGACACCGACAAAAAAAATATACTCTAGGATCTAAATAGCATGCTTGATCTGACCATTTTTCTTTGGATGATAAAATATAATCACACTAAAATGAGTCCCCATTACCTCATGGAGACTCCTACAAAAAAAAAAGAATTAATTCCAGCATCCCTATCTAAAAAATGGAATAATAAACCCCATGTAACCTCATGATCTACTTCACAAAATGATTACATTGATCTTCATGTTTTATGGTGTCCCTGATCAGAATGAAATGAGCTAACATTTTCAACCGATCAATCACAACCTAGAAAGAATTCCTACCTTGAGGTGTCCACAGTAACATAATAACAAAGTCCATGGATACCACATCCCATTTCCAATCTATCATAAGAAGATGTTAATGAAATCCTGGTTGTTTTAGATGCTCTTCCTTTATCTATTAGTCAATATAACAATCAGACACATAATCAGAAATGTCATGATTCATAACTGACCACCATAATAGTAATCTCATTTCATAATACATATTTATATTTCCCAAAGTAATGACCCATGGAGAACTATGATATAAAAAATAATTCTCCTCACAGATGCTGATACAACAAACAAATTCCCAAAACTAAGAATACCCACTAAAGAGGGAGATAAAATAGAAATGGTCTCCCCACTATAAAGGGGTTCCCAAATTATGTTGAACTCAGATTATTACTATAGAATCTAAAATATAGACTCAAGGAAAGAGGTTTATAGAATAACAACATTCAAAAACATACCTAAAACATCATCGTGGACATCCATATGGAATTATGTGAGGATACCTATGACATTCCTCTCTTTGATTCCAGAATAGTCTATGATGGAACCTTATTAATGAGAGAATTTGTGATGGAATTCCACTTCTCTTGGGCATAGGCGATGTCAATGTAAAATATATTAAAGTATTCCACCTTCCACCTCTATCTTTGATTGATTTATTTTTGAGAAAAGATATATCCCAAACTCATATGATTATAAAAGACTATGAACCTCTCCCACAAAAAGATATTTCAACCAACACTTAAGCACATGAATTACCATAACATGATATAAAAAATGACTGTGTTAATTCTTCTCATACAACTGAAGCTGATAAGATTCTTATTCCACCACATGATCACCCTACATATGCACATAACCCAAAATAGCATTATAAGGATAGAATAAATCCATATATCCCATACTAGGATCATGTCAGATCATAACAGGATCTGATGTAAGAAGTCATTTCAATTCATTAAAAGAAGAATTACACTTTTAATTCCATATGAACATCACTCATTTTCTTGTAAGAGTGGTCAAAGGGGATGATTTCTTTGAGAAATCAGTTTAGAATCATTGACAATATATAGAATGGACAAGGAATATATGTATCTAAAATATGTTATATGTTTCTTCCCAAGACAAAAATCCCTTTAAATTAAATGGATTAAGTAATAACCCTTGCTCAAAAATCACCAGTCCCAAGAACATCACATCTTGAATCCAATAATTTCATTTTTAAAGCCTTCTACAAAAATGATTAATTTTTAGGATCTCTATAATTAAACTCAAATTTTGATCATGGTAATGCTAAAATATCGAATGATCTAAGATATCATCAATGAAAAATACCAAAAAAGTGTTGAGATACTCATGGAACATCCTAACACTTCATTCTATGAAAATTAAAGTATAATTAAATAAAATTTCATGACCCCATCCCCACAAACTGTACCCCTCTTTAGCTAGCAGTGTGATAAGGGAGGTAATGACCCCCGAGTCCCACCTCCAGTAGGCCCCGGGTTGGTGACTAGCACCGAGGGTATAGTAAACACACAGATGGGAGGCATTAAACTCAAAGAGAACAAATGCCGAAGAGAGAGATAAGATAGAAATCAACCAATTCCAACTCAGTATGAAATATAAATGAAATCCCAAGTACACGTATTAATGTCATGCAAAATTACTACAACTGAAAGGGGAAAAACATTAATTACCCAAAAGAATTTAAAAATTGCTGTAACCCCAAGCTCGAACAGCTCCTGCAACCCCATGATATAAGAAACCAGCTTGATCTCCGTCCCACTCCAAGTGACCTGAAAAATAGCTTATATACATAGGGTGAGTATAACATTATACTCAGTAGGATCCCCCTTGAAGCCTCTCGTGCAAAAGTAAAGTGAGAATGCTAAAGCACAATGAACATCAATTGAAACTAACTCGTCACTTAAATAAGTATAATAAGTTCCCAAGCTCACCTTGGCTACACCAACCAAGTAACACGTACCAGAGTATATATTATAATAAAGAATATCAAGGGTACCTCACTACTACTTCCCCACTGGTTTTCTGATTTTCCCCAACATCGCACATCCAAATCATCTCTCTCCAAAAAGTCTTTCCCACATACACTTGGGAGAAGCACCACAACATGCACCTCATGTATAAAAAAACCACATCCACATAAGCAAGTAACCAGGTAGTTTCTAGGAGCCACCACAGCTCGGATAACATGTATCATAGGTTAGGTTTTATACCACAAGCCATTGCAGTCCATACCCCGAGTAAGGATCCTCAATCCATAACAGCCAACACATGTAATACCTATTGCAGTCCATATGAAACTATATTCAAAATATATGTGTGTGAATAACAACAAGCCATTACAACCCTCTGCACACATATACGGGGAAAATGAACCACTGTGACAACCATCACAATTAACTTCCAAGAGAAGAGAGAAGGGCCAAATGGGGTAGTCATCCATCCATCCCCCACCAGAATGTTGGGGAAAACATCCCCTCCCAGGGCTCAGAATCCCCGAGGTGTCAGTTTCCGTTACTGATGGGGTGTAGTAGAGTATAGAAAACACAAATAGTACAGAATATACTATATCTCACAACCATAATATAGGCATAACCTAGTATTAGACTCAACTGCCACTAACGTCTCTCAGACTCCCGGATGCCACTTCTGAGACTAGGTATTCTATAAGCACACAACCATTTTAAGGTCTTTAATGCATTACTTCATTCTGTTTTATCAGTTAAACATTACATTAATTAACTTCTTAAAACTTAATTAACCACCAATAATTTCCACATTATATATCATTATCATCACACCCAAAGTTTAATTTCCCTTCAAATTATAACCTCATCATCATGTCCCAGCAAGATCTAACCCCATGGGTTAACATCATTTTTGCAATTATTCATTACAAAATTACTTTCCCATATTCTCAGGCATTCTAGAGAAACATTCTATGCTACTAAACACACAGAGGCTCAACACGGTGAGTAGATGTAATACCTATCGATTCATTGCCACCTATAGCAAGAGCGTAGACCGATCCCCACTTTAGAAGAAAAACACAGAAAGAACGTGGCATACCCCGCGCATGTTCTCTACTTTTGGAAGAAGGTTAAGCAAGACCAACTGCCTTGAGTAGTTGGGGAAAGTGAAGTAGATAACAAACCAATATAAAACAACAAGCATCGAACAATAAAATCCACCCCATTCCATCATCCTTTGTGTCCTCTCCGACACCCACATGCATAAACCAATTCATATCGTAACTCTAGGAATCAATTTCTTCCACAACCAGTAGAACTCCATGCCCCCACATATCACAACATCCATCCAGGCTCACATCACAACACAAGAACCAGGAAAAAAACATCATAACAATTGGGCTCTTTGACAATATATAAGCAATATGGTATCTCAAAACCCTACAAGGAATTATCTTTTATCAAACAACCAGTTCTTTAATCCATCTTGAATTAACCAATTTGTTATTCGCTGGTTCTTATTCAGGAAACCTAACCAGTAAACTATCACAAATTTATTAAACATGCTTACTGCACCAATTTGATTAACATCAAATTCAAACAACATCAATCAGATTCATTCACATGCCTCTTCATCTTTAGCCATGTGATTATCAATTAATTCTGGCTTTACGTCTTTTAACAATTTCCATCAAGAATGAAATTCAATACACAACAATAATTGATATCACACTATCCAGCAAAACAGTTGGAAATAACATAAAATCTGTATCAATTTATTTATCTGGTTCAAATATTTATTAGGTCAATTCCATTGTGATCCATTGGGATAAAACATGCTAACTATACATATTCATGTAAAATAAAAGAGAAGAAATGAATCCCCGCCCTCAAATATTTTCTGACACTCTTTATGTGAGAATGAGCCCCACAAAAAGTTATGATCTCCTCCCCACATGACAACTGTATCCACCCAAGGATGTAGAGATTCCTCCACACTAGTTAACACATAAGAAAATCCCATTAGGAACATGGGGGTAAAATTCCATAAAAGGGCAAGGAGAAATAGAGGGAGATGAACCCAAAAGATTGACAATAGATCATACATTATATCAGAGATTGATACTTCTTGGTTGAATCAAATTAGAGAGGAACCAATCCTAGGAGGAAGGTTTTATTGTGCAACTCCTACGGTAAGGAATGAAAAGGATTGAGTGTCTCACACCTGAGAACAAAGAGGAAGAACTTGGGATGAATATATCTCATCCCTTTAGAATATTTAACAATGTAGTGGTTTAAGATACGCTGGATTTTCCATTAAAAGTGGATCGTATTAAATAATGCGGTTTTTACCAAGTAAAAGCATCCGGAGCTGTAGGAAAATTTAATATAGGAGTTATGGCCTTTGAATCAGCCTTAGAGTCATTAAAATGAGGCCTTAAATTCATTTTACATAAAATTAAATGTCAAAGGGGCAAAAATATAGGAGGCTTGAAACAAAGTTCATGAACTCGAAATTTGGAAAAGGAAAAACAATGTTCATGAACCTCACTGTTAAAACCTCACTGATAGAACCTCACTGTTCTAGAAACACTGTTCATAAACTCATAATTTGGCAAAGGAAAGACAATGTTCATGAACCTCACCATTAGAACCTCACTGATAAAACCTCACCATTCTAGAAACACTATTCATGAACACAAAATTTGGAAAAGGAAATACACTGTTCATGAACCTCACCATGAGAACCTCACCGATAAAACCTCACCGTTCTAGAAATACTATTCCGGAACTCAAAATTTTGCAATAGAAGACACTATTCATGAAACTCACCATTAGAACCTCACCAATACAACCTCACTATTCTGGAATCACTATTCATTAACTCAAAATTTGGAAAAGGAAAGACACTATTCACGATCCTCGCCATTAGAACATCAACAATAGAACCTTGCCGTTCTGGAAACACTATTCATGAACTCAAAATTTGGCAAAGGAATGAGGTCACCGATGGATGCTCACTGATGGAACTGTTCACCGATGGAACTGTACCTAGAAGTGTAAATTGGGAAAATGAAAGAGAGGTTACCGTTGGACCTCACCATTAGAACTGTTCACAAAAGGTTACCGATGACACTGTTCACCAAAGGTCAACATTGTACAGTTCACAAATGTCAAACATTGGAACTGTTTACCAATGGTCTCCGATGACACTATTCACATAAGGTCACCATTGCACTATTCATATCAATCTAACGTTGGAACTGTTCACTAATGGAACTATTCACATAAATGGGAAAAAGGAAAAGTGTTGGGGATAAGTCACCTAGACCTCCCAAAATACCTCATACAACTGATTTTCACAAAGGAATAGACCTGCGAGGTTTGTGCCATTACATCAGATACCATTCAAAACATTCTCATTCTCTAGAATTCCAAACCAACCTAAAAGGGAACAGAAAAGGAGCCTAAACAACCACCCATCGAGATACTTATCAAAAAAGTGGAAGCCACAAGAAGCAACCAAAGAAAACCATCTCATTAACACGAACAGTCTATGACCAGAAAGGGGACACTGTTTCATGAAAAGAGTTAGAAATCAAACAACTTTGGGAACTGAAAATGTATATGTGACTCATGTTCCCAAGTACTCTCCTCAACACCACCGTGTCACCGAAAGACACAGACAAAGGGAATAGAATGCCCGCGTAACACCTTCTCCTTACGGTCTTGGATCTCCACAGGTAGCTCCTCAAAGCCCACATCATCATCAACATCAATCTCTCCCCAACCGATCAAATGAGAGACATCATTAAGAGAACGATAGAGCTATGATACATGGAAAACATCATTTATCCCACTCATCTGCAGGGGAAGTGCTACTTGATACGCCATAGCTCCAACATGAGCTAACATATCGAAATGCCCAATAGATCATGGAGAAAGATTACTCCCACAACCAAACCATTATTGACCATAATGGGGAGTCACCTTCAAAAACACATGATCCCCATCATCAAACATTAACTGTCTCCTCCTTTGATTGGCATATAATTTCTGATGATCTAAGTCTATCTTCATCCTCTCACGAATCACCTAGACCATATCTGTTGTATTCTACACTAGTTATGGTCTGATAATTGCTGCCTCTCCAACCCCAGTCCAGCACAATGGAGAACATCAAGGTTATCCATACAAGGATTCAAATGGATCTATACCGATGGTGGACTGAAAACTATTTTTGTATGAAAAATCCACCAAGGGTAAGAGCCTCCTCCACGAACCTCCAAAATCCAGGGCACAAGAGTGTAACATGTATTCAAGAGTCTAGATGGTTCGCTCTGTCTGACTATCCATTTGACCATGAAAATCAATGTTAAGGCATATATGAGAACCATAAGTATGCTGGAGACTTCTCTACAACATAGAGGTAAAATGAGGATCTCGATCATAAATGATCATTCTTGGGACTCCATGATGTCTCGCCACCTCCTCCAAATACTGCCTCGATAAAACTTCTACTGAGATTTACTCTTTGATTCCTATGAATTAGGGTAATTTTGTTAAATGATCCACTACCACAAAAATAGAATCATGCCCTCCCTAATCATGAGGTAAACTAGTAATAAATTCCATTTCGAGGTCCTCACACTTCCACTGAGGAATATTTAACAGCTGGAGCAGACCATCAGGAACCCGTTGTTCATCCGTCACCTTCTAGAAGACCAAACATCAAGACAAAAACTCTGCAACCACACCCTTCAGCCCAGACCACCAAAATTGACTCCTAAAGGCTTGGGACATCTTTTTCATGCCAGGATGCACCTTTAAAGGAGAACTATGGAACTCTTTAGGAACCGTCTTGTGCATCATCAAATAAATAGAATGACTTTCGTGATATAAAACTCAGTGTTTTTCATCCTCAAACCAACCATCACGGGTCTCACCACAAATAACTCGGTCCCTCCAGACCTCCACCTCTACATCCCCCAACTGAGACTCTTCCACCTTCTGCACCAGAGTTGACTACACTGTCATCTGAAAAAGGCATCCTCTACCCCCAACTTCTCTCATATCAATATGTAATGCTGATAGTTCTTCCATTACTCTCTAGAAGTCACTAGATTCATGCACTGCATCACCATGTAACTTCCTACTTAGCGCATTAATGGAAAAATTCCCATTTCTAGGTGTATCCAATTTTTCAAATTCATATTCCTGTATGAACTCCATCTACTGACATTGTTGAAAGTTTAAGTCATGTTGGGAGAAAACATACCTCAGCCTCTTATGATCAATGAAAACCATAAAGTGCTCAAAAATGAGTTAATGTCTCCAAAACATCAGATAAAACACCAAAGATTCCAAATAAATATCAAGGGTGGCATAATTACATTAACGAGGATGAAACTATCAAGACCCATAAGAAACCAATGATTTTTTCTACATCAAAACACAACCTAACCCCAGAAGCGGAGCATCACAGAAAAAATAAAATTGAACTCCCTCTACTGGAAGACAAAGAACTAGAGTACTTACTAACTTCTCATTTAGATAATAGAAAGATTCCTGACACTAGTCAGTCGATATGAATGACTGATCCTACATATTCAATGTTGTCAAAGGAGTCACAAATTGAGATAAAGCAGCTTTGAACATCTTATAGTGGCCTGTGAGACCAAGAAAACATCGCACCTGTAACACTGCCATGGGGGTTCCCATGACACAACAACTTCTGTCATCGTTGGATCCACATATACTCTCTGGTGGGACACAACATTTCCTATGAAGTGGACATCTTGAACCCAAAACTCCCACTTCGACAACTTCCCAAATAGCTGATGTTGAAGAAGAACTCTCAAAATGGTGTGTAGATTCTCTGCATGCTCTTCTTCAGACGTGGAGTACACAAGGATTTCATCATTGAAAATTCAACTAACCTATCTAGTAACTCACGAAACACATTGTTCATCAATCCCATGAACATAGCTAGAGCATTTTTCATGCCGATCGTCATTAAAATGAACCCATAATGCCCATGATAGCAACAGAAAGCAGTCTTTTGGATATCCTCATCCTTCACACGCATCTGATGATATCCTGACCGCAATTCGATCTTTGAGAAAAAAATTGAACCCTTCATTGATCGAATAAATCACAAATCCATGGAATAGGATAGTGATTCCTTATTGTTAATTTGTTCAAGTGATGATAATCGACACACAACCACAAACTACTGTCAGCCTTCTTCACAAAAACAACTGGTTCACCACACAATGACACACTTGGCTGAACAAAACCACACTATAACAGACCACCAAGATATATAAGTCACTCTCATAACTCATAAGGTTCCATACAATATGGAGACATAGAGATAGGAGATGCTCCTGGTTGTAACTCAATCCAATACTCGATCACTCATCGAGGGTTAATGCTAAAACCTCTTCTAGAATGACATTAGGGTACTATTCTATGACCCTATGAAACTACAACTGCTGAACCTTAGAAGAACTCAACATCAGCTCGGCGATCATGGATGATAAGGACGGGACACGACTCTGACCCATCTGAGGGTCTCGCTCTCCAATGAACAACACTGGATCTCCATCCACATCCAAGAACACCACCTGCCTCCTGATGCAATCCATGATAGCCATAACTGAATACAAAAAATTCATGCCAAGGATGAAATAATATGGTTTTATTCTTAAACATAGGAAATCTCCCAAAGAGCGGTGCTACCCCAGCACTATCTCACAGTCTCAACATACTTTAAACAAGTTAGCTCATCCTCTAACTAGTGTAGTCAACTCCAAGGGCACTGTAAGACTATCTACATCAAGTCCCAATGCATGGATGAGGGTAAGCGAAATGATGGCATGTGTTGCTCCTGAAACGAACAGGGCATACACCAAGGTAGAAAACAAGCAAAGGGTACCTCGAACGACGTCTGGCTCACATAGAGCTGGCAACGCTAATGCATGAAGCTGAACATGACCTCCTCCATGACCAATCTGACCCCGATGACGATCAATACCATGCCCACGGTCTGCTCTCTGAGGATAGGGAGGGTCACGAGGCTGTCCAATTCCTGCCCCATCTACCATCTTCTTATTTAAAGCTAGTGAAACCTGCTGCTGCTGTCTCTGCTGGAACTGTCTCAATGGAGGAACCTGGATTGGAACACCTGGTGCACGATGATAGCTCTGAAAGGTCAGGAACTCTCGCTGCTGATGAAATTGACCATGACATGAAAAAAAGCACCTAATCTCTTGGCATAGGCCTGAGAGCTACTACCGCTAGAGAAACGAGCTGCTGAGGGCTGGGACCTACCCTCAGCCGAACAAAAACTCTTCTACCTTGAACACCGGGAACCCCAGACCAAAGCTCGGCTTCATGAGGAATCATGACGACACCCCTCTCATGATGATATGGTTCCGACCAATTTCCTCTCGATGACCTCTTCCAATGCCAACAGCTCAAGATATGTCTTCAACAAAAATGGGGTGACCTGTCACTAGATCTCTGGATGGAAAGCCTCCTCGAAATACATTTCCCTAGCCTCCTCATCTGTTAATATGTTCAAATAATATTGTAAAAGGTTCCTGAAATGGATTCCAAACTCTCTCACACTGGAGCTCCTTGTCGAAGGGTAAGAATGTCCTGGCGACTAGATGCCTTTTCTGTCGAAGAAAGAAAATCAACTCAAAACTTGTCACCGAACTCTTCCCATGAGATCAAAGGCCCCTCATGATCCCTGAGGAAAAAGAACCACCACGACCTCACTTCTCCATGCAGCATTGTCACAACCAAAGACACCCAATGCTCCTTCCGAGCATGGATAGAACTGAAGCCTATCTCAACCTCCTTCAACCAGTCTTCCATGACAACATCTGAAACAGACCCTTGTACTTTTGCAGACTCTAGCCCTGAATCTCTCAAAATTTCCTCCTCCAAGTGTCTTCATCGTCAACCTCTACCCTGCGACGATCTACTGGTACAACTTTCTAGATATCTTCAATGTGATCATGACAAAGATGTCCACCTGGAGCCATACCTATAAAATAAAAAACAATTGGAGCTTCTAAACCTTGAATATGGAAGACTCAAAATTAATTAATTAATTTTTTTCATTAATTTATTTAGGTTAACATATCCCAAAGTATACCCATTCAAAAACAGGCACAAAGAAGAATGATGAATGTTCCTCTTCTTTGTCTCTACCCTGAAACTAGTATCACCTCATTTAGTAGCCATTGTAAACATAAAGGTCTGTACATCAGATCATAGGGGCCCTAAACTCCAATGTCTCAGCTGATCTCCAGTGTTTACATCACTTTATAAACATGACTGATACTGTTTCCTTACCAACCAATGCAACCTCACATGTGCCTAAATCCAAACACCATCCTATCCCTCTACCAGATCCTCTTATACAACTCAGGCATGACCCCCCCCCCCCCCACAAAAAGTGTACCCCTCCTAGGCTAGCAATGTGAGAAGAGAGATAATGACTCCCGAGTCCTGCCTCCAGTAGGCCCCGAGATGGCAACTAACACCAAGTGTACAGTAAACACACAGATGGGAGGCATTACCCTCTATGAGAACACAGGTGAAAGAGAGAGATAATATAGACACCAAACAACTCCATATCAAACTAAAATATAAATTAAATCCCAAGTACACATATTTAATGTCATGAAAAAATACTACAACTAAAAGGGGAAAAACTGAAAGTACCCAAAAGAAAGTAATAATTGCAGCAAACAAAATCCCAAATAGCTACTGAAACCCCAAGCTAGTAGTAACTAGCTTGATCTCCAACCCACTCTATGTGACCTGAAAATAGTGTATATACATAGGGTGTGTATAACAATATTCTCTGTAGGATCCTCTCTGAAGCCTCTCATGAAAAAGTATAGAGCGCATCCTAAAGCACAGTGAACAACAAGTGAAACTATCTCATCACCTAAATAGGTATATTAAGTTCCCAACCTCATCATGGATACACTCACCAAGTAATGCATGCAAGAGTATATAATATAATAATGAATACCATGTGTTCCCCACTACTACTTCCCCACTAGATTACCGATTTTCCACAACGTCTCACGTCCTAAGCATCTCTCTCCAAGAAGGCTTAACAACAGACATCTGGGCGAAGCATCAAAACAAGCACCTCATGCTACAAAACAACCACATAAACGTAAGCAAGAAACCATGTAGTTTCCTGGAGCCACCACATCTTGAATAACATGTATAATACATCAGGTATTATACCTCAAGCCATTACAGCCCATACACCGAGTAAGGATCCTCAATCAATCAAATCCTACACACATTACACCTATATTAGTCCATAGGAAACGATATCCAGAATATATTTTTGTGAATTACTACATGAAATTACAGACCTCTAAACAGAAATATGGGGAAAACAAACTGTTGTGCCTACCAGCACCAATAACTACCATGAGAAGAGAGCGGGGCCATATGGGGTAGTCAACCATCAATCCTCCCATCAGAATGTTGGGGAAAACACCCCAAGGGCTCAGAATCCCAGGGGTGTCAGTTTCCCTTACTGACTTGGTGGAGTAGCGAATATAAAACACAAAAAGTACAGTATATACTATAGCTCACAACCACACTATGGGCATAACCCAGTAGTAGACTCAACTGCAGCTAACATCTCTCAGACTCCTAGATTCCACTTCTGAGACTAGGTATCCTATAAGAACACAACCATTTTAAGAAATTTAAAAAATTACATCAATCCATTTTATAAGTTGAAAATTATGTTAATTAACTCTTAAAAAATTAATTAACCATCATTAATTTACACACTATATATCATTATCATCACACACAAATTTTATTGTCCTTTCAAATTACAACCCCATCATTATATCCCAGCAAGCTCAAACCCCATGGGTTAACATCAATTATTCAATTATTCATTACAAAATTACATTGCCATATTCCAAGGCATTCTACAAAAACATTCTATGCTACAAAACACAAGGAGGCTGAACACGGTTAGTAGATGTACTACCCGTCGAGTCTTTGCTGCCTATAGGAAGACCGTAGATCCATCCTCCATTGAGAAGCTAAACACAGAAATCACGTGGCATACCCCACAAGTCATCGCCTCTTTCGGAAGAAGGGTAAGAAATAAAAGATGCATTGAGTAGTGGGGAAATGTGAATCATATAATCAACCAATAAGAAACAACAAGAATCCAAAAATCACATCCATCCCATTCCATCATCCCTGGTGTCCTCCCCGAAACACACATGCATAAACTGATGCATCTCTCCAATCTAGGCATCCACAACTACCACAACCAATAGGCCTCAATGACCCCACATATCACAACAGCCATCCAGGATCACATCACAACACAAGCAGCAGGAAAAACAATCATCATAACAATTGGGCTCTTGGCCCTTATACCTGCAATAGGGTAACTCAAAACCCGACATGGAATTATCTTTTATCAAACTACCAGTTCTTTAATCCATCTTGGATTAACCAATTTATTATTTTCATGTTCTAATTCAGGAAACCTAACCAGTAATCTATCACAAATTGATTATAAATCCTTACTGCATCAATTGGATTAACATCGAATTAAAACAACATCAATCAGATTCATTCACATGCCTCTTTATCTTTAGCCAAGCGATTATCAATTAATTCCAGCTTTACATTCCTTACCAATTTCCATCAATAATGAAATTCTAAACACAAAAACCATTCATTTCACACTATCTAGAAAAATAAGAGGAAATAATCTATGATCGATATCGAGTTATTTATTCAGTTAAAATATTTATTTTGACAATTCCATTGTGATCTAGTGGTATAAAACATGATTACTATACAGTTTCACTTAAAGGAAAAGAGAAGCAACGAATCACCTTCCTCAAACAGTTCTTGACATTCTTTATGTGAGAATGAGCCACACAATAGGTTATGGTCTCCTCACCCCATGACCACTATATCCACCTGATGATGTAGAGACACCACCACACTAGTCAACACACAAGAAAATCCCATTAGCAACATGGGGGTAAAATTCCACAAATGGTCGAGGAGAAATGGAAGGAGACGAACCCAAAATAATGATGATATATCAAACCCTATATCAAAGATCGAAACGACTTGGTTGCATCAAAACATAGTGGAACCAATCCTAGGAGGAAGGTTTTATTGTACAACTCCCATGGGAAGGAATGAAAAGGATTAAACATCTCACACTAGAGAACAAGGAGGAAGAACTTGGGAGGATGACATCTCTTCCCTTTAGAAGATCTAACAGAGATGTAGTTTAAGATATGTTGGATTTTCCATTAAAAGCGGATCACATTAAACCACACGGTTTGAACAAGTAAAAGCATCTGTAGCCATAAGAAAAATGAATATAGGAGTAATGAATTTGGAATCGGCCTTTGAGTCCTTAAAAATGAGTCCTTAAATTCATTTTACATCAAATGAAATGTCAAAGGGGAAAAACTGTAGGAAGATAGAAACACTGTTCACAAACTCGAAATTTGGAAATGGAAAAACACTGTTCATGAACCTCACTGATAGAACCTCACCATTCTGGGAACACTTTCCAAGAACTCAAAATTTGGAAAATGAAAGACATAGTTCACGAACCTCAATGTTAGAACCTCACAATTATGGATACACTGTTCACGAACTAAAAATTTCAAAAAGGAAAGAAACTGTTCATGAACCTCACTGATAGAACCTCACCTTTCTAGAATCACTATTCATGAACTTAAAATTTGGCAAAGGAAAGGAAATATTCATGATCCTTACAATTAGAACCCCACCGATTGAACCTAACCTTTCTGGAAACACTGTTCAAGCACTCAAAATTTGGAAAAGGAAAGAAACTGTTCATGAACCTCAACGTTAGAACTACATTGATATAACCTCACCATTCTAGAAACACATTTCATGAACATAAAATTTTGAAAAGTAAAGAGGCCACCGATGGAACCTCACTGATGGAACTATTCATAGAATTGGAAATTTAGAAAAGGAAAGAGAGGTTACCATTGAACCTCACCATTGTCACTGTACACAAAAGGTTACTGATGACATTGTTCGTTAATGATCACTATGGTACTATTCAAAACTATCTACTGTTGGAACTATTCACTGATTTTCACTAATGACGATGTTCACATAAGGTTACTATTACACAGTACAAAACTATCTAGTGTTGGAAGTGTTCACCGATGGTCACTGATGGCACTGTTCACAGAAATGGAAAAAAGGCATACTATTCGAGATAAGTCACCTTGACCTCCTAAAACACATTATAAACCTAATTTTCGAAATAGAATAGACCAGAGTGGTCCACACCATTATATAAAATAAATGAAGTAAAAAGATATTTTTAATGGAAATACCTTCTCCTAAAAGAAATCATCATTATATATGATTTCTGAGCTATGAGACGATGATAACCCGACCAAATATTGATATTAGAAAATAAATTTAACCACGTTAACTGATTGAAAATATAATCGCACAAGGTAAATGATACTTATTCTTAAATGTTACCTAATTAAATTTGAAATAGTCAGCATACAATTGGAGTGAACCATATTATTTCATGAAAATAGCATATGGAATAAATAAGGATAAACACTTGGAAGAACAATTTTTTTTCCATTAGATCATCCAACATAATCATGATCCCTTTCATCTCTTTTAGTCTCATATAATAAGAAGGTATAACAATTGGTTACATACATAGAACCATATGAATCTTGTTCAAAAGAGGTTTTTAAAACTCCCTGATAAAAGAAATTACCTCTTAATCATATTCACAATATTCCATCATACTTAAAACTATATGTGATAACTCGGGGACATATATATGAAAGGGGTGAGCTGTAAATCCCAATAATGGAATAAAAATTTAATAACATGAATAAAATAATAAATTTTTTATAGTAGTAATATCAATGGAGAATAAAAATAGTGATAATCATAAACATGAACAATGGTATTTGATATGAAATGATAATCATAAAGGAAACCCGAGGAATGTAGCAACAACATAAGACACTGCATAATAAACATAGGTCAAGGATAACTATTAAGATACCATGATGTAAAAAGTCCCTTGATGGATTAAGTTCACTACCTAATCTATTGAATGATTTATCATGATAATAAAACATTTCCCAATTCATTAGAATTCTTTATAATTTTGGGCACACCCATCACATTCATTTCATTCTCACGATTATGTGTTACACATAGATCATAAAATGTAGAATCTTTTATCATAAAATTTTATTCCACAATAATGGATTGTGGAATGGAAACATTAATGTCCCCAATAAAAGAACTATATGTGAATAATTAGGAACACCCTTGATGGTAAATGGGTATGTGTATTCACTACACAACTATTTTCTTTGGAAAATCACAGTGGAATTTCAGAAGCATAATGGGGGAATATAAATTTGCGTAGAATGGAATGATGAGAGTGAAAGTGGTATCTCATAATTTAGTTATCTTAAAATATGTAAGGGGGATATGGGAAAAATATATTATCATTAGTAATTATACAAAAATCCCAAAATATAGATAAGATACTTGAATAATGAAGAGAAATAAAATAACCCTTGCTAAATTTCGGCATGGTAACATGTCTACATCAATGTTCATGGGAGGGATTAATGAGAGTGAAATGGGTCTATAATAATGTATATAGAAAATGAATAGAAGTGGGGATATGTAAGAACATATCCCAAAATGATAAAATGGAAATTAATAGGCATAACATAAAATTGGTGATTGAATAAAAAGATGATTGGGAGACCCCGTATTAAATTTTTACATGGTAACAAGTGCACATAAAGGTTCATGGGAGGGATTAATGAAAATAAAAGGGGGATATCATAAATTTTCTTAAAAATGGATAGAAAGGGGGTCATATTAATACATTCCAAATCAAACACAAATTGAAACTAATAAGCATATCATATACAAGGTGCTCGGATGGAAATGGGAAGAGAGAATTACATTTTAAAATTTTAGCATTGTAATGAGTGTACTTAAGGGTTCATAGAAGGGATTAATGAGAGTGAAAGTGAAATTTAACAATTTATATACAACAAGGACAGTGAGGGGGATATATAGAAACATATCCTAACATGATCAAATGAATATTAATATATATAAGATAAAATAGGTTTTTGATTAAAAGTGGACTGTGGGAGTTCCCTTACTAAATTTCAGTATGGTAATGTGTGTACACAAAGGTTCATGGGAGGCATTATTGAGAGTGAAAGTGGTACCCAATCCAATGGAAATAAATAGTAAAATAATAGGGATTTGGAAAATAATATCCTTTCATTATATAATTTAAATAAATTACAAAAAATGAAGAAGATGCTTGAATTGAAAAAAAAGCAGAGTAACCTTCACTTGAGAGTGTATTTCCAAATGTTTATAAGGAGATTAATAGGAGATTAGAGGAACCTTGTTATTAATCTAAAAAGTGGAGGTTAGATTAATGAAATGTAAAATGTATTTTTCAATGAAGATATATGAGATTTTTGGTGGGATTATATAAGAAATGATTTGGGATTTCATTATTATTTCTCAAACACAGGTTTTGGACTCCAGATAATAAAATTACTAAAACCACAAACCATACCATGGTTTTTGACATTGATTTCTTCCGAATGGTAGTGGGTTTCATTGTTTTATTAGTCCACGGGCCAAAATTAATAAAATAATACCCCTTTTGATATGGACGTGAGTGATATTATTAGAGAAATGATTTCAAAATCCTAAAATATATTATTGGTTTTGGAGGATTCATAAAGACTTTATAAAATTAATCAAATAGACATTAATCAATTTTTTAATGGTGTAATATATATTTGGCCATGGATACAATTTATAGTATATATAACATCAAGTTTTGGCTATTATGATTTCATAATACACACTATATATTTATATTTTATTTAATTTTACATAAAAAAATATATTGTCTCAAAAAATTATTAAAAATTAACCATTGGATAATTTAATAAATTTTAACTCCAAAAATAACATTATTTTTTATCCAAATATTATTATAAATATATGAATTTTTAATTTTAATATAGAATTGAAATTTTTTAGAAATAGTTTGTCTTTTGGCAACGACAGTTTTCAAACCCTTATAACAAATACATCTGACTTCATAAAAATTATATAATCATTTGTATTTACTAATTTTTTTATATTATTATTTTATTAAAAAGTTATATATTTTTAAAATTCATTAATTCATAAAAAATGGATTTATTCATTGAAATTACAAGTTAATTATTTTTGTTTTTTTTAATTTCAATAAAAAAAGCATTATTTAATCTATTATATAGTAACAACAAAAAATATACAAATAGTTGTAATGAATTGTAAAGTTAAATATTCATACAATTAGGATTACGTTTTTCTATTCATTGTATAATTATTATTATTACAATTATTTTACCCTTAATTAACTTAATTTTCTTTTTTATATGGTAATAAATATTTAATATGGTTACTATTCATATTGTTAAGAATTTAAGTTTATCCTATTAAAAAATATTAATTATGATGATTCAAAATCAAGAATAAATTTAATCCCAATAATTTCACAAACATAGAATAATTTAATTTAAAATATATCTAGAAAGCATGATCGAATGAGGAACCATGGATAAATATGGTTATGGACTATATCTAGACCATATCCTTCAAAATCAAGGTTAATGGGGATCTCACCAGAGGATTCGCCCCATCCCGAGGCCTTCGCCAAAGAGATCCCCTCACCCCTATTCTCTTCATACTGGTGGCTGACGTGTTTTCTAATCACATTTCCAGGGCTGCATCCTCTAAATGTATTCATGGGGCAAAGGTCTGCCATGCTAGCCCTCCAGTGTTGCATCTTTTCTTCACCGACGACTGCCTCCTTTTTCCCAGAGAAATAATTAATGAATTCCAGGTGATCATCCAAGTGACCCCTCAGAATGAGAGGGAGTCTGGACAGTCAATCAATCCTAGAAAATCTACAATATCATATAGTGAAGGGGTGCCTCTTTCTAAGATGGATGAACTCTGTGCATCAGCGGGTATCCATATGGTTGTTAAACATTAGAAGTATCTTGGGCTACCAATGGTGATTGGCCGATCCAAAAAAGATGTTTTCGCATCTCTAGTGGATATGATCGAGAAAACAATTATAGGCTAGTCTCCAAAATAATGTCTAAAGATGGAAATGTGACCTCATAAAAGCTCTCATCCAGTCTATCCCCAGCTACTTTATGTCCCTATTTAGGCTCCCAGAAATCATCATCTACCAGATCCACACATGCACTTCCAATTTCTGGTGGGGAAGAATGATGGAAGGAATCGACCCCACTAGATGGCCTGGGAGAGACTCTACAAACCCAAATCAGTGGGAGGGATGGGTTTCCAGAATCTTCTTCTCTTCAATGATGCATTGTTGGCCAAGAAAAGATGGTTCCTCATTAACCGTCCATCATCTCTATCTACACGGGTTCTTAGAGCTAAGTACTTTCCACACACTGACTTCCAGGCTTCCTCTTTTAGTCACTGTCCTAGCTTCCTCTAGAGAAGCATTTGGGGTCTCAAAAGCTCTTGAAAAAATAACTAGGATGGAGGATTGAGTCTGGATCTTCTGTCAATATCTGGACTAATCCCAAGCTGATCAATTTGGAAGGTATGGATGCTACATCCCCCATAAAACCAGGTCTTGAAGACGCCACTGTTAGCTACCTCCATTCCGACCAGGGACATGGGTGGTGTTTGGAAAAGATCCTTGAATGGTTTAACTAAATTGATCAATGAATTATCCTAATAATTCCCTCGGTCGCTGACGTAGGCCCCAACCATCTTTTCTGGATCAATGACATCTCGGGTGAATACACGGTGAGATCCGGCTACAGACATGCTCTTGGCAACCACTCAATCAGCCATGATGAGGGACAATGAAAATCTATTTGGGCACTCAATGCTCCCAAAAAAATACGGCAATTATGGTGGCATGTTTTCACGGGTACTCTCCCAACCATGAGCCTTCTTTCTTATCGACATATGGCAAGTACTCCTTTTTTACCTTTCTTCCAAAAAATTCCAAAAACTCCTTTGCATGCCATCATTCACTGCCTAGGAGATAAGGAAATTTGGAATAAATGGGGCCCGACGTCTTCCGCTTCACTAGCTTTGGCCACTGACCTTCCCGAACTTCTGACACGTTGGTGCTCCTCTCTATCCTCATCCTTTTCAGGTTCACTTTGCACTTTTTCCTGGATTATTTGGGTCCGGGATAACGATGCTATTTTTCATCAAGCTCACAAACCCCACGAATTTTGGATTGAACGGGCCACCTCATGGATTGAGGGCTGGAAAGACCATAATGGACATTATATGCCAGTTGTTACCCCCTCCTATCCTTTTCATTGGAATCCCCCTATAGAAGCCGGGCCCGAAATCATCTGGGGGAAATCCTTGCTGCAAAATATAAACCACATCAGGCATCCTGGGAACCTGCAGTTTTTGAGGCCATGACCATCCCTGCCGGTATGATTCTCACCTTAGAATATGGATGGGGTGATATCATTATTGAGTCTGACTGCCATATCATAATTGATGCTATTAACCACCACAATTGACGGCTCCAGTCATTTGGCATCATCATCAGGAGAATTCTCTCACTTTTCCAATGCTTCTCATTATGCACCTTCTCCTTTACCAAATGGGAAGGAAACAATGCGGCCCATCAGCTTGCGACCTAAGGCCCATTCGATACCAACCTTCTCTGGCTGGAAAATTTCCGATCATGGCTTTGCACATGTACTTATACTAATCTTTGTCATTAATGATTTCTGTTACTAATGAAAAGAAAATATTTCCTGAAAAATCCTATGTTTTCAAAATATGTTAATTTTGATATTATGATACCAAAAATGGAGTAATTTTTATAAAATATATTTTATATATGTTATGTAAACTAATTATAATATAATTTTTTCATAAAAATAAATAAAAAATATTTACTGAAGAAAACATATTTTGAAGAACAAAAAGACATTAAAAAACTTTATTGGTTATTTAATAAGAATTAATTAATATAATTATGATATATATATATTTTAATTATTTTAACCACAATTATATCCTCAAATTTTATGTAATGGTTAAAATGGTCAAATTTAAATAATCATTATTTGTTCGGGTTTGGTGTTACATATCATATATGTTATCGAACACATTTTTCTTTTTTAATAACTCAGGGTGGTACATTCTTCCCTATTTCATAAATTACATCAACAAAATTTGAAATTGAACAATATATGAAATGTTTGAAAAATTGAAAATATATTTATTTTTAACACACATATAATTTTTTTTTAATAAAATATCCTCTTGAAAAGAGAGAAAAGTTAGTTTGAAGGTCATCATATAATTGGGTTTCCCAGAAGGATAAATTTAGTGGGAAATGAACACATGGATATAAAAGAGAAAACTAACACCACGAACTAATTGAGTGTGATGGAGAAAATGATTTGTATAATGTCAATAAACACAATACCATAAATCCTTGATTGATAATATGAACATCAATTCATCAGAAATGGTCACAATATGAGATTATTCTGGATTCAATACTTTTTTCCAATAGTTAAGGAATTAATTTATCACATAGACTAGGAGCATACAAGTATAATACCACCTTTTAATCAATTTAAATTATAATATCATCATTTCCAAAAATGATGAGTACTTTTAAAAAATTAAACACATATTCAAGAAGACAATAAATATTAATGGGATTACTTATAAATGACATTAATTCCATAAATTACGAATTTCTAGTATTCAATCTATGTTATCCATGATATATTCATTAACATATATTCTTATAGGGAACTTCTGGTTCCCTTAATAATGCTTCTTAATGATATTTTGATTTTTCCAAATGATATCCACTAGCAACATCAAACCAGGTCTGCTAGAAGGCCTGTTTTCATGAACCTGTTTCTAGTCGAGTCTAGCTCAAGATGGTGTTTTCAGGATTACCCATATGCACATATATTCTAGAGCCACATCTACTTATAGTATCTAGAAAGGGATTTATTTTCTTGACAAACAACGTAATATATACAATACCAATATTTACAGATATTTTCATATATATATATATATATATTTATCACTATGTCTTTATATATAGTTTTATAATCCAAATACCAAAAATTACTAAACTTTTGATTTGACACCAATTATGAAAACACATATCATTATTACACCTTAATTACTAATTTAATAAATAATTTTATACATAATACAAACAAGGTGATCTAAAAGTCTAGATTCATTGTGAATTAGGTACATTAAATTAATATTTAAACCAACGAACACATAAAATTCATTGAAAACATCCTAAGCATGATTAACATTTTCTTCAGTATGTAAAACTGCATGGGAAAACCTAGGAACATACATTAGAAATGGGTGAGTTATACATACCAGTAAGGGAATAAAAATGGAATAACATGAAGAAAATAATATATTTCATAAAATAATCACCTCAATGGGGAATAAAGGGAGTGAGAATCATAAAAATTAATAATGAGACATGATACGAAATGATAATTATAAAGGGAATATAGGAAATGAGGAAAAAATTAAAACATTGCATCATAAACATTGGTCAACGCTAACTTCAAAAACATTATGATGAATAAATTCCCGATATGAATTAGGTTCACTCCCTAATCCATTTTATGAATTCTCAAGAGAATAAAATAGTAACCAATTAATTGGAGAGCTATTTAATTCTCGGTGCACCCATCAATTTCATATTATTCTCATTCTTAAGTGTCCCACATAGATCATAAAACGTGGAATAATTAATAATAATTTTTTTTCCACAATCATGTATTGTGGAATAAATACATGTATATACCTAAAACAATATTTATATTCACCTAAAGGTGAACCCCCTTGATAGGAAATGGGTATGGGTATTCACTAAACAATTATTTGGCATGGAAAATCAAGGTGGAATCTTGGCAGTATAACATGGGCATATAAATGTTCATGAAATGGATTTATGAAAGTGAAATGGGTCTATAATAATTTATGAATAATATGGGTATTAGGGGTGAAATGGAATAATATATACCTATAATAGGAATTGGGGGAAAATGGAATTAGATAGAGAAGATACTTGAATAAAGAGGAGAAAGTAAAGAACCCTAACTAAATTTTTCCATGGTAATGGGTGCACATAATGGTTCATGGGAGGGATTAATGATAGTGAATGGGGTATATCATCATGAATAAATATAATTTAATCTAATTTATTATATATAATAACATTTAACCACAATAAAAATTTGAAATTAATAGGCAAAACATAAAAGAGGTTCTTGAATATATAGGAGAGTGTGAGATCTCTTACTAAATTTCAACATGTTAATGGGTGTACATAGAGGGTTATAAGAGATTTTAATGAGTGTTAAATGGGTATATAATAAAATATGTATCAAATTTATTGTAAGGGGTTATATGAAAACATACTCAAATAAATGAAAATTGAAACTAAGAGGAATAACATAAAATAGGTGGTTGAATGTAATTAAGAATAAATAAATCACTTAATAAATTTTAGCATGGTAAAAGGTGTGCGAAAGAGTTCATGGTGAGGATTAATTAGAGTTAAAGTGATCTATAATTATTTATATATATAATGTACTATAAGGGGGACATTTATGAAATTAACCCCACATTAAAAAATTAAAAATAAGATACATAACATAAAAGAGGTTCTTGATAAAAAGATGAGAGTGGAAGAACCCTACCTAAATTTTGGCACGGTAACCGGTGTACATAATGGTTCATGAGAGGAATTAATTAGAGTTAATGGGGTGTATAATCACATGGAAACAAAACCAGAGGGAATGAATATTCCAAAACCAATAAAAATGGCATACATATATAAAAGAGAGAAATATTTCAAGAGAAAACACATGCCATAAGTAAAAGAAGAAAGAGAAAATGATACAACTGAAAATCAGTCAAAATGTCCTAATGTACAAATACAAAATCAATGGACTACTAAAATAGAAAAGTTTATACAACATGTGATTGCATGGAAAAATCCAAACATCTCTCCATGCTCTTCCCAATCCTAGTTGATAGAAACCTCACCACCTCACTCAGATTCCTTTCCTTTCCCTGCAACAAAAGACATATAATGGTCTGTGCACCACGAAATGGGTACGATGGGTGTGAGAAAACATGATTATTAATATCCCAACCATGTATAACTTAACAAGACTTTATATAATAATATCAACATGCCCTACTTTAAGAAAACAAGTCTTGATAAATATTGAAATAGTTATTATATCAAAATCATGGAAAATAATTTAATTTCCCATTTTTCTACATTTATAAATAATTCCAGGAAAAATATTTCCAATATAATTCATATATATATATTTATAATTGAAGTTATATCAAGTCAAATCATGTATCAAATATCATGTCAGTTTCAATACAAATAAGAAGCGTAGGTAACATATTTTTAAGGATCACTACTTGTAATGATAACAGACTACCCATACCATAATAAATGACTAGTTCACACCCATGCCTTTATATAAGAATCCTAAGAATAGAGAAACCCTAATTGATTTAATACCCCAATAGTGTAAATATCAATTCTAAATAACGACATATAGAGGAAGAAAAGGATCACTCAATGAGTGAAACCATTGATAATACATGGACGATGGCCCTAAGATACACCACCCCCTAAGTACCCATGGATTTTGATGTGATATATTTTCCAAACAATTTTAATAAAAACATGATTTGAAAACCATTTCAGAACCTAATTTCTAGAATGATTTGAAAATAAATTTTATTTTATAAAATCAAGGGAAAAAAATTATTTGTTAAAAAATAAAATTTTCCACACAAAGAAATCAACCAATCAATCAAGTCATTTGACAAATAAAATAATTTATAAAAATATATCAATTTGGTTCATCCATTATATGGATGAAATCGACCACCTACATCATACTCAATTTACACATGCCTGAAATAGGAACTACGAACATGGACCAATGAAAATATAATGATGGAGAAACTAGAACTGATTCTCACATCAGAATAACATTTAAAAAACAATAATGGTTTGTAGAGAGAGGAAATAATACATACTTTATAAAACATGAACTCCACACCAAAACCAACTCAAGGGTTAGGCTCTAATGGAAGATCATGTAAAGCTTCTATAAATGTTCAACATGATTATTATAAAAAATTAATGTATCCATACCCATTGCTCAATGGTGATACATAAATAAATGAAAAATAGGAAACATGAAGAATAATCACCCAATGAAATGCACTGCAACTACAATAAAGATCAATCACGGATCAAAGTGATCCAAAATGAGATAAGGTGTATAGAGTCACTTGATAGAGATCCTAGGTCGAGAGAGAGGATGTTGTGGTCAAATGAAATAGATATCATTTGTCCAACACCCTAAAAAGATGATATAATTAGATATACACATCATGAAACACATTTTTATGTCATTAAATCCATGAAACCCAAATATGCTGAAAAAACTGATGCCTTTCATTAATAAAAATTATTTTTTCCATTACATTGCATGAAGAATTTTTATGACGTGTAATATTATTGCCTTGTACCAGTTTCTTGACATATTCCTTGCACACAATACAAGACATGTAGGCATATTACTTGGTGTGTAAAGTTCTCAAGCCCTTTTCTGGTTTGTGGCATCTTCTCAGTGATCAATACATGACATGTAATCCCTTTACACAACATGTATTTTTATTACAGAAAAAGGCCATTTTAATATAGGAAACTCAAAACTACCTTTTTAATTATACAAACATAGGGAGCACCCCATAACCCTTTTGATACATTTATACCCATAATCCATTAATTAAAAAAACATACACCATTGAAATTTAGGTCATTTTCCCCAACAAATGCAATCCATCCATGGGAGTCCCAAATCCCGGGGAAAAACACATATAAAATAAATACCTAAACTTTGGTAATATGATTTTATAGATAATGTGATCCATGTCTATGGATAATTGATAATAGGTGGATCCCTTTGATAAGTTATTATTGTGGAACCCTAATAAATAACCATATATTTTTTAAAATTAAATTATTTTTCATATGAATGTGGCACCAAATTCTATCAAGTTATTAGATATAGTGAGGGATGGTCAAAAAATGCTAAACCAATTAATTAAAGATATGTTTTATGTGATATTATAATCCTTATTGCTTATTTTGACTCTTATCAACCCATTTTAACCTTTACATTGATGAATTAACTTTTACCATGGTGGCTAATTATTATGACTAAAAATAAAAACAAACTTATAATTGAATTTATTCAATATTATTATAAATAAATAATTCATATTATCAGATTCAATTTCTAAAGGAATAATAAATTAATAATAATATCCATGCACAAAATGCATACAACCCATTTTTCGAAAAATGTATCTTTACATATAAAACTGATTTTATTCTCATTACTTTACCAGTAACAACCATTAAGTGAATATTAATTTTTTTTGAATATATTATCTACAGATTTAATTAAATCATTTATAAATAGTGATTAATTTTTCATATAATTATTAAATACCTTGAGAAAATAAAGAATCATTTTTTTCATAAAAAATCACTTTTTAACATTCAAATTATTTTATTGTTATTTATAAATAATTGACAATCTTTTCATGAATGATAATTTATTTTTATACATCATTAAAATATAATTTTCCATTATATTATTACTCAAAAGAAGAAATTTAATTATAAATAAAAAATATATAATAAAAATATGTTTGTAAAAAAAGATTTGTATTAAAAAAATTATTAGAATAATATCACTCACGATTACAAAAAAAAATTTATGGATTCACTTAATTGATTATTTTTATTATAAGATTAATTTTGTAATGAATTTTTGTTGAAATAATTTCTAAAATGTATTAAATTTACCAAAAATTCATAATTGAACAAATAGTTCAAAATAGTTTTTTATGAATTAATGGTATTTTTGTAAGTAAATTTGAACCTTTTTACAAATTCATTTTTTTATCAATTTCATTTAACTATTAAATAATTATTTTAATTTTTATGTTAATTAATAATTATTACTTTATGTATAGGATTGTGAGAAACAAAATCAATCGAACACATCAAATTTATCAAATATAAATATATTATAAAATCTTGGGGTGTCACATTCTACCCAAATATAATAATTTATCCCACAAGATCAAATTATTGAGATGAAAAAAGAGTATAATTATACTTAATTACATTCAGAGGTAGACACATAGCTTCATAAAATTTATGGATTCACTATAAAAATTTGACCGGATGAATAATCTTATTAAACATCACATTATTTATTTAATTTAGAATATCTACTATTTATTCCTCATATAAAATATTATACTCTATATGTACATCCTATATAAATATTAATGTTAAGTATCATCTATAAAATTCTTCGAAAGTTATAGATAAAACAGATCAAAAACTTGAGATAAGTTTAGGGGAAGCACTGAGAGATAAGCTACTATCTTGATTTAATGAAGAATCTCAAAGGGAACAATATATATGGTTATTATCTTACTGTTATTTTCAAATATCATAAAATTCTACCCAAGATATATTCATAGAAATACATTATCACTATATTTAAACTATATATCACAATATTTATTTTCAATATAACTATTCTATCAACTATGAGAATCTTTGTTGTGATGCTGAAAGTCTCTATCTATATATTCCATTTTCCTTACCAGATCCAGAACCAATAGCATTCATTCTCTAACATCAAACCAAAATAATAGAGTTATACACTTATCACCATAGAGATATTCATAAGGGTCCATCTGAATGATTGAGTTGAAGATATTGTTGAAATAATATTCAAAAAAGGAAGGTAATGATCCTAACCACCATTAAAATCAATAGAGTAATCTCTCAACATATCTTCTAGGGTTTTATTGGTCGTAATATACTGACCATATATCTTAATATCATATAGAATGCGATTGGTCAGCTCTGTATTCAATTCTTGTTGAAGAAAACCCATGAACATTTTGGAAAACCCTTTATATCAATCAGATAAAATTTATAGTGGTACTCCAAGAAAAATTAACACATAATAATGTATATCCTAGAAAGTTATTCATGTTAAAAAAATATTATTTGATATAAATTAAATGAATTAAATTCATAAGATGGTCGACTATAACTGAAATTGTGTTATGAAATTTAGATGTCTTGGGGAGTCCAATAAAAAATATTCACGGTGTTTCTTTCCCATTTTCATATAGGTATGGTAAATGGTCTTATCACTCATTATATATATGATATTAATATTTAATTTTTTTGACATACTTGTTATCGAGATACACACTTCTCAATTCCCATTTTCATGTTGTCCCACAAAAAACACTCTTTGACATCTCTATACATCTTTTTTCTTAAAGGATGGATTGAGAATAACGAGATATGTGATTAATCCAACAATTTATTCATTAATTATGTTATTAATGGACATATATCAGATTCCTAAATCTTATAATTCTTTTTTGTTCATTTTCAAACTCTGGAATAATCATTACCTTCTTTTATAGATTGTAATACTCCTTATGTTTCTATTTAATTGTGACATGAATGGATGGTGAAACATTTATTTTTCGATGATGGGGTTTCTCCGCTTACCTTAATGATTTCATGTTACAATATTTTTAAATGAATAAGTATTGTATATAATTGAATATTCATTAATGATATGGTTGATTCATCCTTCCTACATAGAGAATTAACTTAATTGTCTACCTTCTTAGGGTGGTAATGTACTGTATCGAAATATTAAATAAACTCCAACCATATAATTTGGTGAATATTCAAATTTTTAGGTGTGAATATATAATTTAAAATTTTATGATCAATATATATATATATCCCACTTTTCCCTATAAACAAATTTCCTCAAAATTTTCAATGAAAAAAGTTATTGCTACTAGCAACAATTTAGGATTCAGTTAATTTTACTCAAAGTCAATTACTTTTCATTGTGCATAAATGTAACAACATGACTCCAATAATATGGATCTAGTCATTTTTTTTGTAAAATATCTCAATATAAAAGTGATTTAAACCTAATATATCAAATAATTATGTAATTTTGGGAGATTATATACATACATGATTCCCACATTATATTCAGAAACATGAAATGAAATATTTAAAATCTATTAAATTTTTTATTTATAATTTTATATCACTAAAATCATTCATTTATCTATTTTTGGTATCCTAGGGAAATGAAAATATAATAATTGTGGATCTCACATGACTTGTAAGGGGAATTTTTACAACCAATTCTGTCAAAAAAAATAATGCAAGAATAATATGGCAAAAATAAACAACAATCAAATATTTAATATAACATTTATAATAATAGGGAAATATATCAATAATAAATATATGTACTCAAATAATAATATGGATATTAATAAATAGTTTCATTATGATAGAATTTATAATGTTATACTTCATAATCATACCATCAAGGCATAATTCCAATGAATCAAAAAATATTATCAATGCCTCGTACCAGGACATCATAAATATCTGGGATTGGACACACCAAATACCCAAGCTATTTTACTTCAAAATAACTGTTAATGCATTGAGGGGATATGAAATTATGGGTTCCACCTGTCTCTCACTTATTCCAATTCATTCATTATTTGAATATATAATACAATTTAATAATTATGTCTTAATAATCAATAACTATTCATATTAGAAGAAACAATATAAAAATTTTCAATACATTCCTTAGTCGAAATGATCATATGAAATATAGAGAGATATTTTATATTGTATCAATACAGTATATCCCCAATAATGAAAAATATTCATCAAATTTTATTGACATAGATGGATATAATTTTCAAATATCACTGGAACATTTTATGTTGAAAACCAATTTTTTATTTTTAAATAAATTATATAAAATCTAAATATTTATAGAATAATAGGGAAAAAGTTTCTTTTAAAATAATAGTGGAATATTATAAAGGAATATCCAATAAAAATAATTGTTCTAATGGAGGGAAAATTATTTCATACGGTATATTCTTAAATAAATATTCTATTCACAATTTTAGTAAAAAGTACCACCTTTAGAAAACAATAAGGAGAATCAATTTAAACCATGTTACATAATTTAAAATATGGGTAAAAATTGATATAATATTTTATTGGATAATAATAATAAAATTTATGAATACATTATTAAGAAAATATATACATGGAAGAAAAACAGTCTCCACTAAATTGAAAAAAGGATGAGTTTCCATAAAAATATTGGTTTGGTATTTTGAGTTACAAAGATGGTACATAGGAAAATAATACATAAAAAATCAACAAATTAAAAATTTGAAGAAAATTGATATTTTTTAGGATATAAATATCATAAAATTCAACTAATGGATAATTAAACATAAACAATCCCTAATAATGATGGGATTGTGAGATAAACTCATATTGCGTTGGAAACTTTTAAATCAGACCTTGATGAAAGAAATAACATAAAAGAAACATTTAATAAAATCAATATAAATAGATTAATGAAAAAATATAAATGGGAAATTACATACACCACATTATGGAAATGATTGGTGAATATGTTATAAGTATCAAATAATAGAAATTGAGATGAGGAATCCCTTACAAAGATCATAACATTCAAGTGAGAATTAAACAATTTTGTGATTTTCTGTAAAAAAATGTAAATAAAAATAAATCTTGTGAAAATTAAATATAAAATAATCATAGGTCATTAAACACACAATATTGTAATAACAGTAAAAATAAAGAAGTAATATAACCCTGTGGAAAGTAATTTAGTAATGAAACCCTTTATATTGAGTCTGTATCACCACAAATATAATTAATATTGTATATAATAAACTAATTCTAATTTCATAATTTCTTAATAAACACTTTTAAGTGTATTAAATAATTATTATCCATTTTATTTCCTTTAGTACCATTCCATATTTATCTTTTAAATTAGTTAATTTTATATCAGACACTCTAAGAATGTTTGGATTAAAAAATCACAAACAACGTAGGTAGGTTGACCATGGCCAAAGGGGCCATGGTTAAATCACATCCATAATATTAATAATGAAATAATTATAATAATTATAAATTAAATATATTTTCATAATAATACATTAATGGTGGACATGAAAAATGAATCACATCATTTCGTGGAGGTGGTAGTCCACACGTATGGATGAGTGACATTATCATTTTCTAATAGGTGGAAGGGTAAGATGGTTGGTAATGTATTATATTTAATGAATAATTATTATTTCATGAATATTATATATATTAATTAAATCCATCATTATAACCAACCATGATATATGGTGATGTAAAATGAATCAAATAACTACATAGAGGTGGTAGCCCATAGACATGGACAAACAATGCATTCATTTACCATTTAATGGGAATGAGGGGGAAAATGGTTTTCCCATAATCATAATAACATATCTGTATATTAATGATAATATATTAATTATTTTAGTATTATTACACTGTAGTTATTTAAAATATATGACCATATACACTTTGATAGATTTGGGTAAGATAATTACCTCTTCTTTTAGATTTAATATTTGTCTTACACATTTAGCCTTCCTATGATTGTCATAGTGGAAGATCTGAAGATATATGAAGTAGATAAGAAGTCATGGAAGGTTTTAGGGAAGGAATTTTTTGGATTTAGGGATTTTTTAATATGATAGTAGATAAGGTTCTCTATTATAATAGGGTGAAATGACACAAGTGGAATTACCTAAATTATTTAACGATAATATATATAATAATCACGTCATGTGGAGAAAATGGAAATAATTCCAAATATATGATTTGATATATTAAAATCCCTTATACGAATAAATTTTATTTATTATTATGTTTTATTTTAATGTTTATATTTTCGTTTTACCACCCCATTTACCCTTTTTATCCTTAACCACATTAACAATTTTTTTTAGCATTTATGGGTTATACATTTACGTATACGGTGAGAAGTGGATTCCAAATGGTGCATGGATGATATTTCTAATCATTTACCATCCCAATTATTCCCTTTAAATTGTTTTTTGAGTTCTAAATCATTTAATAAAATATTTATTATTAGTATTTATCATTATTGAAATTCATGTCGACTATTCATTTAACTTGAAATCAATGAAATTAATTAAATAATGGAATTAGAATATAAAACATTTACAAAAATTTATACGTTTTAATTACATATAACACAAAAAATGTCATGATTAATAAAAAAATTTCTTATTTTATTGACTTTAAAATAATTTAACCATAAATTTTCTACTGTTTTCACAAACACTATATTGAGGGAACCTAAGTATTTAAGGTAATTATATCATGATTAATGATTTGAAATAACTTAGTATCAAGAAAATAATGTATTTATATAAAAAATAACAATATATAAATGATAACAGCTTCTTTTTTCCTAATGAAAACATATTTTTTATATTAAAAGATAGTGACATTTTCCCATATTATTAAGTTAAAATAATATAAATGTAATTATCAATAGAAAATGAAACCCATATTCTATATATTATAATTTTTGATTAATATGGTAGAATTAATTTCATCTAATGAAATAAATGCTATTCTGGGTTGATTTTGAGACCTTATCCCATAGTTTTATCTTTAATTAAAATGTTTGACCCATTAATGTGGCAATAAAACATTTCCTTGATTACTATTCATTATGAAAAAAAATTATCTAGTTGCAAAATTTTAAAATCATGATTCCAAATATGTAATATTTTTTCATGTTCACATTTTGATAAGTAGAATAAATAAATTATAATATAAATTCATAAAATGAAATACAAAAAGTTTTAAAAAAAATTGTTTTAAGAATAAAAATGAACTTATATGAAAATAAAATATAATATTGATTCATATGTAAATATTTAGATTATTTTCAATAAAATGGATTTTGTGTTACATTAAAACTAAATAAAAATATAATTATAAATTTAAAATTATTGTATTAATGAAAAGAAATGACAATTTTACAATAAATCAATATTTTTCACAATTTAATGAAAAATAAATCTTTTTATGAAAATCCAAAAAATTAAACCTAAGATAATATTAAAATTATGATATAAAATAACATATTTATTTTGTGAAATTAAATTTTAAAAACTCATAGAAATTAATTATAATATAAATTCAATAATATTAATAAAAACCATTTTTTAAGAAATCATATTTTTTGTAGCATAAAATGAATTTATTGAAAATTGATTCATTATTTATTTTTAATTAATCAATATATTTCAATTGATTTAATACCATTATAAATATTTTTCATAATTTGGTTATTACTATTCATACCTACCAATTTAATTTCTATGTTATAATAGTTATATTTTTTAAAAAATATTTCTATAGTATATTGTAGTTCATATAAAGCTTATTGTTATGTGGTAGGAATGATATCAAGTGTAGAATTATTTTAAAAAAATCATGTGTGCTATATTCTCCACCTAAAAAATATTTTTCCTCTCATATTTTATCTTGGTAATAAAATGTTCATTGTTTGAACATACTGTTATTAAAAACCCACATTGTATAATGAGATAATATGGATTATTTTAATTGCGGAAGTGTGTAGCATTACGGTTTCATGAAATAATGCATAATTAGGTTCCCAAATAATTATAACACTATAAGGAAGTGAAAATATGGTCATTTAGGGGAAATTATCATTCTAGGAATAATAGAGTGACAGTGAACATGACCATGAGAAAGTTAATGACAAAAAAACCATAAACAAGTATGGGGTAAAGAAGACCCTAAATTCTTCATAAATGAACGTAAAATACAAACATATTTATTTCAATAATCATTTTCTTATAGTTGAAGCATTAGTTTAATATCAATATTGGGGACATGATAAAATATACTTACTTTATTTCATTATATTTCATAAGAACAATTTTATCCTTTTATTGTGATTCAATAAATTTCCACTTATATCCCATCTATTACTCTATGAAATTAATATCCATGTTTAATTAATCATACGAAAATGACTAAAATAAATTTTTAACTGATCATATATTACATAAAAGGATGAAAAATTATTTCTCATGTTTATATAGGTTAACAAAAATCATAATGGTTAGCACAAGATGATATAATATCCTATATGAATAAATACCCATATGGAGAAATAATAAATTAATCTCCAATGATTAGATTAAAACAAAAACATTTGAACTAAAATATCTAAAAAATGCCATAAAAAATTGATACCCAAATATTAGAATCATTTGATTATATTTAATTATAATATTAACTTATTATTTATCTTTATATTATATTAATCACTCATAGAGTCACATAAAAACAATTTATTTACCTCAATTATATATTATCTAGAGTATAGTAATAATTTACCAAAATAATTTTCCAAATAAAATAAAATTTTCCAAATATAGGTTATTTCTTAAAATAAATATTAACGATCTACTAAACAAATCTCTTTTTAATCCATTAATTATCTATAAAATGAAACATATTTTCTCAAAATTTAAAAACCCTATGATCCAAATTAACCATATTAACATCAAAGATAATATTAAACTAAATTGTTATCAATAACTTTCAAATTATCTCTATAAAATAGAAAACCATTTTTATTCAAATAAAAATTTCCCTAAAAAACACACTAAACCAAAGGGTTGTATTAACATAAATTTCTCCAAAAATATTCTTAATCAGTTTAAAATATAATCCCATAAATATTAAAAGGGGTTTCTATACCTTTAATATAAAAGCATTCATAGTGTTATCAACCCATGAAATGTTTGGGTTATCTAATATCACTGTGGTATATAATAGGTTTCCATAGGTTCTATCCTCTCATTTGACTTAATTATTCCTATGGAAAAGGTAAATTAATCTAGGTATATCCTCTAAGGGTGTCTATCCAGGTGTTCTGTCTCAGGTATAATCATTTTACACTGATGCCAATCGAGTTAATACCCAATATACCCCTTTCTAAGTTGTTACCCCTAGGTGCATCTATACCACAACCACATCTACATGATAATATCTAAAAATGTTGTATTTTCTAGGAAAGGAACACAGTATCTACAATTTAAATGGTTCATGAAATTATTTTTTACATATAGTTATCCCTATAATCTATCATAGGGTTTTGTTCCCTAATATATTGTTTCCCAAATCTAGTTCCCATGTGTAGTAAAAAACATACTTTGATACTAATACTAACTCCCTCACTCTAGTATCCCAGATACAATTGATATATTAATTCATTTGAACAAGATACTAGGGATTTCAACATGGTGGATTAAATAATGGAATAGTTTTTGGAGATTGAATATATACATGGTTCTCAAATTAAATTTGAAAACCTGAAATAAAACAGTAAAAATATAGTGAGAATATTATTATTTAATATTTTATATATTTTAAATTATCCATATATACCTTATTGTAATCATTGGGAAAGTAATACATAGTAAAGGGTAGGATTAGATGCATAATCAGAGGAAACTTTACAATGGAAGATATCATAGAATAAATAAATTAGGAATAATATGGTAGAGAAAACCACTAATAAAATATGTCATATACCTAATATCATAAAAGGGGAATATATTAATGGATAAGATAAGAACATAAATAATCACATGTATATAGATAATTAGTTCCATTTTTATGGAATATATAATTCTGAAAATTATAATCATTCTAACAAGGCTTTATTACAAGAAATTATAAACATACCATCAAGGCCTCATACCAAGACATAAAAATAAGAAGGTAATAATACACCAAATACTCATTAAAGTTTTTCTCATGAGATCATACATTAAATTGAGGGGATATAGAATTTGAGGTGCCACCTATCAATTAATATGACCAATTCATTTCTAAAATGAAGCAACAATACAACATAATAATCATTCCCTAATAATCAATAAATATCAGTATTAGAATAACCATCATTTGAAATTTCAATACATACCCTAGTAAAAATGATCATAATACATCTAGGAAAATATGATGGATGATATCAACAGGTTATATCCGTAGTAAATAATATTATTAATTAAATAATTTTTATTTATATGAGAATATATTTTAATTATAAGTAGAACATTTATTGATAAAAATACCCTTTCCATTTTGAAATGAATTATTTAAAATCTAAAAATTTCCAAAATATGAGAAATAATTTTTTTAAAGGATCCATAGAATATATATTGTAAACTTGAACACTAAGAATATTTATGACTATCAGAAATGTTTTTTCTGTTGTATATGTTAAAATAAGGATTCCATTCACACCATTGATAAAAAGTACCTCTCTATGAAAATGACAAGAAGATTCATTTTATTTTTTTTAATAGAAAGTAAAATTTTGGAAAAAAAGTTTTTTATATATCATTCGATAATATTAAAAACATTATATAAAACATTTTTGATGAAAATATGGACATGGAAGATAAATATTTTGGAATGAATAGAAATTCAAAATTAGTTTTCCATTAAAAAATCATTTTTTCTGTTTAGAACCAATGAGGGTAAAAATGGAACTAATACCTAAAAAACACCTTAATAACTATAGTATTAGAAATTTTATTTTTTTTATGATACAAATATCATATATGTTCCCAATTATAATCTTAAAGATAATATCTCCTAGATTAGGAGGTTATTTTGAAATAAACCATTACTGCATTTTTAAAATTTTAATCAAACTCCCCTGAAATAAGTAACTCAAAAATGACATTAAATATCATTAATATAAATATATTCTTTATACAACATATCAAATGTGATGGAAACACACCATACAGTAATTTGAGGAAATTAGATAGATAATATTTTTATAACATAGATAATGAAGTTGTAATATAACCCATTGAATATAGATAATGTTGAGAAACCTCTCACCTTATGTATGAATCACCACATTCATACATTATCTCATGTATAATAAATATATATTAATTTTAATTTTTTATGACCCCTTTAATGTGTATTTAATTATTATTACACCATTTTTTCAATAATTACTATTCATTATAATGTTTTTAAATTTGTTAAGATCATGTCATACATTTTGAGGATGTTCAGTTCTTAATCACAAAACAACATTGATAGGTTGACCATAGTGAAAGAGGTCACTGTTCCATTTTATCAATAAAATTAATAATGAAAAAATATTTATTTTTATACATTAAATAAACTTTTATAATCATTCATGTAATGCATACATAAAAAACTAATCAGATCATTTGGTGTAGGTGCTAGTCCACATGTATGCCTGAGAAACTCTATCATTTTTTAACAAGAATAAGGGTATGAAGGAAATTAATATATTAAATAAAATGAATCAGGATTTTTATGTCATATTGTATATATATTAATTAAATCAATCATAATAACAATTCATGATTGATGGTGATGGAAAATTAATCATATTGATATGTGGCGGTGGTAGTCCTCACAAACACAAGAGCAATACATTCATTTCTCATTTGACATAAAAGAGGTGAAAAATGGTTGTCACATAATCATAATAAAATATCATTACATTGATGATATGGATATTTTTTTTGAAGAATACAATTTATTTTAAGGATTTAGAATAAAAAATTGATTTTTAAATAGTTAGGTAAGATGATTGCCTCTTTAATGAGATGCATCCATTGGCTTAAACATTAAGTATTATTAGGATGGTCTAAAAATATGAACAATAGATCTATAAAGTGGATTGGGAATATAAGAAGGTATTAGGGTAGGTATTTGTTTATATGCAAGGAAATAAATTTATGATTAAGGGAAGAGTGGTGGTACACATTTATATGTGATGGAAAAGTAACACTTGGAATTACATAAAATATTAAGATATAATATTTATCATAATCATGTAAAGTAGAACCAAATGACCGTATTGTTTATGGTAATAAATTATAGGGTCTAAATACATTCAACCAATAAAATTTAAAATTGTATATGTTACATTTTAAAACATATATTTTCGTTTATCCCCCTCATCAACCCTTTTAGACCATAAAAATTGTTTATCATTTTTAGCCTGTAAGGATCAAAAATTTACATATATGGTCATAATTGGATCAAAAGTGTTAATGGATCAATGTTTAGGACATTTAGGAATCCACACATCTGCTTGAAATTTTATTTTAAATTATTTAATGGACTATTAATTATCATAAAATATCATTAATGTTATGTTTTGGTTATATTATTTTAATTTGACATAAATTATATAAAAAAAATGAAATTAGAATATAAATAAATTTTGAATCATTTATAAATTATAATTACTAATTAAAGTCATGGAACACCATTATTAATACAAAAACTATTTTTTTTATTTAAATCATTCTCCTTGATTTTTCAACTACTTTCTTGCACACTGTATCAGCACTGTGTAAGTATTCAATGTAATTACGTCATCACTAAAAATTAAAAATTAATTAATATCACCAAAATAATGTGTTTATATTAAAAATAAACTTTTTTAACACATTATAACTTCTTTTTACCCTAATAAAATTATATTAGAGATATTAAAATTAAGTTAGTGACATTTTCTAATTTTTATAACATAAAATAATATAAATGTCTTAATCAATGGAAGATGGAAGAAAAATTCCATATATTATAATTAATGATGATTATGGTAGAATTATGTTCTTCCAATGAAATAATGTAATGGTTTGGGATGACTTTGAGACTATACCTCATAGTTTGTACCTCAATTAATTTTTTTTACCTTGTACTGAGGTGATAAACCATTACTGTGGTTACTATTAATTAAGAAAAAAATTAAATTAACCAATTTAAAATACATGAACTCATAATTAAAAATATTTAATCCCTTTTTCAAAGTAAATTTTATTTAAGTGGGAAAAATTAATTTTATTATAAATTTGTATAACACAATTTAGTTTTAAAAAAATTTCTTGTAAACATAAAAATGAACATATAAAAAAAATAAAATATTGATTAATATAGACTTATTTAGATTAATTTACCTAAAAGGGATAATATGATACTTTTAAATGAAATAAATAAAAAGAATGAATCTTTTAAAATTCATGGTCTAAAGAAAATAAATCATGGTTTGACAAAAATAAATATTCATTACTATTCAATAAAAAAATCATTAGAAAACTCAAAAAATTAAACATGTGATAAATTTGATATGAAATTATAATATTTTTTTAAATAATCTTATAAAAGAGGATGAAATTAATTATAGTATTCATGAAAAAATTAAATATGAATAATTTTTCAATAAAACATATTTTTGATGCATAAAAAACCTTACAATAAATTGAGCACTTATTTATTATGAATCAATAAATACATTTGAATTAGTTAAAAATTTTATAAATATTTATCATAGTTTTTTCATTACTGTTAATACCTTCCAGTTTAATGAGTATGCTATAACAGTCAAATTAAATCATTATATTTTTATGGTATATCATAAATCTCTTAAAACTGAGTTTTTCATGTTAAGAATGTTATAAACCATAGTATTATTCTAATATTATTTTTTGGGTTATACAATATTACACCACAATTTAATTACTCATAATAATGCATCCAAGTCCATTCCTTGATGCATAACTTTATATCACAAACCCTTATCCACTACATGGTTGTGTGAGCCTGGGCGGACTGACCAACCTTCTCTTCAATTCCCTAAAAGTTTCGTCACATTCTAATATCCAAATTATCTAGTAGCACTTTCGAGTGAACTTGGTTAGTGTAATGTATATCTATGGAAAATTTCTCACATGAAATCAATTTAAAATATCCAATCCCATAAAACAATGAATCTCAGTCATAATTATTGGTTTGAAAGGTAGCCAAAGGAATCCCTCCTAAATAGTGTATCCATGGGATAAATCAAATCACACATATATAGGCAGGGTCCTCTTCTAATATTTCACTATTATAGTATCTTATTTAATATTTGGTAGGAGAAGGTATATATATTTGAGTATAATCACATGAGTATTTTTTAGAGTTAATCAAACAACATTTCATTGTGATCACATCCCCATATAACCCTCCTGGAAGCAACCGAGTGACCATGAATTAAGCTATGCATTAAATAATGAATGTGTAAATTCATACCTTTAAATGAATTTATAAATTGAATAAAATAATCATACTATGTATTTAAACCTATGAAATGTTATTATTTAAGTTAAAAAATGTAGAATAATTATTGGAATGTGAACATAATCACATTCCATTATGATGAACATCATAGGGTTTCCATATGAATCATACTATATGAATTACCGTCATAAGATATTACCCTTTAATAAATTATTATCATCAAAGGTAGTAGAAGGGTATATTTATAACCTACCATATAATATAACCATATCATTTAATATTCTATATATATTTACTCTTCAAATGAGTAAGACTATAGGGAACATCTCCTTAACGTGTATATTGAATATTAGATCCTTAATGGATAGAGTATTATATTAGTTTGAGTATTATTGATACATTATATAATAAATAAAAATATTTATTGGAGAGAATATGGGATATATAATCATCAAATAGTGTTATATGTTGATTAGGAAGCCTAGTAACATTTCATGTACGACAATTCCTATGGTGGGGAAAATTTTAGAAACCTGGTTTTGGGATACATGTTGGTTTGACATTTTTTGATGTATATAGGATGTTAGAATATTCTTATGAGATATAGATGAATATATTTCTAGTAAGGATATTTTTTACCACATAATTAGTTCAATAATTTTCTATTTACCCTATAGTTTTAGTATTATTTGGAACTAAATTCGAGAGAAAAATAGGATGGATTTTTAAAATGATTACATAGTTAGACGTGTGGTATTGAAAATTGTACAATGAGACTAAGAAACATGGTTGTAGAGATAGAATATTTTTTCAAGAACACATATATTGTCTTGGAGACCATGAAGTATCATTTCAGAAACATAAATTTTTGTATAGTCTAAATCATGGTTTTAGGGAGAATTCGGGTTACGTTTTGGGATATTGAAGTATTTATAGTTGGTTTCATTGTCTTTAGGACCATGAATAAAGATAAAGTAATTGAGTTGAATTCATTTATTCACAATTAAAATCACTAAAATATACTAAATCACGTTATTCCACCACAAAAAATATCTTGGATGATTCTTTTAGAAATCTATGTTGATTTTAGAGGTTTATCATTATCAATTTTATGGATCAGAAGTGTAGATCATAGATTTTATGTCAGGACTCACATAAGATATATATTTACTTTTTAGTTATGTTTTTTCATTATCTATATATTATATTTTGGATAGGTAATTTCATATTCATGGAAATTTGTTTATTGATATAGAGTCGTTATTTATCTTTGAATGTGGAGAGATTTATCCCACAATGTGATTTTAGGCTTTGAATTTTTATATTTTTCTGATGATAGTACACATATATAAGTGGATTTGATCCATTTTATGAGATTGGATAATCTTATGTGATTATTTATTATTTATTATTTATTACTAATTAAAAAATCATGATTTTGGTGAAATCAATGTCTAATTAAATGGGGGAATTTATTTATAAGAATTTATTTTGATGAAACATAGGGGGTTTCATATTCATCAATGTTTTCATACAGAAAACTATGAATTTAAGTGGAATTGAATTTTGTTATTGACTAATAAATATTCAAATATCTTATTTTTTATGAGTTAAATTTAAAAATAATTTTTTGGTGAATAGATTAATCTGAATATATGTGGTGATTGGGTAGTTTATGATATATATTTTTAATGAATATAAATTGATTTATCACATGTTGTGTATGAGTGTGAAAATATAATTTTTTATAAAACCTATTATTATTTTCACATTAAAATAGGAAAGTGTTCATGGAACTGGAAACATCGAAACCCCCTGAATCTATGATAATTTTGTACAAACATTATTGTATTTTAAAAATATTTATGGCCATTAGGGTGGTTTTCCTAGTGAACTTTTATAATGCATGTTTTCCATGAAGGTTGGTGGTCAGTCTGAACACACCTTTTAAGGGGATTAATGACTACTCTTGGAATACATTATATTTTCAATACATGTTTCATGAATCTTTCCTATATCCTGGGGTGGATGAAGTTATACCCATGTTACAAGTTTGATGATTATCATTCATCAATGTTTACATCTGTACAAATTAAACTTATCCTACCAATGTGATCAACCATATGTATCTGTGGTTACCCATTGAAATGACCAATTACTTGATCATAAGTTCCCCATATTGATTTTGTTATTATTTAATTATTATGGATTTAGAGTTATTTGTTTTAAAGAAACACATATGGGCATCTAGAATTTATCCCTAGAATGGTTACTGTTATATTTTTGTTTTGTTAGGTTTAGGCCCATGAAAATAGATTACTATATATACATATGAATGTAATTATATCTACATAGTTTTTTACTACTTAATTAGAAATTCTATACCTTTTGGGGTCACATGACATTGACTATTCTATAATGTTTAACATCAGTGTATGAGGATATATAGTATAAATATTCCTAAAAATGTCTAGTGGGGGAATTAAACTTAAATATCCCTTTCTAGTTAACTTCAATGGAAATACGACCTAATGAAAATGAGTTGAGTTTGATTTAGTAATATGGACCACTATGTATATCATAGAAAATATAATAGAAGTAAGTGAGAAATGAGGATTAATTAGAGGTAATATATCTATCCAGATAGGGGTGTGATTTTATTACGATTATAACCCAATGTAATGGAACCACTGGGAATATAACCCTAGGTAAAGGGATGTTTGATATCTCTAGAATACTACTAGGAGAGGGAATAACATAGATAATCTCAAAAGGAAAGTGGAACCATAAGGTCAAACAAAGTGTATTGAGGATGTTGGGATTGAGACATAGAGAGGTCACATAAATATCCTATCGAAACAAGAATCAATGCCAACATTGTTTGAGTTACATAGTTTAAGGTCATGTTATAGGACCATACAATCTAGTTCAATGTAATGTGTAAGAGGAATTCTCAGGAAATTTTATGTTGTGTGATTAAGATATTTTATATAAAGTTTAATATCATGGTGCGAGGAATTTTTTGTTGTGAAAGGTGTAACAATAGAGAATCAAGCTGACTTACTCATATGAGTACTGCCCCAGAATTTTATGTGGGGGATTAAACATAGTTGGAATCCCTAACTGGGGGAATGTTGGTTATGAAAAATATATTATTGTCTCTAATCCCCTAGTTTACGTTATCTATGATAGTTTTGAGAAAAAATAAATAGGATATCTATAACATTACATGGGATTATTCAATATGATTCAGATGTGATACAAGAACTAATATGGACCTTTTTGGGTATCCTCGGCTTGTTTAATGTATCTTTAAGGAAAACCATCTTTGGTTCCATAGGATTCATAATAGGACATATTCTAAATTATAAATATGATCATCCCATCATCTTTCCTTCTAATAGGTTTGGGTAGTGAAAAATTTGTTGGAGGGTTTGGACCCAACCAAAAATAATAGGGGCTTACTCCAGGTGGGATACCCAATCTGGCAAGGATCACTGAAGAGAGAAAAAAATTCATCAAGATCCAGGAGAGAACACTCTATTTTCTTCTTGATAGGAACCCCTGTTATCTTGGAAATAAATGATTGTGACCCCACTAAGTGTCAGAACTATCTAGGAAGACACTCTAAATCTTATTTTTATCAAGGAAATCTAAAAATAACGGGGTTTAGATTTGTGTACTTTACCTGATCATATGCATTAGGTGAATTTGGTAGAGTATTTGAACTACCTTTTATGAGACTTTAACCTTGAAAGTCGATTCAATAAAGTTCTTTCACGTTATAATGAAATGAGGAGATATGAAGAGACATACCAACTTTGAGTATCCCATATTTTCGGGAAGTTATATCATTAATAAGTTCTTGAAAATGTAAGGAGACTATTTAATGTTACCACAAAATAAGGAACCACATAATACAAGAACATGGGAGAAATGGGAACCACATGATTTAGGATTTTGTGAGAAATGATGATTTCATGACCCAAGACCACAAGTGAAAGGGTGAAAACATGATGGGATTATTATAGAATATGTGTGATGCCATTATTACATGATCATGTGATATTTCCATATTCCATCCCCAAATGATGATAGTACCATGTTATTGTTTGATAATCAAGCCCGTGTTATAAAACTAACACATCATGTAGGTGGGATTTTGTTGACATGTCTCATGTGATTGAATTAAAATTAAATATCTAACAAAAAAAATTATGTAGACTTATTTATTTTATTTATAGTTCTTCAAATTTATCAGTATTATTTGATTTCCATGTGAGTCTTTTTGAATATCCAAATAAAGATGCCATGCTAATCACTCATTCTCCTTCTCAGTTCCCACTTTCATACCATATCTCACTTTTTTTGTGGCATTCTTGTTCCCAAAATGAAAAATGGTTATTTATTTGAAATTGGATGATAAGAATTTGGTAAAAATTAGGTAAACTATTAGGAAATGTGGTTACCATGAGGGTTCCATATTAGAGGGATGAATCATGTGGTAAAAGATAACATTTACTCTAGATATTTCCATTTATGGGCTACATAAGAATAGGGTTTCAAGAAACTATTTGATGGCTAAATCACGTAATAATAAATATTGGGATCCATGTGATGTGGTTGATTGATGTTGTTACATGATATCCCCACCTATGAACCACATAATTTTGGGGTCTCATGTAGTCATGTGATGAAGCTATGAATGATATGATATTTTCTAGGGGGAAATTTTTTTGTTCCTTGATAACATGAGGAATGAATTAATGTCATTTTTTCTTCTAGCCCCAACCTTATTTTGAGTTTGTGGAAGATCATCCATGAAATAGGCCGAATCAAAAATACCCCATTGGAAATTAGATATGATCATTATGACAAGGGCCTATGTATTAGGACTTTATATATCATGTGATTTTTTGGCGGTCAAATAGAGGTCCACAATTTTAAATATTTTGATGTGGGGGTCGTATTCACCGGAAAAATTGAGTTGTATATGAATATCTGATTATTGAAATTTCTTTGTGATATTGAACCATATGAAATTGTGTTATGTGAGAGATTGGTATGAATCCACCTTGTGAATAAAATGTTTAATTAACCTATGTATTTCGACCATGTATAAATTAAAGGAGAAAAACTATATTCACATAAGTTATATTTGGGGTGCTCATGTGATGTTGAATACAGAGTCCACATGATTATCATGAAGAATATTTGATTTATCACATGATTCACATTATGTTTTATGGGTATTATGTTATTACCATGTGGAAATTATGAATATAAGATATATTTATATACTTATCCATTTTATTTCATTTTTTTCATTGACTCTATCCATTAATCAAATTGTTTCCCATACTGATGAATTTGAAGTAGTAGTCTTGAGAAATAATGGTAATGTGGACTGACAGAGTATACTGAAAGAGCAGTAATAAATTATATCATATTAATCCACATGAGACATTCCCATCCAAGCTCATGTAAATGGGAATTCATGATTAATAATTATTAGACTAGCTCCCCCACTATGGGTTTGGGATTTTGAATAATGCCATGATTTTGATACCTTGAAAATGAAATCAGCCACCTCTTTGAATTAACAAGAATAATAAAGTGATCCAACACAATATATATTAATTTAGTTATTTAATTTATAAAGTTCATAGGGATTTATATGTCTTAGGATACACTCCATTGGATATTGATGAAGAATAACACATGGATGATTTTGGGACACATACTTACAAGGATATTATAAGGAAATAATTGACTGGTCAAAAACCCTATTAGTTGACGACCTATTATATTAGATCAATAAGTGATTTTGGTATGGATTTAGGATTTAACTTCTAGGTGTATAAGATCTATATATACTTTGAGGGGGATGTGAAGGATTCATTATTATTATTTAGCCACTACGATTACACAGACCCTCACCCGTCTCCACAAATGTCTTATCTGATTCGTTATCATACGATAGAGTCGATGTACTAATACCTTGCACTTAAAATTATGAGTGGTGGGAGTGAGCCATTTTTATGTTTAAATGAAATTAAAATATCTTATATTCTTGGATATATATGTGGAATTTGTCCCCCTTGGATTCTTATATGAACAAAACAGATATGAAACCACTGATTTCCAAATTAATTCTTAAACTAGAAAAGGTAATCCTAAATAATGACTTACATTAAAAATTATATGTTACTTTTAGATTATAAATGTAATATTTTATCATTAAGAACATATAATAACTATTGGAAAATAGTCTGATAGTTTTCCCATTCAGTAAAACTCATGGGGATGCAGACACTCATTGGGACACTGTGGAAGAAGGAAAATTTAGTATCTTTTGATTGAAGGTCCCTTTTGAAGCTTTGGTTTGGTCTACTTAGAATCATTATTTGAAATAATCCTAAGTGTATACTTTCCCCCATTTCAAGAGTCAAAAACCTAGTTAAAGAGAGAAAAATTATATAAGTAGAAAAATTATCCAATTAGAAGTAGAGAAGGTGGGGTATTCTAGTACCGAAATAATTATACATCTAACTTATATATGTTTGCAATAAAAAGTACGCATCCAGAATTATTGGTTCATTACAGGTTATATAGGGGTTTATGGAATCTCATATGGGTGGATATTAGTTTATCATCATATGTGGGATTCCTACTGCATGATTTTGGTCATATCTCTAATGAATCAGTGGAGTTTATCCATTTTATTTAAATGATTGAAAAGGTAGTACATGATAAAATTACTTTTTTTGTCTGTATACACCACCATTGGATTCAAAATAATTAGTATCACTGATAATATTACAAATAGTCTTGAAGTTCCTATATATAAAATATCCATTTTAGAGGGTGTTTTGGACACCAAAATAGATGAGAATGTTATCTATAGTGGATACACTCATAATAGATTGAGGAGAAAATATTAGAATGCTCCAAAGAAATGAATAGATCCTCTTGAAATTGTATGGATTGAGAAACACCTGATAATAGAATACCAAATCTGATTAATGGCGATGATAAAAGATATTGGTATTCTAGTGAGCCTTATACAGTCAAATGTTTTCACTATACTCAAATAGATTATGCTGACACGTGGATCGATTCATACCATAGAGAATAACTAGCTGATGTGGTGGAAAAATTTAAGGGGTTTTAGTAGAAATATGTGGATAGGGATAGGGGTCCAATAAAGAAATCAAGTCCCCATAAGTTTCTCCTTCTGATGAAGACTCTTACAATATAGATGCTAAGGAAAAATATATAGTATTTTAATTCTAGCCCCAAATGGTGTTTGTATACTTTTCCATTATCAAAACCTATTATAATATCAATTTTTAATTCTTATGAGTAATATGATTATTGGATAATGTTTCACTCCCACAAATAATTATAGAATGTAATCAATGATGTTGAGATATAATTAATAGGCTTCAAGAACAAAACTACACTAATTTTTTTTCTTTTAATGAGAAGCCCATATAACAAATTCTTAATATCCTAGACATGGATTAGTCAATACATTAATTTTAGGGAAGGGTCTTCTATACCAATTGGGTGGCAGAGATGATGGTTTTGTTATGAAAATAAACCAATTCTGTGGAAGAGGTGAAATTAAATTTCATTTGGATTCACTACATATTTTATTATAGATATTATTCTCATAACTTTAAAATTTATATAGGAGGTTGGAGGAAAAAAATCACATATTCCATCCTCGTAATATAGTGTGGGTGGGGGGGAATTCTTGGAGTGTATCCCCTATAGTATGAATGTATTATTGAAGAATGTTCCCCTAGCACTATAGAAAACACATGAGATTTAAATTCGAATCCTATAACACAATTCTCACCTCTATCGCCACTGATTGAACCTTCTATTGAATTAACATCACGAGATACTACACTGTGGAGTGAGGTGAAGAGTATGACAATATATCTCCACTTTTGAATGGTGGATGAGTAATATACATTTTCATCCACATCATTATTGTTCTCCCGATTTCTCATAAACTAATTAATTTGTGCAGATGTTGTCCCTTCCTCCACAACATCAACAGTATTGACCACCCAAAGCATGTAATTTATCTTTCATCATAAAGGGTTCTCATAGACTGAAAATGTGATATATTCCCTAACAAACCTTTATTTAAAAACATATTTCCTTTTAAATATATTTTATTTCATTTATATCATACTTTATACATAACACCGAGTTTAAAAATACCCATATATACTATTGAATTATTATTATTTAATATGAGTATTTTCTCCTAGTAGTTGTATTTGAGGGTATGAATAGGAAAAACTAAATTATGATTATTTTTAAATATTTATAAAAGGAATTTAGTATTTAACCATTGTATAGAAATTAAAATAAAATTATTTGATGGTAAAAGTATATATTTTTCAAGAAAAATGTTTTTATGTACCCAATTAATTTTTATCATAAAATTTTATCTAATATCTATTAATGAATTATTTTAAATAAATTATTCGATATTATTTTTAGTAATTTACTTATCATTCATAGAATAGTTTATTATAGGGATATGAATAAAGGAAAACTCTGTTTTTTTGCTTCAAAATGAATTTTTTTAAAATGGGTTGGTTATGTTTTGTGACATTATTTTAAAACTAATTTAGACGACTTACATAAATTTAAAATTCAAAAATTTATTCCATATTTTGAATTATCATAATTAATATTATTTAAAAAGGGTAACATATTTTTTTTAATTCTGAATAAAAATATAGAAAAAAAATCGGTAGAGGTTTAAAAGGTCAATGATGGTTTAATCTAAAGAGGGAATGATTAAAATGACTTAAAAACTTGTATAAACCTTATTCAATGAATATATTTCAATTATATATCAACCTATATAATATTTCTAACAAATTAGAATCTGATTTCCCATTATATAGACTTCATTTTTATAAATAATGTTAATAATTATAGGTGTGACACTCCCCTAACTTATAAAAGGGATCCCTCTTTTTTCTTTTATTCACCCAAATCAAGGAATTTACCTCAAAAAGGACCTAAATTAATTTATTTTAAAATTACCAATTAATTTTCAAGAGGTTATTACCTTATGAAAATATATACCCAAGGGTATTTAAGATGATATATCTTGGAGGTTTCTCTAAGAGGAGGTATATGTTCTTACTGATCATTTTCATGTTTTAATCTTATTTTACTTTCTCTAAATATTTTTTATCCATTATAACATAATTAATAAAATATAAACAATATAAAATTATTTTATTTTGAATTTGAGATAATAATTTTCCACTTCCTAACCATTAAATGGGAAATGAATGTATCAGTCATGCATATGTGTGGACTTATGCCTCCGCATAACGATATGATTCATTTTCCAGCGCCCTAATTGGGGATGGTTTCTATAATGGATTTAGTTTTTATATATTATATTTATAACATAAGTATTATTTTATAATAATAATATATTTTAAACACTTGTAACATTCTATTTGCAGGAAAATGATAACATCAATCATATGTACGTGTTTACTACAACCACCATTACATGATGTGAACCATTTTTCATCAAAAAATATATGTAAATAATTATAAAATTGTATATAATGGATAAATAAAATACATATTTATTGATTAATATTATATAGGTAATGAAAAAATACCATAATGAATGTATTGGAACCATCAAACCAAATCAAGCATGGAAAACAAACCAGTTTTTACCCGAATGATCATTTTAATAATTAAATTGATTATAAAGGATAATTAGAAATTATAAATTAATGAGACATAGTATGTTAAGTATTAATATTTTTATGTAAAGAAATTATAAAAAATAAATATTTATTAGATAGTATATTTAATACTTATGAATCAATACTGGACATGATATAAGGGTTTATGTTGTAATATCATTTATTTATTGGATTGAATATACTAAATGTAAATTAAGGGAAATTATATGAATATTATATTTTAAACCCATTATATTTTCATATAAAATATTTATTTCAATAAATTTTTGGAATTAGTACTATTTTACTCTCTTTGTTATATAAAATTATTAATAAAATGTTTCTAATGAAAATCCACCCTTATTTCCTCTTCGATCAATGATATTTTTATTCCGGATCCATGCTCATAAAAAGTATTTTATGAAATTTATTACCTATAATTGAATTTTATTAAATTTTAATTTAAATAACTTTTACTATTTTTGAAAATTTTTAGAAGGAATATTATCAGAGAAATATTTTGTTAGAAATTCATTTTTGAATTTTTAAAAAACAATGAAATTAACGTAGTATTTTAACTTATATATTATGAAGATATTTGTCAACTATCATATATAAAATTTTCTTTAAATATATTTTTATATGTTTCCATGGTTGTTTTAAAAAAATTATTTTCAAAATATTCTAGAAATATTCAGATAAAATGATTGTAAAATAATGTGATACTTTTCTCATGTTTTCAATGAATGGTTTGAATGTTATTTTAAAGGTATTTTTAATCTATGTTAAAATAATTTAATGATTGTTATGATTTACTGGGTGAAAATCTATTATTTATCCATCCACTATTTTTTGGATATCTTATGATTATGATTATTCACAAACTATTCAATGAAACCCATTTCTTTTCCAAATGTTATTTAAATTATGATGAAATATTTATTAGACCCATTTCATTTCCATTTTCTTTTCAATGAAGAAATGATGGAATTTTTATGGGACACATTAAATTTATATGGGTTATTCTATTATGGAATGGGATAATTTTTATAAATCCATGGAAATGAAACCTTTTTTGATATGATGAATTTGTGAATGTTTTATGATCTTGTGGCATACATATATATGGATTTCATTTGGTGAAGTGTGTGCCTAAAATTTTATTTCCCTCTAATCCATTAGGTAAATATGAACTTATCATGAGGTAATAAGAAATATAATGGGGATTAAACCCAATTTAAAAAGGGAATCATTCTAATAATATAGTACTGGGAGTGAAGCTTGACTAATAAAATAATGTAATTGGAGTGAACCAAATGCACAATGATAGTTTTGGTAAAGATCCGAGGTTACAGAAATAATTTCATATTCTTATGTGTATTCAAAATACCCATGTATTTTTCTTATGACATGCTCTCATGGATTATGATTCATTATTGATGATTACACACATTCATTATATATGTCTTGTTATAAAAAATTCTTATTCCAAGATATTTGATTTACTATCATCTATTAATTTTCTATGATTTTCCTAAGATATGATCATGTTATTATTCACTTATTCTCATCATATTATCACTTATTATAATTTTCTTATATCTCATAATTTTAACGTTTTAGATAATCTAATCTCACACTTTCATTTGTTTCATTCTTCCACATGTTATGAAGAATGTTATTAAGTAAGAAATGTCTAAAAGGGTACTATGAGAAAAGAACCCCGTGGTAGATGTTAAAGATATTTTATGAAATAAATTTATTATGTATATAATCAAAAAATAGACAAAAAAATTAATGTTTTCAAATATATATTTATGTTAAGAGTATTAAAATTTAATTTAAGATGATGTAATATTTATGTATTTCATTCTCGGTTCACTATAGAATTTGAGTTGTTAAGGACCGATTGAGGGCCTGGATGCATCAACTATTCTTCCCACATACCCAAGGTTGGTTGGAGTTAAACTGGATGTAGTGGTTTATATGGTATTTACTCCCCAAATATCTATCTCAACTAGTCTTCCAGTGGTAACTTCCTTAGTGGAGATGAAAGGAGAATATCAAGAAAGGCAATAAATGGACTATCTGACTATTACCTGAACTGAACCCATAAATATAGATGATATAATGGGGGTTACTAAGGTATCATTGTTATCTTTAAGGAGAAAATGGCCTCTTGTCTTCCAAAATATGTACCCATGGAAATAGAAGATATTGAAGAAGTGGTAATAAATGGATTGGATATAGTATTTGACCCAAATTACATGGTTATTCCACCCTACCCTAAAGGATTGTTAGAATATGTAATGGGTATCTAATACCTAATCAATTAATTAGTAACTAATATTAATATTTTCACTATATCCATGAAGTAAGTTTGGTGATCCAAAATACTTATGGATTTCATCTTTTCCACTTGTAATTATTCTAACCTCTCTAAAACATCATATTAATAATTGATAGTAAGTGAACTGGAATGGATGGTAAAAAGGTGATTTATAGGTCCAATTGTCTATCATAGTATTTTGTTCCCTAAATAATGTATGTGGATGTATTGTCTATAGAGAAAGAAGTAGTGTCTAACGATTCAGTTTAAGAAGTACTACCAAGGGATTCATCAGTTATATATATTTTAAGGGAAACAATTTCCAAAGAGGACAACGATTTATTTTATGTGATTAAGTAATCATAGATTTTATAATTTTATTTATTTTTTACATTAACATACTCTAAGTTTATTTTCATAAATGTCTGCGAAAATTCCTCAGATTCAATATGTTTCAATTCTGACATGTTAGCTAGTGGAGGGTATAGGGACATCGACTTGTATAAATATTTTTTTTAAATGGGTGTTGATCCTAAGCCATCATTGAGTGAGAAATTTCCCGAATACATAAAAATTTATAAATATATACTCATTCTAGTGAGTGTCTTGAAAGTGGACGTTAAGGCTCAGAGTGCCATTTCTGTCATCCTGTTTTATGGGTTGATATATGAAGTTTAATCTCAGAGAAAAATATAGATGACTTATCCAAGAAACTCCATAGGCTCCAAAACATATTTTTTAAGGACCCAACCTTAAAAATTACATAATCCCGAATTAAATGAATAATTCACAATGAGGATATTTTCAGGTTTAGAGTTTTAGAGAATTAGTAATACAAATTACATTATATCTCCAAAATTACAAAGTCAACACTTCTACTCAGTTTCCATTTTTTCATAAAATAATAACTCTTGAATAAATGATACAAGTCTAGTTCCATGTTTTAGACAACTTCAATTTTCCTTGATCCCATCCTTGACCCTATTCCACTTTATGTCTGGAGAAAAACATTTCAAAAACTTGGGATGAGCATAAAAATCTCATTAAGGGATACACAATGAAGGAAAACTGTTATATTTTCAAAACAACAAGTAAGGAATGAATACTTTATCATAAGTAATATTTTTCCCCTTTATGAAGTAATAAATACTCTTCCCTGAATAAAAGATCATTTCATACCCTTTTGTAACCAAAATATTTCCATAAAACTGATATAAATAAAACATTACATATAAAGGTAACTTGGTAGATAGACATTCATAAGTGGAATAACTAGATGGTCAACTTCCACAAATATCACTAAATGGAATGTCCATACGACCGACTTCCATACCCAATGCATTGGAGGTTATAACGTAACCACCCCTCCAGGTTTATCACGACACCACCCGTCATATGGTTTATCACGTAACCACCCACCAAATGTCCAAGTACCATCATAACAAATAAAATATTTCAAATATAAACATTTCACTAGTAACATTTCATTTGAAATCACCAAAAGTAATTTCAAGATATTGAAATAATAATTAAATTTTCATAAACCATTTAAAAAGAGATATTTGAAACAAAGTGTCACATACCACTTTGAATATTTTAATGGAATAATAATTTTAAAACATTAATTTACATATAAATAAATCTCAAAACCATTTTTATAACCTGGGAATTAAAGATAATGATTTAGAATAATAAATCATTAAAACATTTAAAACAATATTTTAGTTGAATAGTTTTTAACAAAATGAGAGACTCTTGAATACAAATAATGGTGGAATAACATTTAATATGAACTTTATAATAAGATGAGAATAACGGGATTCATGATATAATATGAAAAAAGACAGTATATACTCCATATAATAGTGAATTGTTGCATAACAACAATGAAGTCTTAATGGATATGTAAATTGAGTGGAAATCCCTTATAAAGATGGTATCCTTAAATTAAGGATAAATCAATCACATAATTTTGTATAAAAAATATAAATAATCCCAATATATGTGGATATAAATTTTAAACAATCAGAAGTCATTCAATCATATTCATAGGATGACATATTCAAGAACTCCAAGTTTATCCCAAAAAATTGAAATTAGGTTAAAAAGTTACCTTGCAAAATTTTTAAAGCCTAACGGTGTCACTTCCAAATCTATAAAATGTGTTTATGAGATAAAAAGGGTATATCGTCACTTGGAAATAAAATTTACATGAATGATGATATATAAGAACAGATCCCTACATAATAATATGTAAATTAAAAGTCATAACAAATGGAAGTCTTTTAAAAAGAGGAGGGTGAAAGGGTCCCTTACCGATTTGGTAACTTACAAAACATATGCCACATGAAAGAAGGACCATAAAATGTAGATGTAAATGCCCATAAATGAAATTATATTAAACAATGAGTAGAATAATGGTCATTACATACACCACTCAAAGGAAATAGTGACAAATAGAGCATGAATCTCACAGGAATAAAAAGTGAGATAAAAACCACTTACCTCGTTGTAATCAATCGAGTTGTGTGAACAAAAGATAATAACAACCAAATTCATAACACAATACCTTGAATATAAATAGAATAAAGATAATATATATCTCAGAGGCTGTATACATTAAACCTAATGCAATAAATAAGTGGTGAACAATGGATATCTCACAGAATTAAAAGTCAGATAAGAAATCCCCTTACCTCGTGTCCAACTTTACTCGTTTGTTCTTTTTTCTTCCTCAATAATAAACTAAAGTGAATTTATACTTGCATAAGAACCTTTTTAAAGTTTGGTATACTTTTTATGTCACTTATTACCCTGTTATAAACATTATGCAATCATTTAAGTTAATAATGGTCGTTTGGTTGATATTTGTTACTTGACTAAAAAATGAACACCTTACAATTACAAGTTGTCCATTTGGTCAATAGTCCATTATCTGAAGAATGATATTTATGATTTATATATCATATAAATCATATATATCTAGTATATATACTTATTTAAATCATTACATATCATTTTGGAGATAATAAATGAAATGCACCGTTCATGGAGACGGTAAGCTGTACGTACGCATAAACGCTTATTTCATTTCTATTTCATATTTTAATGGAATTGAAAAATAATTATACATAGGTATAATATAATTTCAGTATAATATCATGTATAATATCATTAAATATATCCTTTATACATCCCACATATGGAATTAATGACTCATATCACTTTCAGGGGGCGGTAGTCTGCACTTCGTCAAATGAAATTATCATGTTGACCAATTATGGAAACCATAAAGGCAGGATATAAATGTAAAATATAGAGGCATATAAAAATATAAACATAATATATATCATATATAAATACATTTTTATATTAATGGCCACCATGAGAAGCAGTATGAGATAATTGAACAATCATCATTTCGTGAGGCGTTAGGTTTCCATCCACAGAAAGAATATGTTCTTCACCCATTAGATGGAGGTGTGTGTAAGTGTAGTTAAATTAAATCTCATAGAAACATCCTAGTATATTGAGGATAATGGTTTCTTATTAAATAAAGGAATAAAATGAGTTTATGTGTTGGATAATTAAAATAAAAAAATAAAACAAAAGAATTTAAGAGAACCCATTACCTTTAATTTGGGTAACTTCATTTGGTTTGAACCAAATGGACTTCTTGATGTGACTTATAACGAAGGTAAGACTTGTAGGAGGAGGAGAGGGATTTAGGGAGGTTAATTGGGTAGAGGATGGATGGGCCAAAAGCTTGAGAGGTGTAAGGAATTGGTTAGAAGTGGTGTCCTTCTATAAGGGGGGAGGGGCTCTTTAGGAAAGTGTGAAAATATTATTTTATTATATAATGATATTTGATTTATAAAAGTCCAAAGATAATTAAATCTGAAAATATGATGAATCATGGTCTAAATAAAATCCTCCAATAAATATTGGACTGGTTTTGGATGTTATTTTAATATTTATAATCTTATTTATTTAAATCATTTTTTAAAGCGGTATATACTGCATAATTATTGTGTCATAAATAATTTAATTTATTTATTGTCTAAAAATTTTAAAAAATTACCATGATGTATGAAATATATTTATCTTTTCACTGAATATTTATAGTTGACAATATAACTTATATAACCCCATGTAAAAATTAATTTTCTAAAAGATATTTGTTTGTCTCATTTTTGCATTTGCATTAAATTAGTTAATCTAAAGTGTCATTATCACTATTAAGTGGCTCCATGGGGACCAAAAATCGACCCAATGATTCCCATGGTCTACTATGACTCATCCAATAAGCTTAGGACAAGTTTTAAGGTAATTTTGTATTATTATCATATTCTTTTTACCTCGAATTACCCTATTTACCTTTAACAACGGTAAATAAAAGTCAAAAGTTACTATTCACCAAAAATATTTTCATCTTATTGAAACACATTTTACATAATAATAACAACCATGAATATCATATTTTATAAATTCAATTCACAGAAGATGTAAAATTTCATTTAAATGAAGAAGTCAGTTTTCTTAATTACTACTAAATTGTTTCACTATTCATCAAAAAATGAAGTTCTTCAGAGAAAAACAAAAAATTCAGCCTAAGATATATTTGATATTATGAATTAAAAAATGATGCCTATTTTACAAAATTAAAAACATAGAACTTTCATTAATTAATTTAATATTAATTCCCTTTGTCAAAACAAATAGGATGTTTTTCAAAATTATAACTATCAAAATATTGACACTTGTTTATGTCCAATTTCAAAATGAAATTATTTACAATGACCAAAATTAGATTAAATGGTAAATATATTTTCTAATTATACTTCGAAACTAATTAAAAAGTTAATCTAATTATATAAATAAATTATATTAAAAGGTACTTTTGAATTAAAATACAGTATTTTTCACTATTCATTAAAAAATGAACTTTAACAGAAAAATACAAAGAATTTAGTAAATGTAAATTTTTATATCCCGAATCTAAAGAATAATTTTATTTTGTCAAATAAAACACATAAAAATGACCAAAACTATATTTAATGATGGTTCTCCATCAAAAACCGGTAAATCACCCTTTAACTCAATATTAGATTATTCATGCTTAAAATTAGATTCATTCATATTTTAAGCCCATAACTTTTATTGGATTATTGTAAAAAAATTTAACAAACATATACAAACATATTTTAGTTAGTTCTATTCTTTCTCACCAATACCACAACTATGCCTTAACTACCATTTAAAATAATAATATTATATTATTAGTGTGCAATGTAAGATTTCAAAGAAACCCATTGTTGCGTATTGGGTAAGCCATCGAACAGAGTATCCCATTTAAAGTAAAATTAATAATTAATTTACAAATATTAATAAATATGAAATGTCATATTCTTTATTTACCTTGGATGTTTCATCCTTCCCCCTTTTGGGAATTGCGTCCTCACAATTTTAAAATTGGGCACGAAAACATCATTGAAAGTATCACATCACAAAAAGGGTCAATAAAACTATGACTTTAAAAAGAAAAAAACATATTTTAATTGATATAACCCATACTAGGATTCCATTTAGGAAAGAACAGATATGGAAGAGAGAAAAACAGTCATGTTCTGATGGAGAGTGATAGAAAACATGATTATGAGAAAGTTAACCACCAGAAAATCACAAACATGTGATGGGTTCAATGGTCCTTGATTTCCTAGTAGGAAACGTTAAGGGAAAAAGTTTTGGTTTTAAGTTACTTTTAATAATGTTGAGGAATTTATTTATGAGAATAACTATAAACATAATGAAATATACTTACTTGTCATGCAGACTTTCATCCTCCACAAAATATGTACTACATATTTCCAATGTATTTAGACCTTAACCAAAACCAAAAATGTTAGTACAAGATCATATAATCCCCAAAAAGGATAATTATTTATAAAAATAAATACTATTCCTAATCTCCAAAATTCAACAAACAGCAACCTAAGTTCAACAAAGAAGAATCAATAAACAACATTCCTTAAAATTATTCAATAAAATCCAAACTAACATTGAAAACCAAAACTGAGAAGAATTTAATCCCATAGTCTTCAACAGTAAATCTTATCATTTATCTTTAAATAACATTGACTACTATTAAATTCTCATACTGAAGTGTAAGTAACCTAATCACATATTCTCTATGATAGGTTAATAATTTCCATAAATAACCCAGAATAAAATTATTCATAAGATTATCTAACTAAAAATAATTACACATACTAACCAGGGACATCACGTAGTCCAGTGGTAGGCGATAAATCCCTGTAACACTTTGGTTATGGGTTTGATTCAAACAGCTTTATCTGACGTGACCGGTTATCACATGGTCTGTGTGTTATCCTTTTTCAAAAACTATATAATTTTATAACATTCCAAAAAAGAGATAAATTCATCAAAAATAACCATATCTTATTTTAACGACAAAGATTATCTAACAAATTTCATTTTTCATCCCAAAATGCATTAACCTGTAAATGCCTCAAATTCATGGATCATATAAAACCATAACTATATCCACAAAAGAAATGATAATAATTCCTTTAATAAAATTTTCAAATATCAAACTTCAGGGTTACATATACTATAAAAATTCTTCAAATGAAATCCCATCATCAAAAGAGCCTTAAAACTTTTAATCATTCCACCATCCTAAAATCTACCACAACTCTTTAATCCCTTATATGTTGACTTCTTACTCATTCAACATTATTCATGATCCATTAACCATTATTTACAAACTTATTCTGATATACTTCTTTCCTACAAACAAAATCATGAATCACATCTTAAGATTCAAAAATGTCAAAACATATATTAAGAAATAATCCATACCTTTCATTGGTCATTGTCAGTTTATTCATCCTCAATTGGAATGGCATTAGGTATTGGTAAAAATATATTTCTATGATCCTGGTGATCTCATTCCTGAAACATCTTCATAGGACATCTATTTGTATAATGACTATGCACACCACTTTTAAAAAATTCAATTGATCCCTCAGAAAGAAATTCTTTCCCTTTCCTAGAGTCTACTAGATGCTTCCTTTTTCCATGGAAGGTTCTTGCTTTATGACATTAATTCCCACATCTATACCATCTTCCCATCCCTTTGATGCATTTTCCTAGCTATTTCTTTACACATCCCCGACACATAGGTTTTTGAACATACATACCTCTATGATTATTACCTGAAATTCTGTATGGATTTATTTCTCACATATACGATGCCTTATAAAAATCACCAAGGTTAAGGTTGTTAATCATGAATCTGGATAGTTAGTTGAGAATAAACCTAACAATTCTCAATATTGATCTCATTTCATTTAGTTGCTCGTTCAGGAAACCGTCATAGTTTTCTTCACATCTACTATTACTTTGGTGCCTGCTAGATCCATCCATTTTAAAAAACCAAGAATGTCAGTGTGAGTATATTAGTAAAATCATCATATAATATCTTATGAAGAGGGTAAATACTTAATCCTTTTATCTTAAACTCATTCAAAATAACTACGACTCTTTCTAATATGCTAACCATTATGGTTGTGTAACTTATACATAGATAGCACCCCAACCTCTAATGTTATCAAAACTGACCAATGATACCAACTATAGAGACTCAACCTTAAAAATTACATTATCATGAATTAAATGAATAATTCACATTAAGGATATTTGTAGGTTTATATTTTAATAGAATTAGGCACAAAAATTACATTACATCTCCAAAATTACAAAGTAGACACTTCTATTGAGTTTTAATTTTTTTTCATTAAATAATAACTCTTGAATAAATGAGACATGTCTACTTCCATGTTTTAGACATCATGAATTTTCCATGATCCCATCCTTGACACTATTCCACTATATGTCCTCTGAAAAACAATTCAAAAACATGGGATAAGCATAAAAAGCTCATAAAGGGATACACAAAGAAGGAAAACTGTTAGATTTTCAAAACAACCAGTAAGCCATGAATACATTATCATAAGTAATATTTTCCCCTTTATGAAGTATTAAATACTCTTCCCTAAATAAAAGATCATTGCTTACCCTTTTGTAACAAAAACATTTCCATAAAACCCATATAAATAACACATAACATATAAAGGTAATTTGGGACATAAAAATTCTTAAGTGGAATAATCATACGGTTGACTTCCATAAATATCACTAAATAGAATATCCATATAGCCATCTTACATACCCAATTCATTAGATGTTATAACGTACCCACCCATCATGGTTTACCACAGCACCACCCGTTATATGGTTTATCACGTAACCACCCATCATATGTCCATGTAACATCATAACACATAAAATATTGTAAATATAAACATTTAACTAATAACATTTCATTTTAAATCACAAGAAGTAATTTCAAGATATTTAAATAATCATTCCATTTTCTGAATCCATATAAAAAGAGGTTTATGAATCAAAGTGTCCCATACCACTTTGAATATTTTAATGGAATGGTAATTTTAAAGAATTAATGTACATATAAATAAATAATCAAACCCATTTTTAAAACATTGACATTAAATATAATGATTTAGAAAAATAAATCTTTAAAACATTTAAAACAATATTATAGTTACTGAGTTTTTATAAAAATGAGAGACTCTTGAATACAAATAAATGAGGAGTAAAATATAATCTGAACATTATAATATCATGAGAATAAAGGGATTCAAGATATAATATGACAAAGGACAGTATATACACCATATAAGAGTGCATTGTTGCATAACAACAACGATGTCTTAATGGAAATGTAAATTGAGATGAAATCCCTTATTAAGACGATATCCTTAAATTAAGGATAAATCAATCACACAATTATGTGTGAAAAATATAAATACACCCAATATAAGTGGATATTAAGTGTAAAACAATCATATATCATTCACACATATTCATAGGACGATATATTAAATAAGTAGAAGTTCAACCTAGAGAATTTAAATTGTGTTATGAAGTTTCCTTGCAAAAATTTGAAATCCTAACAACGTCACTTTAAAATTCAGAAAATGTGTTGATGAGATAAAAAGGGTATTTCATCACTTGTACATAAAATTTACATCAATAATTATATAGAATAAAATATCCCAACATAATAAGATGTAAATTAAAAGACATAACAAAAAGAAGTCTTTTAAAAAGAGGAGGGTGAAAGGTTCTCTTACCGATTTGGTAACTTACAAAACATATGCCACATGAAAGAAGAACCATAAAATGTAGATTTTAAATACCCATAAATGAAATTATATTACACACAGAGTATAATCATGAGAATTATATACACCACTCAAAGGAAATAGTGACAAATATTGCATGAATCTCACGGGAATAAAAACTGAGATAAAATCCTCTTACCTCTTTGTAATTAATCGAATCGTATGACCAAAAGATAAAAACCACGAAATGAATCACAAAATAACATGAATATGAAAAGAATCATGACAATATATATATCAATGGAAGTATAAAATACACCACATGCAATAAATAAGTAGCGAATAATGGAAATCTCACAGAATTAAAAGTGAGATAAGAAATCCCCTTACCTCGTGTCCGACTTGACTCATTTGCTCCTTGTTCTTCCTGAATAATAAAATAATGTTTATTTCTACTTTATTTAGAATATTTTCAAGTTTATTATCCTTTTATATCACTTATTACCCAGTTATAAACATTATGAAATCATTTATGTTAATAATTGTTGTTTGGTCTATAATTGGTACTTGAGTAAAAAATGAACACATTATAATTACAAGTTGTTGATGTGGTCAATATTCCATTATCTCAAGAATGATATAAATGATTTATATATCATATAAATCATATATATTTAGTATATATATTTATTTACAATAGTACATAACATTTTGGAGATATGAAATGAAATGCACCCTTCATGGAGATGGTAAGCCGTACGTACGCATGAACACTACTTTCATTTCTATTTCACATTTTAATGGAATTAAAACGTAATTATACATAGGTATATTGTAATTACAGTATACAATCATATATTATATCATTAAATCTATCCTTTATACATCCCACATATGGATTTGACGAGTCATATCACTTTAAGGAGGCAGTAGTCCGCACTTCCTCAAATGAAATTATCACGTTTACCCATTATGGAAACCATAAAGGAGAGCTATAAATGTAAAATACAGAAGAAAAAAATATATAAACAGAATATATATAATATATAAATATAGTTCCATATTAATGGCCACCGTGAGAGGTAGTAGGAGATAATCGAACAATCATCGTTTCGTGAGGCGTTAGTTTTCCATGCACAAAGACAGTATGTTCTTCACCAATAAATGGACGTTTTTGTAAGTGTAGTTAAAATACATCTCATAAAAACATCCTAGGATATTTAGGATACTGATATTATTATAAACTAAAGGAATAAAAATATTTTAGGGGTTGGAGAATTAAAATAAAACTAAAGAATTTAAGAGAAACCGTTAACTTAAATTTGGGTAACTTCCTTTGGTTTGAACCAAAATGTCTTTATGAAGTTCCTTATACCTAAGTTATGGCCTCTATGAGGAGTAGAGGGATTTAGGTAGCTTAATTGGGTAGAGTATGGATGATCCAAAATCGGGAGAGGTGTAAGGAATTGGTTACAAGTGGTGTCATTTTACAATGGGGGAGGGGCTCTTTAGGAAAGTGTGAAAATATTATTTTATTATAAAATGATATTTGGTTTCTAAAGGTCCAAAACTAATTAACTTCAAAGATATGATTATTCATGGTCGAAATAAAATCGTCCAATAAGAACTGGACAGGTTTCAGAAGTTATTTTAATATTTATAATCTTATTTATTTAAATCATTTATTAATGAGATATATACTGCATAATTATTCTATGATAAATATATTAATTTTTTTGTCTAAAAATTATAAAAAAATACCATGATTTAGGAAAATTTTCTAGATTTCCAATTAATGTTTATAGTTTAAATTATATCATATATAACCCCATGTAAAAATTAATTTACTAAAAGATATTTGTTTGTGTCATTTTTTCCTTTACATTAAATTAATTAATCTAAAGTGTCATTATCACTCTTATGTGGCTCCATGGGGTCCCAAAATCGACCCAAATATGTCCATATTCGGCCATGACTCATCCAATAAGGTTAGGATAAGTTTTAAGGTAATTTGGTATTATTAGAATATTATTTTTACCTTGAATTACCCTATTTAGATTTACCGCGGTAAATAAAAGTCAAAAGATCCTATTCACCAAAAATTATTTTCATCTTTTGAACCAAATTTTACTTATTAATAACAACCATATATTTCTTATTTTCTAAATTTAATTCACAGAAGTATTAAAATTTCATTTAAATGAAAAAGTTTGTTTTTTAACTACTACTAAGTGGTTTCACTGTTTATCAAAAATTGAAGCTTTTCAGAAAAATACCGAAAATTTAGCATAATATATATTTGATATTATGAATTAAAAACTGATGCATGTTTTAAAAAATTCAAAACATAGAAGTTGCATTAATTAATTTAAAATTAATTCTCACTATCAAAACAAATAGCGTGTTATTTAGAAATAATAACTATCAAAAGATTGACACTTTTTTATATCCAATTTGAAAATTAAATTATTTCAACTGACCAACATTAGATTAAATAATAAAAATTTATTCTAATTACACTTTAAAACCAATTAAAAAGATAATATAACCATATAAATAAATTATATTAAAATTCAGTTTTGAATTAAAATATAGTATTTTTCACTATTTATTAAAAAATGAACTTTATCAGAAACATACCAAAAATTTAGAAAAACTAAATTTTGATGTCCCGAATCTAAAGAAGAATTTTATTGTTTAAAATAGAATGTATAAAAATGTCCAAAACTATATTTAAGGTGGAATCACCATCAAAAGGTGGTAAATTGACCTTTTAATGAATATTGAAGTATTCAAGCTTAAAATTAGATTCATTCATATTTTAAGCCCATATTATTTATTTGATAGTTATAAAAACATGTAACAAACATATATAAACATATTTTTGTTAGTTCTATTCATTCCAGCCAATACCACGACTATGCGTTAACAACCATTTAAAATGATATAATTATATTATTAGTGTGCAACGTAAGATTTAAAAGCAACCCGTTATTGTGTATCAAGTAATCCATCGAACACAACATACCCTTTAAAGTAAAATTACTAATTTATTTACAAATATTAATATATAGGAAAATGTCATATTTTTTTATTTACTTGGGATGTTACATATTTATAATTAATGTATATTCCATATTGGATTATCACACCTTCCATCATGTAGTGAAGAAGATCATTCAATGGTGAGAGAAATAAAAACATCACAACAAAATATTATCTGGGTGATATCTGCAACCCAATGTATTAACATCCATGATTTAATGTCTCAATAGAATCTCATTATGTCAAAGTGACAACAGAAAATCCTCATCAAGTTGATGAAGAATACGTAAAGGATATATATACTCAATAGAGTTGGATGCTTCTAATGGGATATTAGTGTAGTACCACTAGTTCAAGGGAGAATCCCTTACTAAAGGGTGAAAAATAGTCACTATCATAATGTTAAATCTTCGTCTTACGAAATACATTGATGTTCCATAGTTTTATAGGTTTTAACATGCCATTTAATCGTTTTAAAAATTATTCAATTCATTCCAAACTCCTCGTTAAATCATATTACTGTATGAAACTATTATAAAGAGAGACTCTAACCTATAAATATTCCTCTCTGTTTTATTTTGATGAATGAAAATATATTATTGTTCACATTCATAACCACTCTCTATATTCTAACATGATATTATAATAAATCCAATATAATATATGAAACTCAAAAAAATGACTTGAAAATATTGGATCATTTCATTAAAAAATAATGAAATGAATTTTGGTTCCCAAACAAATCATACAGAATAATCTCCTCATAGGAATAAATTATGAATAGTTATATCCCTAGATTCCATCATTGTAAAAATCGATATGGTCCATCAAAAAGAATTATTTTTTCTTGGTAATGAAATATATATGGTTATAGGTACAAATACCATCACCATAACACTTGAGTTAGTTAACTCAAATATATGGTTTCTTCTGGGGTGTGGCTCATAAACTGATATAGGCATAGATACCATCACTATAATAATATATTTAGTGAATTTTAATGAATTATTAATATTAATCAGTGTGATTAGGATTATAAATTATAATTTATAAAAATTATTCCAATGTTCAAAATAGTTTAATTTCCCTAAAGTGACATCATCATGCATTTTATGTGGATTCTCTTGACTGGCATGTTAGGGAAGAGGGAAAAACAAAATTTCCTAATTCATTCAAATTTTTAGGGTCCTAGAATGAATTTCATGAATCTATAATGTATAATTGTAAACCCTACATTGTTTGATTTTTTTTATTGCCCAATTTTTTAAAGTCTCATATTAGGGATACATTGTGGGTAGCCCACAAATTTTTCATAGGTTTCCATTTTTGGGTTTGTTACCTAAGAAATAATTTTATTTATCATTTAATTGAAAGAGATCAAAATTTTTTAGGATATGTGATGTGGATTCCAAGGGAGAAAGGTCTTTAATTTTTTATATCCCCCTATGTGAATATTAAATGTAGTAAGTGATATGTCTTTATCCATTGGCAGTTTTATGCAATATAAGGTGGGGCATTATAGCTGATGTTTATGTTCAGGAATCTTTAAAGAATTGTATAGGATAGTCCATCTATCAAGGGTTAGGTACACCTCAATGTGAATGAAGGGATCATCACTAGGGTATACGATAATTAAAAAAATTGGAGAATTTAATTTATATACATAAAGCTTTGATAATTTTGTCGTGAAGTAAAGGGTAATGTGGTGAGGACTAATAAAAATATCATGGGTGAGATGTCTAATATCTAATATTAATGTGAACATTATGATCAAATTTTAATCATTTACAATACTTAATTTATTTGACTAATTAGTTCATAGGTTTAGGAAAGAAAAACAGAAGGATTTGAATTAGGGATGATGAAGAATGACACATATATTGGGAATTATTTAATAAAATATTTGATGTTTGGGTTCTATTACATTTGTTTATGATAATAAAAGGATTAGATTATCTTTCCCTTAGGAAAAAAATTATTTTATTATTAGCCATATTAGGGGTATACTATTCATAATCATGTTATGGTTTTCCTTAGAGTTTAATACACTTTTTACCAATATCTAGAATGTTTTTTTATAGATTCGGACACTTATAAAATAAAGTAGGTTTATGGAAATAAAGAATATTCAAGAAGGGATCTATAATCCTAATGGTTATTCCACTATGTTGGGAATAGAAAACCAGGATGGGGAGATATAATATGTCACCGCTCTAACTTTTTCATAACTAGTGGGTCCCGTGAGAATGGATCATATATTACAAGGGTAGGATAATTGGCCCTACAAACATTTTCCATTTTCAAATTGAGCTGAATTTTTTTATAAACCCTAAAATTGGGGGTACTTGTGATTAAGGGATTGATTTTTTCCCTAGCCACTATCTATGGGATTTCAAACATAAATGTTTTGTATCATTTCCCCCCAGTAGTTAGGGTCTTATAGTTTGAACCAATGATGGATTGAATTTACGGTCCCATATTGTTGACCAATATGTACATATATTATGGTCATACAACATTGACCAATAAGTGAGATTGTTTCAATAGAAAGAACAAAAAAATATTTGATGTTAATGGTGGTTCCAGTTATATCATAAAGTATCTCAATTATTGTGTAGAGAGTTTATGGCCATGTTGTGGGGGGTAAGAATAACAAATTAATTATTGTTCAAAGAATAATAATGTCAAAAAACAAATTAAATAGGGATCATTGACATCATAAATCAATTTTTATGGTACTTGGAATAGGAACACCTATAAAAAAATGTGTATGAAAGGGATGAATGTGGACATAATTTTAATAAAGTGCTCCATTATGATACTATGGAGGTGTATAGAGATCCAATGATCTTCCTTTATATGATGAAGATGCATCTAGTTGAAATTCCACATCAATGGTGATTTAGTCGAGCCATATCAGAGGAATTGTATTCATAGTCAAGTAGAGGTTTCCTATATATTCAAATACACTTGTTATCGATAATTTGATAATGGTTTTTAGTAATCCAAGACAATAAAGTAACAAATTGTGATTTTTGAAAAACAATATTTAAATAGCGGTGATAAAATTTCAGATTTTAACATTTCATGACTAGGTTACAATGATTTCCATAAATGGAATTGAAATGAATGATATCACATGGATGGGTCCTAAATATATGATTTTTTTGTTTCTAAATAGCCTAAGATAAATGGAAACAAGCCATATTTATTTCTTATATTATAAGGAATGCACAATACATTATTATATAATATTGATAAAAGGTGATTTTATTATGATTGTTTTGGAGAAGAAGACTATGCAAAGCACCTATATATGAATCAAGTACTCATATGGAGAAATGAGCTATATATGATGATACTTTGAGGAATTTATGATCATAAAATATAAATAGAATGCCATTCTGTTTATGCTCAAATGATTAGGAATAATGTTCCATGTAGTTTATGGTCCTATGATGAGGACCATAATGTAGAGGCATCACATGGATCTGGATCATGAAAAAAATAATATGGTCCCATATAATTAAAAAACCAATGGGGTAAAACCATACAATAAATGGAGAAATCCAAAACTAAGAAAAATGGGTTGTTAAATTTGAATTATCTTATGAGTGTAGAATAGGATATCCATGTGTCACTATGTGTCCTATTAGGGTTAGAATCCAACCACATGTCATTCTGATATTGAGATATACAACCTATATCTTTCTCATATGTATTAATTTGAGGAATTGTATATCCCATGTTTGGTAAACCATGATTATAGGGTTGGATACTATAGTTACAATATTATATCCATAAATTAGTGAGGAAGAACCCCTTCATATATCAATATATTTCATAGGGGGAATTATGTAATAGATTCCATGAATAAAATTATAATTGGGGTATCTATATAAAATGAAATTATATATTGGATTAAACATTTTATAGATCTATACATAGTTCTTGTTAGGATTCATTAACACAGATTGGATCATTGTGTTGGGGAAGAAAATCAGGATTCACCTTAATGAAATGTAACAATCTAAGGGGGGATTGTTTCTGTAAATCATGGATTTTCTTGGGATATGAGATCCTTATGTCAATACATATCTTGAAATAATATAAATATACGAAATATTGTTTATGGAGAGAAGTTACCTTCATAAGTGATTCATATATACATGGAAAAGGATATATTTTTTGATTTTTTGCAAATCCTACGATAAATGATCATATCATTAACATGAATCATGTGACATAAGGAATCAAACCCCATATTATTCTAAAATTATTCCCTATTTATATCAAGATCTTACATAATAGGGAACCATTTTTTATCCTCAGTTAATATATAAAGAACTCCGAAATAAAGTCTCTTACATTGATATCTCTCACAAGTAAGAGAGGATGAGTTTTATATCATATGTAAAATTAACTATGACATTAAGGTTAGACAACATATCTATAACCATTAAATAATCTCAAAATAGAGAGGCGAACCAAATTATATTTAACTCTTATATAAGGGATCTGACTTTTTTTTATTCATATTTGGGAGTATAATATAAAATTCATGTATAATTACATATTTTAGTGGGAAACAAATATATACACACATTGTTTTTATTTTTTCTAGTGTACAATGATATTAGGAAAACCCTAATAGAGAAGAAGAATAATTAATCACAATGACAGTTAATTTCCATTTTATCTTCTTTATCAATGAAGGATTACAAAATAATCATTACTCAAAGATACTATCTATATTTGACTCATACATTGGAGATAATGGAATTTCAGTTGGTGGAATTTATGTTTGTGCCTAGGATTGGTAACCCCATTGTCGCTATCTATCCTAATGTAATCATGAATAATATCCCCATTAGTTCTTGAAGAAAAATTACCCATATAGATTGAGATTATATGTGTGGGAAGGGGAATTATAACATCATTATGTAGAGGAAAATTTTTCACCATGAATTCCTTAAAGACCAGTCCATTATATGAAGGAATTAGTCCATGTAAAACAGTCTACTCTGATCAATTCAATTCCATCTATGATTTTCCATATTATCTAATAAAAATACCTATAGTTATTTTAAACCATGTTATATAGACACCTCAACCAAGGAATCTAAGATCATGTCATTCATGCATAGTTTGAGAAACTAGAATAAATTAGAGGATTTGTAATACCACTCTAGAGAAAATGATAGTGTAATTTCTAATAAATACCATGGGGGTATTCATTTATGGTATAGAAGTTTTCAAATATTTTAGCATAATGTTATAGGGAAATTTATCTTGTTGTATAATTTTATAAAATGACTACATTTTTTTTATTTTTATGCCATGTGACTAGGGATATGTCATTCAATTTTATGTTATGGGACTAGGACACCATGTTTTGCAGTTTAATGTCTAACAACTACGAATTTAACTACACATTTAAATGTTCTATGGTTTAAATAATTATAATTAATAAGATAATAATATAAAGTACTTATTTAGAGACTTTTCATTTGTGAATAGTGTGATTCACTCTCCAACCATTGTAATTAACTAATAATATCAATTTGAGTAAACCTGGTCTATAACACAAGGTTCTCCCAACATTGGTTTGGGATTTTGGGGCTTCTTCCTTGATATCATTGGAGTTTGAGGAACCAATGTTTTATATCCTTGTAATAATGGATGGATGCGAACAATATTTTTGAAATATCCTACAACTTGGTTCTGATGAACATACATGTGTGGTAGGGTGCACAGTATTTTACAATTAATTCACTACAAATAATCTAACCAATATTAAGACAATTAACATTCAGATATATATTTTTGTATGGAAATTATAGACCCCTATGCATGATGTACATGGACATTAAATTTCATTTTCGAAATAATTAAATACATGACACAAACAAACTCCCAAAGAATATATTAGTTTAGTGTATTTGGAAACACGGAACATAATCATCTAATCATGGTGAAAGATCTTCAACATCACCCAATAAGATCTACACCTTTTGTTTTCCTACCTAAAAACATTCTTTATATCTTGGGGAAAAGAAAACATAATAAGGGTGATCTCAAATTTTTAGTAAGGGTAAACTTGGAGAAAATAAAACAAACCATAAACATTTGTACGTAAAAACATGAAAATAATGTTTAAACATCAAAATCATGAGTCATGAAATAAATCTCGGTAGTACATAGGGAATAGATCATAGAGGAACAATAACCATGATAGAATAGAAATGACATAAAATATTTAATTATAGAAAACTAATAAGCACCTAATATAATTTCCATAGTAGCCAAGACATTGCTGACAAGACCATCATTATGGAAAAATTACATTACTGAATAAGGTTAACTTGTCATTCCAGCCATGTCTTACTGAACCAAATTTACTTCCCATTTCATTAATTTCTATCTCAATAGAAATAAATCTTTACCCAATGCATTGTAGGGAGATATAGGTCCCACCCATCTCATAATTAAACCATTATTATGTGTTCCACAAAAATATAAATCATACATAATAGCATAACACATGTAATAAAATGTGATTCTTAAACATTATGCCACTATAACAAAATCTATATAAGATAAATTGAGTTCATGAAAATAATTCCATCAAATTGTAATAAAATAAATGTAATAATAGGGATAAAAACACAACTCTATCTCATATTATATGGAAAATAATATTGATAAAACACATGAACTTAGTTCTTGAGGAAAATATCCTTTCACATTCAAAAACATTTTCTTTTCTAAAAATGTCATCCAATTTTAAAAGAACATAATTAATTGAAAATAAACATGAAAACTCTTAAAGGAATATTCATGTAAATAATGATTTATGAAAGCATAAAAATATATTCATGTTGTATAATAAAAACATTCTCCTCATACATTTTCATGAAAAGTCAAAAAGTACCTCCTAAGGAAAACAATAGAAAAGTTCCATCCATACCATGTAGTAAAATTAAAAAATGGGTTAAAATGAATTTAAACATACATAAAATAATGATATACATTTTTTGAAAATATTTTTATAAAACATGGACATAAATGATAAATATAACACCAGTAAATACATACATATAAGCTATGTCAAATAAAAATGAGATTGCAAAATTATTCCTTACCTTAGGTCTGATATGATTTTTATGTATCTGAACCTCCTATATAATTATTTAAATAATGTTACTGATATATTCCATAATCATAATCATTTTTATGATAAAATGTTTTATCACATTTTCATCTATTTGTTAGTAACATTTCACTAATACTTGTTATTCAGGTATTAACTACATTATGTTCTTATGCGTGTTTTGTCAGATAAGTTCATAATCCTCTTTTTAGGTTTTTGATATATCATTTATATCATGGTATTATTATAATATATATCTTTTTTATTCATTAAATTCATTTATATAATCATGTTTTCATGAATATTATGTTGAACGAATCACATCACATCGTGGGGAGGGTATGCCATATGTATGCACAAGTGATGATATCGTTCCCATAATTGTTGAAAAATATTGAAGTGGATGGTTTATAATATTTTATAATTAGTATAATGTTATAATAATAATATACAGTTATTATTTCCACCATTGTACAAATCCATTTAAGGTGGTTGTGAAAAAAGATTACACCATGGTGTGGAGACGATAATCTGTACGTTCACACGCATAATGATTTAGTTTTCGTAGGATGGATATAAGGTGAAATGGGTTGGTTTCATATATATAATAACATATATGTTTATTAGATATAATTATGTAATTAATTTCTTGTTAATCAACTATATTATAGGATGAATAAGGAGAAATATATTTGATAGAATTGGTAGAAGAGATTACCTCTTCCTCAATGTGCCACCTTTAAATTTCCTCTTAGGGAACTAGAGTTGGTCTTTTGAAAAACATAGAAAGTATATAATGTGACTATGGAATTTGAGAAGAGAAATGGGTTGATTTTGTCCAATCATGAAGGCTCAAAATGGTGTGAAGAGTAGAGAGAGGAGGTTCCATTTTATAAGAGAGGAAAGGGGCACATTAGGGAAGTTCCAAAATAATAATTTATTATTAATTAAATTTAGATTTAAAACGGTCCAAAATATATTTAATTAAAAGATAATATTATTTTGGTTCTAATACCAATCATCCAATAATTTTTTGATAGGTTTTGAATATTTTTTATCCAAATCTTTTTTTGTTTTACCCTTATTATACCCTTTTTAATCTTACCGTGATATCGTGTTATTTACACGTTTTGGGATAATGTATTTATCATATCAAGTCAAAAGACCCAAAAAAGTTATTTTTGACATATTTGGACTTATATAAACCATTTGACCTAATATTATATTTATAGGAATTAAATATCATTTAATAAACTATTTTATGTTTTAAGTTTTGAATTATGTCAATTTTGGATACTATTCATACATGACTTTTTAAAAAATTCATAACAACCTTATTACTTGGAACAAAAGACATGAAATGATCCATAATATGTCAAAGTCATCAAAAATATTCGTGGATGAAATCAAATTGTTCAAATTAATTTTATTTTAATATTTATAAACACATTTATTTGAATCCTTCATTAATGAGGTAATCACTACATCATAATTCTATCATAAATAAATATATTTATATAATGTCTAAAAATTATTCAAAAAATACCATGGTGCGGGAAATATTTTTATCATTATAATAACTATTTATATACATAGATATCAGTTATATAACCCTATATTAAAATAGATTTAGTAAAAGATACATTTTTAGCTTATAATTATCATTACATTAAATTAATTCATTTAAATTGGCATTTTTACATCCATGTTCACCCATGGGGTCCCAAAAACGACCCAATGATTCCCAAGGTCAGAAATATCTCATCCAATAGGATTAAGACATGTTTTAGGGTAATTTTATATTATTATAATATTATTTTTACCCTTATTTATTATAATAACCCTTTAACCATGAAAAATAAAATAACTACTGAAGATAATTTTCATAACGTCCAAAAATAAAAGGTAGATATTTAAAAAAATTTAAATTATAATACCAAAAATGGAATCCATTTTTTCAAATTCATAACAAAGAAGTTTCATTAATTAATTTAAAATTAATTCTTGTTGTCAAAACGAAAAAGTAGGTTTTTAAGAAGTAATAACTATTAAAAGATTGACATGTGTTTAAGTCCAATTTAAAAGTGAAATTACTTCCAATGACCAAAATTTGATTAAATTATAAGAATATAATCCAATTACAAATGAAAATAAATTAAAAAGTTAATATAACTATATAAATAAATGAGATGAAAAGGTAGATTTGAATTAAAATAAAGTTTTTCTTACAATTCATTAAGATTGGAATTTTATCAGATAAATAACAAAATTTAACAAATGTAATTTTTTATGTCCTGATTCCAAAGAAGATGTTGATTTTGTCGAATTGAACTTCTAAAAGTGTCAAAAACTATATTTAAAAAGGGTTCCCTATCAAAATGCAGAAAATGTGTATTTTTTTAAAAAATACTCCTTTTATCCAAAAAAATCATTTTGTTCTCATACCATGGTATATAAAATGTTTAAGATGAATGATAATTTTATAAAAATAAAAATGTTGTTAACAATATTCATAAAGTCTAGTTTATATCCCATTAAATTATAATAATTGAATAATGTGTCGTTATTCAGGGAAACTCGGTATCGCGTACAACACAAGCTACTGAGGAAGGTCACTCTTGTGTGTAATGATATCTAAGTTAGTATTTGCTGTAGTGAAGGCTTCCATTGGTGTTGTGTATAAAATAATAAAAACATATTTCATTTATACCTTAAACAAAATCTATAATCATTGTTATATGAAATCAATTCTATCAAAAGAACAAGAAATGGCGTGCAACAAAAGCCAAGTATATTGATGCATATACTACAATTAAATAAGGTGTTGCGTGTAGAGAAAGCTAATAGTGTACAACACAAATCATCAATGCAATTAAAAATAATATATCTCATGAAATATCAGGGTGTTATATTCTACCCCCCTTAAAATGTATTTACCCTCGAAATTCCTTCGGGTTATAAATGGGTTTCTACTTGAAATTTTCAGTTATGGAAACCCACATTATAAAAAGGGATACTAAGACATCATTTTTAGAAGGAATGTTATAAATATAACGGTTACCCAAAGTAACTCATAATTGGGTTTCCACATAGGATAACATGGGTGGGAAGTGAAAACATGGATATGGAAGAGAAATCTAACCATCATGTTCCAATGGAATGTGATAGAGAATAAGGTTTGGAGAATGTTAACTACTAGAAATCCATAAATTTGTGATGATTTAAGGGAAAATTTGATTCATCATATAAGGGTGTACTAGAATAATATTTTATTTTTCAAGATCATTTCTCTAAAGTTGAAGAATTTTTTTCATAAGGAGAAATACATACTTAACTTCAGTGTAATATAACATTTGGTCATTCCCTAAACAATTTCAACTTAATCTTTTATTTAATTAAATGAGGTCAAAATTTTCATTCTTGAAGTGTTATCGATCATGCGATAGAATGACTGGTCATTCCCTCAACCACTGTAAAAAAAGATTTTTACAAGTTATCAAATATACATAAGTCCCTATATGGTGACATTAATCATATATGGTTCAGAAAATGGGCTTATAGACCATCTATCATACCAGTTAAATAAAATAAAACTAATTTATACTAACTAGGGACTTAATGTAGGCTAGTGGTAGGCAATGAAGTCATATCTCACTTTGGTTGTGGGTTTGATTCTCACATCCTTGCCCGGAGCAATGGGATGTCTCCTATCCTACGGGTTGTACATTTTTTAAAACTATACTATTATAAAATTCTATAAAAAATATTAATTTTTTTCCATAAACAATACTATCTGATGTCAAAATTAATTGATTCCAACCTTTTAGACTTATACAAAATTCTTCTCTACAATAATAAATGTTATATAACAAGCTTTTTAATACAATAATTTATCCCCCATATATCATAAGTAATAACATATTGTTCACAATCCAAACATTTGAATGACTTCATCATGCATTTTGTTGATTTATGGTAATAACCTAAATTACTATATATCCTTATTGAAAAGGAGCATGTTTCCTTATTATAAAACCTATTGGACATGATACATATGTCCCAAAAATATGTATACTTCATCAATAATATCATAACCCTATTGTCAACAAATCCATAATTAATTACCAAGAAACCAACATCATCGAATTTACTTATTCAATTCCAACGTATCTTTATCTAAATATCATTATCTAATCATAAAAGATATATTAATGGTTATATTTTAATTAATATTGTGTTCTCTAGGTATATCACCATACTCTTAAAACACTTTTTGGCTCCTTATAAATATTCAATATATCCTTTCCAATCCTTAATGAAAAACAAATACCGAAAAATCATTATATATTTCATGATTTATAAAACATAATTTTTTATATTCCAAATATATACACCTCAATCATCCAAATATACTCTTAAACTATTATTCTGGATCAATCAAATTCATTTTTTCTAAAATTTGAATCATTTATTGAGGTTCTAAACGTCAATATTCTTATGTTTAAGGTAAAAAATATTAGAAGAATATCACATACCTTTCGTATATTGTATAAAGTATCTTTTCTATCAGTAGTATGACAAATACTCATACCACCATCTTGATTCTCTGCATGATATTTCCACATAAGAAATAAATCTCATAATTCCTATGATTTTAAAATCTCAAATATTCACTGGTTAACTATATTCTATATTGTTATAGCTATCTACTAAAATCAGAAATAAATGTATAGGATATACATATCAGAGATTAGAAACAAATAAGTAAGGTAATTTACTAATTATATCTCAATCTACGATATCATCAATTTAAACATATTTTAGTAATGATTATTACAAAAAACCTAGGTTTGTAAACTACAAATTTCATATAATTAGGACATCTCTAGACATATCCTTAGAAATATCTCTAGGGATCTCACTAAAGTTGTCGGTTCCTAGTTTCCAAAGGTTGACTAAAACTTTGCTCTGATACCAACATTAGAGACCCAATCTTGATGTACATAGAGATTACATTACTTTTAAGGAATACTTAAATACATGACACAAATAGACGCCCAAAGACCATATTAGTTTAGCGTCTTAGGAAACATGGAACATAATATTCTAATCATGATGAGAGATCGTCACCATCACCCATAAAGATCATCCCATTTTATTTTCAAACATAAAACCTTTCTTTATATCCCAGTTAAAATAAAACATAAATAGGGTGAGATCAAATTCTCAGTAAGGGTAAACATGTAGGAAATAAAACAAACCATATACATTTGAATTTTAAAACATAACCATAAAGTTTAAACATCAAAATCTTTAGTCATGAAATAAATATTGGAAGTACGTAAGGCATAGATCATAATAGAACATTAACCATCATAGATAGAATTGACATAAAAAAATGTAATTGTGGAAAAATAATAAGCACATATTATGATTTTCATATTAGCCCAGGCATTGCTTCCAAGACCATCATAGGGGACAATAACCATTACTAAACGTGTTTACTAGCCATTCCAGCAATGTCTTATAGAATTGGATTTACATTCAGTTTAATTAATGTATATCTCCTGATATATAAAAATTTAACCAATGCATTGGAGGATATATAGGACCCACCCATCTCACAATGAAACCATTCTTATATGTGCCAGACAAAAAAATCATACATCATAGAATAACCCCTATAATATAATGGGATTCTTAAACATCATGCCTTCATAACATAATCCATATAAGATAAATGTACTTCATGAAAATACTTCCATAATTATTTAATCAAATAAAATTAATAATATGGATATAAACATATCATTATGTCATCTTATATGTAAAATAATTTTGATAAAACACTTGAACTTATTTCATGAGAAACATATCTTTTCTTATTTAAAAACATTTTCTTTTCTCAAAATTTCATGGAATTATAAATGAAAATAAGTTAATTGAAAATAATCCTTATATCAAGAAAATGAAGCTCTATGGATATAATTCTTTATGATAGTATAAAAATATGTTCATTCTATATAAAAAAAATTCTCCTCGTGTTTTTTCCATAAAATTCAAAAACTACATCATATGGTAAACAAAAGAAAGATTCCTTCCATACCATGTTGTCAAAAAAATGGGAAAAATGACTTTAAACATACTTGGATGAATATTAAACATTTCATGAAAACATTTTTAAAAAACCTGGACATGGATGATAAATATAACCCCTGTAAATAATAACATATAAGCAATCTCAGATAAAAATGAGATTGAAAAACTATTCATTACCTTAGGTCTAATATTCTTTGTATGTATCCGAACCTCCTGTATAATGATTTAAATAATGATACTGATTAATTTCATAATCTTATTCATTTTTATGATAACCTTTTCATCATATTTTCATCTGTTTGTTAGTAACATTTCATTATTACTCGTTATTCATGTATTAACATCTTTATGTTCTTATGCATGATTTGTCGGATAGGTTATTATTCCTCATTTTAGATTATAGTTATATCATATAAATAATTGTATTATTATAATAAATATCTTGTTTATTCATTCAATTCATTTATATAATCATTTTTTAAGGAAGAATATGTAGAACAAATCACATCGAATCATGGTGTCGGTAAGCCGTACGTACGCACGAGCGACAATATCGTTCCCATAATTTTTGAAAAATATTGAAGTGGATGGTGTATAATATCATAAAATCAGTATAATGTTATAAAAATCAGATATATTTATTATTTACACCATTATTACCTTCCATGTAAGGTGGTCGTGAAAAACAGATTACACCATGATGTGGAGATGGTAATCCGTACGTACGCTCGTGCAGTGATTTCATTTTTCATAGAATGGATAATAAATGAAATAGGGTTTTTTCATAATTATAATAAAATATAAGTATATTAGTGATACTTATGTTATTAATTTATAATTAAAAAATGATATAAGATGAAATTAAAGAAGAATGAAATTTGAAAGAATCAGTTGAAGAGATTACCTCTTCTTCGATGTGCCTCCTTTGAATTTCCTCTCGGGGAACTGGAGTTGATTTTTTGAGAAGAAAAAAACCATTAGAATAGAAATAGGGAAGTTTAGAAAAGAAATGTGTTGGGTTTGGGAGATCTGGAAGGCTAAAAAAGGAGTGAAGTGGAGAGGAAGTAGGTTCCCTTTTATAAGAGAAGAGAGGGTCACATTAGGAAAGTTTGAAAAATTTTAATTTATTAAAAATTAAATTTCAAATTTAAATGGTAAAAAAAATATTTAATTATAATATAATATGATTTTGGTTATAATACCCATCATCCAATAATTTTTTGACAAGTTTTGAATAATTTTTTATCCTTATCTTTTTGGTTTTACCCTTATTTTATCCTTTTTAATCTTACAGTGATATCATGTTATTTACACATTGTGGGTTAATATAATTACTATATCTGGTAAAATAACCCAAAAAAGTTATTAAGGAAATATTTGGACTTATATTAACCATTTTCACCAATATTATATATTTAAGAATATAATATCATTTAATAAACTATTTTCTGTTTTAAATTATGAATTATGTCAATTTCAGATACTATTCATACATTGCTTTTTTAAAAATTTATAACGACCTTATTACGTCAAAAAAAGACATTAAATCATACCTAATATGTCAATATAATAAAAAAAATTCATGGTTTACATCAAAATGTTAATATTAATTTTTTTTATATTTATAAACTCATTTATTTGAATGCTTCATTAATTAGGTAATCACTACATCATAATACTTTCATAAATAAATATTTTTATATAATGTCAAAAAATTATTAATAAAATACCATAATGTAGGAAATATGATTAGGTTTCTAATTAATATTTATATACATACATATCATTAATATAACCCTGTATTAATATATTTTTATTAAAAGATATATTTGTAGATTATAATTATCTTTACATTAAATTAATTCTTAAAATTTCCAATTTTATATCCATGTGAATCCATGGGGACCCAAAATCATTACAAGGATGCCCATAGATAGAAATAGACCATCCAATAGAACTAGGACATGTGTTTGGGTAATTTAATAATGTTATAATATTATTATAATATAATTATAATATTATTTTAGACCATTATTTACCAAATTTAACCTTTAACCATGGTAAATAAGATAATTACAGAACTTACTATTCATAATTTACAAAAATAAAAGGTACATATTTACAGAATTCAAAATTATGATTCCAAATATGAAATCCTTTTTTCAAAATTCAATGTATAGAATTTTTAGTAATTAATTTAAATTTAATTCCTGTTGTCAAAACCATAAAGCGGGTTTTTAAGAAGTAATATCTATAAAAAGTTTTACATGGGTTTATGTCTAATTTAAATGTGAAATTACTTAAAATGACCCAAATTGGAATACATGATAAAAACACAATCCAATTATACTTTAAACCCATTTAGGAAGACACTCTATCTATATAAATAAATAAGATGAAAAGACAATTTTGAATTAAAATGTTGTATTTTTCACTATTCATTAAAATTTGAATTTTATCAAAAAAATACAAAATTTTTTAAGAAAAGTAAAATTTTATGTACCAATTCCAAAGAATGAGTTTATATTGTCAAATTGAACTTATAAAAGTTTCAAAAACTATATTTAAAACAGGTTCTCCAACAAAAGGCGGTAAAATTTCATTTTTTTGAAATATACTTATTTTATCCTAAAAATTCATTTTAATATAATAACATGTTCTATAAAATGTATAAGATGAATGATAATGTTATGAAATTAAAAATGTGGTTAATAATATTCATAAAAGATAGTATATATCCCATTAAATAATAATATTTTAATAATATATCGTTGTTTAATGAAACTCGGTATTATTTGTAATGCAAGATATTGAGGAAGGTCACTCTTGTGTGTAATGAAAGCTAAATCAGTTTTTCATGTAGTGAATGCTTCATTTAGTGTTGCGTATAATATATCCAAAACATTGTTCATTTATTCATTGAATAAAATCTATACTCGGTGTTTTGTGAAATCAATTCTATCAAACGAACTTGAAATTTTTTGCAATACAAGCCAAGTATATTGTTGTGTATACTGCTATATAATATGGTGTTGTGTATAGAACAAGCTAATACTGGTGTAGCGTACAACACAATACATCAATGAAATTAAAATTAATATACCTCATGAAATCTTTAGGTGGTACCGAAATGTGAACAAATGACAACTAGGTCACAATTGTTTTGACACAACTCACGAAGGCCCACCTAACTAATAGAAATACAAGTGTGAGACCCCAAGGTCACCTATAATAGGATAGGGTCTAGTGACTACTGGTGAGTAGTAATATGAGACACATTAGAGGACTTATCCAAAATACCTATACACATGATCACATATCCTTATGCCTGTATAATTTGGAATAAATAATGAATACTATAAATGGAATCATAAAATCTAAATAAAAATCACAGCTAAAAAAATACATTAAAAATATAACAAGATCCAAAAATACACCCACAATCATTTTAAAGGATTATAGACATTAAATATAAAGAAAAATACCACCAAGTTATAATACTGATATCTATATACAGTCAAACAATCACAACTAATATTTCCTACTCCTGGTCTACCTAGGAATCCATTATATGACCAATCATCTGTATATACCATGACATGTGTAAGTAGATCCCCTGTAGGGGTGACTACAAATATACCCATTATAAATCTATAATGACTCTAAATAGAAAGCATCAAAGATGAGGTTGTTTATAAATAAATCCCACAAAGAAAAAAAGATTCAACCCAATATTCTCAAGGGAAGAATCCAAGTCTCAAGTGTGTTCTATATTCACTTACAACCTTGGAATTTTTCATGAATATACATGTTTATGAGAACATAAGGGAACTCGCTCCATCGGTTCTCCAAGACCAAAGAAACTCACAAGAAAAAGATATATAGATAGGGGATCATGCCCAAGGCCTATTGGGGATATCTGACCCTTTCTGGAATATCCTATTAGTAAAGGGATCAAACAAACTAGATTTTTGTCACATGATATGTGACCCATGCTAGGGAAAAGAGATATAATATCACACATCAAGAAATGCAGGGGTATAATTGAATCTATCTAGAACTAACCCATATAAGGGATCACATGGAACCTTCTTGGTATGATATTTCTCACACTATCCTCATGGGAATGAAGAAAATGAAACAAATATGCTAAAAACGTTCGAGGGAACACACAGTTTCTCAAACCTAATCCAGTCAAGGAGTCACATGGAATGTACAAACAATTCATGGTCATGTGATACATTCACATCCTAAAATTCTAAAAATAATAACGAGGGTTTTATATGATGTTTAATCTTACAAAATTCACATTTTATAGGATTTAGTTTCTTAGAAAATGCATATATTTCATTGGTTACCATCCACACCACTATCACTTCTACATATTCCATGGGTCTCACATTAAAAGTCCACAGATAATATAGACCATGCCAAATTCATCACCATAAAACTTCTATAATTAAATGACCACACAATCCATCTCCCAATTCAATTATCACATTAAACACCATGGGAGTTCCATCATCACCCTCATAGCTCTATCACATCTCTAATTTTGACATTGAACCCTCATAAATGATCCACTAATGCATAAAAAATTCATTATTAAATGGATTCTAGGATAAATTCAAGTATTATTCCAATCAAGAACCAATGATTAACATAGTAATAATGGATTACGGAATAATAAAAGAAGAATAAAATCAAATGAAGGTCTCCCTCAATAGGATATTGTAAAAAAATCTGATTGAGGTAGACAAACTAACAAAAACCCCAATTAATAGATAACAATTTACAAACTATAAAATAAATTTACACCATTTCAAAAATTTAATTCAAACATAATAATGGATCCAATTTAATTCTATAATCAATGGAAAATGGGAATAAAGAAAACATCAATAAGGACATACCATAGTTTTGTTCGATTGATTGAGGAGGAGACATTTTCAAGTGATGGACATAGAGAATAAATTTATCTCACTATATAATCAAGTAAATCATAAACCCATTCATCATTGATAACCATGAATTATTCCTCATCACCTTATGTTAAAACTTCTAGTAGGAACAAGTGAATATATCTTGGTAGCAACGAGGAAGAGATAATTCTTTCTCTACAAGGTTTGTGTGAAGTGTCTCAAAACCCTCTAAAAAGGTACTCATATCAAAAAATTAATTCTAAAAAAAGGAGTCTATAATGTTATTTATTGGTTAAAAACTAAATAATATCACATTAAAAACCCCCATTAAATTTGGACACATTTATCCCTGAAAAATTATTGAGATCCATGAATAATGTTGATGATTTTTACTAATTCAAAACTAGCCTGATTTTCTACATTCCCTCCACCATGTTCTGGACCTAGATATAGGGTTCATGAACATGAAGCATGAGAATATTGGTACTATACAGTGCCTATTAAAGAAAATCCATTTTCCCTAACCATGTCCTCAAAAATGGCCATGGTGAGGTCACTCAGTTTTTTCCCGACAACAACCTTCACTATGCACAATGACTTGGCCATGTATTGGCTAGTTGACATTGTGTTTACTTTTTTTACACCAAGGCACACCGAGACTACCATTAATTTCACTTGGCCATGGTGTTTCTTATTTTGGAAATAAAAACTTGAAAACCAATTTAACTTTTTCACTGACCATCACAATTCCAGGGAAACCATGTAAACTGAATTTGAAAATATCATTTGTATTATTTAAAAAAATTCTACAAAAAAGTGGGGTTGTTACATTCCTGCAACATTTTGTATTTTCATCCCAAAAATAAAAAACCTACTCAAATAGGTTAGGTTTATGGTATCACAATTAATTATCCCACCCCCTAATCTCTCTTGGAATTTCTCATACTTTCAATGAGTAAAAAATAAATGAATCTATCACACATTTAATATATTCTCCTACCAATCCCCAATCGCCACTTGATAAAAATATGGTATCCCTATCCTTGATTTCTATCCCACCAAAATAAATAAATGTGATGTGTTATGCATATATATCCTCTTCTATAATATATGGAAGGAATAATATACAGAGTCTACTATGGTGGTTGGTCCAAGTGGTACACAATGTCTTTGACTCTACACAGTATCTAGAATAGTCCAATGAATCTTAGAGATAAATTTACACCATAAATAAATATCGATATTCCTCATTGAATTGATAAATTTGGGAAGACAAGATCTACCATTAAAAACTCTAAAGGAATCATTCATTGGTCTATATATGAATTTTTATATCATTGGATAGTACTTTTACACTTCTGGATAATCTACACCTTCTCTATTGTCACGTGTACCAATATTGGGCCCATAACACTAACTCCCCTAGATCTGTTTATCATAGTGGTGACCTAAAGAGACTATTGTACAAGGCCTCAAATAGTGACTTACCAATGGTGGAGTAGTATTAGTGATTATATGTATACTCTACCAATAGATGATGATCCTTCAAACTATATTCAAATTCCAATACGCAAGCTCACAATATATCTTACAGGATCAGAATAATCCACTAAGTCTAGTTTTCCATTTATAGGTGAAATTCGATGTTCATCCACAGATGAATCTCTAAATAATCCTATAACCCTCTAGAAAAAATCACGATTTATAGTGATAATCAATTTCAAAAACAATCATTGATGGGATACTAATATCCCAAACTACCTCCTATTTATAAAGGCATCCAAAACTCCCCACCAAACATTACTCTTGTATGGAAAGGGAGTAGCATGATTTTGTGGGTCAGTAAATGATCACATAGATGATGTTATGAAATCTATACAAACAAGAAATTACCATAAAAATTTCATAGATATAGCACCCCCTTCATCTATAGAACCTCATTTAGTTAGGCCAAACCTGCTAGAACATGATGCTCATCCTTCACCTGCTAGAATGTGGGGCATCAAGAGATGAAATTAGAAACATTACAATTTATACATAGGAACCGAAAATGGCGATGAATTTTTATTTATATCTTACCCAATTAATGAGGTTCCACAAAGGAATATATATGTAACTTTTTTTCACCTCCTCCTATAGCATGATAGGTACCACCATTCATCGATGAAAAAGGATGATGTTTTCCCCACTTTCGTAACTATCATTAAGACCGTGTCCCATGAAAATCCAATCACACAAGACCTCATAATAAATAAAGATTATTTATTATTACCTTATTCTATAGAGAAGAAGAGTGGTCACAACCACCAATCGAACTTAAGCTGGCCCACCCCCATTTACAATGGTCAACTATGTAGTTGGAAAAAACTATGTTTCCTCACTTAGAAACTATTAATGATATTTCTGATTTCGAGCATCTAAAAACAAGTTTCCTCTACCAAGAGTGTATAATATCTCAAAATAATATTTTATAGGAACTACACCCATTGCCTCTACATTATCATATGGCCTTTTCAAGTGAAGATATACATGATACTCTTATATTCAGCGTACATAATGAATTTATCTCTGATAAGTTAATGTCGCCAAATTTTCTAGGTGAAGACCACTATAGATAGTTTCAGATCATGGGTTACACAATTATTATAATGTTGTATTAGCTTTCAGGACCCTTCATCAATCATTCCATACCAATATATCTTAAAACATCCTCGTACTATGCTAGATGATTCATATAACACAAAAAACTCAACTCCTTCCTATGAAAGTCTCAGGATGTGGTCACTCGCCACACTCTATTGTAGCTCTTAAAACCCATACGACACTCCTATAGCCATATGAATGTCTTCCCTTTTGAAACACATTATTTATATGTTTTATATATCTATAGAAATATTTCATAGAAACCGTATAATATCCTACTAACCCTAGTAAACTCTTATCCTATATCACACTCCTGGGTAGATGCTAAACTAACACTTCCTTTATATCAGTTAGGTTTACCTCCCCTCCCTCTTCTTATATAACACATCCCTGGATATGGAATTATCAAATCCAAAACCAATACATTTAGACCTTCCCAAAATGATGGTTCTCACATAGTATATATAGAACTGCCCTCAAATATCTCACATACTCCTCCATTGACACTAAGTGATTGGGTATTTAATCAATAAATTCCACTATGAACCAATCTAAAAATGTATAATTGATAATGTTTATGACTCTTATAAACATTTTTGTATAATTAAAAAATTATAAGGGATCAAATAAGAACTCATATTTACCCAAGTAACACCAAATTTCTATCTTTGGTATATGGTTCTATCGAACATGGAGCTATCATAACCCAACCTATAGTCAATCTTTGAGAACCACATCACCCCTTTAAATAGGTTGAAGAGATAATGAATTCTTGTAAATGGATACCTTTTCATGATATTCAATTGATTTAAGAGGTGATAATATACACATAACCTCATTCTCTCTTATGCATTTTTGGAGGAAGACACTAGGGATGCTCAGGGGTACACACTAGGTCTAAAAATTCCCATCCTATGTAGATCCTCCATCTATACCATCATTTCTCACAACACTATAGAGACTATTAGATTTTTCGGCCCTAATATTAGGGTGAAACATAGGTGAAGGTCTATGTAGATGTTTACCAATAAACATGGAGGAAAGGCCAACACATCCTCAAGAAAGACATCCACATACACCCCCACTAATTCAGGGAACTAAAATCCCACGTATTCAATTGTTTATGTGATATACAAGAAAACTGATGAAAATTTAGTTCTTTCCTTCTATGTATGATACCATCCCACATAGCATGATATTATTCTCATTAATGATGGAAAATATTGTCACATCTTCCGAGAAGAACCACATGCTCCATCTGAAACAATTAACCTCTTACATTCAACATAAAATGTTACCATACATATAATGACATAATTTGTTATCATGATGGTTAGGAAGGTTCACATTATTATAATTTCTTCCCCAAGAGTCAATTCAAACTATTATAAAAAGTGTGTGATTCTAGAATCACACCAAATAGGAGTCTATAAATGAAAATTGAGAGTAAACAGATCCACTATAATCTCTAAGTATTAAAAAATGATATGTGGAAAAGGATGAGAAAATTATGCAAATTCTTATAAATAATGTATCTATAATATAGTATAAATAGATAATACCATAGTTTATAGTTGTAGCCTATGGGACATAATCCTTAACTACATGTAATTATCTACATTCCTAGACACTAACTCCATGATCCTAATGTGTAGATCCTAGGGGTTATAACGATGGAAATGAAACTATTTATATACAACCTTAGATAGCTCTCCCAGATCCTCTACCACATCTTACACCCTTTTGGATATCCCTGCTAAAGTAACTTTCTATAGCTTAAGATCCATCTACTAACTCCCTATATGTACCATGAAAGGTTGGTAAATCCCTAATGATGTCAAATACCCCATAACATGAGTATAATAACCTATCCCTTGGGTAGTTGGAACAACCATGAGAGGCCTGAGAAACTGACCCTCAATCCCATGAATGCCTTTATAAATTCCTCTCATTCATGACTATTAGAATCTATAATTTCATACCTACATCTTATGTCTAAACACTAGGATATCGCCTTTTAGATCTAATAACTATCATATTCTCCCCTAAGTAGTTTTACTCACTGAAGGCATGCTCTATCACACTAGTATAATAAGGAATGAACATAGATAGTAATATATCTCATATATTATAGTGAATGCCACATTAAAATGCCAAATATCAAAGGTAACCCTCATAAACCATATCAATTGAATACCAATTGAGGTTGGTGAACATTTATGCATACTCTATTACAATTATACTGCAATATAGGTGCTATGGAAGATCATGGATATGTATCTCCCACAACATAAGAAGGTAACTCTCCTCTATGAAGAGGTGAAAGAAATATTCTTCAGTGAGGGTATCCATTTCATGTGATCACATCTGCAAGACCCACTTTAACTCGAATGGGATATTGAGTAGGATCACCTCTATGGTAACCATCTGATTTGGAGGGGTCTTTACATGGTGGGAAACACGCTATAATACCTTGATCTAGCCCTCTAATACATCAATATTTTTATTTCTTGAAATCAATAGTATTATATTACTTTGAAACTCATGATGTGTACTAATACTGCAGGAATCATCCCTCAGAACCATTGGATCAATCAACATCTCAACATTTGGAGTTAATTTTTAAAATCCACTTAGAGGAACTACCTCCAACACATGTCCCTGGAATGATTCCTTATCACTAAGTGGATCATCAGCATGGTCTGATTTGAAAATCATAGATGGATATCATCATAGTTTAATCCTATAATAGTTAAGACACAAAAAATATAAATGATAATATATGTGGAGTTGGAAAAATAAGGACACATAAACCACAACCCATTACTATATGATACATGAACCAAAGGATTCCCTTCAACCAGTTCCAATTTGTACCGATTAAAAAAAATAGGCCATCAATGTCCTGGTGAGTGGATATATTGGCCGCTGCACCATTTCTTGAGTTCCTTGGACTGAGTGTTGAACTAGAGACAATTTAACACTCTTGACCTAGTTCCAAAACCAGTCTCTACAACATGACTATCTCAAACTCTAGTCCTAATAATAACTCTTGTGATACCACTCTATCACGACCTAAGCCACTAGGGCTTACCTAAATAGTGATAAGCTGAGTGTAACACCCCAATACCACCTCTAATAGTCCCGGGGTAGGATTATAGTGATGATTAGGCATGTCACACACATGTGAGTCCATAACCTAAGTACATGTACACATTCCAACATATCTGTACACTGGTATAACATAGAACAAATAACACATTTTCTAAATGAATGCATAACATCTAAAACCAAATTATAGGATGAAAAAATAGTTAAAATGGATAAAAATATAAAAATACCGTCCCACTAAAACAATAAGGCAGCCCAACCTACTAACAAAACAAAACATACACCATACTAAAACACTAATGCCCATCTATGTTAAATCTAGTTGAACTATGATCCTATTTATCATGGTCCACCTAGGACTCTATCATAAGTCCTTTCATCTTCATAAGATATGACATGTGGGGGTTGATCCTATATTGGGGTGAGTATAAACAAACCTATTAGATCACCTCAAAAAACATCAAACACAATGAATCAAAGAGGGAGTCAAATGTAAATCACAATAGAATGGGAAAACAAGATTAAAACCAGATATAATCAAGGGAAGACTCTATGTCTTAGATTAGGTATTTCCCCACTATTATCCTAGTGTTTTTAAATGAAGATACAAGCTAATAATAATATATTGGAACTCACTCCATTGGTTTTTCTAACTGTGATATGCCTCATAGTATAGAGACACACAGATAGGGGATCACAGTTGGGGCTTATAGGGTATACATAACACTAATAAGAATAACCTAATAAGAAGGGGATCACACTCCCTAGATTTTGGTCTTGGGATACCTAACCGCACATAGGGAATAAGAGATAACTTATGACACCCTGAGCGAAACATAGGGATACCCAAATCTATCTAGCACCCACTCATAGAGGAGATCATTCATCCTTTACATGGGATGGGATTCTTCAGTATACCCTCTTTGGAATTAAAATGAATAAATGAACATGCTTAACTAGTTTAAGACAACACAAATTCCCTCAAACTAAATCTAGTCAAGGATTCATAATATCTGTAATCAAAATAAAGGGTAATGTGATAATTTCTCATCTCTAAATAATAACCATCACAAGGAGGGGTATATATGATGCATGATCTTACAAATTAAAATTTTTGTAGGATCTATTCTTTCAGAAACTATAGATATTTTAGGTGTATCCAATTATGTCACATACTATTTAACTTATACCATGGTATCAAGAGAGAAAAAAACATATCATGTAGGATAGGTCAATGTTGTTGTCACTACACCCTCAGAAGTAAAAAAACAAAATAATCATTCTCACAAAACAAATATCACAACAACACCATGGGATTTGTATAATCACCACCACACCTTTATCACATCTCTAATATCAATAATAAACTCCGAGAACAATTTATGAATTATAGTGTCAAATTCATAATAGAACGATTTCCAATATATATATAAATTTTCAACCAATAGAATGTTGATGGAGAATTTAGAATTAATTGGATAAGGAATAAAACAAAAAATTGAATTTCATGGAAAATTTATATTCCTTTGGACACCATAAAAAATACATATAGGGAATATATACAAATAGAAAAAAAATTGTATTAGAAAAAATCATAAAAAAGAAAATAAATCATCAAATTGTAAAAGCTTGGATTCAAAATTATGAGTTTATCATTTTTCAAAATAGAATGATGAGAAAACAAGAAGAAATTAAAAATCAACATAAACTTGCCTTAGTTTTGTTTGATTAATAGAATATAAAATTTCCCCAAGTGTTGGACACAAAGAACTCATTTCACTGGATGATAGATTAAAGAATCCTCCACCCCATCAATAATTGATCACATGTAATGATTATTTTCTCCCGATGTTCAACCGTATAAAAGGAATAATAAAAACTCTCTTGGAAGAAACAATAAATAGAGAATTAATTCACTCATTAGTTCTTCCAGAGTGTCCAATAGCCCTATGTAAGAACACCATGATCAGAGAAAAAACACTATAGAGAAGATAATATGAAAAATTAATTGGGAAAAAATTAATTAATACCACATTCAGTCCCCCATTGAAGACACACACACATTTCCCCATATAAAATGCATGATGTAAAAGAATAAGAAAAATGGTTACACTATTTTTAATGAAGGCATAACCATTAAAAATCCCTCAACTATGGCCTATCCATAGCAATTATGTTCTTGACCACACATACTGAAATGTCCAGTGTTTTGGGATAACCTCAAAAGATAATACGTTTTACCTCATTATGGCTACAAAAATAGCCATTGTGAGGTTTTATAGGATGTGGAAAAAATATACCTTCAATGAGAACTATAGATTATCCATAACATGTCTACAAAATTTCCATAATTAATTATTTTACATTGAGGAACACTTGAGCCAATAAGACTTTCACTAGGCCTTGGGGTTTTCCATTTTAGATAGAAAAACATTAAAATCCATTTAAAGATTACAAAATTCTTCATGGGGCCCATAAAATGATGTCAACTCCAAACCTTACTTTTAGATTATGTGTTACAGTATTCAAAAGTATTCAAAAGAAAAATATTTTTATTACAGAGATTAGCTGGAGCACCTATTTTCCGTATATAAGTGAATAGAGGGTTTATTGGATATTATTTTGGGTTATGGTGTGATAATCCCACAATTTATATATATATATTTCAGAATATTAATACTTTTCTTTTTTACACCATCTTCTAGAGTGTGTTATATAGAGTCTAATTTAAAATCTCAATTTATTCATTTGATATTTCATGTTAGTAAGATAATTGGATGGAAAAGTCCATAATGATGATTTGACATTTTAAAATAAAAAATGAATAAGACTATGCCACTATCTATTAGAATTTTATATGGGACAAAAAATCTTTTAATGATAATTTTCATCATGAAATTGGAAATTTCCTACATATGAACTTCTATAATTTATGTTGGCTTGAACCACTTTATGAATAAATCGATGGTAGTAAGGATGTACATGGACACCTTGAATATTTTTGGACAATATAACCTCATGAAATATATTTATCATATGTTAAATGTCAAATAATATATATTAGTGTATAGAAAATCTAGGGGTTGATAGAAAAAATTGGAAAATATCTAGAAATCATGACATTCCAAGGCGAATTTCAAAAATTCCTTGGGCATAGAAGGTCAGAAGAGTCCATATTATCCAATCTAATTAGAGATAATTTCTCTATATTTATAAACATAATGGGTGTCTATGTGGACTTCCTACATAATATTGAGGGTCAATACTCCTTTAATATATCTAAAGAGGACTCGATGAAAGCCTTGATTATATAGGACTTTCTGAAAATTTATTCCATCTTAAAGAAAAAAATTTACTTCCCATCATTATATTTTTTTTTCATTACATGAATTTAAAAATGTATTCAACTATAGAGATAATCTAATAACGATGACATCCTTCAGATGAAAATACCATTTAGATAATGTATAAGCATTACTTTCTTGAACGAATTTGAAATATAGTTGATTTATTCTATATCATTGCTAATAAATGGAGAAACCACCATATGGTTTGAAATATTGATAACTATTACATCATATTATAGATCTTATAGGGATGGCATTAAATTTTCTTATAATATCCCATATATGCAACAATCAAAATTTTATGAAATGTCATTGTGAAATATATTCCCATGATCTATAGTTTTAGAGTTTTAGATAACTTGGAATAAATATTAAATAACAAAACTCTTGTATCATTCAATTAATGGATATTTTTTTTCAATATATAAGAAACTTGTTAATATATTAAAAGTCTTACACATATCCCATGAATTATAGACAAAATATACTCTTCTAGATATTTCATAATTTTATTATCTTTATATCCTTAGAAATGGAAACATAAGAAATGAGTGAGCTAATATTCTCACTAAGGGTAAAAAGAAGCAATGACAATCAAACATAATAAGTGAGAGTAATATGTGAAATTTTTTAATCAAGATTCATAAGAAGAAATTACCAATATATGTTAGATCATAATACACAAGTCATTTGAAATGAAATAGAATAACATAATAAATAAATCAAGTGAGTGTTGAAACATGAGTCAATAATTAAGAACCATGAGAGTATAACATAATAAAATGAATAGTAATAGTAATGTGTCAGAAAAATAAGCATTGGTAATTATTATATTGGGGGAATATTGAAGAAAGACATGACATCTATTTGTGTGCATCTCTATGAAAGATCACTCTTTTGTTTTATGATCCTATCCAAGATGTCTCACACATTAGTTTTTGATAACACCTAATAAGGGCCATAGTAAATTATCTATTGATATATATAACAATAACCAATTAATTTGAGAGAGATATAGGATCCCATATTTCATCTCCTATAAAAATTTGTTCCAAAAGAATCCAAAAATTCAACATATTATAAAAATAAATGTGAAGAAAATGGGTTTCATAAATAACACACTATATAACCCATAAATAATTGTTTCATATCCTTTTCAAATGAATTCACATAAGGAAATAATTTATAATTCCATCAATTATAAAACATTTCAAAACCTAGAATAAGAAATGTGTGTCAGTCATTATTAAGTAACATGGTATGTAAATACCATTCAATCACAATTATATTGAATATGGAATTTATACAACATAGATAATGGGTAATAAATAATTCAACAGTGTCCCAAATCAATCGATGTATGAAATATTGGTTAACATGCTTTAATAAAAGGAAACAAAAAAAATATTATTCATAGAGGAAATGAATCTGAATAAATTTTTTCGGTTATAAACCGAAGACAATTTGAAAATAAAAAGGAAGTAATGGATCAATTACATTATTTAAATTATACATTTTATTTTTGGGAAAATATAGGTAGAGAACCAATATGTATATGAGAAATAATTATAGAATAATGGTATGATTTTATATTGAAAAACAATATGAATGTGAACCCGTTTTCAATAAAATCATAATAAATAGAACTCAAAAAATTTATAAAAAAATTTAAATTTTAAAAATATTAAATAAAAAAACAAATTTTAAAAATATGGGGAATAAAAATATGTAAAAATAATTTTTTTTATTTTTAATGAAATACTTTCTGAAAAAGTCACCATTTTATTTTGATAATTCATTTGAAAAAAGTATGGGAGGATAGAGTTTTTAATAAAACATTAATTTTAATGAAATATATAATATTGGAGTATTGAAAATTTGGAAAAGAATGTATATTGAAAAAATTGACTAAAAAATAATAAATATATCCATGATTTGTAAAAAAAATTAATATTTTGAAAACACCTTTATTACAAACCAAAAATAAAAATAGGGAAATAAAATATTCATTTGAAAAATTATGATGAGATGTAAGATGGTCACATGTTTTCATCAGTTCTTGGTTTCACAAAAATAGATTAGAAAATATTTCTGGGATGGGAAAAATAGATATGGAATAAAATATTTATTGGTATGAATGGGTATTATTCTGACCAACATTGTACTTTTATTTCAGAAAACATTTTATCAAAGAATTGGTTATTGATAATGAGATGTAATTTACCCAGGGAATATGGGGAAATAACATAAAAATAAGTGCATTTTTATATCAAATAAATATAGAAAATTATATTAAAGTAATAAAGACTATGACTCAAAGTATTAGAAATTGAGTTTATCAAACCCTTACAATATTTTCAACTTATTGAATAAAAAACCCATGAAGGATATAATTTAAAAATAAGTATTAAATAAAATAATACTTATTTTATCATTTTAAAAAATATTAATGGTTTAGTGTAGGAACTTTTTAAAGTAAATCATTTTATATAATAAGAAGTACACCTCATGAAATTAAATTAGTGACATGAAAACATTACATTGTTCATGGTTCTATCTATATATACACCTAACATCATGAATAATAAAATTAATAATATTAGATACCTTATTTTCAAAAATATTCTTTTATATTTCATTTTATATAGAGCATTTACTATTATATTAAATTTATTTATTATTTAGTTTTTGTATATGTTTTCTTGAAAAAAAAATCAGCGTCAGCTTATTTCATAAATTTTCTAGATCAAAGATTCTATTTTTATAATATGCATGTGACATAATATAAAATTACTGTAATTATAAAAAAATTATTATAATTTTATTTTCATATTTATTCATGATATAAGAATTAATTCATAGAGGTTATAGTCTACACAATGCACAATCAATTTTATATTGTTTTTCTAAGTGGATGGAAATGATAAATGAAAAGTTTTTTCTATTAATATAATATAAATTTATTATAATAATTATGTTAACTTCATTATATAACTATTTAAAAGGTATCTTTGGATGATAATTATTAATAAGAAACAGATGTGGATTAACTAATACTCACATGAGTATATAAAAGTTTTATTAAATGTATTCATAGAAAAAATGGGAATAGTATAACTTATAGTGAAAATGGGATCTTGGTATTGAAATGGATATATAGAGGATAATGAGGATGGGTTTAAGGAAAATCTCTATGGAAATGTGTAACTTTGGGAAGGTATAATTGATCCACTTTTATAAGTATTGTAAATGTCTCTTTTTTGAATATCAGTTATTTTTCCATAATGGAATTCAAAAATTCAAGGGTAAAAGATTTAAAAAGTGGAAATGGTGAGATAATGACTATATATTATCCAAAAATAGTTTACTACATTTCATAAACTTGTTTCAAAAATTTTACCACTTTTCATATTTTACCATTCTGGTTTTTTTACATTGGAATCTACTTTTTACCCCATAGGTTTATATATTATTAGAAATATAAGATGATCCTATAATAATTTTTTTGAGTTTTTAAAAAAACTGTAACTCCCATACAATATACTTTATCTCATAAATAATATAAAATAATTATTCAAATTGAAACATTTAATCTATATAAAGAAATATTTTAATGAGAACTTTTTGTTTTCAATTTTATGTGTTCTTGATTTTATATGTACTTGATTACCAAATGAATTTGAGAAAATATATTTATAAATATTATTAAAAATTATATTCAATTAATTTTTAATAAGTAATTAATTTATAATATTAGATAAAAATTATGCAATACTAATAAAAGAAATCATTTTAAATAGTAGTTTTACCATTATCATGATCATTAACATTAATCTTAGTGACCATAATTTTATTTCCATGAATAAAATAAAATTTAAATCATAATATGATTATATTTATCTTAATTTTATGTTCAATGTGATGTATTTAGTATCTATAAGTGATGAGAAATAAGTTTTTACATAAGTGAAAAAAAATATTTTTTACCAAAGTCTTTCTCACGATTCAAAAACGTTAAACATGAATTTTGAACATTCAAGAGAGTATTTTTTAAATGATTTATATTACATATAAAAATATATAAAAATATATAAAAATGTTTTCATAAAATTATAATTCGTTCTCTAGTTAATAATTTGTAATAAATATGAGTGTTTTATGGAAAAAATGAAATTTTAAATATTCACATTTAAATAATTATTTTAGAAAAATATAAATATTTCAGCCTAAGACAATATTGAAATCCTTAATCCAAAAAAGGTTACAATTGTTACATATTAAAATTAAAAAATTAAAAAATTTATCTTTTAAATAAAATTTATATATATAATGAAAAACAACTTGTGTTGAATTTTTTTAAAACACTAATTATCCTTAGTACTATTTTTTATACATTTATATATGATTAAAATATTTCTATTTATGATAGGTTTCATTCATGTTAATTTTTTATTTGATGTGTCTTGGATTTTTTTACATTATTTGTTTTGTATGAAAAGATCTTTCACCATGACTCTTAATTAAATTAAAACTTTTAACACCGTAATATTTTTAAGGAACACTATATTCGATATCATGCACAACATGTAACAATAAGTTTAAATATTCCCCAACATACAATTAAAATAAAATTATTTAATGTAAACATTATCTTCTAGATGTTGAGTTATCATGTATGAATAATATTAACTAAATTATGAAATATATATAAAAGACATATTCAATAAATATTATTATATTAATTCTTAGGAAATATGTGCTAATGTTTCTGTAAGGTTTTGTTAATATGATTTAGAAATATGTTTACTTCAAAAAACCTTTATTAGTTTTTGTGGGAAGATATTATAATTAATTTATATAACTATTATGAATTTTTTTTATAAAATAATATAAATTTTGAAATTAACTTATCCTAATTATATTAGGGTGATATTTTATTATTTTTCTAAAAGGATTTATTTTCCAATGAATAGTAAAAAATATAGATTTACATTGAAAACTAAAATTTTGTCACAAGAATTTAAAAATTTCCATTTAGTTTTAGAATTATTTTAAACTAAATTTAATTATATTATATTATTAATAATCCAAGAATGTTAATTAGAAATAATTTTATGATTGAATTTAGTGTACACACTTTTTAAACATAACAAGGATTTTTTATAAAATTCATTTTTTCATCGCGTTTTTCACATTTATTTCAATTTTAATTTATTCCAATTATATAAAAAGTATTTAATAAAACTGATTTAATATTTAGAACCAGGTTTTTTGAATTTTATAACTAGGAAACTTTTACTTTTGGTGAATATCAATTGTAACATTAGTAATTTTGTTACCACCATAAAGGGTATATTCGATAATTGATGTTAAAATTAAAATGAAAAGGACTAAATAATGATCCAAACACCTGGATAAATTATATTGGGCGATTATATGTCATAAATATTCATATAATGGTCTATTATATGGACTTTAGGGCATTTGGATGTGATTATGACCTTTATAATTTTTTTAAAAAGTTAAAAATGTCACACTCTTATTTATTAATAACTGAAAATATTTATAGGGGGATAACCGTAGGATATGTTTTATTATAAATAATATATTTAATTATAAATGATTTATCTTCATCATTGAATTTTATTTTTATTTTTTAGAAAAAAATAATTACCTTAAAGACTTACATAATGCTGACACAATTATTATTCACTTAATAGAAACAATATAATAAAAGATATTAAAAATATTAAATGGAGTAAACATTAAATGAATTAATGTGTAATTTGAATTTTATAGATATATATGACACATTTGTGAGGTTTTAAATGATTATATTAAAATTATCCCTTTTTCTTGATGTATTGAATTTCATTTTAAATGAACAGAGTTAAAAATGACCTTAATGATATTTTATAATAGATAATATTTCATTAAATGATATAAAATTTAAAAAAATATTATAATAATACAGATTAATGGTAAATGGTTTTATAAATCAACAATGTTCAAATTATTGGTCTGTTTTCAAATTATAGTAATTTTATTAACTGTTAAATGATAGAAATCATTAATAATTTTTTTAATTACCAAAGGTGTCAATGTGGAGATAAAAATAAAATAAAATATTGATAATAAAAATAAAACATGTAAAAATTATATTTTATGGGTTGAATTAAATTCATACTCATCCTTTATACTAATTATATCAATTTTGATCCATTTCTATAGGAAAAATAATTTAGATTAATTTAATACTTTTAGAAATTCATACAATGCCCCTCCAATTTCTTAAAAAAGAAAACCCCTTCTATCAATTAGTCACACAAAATTGAGATATACATCTTTAAATAAATCTAACAATTACCCTTTTAAAAATCCTTATATAAGTTTTTGAGGTTCTAGTATCCCCAAAATTCAACCACTATTACCCTTAATAAGACTTCAAAATGAATTCTACCGATGAATAGGTAATCATCTTTACAGACTCATTTAAGTTTATTTCTTATTCTACTTATCTGTAATGTGTTATTCACATAATAAACTAACAAATCATTTATCACTAGTATATTAATATGGTATTATGATAATGTGATAACCATATTGAATATCTTTTACATCATATGAAAATCGAAAATGTCGCTCATACATATGTTCAACTTATTGTCTCCGCAGAGCGATGTAATTCATTTTTGGTCACCATTTCAATTGGATGGTTATACCACATAATAAATAATGAATATATATGATATTTATTAAATAAATATTCTTTTGTAATTGTAAGCGTACGTGTGAACAACCACCACCATGAAGTGATTCTATCCATTTTTCATTTACTCTTTACATGGATGATAATAAAGAAATATTGAATAAATATATTCGATCAATATTTTATAATAATTATTATTGAAAAGTAATTTGTTTTCTACCATTTTGTCATTTTATCCACTAAAAATTGAAAACTATGCTCATTCATGTGTACAACCTATCATCTAAATGAATGTTGTAATACACAACTATTAAAATAGATTATTTTCATTGTTTAAAACTATGGATATAACACCAAAAACTAGGTACTTATTTTTTAAACTATTTATTGAATTCCTGGCACTTTTTTCACTAATATAATGTCTAACCTAGGTACACAGTTTGATACCGTGTTCATAGGCCAACTATTTCCACAGTTCCCATAGATAATGGCTATATGCTACACCAAAAGTGGTTATTTACATGGTTTATTAAAAATGTAAATAAAATATTTATCTCAAAGGTATAGATGGACCATGGCCATTATCTATATACAGTTAAACTATTGACATAATTTACTAAACTGTGGAAATAGTGTTTTAAAAAAATAAAATATACCGCCAGGATTTGACAACCCGACTTCAACCATATTACATAGAAACATTTACCACTTCCCTGAAATGTACTATGTGAATATATATATATATATATAAACATATATATAGATATAATTATATTTTATTATCCTAAAATACAAAAAATATATATTTAAATGGAAGGTCAATTTCAATAGTTTTAAAAATAGTGGTTTTAGGTGATTCCATATTGGACTATCAAAAATCTTATCTCTAACCTTGGGTTTAATTAGACATAATTCCATGGGGTTTTCAATCTATGGACATATATGTTTCTAGTAACACATATTGCCAATGGTATAATGAACTAGGGCTATAACTAGACTTTTACAAACACTTTTCAAACTATAGATATAACTACATGTATCACCGTAGTATTTTTAAAACAGGGTCACACATTATTATAGGGACACCAATTTCAATCGTTAAAAATGGAAATAAGGGTTCTCGTATATTTCTTGGAAAAATAGTGGTTTCCGCCACATTCCCACATCGTCCTATGGGCACTGTTTTCGTTAATTATGGATGTAGGTGTACATAGATCCTTGATTTGAGTCAAAAATTGATATTGGATGCCCCAAATAGTCCGAAGTCCATATTTTGATAATACCCATGGGAGTAGACTCCCTATTTCACAGTTTTCAAAATCGTTCTTATTGAACTATCGATACAGGTCAATTTTATTGTTGTAATTCATTTTTCAATATAAAAATTTTATGCATTACTGTAAATATATATAATTAATATATTTGATATTTACATCATGTTTACATTTTTTAAGTTGATGGAATCATGATAAATGTAAATGTGAAAATTAACAAGACCAAAATATATATGAAAAAGGAAGCAGTTATTACCCGAAACAATGTTTCTTATGAATAATTATTAATAAACATGTCATAAAACATTACATATAAATAACATATGGTATGGTATATATGAATATGGTTTTGTAATATATTTATAATATATATATATATATATATAATATAGTATTTTGAGACATGTACGAAAGAAACCAGACCTGAGGTAAGGGTTTCTTATCTCACTTTTTCTTCTATGGATATTTTCAGTATTTAACACTTATTTTTCTCCAGATTTTTATATATTTACCATTTAATATTTTATATCATTAATCTATTTATATTAATTATATTTAATCTTTCATTTTATTTTATTTCTCTCATGGGGATTAGAATTCAAAATTTACCAAAGTGGTAAGGAATGGTTTCCAAATTTCATCACTATTTGGGATTGTCACGGCCAGGAGATTATTTTCATCCATATGTAGATTTTATGAAAATAAAAATAAAAATATATTTACCATAAAAAATATTTATTAGAGATTTTTTCTATTTTTTTTACATTTTTCAAAATCATTTTTAAATGGAATCATTTTTTCATTTTTTGAATGAGGTACTTTTTGATTTTTACTGAATGAGTAAATGAAATATATTTAACTTATATAAAATGTATAGAATTTAATATCATCATGAAAACTGAATTATTTTAGTTTTAATTTATTATTTTAAAGGGTTATTTTTAATGAAATTGTTTTCTTTAATATTGGTAGAGTGTTTATAATAAAAATGATTTTTAAAGTGAAAACAGTATTTTCCACATGAAATATTTGAATAATATCTTTAATGTATTTCAATATATTCCATCATAATTTAATAAATGTTATGTTTAATATGTAATCTAATGATAAAATATGAAATACTTCCCTTGATGGTTTATTATCACATTGAATGGGGAAGCTATTGATATTCTGTATGATCAGTATTGAAATATAGACAATTAATAATATTTAAGGTACATTGATAATGTTGTTTTATTTATTCTTATGAGGAATTAATTTGACTTGATATATAATTTCAGGAGCCTACTATGGCCCTAAAATGTATCGGTAGGTGTCATGAGATAATCTAGATTGGGTTTTGGCTAAGGCCATGCAAATTTATATTCACATGTCTTGGAAAAAGTCCTTGATGATGTTTTTAAATGTCTTTACCAAGGCCTAAATGCTATGATATGGATGTATGGAATTTTGAATTACCTCACAATTAAAAGAGTTATTTATTAACATGTAATTATTTTATTTTTTATAATATCCATGGATGAGTTTCACGATCATCTAATTATTTTTATGGCATTGTGTTGGCCATCATTTATTCTTTCCATATTATTTATAAATTATAAGCTTCCACTTCAAAAATCTCATTTTTGGGGATCTAAGACCACCCTTATATATTGTTTTATTATCCTTAAGATTTGGATAAGGGTATCATATATAAAATCAAGGATGATAGTGTGATTTTATTCTATTTGTTTCTTATTTATAATGTAATATGGGAATTAGGTTTGTATCTGGGTTTCTCAAGACTACTAAAGTATTCGGTCCTTTGGGATGTGTTTTATTATATCTAGTGATAATATAATAATGTAACTGCTGACTCTAGGTTATTTAGGTGATTTTATTTTTATTTGGTATCAAATATAGTATATAGGAAACCTTGGGAACAAGATTTAGAAATACATTGATTAAGGAATGATACCATATGATAGACTTTGGAAATATTCCCAAAGAAAACTATATTATTATTTAGAGATTAGTTATATATAAACATTCAATTTATTTTATAATTTTCACTTATTTTGGAATTATATATTATGTTCCATAATGTTATTATCTAATATAGTGTATTCCATTATTTATAAGTGGCATATAATAGAATGAATAGAAACTGTATTAATCAATGTAATCCATGTTAGGGTTTCCATCATGGGTAGGATAATGAAGATGAATTTGTAGTTTTATGTATAGATAAAAAAATTATAACCAAATTAGGGTAGTTAGCTATGTTTATGAGAAGTAACCCTACTTTTATGGATTAGCCTGAGGATCCAAATTATGGTGTAAAAATATTAGATATCTTTTTCCGTGTGCAACTTCCATCATTCAATGGAACTAAAAATCCATTTTTAGTTTATAGAGGATATGTTCCTTAGAGGATATTTTTATTTATTGGTAAATTAATTAAAGGGGTATTATTTTTATGGATTTTTATCATCAATTAAGGGATGTGGATCAATGGTGGTCATTGATTCAAAACATTATGGATTAAGAATAAATATGTATCCTAGAATAGAAGAATTGTAGTGAAATTTTCATGGAAAAATATTGTCCCCGTGAACAATGAGATGATATTGAAAGGAAAATTTTGAGTCTAAGAAAAAAGGAACTTGAAAATGTTACAAATTATGAATCTAACATTATAAGGTTAGAACGGAATATTGCATACTATATATGTAATTCAATTAGTAATATTGACTATTTATTTTCTATTATTAATCCAATCCTTTGAAGGGAACTTATATCTCAATCTTTATCATTATATTATAATAAAATATCCTATGCAATCAGGACAGATAAAGGATTATCCATGTCCTATATCCTCGAAGGAACGAAATATATGAAATTTATGGGGGAGATAAAAATTGATAAGGGAAAGAAGGGAAATATATAATTTCCCACATTTAATAATTGTGGAAGAAAAAACCTATTACCATTTATAATTTAATTATTGTCATATTCATGTTTAAAGAGAAATTCCATTAGGTGTGGGAAATCGAGTGTAATAAAGAAGACTCTTGGTTTCACTGTTTTAACTATACGGTGATAGGGAATTACAAAGATGAACTCCCTAAGAATTAATAGATTATAACTCAGAAGAAGCAAAGGGATTGAGTTCAATCTTATGATATTAATACCACCCAAGTTGAATGATTAAAGGTATTGTGTATTTTGATTAATGAATTCTGTTGAAGAAGTATTTTATCAATTAAAGTTTGTTTATAAGTATCTTGAAATTTATATAGATTATACTAAATTATTTTTTTCTTTAATGATTTGATAGAATATTTTGATTGTATAGATAACCAAGGATAGTGACTTAGTGTTAATTCTATTTTTTGTAGAATACATGAATAATTTATTTATAACCATTAATGTCTTCATATAATTAAATTAATAATTTTTTCAGATATAGATAATATTGGTACTGAAGTAGTAAATGGGATTGTATTGGTGACCTCAAAAATGATTAGTGATTTAATTATAATGAAATATTTGATGGATTTTACAAAATTTTTTAAATATATGATATATATTTATAACATAATATTTTATTTATGGAATTAAGTGAAAGATAATTCTAAGACACATTTATGTTTCCATTAAGGTTTTATACAAATTCAAGATATTAACATGTTTTATGAGAATATTTGATAATGTAATTTAAATATGACATTAAGAGATACTTTATAGTGGATTAATGAAAAGATGATTTTGTAAATTTAATGATATTATTCCAATTTTTTTTATTTCTTTTGAATTTGGTTAAAAATAATTAGTAGGGACTATACAGTTATGTAATTATGGAATATATTAAGTAGAATTCTTGAGGTTATTAGATATCTTGTGTTTAAAATTTTGGTTTTTTAAATATTTATAGGTAGAATGGATTACATATAGATCATAGGATTCATTAAAATTTAATTTTAGTGATTTAGGAATGAAATATTTTATATTGAATATTACTTGCTTCAAGTAAGAGATGAAGTGGAAATAGATCCTAAAACAACCAAAGGGAGAGATTATGATAATGACATGAAAAGAAATCATGAAAGTTTGTTATCTTGTTTAACTTATCTAGATAGTACAATAATCCATTGAATATAAGAAAATTATATTGAAATAAAAACATTATCCATTTACATTTCAATATGAGAAATCATTGGTCTTTTAACCCATCGAAGATTTAAGGTTTGGTGTTGGTTAACTTTCTAATGACCATGCTCTCTTTCACTCTTTATTAAACATTGAGAACTATTTTCTCTTTCATTTCCATTTTTTCACTTCCAATTGATGTACTCTGATTTGGAAACCAAGTTTTGTGGTGACCATCATACTTCCATTTCCATATTTTAATAGTTTTTTTGTTACTTTTTTGGCGGTATTCCAAAAAAAATTCAAATTAAAAAAACATGATTATAGGGAACACGTTCAAATTGTGTGGAAAGAATAAATATAAATGGGAGTGGAATGAAACTCCTTGATATTTTATAATAAAATCATGTCTGATAATGTACATAACATGTACCACCGATTCTAAATAAACTCGAATATACTATTCAAATATTATTATTTAATGTTCAAATTATCACATTATTGTTGAATTGGAGGATATAAATAGTATCTATAAAATTATTAAATATATTGATAAGACCATATTAATTTTAATTTATTGAATGATTCTTATTAAATATTTTCTCAATTTTTAGAATGTTAATTTTATGATTTAGAAATACATTTTCTTCAAAAATAAATTTTATTGATTTTTTGGAAAAAATATTAAAATTAATTTCGTTAATGTGTATAATTTTTTTATAAATATAATATCATTTTGGAAATAATAAGATCAAAATTACCTTTTGGGGAAATTTTTTATTTCTCCAGAATGATTTATTTTCCGATATGTAAGGAAAAATATAGTTTTCATTTAAAAATTATAATTTTATCTCATGAATTTACAAAGTTACGTTTAGTTTTAATATAACTATAAAATAAAATTAATTATATTATATTATCTATAATCTAATTATGTAAATTAAAACCAATTAAATGGTTTAATTTATTATAAAAATAATTTTATACATAAAAAGCATTTTTCTGAAAAATTGTTTCACATAAAATTTGGCGTGTTTAGTTAATTATTATTTTCTAACACATACAAAGTGAATTTGATAAAATTTATAACATTTTTGAAATAAGTAGGTTCAATTTTTATAAATATTCTTTTTAATTTTTTTATATTAATAACAACATTAGTAATTTTTTACCCCAATTAAGGGTGAATACGATAATTAAAGTAAAAAAATAAAATGATAATGACTAAAAACTGACCGTAACAATTTTTTAAATTATATTTAATGAGTATATATCATCCATAACCATTAAATTTTTTAATATAGATCATTTTCGTGATATTATATGTGATTATATAATGTATAATGTTTTTTAGAAATGTCAAAAAAGTCACACAGTATTTCTTGAATAACTGTAATATTTATAACATGGGAATAACCAGAGGATATTTTCTATTGTTATTATTATTTTTTAATATAAATAATTTTTTTTTATCATGGTGTTTTGTTATTAATTTGAATTGAACAAATAGTTACCATAAATTCTTACACAATGTTGACATAGTAATTATTCAATTGATGAAGAAATAAATTAAATGACAAATAATTTTAAAATTAGTTTATTTTTAAAAAAATAATGTGTCTAATGGATTTAATAGATATATATAAAATATTAGGGATGTTTTAAAATATTATATTAGAATTAAACCTTTGAATTAATGTATTTAAATTCAAAATAAATAAATACTGTCAAAAATAACATTAATGATATTTTATAAAAAATTATATTTTATTAAATTGTTCCAATTTCCTAAAAATATTTTATTCGGAAATATTATTGGGATTTGATTTTAATCATAAAAAACTTACAATTATTGAGTAATTATTGATTTTATATTATCATTATTGACCCTCAAATTGTAATTTTTTTAAATATTTTGGTAATTGTCCAAAGGGGAAACATGAGATTAAAGTTAAGATAAAAGGATTAAAGCACAACATAAACTTATAATAATTTAATTACATGGTATTATTTATAAAATTACTCATATAATATTATATGTTTAGTAATTTGAATCTATTTGGACATGAAATTTTTTTATTAGTTTAATACTTTAATAAATTCCAAGAATGCCCCTCCCCTCTCTTATAAAAGGAAAACCATCATTCAATTATTCAACCAAATTGATACATTTATATTGACCAAATTATATCCATTACTCTTATTCACATCCTTATACAGTTCCATGAGGTTTTGGTCTCCCCAAAGGACTATCCCCAGGTCCATTAAGAAGGGATCTAATAAATATCTAATGTAAAATAGGTAATCATCTCTATAAACGCTTTCAAGTTTATTTATTCTTATACATCCAATTTGAATGTCGTTTTCATCATAATATAGTAAATACCTTATCATAATTTTTACTAAATGTTTTTATGAGTATTATACAACCATATTCAATTTTTTTTCATCCAATGAAAAGAGAAAACATCGCTCGTGCTTACGTACGACATACCATCTCCACATAGTGCTGTAATTCATTTTTCACCACCATTTAAATTATATTTTTATAAATATAGAAATAATGAACATATACGATATTTATGAAAAAATGTTTTTATGGAATTTATATATCACATAAATATTCTTACCTTCCAATCTATTGTAAAATGATAATCTCGATCGTGTGTACCTATGGACTGCCACCTCTATGAAGTGATGTGATCAATATTTCAATTAATATTTAAATGGATGATAATAAATATATATTATATGCATATATATAATTTATATATTATAATAAAAATTATTTAATGTTGAATTATTATTTACCTTTGTGTCATTTTATCTTTTGAAAATTGAAAACTACGTTCATACACTCACATAACGTACCGTCTACAATAATGGTGTAATTCTTATTTCAATCTATAAATTTAATAGATGAATGTAAATAAATTTATAATTAATATATAATATACTTTTATTATATTTAATATTTTAAATATATTGGATCTATTTTAAATTTAAAAGGTTCAAAACTTCAAAGCCAATAAATAATTGAAATATAAAGTATTTATTACCCCGAATAATGATTTCATCAATGAATTACTAATAAAATGATGATAATGGATTATAATTAAATAAAAAATCATTAAATATATATGTTTATAGTTCCTCAATATATTTTAAAAAAAATATATTTATTATATATGAGGTAATAACATGTAATAAGTAAATGTTACAAGAGGTAAGAGGTTTACATCCCAATTTTATCTATATGGGACATATTCCATATTTACCACATATTTATTTTTTATTTTATATATAATAACAATTAAACATTTTATATCATGAATATATTTTTCTTCACGGTATTTAATGTTTCATTTGATGTTATTTCATTAATAGTTTTTATCATTAAAAAGTTAAAAAATATGTAAGGGTTTATTTCACAATCTCATCACTATTATGTAATTTTCTTTCCCTGGGGAGTATTTTATTCTATGTACATAATTTCACAAAATATTCGAAATTATATTTTTACTATCTTAAAATTATTTACTAAATTAATTTTTACTTATGTTTTAAATTTTTACCAATTGTGTTTTCAAAGGAATCTTCTAATCATTTTCCCAAGGAGGTACTTTTTTTCTTTTTATGAAATTGTTAAAGGAATGTTTCTTAACTTATACGAGATGAAATGAATTCCACCCATAAGTAAAAATATATTATTTGAAGAAAAATTTATAATTTTACTAATTTATTTTAAAATTAAATGTTTTATTTAATATGTGTGGCACTTTTAGTTTAAAAAATGATTTTAAAAGTGAAAAGTGTATTTCCTCAAGAAATATTCAGGTAATAAAATTAATGTATTTTATTTTATGTCAACATAATTTCTTTAATATTATTAAGATTAAAAACTATAATGATACCATTAAAAATATTTCTATTGATGGTTTATGATCAGTTTCACTGAGTTAAGTATTGATATTCTGTTTTCTAGTTCTTCTAATATGAATAATTATTGATATTTATGGAATATTGATTATGTTTTATTATTATTTTTATATGAAGATTGCATTGGACATAGAAGAAAAGGGGAATGTAACAATATATCCCCTATATTCATTAATAGGCCTCATGTGAAATACTATAATGGGTTGTGAGCAAGGACTTAGCCATTAATTTTTATACTTATTAGAATAATTCTTCGATAATTGTTTTTAGAATTCTTGTCCAATTCCTCAATGATAAGTTTCATATGTCTACCATTATTAATTTCCTCATAACGAAATAAATGATTTATTTTCATATTTTTATTTTAATATTTTTGATATCCACATATTAATTTACATTTTATGTGATTATTTATATAGTATTATTTTGAAAATAATTTTTCATGCCATATTATTCGTGCATTATTGGTTTCCTCTACAGACATATCATTACTGAGTATCCGATATCACCGATTTATTTGACTTATTTTCTAGTTGATATTAATAATGGTATTATGAATAAAATCAATGATGAAATAATTATTTTATAATTTGTATTTTATATTTCCACTATAATATGGGAATCATATTTGTATCTAGTTTTTTCAAGACAACTAATCTATTTGTTCGTTTCGGATAAAATATCATATATCTAATGCCTATGTAATAACATGACCACCCGCTTTATGATAATGAGGTTGGAGAATTTACAAAAATTATATAGTAAATTATTGGGTATTCTTAATTTATTTATCATTCAGTATATAACTCCTAATATTATTTCTACCACATCCACTTAGTCTAAAATAAGTTACTGTTAATCACTCAAATGAAATTAATCTTATATTCAATCATATAATTATTAATTAATATGTTCTAACTATACATTCTTTAAATTATAAATTTTCATAAACTATATAAATCACTATGACATTATACCATTGAAAAATAAAAAATGACTAAAAAATCGACATGATATTTATTCCCCAAATATATTAACCATTAGTTTATAAGTTCTAAAAAATTTCAATATATAACATAATTCAAAAAGTTAGAAAAAATTAAACATAAAAATTCATTGATCTCTTTTATCTTAATTCAATAATGGAATTTAGGGATATAAAATCTATTAGACTCAATTTTATCTAGAATATATAAAAATCACTACCCCACCCTCATGAATATATTTAACATAATATATAACCATTCATAAATCATGTATTCTCCAATATTAATCCCTGAAAATACATCCTTTCCCCAAAATTTCATTTTAAGGTTATTTATATCATTTGATATATGTTTCGAAACCATTAAACAAAAACAAACAATGATCAATCCTTACATGTTTCAAATAATCATCATATATTTCACAAAATACCATAATATATATGAAAAATATCAATCACTAATGATAATATATAATAGTATCAAATTAAAGTTTCAATTAGGAAATCAACCTCACTACCTTAGGTAAGTCTATGAAAGCAAAAATTTACATCAAAACAAAAATATACAAATGTTCAATGAAATTTGGGTATTCTCCATTTTTATATTATAATAAATAGGGATTTATAGTCATATATATTCCTAAAAATCATTTCATCATCCAATTTCAAAAAATAATAAAACAAAAATGGTTATTATAATATCCAAAATTTGAATATGAGAATATAAATATATTGTTCTTCCATTATGATACCTTCATATTTAACATATGAAACATTCTGTTCAGCCTTATGAAACTCTTGGCCTGAAACTTAGTTATGCATGGTCTTTTCCCTATTATGTCATCAAACCAAATTATTTAACGTTATTCGAAAATCCTTCATAATGGTTTATTAAAGAGAATGTAAATTTATCATAACATACCCCCCAAGAGTTTCATACCAGCTGTGTAGTTAGGTATCTTTTTCATGCACTATGTGAAAATTGATTGAATACACAATATACCCTTTTTAAGGTTATTACCCCTAGGTATATTTGTTCTAGAGCCTGCATCCACCTGTAGTTTCCATACAAATACATCTTTGTTTGGAAAACCACATACTCAAAGCTTCAACAAATTTTTTGGAAGTTAACATAAATATATTCTAATAAATTATATATTATAACATTATGTTATCATAATTTTTAGAATATTAAATACTTCATAAAATATCATAAAGGGTTATCTATACATTTGAATTTGTGATCATCCTTAACTTATCAACCTTTGATGAAATTTATAACTATTAAATTATCCTAAAGTAATAAAACCATAATCATCAAATTTATATAAAACCATATTTGATAGCAACTATATAATTCTATATATGAGGCCACATCTATTCCAAGTAATAAATGAATATACTATATTATAATACATTCCCATGGTCACAAAGGTTTCAATTTTAAAAAATTAGGACAAAATATTTACCAATAAAACCCATGTTTTCAGCTAATGGACATTTTCCCCATAATATAAGTAACTGCATATTCCATAAAACATCTTCCACATCTCCAAGTAATTATCCATAAAATATAATCATATAGGATTTTCATAATTTTATTATATTTAGAAACTAGTTAAATAGAAACATAAGAAAGGGTTAAGGTTAAATTCTCAGTAAAGGTAATCAAAAGTGATAATAATGAAACAGAATAAGTGATTGTAATATGAGAATATGGTAATATTAAGATATATAACTAATTCATTCCAAAAAATGTTTAGATAAAGAAACATGAGAATTGGAATATGACATTGATTAACATAAGTATCAAAAGGCTGTTGGAAGGCTCTTGACCACATGTTCCACGGTTGATGGGTCTCAAGGCACTTCTTGGGTTAGTTTATTACTACTTGGATGGCTCTCAGTTTTTTGGCTCATAGATTATGTTTCTATCATTCAGAGCCCTCTACCACTAAATCATCTTCTACAACCTCACATTTTGATTCTCCAATCCATATTGGATCTTAATAGGTGGAAACATTAATGTTTTGCTAGATTTGGTTCGGTAGCCATCCGTGTTCCCAATGTGTGAAATTCAGCATTGGATTCGGTTCTTTCAGATTTATTCATCATAATTTCTGTGATGGTTTGTTTTCTATTTATCGGTGTTCAATTTTCAATTTAGTGTTGTTCTATTTGTGTTTTTATTTTTTCTAGTGTCTAGTTTAATTTTTGTTCCCTGGGGATCGATGATGACTTGGTGCAGTGCCATGTTTTTCGATGGGTTCAATGGATTTACTTCTTTTTTCCCTAGTTTTGGTGTTTTGGTTGCTACTGGATAGTGGGGATTAACTATGTCTTGGTTTATGATGGTTTTAGTTATCTAAAATAGGCTTATGCATTGTTGGTGTTTTTGTTTTGACGTGGAAAGCTTTCACTACCATGTTAGTTTATGGTGGTGGAAGATAGACATTGATTTGAGCTTTAGTGTTTATGATGACGATACTCTGAGGTGACTAGTGTGGTGATAGAAATGAAGGTAGTTATAGGATAGATGATGAAGTCCATCTCGTGATTATGATGGCCTGAGATATGGAATGAGATATAATGTGACTTTGGAAGTTGTGGTTACACATGGATCGAGGTCTCCATGGATAATGTGAATTTTTTGAGTTTGGTAATTCCTTTGGCTGCTTGAAATATATTTCTTGCCCATTATGTTTAGGTTAGTACACACCAAGAAAGTGTCTTCTCTGGAAATTTTTTTTATTGGAGTTAATATAAAGATGATCCATGGTGGAATAACACATTCATAATAAATACTATTAAACTGTGGCACATGAATAAGCATACGGTGTCATTATATTGTGAGAATATATATTAATGTTGAGGCATTAGTTTTTTATCAGATCAAAGAATTATTACACATAAGTTAATGATCGTGTCCTTGAAGGATAATTATTCAGTTACTATGAATATCTAAGTATTCCTACATTATAGTATCTCATGAGATATTAAACATTAACAATTTCATTGGACGATGATATATCAAGACACCGACCATCATCCATACAAATTGGAGCCAAAATATTTCAATGAATCAAAATTTCATGAAATCCCATTGAATGAAAATGGGTTTCATTAATTATATCATAGAGAACACGAGGAAATAAAATGAGTTTCATATCCTTTTCAATTGGATTCACACAAAGAAATTATTAATTATTCCAACAATAATGATGACACGATAAACCCATGGAAATGCAATGGGTGTCCAATGATATGAAGTGAATTTATAGTTAAATAGAAATAAATAAAGATAATAAATAATATGGTATTTATATATTATTGATAAAGGGTATATGATTATGAAAACAATTTCATCAATCAATTGATTTATTCTATTTAGCTGGGAACAATTCAATCAATGAACCCTAAATTAGGGTATTAATAATAGAAAGGAATTGGATGAAAAGTTATGGTCATACAACAAATATTATTTTGAAAGAGAAAGGAATTTAGGGATCATTTCTATTTTAGAAATTAAACATTTCACATATTTGAGAAATAATTAAATAATAAATCAGTAAATAATGAATAATTTTAGGAAAAGGGAATCATTTGAATTTTTAAAACATGATGAGAATAAAATTATGTCCAAGAAAGATATTTCAAATAAATCTCATAGAGTAATGGTAAAATAATTTTAATATAAATTCTTGAATAATATAAATGAATTAAAAAAATGATATTAAATATAAAATGTATTTAAACTTAACCTTCTTTACATAGTTTTTTATTAGAAGTCTAAGAAAAATGTCACCAGTTTATTTGGTAATGTTGTTTTCAAAATGGCTGGAAATGGAAATTTTGAGTTATATTAAAATGTTACATTTTAAAAAATCTATAATAATAGATTATTGAAACAAAAATAAGGTTTTAATAGAATTTTTTTTAGAAAAATATAATAATTATATCATTGTTATGTAAGACCTTATAATATTTTGAAAACACCTTCATTTAAATCCCCAAAAAATATTTGGAAAACATTTTCCATTGGAAAAGTTGTGATGGTAAGTAAGAGGACCTCATGCTTTAATCCATATATTATTTTCCAGTTATAGAGGAACAAATTTGTGGTATGGAATATGTAGACATGGAAGAAATCATTCGTTAGCAAGAATGATAGTAATTTTTTTAAATCATTATACTTTTACATGAGAAAATTTTTTATAAATGAAGTGGTTGAAGATGATGAGAAGTAGTGTCTCTATATAACATTATGAATTACTATATAAAATAAATAAATTTTTTTATTAATTAATTCATGAAATGTATATCTATGTAAGGAATACTATGATCCAATGCATCAAACATTGAGTCGATGTAACCCTTATGAAATTAAAATATTTCAAATGAATCCCCATCAAGGATATGGTTACAAATGAAACATTAAAATCTATGAATAATGCTAGTATCATGATAAAAATATAAAGGGGAATTATAGAAAATATTCCTAATTAAAAAATTTGTCTAATAACTAATATAAATAATGAAATTAAATTCAATATACCCCCCACCCCACAAAGCTAATGATTAGTTCTGCGTATGCGCCTAACATCCAGTATAATCAAATTATGTCTATTAGTTAAATTATTAGTAAAATTATAATTATATGTTTCATTTTATATAGACCATTTATTAGAAAATTATATTTATCTATAATATAATTTTTGAATATGTTTAGGTGAAAGTTTAATTGAGGTCAGCTTATTTCAGTAATATTAATGTTCAAATATGATATTTTAATATTAAATTAAATACATAATGAAGCCATTATCAAATTGACATCCAATAAATATTTTATTAATAATTTAGATACCCAAGCTTGATGAACATGGAAATTACATTACTTTTTTAGAATACTTAATACATGACACAAATATACACCTAAAGAATATATTATTTTAGAGTCTTTGGAAACATAGAACAAAATATTTTAACTTGGCGAAAGATCTTCAACATCTCCCATAAAGATATTCCTTTTTTTTACCTAAACACATTCTTTTATATCTTGGGGAGAATAAAACATAAAAAAGGGTGAGATAAAATTCTCAATAAAGGTAAACATTGAGAACATAAAAAAAACTATGAACATAATGTTTAAATATCAATATCATGAGTCATAAAATAAATCTTAGCAATTCGTAAGTCATAAGTCATAAATGAACACAACCATGATATCATAGAATTGATATAAACCATTGAATTTTTTTAAAATAGTGTGCTCATAATATGATTTCCATAGTATCCAAGTCATTTCTTCCAAGACCATCATAGTCGAAAAAGTCTTTCACTTAACCGGGTTTATATATCGTTCCAGCCAGGAATTACTGAACCAGATTTACATTCTATTCCAGCCCTATATTACAGAAATGTATTTACTTTCAATTACATACACGTTTATCTCATGAGAAAAAAATAGTTACCCAATTAATTGGGGGGAGATATATGTCACGCCCATCTCATAATGAAATCATTCTTACATGTGCTAGAAAAACATAACTCATTCATCGTAGCATATCCCATGAAATAAAATGATTTTCTTAAACTAAATTCCACCATAACATAATCCATATAAAATTAATGTTTTTTATAAAAATATTTCCATCCTAAAAACAATCAAATAAAAGTAATAATATGGATATAAACCAAACTCCATGTCATCTTAGATGGAAATTAATTAGGATAAAACACTTGGACTTAATTCCTGAGTAAAATATCTTTTATACTTCAAAAAATGTTTTCTTTTCTCCAAATTCCACACAATTTTAAAAGAAAGGAATTTAGTTTAATATAAAATTTAAAATTTGTAGAGGAATCTTCGTGGAAATAATTTTTTAGGAAACTAGGAAAATTCATTCATGTTGTATAAGTTAAAAAATATTCCCCTCATACATTTACCAGAAAAGTAAAAAAGTACCCCGTTAGGTAAAAAAAATAAATATTCATTCCATCACATGTAGTAAAAGTAAAAAAATTGGTCAAAATGACATAAAAAACATAAAATATTAGTAAAAATTTTATGAAATGTTTTTAAAAAATATGGACATGGTTGATAAAAATATTCTCAGTAAACACTTTCGTATAAACAATATTGGATAAAAATGAGTTTGTAAAATTGTCCCTTACCTTTGGTCTGATGGATTTTATATGGTTCCAAATCTCCTATATATTGGTTTTAAACATTTTATTAACTTGTAAAAAAACCTTAATAATATTTAAGATATCATATATGACTCACTTATGACATTATATTACCAGTTTAATAATCAATTCAATGTTAAAGCAATGTTTCGGGTAATAATAATTTTATTTATCGTATGAGTTTTTACTTGTTATTCTTATCTTATTTCATAGATCATGGTTTAAATATTTCCATAATTTTAAAAAATATTTATATATATCATAAATATTCATTATTGAAATATATATATATATATATAATAGATAGATAAATAAAATGGAATACACCTTTTAGGGAGACGGTAGGACATACGTACAAATGGACACTATTTCTGTTTCATTATTGAATTGAATTAAAGAAAATAAATGATATATATTTATATACATAAATTTAATAACATTATTATGTAATAAATTTCATGTTTATTTATTATATATAAATTATAATCATTCATGAATGGTTACTGTGGAGAATGAATCTAATCGCATCATGGAAATGGTAGGTCGTACTTACGCACGAGCGGCAATATCATTAACTTAGTTTTCAAATGGAATAGAATTAGATGGTATATTAATTATTTAGTATAACTATATTGTTATATTCATTTTTTAAATCCATTATAATCATTATTACACCGATACAAATTATGTATTGTTGAATAAATAATTACACCACAATGTGGAGACGATAAGCCGTACGTATGCACACATAGTGATATTGTTATTTGTAGGATGAATAAAATTAGGTATAATGTTATGAAATAGTTATAATAATATATAAAAATGCATATTATAATATATTTATTACTTTAGTATGTGAAAAACTTATAATGATAAAGTAAAATAATAAAAGAATTTTTTAAGTGGTGATAAAACAATTACATCTTTTTTGTTTGCAGAAAAGTTATCCCTACGATGGAATTCTCTCCAAATTCTATCCTCTAGGATTATGTGAGGGACATTGGGGAAGAAATGGGCCTGTATCTGTCTAAAAAATGGATTTAGGGGTGTAATCAAAATAGAATGATATGTTCCATTTATAAGAGATGGGAGAGGCAACATTGGAAAAACCAAAACTATTAAATTAATATAAATTAATTTTTAAATTAAAATGAATAAAAAGTGGATTATTTATAATATAAGACGATTTTGGGACTATGTACACCAAACCAATAAAATTTATACATGTTTTTATTTTATTTTAGACCTTATCATTTTGATTTAATCTTATTTAATCTATTTAATTTTATTTCCTGTAATAATATTGATAATATTAAAGGGTTATAAATAATTACGTTTGTGTTGTAAATTTTACATAATTGGATATGTTTTGACAATTTGTGCCATATAAATTTCACTTTTTAATTTTTAAATATTTTTTGTTGTTCTTAAATAATGTAATAATATATTATTTTTATAAAATATCAAGAGTGTCAATTTTAACACTATTCATTTATCTGAATATAAATAAAGTTAAAACTGAAGCTAAATTTGAAAAAAAAACATTTAACAAACTCCAATCAGGTAATAATCCCCTATAAAATTATGGTATCACATTAATTAGTTCATATTTTTTATTTGAATGTTTTTAAAACCATTTATTTGATATTTCTATCAATAAAATAATTTAAACATCACAATTATGTCATCATTAATGGTAATTATTTCGACACTAAAATTTATAATTAAATTCCCATGATGTAGATAATTTCATTAAATTTTTGGATACAATTTATTTTCAATTTTGTATAATGTTTATCACTATATTAAAATTATTATACTTATTAGATACAAGAGAGTTATATGTTGTCACTTTCTTTTGTTTTAATTATAATTACATCTCTTTCATTGAAAAAAGTCCCTTAAATGGATCAAATCAAACCCTTAGATGATATTTTTCATCTCTATTTCATCTAATAATATTTTTTCAGGTTTTGTATAATCTTATAATCTTTACCATATTGTTAGTTACAATAATTTAAATGATTTACCTTTAATTAATGTTAAAAAAATTACTATAGTTACAATTCATAATATCGAACAAAAAGTAAAATATTAAATTAATTTTGAACAACTAATTCCAAATATTGAATTCATTTTTCATATTTCAAAACACATAATTTAATGAAATTAATTTAAAATTAATTCCCATTTTCAAAACCAAAAAACGGGTGTTTAAGAAGTAAAAACATATCAAAAGACTATCTTGTGTTTATGTTTAATTTAAATGTGAAATTAATTCTAATGACCAAAACTGTTTTAAATGACACAAACATAGTTTAATTACACTTTAAAACTGATTAAAAATAGAATATAACTATATAAATAAATTAGATGAAAAGACCATTTTTGAATTAAAATATAGTATTTTTCACTATTCATCAAAATATGAATTTTCTGAGAAAAATAACAAAATTTTAACCAAGTAAAATTTTGATGTATTGCTTCCAAATAAAGTGTTTATTTTTTCAAATATAATATACACATGTTTTCAAAACTATATTTAATCTTGGTGTGCCATCAAAAGGCGGTAAAACTGCATTTTTTTAATAAGTATACTTTTATCCGAAAAATAGAATTTATTCTTATATCATTTTCTAGAAAATACATAAAATTAATGTTAATGTTATATAAAATTCAAAATATTGTTAATAATATTAAAAAAATCTAGTTTATATACTATTAAATTATTATACTTTAATAATATATTATTTTTTAATGAAACTTCGTATTGCGCACAACACACGTTATCGATGAAGGTCTCTATAGCGTGTAATGAAATCCAAGTAAATATTTTATTTAGAGGAAGCATCCATTGGTGATGTATATAGAATAATCCAAAAAATAGTTCTTTTATTCATTGACTAAAATTTATACACAATGTTGCAAGAAATGAATTCAATAAAATGAAAATGAAATTGTATGTAACACAAGCCAAGAATAGTATTGTGTATACTACATTGTAATACAATGTTGTGTATAGTGCAAGATAATATGAGTGTGTAATACTACACAAGACATAAAAGAAATAAAAAATTATATATTTCATAAAATCTCAATGTATTACATTCTACCCCCCTTAAAATAAATTTATCCCTCAAATTTTTTTAGGTTATAAATGGTTTACTACTTGAATGTTTCTTTCATTGAAACTCACATACAAAAAGGGATTCAAAAACATAATTTTAAGAAGGAAATTTAGGAACATAATGGTTACCCAATTTAACTCAACACTGTTTTTCAACATAGGATAACATAGGTGGGAAGTGAAAACAAGGATATGGAAGAGAAATCTATCCATCATGTTCTGATAGACAGTGATTGAAAATAAGGTTTGGAGAAATTTAACTACCAAATGCCAAAACTCTGTAATGATATTACGGACCATCTGATTCATTAGATAATAAGGTACTTGGATAACATTTTTTGTTTCAATATCCTTTTTCTAATGTTGATTAATTTTTGCATAAGAATAAATATTTACTTGATTTTAGTAAAATCTCACCATTTTTCACGCCTTAAACAATTTCAAATTCATCACTTATTCAAAGAAATGAAGTTTAATTTTTCATTCCATATGTGTTGAAATATTATATGATCCATAAAGAGAAACATATATCATTACATATATATCATCAATATGGTTAGAAAAAGTTATCAAATATTCATAAGTCCACCTATAGTGAGATTAGACTTTATTCTAACTATTTTCTTCTGAATTATAACATAAAATATCCCTTAATTTATAACCATACAATCCTAATGGATGATGAAAAATCCCAAACTATAGAAAAAGGATAAAAACACGGATTTAAAAATATCCCTAACATATCATAAGATATCTCTTGTTTCTCACATTCCAAAAATGTGAAAACCATCATCATGTATTCTCTTGAGTCATGGTATCATCTTGAATTATCAGACATCCTTATTTAAAACACGTATATTTACATATTTCAAAAATTATTGGATATATTCCTCACATACAAAAATGTTGTATACATTATCCATGATAGAATTACCCTCTTTTCTACAACTCCATAATTAATTCTCAAGAAACATGCATCATCTAATTTACTTATTCAAATATTACATATCATTATCCAAATATAATTATCATAAAATAAGGTACATATTATGGGTTATAATTACCTTAATCATTTGTTCTACAAGTATATCACAATATATCACTATTTTTCTGCATAGAACTATTCAAAATAATCTTTCCAATCCATAATGATAAAAATATATTGAAAACACATATATATTTACTGATTCATATAAAAAAATCATTGAATTCTAAAATATATAAACCATAATCATCCCAATTTATTCTTAAACCATTTTCCACGATCCAAAATATTCTTCTTTCCTAAAATTTGAATCTTTTCTTACTATTTCTCAACCTCACAATTCTTAGGATTAATGTAAACAATACTGGAAGAACAACAAATAACTTTTAATTGATAAATCATTTCAATTTTTATAAATGGAGAAAGGGGATAACAATATAAAAAAAAGATTTTGATGGGAGCCTATGGTGGTAAAAAATGATGGAGACTGAGGGTGTCCCCCTGATCAAATTGTCTCCTTCGGGCTTGAGAGTGAGCATGTTTTATAGACAGACTAGGTTGGGACTCAGGACCTCATGAAAAGCAAGGTGATCTGCAACTTGGATTCCCTTGTGCCAAGAGTGCATCACATTGTAATTGTTGGTGATCTTCCCTCTTCACTTTATGGCAATGTAGTTGTTGTAATATAGATATGGAAAAAGACTAGGAAATGCATCATGAAGGATTTTTTTAGTTCATTTCAACATTCAAAATGGAAATATCCTTCTACAAGAAGATTTTTAAACCCAGAAGGAGGGACTTGGCTTCTGCATGGACTGAGGATTCGTGGCCCACGAATAAGGAGAAGGCCAAGAGGGTCAAGCCATGAGAATTCCAGACAACCCCGCCACTTTACAGGACCCCCAATCTTTATTTACATGGACGTTACAATTATTTTGAGGAATACTTAATACATGAAAAAAATAGACACCTAAATACCATATTAGTTTAGATTATTTAAAAACATGGAACGTAATCTTCTAACTTGGTTAAATATCTTCATCATATCCTATAAATCTATTCCCCTTTTTTTTTAACTAAAACCTTTTTTATATCCTGAAAAAAACATAAAAATATTTATCTCAAATTTTAAGTAAGGTAAAACATTGAGAACAAAAAACCAACCCTGAAAATAAAGTTTAAATATCAATATCTTGATTCATAAAATAAATCATGGCCACTTGTAAGGCATAAATCATAAATGAACACAACCATGATAAAATAACATTGTTATAAGACATGGAATTGTGGAAAACAAATAAGCTCATAATAAGATTTCTATAGTATCAATGTCATTGCTACCAAGACCATTATAGTGGAAACATTTCTTTACAGAACCGGGTTTACATTCCATTCCAACCATGTATTACAAAACCAGATTTACTTATAGTTACAGCCCATTATTACTAAACCTGATTTACATATAATTCTAACAATTTTTATCTCATGAGATATAATTCTTTACCGAATGAATTTTAGGGAGGTATATGTCCCACCCATCTCAAAATGAAATCATTCTTAAATGTGCCACAAAAACATAAATCATTCATCATAGCATAACCCATGAAATAAAATGGGTTTCTTAAACATCATTTCATCCTAATGTAATCCACACAAGATGAATGGATTTCATAAAAATAATTCTATCATAATATGTATTATTATATGGAAAATAATTTTTATAAAACACTTGAGCTTAATTCCATAGGAAAATATCCTTTGTTCATTAAAAATGTAATATTTTATCAAAATGCCACACAATTTTAAAAGAAACTAATTTAGTTGAAAATAAAATTGAAATAGTGTAGAAGAAGCTTCATGTAAATAAGGAATCCTGAAACCATACAAATCAATTCATTCCATATATGATAAAAAAATCCTCCTCGTACTTTTTCTGGAAACATCAAGAAGTACCTCGTGTGGTAAACAAAAGAAAGATTCCTTCCATACCATCTAGTAAATGTCAAAATGGGTAAAAATGAATTTAAACATACATATAATAATAATGAACATTATATGAAAATATTTTTATAATACATGTAATGGATGATAAATATACTCTTAGTAAACACTTAAGTATAAAAAATCTCAGATAAAAATGAGATTTAGAAATTATCCCCTACCTTAGGTATGATTTCATTCGTATGTCTCAAAAAATTATGTATAGTTGGATTAAAAATACTAGTATCCACTAAAAAAACCGTAAAAATATTTTTTATATCATACAAGATTGACTTATGACTCTATATTACCTATTTATTTATCAATTCCATGTTATCGCAACATTTTGGGTAATAATCGTTTTATTTATTGTACGTGTTTATTTGTTATTCATGATCTTATTCCTTAGATAATTATTTACATACTTAGAGAATGTAAAATATGATTTGAATATATCACAAATATGTATTTTATATATATAATATAGATAAATGAAATGGGGTACACCGTTGATGGATACGGTAGGCCGTACATACGCATGAACAGTGTTTCAGTTTTTTTATTTTAATAAATAAAGAAAGTAAATGAAATATATATATATATATACAAAAATTAAATATCATTATTATGTAATATATTTAATTTTTATTTATTATATATACTTTATAAAAATTTTGGAATGGCTAACGTGGGGAATGAATCTAATCACATAATGGAGAGAGTAGGTCGTACGTAAGCAGGAGTGATGATATCATTCGCTTAATGGTTTAAATGTATGGAATTGGATGGTATATTAATTATACATAATATTTTTCACATTATATTAATTATTTAAATTCATTATACTCATCATTACACCCATCCTAATTATGTATTGTTGAATAAAAAATTACACCAGGATGTGGAGATGGTAAGCCATACGTACACACACACAATGATATTTCTATTCATAGGATGGGTAAAAGTTGGTAAAAGGTTGTACCATAATTATAATAACATCTCAGAATGTATAAGATACTTTTTTTATTAATTATTTATGAGAAAAACATAATAAGAGGAAGTATAATAAGAAAATAATTTTAAAAGAGGTGAAAAAATAATTTCTTCTTGTTTCATGTATCTCCTTTTCATTTGCACATAAGGTCTCCCTAGGTTGGCTTCATCCCAAATTGTGGCCTCTAAGATTATGTGATGGAATTTGGGGGCAGAAATGTGTAGGTATTGTACAAGGAAAATGACTTTAGCGATGTGATTAAAAGAGAAGGATGTGTTCCCTTTTATAAGAAAGGAGATGCACACCTTTTGGAAATACAAAAACTATTAAATTATCATAAATTAATTTTTAAATTTAAATAAATCCAAAATGATTTATTTCTAAGTTGAGATGATTTTGTGTATAAATATAATCAACATGAAAAATTTAGACATGTTTTAATTTTATTTTAAACCTTAAAATTTTAATTTATCTTTATTTAATCTGTTTAATTTTTTTGTTGTAATAATATTATAAATATTAAATGGTTATAAAAATTTACTAATGTGTTTTAAATTATCCATAATTAGATACTTTATAAAATTCTATACTATATGAAATTTCACTTTTTAATTTATAAATATTTTTGTTTTTTCAAAATAATATAATAATAAGAAATTTTTATAAAATATTAACAGTGTCAATTTTGACACTATTAATTTATTTGAATTTAAATAAAATAAAATAAGAAGATAAATTCTAAATAAAATATTTAACAACATCCTAAAATTTCATATTCACCTTGAAAATTTGGGGAGAAAATTAATTTGTTCATATGTTATATATTTTAATATTTTTAAAACCCATAATTTGATATTTCTATCAAAAAAATAATTTATGCATCACTATTGTTCCATCATCAATGGTAACTACTTCGACTATAAAAATTAAAAATAAATTCAAATGATATAGATAATTTTATTATATTTTTGGATTCTATTTATGATCTATATTTTATGATATTTATTACTATTTTAAAATTATAATACTTATAATATATAAGAGAGTGACATGTTGTCACTTTCATTTTGTTTTAAATATAATTACAACACATTCTGGGAAAAATTCCATTAAATGGATAAATTACAACCATTAGGTGATATTGGTTAACTTGAATTCATACAATAGCATTTTTTCAGGTGTTATGATAATTTTATTATCTTTATCATATTCATTGCTACCCTAATTTACCTATTATACATTTAACAGGGTTTAATAAAAATTATCGTAGTTACTATTCATAATATCAAACAAATAAAAGTAACATATTAACATAATTAGGACCCACTGATTACAAATATGGAATCGGTTTTTATAATTAAAATCACAAAATTATAAGAAATTAACTTAAAATTAATTCTTGTTGTCAAAACCAGAAAGTGGAATTTTAAGAAGAAAAAACATACCAAAATATTTTCAGGTGTTTATGTTCAATTTAAATGTAAAATTACATACAATTACAAATATTGGATTAAATGATAAAAAATAATTCAATTAAACTTTAAAACCACTGAAAATATATTCTAACTACATAAATAAATTAGACGAAAAGGGTTGTTTTGAATTAAAATACAGTATTTTTTCACTATTCATCAAAATATGAATTTAATCAGAAAATACCAAAATTTCAGGAAAGTTAAATTTTGACATCCCTCGTCCAACAAAGACATTTATTCTATCAAATATAATATATAAATGTGTTAAAAACTAGATTTAAAATTGGGGTATCATCAAAATGTGGTAAAATTGTATTGTTTAGTAAAATACTTCTCTTATCCAAAAAAATTGATTTTTTTTATATATCATATTCTAGAAAATAGATAAGATTAATATTAATGTTATATAAAATTAAAAAAAATTTAATACTATTCAAAACTGCGCGTTTATATCCCATTAAATAATAATACTTTAATAGTATTTTGTTGTTTTGTGAAACTCAGTATTGCGTACATTGCAAATTATCAAGGAAGGTCTCACTTGTGTTTAATGCGAGCCAAGTCATTTTTGCATTTAGTACATTCGTTAATTGGTGTTGAATATAACATTATCAAAGAACAGTTCTTTTAAACATTGAATAAAATCTGTACTTAGTGTTGCGTGAAATGACTTCTATAAAATGAACTTGAAGTTGTGTGCAACATAAGCCAAGAATAACATTCTGTATACTGCAAGGTAATACAATGTTGTGTATAACATAATAAAATCATGGTTCAATGTACAAAACAAGACAAAAAAGAAATTAAAAATAATTTATCTCACAAAATCATGGGCTATTAAAAATATCATTTAAAAAAAATTAAAATCTATGTTTGAATATTCATCCATTAGGTAGTTTTATTAAATTGTAAAATTAGGAGGTCAAACCATCCCCGACATGAACATGATATATCTCGAGGGGTGAGTATGGTTACAAAATTGAATAATATAATTATAAAATCATAATAATGATTTAATTTATATATTTTTAAGTTTTTTAATTATATTTTTTATTTTTGTATATATTTTTAATAATATTATAAATAAGTAAAAAAATTACTTCATGGTTGTGGAAGTCCGCACAATTCTCAAAAGATATTCTTTTGTTTTTCAATGATTCTAGGAAAAAATAAATAAGATATATTCAATTAAAAAAATAAATAATAATTTTAATAATGATAATAATTTTATTATATTTCTAGAATTAGTGTATTATTATAATATATAGTTTAATATAAAAAAGATAACGATTTAGTGACAGTCACATCGGTACCTCGAACAATCTCTTGATTGTATCCACAAAAATGATGAGACTATCATAATTTATGAAGACCCTTGGAATTATCTTGGTAATGTAAAATATTTTATATTTAGTTTGGGTAGGGTTTTGTGTAAATTTAAAGGGTAATGTTTAATGTTGAGATAGTTGAAGGGATCCCTTTTTATAAGTGAAGAAAAAGAAACTTTTTTGTCCAGTAATTATTTTAAAAAATGAAATAATAGTATTCTATGATAAATTGTTCAAAAATTTAGAAATAATTGTTGTTGGTATGATATAATGCTTAAAAATACTTATAAATACATTTCCGCTATATCTTTTAAACATGTTTCATGGACTTTACCAATTGATTTTTATATTTTACCATATCAGTTTTTACCTTAATAAATAGTTAATAACGTTAAAGTACACACTTATTAAAAATATCCAGTAACCCTTTTAAATAATTTTGGTTTTATGATCCTAAATTTAATCCCCATATAATCTATTTCGAAATATTTATTTTTTAAAAATTAAATTTTTTATTAGAACATATAATATTAAGGGAACCCCTTTTGTAGAGAAACGGTGATATCACCATGAACTCGCCTTAATCTTATTTAGTACTAATTTGAAACTAAATGATAAATAATGTATATATATATATAGGTTTAAAAATTATATTAAATAAATTTTTTAGAATGTATTTATTTATCTGATTAGCTCAATATTGAACAATATTAATAAAACAATTCTTTAAAAATATCAGTTTTACCATTATCATGGTATTTAAAATTCAAGTTAGAAATCATAATTTTATAACAAAAAATTAAATTTTCCTTTTTACATAATATATACATGTTTATATAAAATAATAAATTCATATTAATAGATTTAATTACTATAATTTTTTTCAAATAATTTACAATTATAATAAATGAAATTATTTTTTAGAGAAAAATATTACTGAAGTTTTGAAAACATTAAACCTGGATTTTGTAAATTAAATATATTATTTTAAAATTATTCATATCAATTATATATATATACATATATTTGAAAAAATATATAAATTTTTTATTTTTGTGTGATGATAATGTCATAAAAGTGACACTTATTAACAAAATTAGTATTTTCACTGTTCAAATAAAAACAATTATTTTAGAACAATATAAAAAAGTAATTGTAAGACAAAATTCAAATGATTAATTTGAAAATTATTTTAATTATTGAGAATTAAACTCTGATAATTTATAAATTTAGCATTTTAATTAAAATACAATATGCAATGAAGAAATACTTATGTGGAAAAACACTCTTTCAAAACATTAGTTATTCTTTTATCTTATTTTTTATGCATATAGAATTGAATATGATATTCTTTTCCATAGTGTTTTTTCTTTTTATAATTTTATTATCTAAAATGTTTTATATTTTTTTTTATGTTTTTGTGTGTGGAACAATCATTCATAAAAATGTTTATTCAATAGAAACATTATATAATAAAATATTTGGTCATTACATATCCAATGAATCTACACAGATATTTTCCAGGAGTGATACATGAAAAAGTATTAGTTAATATAAAAAATGTAATACCCAAGACTCAACCAGACCAGGAGAACCCAATCTCTTGAAAATTGTCACACGATGAATACTCTATTATAATAGAAATATCCTTCATTAATTTTTATAATTTAAATTTATAATTCCTTCAATTTAAATTTTATAAAAAGTTATGAATTTTTTAATTTTATTGGGAAAAATAAAAATATTATGAATTTTTTATATATCTCTGAAAAAATATATTTTATGTGAATAGTGAGAAATATAGTTTTTACCAAAACAATATAGTTTATAAATATAATAAGAATTAATTATAATTAAATTATAAACAATTTTTTTCATTATCAAAGATATATTTATGTAGTAAAAACACACATCTAAAAAAAAATTTAAAATTCAAAAATATATGTATAATATTTTTTTGAAAATAAGTAATATTCTTCGATAAAAGAAACAATTTGTAGTTGTTTCTTTAAATGAAATGTTATTTTGGTTAAATTGAATTTTTTATTGATGTGAAAGTTATATAACCCTTATATTAAAACAATTCATATTATGAAAAAATTAAATAGTTATAGTTTTATACTATATAAAAATTTTAATCTTAAAAATAGACTTTTTATTAAAATGAGGTTTTATGCATTACATGAGTTAATATTAATACATTTAAATTATTTTATATGATCCAATTAATGTTTAGGAATCAAAATCAAATTACTTTATTAAAAATACTTACCTCTGTAAACCAAAAATGGTTAATGTAAAAAATTATAAGAGTAAATTATTTTAAAAAATGTTTTAATGGTGTGAGGAAATGAATTAATTTAGGATTATCAAAATAATTTCATCTTTTTTTACATTATTTTACATTTTTATGTCTTATTTATAAGGGATACAATCACTATGTTTATATTAACATGAAATATTCTCAAATAAGAAATTCACACAACCTATAAAAGGGTCCTCTTACTACCCCATAAGAACCACTCTAGAAATTCTATTTCATACAGAAACTATACCATTTCTCCAACCCATATAATTATATACCTTTTCCCTAGGACTATGGTCCAAATATATTATTGTAAGACCTCCGTTTCTAGTGAGTCCTCTAAGGGGAAACCCATGTTCTCAATGTGAGTACTTTTTTCCAAACTTATTTAGTTTTTTTATTATATTCAAAAATAAATTTTTACAAATCATATATTATTAAATCAGTATTATTTATATTAATTTTATTATACTATGGGGATAAATATATCCATCCATTTAATTTTTCTATTACGAAAAAAAGAATTTTCATTCATGAATTCTGCAAACTGCCGCCTTCATAAAGCAACGACGTATTTTTTTCACCAATTCGTGTATAATATAATTATAAGTGTGAAATTGGAGAATAAATTTGACATATATAATATAATTATTTTTATGAAGAGATATATTATAACCTAACTAATTTCCCTCTCATTCTTTGAGAAATGAAAACCATAACCATGAGTTGTGAGGACCATATCCATCATAAAGTGACGTGCCTCTTTTCATATGGTTTCATTATTATTTAATATTAATTATTAAAATATTATTAAACACCTTAAAATATTTTAAATATTATCATTTTTAAATTAATATAATGACATTATGTTATGCGTAACCACATTAATAATCCATTAATTGTGGTATTATCATGCTTGGGTTAATCAAACAACCTATATAAGAAATGCTACAATATAATGTTATGGATTATAATGAGAAATAAAATAATAAAAATACATTATATTATTTGGTAAATAAATATTTCGTTTTGTTTGTGTAATAATAACAATAATATTAATCTCATTAATTAACATACAAATGTTTGCTCATTAAAAACCACCAAAACAATCTCATTCAGAATATTATATTTAAGTATCATAATGAAAAATACAATGGTATTAAATTATAAGATTATAAATAATTATAAGACATAACTTATAGTAACTTTTAGGATATGTTAATTTTTAAATATTATCTAATTTTTATGAATGGACCCCATAGTCATGGTACTTGTATGGAACAAACAGTCGAAAAATCCTATGACCTGATGGTAGAAATAAACTCGAACTTAGTAATATATTTTTAAATTATGATTATTAAAGAAGTGTGGAAAATGTTGAAAATATTAATAATGGTTTTATATAAGTGATTATGATATTAATTTTGATTATATTAGAGATCGATGAACTTTTGTGGAAGTTATACATTATGGTAAGTGTTGTTGCATCTCAACCTTGATTTATTGAGATATGATTTATCCCCAATTATTTATTTTGTGTGATGTATACATTTTAATGGATTTTATTTTATCATATTATAAATTAATTCAATGTTATTTATGAGTTGATATTATTATACCAAACTCATATAGTTTTGACTTAAGGGTTACAAAAAACAATGGAATACACATACTTTTTCTTAGTGGTAGCCTAATATTTTGGTAAAGTAAATGTATATATAGATTCATTTATATTAAATCAAATTATTCAAATTCCACAATATTTTATGGTATGCATCTTGTTAAATTTAACCTCTTTGATATCTTATGTTTCACACACCAGCAAACATAAATGAACAATGAAATATTATTATAACACGACCATTAAATTGGTGGGAATGAATTGTGTTGATCATATTATGAAATTTATATATTATATATCCAATAATTATTTTTATAATAATACAATATATTTTAAAAAAATAATATTAGTTAATACTATTTTATTCATAAATGCTAAATTTTTCTAAAGGTAATTTTGTTGAGCTTTAATAGTGTACTTATTTGAAAAACATATTTTGACACTATTATAAATTATTTTTCTTGATATAAACTATATTATTTAAAGAATAATGTTAAAATTATCATATGGTTAATTTTAGGAACTTTTAATGAAATATTTATTTTTTATTGAACACTGAAAAATAATGCATTTTAATTGAAAACTGACTTTTCATATAAAAACATTATAACAATGAATTATATATTGAATTGGTTTTAAGGTATAATTATTAAAATTATAAAAATATTTCTACAATTTGGTTAATTTTAATCATTCTTATATTGAATTTTGATAAAAAATTATTTCAATTTATTGAACATTTTCACTTTCAAAACCTCCTTTCTCATCATGTATGCAGAACTAATTTTAAATTAAAATATTACAAATATGTTGATTGAATTTGGGAAAATAGATCGATTTTTTTAATTATAGGTTAAAATCTTGTAAATATTTCTCTTTTATTTTTTGGATAATATTAATATAAAATGTACTAATTCTTATTACCACAGATAAGGGAATATTGAGTAATTTAGTGTAAAAATTACAATGATATGTATTACAATAATTCCCTAAAACATTTCATAATTTTATTTTATAAGTTATTTCAAAAAATAATAATAATTTGGACGAATTTCGGTCCTCATGGAGCCACTTTTAAACTTTTTACCTTATAGTATTTTATTTAATGAAAAGTCTATCCAATCAAGCTATCATTTTTTAAAAGTATAACATTATTAATATATGGTCATCTAAAAGATATTTTTGATTATAAATAGTTTTTATAAATATAAATTATTTATATTCATAATTTTATTATTTTTTTAATTTATAAGGATGAAATAATTACCCTAAATTCATTCACAACAATGATATAGTAATTTTCAAATTAATCGAAAAATAAAATAAATTATATTAAAACTATTAAAATAACTCTAATATGAGACAATTAATATCATAAATGAATTTTATATATTCAATTTACATATTATGGATTTATTAAAATATATTATTCTTGATGATATATTGTTTTATAATATTTTTGTGAAATTAATGCAATGAATAGATTCAAAATTGACATTAATGATATTTTAAGATAAATACTATTTTATTAAATGATATAAAATTTATGAAAATTTAAAAATAGTCAAAATGATTTGGATAAGTTTTAAAATTTAATATATAGTTCATTTATGGTTCATTTTTCATATTATCAAAACTATATTTAACCTCAAGAGTAAAAATAAATGTTTTCACATTAATAGTTAAAGAGATTGAGTAAGTGTTAAAACAAAACGATAATGGTAAGAATAAGAAATAGACATGTCAAAAAATTATTATATAGGATTAATTAGACCCAAATTCATCTAATAATATAAATTACTAATTTTTTATCCATTTGGAATTGAAAAATAATTTATATTAATTTAATATTTTGATAGTTTCTAAAAGTGCCCCTCACCTCAATTATAAAAGGGCACTCCTTCATGGACTTCTCTACACCACTTTTCACATTATAGATTGACAAAAACCTTCCCATTTCTCTTATAAACATAAATTTCGATGTCTTATAAGTGTTTTTTCTTCAATAAATACCTACCCTAGTTCCTTTAAGAGATGTTATAAAGGAAGTATGCTGAAGAAGAGGTAATCGTCTATAGCGACTCATTGTTGTTTATTTCATCTTATATATCATCATAATGTTTCATTTATATGATAAAGTAATAAATTTAGTATCATATATATGTTCAGTTGTTATTATTAATATTGGAAAAACATATCAATCCTTTTTTCCATCTATCAAAAAGCCAAACCACCATGGATGTGTAAGTATGAAATTCCATCTCCACACCATGGTGTAATTTTTTTTCAACACTAATTTTCAATGAGGGTTATTATGATGGATATAATGGATTTTTCTAGTACATATAGCATAATATTTATTAATTATAATTAATATATCACCCCATTCCTAATTATTCTACCCATTAATTGAATGATATTGTTGCTTATGCATACGCACGATCTACCATCTCCATGATCATATGCGATTCATTTCCCATAGTAAACATTAAACAATGATTATTAAAATTTATATAATGAATAAATATTACATAAATGATCTTAATATCGTTATTGATATTATGGAGCTATATCCTATACATAATAATCAAGACATACATGCCAAACATACATAATTAAATGAAGTAGATAACACCTAAAATATAGGTCATAATGAAATATTATTAACATATGGGTGAAAATATGATATAATAGGATCATATATGATATAATAAATATTATATTATAAATTAATACTATTATCTAAACTATCATACAATATTTTAAATACATTTTGATCAAAAACATGAAAATGTTAAGGATTTCTATCCTCATTTTTTATTTTACGAGATTTACATTATCCACCAATTATTTATTTTGTGTGGTGTACTGCCCCACTAATACATCCTATCTTGAATCTCTCAATTTTCGTGTTATTTATAGTTTTGTTCAATTTTATTATTTTATGGGGCTCATTATTTGGATTATTATAATGTGGTAAAAGATTTATTAACTCTATTTTTATTGATTGGTTTAAACTTATGATTCATTGACTATGTCATACAATGATTATGTGAAAAAATCAATTTTTATTATCTTATGTTGTATATCCACTTGTTTTATGTGGATTTAATGTTAATAAAAATAATTAATTCATTTGATTATTTTATGTATACTATTTTTTAATATAGATATTACTTCTAAAGATATTTTATTAATTTGGGAAATTTTGATAAATCTATATATTTTTATTCAGTATTAAAATTTTATGATAAGGCACATCATTTATTAATTAAAAAAATTGTTTGATACATTAGGAATGCTTTTGACTATCAGAAATGGGTGGGTCCTAGTTATAGATACCCCCTTAATGCATCGACAATCTCATGGAATGAATATTTTAAGATACCATTAAATGGGGTTTTACCCATAAATATTAATCAATATTGTGAAAGGTATTGAGTTTTGTGGTTGATATTCCAGATACATGACATCAAATAATTAATAATTTCCAACATTTAGAAAATAATTATTATTATATGGGGGATTTTAACAATTAAAATATTTATGGATGCATTTTATTCACAGTTTATTGATTAAATAGAATGTCTCCTCAGTTAATTATCATTCCATGTTAATTATGTTCATTGATTCATTGGTGTCATGTTATAATTAACCCTTACTGAACATTTGATCTCACCCTTTTTTTACTTTCCCTAGTTTGTAAAGAAGATATATTTGACTATGTTTTCAAGGATTAATTTTATTATATTTTTTTATGTATTATTATTTATTATCTATTCCATATTTTAAATGTAAATCATGTATGTAATATCATTTTCCCAAACTTCTAAACTATTTAGTCTAGTGGTATTTGAATCATGTATTTATGATAAGGTTATATAGTAAGGCACAAGAACGATGATTCTTGGGTCAAGGTCATTACAATTGGTATCACATTAAGTTTAATAAAAACCATAGGAGGTAGACTTTGGAAATTATATATATGGGAACACATCCATAGTGTAGTTATTGAGTATAAGTTTATAAGAGCAACCCAATGAAACCATATTTATTGTTATTATATTTGTCATTCATAAGTTTTTAAGATTATGTAATGTATTTATCTAGTTTTGGAATTATAAATTATGTTTCATATTGTTATGATCTAATAAATTGTATATTTTCATTTAGGAATGGAACATAGTAGAAAATATGGGAACTTCACCAATGCACATGATCTTAAGAGTAATAATGATAATGAATTTTATGGTCTTAAAATAATATTTTGAAGGGAATAAGTCTCCCAAACATTTTGATAATATGAGGACTTAATATAATGTTTTAAAATGATAGTGAATGAATTATACCAATATTATAGAATCAAAGGTAAAAATAGAAGAATTAGACAACTTTTAATAGTTAAATATATGGAATAAGGTAGATTAGTATTTTCCCACATCTGATAATTATAGAAAAATATCGTTCTGGTATATTCTTAAAGGGTTTGTAAGTTTTCTACAAATTTGGATTGAAAGGCCACCATGATTTTGATGGAAAAGGAAAGAAAAATGTTTCAAATTTACAATACTTCAACTGTATATATATGGGGCACAATGAAAATGAACTCCTAAATTGTAAATGTAATAGTCCAAATACGAAGATAATGGTTCATGGTGAAGATTATACTATTACCATAAATGAAGTGGAATGAATAATGTGATTGTGTATAGATTAATGAATTATTTTATTTGAGTATTTTATAAATTATGTCTTGGTTATATGAATTATGAAACATATAAGGATGGAATTGCACTACTTTTTCATTGATGAATTGAAAGCTTGTGTTAATTAAGTAATAAGAAAATTGATTCATTGAGAAGATCAAATTCATGGAAAATACATGATTTAGGAATGATAACCCTTAATATGATCCATATTTTGTGATATTTTCATTGTGGTAAAGTGATGATTGATAATGATAAATTAAATTTCATAATGATGACTACCTGGTAACTATTTTTTAATTTTTTTTGAAAAAGTGGATTATACTCTCATTGATTGAGTTTACAACTTTTTTATTTTTATTTTATATATCCAATAACAATATTTTTACATAATGAATAATATATATTTATTGTTTTTGATAATGTTTTATGGTAAATAATTTTATTACCATGTTTCAATAGAATACATGATGAAGGTATTAAAATGTTTAGTAAGTGATGATTTAGGGATACTTCTTGTTGTTTGGAATAATGAAACCTTCATTTTTAAAACTCACTGACCTTATTTAAGATTTATTGGATCATAATATTTTGGAAAAGCTAACCATTTTTGAAAAATATTTTTTTGACCTTTGGATGAGGTTCTAGAGAATAATATACTACATCACCATATGATACAACATATGCTAAGAGATTCAGTAAATATAGTTCAAGGCACAACCAAAAGATGAGATTATGCTTCTGATATGGAATGAAATAAACTATGTTTGTTTTTTAAACCGCATATTATTATATTAAAAGAATCCTTGAACTCTAGTAAAATTATTTTGTATCCAAAAAATTATATGTATTGTTTTCTTATTGAGAAATCTATGGTCTTTCAACAAATAAAAAATTTAAGGTTTTGTGATTGTTAAATTTCAAATGAAAATGTTTCTTATCACCCTCCAAAATAAATTTATAGATATATTTTTCGTCCTTTCCCATGTTTTCACTTCTCAGAAATGTTATCAAATTTTAAAGCCTATTTTTTAGTGACCATCACATTTAACTTTCCCTCTTATTAATAGAATGTGATATTAACCCTATATATGATGCATGTTTTTCAATAATAGTATTTCTAAATAACAAAACCTTGATTATTGAAATAAATTATAAATTGTGAGGACAGAAGTTATTTAAGGTGGGGATAATGTAACACCTCGATATTCTACAGGTTGTCTCCTTGTATATTTAACCTCTTCGATAGCATACATTACGCACAACACCCAGCTTGAACAAACAATGAAATACTATTATAACCAAGCTGTTAAATTAAAGGGAATTAATTGTATTACCCACAATATTAAATTTACTTATTATATATTTAATATTTTTTTTACATTTATCTAATTTATTTGATAGGAATAGGATAATAATAAATCCAATTTTATGTATTAAAAGCTATATTTTTATAAAGACAGTTTTTCATCGATTAATGCTGCACTTCATTTCAAAATATATCGTGACATTATATAAATTATTTTTGACAAAATAAACATTATTCATCAATACATAATTTAAAAATTATCTTATGGTGGATTTTTAATATTTTTTAGAAAATAATAATTTTTTATTTAATAGTGAAAAACACATAATTTTAATCGAAGGTTGACTTTTCATCTAAATAAATTATAATGTTAAATTATATTTTAAATTGGTTTTAAAGTAAAATTAGATCAATAATACATATATTAATCATGTTTATTTTAATGTAATAATCTTCATATTGAATTTTTTTATAAAAACATGTCATACTTTTAAACATTTTGACATTCAAAACCTTCTATCTCATCACATTTGTAGGACTAATTTGAATTTTAAAATTTCTAATTATGTCAATTCAATTTTGAAAAATAGATTCCAAATTTACAATTATAAGTCCAAATAATTAAATAGTTCCCCTTTATTTTTGAACATTATGAATAGAAAACTGAGTAATTTTTATTACTATGGTTATGGTTAAATTATATAAATTTGGGTAAACATTAATATGATAATTATTAGAATATTTCCCCAAAAAATGTACACATTTTATTACATGATTGATTATCAAAAATAATAATTCTTTGGAATAATTTGTCGCATATTGCACCAATATTTATACTTTAATACCCTTATATAATTTTATTTAATGAAATGTAAAACTTGTCACACTGATGTTTTTAATATGTATAAGATTTTTAATATATGGTCATATAGAAGATATGTTCTACCATAAATAGTATTTTTAAATATAAAATATTTATCCTCATCAAGGTAATTTATTTTTAATTTTAGGGGAATAAATAATGACCTTTAAAGCTTGAACTATGTTGATATAGAAATTATATAATTAATTGGAAAATTAAATAAATTTTATTAAAACTCTTATAATAAATACTATTTGATCTAGTTATTAAAATAAAATCATTATAGATTAACATGATATATTATAGATGTATTAAATGATTTTATTGAAGATATCTTGTTATATTTAATTTTTAAAAATTCAAGTAATGAATTGTTTCAATATTGAAATTAATGATATTTTAAAATAAATAATATTTCATCAAATGATATTAAATTTTTAGAAAACTAAAAATTGGGAAAGTTATTTGTATAAGGATTAAAATTTCATACATGGTTAATTTATTGTTTTTTTTGTAATTCTTTTGTAATTATATTAACCCTCAAAATGTAAACTTCTAGGTTGTGAGGTTATGTTTTTAAGGGATTAAATAACTGTTGAAACTAAACGATAAGGGTAATAATGTGACTTAAACATGTCAAAAAATAATTTTTTGAGTGTTTTGTGAAAAAATATTCTATATTATAAAACAAATAATCATATATTCATTTTAAATAGAAATTTAATTTATATTAATTTAATACTTTGAGTGTTTCCAACAATGACCCTGACCTCAATTATGAAAGGAAAATGATTCCTTCATTTGTTTACATCTCTTTGAAGCTTTTAAATCGACTAATTATATACTATTTCTCCTATAAGAATCATCAGTTAAGTTATATATGTTATGGACCTCCTAAAATAACTACCCTAGGTCCCTTAAGAGAAGTTATAAAGTAAGTATACCAAAGAAGAGGTAATCATCTTTATCGAATATTTTAACTTTATTTCTTCTTCTACATCATTTTAAGGTGTTGTATACATGATAAAGTAATAAATACGATATCATTTAAATTCAAATATGTTATTTTTATTATTATTATGGGAAAAAAATTACTCATTTTATCCATCCTATGAAAAATGAAGGCACCGCAAGTGCATACATACAGTTTACCCTCTCCACGCCGTTGTCAGATTGTTTTTCATCAGCACATAACAAGGATATTTATACTGATGGAGATTGTGGAAATATATGGTACATATGAAATTATATTGATTCTATATAATTAATATATAACCCGATTCATTACCATTTTACCCTGCAATATATTTACATCGTCACTCGTATGTTTGTACGACCTACTGTCTCTACTATGCAATGTGATTTATTGACCATGTTCAACATTAATGAATGATGTTAAAAATGTATATAATGAAAAATAATATATATATTAACATAATATAATTGAATATATTATGTAACTATATCCTATTTCCATGAACCATAACTTACACAAGGAAACATGTTTGGGAAAATGAAGTAGTTAACACCTGAAATAATGTTTTTAATGGAATATTATAAATAGATGGGTTATAATATGATATTAAAGGATCATATATAATATAATAATTATTATGGTATAAATTATGAACATGATTTAATAAATTATATATATTTTAAAATAATTTTTAACCAATAATAAGTGAATGGTAAGGATTTCTCATCTCACTTTTATTTCTGTGAGATATGCCTTATTCACCACTTATTTATTTTGTGCGGTGTACTACCTCTTTGATATATCAGGTCATGAATATATTTATTTTCATAATATTGAAGGTTTTTTTAAAATTTGTTATTTTTTGGGGAGTTTTATTAGACTCATTACGAACTGGTAAATGATTTCATAACTCAATTTTCATTCCTTGGGTTAAACTTCTCCTTGATTGATTATGTCATGCTATCATTATATATGAAATGAATTTTTATTGTATTGTATTTAATTTATAATTTTAGTAGATATATTTAAATTTGATATGTATAATCAATTAATTTTATTATTTTCTAAACCATATACATTTTTTACATTTTGTGGTTACTTTGATAGTTATTTGATTAATTTAGGAAATTTTAATAAATTTGTATATTTTATTTAGCATTAATATATGATGAAAAGATACATTATCTATTAATTAAATTTATTATTCAATATACGAGGAATTATTTGGAATAATATACATTTTTGGGGGTCTATTTATAGATAACCCCTCGATAAATAAATAGTTTCATGGGAAAAATTAGTTAATATTACATCACAATCATTTTTACCCATAAAGAGTAAACAATCTTATAAATGATCATGATGGTAGTGGTTCAGTTCTAGATATATAATGTCCAATAATTATTAAATTCTTATATTTAGAATCAAATTATTATTATTCATATGATTTTGACTACAAAAATATTTGTGGATTCATTTCATTCTCAGTTCATTGATTAAATAGAATGTGTGCTTTGTTAGTTAGAATAACATATTAACTGTGCTCATTTATTTTTTATTTCTTCCACTATAATTAACACTCACTGATCATTTAATATAACTCTTATGCTATATCCTTTACATAGGTTATAAAAAAGAGATATTTGGATGAGTCTTCATGGATATTGTTTATTATCTTGTGTTATGTGTTGCGTTTTATTTTCTATTCCAAATGTAAAATTGGTATCATGTATGCAATTTAGTTTTAAAAAACTGATAAAATATTTTTCCATTGGGATTTGAATATTGTATCATTTCCAATTTAATAATGAAAGTAATTGTCTTTAGGCATCTGGGATTAGTGCCCTTATATTTACAGATATGAAAAAGTCTATGCGGCTGCGCAATATATGCAGCTAGGGGAAATAACTCAGAAAATTATTTTTCGAGTATAAGATCAATATTCTCTCAATTCATGATGACTGAGACTATAATCGAATACTTGGTTACATTCTCTTGTAGTATATTATTGCGATAATATTCATGCTCTTACAAACCATAATGATCAAGTTTCCTACAATTTTTATCATCTCATTCAATTTCATACTATTAATATCTTCTAATGATAACCATAACATTTAAGATACCATTCATCATTACCTTCTCATTATTTTATTAAAATTAGGACCTTCAATTACATCATGAATTTTAGAAGGGTTTTATATTCAACTTGTGATGCACATTAATCCCTAAAAAATGAAAGTGATGATTAAATGAATATATAATATTTCCAAATGGATGACTATTGATTATTCAACCATCATTATGGATGGGATTCCCATGGTAAAATAAAAAAATATATTTTTTAAACATATAAATTATTTATAGGGATCGGTTATGACCATGTTATCCCTTTTACTCACATGTGTAAAATCCTTCATGTTCCATAATTTTTCATTAGAATAAATATTATTTTGAAAACGTGTCCATTATATCTAGTAATGGTATTCATATATTTCATATGGTGGATAAATTTGACATAATTAAGTGATGGGTGGGACCTGAGATTTCATATCCCCTCAAATCATTAGATGGTCTCATGTGGAATATGGTTTTTATATTTTTTGTATTCTTAAACAATTTATGCTTGATTTCATGGTTGTGAAATTGATAAGAATAATTACTTATTATCAATGGTCTTGACAATAAATATCAAGATATTTTAGATTATGTATTCCATCACCATGAATATAATAATTGATAGCCATTTTATTATTTTAAAGACTAGGTTCTCCATGTACACATTAAATTCTCAAGATATAGATTATATGTAATTTTTATTGATTATTCACTCTCCCATAACATGTATACCTATTTTGAATGATTCTAATGTTTTTGTTCCCTTACTATTGTTTAAAGCTTATCCTTAATTTTTTTACATTTCCCTAAGGGTAATATAAAGTGAAATATAAATATATTCATGTATATATTAAATAGAAGAATAAATTTTCAAGAAGATTTTATATTGTATTTCGATTAACCAATGTAATATGGAAATAATGTATGAATATTGTCTCCTAAGATTTCTAAACTATTTGGTCCCTTGTAATGTGAATAATTTTATCTTGTAAAATTTTAGAAATGTAACTTCAAAATATATGTAAATATATATGGGGTGTTAGCAATGTTATTAAAGGAAGTGTAATATAAATATTTGGAACTATATTATAGAAGAACATAGTTATCACAAGTAATTTGTAAAATCCTTAAGATTCTCAATAACTTTAACTTGTGTAAAGAATGATTTATGGATAATTATGAATAATTTTGTGATATAATTATGTATGTAGAATTATTATGATATAGAGCCTAACGAGATGAGAGTAAATCCCAGCATGCCCCATAATAAATATAGGGATTTCCTCCGAGACCAAGTCTAGATGTATGGTGTTGGAACTAAGAATGTTATTGTAATATTAGTGAAATTGACTTAGGGTATGACTAGTAACCTTTAACATATAGAGAAACATGTTAATATACAACAGGATATGAAAAATTTAGAATAATTCATGTGAATAAGAATCTCCCCCATTAAATTGGACCATTTATTTATTAATATCTAAACAATAGAAACAGAATTTAGGTGAAGTTATTTATTAATTTGGGATGTAATGAATGGGATGAATTTTTTATGACAATTTATCATCTATGGGGATATTAGTATCAATGTTGTTCATTGATTTAAAATACTAAGGTTGAAGAAGAGATATGAAACATAAAGTGGAATGATCTTAAGGGGATATTCATTGAGAAATCAATCCCTTGAGAGAAATGTTATGATAAGGAAGGTAAATGTTTTAATATGGAGAAGAAGGAAGAAAATAGACTTACTGATTATATAGCTAATTTTAAATTATTTTAAAGTAAATTTGAGGAATTTGTACAAAATCCATATATTAGGATTGATTGTTTCTTTGATGGGATTATGTATAGACTACAAAGGGTATTATTCTCTTAAACTTTAATCATCATATAATGATATAGTATAAAATTCCATCAAGATAGATATATAATTATCCGTTACATACATTTTTAATAGATGTCAATATAATAAGACTATAATTGTGAACCACAGAAAAAGTAATTATAACTAAATAAGATGGAAAATATAGTACATCTAGTATATTATAATTGTTGAATTGGAAACCCTAGTAAATTTTTATGGTGAACAAGAGATTTTTACCAGTGTTGAGATAAGGGCTATTTAGATCATGGATTTAAGAGATAGAATATAAATACTAATATCCAATTCTTAAACTTTAAATATATGTTTCATTACTCAAAATTACTCCTTAAAATCAAAGTAATCTTCCTTAAAAGAGGTCTATAGGGAAAGATAAAGCATATTCAATTTCAAATGATATATTATATGTAACAAAAAATGTGATAATTGATAAATTGATCATAAAATCCAAGATAACCAATTCATTAATTTATTTTTAATCTTCACACACATTTATATCTTGCTCATATAATGAAAATATTAAAACAATTTATAGAACCCTAAAAAATGAATTTCGAAACAAGACACCCATCAGAGATATTATAGAAATGTTGGAAAATATGTCATTTGAATTATGTTGGATAGACATAAAATACTTGTAACCTTGATTATAGTTCATATAGTTGACTTTAAAATAATACTATGTATGGATTATTTTTTTATGTGTTATGAAAAATTTTATTACTAAGAGAATGAGATTAAAATTCATAAAGGGGGAGTATATTTTTATGTATTTATTTTTGAGACCTCATTGTATGATGCATACCTAGATCTCCCCAAAATATCCTTCCAAAATTAAATTCATTGAAAAATATTATAATATATATACTATAGTTGGAATGAAAAATTATATAATAGAGGGAATACCTATTTTCATAAAAATATTTATGTGTTTTCAGAAGAAGAACTTGGAAATATGCCTGAGCAGGAAGTTGATATTGACATTTAAATAATCTTAGAAGAGAAACATATATATAATACTCATTATAGAATGACCCATTGGAATTATTGAAGATAAGAAAAATAAATGAGTAGTGTGACCAGAGATTCTCTTTCCCTAGTGTTTCATCTTGGGGATCTGATGCTCTTTTAATTATTAATATGGATGGTTATATGAGGTTATGAGTCATTTACTAGTTGATAAATCCCACTAATATAAAGAATAACTACCCAATTTTATTAATTGAATAATTATTAAATAAAATTTAGGGAGATCAATATTTTTCAAAGATCATTCTTCACCCTCTTAATCCCCAATTATGAGAAAATAATGATGAAATACCAATGGATGAATTGATTATGAATTATTTACATTATGAGTTTATAGTAATGTTCTATGTATTGCCTAATAAACCCTCTGTGTTTATGCATACGATGAACAAAGTATTAAAGGGTTATCATGGTCATTTAAAATTTGTATTCATTAATGATATTTCAATATACAGTAAAATATATGGTGATAATGAGAATCATTCTAAAATCATTCTTTATATACATTTTTTAATTGAATTGTATGGGAAATTCAATAAGTGTGAATTTTTAATCTAGTAGATTTCTTAAATTGACTATAATTTCATTAAGGATATAATATGTATTGATCCTTTAACGTATAAGGAAACCATGTAATGTATCACTCTAAATAGTATAATTGAAAAACATTGTTTCCTTGGATTAGCGTGTTACTATCCACGATTGGTTAATTTTTTTGACTTAGTTAGACATCATCTCGACCATGTTCTCATGGAAAGTGGTAAAATTCACATGGCTGAAGGAATATAAGGAATGTTTTGAGGTCTTCTTGATGAGATTTTTCAATGTACCAGTATTGAATCTACAATGAGGAAATGAAGTATTTGTAACATAATGTGATGAATTGAAGATAGGATTTAGTTGTTTCCTTATGAAAATTTATAGAGTGGTTTCTTATGAATCAAGTAAACTAATGTTCCATGAATATAAATATTAAAATCACGATCTTTAATTGAAATCTAAAATATTTTCCTTGAATATATGGAGTTTGTAATGTCCCCAACCTAGTACTACATCAAGTGACCAAGTTATATTATCTATGTGATCTCATGTATTAATCCTCATATTCTAGATACTTATGATAATAAATGAGTGTGTAAGAATTATATTGGTATGATTATACCTTCCAGTATATATTTTATAAAATTTTGGAAATAACAATAGAGTAGAATAAATTACATGAACAACATGAATAATCAAATAATAATTCCTAGAAGAATAAAGGATGAATCGGAAAATATAATAATAATATAACCATGTAATGTAAGGATTAAATTTAACTAAATGACGTGTTATCTGTCATAAAAATAAAAGAAAAAATACATAAAATACAAGAGACGTTAAAATCCTGAGTATTGATCCCCTTATTTATCCCATCTCCAAACTCCAACCTAACTAGAAATAAATAATAAACAACAAGGTCCCTTTCCCATGAACATTATTGAATCTAAAAAGTCTATCTTGGTAACAAATGGAAGTCCAAAAAAGTATTAGTAAAAATCCGAAGGATTACACCACTATTTTTTAAAAATTTAGGTTGAATATATAGTTCATGCAATAAATACCTAAAATAGGGATTATTAATTAGATGAATAATTCTACACATGAAATAAATCCATTGAAGCTTGAGATTCTGGTTAACACTCAAGTTCAGCCAACATTTCTGTATAACTATTCCATATATCTATTTCTAGGGATGGATACCCTTTAATGAGGATAGATCACCAAATTTGGTGGAATATTCCCCTACTAAGAATGAATCACATATAATTTATGATGAAAAAATTTCACCCTTACCTTATGCTTATAAGAATCCTTTCCTTGATAATCCAATAACAATGCAACATACCTGATGGTGGTTTATGTCCCACACATCTTAACCTCAAGAGGGAATGTAACCATCAACATAATCCTCAAGGTCCACTCATAGTGCTTCAAACCACCAAATATAATCATAAGTCCTAACTAGAGAAATATCATAAATACAAGTAATGAACCTCCCTCAAGAATCAATCAAAAATATTGTCATATCAAGAGAGAATGGTAAGCAAGAAAAACACATAATGAAGTCCTAAACATATTAGACATGTAATAATAAACAATACTAGAAAAATCACCAAATAACTCTTTATTTAGCCATTTACATTCCCTAAATCCAGCTTCAAAATTATCATATCAATTAATACACTTTATATTCCATTCATCATTTTATATCAATATTTTTTAGCATTTCATTATATATCCATATATCCCCATGTCATCCTGCCAAACCAATAATATGAAAGTATACCCATTTTAGTCCATGTGATTCTATTTCTAGAAACTACTTTCATTCACATGTTATTTCAATTCATAATATTAAGACAACAATCAAATCACATTGTTAATATAAAATCCCCATTATCGAAACTAAAGGTTTATTATGATTTCAATAGTAACTTCACCTCATGGGTGGTTGTAAGCTTGGTATCAATGCTAATGGACCTGAGGAGATCCAATGTGAGTTTATGTAACATTATTATCATCATTCATGATTAATTAAACTATTTTGGACACATAAAGTACCCAAATTCAATTATTTCATGTACTAAGAGATAGGAAACCCGACTTGAAGGAGTTTTTCTAGATTCTCTACCTCAATAGAGAAGATTACATGAACAAAATCCAAATGTAAAAGATATAATTTGGCTCCTTATACCTTCAATATCATGGACCAGAACTCCAATATCTAATGGATCTTTCTTCTGGTTCAAAGAGGATGTTTAGAGTTATTTTCAATAAGGATTTCATAACCATATATTGATACCAATAAAGATAGGACTGAATCTGATTGAAAGGATCTCCAAGAGAATATAAAATTTCTTTGGGGTGACTATGGTTTTAGTGGAAGTGATTGTTGAAAAGACACAATAGAGGGGTTAGAGGTAATTATAGGTAGATTTTACTACAAGAAAAAATGGTATTTGCGACGGGTCAATTGCGATGTGAAAGATCATCAATACAAATAGTCATGAAGAATGAGGTATTTTCAATGGAATTAATTTTCTATAAAAATAATAATTATCCATAACGTAAAATAAGATCCATCTTAAATATATTTTCTACACATGCATTCCATCTGATAATAAATGAATTTTCCATGGATAATACCGATATATTATTATATCTATTGCTATTATCCATCCCGAATGAACTTTTTACAATGATTAATAATACTCAATTCAATAAGATTTCATGAAAATTAACTTTTACGATGGATTCTATTTCCTTGATAATAGTCCCTATTAATTAATAATAAATTAGGAAACACAACCCCTTTATTCTTTTTCATTCATCCTTCATCGTTTTCCTGATAATGCACTAGAGAGATGCCCAACATCCCATTGAAAAACTCAATTATAATTGGTTTTTTACAGATATGGGTTCAAATCATTTTGGTATATACTCCTCTTATCTTATCTTACATTTTTATTTATTTCTACAATTAATATTACATGAATTTGATGTGGAAAACCCTAGGTTAAGATATTTACCCAATTCTAATGTTTTTTTGGTATTTAGGGAAACTAAAAATATATTATTGTCCATTTGGCGGTTCATCAGGTCTATATAAGTTATTACAATTTATTTTCTTTATTTTCTTCTTTATTCAAAATTTATATTTTACATTTTTTTGTTTGGTATTTTGGGTTATTCCATGCAAATTATTTGATGTTATTATTTGAAATATGTTTGTTATGGAAAATTTTTAGGGACATCAAATATTGATAGATTTTATGTAAATCAATATAATTGCTCAATTCAATTTCCTAGGTATTGTGATATGATTTTTTAAGAAATATGATAATACATTTACTATGGAAGGAATGTTAAATCATATTTTATTGTTATAGTAGGACTGATGATCATCTTTTTAAATTCATCTAAACATAGTTTTATTAAAATTTGGATATATGTATTTGTATATATATATGAACATGTTAATATATATGTATAAACTCCTTTAAAAAAATATGTACAATTTTATATATATATATGTGTGCATTTTTGTATGTTTGTATCTATTGATTGGATATGTATACTTGTTATAAAAAAGTTGTGAGAATATATTTAATGTGTTTATATTAATTAATAAATCATGAAATATATATATTTTAATATAAAAATATATATTATCCTATGAATATATATATATATATATATGTATTTATATAAAAAACATGTAAGGTTTTTTGGTATATATATATGTATATTAACATGTGAATATACATATATAAATTTTTCTAAAAAATATATAACATTTTAATTATAAATATATATATGTATGTATGTATTTACGTTTGTATATATGTATTTATGTATAGATTCTATTTATATATTTATTCAGAAAGAATATAAAAATAAAATATATTTATAAATTTTGTAATATAAAAATAAATAAATATGTGAATACACATATATAATTTTTTTTAAAAATTTATTTGGTTTTTGATATATATGTATATATATATATATATGTATGCATGCATGTATTTATATATATAAATTTGATATGCATATTTGATTAAAAAAATGTGTAAAAATAAATTTGATAAAAAAAATGATTAATAAACTTTCTAATATATATATATACATGAATATATAAAATGTATGAAATAAATTAGAAATGAATATTTTATTAAAATTATTAGAAAATTAATTTCGAGAATTTTTTTAACAAAATGTAATTTATAATATTTTTTTCTAATAAAGTGATTAAAAATTATTTTAATGAATAAAAAATAACTATTAAAAATAAGTAATATTTTCCAAAAAAACATAGCAAATAATATATAGAAAAAAATAATATAATAAATTTTAAAAAATATAAAAATAGTAACAATATTAACAGGTCAAAAAAATTAATAATAATTTAAAAAAATTGATAATTTTAAAAAATGTGTAATAATCATTAATTAATTTATAATAATTTATAATAATTAGTCAATATTATTAATAAATAGTCTATATTAGTGTTTATTACAAAATATTAAATATATTTTCTCAATTTTTGGAAATTATGATAATTTTTAATAAATTTATAAAGAAAAAAATGTGAAATACTAATTAGAAATAACTAAATTATATTAATAATTTCTATTGAGTCACAATCAGTACATATAATTTTTATTTAAATTATTTATATATATACTTATGGACTCAGAAAGGTGACATAAGATTTTATTATGTGATAATAATTGGATAAATAATTAAAAAAAATCTCAACAGATATGGTATAAGTCCTCTCTACATTGAGGGTGCAGAAACAGTTATAAAATTTTCATAATTAAATTTATAATTATTTTTTCTCAAGTTAGAATTAAATTTCCATGTGGGAAATATGATTCTAGAAGTTTCAAAATGTTTGAAAATGTTGGTCTTCATCTAATTCATTTTTGTTTATGCAAGGATTGTATTTTTTATTATCAACATTGTGGAAAAAATTCAGTAAACAATAAAATTTATTTTTGGTTCTAGACCCATCATGTTATAATTTTGTACCTGAGGCTTCTATCCCATCTATTTAAGAGACATAAATTCGGAATTATGTTCTAAATTCTAAATTTAAGCCTTCTCAATTTTACAATCGTTGGAAATCTACTATGGATGAATCATATCTTGGATTTTAGATTACCAAAGAAGTTTTTTTTTTGGATATTGATATCCATTAAATCTGATTTTTGAATATCAAATACTTGTTTCAAACAAATATTATATTTGGATAGTCAGCTATTACATGATGGAAATACATTACATACAAGTTTCTATGAATGTATGAGGATGGTCTATACTTTGGGTATTAGTTTTTAGGATATCCATGTGTGTTCAAATTGACCAATGTTTTATTATGGTGATTATGAATCATTACTTAATTGTATAAAATTTTGAGAATCAAGGTAAAAACAGGCACAATAATAGAAGTCAATATATCCTGTAGAATAGTATGTGTATTTTCCAATTACACCTCATTTACAGTGTCTATTTATGTCTCACGAGACATCTACATTGATGGAATAAAATAAATAAAATATTTCCATTAGTAAAAGATTAAATCATCTAGGTGATCATAATTCATGGAATCACAATGATCAGAAGAATCCTTCTTCTTCTTTAGAACCTCCTACCATACGGTTGGGTATATCAACAAATGGTTTTATCCCATTTTGTGAGTACGATAATGCATATATTTTTTGGCCTATATTCATTACTCTGTACAGCTTACCTCCATGGATATTGAAAAAGGAACCATATATATATTTAACACGATTTATTCAATGAAATATGAAGATGAATATAGATGATTATTTGATTCCAAAAATTCATGAGTTAATTTCACTTTGGAACAATGGTGTAACAACATTTTTAACTCTTGCGTATCATAATTTTATTCTGAAGGCTGTATTAATGTGGATAATCAATTCCATTCTTGTGTATTTTAAGTTAAATATACAGAGAAAACATGGTCTGATATAATGTTTGTACTACATGGCTATGAAAAAAGTGTTTATTATTATTAATGGGATAAAGACTAGTTATTTTGACTATAGTTAGAGATTTCTTCTAATGGATTTCCTTTTTTAAGAAACATAAATATTTTTTCAAAATGTTTTATTGAAAGAGATTAACCTCCAAATGTTCTCTATGGAATTTTGGTAAAATCTATCTCATTTTCATTACCTCCTAATAATTTTGTTCCATCTATAAATAAAAAATTAATAAATTCCTTGTGGAGAGATCATAATGTAAAAAAGCATATTATATTTTGATGCCATCAATATTTGTATGATTTTGATGGTTTATCACATGTTCTATGTAATGAATATTGAGAAGTTTTTTTTGATAACATATTTTATATCATACTAGACACACCTGGTAAGACCAATGATATTGTAATGGAAGGATTATATCATACCCAAATCGGCAGATGTCCAGAACTTGAAATATTTGAAGACAAAATATCATCGAAATTAATGGAGACAATACCATCATAAATTTTTTTTAATGACACACATTTATTATTTTATCAATAGATTTTGGATTTGAGGTTAATAAATGGTTATGGTTATAATTTATCTTGTGGCATAAAAAATGGTCATAATAGTTGGTTAAAATGTCTTTAATTCTATGTAATTAATGCGAAGATCCATGTATGTTGGTCTTATATGGTTGTTGATTAAATTAATCCAAGATGTGTTGACCAAAATATCATATATATTATAAGATATTTTTGAAGGAAAATTAGATTATAAAACATTGGGTATGAAAAAGGGATTTTCATTTAATTTTATGTAAATTTAAAGGAAATATTAACACCAGGAATCTTTGAATCAATAGAACATTTAATATATCATTTTTCATATGTGGCTAAATGTGTAAAAATGGTATAATTCTATTGGATTTTTCCATTTTTTATAGATTTATGAAAAAATTAAAAAAGATAGCATGTAACAATGAATTATTTGAAGGGTCAATTGTAGAGGAGTACATGGTGGATGAAATCTCAAATTTCTATTCTTATTATTTTATATCCAAATATCATTCAAAAAATAATTAGATTCATCCCAATGTCAAAGATCTTAATTATTTCACATATATTTGATAAACATGATCTTTGTTTTGGTGGTTATCATGAATGATTTCTTTCAAATGAAGAGAGGTACATAGCTCACACATATGTTTTGCTGAATTGCGAGGAAGTTAAACAATTTGTGTAGAAAGTACTTCATTTTAATAATTTTTTAAATTTTCTATAATAGATAATTTAATTTACATTAATTTTTTATATAGTATATGATGAGGAAATCAAAAAAATAATACAAATTACATCTACTTTTCTTGAAGAACATAATCAACATAATATTTCAAATCGGTTTCAAATACAAGTATGTTTTGTCACATTCAATAGAACATTAATTTAATTTTGAAATTATATATATTATTAATAATTTTTATTATTTTTTTGAAAAACAATATGAAAATAAATGTTTTAGTATATTATCTATATTAAAAATAATCCCTTGTAAATATTAAAATCATATAATGGATTTTTTGTCAATGGATTCTGATTCCATAGACACATATATGGTGAATCAATGAAATGAATGCATAGTACCATTTTTTTTGAAAAGACGTCATCATAAATAATTTTAATATGACTTTAATTGAATGTTAGATGAAATAATTGAGTTACGTTATCTGGGAAAAAATTACGTAACTTTTTTAAATTCCATTGGTTTGATATTGATCAAGGGTTATGATTTAATCCAATACAAGGATTCATTATCATTAAATATATATGTATACATGCATCAAATTAACCATTTATATTGGAACATCAAGAACATAATGTTTTTTATTCAAACTACATCGATGATTCAAGATATTCGAATGACTTGTGGAGTGTAATAAAAATGAAATATCATGATAATAGTTTTATAAAAAATGAAAATGGTTATGTGGAAGTGGAATATATAGATATTTTCTATATAAATCCCATAATAAATCTCTTACCTAATGAGATATAAAAATCTATGATGAAACCCATTTTTTTGGCACATGATATTGATAATTTTTATGATGTAAAAATAGATACTGAAACTAAAAGTAATATGAAATTTGATTAATCTCAATATGAGGATAAAAAATTGACCTCAATGAAGATGAGGTAGAAGACGGCGATTGATGTAATATATTTAGGCATTTAGTATTTTTTTTTACATTTCATAATTTTATTAATTATTATTTACAGGTAATATTTTTTGTTTCAGATGGCCAGACTCGATGATCTATTTTTTTATTTCACTGATGCTAGTAATTATTGGTTTTTTATATTTGATATCCATATTAACTATTATTTATAGGTAAATATATATATATTATTCATCATATTTATTATTATATATATATATATAATAAAAAATATTTCAAGGTAAAATTATTATGTTTTGGTATTTATTTATAGGTAATTACATTATTCTAGTATTTATTTGTTTTTATAGTTGAAATATGAATTAAAAATTTGTTCAATGTAAAATTACTATATTATGGTATTTATTAAATTTTTATATTTTATATATACGTTAAAAATTTATTGGAGGAACATTATTTGTTTAGACAGCTGGAGATTCTCTTGATAGTTCATTCTGTTCTCTCATTGATGTTGAACATCCTGCTTAAAAGCTTAATTTCGCTGATCCAAAGGATGTAGCACCTATTAAGAGGGGGTGGAGTCCTGCCTCATTGATAAGTCCAGACACTATTAAAGAGATATGCCCATATCTTAATTTTTAACATCATTTATAGAGGTATGTTTAATTTTTTAAGATATTTATTTAATAAAATGGTTTTGTAATAATATTGATAATAATATTATGATTTGATGTTTTTATTTGGATATTTCATTCTTGTGATTAGTTATTGGGAAGGCTGGTGTGACTGTATGAAATTATTTTTCGAAGTCATGGAGGTTTGGGGATCAGGTTCCTATTTCAATTTTTTAGTATATGTTCAACCATTATATTATAAAATATAAAATAATATATAGAACTTTTAAAATTTATTTAATTACTAACAAATAGTTTTTAATTGTGTTGTAGAATTTATGGTCTTTGACTATTAATATCCTATGTGTTCTAATCCAAGCGGCAAGAGAGATTAATATATGTGAACATTTACATCTATTTTTACAAAACCAAAAAAAGAGAGTTATGGACAGAGATTCTGAAACTATTTTTTATTATTCTTACATCTCCCCTCAACATGATTATATCATATCACTATTATGGGATAGATTGTGCTCCTACAATATAGGAGACAATATTTGGAGGATTTCATCATCCGGACATTAGATATGGGGGAGGCATCAGGTCCCACCATGAACCAAAAGTCATAAATATTTTATATATCATTGAGATATGGTATATAATATTTTCTATTACATTATATAGACATTAAATGTAAAATGTTTTATACATTAAACAGGTCGTTACTAGCCCCTCAATTATAGTGTTCAAAGGTTATATGAAAATGTACACTAATCCACAAACAAGAAAACTTGTAGGTGGCCAAAAATGTAATATTATGGTTAGTATTTAAAAAAAATATATCATATTAATTTTATTGTTAATCTAATTTAAAATTACATTTTAATGAAACATATGTGGCTACAAAATCTCATTCATGAGAGAGTAATGCAAAGTGTGAATAATTTTCCCCCGGTTAGTGAGGTTTCAATGAGGGGGCTTGCATAAAGGAGAATTTTCACGGTGTTTTGAATGTTCAGGTAATCGGAATTAGTTCATGACTAACACCTACAAGTTATTACAGAAATTTTGGGATTTCATATATTGGTTTGAAGAGGTTAAGTAAAGAGTCATCATTTTCAACTACTATACAGTCAGTGGAGAGGTTGAGATATTAGCATGAGGTGATACAATTGATGTATATGGAGAGGGAATATGATCATGTGGAGCAACATAAAAGATATGAGCAGATACTGGATTATATGTGATGGATTTCCTGTGGAATTACATTTGAGTTTACACCTAGTTATCCTTTGAGTTATCCTCCTCCAATTGTTTTCAATTGATTCTCTATGGTTTTTTTATCACTGATCTATATTTTTGGGGGTAAAAATATTATGTATGAAATGATTAATTAATATTCTGTTTTAATTTATTATTTTTAATTATATTGATTTTTTTAATTAAATTTTCCTATTTTTATTAATTTTCTATTTTTTTGAAAATATTTGTAACTAGGACAGATCAATGTATTTTTTTTAAAAAATTATTAGTGGATGACCTCTTCCAATTGATTATTTATCAACTTTTGTGGTATTATTTTCAACAGATGATTCCAAAGTCACAAATAATTAATATTTGTGATAGGATATCACAAAAAACATAATTGAAACACCATTTTCTATGATGGATAGTTAGTGAGGAATTTTGGTCACAAATGGGTTTTTGTGATGGGACTATATCACTAAAGATTCATCGAATGAAAATAAAACTATTGTAGTGAGGCTTTCTGAAGACCCCAACATAGCGCCGTGGGCCATGACATAGAAATGGATTACATTTCTGAAAATAAAGTTCAATGTAATAGACCATTCAATAGTATCCTTGGTAAAACCAATTATAATATCCAGTATAGTCTCAATGAAATAGATCATATAAACCCTTGTAATGAATAATATATAATAAAGATTTGTAGGTCTCAATAAAATTTCTCTAGAAAGGTGTCTCTGAAGAGAACACTCCTCCGAGACACTACTACCACTAAAAACATAGAATATTGCAAACACATCACTCAAACCCCTATTCTATAGCTAAGGCCTCCTAATACAACTACATGATGAATAAACCAAAAATTTCATCCATGAAATAACTATACCAAAATTTATATTAACACATATTATCTTCCTTCCAAGACCCTATATTTTCCACAGATCCACGCCACAACAACCAGAATTATGGTTAAGCTAAGACCTCCATGTTTCATAACCCCCTGATCATCTCCCCTTATTTATATTTCCTCCCAGAGTAACCTCTTCCAAACGAAGTCTCCACAACCAAGTAAAAAACAAAAAACAAATAGTTTAATGCTTTTTATAAAGAACATAATGATGGATGTACCTATAAAAAAATTGTATCTAAAAACCTCTCCATTATAGGACATATAATCATCAAGGTAGACTCTAAAAATTAATAGTGGTTATCGATGAACAAGTCTAAACACAATGCTTGTATATTAGAATACCATCCCCATGTATCCTCTTAGAAATTTTAATGCTACCACTACACTTTTACAAGTTATACAAACATACCATGTATATTATTCTCTATTTGGTATGTGAAACAGTTCACATGATCTAAAAAGGATGAATCGACATAAAATTTGATGGTATTAATTTCTATCATGTGGGAAGGGTCATAATGGTATGTATAAATCTGTTAAAAGGGGAAAATGTTGTTTATGATGGTTATGAACCATGAGAGGAATAAATTGTACACCATTAAGTTGAACTGATCAACTCTCTCGAATGGCCTGAAAAACCTAGACACCGCCATCCCTTGCTCCATGATATTTCATTTCCGCAACCTAGACAATACCCAAAGAAAATCATGATAACCATCCTCAATATATAAATATAATATACAATGGTTTTCATACGATTTTTTCCATCCCTATATAGTCACTAATATCATTATGATGAACTAAACCATATCTAGAGTATTCTACAAGAGACTAGTTCCAATGAGCACTGACTATACAACCTATATATATAAAAACGATGAACAAAATGAAATTTAAAACATGGACTCAAAAATATACATTTGGATTGATTCCTAGAATAATTTTTATAAGTAAATTTAATAAATCCCATATGATATTCCCACGAACTACCAATGTCTAAAACACTGGACAAGAAAATATCCTTCAAAATCGAAATCATCCATTCAGATTGACCATCATTCTGAGGATTATAGGATAACACAGAAGAAACTACGCTCTCCATTCATTATGAATACCCTTATATAACCATGATTTAAAATGATGACCTTGATCTGAAATGATCATCCTCAAAACAACCTTATACTAAACTATATCTTTCATGTAGAGACTACTGAGTTCATCTATGGTGAAGGTCTTACTAATAGGTAATAAATTGGACACCATATTCAGTCTATATGCAACCTATCATACATAATCATTATTGTGGGGTTTCTAGGGCATTCTTCTCATAAATTCTATAGTGAAATCATCCCACATCCATAATAGAATTATTTTTGGCTGTAGTAACCCATAATGACTCTGATTCTCATACTTCACCAACCATAAGGAAAAAAAACTCACTAGGAATAATTTTGTTTCCGTTTTCATCCTCAGACACCATTATATACTATAGTGACCACAATACTATTGAGTCAATAAGGTTTTCAATATGAATTTTCCATTCCTTCATGTAGGGGGGAGATTGTTGAGTCATTATGCTTTCCTTATGACATTATAATTCCTCTTGTTTAAAAAATCACAAACACCTTATCTTAAGGCACATTTCATTTTACCATATATTTTTGCCCTATAATGAAAATTTCCATCCCCAAGGAAATTTTCCTTACCATGTTCTCTTTGCCCATATCATAAATATTCTTAAAAATAAAATTCTAATTGAAACCAAAATCTCATAATCATATAATACTCTGATATGAAGAATTCTGTTTATGACTTTGAATTCTGGATACGAACATTCATGAAGTTTGACTACGAATTCTGATTACGAATTCCAGTTATGAACTTGTCTATGTTCTGAATCCAAGTTCCCTGAATTTAGATCTCCTATGAGTTCTATCTCCGAATTCTCATGAACTCTGACTCCGAACATTGGGAGTTCTGGTTTCGAATTCTGTTGAATCCAGAATCTGAATTTTCGTGAAATTCAAACATTGGAATTCTATAGAATTCACGTTCCGAATTCAAAGAAAAAAAAAGCTGAATATCCTTGTATTGTAGACTCCGAATTCATTTTTGGTTGACTCCTAACATTTATTTACCTACATTTTGAATATCATATTTTAGTTATACATACACTTGTTTATTATTAAAACAATGTCATGCTTTCAGTTACCCACCAATCGTTGTTTGAGTGACACATGTACAGGTCCCTCTGAAATTCAAGGAAAAATATGACTGTTGGAGGAGGGAGTCGATTGTTGGAACAATGCCTATAAATAGGAGCTCATTTGAAAGAGCTCGATAAAACTTTTGACTACCTTTTGACAAAGTGCAATTGAAGTGATTTCTAGAGAGAGAGAGAGACTCTTATAAACTCTCATGTTTGGTGAATAATGTTTTGAACAGCTTGTTAAAACTTTGATTCGTGTGGATTTTCTTAGTTCAAAGGTTCGATTTCCTGGAAATTAGAGATTTCAAGTTGTGAAGTCATAGGTGCCGATTTCCTTACAAATCGAGGGATTGCGGGGATAGCAAGATAGATACCGATCTTCAGATTGAGGGCATACCTAGGTTTGGGTATGACATACATTCTTGAATGTATAAATCAAGGGACCTCTTAACCAGGATTGTTGGATACGCTCCTCTTTGGTTTAAAATAGTTATTACTTATTACTTGTAGTGTTACTACTTTGTTTTCTGCTGTGAATTTTTATTGCTGATGAAAGTATAAATTTCTTATACTTCCTCATACTTGTACTCTGATTTAGTTAGATTCTGTAAAGTTTAAGGTAGAATCTTAGTTGGTATAAAATTTTCTTATGTTTTATTTCCAGAATCACATTTACAGAATCAAGAAAGATAATAGATCTTAGATGTGTTGTGAATTTTGGTTATGCAAAATCTCCTTAGGTATTTTTATAGTATACAATTCACCCCTATTTTATTTTAGAATCTAATTACATATTTGATCCTACAATTGGTATTATAGAGTATATCATACACAGACATACCATCTCACAATTGGTATCAGAGCATTGGTACAATCAAAATTAACCTCATGATTAGATTCAGAAGAGAATTCTCAGAATTGAATTTCCCAAATTCAGAATTCTTTCATAATCTATTTTTCGGAATCACATTTTTTTGGATTCACTCTTGCTTAGATATACAATATCTAGTTCCTTTCTTAGGATATTTTCTCTTGTTTACATACTCAAACTACTAACAAGTTTGTATACAAACGATTTTCTTACGGATGACAGGTTTAAATGTTGGTTATATTAATAACCTAAATCCTACCCGTCCTCCTTTTTTTGATGGAAATGATTATGAGTACTATGGAGATAGTATGGAGTCTTTTGTTATCAATATCGGAGTTGATAACTATCTAATGCTGACTGGATATTATAAGATTCTAGATAAGGAATTTAGAACTTTTATGAATCATGAAAAATAAGAATATCAAACAAACTTCAAAGTCAGAAATAATTTGTTATATTCCATGACTAGGAACATCTATAGTCAAATATCATCATGTGATGCTGTAAACAGTATTTGGAAGAAACTTGAACTTAAAAATTTTGGTACATCTAAATTCATAGAGACTAGAAGAGGTACGTTGAGAGCTGAATACCATGTTTTTAACTTTCCTTATGGATAACCTGCATGTAAAGTATAAAAAAGGTTTATGACTATCATGAATAGCTTAAAATATATGGGAGGAAATGTTTTGGATGATGAGGCTCTTGTAGATAGGATTATAGATATCATGCCAAATGAATGGGACTCCAAGAGGATGGATATTGATGAGAACAGGAAAGTCACTCAGATTTCATTAGATGAGTTGTTTGGAACTCTTCTTCAGCATGAAACCAGAATTAAGAGAGATGTTAAAGATGTTAAGAAGATGAATGGGAATGGAGGAGTTTCTTTTACAACCACTTTTAAACATATGAAATACAAGACTCCAGAAAGAGTAACTAGATCAAAGAAAACGAAAGTCATTATTAAGTCAGAGTCTAGTGACACACGAAAGTATGAGAATGAATTAGCTAATCATTCTCAGAGAATGAACAAGAATGTAGCTCAAAAGAACCATAATAATATGTACATGAAGAAATACTAAAAAGATAATAATGATGGAGATGATACATGTTATGAATGTATAAGAACAGTTCACATCATATCTGATTGTCCTTTTTTTTAAAAGAAGGAAAATAAGGAAAGAAATTCTGAAAGGAACAAGAAGAAATTCATCATTCAAAGCATAATAAAAGTCTTAAAGCTAATGATACTTGAAGTTGTAGCTCTGGATAATCTTTAGAATGTCAATCTTCTATATATGATTCGTCAACATAGAAGAATATGTGATTCATTGCTACTACTTCTTTCCCTAATACATGTCTTATGGCCAAGGTACCCACCGCCGGGGCTTTAACAAATTTATCTCATGATAATAATTACTATTTCAAAAATAGTAATTCTAATGACGATACTTCATCCTCAGAAAATGAAGAAATTCCTTCATATGAAGATGTTTCTAGATTTTTTAAGTTACTTGAAGCAAGAAATTGTAAAATTTCTATGAAATTAGACAAGGAAAATACTAGGGAAGAATTTCTTACAAAAGAGATTTTCGATCGTTCTAGGGATCATAAAGATAAAGATGAGATTTTAGAAAAACATTCTAAAGACCTTGAGAAAAAAATTCTGTTCAGGAAGAACTTTCTAAAGATCTTAAGAATTCTATTTTAGAGACAAATTTTTTTGAGGAAAAATCTAACTCTAAGGAAATGATTCCTGAGGATAGGTATTTAGTCATCAGACGGAAATCCGAAATTTTTTCTCTTAATAAGTTTCTTGAAAACATTACCTCTGGGAAGGGAAATTTTGAAAAGATGTATTCTAAAATTAAACCTCATAGAAACACTACTGGAGTAGGTTATATTCACCAAAAACCAGTTTTCAAAAACAACTATTTTGTTCTTTTTAGAGACCCTTTTTGCACTAAATGTCATAGTGGTGGGCATTGGAAGAAAAATTGATCCTTGAATAAAGTTAAATCTCTTGGGTTTCATAAAGATTATTTTTCTAAACAAATTTTGATACCAAAATTTTTTTGGTCTTACAATTCCGGATCCAATAAATTTTTTATTCTGAAAGTCAACTCTTTTGTTTTCAAGAAAATAGAGAAGGTACCCATAGCAATACATGGTACATGGATAGTGGATGTTCCAGGTATATGACTGGTAATAGAAATTATTTTGAAAATATTATTAAGATGAAAGGAGGATAAGTAACTTACAGAGATAATGCTCAGGGAGAAATTATTGGTATATGTAACATCGTTCTTCTTGGAAAAGCATTGATTTCGAATGTTTTATTTGTTAAAGGCCTTAATCACAACATCATTAGAATAAGCCAATTATGTGATTAAGGATACCTTGTGAATTTTAGGAATGACAAGTGATTAATACACAATTCCAAGGAAGAATTTTTTCTTTCTTACCATAGGCAAGAGAATGTTTATACATTAAACTTAGAAGAACATAGGAGCCACGAATTACCTTGCCTTAGTGCAAGGGAAGATCATTATTGGTTAGGGAATATAAGGTTAGGACATTGAAACCTTATGAACCTATATAAACATTATAAGAAAGGATTAGTTAAGGATCTACTAGATCTTAGATTTGATTCTTCAAAAGTTTGTGACCCTTGTCAGTATGGAAAGAAACATAAATCCAGTTTTAAATTAGCCGGTGAAGTCTCAACTACTGATTCATTATAGCTAGTGCATATGGATCTCTTTGGTCCTACACAAACTGGAAGCATTGGGGGAAAATATTATGTATTTTTCATGGATGATGAATACACAAGATTTACATGGGTCTATTTCTTAGAAAATAAGTATAATTATTTTTCTTATTTCAAATGTTTTAGAGACCATGTGAAAAAATAGAAAAGCCTTCCTTTGAAAACTATTCATAGTGATCATGGTGGAGAATTTCAAAATTCTGATTTTGAAACTTTTTTAGTAGAAAACATATTACTCACAACTTCTCAGCGCCCAAAACACCTCAACAGAATGGGGTTATTGAAAGAAGAAATATAATTATTCAAGAGATAACTAGAACCATGTTGAGTGAGTATTCTATAGCCTAACATTTTTGGGTTGAAGCTGTAAGTACTACTTGTTATACTATAAATCAAGTTTTTATTAGACATTTTCTTAATAAAACTCTTTATGAGTTATGGAATGGTAGAAAACCTCAACTTTCCTACTTCAAGGTTTTTGGATGAATAGTATTCATTTTTAATACTAAATATAAATTACATAAATTCGTACCAAAATCTGATGAAGAAATTTTCTTAAGCTACTCCACAACTTCTAAGGCATATAGTGTTTTCAATAAAATCACTTGAATTGTTGAAGAGACAATACATGTTAAATTTGATGAAACCAATCCTTTTGTTATTAAGAAACCCCAACCTTCATCCTCAGATGTGTTTTCAGAGACTGATTATCAAACTTTGATAGAAGATCATTTTGATAAGGAAAATGTTCAAGAATATACTACTGAAACATTTACCCCAGCAGAGTTCCTACTTTATGTTGATGAATAGGTTTTACCAAACCCAAATTAGTCGTTTCTGAAGAGTCATCCCAGTGATAGCATCATTGGTGATGTGAATAAACCTATAAGGACTATAAGATTCATAGGAAATGAAGTAGAACATATAGCATTCCATTCCCAATTAGGACAAAAAAGCATTTATGATGCTTTAGGTGATGATGATTGGATAAAAGCCATGCAAGATGAACCAAATGAATTCAAAAGGAATAAATTCCAGACCTTGGTTTAAAGACCTAAGGAAACTTCTATTATTGTAGTAAAATGGTTCTTCAGAAATAAGTTTGATGAAAATGGAATCATTGTAAGAAATAAATCAAGTTTAGTTACTAAAGGCTATAATCAACAAGAAGGAATAGACTATGATGAAACCTAATCTCCAGTATCTTGACATGAATCTATTCATATTTTACTTGCCTTTGAAGAATTCTTCTATTTCAAAAAATTTCAAATGGATGTGAAATGCACTTTTCATAATGGTTATGTTTAAGAGGAAGTATTTGTTGAACAACCTCCTAGCTTTGAAGATACAAAACATCCTGATTATGTTTTTAGACTTACCAATGATCTCTATGGACTTAAACAAGACCCTCAAGCTTGGTTTGATATACTTACATGATTTTTTCTTGAAAATAACTATGTTATGGGAAATGTAGATCCAACCCTTTTATAAAGAAAGATAAGAAAAATGTTTTGATTGTTGAAATTTATGTTTATGACATTATATTAGGTTCAACTTAGCAATATTTAACTGATTCATTTGTAGATATAATTAAATATGAGTTTGAAATGTTTATAAAGGGTGAGTTCACATTTTTTCTTGGTATTCAAATTTCTCAAAAACCAGAAGAAAACTATATATCCCAACATTAGTATATTAAATATCTTCTTAAAAAGTATGGATATGAAAAAACTAAAAGTATAAGTACTCTCATTGGTACCTCAAATACACTTGATCTTGATGAAGCTGAGAAACTAGTAGATCAAACATCCTTTAGAGGTATGATTGGAAGTCTACATTACTTGATAGCTAGTCATCCAGACGTATTATTTTCAGTATTCTTATGTTCAAGATACAATCTAATCCTACAGAATCTCATTAAAAGTATGAAAAGAGAATTTTTCACTACTTAAAGGGAACCATGGATTTAGGACTATTTTATACTTCTGGAAATGATTTTGCTTTAAAAAGATTTTCGGGTGCTAACTTTGGGGGATATAGAATGGATAAAAAGAGTACATCCGGAACATGTAATTTCTTAGGAGATTCATTAGTTTCATGGTCATGAAAGATGTAACACTCAGTAGCACTTTCCAGTACTAAAGTTGAATATGTAGTAGTTGGAAGTTATTGTGCTCAAGTGTTGTGGATTCAACACAGACTCACAGAATATGGCATGAGTTTTACTAAGACTCAATTTTTTTTGATAACACAAGTTTCATTTCCCTTTGTAAAAACCTTGCACATCACTGTCGTTCAAAGCACATAGATATTAGGAATCATTTTCTTAGGGTTAACAAACAAAAAGGAGATATCATTCATCAATTTATCGGAATGCAAGATCAACTTGCTGACATTTTCATAAAATCATTACATTCCGATATATTTGAATACATTTAATATAAGATAGGAATTATAAACATTAGGTAATATTCCTTGATTAACATCGTATTGAACCAATATCATTATAGTAATAAACCTCTTTTCATAGATGGGTATATTTTTTGTGATGTTTTCAGAAATTGTCGCATTGAAGTTTTCAAAAAATTTCATAATGTTGTTTTCAAATTTTTTTCTAATGAAATTTTTTATAGTTGGTTTTTCAAAAATTTTCGTAATGAAAATTTTCGTAGTTGGTCTTTAAATTTTTTTTGTAATGATAATTTTCGTAGATAGTCTTTCAAAATTTTCGTAATGAAAATATTCGAAACTGAAATTTTCGTAATGAAAATCTTCAGACCTGAAGTTTTCGTAATGAAAATCTACCGACCTGAGCTTTTCGTAATGAAAATCTTTGGACTTGAAATTTTTGTAATGGAAATTTTTGGATTTGAAATATTTGTGGAGAGGTTTTTTTCTTAAATCCAAAGTTCTTCAAGAAGAATATTCCTCTATACGAATAATATTCCTATAAATATGAAAGGTATGATTATTTCTTATGTTTTTTGTAATAAACTTTTACATGTTGGTAGTTTCTTCTGCTTTTCAAATTTCTCGAATTCATGTTTCCTTAAATCCAAATGTTCTTTCTATTAAAAACTCAAAATATCAGATTCAATCAAATTCTATCCTTGTGGCTATCATATAAACTATCAGATCAGATCAGAAGGTTTCCCAACCATTAGATTGGATTTGGATGATGAAAGGTCACTTCCATCACCTATATAAAGGACCCCCGAAGGGTTGTCCCACATCGGTTTTCAAGCTCACGCATCTTGAAGTTCTGCCTTCCTTTCAAAAGGTCGTTCTGAATACTTTAGAAGTACTCTAGTCCGATTGTCTGTAGAAGTTCCTTCTCATGATATTTCTACTGTCAAGCCAATTCCAGAGTGGAAAATATATAGCGATAGGTTAGTTCATCCAAACTTATTCAATAAGTACGACTCTATTATCTCCAAGAACATGAATCTCACTGGATGGGAGAGTGTAGAAATTTCAAAGACATGAGCTCAAGACGTAGTCTATTAGGATCTTCTTATAGAATTTTAGGAGTTAGTATCATTCTTTAAGGAAGATGGCAGATATAAATTCTCGTTCAAAATTTATGGAAATAAATATGCACTTTCTTATACCAAGGCACCTAGCTTGGTGGGGCTGTCCTATGAAGGGGAAGCTGAGTTTTTTTACTCACAAATTTCCAGAGGTTTAAGGAATCTTCGTTATGGTAAATGATATGGAATTTCATGGTCTTTCTGATGTAAAGTCATCAAATATTTCCCATCTATCTACCAAAAATCGGATTCTACAGCTATGGGTTCAAGGATTTATCGTATCAAGGAAGGGTGATAAGAACACCCTTAAGAAAAGTGACATGTATATCTTAGAATTTTTGGTAAACCTAAGGAATGTCAAACTCATGAGATAGATTTTAATTACGATTCAGATCATCAAGAATTCCAGTCTGAGAGCTCAGATTATTATGTATCCTGCCCTGCTTTCCAAGCTGATAGTTCGGTGCCACGAATCTTTCAAGATCCCATGCAGTTCCAAGCCAAGGAATTGCAAGGTGATGCTAATCAGTGATGACACCCTCAAAAGAATGATGGATGGTTTCTCCACGGAGTCAGGTGAATTTTATGATCTTCCTGCGGAAGAGGTAGAAGATGTACCAGAAAATGTTAAAAAAGATGAACCATCAAAGAAGGTCTGGAAGAAAATAATGTTGAAGGAAGTGGAAGTAGAAGACAAAACCCCAAAATCTAAAGAACCTCAATCCACAGCTCCTAAAATAATGAAGCAGAAGGCCTACCCAGATGAAGTCGTAGAAAAATGGAGAGGATAAGCAGAATAGAAAAGCTGGGGAGCCACAGTTTGGATTGGATCCTACTGAGGCTAAGGCCTTGGAAGAAAAGGCAGCTGATGAACTAAAAAAAAATCCATGGAAAAGAAGTTGAAGAAGAAAATGTATGAGTCAGAGATTGTCCAATCTCTTTTAAAGGCCACTAAGGTTGCATCTGAACAAATTCTCTTACCAAAAACCTTCCTAGTAGAACCATTACCTGAGACTCCAAGTAATAGTTTTATGACTCCGGAAAAACCACAAGAGAATATTGTGGAAGAGAAGAAAGCTGCAGAACAAGTTCAACAAGCTCAGAGCAGTGGTGGCTCTGATGATGTGATTAACCAGGTTGAAGAGTATCAGGAAACAGAAAGTGTTTCAAAAAAATTCACTACGGACTTCTCAAGTCGGATCATCAAAACTTATTACTCATAGAGCTCATGAGAAGGGTGCATAAGAGGAGTTGAATAAATTTTCAGAGGAAGAGAGTCATAATCATGAATTCATTCTTCCTGAAGATGTTGAGGATGGTGCTGAGAAAGAAACATTTGATGAAGATAAGATTGTCCATTTATCAGGAAGTTAGTATGAATCACCAGATGAAGTGGATAATTTGAAAATAAGTAAGGTTAAACAAGTGGTTGATGATACCCCAACGAAAGAAATCCTGAGGAAGAATGAAGTTGGACGAAACTTTAAAAGGAAGCCGATAGATCTAGAGGAAGGACCATCTCAAAGAAAAATGTCTGATTCAGAGTCATCTGCCTTGGGGCATTATTTTTTGGTTCAATCCCTGAAGAAGCTGGTGGATACCATTCCGATATGTCCAACAATGGATTCTAGATGTCAGATGCTTCATCAGAGCATGAACGGGAAAAAAAGACTCAGTATCCATGTTGACGGACAGATGTGTTAAGATAGAGGCTGGGCACAAAAATTTCCTTAACAATTATGAGGCTCACAGAAAATCCTACAATAAAATGACCATCTGGTCTAAGAAAATCAATGACGTGTTGGGAGAGATTGAATAGTTTCAATAAGATGTAATGATGGCTTTTGATACCGAAGATGTCAAAATCATGGATCTTACAAACAACTTTTAGGAAAAGCTAACTCTAGAATAGAATAATCAGATTCAAGAGGTGAAATATCTGAATGGGAATCTGAGTTATATTGTTCAAAGCATGAAAATAGAAAAGGATCTTCAGATTGAGATCCAAGAAATTATTTTGAAACAAGACGATTTGCTGAATGTTCAGGAAGAGGCCATGAAATCTCATGAATAAAGGATCAAAGCATTAGAAAAGCAAGATGAGGAGGATCACAAAGAGCTGAAAAAGCTTAAGACCATTGTGAATATGCTAATGCCCAAGGAAAAAGAAGCAAAATAAATCATACAATTATCATTTGTTGTATTTGATTTTCCTTGTACTAATACTTCCAGTCTCAATGAATTTGTGGATGCTTGTTTTGTTTGGTTGTCTTTGATAATATTTCAGGTACCATATTTTTTTCCATTCCCTCAAAATCTGTTTGAAAATTACAAAGGGGTGAAGGAAAAATAATTCTAAAGGGGGGGTTTATTTAAGGGGGAGTTCCCATTACGAATATTTCCACAGTTAATGAAAATTCTCATTCCAAAAATCTATAATATGATCCTTACAGTTCCAATGCCAAAGGGGAAGTTCGTCGTATTCACCATTGTCTATGAACCAAGGGAGATAAGCTTTAATTTCAAAGTGAATAAATTTATTCCAAGTCCTTATATTCTTTTTCGTAAGGATGTTTGTGGCTTCCAAAAGGGGGAGATTTTTGCATCAATAATGTTTTCCTTATGACTTTTCCATTCGTTTATGTAAGAGAGATATTGTTGAGTCATTAAGGTTTCCTTATGACATTACAATTAATTTTGTTTTAAAAATCACAAACACATAATCTGAAGGCATATTTCATTTTACACTATATTTTACCACTATAAGGAAAATATCCTTCTCAAAGGAAATTTATCCTTACCATGTTCTCTTTGGCCATATCATAAATTTTCCTAAAAAAAATTCTTATTATAACCAAAACCTCAGAATCATATAATACTTTGATATGAAGAATTCTGTTTAAGACTCTGAATTTTTGATATGAACCCTCATGAAGTGAAACTCTGAATTATGGATACAAAATCTCATGAAGTTCAACTCCAAATTCTTGATATGAACTCTCATGAAGGTCAAGTCTAAATTCAGGATACGAACATTCATGATCTTCGACTCTGAATTCTGAATACGAATTCTGGTTACAATCTTGTCTAAGTTCTGACTTCGAGTTCTCTGAATTCATACTCTGAACATCTATGAGTTACAACTCTTTATTATCATGAACTCTAACACCAAAAATTGTGAGTTCTAGTTCCGAATTCTGGTGAATCCAAAATCCGAATTTCGTTGAAATTCAGATTCCTTAATTCTATATAATTCAGGTTCCGAATTCCTAGAAAAAAGAATCGGAATGTCCTTGTATTGTAGACTCCAAATTCATTTTTGGTTGACTCAAAACATTCATTTACATACATTCAGAATATTATATTTTATTTATACTTACAATTTTTTAGTATTAAAATGATGTCGTTCTTTCAGTTACCCACTAACCGTTGTTTGAGTGAATCGTGTACAGGTCCCGGCGTAATTCAAGGAAAAATATGACCATTGGAGGAGGGAGACGACCATTGGAGTTGTGCCTATAAATAGGAACTCATTTGAAATATCTTGATACAACTTCTGACTGAATTTCTAAAATGTACTATTGAGGTGATTTCTTGAGAGAGATACTCTTATAAACTCTCAAGCCTTGTACAGAATGTTTTGAACTGCTTGTTCAAAATTTTCTCCATGCGGACATGCTTAGTGATGAGGTTCTATTTTCTTGAAATCAGATACTTCAGGCTGTGAAGTCAGAGGTGCCTATTTCCTTACAAATCGAGGGCTTGCAGGGATAACAAGACAGATACCGATCTTCAGATTGAGTGAATACCTGGGTTTGGGTAAAATAGACTTTCTTGAAAGTATAAATCAAGGGACATCTTATCCAGGGTTGTTGGATACCCTCCTCTTTGGGTTAAAAGAGTTATTAAATGTTACTTGTGCTATTACTACTTTGATTTCCACTGTGCATTTTTATTGTTGAGGAATGTATAACTTTCTTATACTTCCTTATACTTGTACTCTGATTTAGTTAGATTCCATACTCTTTACGGTAGAATCTTAGTTGGTGTAAAATTTTATTATGTTTCATTTCTAGAATCACTTTTCCAGAATCAAGAAAGATAATTGATCTTAGAGGTGTTGTGAATTTTGGTTATGCAAAATATCCTTAGGGATTTTTAAAGTATACAATTCACCCCTCTTGTATTTGAGAATCTTATTACATATTCGATCCTACATTTGGTATTATAGAGTATATCATACTCAGACATACCATCTCACAAATACATATTTTTTAGACAATGATGTACCACCAATTTATAATCCTGAAACTATATCATCTTCTCATATTTCAATCCCATAAGAACCAATATAAGACCATGAAAAATAATAATATTACCCCTACCAATAGGTCATTCAAACTATGTTTTCCCACTGTATAAACTATCCCTCAATGATAAGTCCTCCAGACTAGATAACTTATTTGTGTTGATCTTATCCATGATTATAGGTATAATAGTTGAAAAAATCATAGATACCCATCCATGGGACTCATGGACCTTGATATACATGTCTGAAATGAGTTCTTTTAGCCACGACACATCGCAAGACTCATGCACTACCTCTATCTAGATAATTTTTCTCAAGGAATCAATAATGATGTTTCTTTTTCCTAGTTCATTAGCCAGATCAAAGTCAAAATAATGTAGATAATCGACCCACATCCTCTTTTGTTGGTTCATGTATCACTAAGTAAAGATGTACTAGAGGAAATTGTGCACCATGTACACCACAAACCCCTCACCCAATAGGGAGAGTTTCTAGTATCATGGATCATGTACCACCACAACTAACTCTAGATCATGTGTATAGTAATTCTTATCATGTGGTATATGCTGCCTGGAGATATAAGTAGGCAATTGGTCCTCCTGCATGAAAAATTCTTTGAGTCCAACTCAGAATGCATCACAATATATAGTATTATCATTTTATTGGTATTGTCAATGAGAGAATTAGTTTTAAGGACATATTATTCATTATCTCTTGGAAATAAAACTCCCAAGCATCTCACTAAACATTAATAACCTCTTTCATTATCTTCTAAAACATTGGTTCATACATTTGGGATATGTTCTCGATTAAACAATGATAATATCCTGTTATACCAAGAATAATTCTAATATAGATTACATTATTAGGATGTTACCAAAATACCATGATTATATCTTTATTTGGGTCAATATCCACTCTATCCTCTAAGATAAAATGGACTATGATATTCACTATATGGACCTAAACACTATATTTAGATTTCATAGTATAATGTTGATTCTCCCTCAATGTACTCTAGAGGATGTAATTATGTTTGGAATGATTGTCTATAGACTGAGAGTGAACCATGATTTTATTGGTGAAAAATAACAAAAAATGATCTAGGAAAGGATTAATGATCCAATTCACTAAAGAAATTAATACCTCTAGTGCATTATTTATACTTAATAACATCCCTATGAATTCATACAAGCCATACCTTCTCCAAAAAGGAGTCTATCGTACATCTAATTAAATCACCCTTAACTGATGTTACTTTTACCTCATGTTAACCTTGTAGAAAATCATTTCACATATAGGTTGATTGAATAGATTTTTGATACATATAATGGGTTAACTGTTCTTGAACATTATTTGGTTTAGTCTCTAAAAATCCACAACTATGTGTAATGTCATGTCATCATCTTTGGAGAAAATCATGTGAGAACCCATGGAAAAGTACTAGGTTATATGAATAATTTTTCTTCTAGGTCCCACAAAAAAACATTCAAATCACAATGATCATCCGGTTTGGTAATGACCCGCCAATTATCATTGGCTTGAGAGTACAACGAGTCGTTACTAGGCCTTAAGCGACATCCCCAAGATGCCAAAGGCTAGAAATAAATATTGAAGGGTTTCGAATACAAGTGGGGGTTGATATAAACCTTATGAAATAAACCAAGAAACCAACCAACCATAACCAAACATTCACTATATGATGCATGAACGAATGAAAGACAGCCCAACATCATCAAGATTCCCAAAGCCATATCATGGTAGGCAACATCAAAAGAAAAACCAAGTATCAACGTACATAGTAGATAAATGATACAAGACTCTCAAAAGACCACAAGACTCCATGATCCACCATCTCCAAGCTCCACAATCACCAAACAACCCAAACATTTAAAGGTAGTGCTAAATACGTGTGAAACATTACCTTTTCCACTGTCTTGGAATAAGGCATCTTCAAAAGCACCAAAGTGCCAATGTACGGGTGAGTATAAAAGTCAGTAGGTTTTCCACGATGACTTCCCAACTCATTCAACATGGATAGAAAATTTAGTTACATTTAAATAAGACAGTTTATATAGAAAAATTTACCAAAAAAGTTTATAACCAAATATAAAAAAGTTTCAAAAACCATTTATAACCAAAAGCATACAAGAGTAATTGAAACCAATTTTTCTAACAAGTTATTTTCCATAAATGTAACTAGAGAAGCTTTAAAACCACTTCTAAATATTCCTTTGACATACCCGATTAATTTCATACCTCTACACAACCAACCCTATATGTAACCTGGATCCCCCTATACTCGTGAGTGGTGAGTCATCCTTTCACTTAGTCGTACCTAGTGAACCAATTGACGGGGGAGAGCCCTAAACATTATTCATCTTGTTAATGATAGGGGAGACTCCTAACCCTTATCCATCCAACATGCACCCTTTTACGGGGGAGATACCTAACCCTTATCCATACTGTTAATGATGGGGGAGACCCCTAACCCTTATTCATCCCACATGACCTTGAACACACAAACCCTTCATGTCAAAAACCAAGTGTGTTCCACCAATTAAAACCATTTCAATAAAACTGCACTTTTATTGAAAAAAAGTATATATCAATTTCAAAACTTTCATTTCACTTCAATAAAACATTCCCTTTTATTTAAAACATCTAATCCAAACCATGTGTCACAATTCTAGAAAATCACCATTTTAAAAATCTCTATTTTAAAATTGAGAACCAAAGCACTCATTCGAAATCCCCAATTTTCTAGATTTCACAACCATCACTCAAAAAGGTTTCCAACAAGTGCTAAACTACCAAATCACAACCAATTCAACACAACACATTAAATTTAAAATCATGGAAATTAGTTCTTCTAAGTAGAGTAAAGAAAGAAGCCCCCTACCTTGATGGTTTTGATGAAAACCACAACGAACGAAGAAGGCACAAGAAAACCAGGTTGATTCTTCAGGAACCCACCTTAGATATATTTTTCTAGAAAGAAAAAGACAAAATTTCAACATATTTGGAATCCAAACACTTAGATCTACCCATAACAGGCATAGATCTGAGAAACCAAGAGAATAGAAGAAGTAGATCTAAGAAAATGATCAAGAACGACGACGGACGATCACATACCTCAAGAATATGGCTTTGATTCACCAAGGAAATCCTTTAGATCACCTAAAAAATGCTTGGGAGAGGTTCTCCTACCATCAAGGGAGTGTGATCACGAGTTAGGGCCTCTTTGAAGAAAAAACTAGCCATTTAGATGCAAAAATGTGTGAGATCCAATTTTTTATGATCTCATTTATGTGCCCGCACGATTAGTTCGCACGGTTTGACAAATCGTGTGCTAACCGTGCGTTAGACACTACCTCGGCACACCCTTACACGACCTCTTCACATGGTCTCCTAAACTGTGTAGGAGACACTTCCTCAAATGTGTCAACTATGCACGTTTTGGCCTCATGGTTAGACAAACTGTGCGCCGCCCGTGAAACATCCCCTTTGCCTCAAAACATAATTCCAAGTTCTCCAGACTCTCTCATTCATCACCCTTATCATTATAAACAAAAAACGAATTAAGTAAGGGTTACATACCAGAAAATGGGGGTACTAAATTCTCCCCCACATTGGCCTTTCTGTCCTTGGATAGTAGACAACCCTTACTGGCCAAAATATGTTCCGGCCACTGCTCTTTCATTTCCTTCTCACATTCCCAAGTCTCTTCCTAAATCTGAACATGTTTCCATAAAACCCACACTAGGAAGATGATTTTACCTTGAGAGACACTCTATTGTCTATACATGATCCACACTATAATATGTACTAGTGATGCATCCAGTTACAGCTCAACGTGATCCCATCTGATCACACGGTCAGTATCAGGGTGATAATTTTTCAACTAGGATACATGGAACACATTATGCACCAAACTAAACCATGGTGGTAATGCTAGCCGATATGGCACCTCTCCAACCCATTCTAGTATCTCAAATCGTCCAATGTATCTAGGATATAACTTTCCCTGCTTCTGGAAATTATGATGTCCAAGCATTGGAGAGATCTCCAAGAAGACATGATCACCCACAACGAATGACAACGGTCTCATACAGTGATATGCATACGTTTTATGATTACTCTGAGCAGTCTCTATCCTTTTTCTAATCAACTTGATCTTATCTGTTGTTTCTTGGACAAGTCATTTCCCGACTAGTGATGTTTCACCCATTTCCACCCAGCATAGTGGAGAACGACAAGGACGCCCATACAATGCTTCAAACAGAGCCATGCGTATCGAGGCTTGATAGTTGTTGTTATATGAGAACTCAACTAAGGGTATATACTCCTCCCATGAGCCACAAAAATACATTACAAACGACCTCAAAATGTCTTCCAATGTTTTTATTGTCTTCTCGGATTTCCAATCCGTTTGAGGATGAAATGCAGTGCTCATAGTCAAGTAAGTTCCAATGGCTTGCTGTAAAGATTTCCAGAAACGAGATGTGAACCTCAGATCTCTATCTGAGACTATAGAATCTAGTACACCATGCCTCTTTACCACTTCTTGGATATGTATTTTCGAAATATCCTCCACCGTTTGTGTTTCACAAATAGGGATGAAATGGTCCGACTTGGTTAGACGATCCACTATCACCCAAATGGAATTGTGTATCCAGCTAGTTCTTGGAAGACATATAACAAAATCCACTATTATTTAATCCCATTTACACACTAGAATATGAAAATATTATAACATACCAGTTGTTCTCTGATGTTCCGCTTTAACCTGCTGACACGTTAAGCACCACAAGACGAACTTGGCCACCTTCCTTTTCATGCCGCTCCACCAAAACTGCGCCTTCAATGCCTTATACATCTATTTTGTAACGGGATGTACAAACCATCTTTAATGGTTGTAATAATGAATGATTTGTTCCTAAAAAACCATAGGTACAACTATTTGATCTCTGAAACACAAACCCAAATTCCAATGATGTTTCCATCCATAAATGTTCTCCCCACGATTTAGTTTTGAACTTACAACTAGACATTCTGCATCAAATGTTTATGCTTATTTGATCATTTTCACTAAATCGGGAACACACATAGCTAAAAAGAAAACCAAAACATCACCTTAGTCTTCAAATTCCACATGCATGTTGGCTAAGACTGACATCAACTGCCATTCATCTGAAGCTTCATTCGCCAATTGAGAAAATGATCTTCTACTGAATGGATCTACCACCAAATTTCCATTCCCCAGTGTTTAAATCAAGTCAATGTCAAACATTTGGAGATAATACATCCACCTCTATTGCCTCATATTCAAATCTCGTAGTGAGAAAATGTGTTTCAAGATTTTGGGATCTATAAACACAGTAAACTTCTCACCAAAGAGATAATTTCTCCATGTTTACAAAGCATGTATGACTACAGCTAACTCCAAATCATGTGTTGGGTAATTATTCTCAAGAACCCTCAACAACCTTGAACCATAAGCAACCACATGATCTCTTTGCACGAGAACACAACCCAACCCTGATCTTGAAGCATCACAATACACCACAAACCCCTATCTTGATTCTGGAATGGTCATGATAGGTGCCGATGTAAGCTGAACATTCAGTTCTGGAAATACTTCTGACATTCTTCTGTTACTTTGAATGAAAAATTCTTCTTTGTCAGAGCTATAATTGGTGAAGCTAGTAATGATAAATCACGAATGAAGTGTTGGTAGTAACCAGCTTTACCAAGAAAACTCTGAATCATGAAAAAATTATTCGGTGGGTTCCCAGAGATAAAATGTTCTATATTTTTAGGATCAACATGAATTCATTTATCATAAATGTAACGCCCCGACCCCAGCTACCCAGAGTCGGTGCATTAATTACATAACATTGGCATGATCACAAGAAAGATCAAATCTCGAAAGACCGATTGGTTTAGTAGCCTTGGAAAATGCCAGATATATTCATAAGTTTTACATTACATTATAAAATGAAAAACTACTACAACAACATAATGTCTCAATAGACCACACTATTATCCCCTCATAAAATCCCTACAGGTCATTCATAATTTACTTCTTCACTTCCTGGGAAAAATAAAACATAGAAAAGGGGTGAGCTCAAATGCCCAGTAAGGATAACAATATAGCGGAAACTTTCATAAATAAGAATAAACATTTAAGGCAATGTATAACTAAAACAAAAGCCTTTTAAATATGAACTTTCAACATGGTATGGCATAAATAAAATGAAATAATGCCATTTACTTATTCACATGGATATTCTACTAAATGAATAATCATATGCAAAAATCAATAACCACTTTCATAATGTTGGAATGCATAATGCCAGACTATCATAACCACATAGCCAAGGCCTCGTGCCAAGACTACAAATAAGATTTTGTCAAGGCCTTGTGCCAAGACACTAGTTTGTCTCATGAGACCTACCGATGCATCGAGGAGCTATAGCGGGCTCCACCCGTCACTTAATAAGTCCAATGCATTCCCATATGAAAAAGGTTTAAACATAACATAAACATTCGTATTAAAACTTGCATACGAAATGTCAATAATTTCACCATAAACTATGAATGGTATAAAAATAGCACATCCACAGTCAAACATATCACAAAACCTTCAATACAATATAAAAGTTTTGTATCATAATAAATCAACTTCAAATAATTTTAAAATCCATCAAAGGATGTTGACATAGATGAAATCAAAATTCTTTTTAAAGAAATATCACCTTTAATTTTGAAATCATTTAAGATCCATATAAAATAAGACATTTTCTTTGAAAATATTCTTATAAGCTTGTAAGGAAAGCTTCGATGATTTATAACGGCGGAAAATAACCGCACCCGCCGTATAAGTTAAAAAAAACATTCTTACCTCAATTTTGTCGAAAAGGTTAAAAAGGACCTTGTTTTGAAAACGACGGAAAGATTCCTTTATAAACCTCTTATAAAAAGTCAAACAAGGGTATAAATGACTTTAACCCATATTCTTGTAAATAGTAAAAATATTTTGAAATACATTTTTAAGAAACATGGATGTGGATGATAAAGAGATCCCAGTAGATTATTACGTATAAACAACCTCGAATAATGAAGAGATTGTGAAATAACCCTTACCTTGTACTTTTCCTTGGTTGTGGTAGGTTAACCTCCTGTATAATGGTGAAATAATTGTTATTAAATTATACAAGAATCATATACATTAATATGATATCATATATGATCTTTTAATATTGATTTGATAATAATATCTTAGTATTATCGTCGTTTCAGGTGTTAACTTACTCATTTTCTTTTATATGTTTTGTTACATAAGCCATGTTTGTTGTATCTTATTCATATCCAGAATGATATCAAGTCCTTAAACATCATTTTTAAATCATAAAATGATAATTATACTTGAATGGATACGATGGAGAATGAATCTCATCACGTTCGTGGAGACGGTAGTCCGTACGTACGCACGAGCGACAATATCATTCTTTTGATATTAAAATAATATATAAATGAATGGTATATCATATATACAGAATCATTAACATGTTATATTTATTATTTACATGAGTTAAACATCATTATTATACCCATCCAAATAATATTATATTGAATAACAATTACACCACGACGTGGAGACGGTAAGCCGTACGTACGCACGTATGGTGACATGTTATTCAAAGGGTGGATAGAATACTGAATATGGTTGTACCATACTTATAATAACATCACAGTATATGTGAGATACTGGAGTTATTATTTTATAATGGTAAGAACAAAGGAAGAAGAAGTGGAAGAAGAAATGAACTTAGAAAAGGGTGGTGAAATCATTACCTCTTCTTCGGGTTCTTCCTTTTGATTTGATCAAAAGGGCTCCTTAGGCTGGCTTTCTGATAAAACTAAGGCCTCTAGGTTGTAGTGAGGGATGTTGGGAGAGTATTTGGGCAGAGTTTGGCCGAACCAAAAGGCTTTGAAGGTGTGAAGAAATGAGAAGGAGGAGTGCCCTTTTATAAGAGGGGTGAGGGGCACCTTTGGAAAAGCTAGAAATATTAATTTATAATAAATTCATATTCGATTTCTAAAGGCTCCAAAGTTGACTATTCAAAGGATGAGGTGGGGATAGGTCGAAAAAAACTCATCCAATAGAATTTAGACAGGTTTGGGTACTTATATTAACCTTATCTTTAAGTATTAACTCTAAGTTAATTAGTTTCACTTTTACAATGTCTCTTTGTATTTTTATATATTATGGTTAATAAACTTACTATATACATCCCAGCGACCCCCAAGTGGTACATTAATGATGAACCTATCATGATATAAGTCTCTTGGCCGAACCCTAGATTTTTAGGAATTTAATATCAATTAATAATATAATATTTGTTTTAAGAACTCTTTTATGTCAATTTTGACACTATTCAATAGTTGATTTTTTTTAAACTCATAACAGATTGATTACTTAGAACAAAGTCAATTATATCAATCCTAATATATCATATTATCCTAGAAAATTAGTTTAATTCATTAAAAGTTTCATATTATATTTATTTGGGTATTTATAATATCAATTATTTTAATTTTTCACTATTATAGTAATTACTGCATCATCATTGTGTCATATATAAAATAAATTATTTAATGTCTAAAAATTATAAATAAAATATCATTATGTAGGAAATCTTTTTATCTTTCTAATGAATATTTATAATCTAAAATCCAACATATATAACCCTATGTAACAATTGTTGTTCTAAAAGATATATGCATGTGTCATTTTTGTATTCATTTTAACTTAATTAAAATAAAGTGTCATTATCACTTACAAGTGGATCCATGGGGTCCCAAAATTGACACAAAGATGTCCATGGTCGACCATCTATCAACCAATAGGGTTAAGACACGTTTTTAGGGTAATTTAGTATTATTATAATATTATTTTTTTAACCCTTATTTACCGGATTTACCCTTAACCATGGTAAATAAAATATTTACCGCAGTAATTATTCAAAATGTCTAAAAATAAAAGTTACCTATTTACTCAATTTTAACATCCTGATTCCAAATATGGAATCCATTTTCCTAAATTCAAAACACAGAAGTGGCAGAAATTAATTTAAAATTAATTCCCGCTGTCAAAACAAAAAGCGTGTTTTTAAGAGATAATAACTATCAAAAGATTGACACTTGTTTATGTTCGGTTTAATTGTAAAATTATGTCCAATGACCAACATTATATTAAATGGTAAAAATATATTCTAAATATACTTTAAAACTACTAAAATTCATAATTTATCACTATTAATTATTTTGATTAAAAAAGTTGTTTTTAATTAAAATTTAGTAATTTTCACTATTCATCAAAATATGAAAGTTATCCGAAAAGTACCAAAATTTCACCTTAGGCTAAATTCGATATTCCGAGTCCAAAAATGAAGTCCATTTTCAAATATAAAATATATATAATTTTAAAAATTAGGTATTACTATTCACAACGGCTAGTTTAATTAGTTGTGGTGTGTGTTAGAACTCGAGGTTGCGTACAACACACGCCATCGCATTATTCAAAGGGAAACGTACCGTAGAAGCTTGGGGTGTTACATTCTCCCCTCCTTCAAATAATTGCGTCCTCGCAATTTCTAGGGTATTACTGCATAAAAAGACTCGGGTGGTTCTTCATCATAAGTTCCTCGGGTTCCCACGTTGCCTCTTCCATCTTATGATTCCTCCACAAAACATTTACCAGACGCGTCGTCCGGTTTCTCAGCACTTGTTCTCTCGTATCAAGAATCCTGACGGGCTCTTCACAATAGGAAAGATCGGGTTCCAGTTCTAATTCCTCATAGGTGAGTACATGCGTTGGGTCAGGCATGTATTTTCTCAACAGAGATACATGGAACACATCGTGAACTTTGGAGAGACTTGGCGGCATTGCTAATCGGTAAGCTACAGCCCCAATTCGTTCTAGAATTTCGAAAGGTCCGATGTACCTGGGACTCAATTTACCTTTCTTACCAAAACGTATGACTCCCTTCCACGGAGATACCTTCAGGAAAACATGATCACCGACTTGAAATTCCAAATCCTTCCTTCGATTATCGGCATAGCTCTTCTGCCTACTTTGAGCTGCATTAATGTGATTTTGGATTACCTTCACCTTTTCCACCGTTTCCTCCACCAGTTCTGGGCCTACAAGTTTTCTTTCACCAACGTCATCCCAACAGGTTGGTGTACGACATCTCTTTCCGTATAACGCTTCATATGGTGCCATCTGAATACTCGAATGGAAGCTATTGTTATAGGAAAATTCTACTAGTGGTAAATATTGATCCCACATACCCTGAAAATCAAGTGAGCAAGATCTCAACATGTCTTTTAAGGTCTGAATAGTCCGTTCTGATTGTCCGTCTGTCTGAGGGTGGTAAGCAGTGCTTAAATGAAGTTCAGTATCCAGGGATTTCTGAAGACTTTTCCAAAATCTTGAAGTAAAACGGGGATCACGATCAGAAACAATCGATAGGGGTACTCCATGAAGTCTCACAACTTCATTAATGTATAGTCTTGCTAGACGTTCCAGGGGTAGATCTTCTCTTATAGCAAGAAAATGTGCTGACTTGGTAAGACGATCAACAATAACCCATATTGCATCGTTCCTTCTAGGAGTATTTGGTAGCCCCATGACAAAGTCCATCGTAATATTGTCTCATTTCCACTCCGGTATGGGAAGAGGTTGCATGACTCCTCCAGGCTGTTGCCTTCCAGCTTTGACTTGTTGACAAACCATACATCTTGACACAAAATCCGCAATCTCCCTCTTCATGTTGTCCCACCAAAAATGTTCCTTCAAATCTCTATACATTTTGGTGCTCCCAGGGTGTATAGAGAAATTGGAACTATGAGCGTCATCCAGCAATTCCCTTTTTAGATCAGGTATATTGGGAACACAAAGTCTCTTCCCGAATTTCAAAATTCCATCTTCATACACAAAGTCTCTCAATCTCCCATCATTCACAGCTTTAATCTTCTTCTGAAATTCTTCATCATCGGTCTGGGAACTCTTAATCCTTTCTAGTAAAGATGGTTTGGCAACCATTTGAAAAAGCATTGATGTTTCACCTTCCCTGGTTATTCCCATGTCCATCTTCACTAGCTCCATGAAAATTGGATCCCTTTCAATTCTCATATTGTTCAAAACTCCATGGTCTTTTCTACTCAAAGCATCTGCCACCTTGTTTGCCTTCCCCGGGTGGTAGTGTATCGTGCAATCATAATCCTTGAGTAATTCAAGCCATCTCCTTTGCCTCATGTTGAGTTCTTTTTTTGAGAAAATATACTTCAAACTCTTGTGATCAGTATAAATCTCACATTTTTCACCATAGAGGTAGTGCCTCCATATCTTCAAAGCAAAGATCACAGCTGCTAACTCAAGATCATGAGTTGGATAGTTTTGTTCATGAATTTTCAACTGTCGTGATGCATAGGCAATAACTCTATCATTCTGCATAAGGACACAACCAATTCCTTTCTTTGATGCATCACTATAAATAACGAACCCATCATTCCCCGATGGTAGAGTCAATATAGGAGCACTGAATAATCTTCTCTTCAGTTCTTCGAAACATTTTTCACACTCTTTTGTCCAAACAAATTTAACCCCTTTACGTGTGAGCTTCGTTAATGGGTTAGCCAATCGGGCAAAATTCTGGACGAAACGTCGATAATAACCTACCAAACCAATAAAACTACGTACCTCAGTTATACTCGTAGGTGCTGGCCATTCTTGGATTGCCTTGGTCTTAGAAGGATCAACAGAGATTCCATCTTTAGAGACAATATGGCCAAGAAAAGAAATCTCCTGAAGCCAGAATTCACACTTGCTAAACTTTCCATATAATTCATGCCTCCTCAGAGTCTTCAAGATAATGCGCAAGTGATTTTCATGATCTTTGTAGGTTTTGGAGTATACCAAGATATCATCAATAAATACCACCACAAATTCATCGAGATACTCCTTGAAAACTCTATTCATCAGATCCATGAATACAGAGGGTGCATTAGTCAATCCAAACGGCATTACAGTAAACTCGTAATGCCCGTACCTGGTTCGAAATGCTGTTTTCGGAATGTCTTCCTTCTTTACACACAATTGATGGTATCCAGATCGAAGGCCAATCTTTGAAAAGTATTGAGCTCCATGCAGTTGGTCAAATAAATCATCAATACGAGGTAGGGGATTCTTGTTCTTTATCGTTATAGCATTGATCTCCCTGTAGTCGATACATAACCTCATAGATCCATCTTTCTTTTTAACAAAAAGAACAGGGGCTCCCCATGGAGAAACACTAGGGCGAATAAATCCCTTATTACTCAATTCCTCTAGTTGTTTCTTTAGTTCGACTAGCTCTACAGTGGCCATTCTATAAGGGGTCTTCGATATAGGCCTTGATCCAGGAATCAAATCAATAGAAAACGCAACTTCTCGTTCTGGAGGATGTCCAGGTAAATCTTCCGGAAATACATCTACAAATTCTCTCACAATAGGTACATCCTCTATTTGAACATTTCTTTCCTCACCGACAGTTATTTCATTCTCTTCCTCCCTGATAATTGAATTAAGTTGAGCTACAGGGGGTGGATCTAAATAAGAATTAGGTGGTGACGATTCTGCTCTAAAAATAAGGTGCTCCTTATCATTATCATCAAGAATCGTAACCTCTTTCTTCTTACAATAAATCTTCGCATCATAGTCCGAAAGCCAGTCCATACCAAGGATTATATCAAACTCAATCATAGGTATGACGATGAAATCAGCAGATAAAGAAAATTTATGTGCTCTAATGGGGACTGATTCACAAAACTTTGTTGCAACGATACTTCCCTTAGGAGTTTTAACTGACAAATCCCTTATTAAATCAAATTGGAAATATCTAATTTTCTTAGCAAACTGGGAAGATATGAAACAATGCGATGATCCAGAATCAAATAATGCATTTGCTAAACTTGAGGAAACCATTAAATTACCTGCCACCACGTCTTTCGGAGCTTCTACCTCAGCAGTAGTGATAGCATAAGCCTGGCCTTGATCCCTTGGCCTTTTCTGAGGTAAGTTCTCCTGACGCTTAGGACATGCATTTGCATAATGCCCCATCTCCCTGCAATTGTAGCACTGAACGTTGGTAGCTTCCTTCTTCCCCTTGCAATCATGAGCTTGGTGGCCTTTTTCACCACACTTGTAACAGACTCCCATTCCCTTCAGGCAAGCACCGGGGTGTTTCTTCCCGCACATACCACAAGATGGATATTCAACCTTTCCCTTCTTCCCCTTATTTCCATTCCCAGATTGATCAGCAGGTCTCTTATTCTCTTGCTTTGCTTTAAAGTCATAAGACTTAGAGAATTCCTTTTCGGTCTTGATAGCACATGAGACAATGTCTTCGTACGATGAAAAGGATTGTGAGACTAATGCTCGACGGAGAAATGGTTTTAACCCATAAAAGAAACGATCAATATTACTTCTTGGGTTGCGAATATAATCTCCAGCATACCTCGCTAACCTTGTAAAGTTAGCCTCATACTTTGTGACATTATCATCCTCCTTTTGTCTCAGACTCAGAAATTGCCTTTCCATATCTTCTCGATGGTCGCGAGGAAAGTATTTTTCTAAAAACAGATATTTGAACTCCCTCCATTCCATGTTTGATACTTCATCATCTTCCTTCATGTTTTGAATCAATGGCCACCATTGATCAGCATCTCCAGTGAGGCGGTAAACTGCCATGGTAACTTTTTCCCTTTCACTACTCCCCAAAGCCTGAAATATTTTCTCTAGGGAAAATATCCATTGCTCAGCTACTAAGGGATTTGTACTCCCATTTAACGTTGGTGGTTGTTGTCTCATGAATCGATCTAACATTGATCCTCCACGCTGCGGATCAGGGTGCTCCATACGGGTAAGGTTATTATTCATAACCTGAGTAAGTTGTCCCAGTACGGTGATTAGCTGATCAGCACCAGTTGCATCACCAGCCCCACTATAATTATCTTGAGCAGGAGGGCAATCCCTACATGGAGTGCGTGCATTGATACGGTTTCCATTTCTTCCACTAGGCGCCATTTCTAAACAATGTCATAAACTAGATCTGTTTATGAATCAAAATACATAATCCCATACTTATAAAACACTAAACATAAATTGAACTATCTATGGATATAATCCATAATCATAAATATGTTTTCTTTGAGGAAGTATATACTCATAAACCCTTCATAATGATTTGTAAAGAAAGTGAGAGTTATCCTAAGCATATCCCCCGGGAGTGTCGTAACCAAGAGTGCAGCAAGGCCCGTTGTCGTGCACCAGTTCCCGTTCGAGTCTAGCTCAAAGCGGTGTTTTCGGGTTTTACCCCTAGGTACATCTGTGCCAGAGCCGCCTCTACCTGCTCGTATCCAGACAGGGATGTATTGCTCGGAAAACTCACAAAGTCTCTACAATACCAAAATTCTAGGAAGTTCTTCTATACTAATCCTCAAAGTTCATCTTAGGTCTATGTGCTCTAATCAGAGTTTATCTAAATCTAGCTTCCAAGGTTTGTACTAAACTTCCTCTGATACCAACTGTAACGCCCCGACCCCAGCTACCCAGAGTCGGTGCATTAATTACATAACATTGGCATGATCACAAGAAAGATCAAATCTCGAAAGACCGATTGGTTTAGTAGCCTTGGAAAATGCCAGATATATTCATAAGTTTTACATTACATTATAAAATGAAAAACTACTACAACAACATAATGTCTCAATAGACCACACTATTATCCCCTCATAAAATCCCTGCAGGTCATTCATAATTTACTTCTTCACTTCCTGGGAAAAATAAAACATAGAAAAGGGGTGAGCTCAAATGCCCAGTAAGGATAACAATATAGCGGAAACTTTCATAAATAAGAATAAACATTTAAGGCAATGTATAACTAAAACAAAAGCCTTTTAAATATGAACTTTCAACATGGTATGGCATAAATAAAATGAAATAATGCCATTTACTTATTCACATGGATATTCTACTAAATGAATAATCACATGCAAAAATCAATAACCACTTTCATAATGTTGGAATGCATAATGCCAGACTATCATAACCACATAGCCAAGGCCTCGTGCCAAGACTACAAATAAGATTTTGTCAAGGCCTTGTGCCAAGACACTAGTTTGTCTCATGAGACCTACCGATGCATCGAGGAGCTATAGCGGGCTCCACCCGTCACTTAATAAGTCCAATGCATTCCCATATGAAAAAGGTTTAAACATAACATAAACATTCGTATTAAAACTAGCATACGAAATGTCAATAATTTCACCATAAACTATGAATGGTATAAAAATAGCACATCCACAGTCAAACATATCACAAAACCTTCAATACAATATAAAAGTTTTGTATCATAATAAATCAACTTCAAATAATCTTAAAATCCATCAAAGGATGTTGACATAGATGAAATCAAAATTCTTTTTAAAGAAATATCTCCTTTAATTTTGAAATCATTTAAGATCCATATAAAATAAGACATTTTCTTTGAAAATATTCTTATAAGCTTGTAAGGAAATCTTCGATGATTTATAACGGCGGAAAATAACTGCACCCGCCGTATAAGTTAAAAAAAACATTCTTACCTCAATTTTGTCGAAAAGGTTAAAAAGGACCTTGTTTTGAAAACGACAGAAAGATTCCTTTATAAACCTCTTATAAAAAGTCAAACAAGGGTATAAATGACTTTAACCCATATTCTTGTAAATAGTAAAAATATTTTGAAATACATTTTTAAGAAACATGGATGTGGATGATAAAGAGATCCCAGTAGATTATTACGTATAAACAACCTCGAATAATGAAGAGATTGTGAAATAACCCTTACCTTGTACTTTTCCTTGGTTGTGGTAGGTTAACCTCCTGTATAATGGTGAAATAATTGTTATTAAATTATACAAGAATCATATACATTAATATGATATCATATATGATCTTTTAATATTGATTTGATAATAATATCTTAGTATTATCGTCGTTTCGGGTGTTAACTTACTCATTTTCTTTTATATGTTTTGTTACATAAGCCATGTTTGTTGTATCTTATTCATATCCATAATGATATCAAGTCCTTAAACATCATTTTTAAATCATAAAATGATAATTATACTTGAATGGATACGATGGAGAATGAATCTCATCGCGTTCGTGGAGACGGTAGTCCGTACGTACGCACGAGCGACAATATCATTCTTTTGATATTAAAATAATATATAAATGAATGGTATATCATATATACAGAATCATTAACATGTTATATTTATTATTTACATGAGTTAAACATCATTATTATACCCATCCAAATAATATTATATTGAATAACAATTACACCACGACGTGGAGACGGTAAGCCGTACGTACGCACGTATGGTGACATGTTATTCAAAGGGTGGATAGAATACTGAATATGGTTGTACCATACTTATAATAACATCACAGTATATGTGAGATACTGGAGTTAGTATTTTAGAATGGTAAGAACAAAGGAAGAAGAAGTGGAAGAAGAAATGAACTTAGAAAAGGGTGGTGAAATCATTACCTCTTCTTCGGGTTCTTCCTTTTGATTTGATCAAAAGGGCTCCTTAGGTTGGCTTTCAGATCAAAATAAGGCGTCTAGGTTGTAGTGAGGGATGTTGGGAGAGTATTTGGGCAGAGTTTGGCCGAACCAAAAGGCTTTGAAGGTGTGAAGAAATGAGAAGGAGGAGTGCCCTTTTATAAGAGGGGTGAGGGGCACCTTTGGAAAAGCTAGAAATATTAATTTATAATAAATTCATATTCGGTTTCTAAAAGCTCCAAAGTTGACTATTCAAAGGATGAGGTGGGGATAGGTCGAAAACAACTCATCCAATATAATTTAGACAGGTTTGGGTACTTATATTAACCTTATCTTTAAGTATTAACTCTAAGTTAATTAGTTTCACTTTTACAATGTCTCTTTGTATTTTTATATATTATGGTTAATAAACTTACTATATACATCCAAGCGACCCCCAAGTGGTACAGTAATGATGAACCTATCATGATATAAGTCTCTTGGCCGAACCATAGATTTTTAGGAATTTAATATCAATTAATAATATAATATTTGTTTTAAGAACTCTTTTATGTCAATTTTGACACTATTCAATAGTTGATTTTTTTTAAACTCATAACAGATTGATTACTTAGAAAAAAGTCAATTATATCAATCCTAATATATCATATTATCCTAGAAAATTAGTTTAATTCATTAAAAGTTTCATATTATATTTATTTGGGTATTTATAATATCAATTATTTTAATTTTTCACTATTATAGTAATTACTGCATCATCATTGTGTCATATATAAAATAAATTATTTAATGTCTAAAAATTATAAATAAAATATCATTATGTAGGAAATCTTTTTATCTTTCTAATGAATATTTATAATCTAAAATACAACATATATAACCCTATGTAACAATTTTTGTTCTAAAAGATATATGCTTGTGTCATTTTTGTATTCATTTTAACTTAATTAAAATAAAGTGTCATTATCACTTACAAGTGGATCCATGGGGTCCCAAAATTGACACAAAGATGTCCATGGTCGACCATCTATCAACCAATAGGGTTAAGACACGTTTTTAGGGTAATTTAGTATTATTATAATATTATTTTTTTAACCCTTATTTACCGGATTTACCCTTAACCATGGTAAATAAAATATTTACCGCAGTAATTATTCAAAATGTCTAAAAATAAAAGTTACCTATTTACTCAATTTGAACATCCTGATTCCAAATATGGAATCCATTTTCCTAAATTCAAAACACAGAAGTGGCAGAAATTAATTTAAAATTAATTCCCGCTGTCAAAACAAAAAGCGTGTTTTTAAGAGATAATAACTATCAAAAGATTGACACTTGTTTATGTTCGGTTTAATTGTAAAATTATGTCCAATGACCAACATTATATTAAATGGTAAAAATATATTCTAAATATACTTTAAAACTACTAAAATTCATAATTTATCACTATTAATTATTTTGATTAAAAAAGTTGTTTTTAATTAAAATTTAGTAATTTTCACTATTCATCAAAATATGAAAGTTATCCGAAAAGTACCAAAATTTCACCTTAGGATAAATTCGATATTCCGAGTCCAAAAATGAAGTCCATTTTCAAATATAAAATATATATAATTTCAAAAATTAGGTATTACTATTCACAACGGCTAGTTTAATTAGTTGTGGTGTGTGTTAGAACTCGAGGTTGCGTACAACACACGCCGTCGCATTATTCAAAGGGAAACGTACCGTAGAAGCTTGGGGTGTTACAATAAATGAAATGGAAAAGAAAACATAAGTCATGTATCCAAAAATCACACTTTGATAATTTGGCATACAAATTATAATCTCCCAATATTTGTAACACTATTTCGAGGTGCACCTCATAATCAGCCCTTATCTTTGAATAGGCCAAAATTTCATCCACAAATACCACAACAAAAGAATCTAGATATTGTTGAAATATATGATACAAAAATGCCATGATAACTGCTAATGAATTTGTTAGACCGAAAGGCATGACTACATATTCATAGTGTCCATATCTACTTCTAAATACTGTCTTTGGAATATCCTCTTTCGGAACTCTCAATTGGTGATATCCCGATCACAAATCAATATTGTAGAACCATTGAGCTCCACTTAATTGATCTAATAGATCATCAATGCATGGAAGTGGATATCTAATCTTTATATTAACTTGGTTAAGTTTATGATAATCAGCACACAACCGAAGTATTCCATCTGCCTTCTTCATGAACAAAACCAGTTCTGCCCATGGAGATGTACTTGGTCGAATGAAACCCTTTATTTTCGGATCCTCTAACTCCACTTTCAATTCCCGTAACTATTTTTTGCCATCCTATAAGATGGTAGGGAAATATGAATGGTCCCTGGAAGGAGATAAATCCTAAACTCCACTTCCCTTAGGGGTGGTAACCCGGAGAAGTTCTTGGGAAAGACATCTAGAAATTGATCCCCAACAACAGGAAAAATATTTTCCCTGATCTCTTCCATTGATGCCAAAGTCAACACTGCCAATTGGTATGATATCATCCCCACCATTGGTTCCAACAATCTCTTTGCACCTTTCTTTACAATCCTCTCTCCTCTAAAGAGATACTCGATACCGTCCTTAGTCGTGAAACTAACTGTTCTCCTATAACAGTCGTTTTGAGCCTTGAACATTATCAGCTAATCAATAGCCAGGATTACATCATATATATCCCTATCCTGTATAAAGAAGTCCCATTTTAACTCAGCTCCATCAACAGTAATTTCACATGCTCTACACACAAAATCTTGAAATTCTCTTTCACAAAGAGGAGTTTGCACTTTCAAAAAGAAAGGCATCATTTCTAGTCATAAACATAGAGAGTGAATAGCACGAGAAGCAATGAAGGAATGTGATGCAGTAGTATCAAACAACACTTTCACAAAGGTAGAATTCAAAATAATCGTACCTCTTACTGTATATGGTCCATCATGATCATTGACAATCATCTCCTCATCCCCACACAGTTGCTTCTTCACTAATATGTACTCCTTGTTTCCATGCTGAGGTTTCCCTGGTTGAGGAGTCATGGTATTTCTAGAATCCCAATGGTTATATCTACTCTACTAACGATACTGATTCAGCTATCTTCATCCTGTTGAAGCATATGATTCTTGCGATAGCAGAGAAGTGTCTCGTGCACATGACCTTGGAGCACTATGACCATAGCGCTGAACATGTCCCATCTTGTTACAATTATGAAATGCTCTAGGTTGTGTCATACAATCTCGCTTTATGTGGTCAATCAAACCATATTGAAAACAACCTCCTTTTCTCTGGTTTCATGGAGGAAGGTTTACTAATCCAGCCGTCGAGTTCTGATTTCCACTTGCACCATGGAAATAGGTGTCCCTTTTCCTCTTGTTCCGAGCAGTTGAGTTCCCACTATTTCCTATAGGTATCTTCATGCCTCTTCCCATAGATCATGAGATATCACGTTCAACCACATCGTCTCTGTTCCCCATCTCTGTATAGTCTGTAATACAAAGTACTTTAATCTTCGATCGAATTTCCTGCAATATCCCCTATACAAGGATGTGTTCCTTAAAAGATGCACGTGCCACAACCTTTGGTGAAGAACATAATAAATTCACGAACATTGCCACATACATAGTGGCAAAGAGGCTCTCCTTTTTCAAGATGAAGAAGTCTGTCATTTTCTAGAGTTTGAACGTGTGAGGATAGAATTGTTTGTTGAAAAATTCTTCAAAATCATCCAATGTAAGGCCTTTATCCAATTTATCCTACACCGACAAATCCCAACACTGATGTGCAAGATCCTCAACCATATACATCACTAACTTGACCTTGTCTTCTTGATGGTGTGCCGATGAAATTGAAGATACGATTCATTCTACATAGCCACACCTCCGCCTTCTTAGGGAAAGCATCACCTCGAATGTTCGGTGGATTCTTCTTCATTAACTAGATGGTATGAACCACATTCCTTGGTTTATTCCTTCGGTTACCTGTATCCATAGAATGAAAAGCCTAGAAAATACTTTGAACTAGATCTTGGTTCACCAATGGTTCAGGTACAACCACATTCTTGACAGCTTCTTCGAGTTGGTTTCGACGATGCCTACTAGGTGCCATTTTCTAAAACAACATCAAATTCTGTCAATCTCACTCTCTAGATACTTTTGTCTTAGCATTTCAAATTCTATCACACCAACTATCACAACATTGTTTTCCAAAACATCCTTTTTCCAATGTTCATCTATTTTTGAATGCACTTCACATGCTTTTGAAAATTAAAACATTTTCAAAATTCGATAATCATTCCCTTGTTAAAAATATTTCATTTGAAAACCAATTTCATACATTTTAAAAAATGATCATTTCTAGAAATGATGTATGCACTCCTAGTGGGAAGTCATTCCTCTATAATGCATGTCATGCTCATCTCATTGGATAAACCCATGACAATGAGATTTCAAAATCCTAAAACTTTCCCCAAACACTTATTTACCCAACTCCTTGGTGACATGAAGTTCAGCATAAAATGGTTAGCTACGTCCTTTTATTCTATATATATCATGTTATGAAAATCCTACACCTTTCTAAGATTCCCACCCCAGGAATATAAAAGAAGGAATTTCATCTCCAAAATTAAGAACATCGATGACTATGTGTTAGGCAAAGACCAAACAAGCTGATACCATTTGTAATGACCCACAAGTTCTCATTGGATTGATAGTACAACGAGTCATTAATAGGCCTTATGTGACAGCCCCAAGACGCCAATGGCTGGAAATAAATGCCGAAGGGTTTCAAATACAAGTGGGGATGATTTACCCTTTAAGAAATAAACCAATAAACCAACCTACCAAAACCAAAAATTAACTATAAGTTTCATGAACGAATGAAAGACAAAAAAACATCTTCATGTATCTGAAAACCAAATCAAAGTGTGAAACAATGGATGAAAAACCATGTATCAAAGTACATAGTGGATAAATGATACAAGACTCTCAAAAGAAAACAAGACTCCATGCTACACAAACTCCAAGCTCCACAATCACTGAACAACCCAAATGGAAAAAGGTAGTACTAAATACATGTGAAAAATTACCTTTTCTCCTGTCCCGGAATATAGTATATACAAAAGCACTAATGTGCCAAAGCAGGGGTGAGGATAAAACTCAGTATTTTTTCCCCATTGACTTCCCTACTCACGCCACTATGATAGAAAAGTTAGTCTCATTATATTAGAGAGTTTATATATAACAATTTACAAAAAAAAAGTTTATAACCAAATATAAACAAGATTCCTAAATCATTTATAACCAAAAGCATACAAGAGTAATTGAAACCAAATTTTCCAACAAGTTAATTTTCCAGAAAAATAACTAAACAAGGTTTAAAACCATTTCTCAATATTACTTTGACATACCCAATTCATTTCATACATACATAGAACAAACCCTATAAGTAATCTGGATCTCCATATACTTGCGAGTGGTGAGTCATCCTTTCACTAAGTCATCCCCAATGGACCAGTTGATAGGGGAGAACCCAAACCCTTATCCATCCCGTTAATGATAGTAGAGACCCATAACCCTTATTCATCTTACATGCACCCTTTGATGGGGGATAGCCCTAACCCTTATCTATAACATTAATGATGGAGGAGACCTCTAACCCTTATCTGTCTCACATGCCCATGACCACACACAAACATCATGTCAAAAACCAAGTGTGTTTGAACAATTCAAACCATTTCAATAAAACATTACTTTTATTGACAACCAAAGAATAAAACAATTTCAAAAGAGTTATTTCACTTCAGTAAAATATTCCGTTTTATTGAAAACATCTAATACAAACCATGTGTTACAATTCTAGAATAACCACAATTTAAAAATCTCTATTTTAAAATTGAGAACCAAAGCACTCAATCAAAATCCACAATTATCCAGATTTCACAACCATCACTCAAGAAGGATTCCAAAAAGTGTTCAAAAACCAAATCACAATAAATTTAACACCACATATTCAATTTGAAAGAATTCCAATTTGTTCTAATAAGTGGAGTCAAGAAAGAAGCCTCCTAACTCGATGGTTTTGATGAAAACCACAACGAAAGAAGAACACACAAGAAAACCAGGTTGATTCTTCAAGACCCTGCTTTAGATCTCCTTTCCTAGAATGACCATGTCCACATCTCGTCATATCTGTCATCCACACAATTATAGATACCCATAACGGGCGTAGATCTAAAAAACCAATTCAATAGGATAAGTAGATCTAAGAAACCAATCAAGAACGATGACGAATGATCACATACCTCAAGAATATAGCTTTGATTCGCCAATGAAAGACTTTGGATCAGCTCCATAACATTTGGGAGAGGTTCTCATACATACAAGGGAGAGTGATCCTAAGTTATGGATGCTTAAGAGAAAAAATGAGCCATTTAGATGAAACATTTTGTGAGATCCACTATTTTAGGATCTCATTTAAGTGCACACACAGTTCATTCACATGGTTGGAAAAGCTGTACGCTAACCGTGAATTTTCCATTTCCTCGGAAGACCCTCGCATGACCTCCTCAGACGGTCTCCTGAACCGTGCTCTAACCATGCAGGATCCACTGCCTCAAAAGTGTCAACTACGCATGGATTGGCCGCACGGTTAGACAAACCATGTGCCGCCCGTGTAACTTCCCCTTTGCCTCAAAACATCATTCAAAGTTCTCCCGACTATCTCATTCATCACTCTTAACTTTATAACCAATAAAAGATTGATTTAAGGGTTACATACAAGAAACCAGGTATACTATAAGTTCTATTAAATAAGGTGGGATAAAAACTAGATCAGATCTCTACAACAAATCAATCATAAAATCAACCTCCCACTTGGGTGTTAATCCAAAAAAACTCATCCAAAAATTCATTTGAAAACTGTTTTACTACTAGGGGAAAATTATATTATTTTATTCCACCAACATTCATAACATGGACTTTTATTTGATATATGAGACAATATAATTATCTCTGAATTTTTCTTTTATGACCAGCATAATGATCCTACTAATCCAAGTGAATGTTTCTGCCCCCTTTTAATGATAGAATTGTTACTCTTCTATGATAATAGTCCATATAATCCCAATACCAAACTAGAAAATCCACACTAAGAATAAAATTTATTTATAATATTTTATGTACAAAAACATGTCCTAGGAAATGATTTTCCCCAACTTTCTAGGAACACTCCTTGTAGTATTTGATATCATTTGACCACACATATAACTTTGTTTTTATCCCCATAACTTTATCTCATCTCTTAAACTCTAAAACCAAATCATTTCTGGGTTGAGAATATGAAATGGAGTGTGATTCTCCAGTATAATACAAAATGAAAGAAACAGTACATGATATAGGGGCAATAATTATGATGGTAGAATCTTCAACACCAAAATAGATAATGATGATTTCATATCTTGTAACTAACTCACCCCTCATATGTAGGCTCTAGTATGACTATCCTATCATGCTTCTACTGGATAATGCTTCCACTCTTATGATAGGGTACAATATCCCCAAAATTATCATGAACATCTAGGGGAACTACAGATAATGTTCTTCTCATGGGTAGGTAACAACCCCCCCCCCCCCAATTTAGGTTGTTTTCTTGAGACCCTTCCATTGTTATACTATGTAATGGTCCGATAGAAATACTATAAATGCCCAAAATTCCATAGGAATGACACTCCACAACATCGTTAGGGAATCAATGGAACTTTTGTAAAACCATATCACATTAAAGGTGTTGCAATAGACCATGGGTTTGATATGAATACCCACTAACATATATACTGATCCCACTACTTCACTAGAAATTTCTATTGTAGTGGCACTTATTACCGCCAAAAGAATAACTATAACATCACCAAAATTAAATTTTATTCCCTATTATATTCCATTTCTATATGAGATCACGATTTATCAAATCATTGATGATACTCAGGTGAAATAAATTCACATATTATAATATCTCATAAAAAATCACATATTGGAAACATCTTACCCTATCGATCTCATCGACTTCCAACGATGGAGAAAACAAATGTTGGTATGTGAAAAATCTATCATAGTTAGTCATTGATATCCCCATTTTTATCAATTTAATAATCTCATGAGCCCTTTCTTCCATCAAATTCTATAGTAAAATGTTTCTCAATAACTACACCTATAATTCATACCAGGACAAGTCCTCTTGAGTCTTTTTTTCTCTATTATAACCTACCAATGTTTGGTTGGTACTCAAAAGATGTAATCTATTTGATTAGATATCTTATTTATGGGTGTACCAATGTACTTGAAGAGCATCCAAATTGAATCAATCTAGAACTTCACTTCTTGGGGGAATCCCTCCCCAATGAAGATATCTGAATGTTATTACTGGAGCTCTCTCATCAGCATGCACTTAGAAGGAATACATATATTCTCCCTCCCCATTGATTTCATATCCTTTGGGAATCTTTCGTGAAAATAGTTTTCCATATGATGTTTTGAAGTTGTATGATGGTTTTGATTAACATTATTGTGATTGTGATGATTTCCACTCCCCTAAATCTCATTATGAACACAACATGGTGGAATTTTGATATATAAGATTTAATACACACCTTAGATTTGATGTTACCAAAAAGGTAAACCCAAACAGGTGAAAAAATAGGGAACTAGTGGCTCATGTTTCCTCTGCACTTGGATTAATACCAAAATTAACATAACACAGTAGATTCTTTCATTATTTTTCTTATGATATATGAATGGATTTCCTTTCATAGTTCACATGGGATGATATACTCGAAAATATAATTATGTACCTAACAAGAACAATGATTTTCAACATATATCTATAATTTCCTATCTTAAAGCATGCATACCAATATAGTTCCACAACAGTATATGAGTGAAATATCAAAAAAAAGTAACATCACAAAAAAAAGAGTCACCCAAGGTGAAATAACATTAAAAAAGTAAAATGAAAAAATATTAGAAACAATCCCATCCCTAAGAAACCGAGTTTTATCCTGTATATCAGTTACCTACTCCCATAGATGAGATCATTACCATGCCGAAAAACATCTTATTCTCCTAACCATTTTCCCAAATAGGAATGATATATAAAATAATCCTTCATTAATATCCCTCTGTAACATCCCTATCCTTGCACTCCGGCATGTGACAATGCTTGGTTAGTTAGGTAACCTTAGGTGTGCCTCTATTTATTCTAGAGGTTGATGAATAATAAAAATGGATTAAGGAATGTAGTGGGGAGACTACAAACTCTGGTATAGTGTTATTATAATTGAAGAAATAATAATTTAGTAGTGAATATAGAGAAACAACATTAATAATGAAACACTAATAAATTTCATAATAAAGGACGAAAAAAAACAACTAATAGAAAAAGATCCTTTTAATGGCTGGATAAAATAAGATTAAATAATGTGTTGTATGGTTTAAGAAATGGAAAAACTGAAAAGATAAGAGACTAAAAATTCTTCGGTATTTATACTCATGTTAGTCCATCTTGACACTCATAAAAAAACTAGTAATTTACAATCAATTAAAAGGTCCCATTCCCTTCCCCATAACAGAATCCATGAAGTCTTTCTGGGTACTAAACAATAGCCTGAATAGGGTTTGAGTAAAGCACAATAATTTGAACCCACCGTGTCTATAAAATAGTCTGTGAATATATAATTCACATGAAAAAATAATTAATTAGGGGTATTAATTTGGTACATAATATTTCATATGAAATTAATCTATTCACCCTGAAGCTCAATGTAGACATCATGGGTCAACCAAAAATTCATTGGTACCATGAAGGATATATCTATCAAGGGGTGGATCCTCAAACATTAAGATGGAAAACCCATGTCATGGGATGATTACCATATTGGGGATGACTTTTATATATCATATCATGAACAACTAGTCCCTCTATTAAGTATAATAAGAATCTCTCCCTTAGTAATCTGGTTACTAAGAAACATACCCTTAGACAATTCATTTCACATGCATGTTAACCTGAGGCGGTGTTGAACAACATGCATCTTAACAATATCTGAGATCATAACCATAGAACTTAACCTCATGTGGCACTCATGGTTCACCCAAGAACTTAACACATGAATCATTCATTACTATAAAAATATCAAATAACCTAGTAACATCCCACCCTCATGAATCATTCAAAAATAGTGTTGGATCAATAAAGAATTATATGAAAAAAAACATAACCAAGTTCCAAGAATACTATATACTTTATCAGAAAATAGAATGGTTAATTCACCCAATTACCTTTTATCTATACATTTACATTCTTTAATGTTGAGTTTCAAATTATCATATCAATTATAATACATTTTGTTCCAATCATATTTTTCCCAAAAAAAAGTTAATGACAGACTAATGTATATCCATATCTCATCATGTTAACATGGAAAAACCAGTTTATGTCAATATATCCATTGTAGTCCATGATATTCCCTTTCAATAAAGCACAAAAATTAACTCATTAGGAAAATTCATAATATTAAGCCAATAATCAACCAACATTGATAATCCAAAATCTACATTAACAAACTGCTACTACATTGTGATTTTAAGTGTATGCTCAACTCGGGGGTGTCTGTATCCATGAAATCAACACCAATTGACTTGGAAGGATCTAATTGCAGTTCATTGAAACATGATTACAACTATACATGAATTATTCTTTTAAAAAATATGTTCATGTAGCACGATAAATATTATTACACATTCTAGAAGGATTTAAAATAGAGTTTCATCGAGTAATTCAAGACCACACACCTCAAAAGTGGATAATACTGGAACAAAGTCCAGATTTACAAGGAGGAAACTATTTCCATTTCCCTTCAAGAACTAGAATTGGAACAGTAGGATACAATATATATTGCTTCCCGTTTTAAGAGGATACGTATATATCTCTACTGGAAGGATTAGATCACCATAGATGGATCCCTACAAGGTGGGGGTTGAATCCAATAGAAATGAACTTAAAGAACCTTAAAAAATATATCTAGGGAGCCTAAATTTTGAGTGGAATAGATGAGGGAAAATAGAGTTTAGAGTGTTTCAATGGTATTTATAGATAGACTAATTTTGTAAGAACACAACATATCCCTATAGACCATGATGTAGAAATGGTTATCACAGGGGAAATAATGGTGCATCCAAAGGGAACACACCATAGTCTCTCCGGTAAAATTACATATAATATATATGGTATACTATATAATTGAGAACTAATAAAATTAGGAAATGAATAAGAAATAACCTAGATCTCCACACTGTAATACCATTTTTCTAGAAAAGATAATACAACGAAGCCTTACTGCACACCACCACTACCCCTAAAAAGGAAGAACCATACAAAATCACCCCTCAAGCCCTATACCATAGAAGAGGACTCCATGTCATATCCATTCCAATAATACACTAAAAAATTACTCCTTATAAAAACTATGAAAAATTGTAGTTGATGTGATTTTACTCCTCTTGGGACCCTACATTGCATCATGGTGCTCCATGCCACAACAAATAGTTTTTGGTGAAGCCAATAACTCTGCAGTGTAAAATACCTATTATCAAATCCTATTTTTTCTACTTTATCCTAGAAAATACCATTTCGAATACGTATTGGAAACCGTGGTTTATGAAAATAATAACCTTCATAAAAAGGATTACAATGAACATAGAGAGTGGAATACCTGACTAAAGTGGGATATTAAAGAGGCATTATCTCATTGTTGAGATATGAGATATATAAATAGATAACAAGAGATTGAAATAAATTGTCTCTAAAGGAGATCAATATAAGAAAAATGAGATTTTTAGAACTAATCATGGACTCTGATTTCTCATTAAACTATCACCATGGGAATAAAATTAATGGGGATGATACCTTAATGAGAAAATATCATGGATTTCAAACCAATACAAGGATATAAAAGGATCATATATTTATATTGTTAACAATATTGGATGTGTGAATCATTAAGAAAGGGTAAATATTAATCCTTTTTCTAAAATAATTTAATAACATATAACCTAGAAAAGATGCATAAATTAAAATATAATGATGAGGGTTTGAAAGATATAATTAAAGCTTCTAGTGTTGGTAGAATAATAAAATCACCTATGAAGATGTTCTGTTAATGTTTGTAAGGATACTATATAATCCATACACAATTGAGATGAGAAGGGAATTATGAAATGAATCATATAGAAGAAATTTATCTATACCCCTTGGTAGTAGAATTTTGTATAGATATTTAGGAGAATATTTCTATTAGGAAGGTATACATTGTGAAATTATAGACTATATGTCAAGATGATTTGTATGTAAAGTTGTAAAATCTAAGAAAAAACACCTTAAAAGAGCTATACATCCTATCCCTATATCAATTTTGATGTGAGAAATTGTTACAATTTACTTAGTCCTTATAATATTGAATAATCCTAAAGGGAATAATTTTTTATTGTCCATTTTGTATAATCTTACCTTCTTACACATTTCATAGAAATATTGTTATACTCACCAATAGAGTATCTTCCAGGAATTTATATCAATTAATTATTGATACATCATGGTGATACTCTATTAATTTTATCAGATCATAACCCTCGATTAAAATGAAAATTTTATAGGAGCATTCATGAGGCCCTCAACACTAAGATACTTTTGATCAAAGACTATCACCACCAAAATGGTGGGAAATTTTAAAGAACTATTCATAAAATAGAAGTCATGATAAGGTCATCATATCAAGACATTCATTGTATATTGGATCAATAAAACACTTTAGTACAATATTCATATAATAATACCATACATTTGAGTATCAAGATGGCACAATATGAACTATTGTATGTGATAATATATCATACCCTTGAATGTTTGGATGATGATGGATAAAGTATGCTAGTATAACTAAAAAACTTTGAAGAAATAACAATGAAATTGAGAACTATTAAAAATCACATTAAGATGAATCAATACAGACATAACATCTTTGCATATAATCAGATAAATGGTCAGAAACTCCAAGAGTGGGATCATGTATTCTTAATGTTATTTACATTAAAGGATGTTATAAGAAATGAGAATAATGGGAAACAAAATAATATTTACAAATATCATTTTTAAATTTGGGAATTAATTTGATTTGTGGTCTACTATCTTGATCTGACACCTGACCTCTCAACGGTGCATGAAATTTTCCATGTTTCATTATTGAGGAAGTTTTTTCCAAACTAAACATTACTACTCACCACTAAGGTAATATAATTGGAACATGAATTTTTTTATATTTAAGAGTCCTTCCAAATTCATGACATAAGAGATCAATTTTCATTGAATAGGATAACTCAATCGGGGAAACTGATTTATTTAAATCAAATGTAAGTGACAACGAGGGAACTAAAATGGGAAATAATGATGAATTTCCCATTTTTATGAGATTATTTATATCAAATATCAAAGAAAATTTTATTTTTTAGAGGATAATATAATACCGGAAACCCAAATAGAGGAGGCAAACATTGTATCATAAAAATTATCAGACAATACATACTACATCAAAATATAATGATCTATTATTCAAGATTATAAGTTATGTTAATATATAAATGAATTTATATTTGATAAAAATGAATTCATTTTTGATTTAATCATGAAAAAAACATAGGGCATATTTTTTGGATTTGTAAAAAATAATTTATTTTTAAGTGAATTAGGATTGATATAGTTTTGATAAAACCACCATGTTGGTGAATCTACCAAGAATTAATTATAACTTAAATTATTATAAAAAAATTCCAAGGGAAAATATTTATTTATGGAATAAAATTTACACAACCCAAAATATTATTATGTATTGTGAATTTTTTTTAATATTTCATTAACATAAGTAATATACATAGATAAAAAAAATATTGTTAGTTTCATATTTTAATTAATTATTATTTTGGTTAAATATGCATTGTATTTCTACTAAAGATAAATAAACATTATAATAAAACAATTTATAATATGAGAAACTAAAAAATTGATAATTTAAACAAACACATAACCATTAGGGTTTATAACAATTTTTTTTTCGAAAATGAGGGTTTACATGTTACATGCACTACTATTAATATTTATTTTCTTAGACATATAAATTTTGATTTAAAACTTTTATTTCATATTTGGATTAGAATGACTACATTATGTAATATGGTCTATTTTTTATGTGTGAAAATTAAATTAATTTAGAAAAAATTAGTTACCACAGTACAACAAAAAATTGTAAAAGTGAAAATTATAAGAGCAACAAATGTAAACAAATTTAAAATATATGTGAAAATTAATTTTTGGGGGATGATCATTCATTTATTATCCACTACTCCATTATTTTCCATTTTTTGAGTGTTTGGGACAAGATAATATTATGTTATCATTATATTGAGTTGAAATATTTAAAAAAAATATTACTCTAACAAATTATAAAATGTTCCTTTCACCTACCCTTCAAAACCAATCTAATAATTCCATTTCTTCCTCAAACACAGGAAATTTTCCTTCCCCTAGAATCATATTCCATTTCCTTGATCCTATGTTGAAATGATATTTGTTTTGTGCCTCCAAATAGAAGGGGTACTCCAATAGAAAACCCAAGTCATCAACATGAGTACATTTTATACTAACATAATTTAATATTAGAAAAATTACTTTCCCAAATATAATTCTAAAATTCCTATACAATTATATCACTATTATTTTTATCCTTAATTTTATTATTCTAAGGATTTTACTATAAAAAAATAACACCACAAAATTTTGTGACATATTTATTTTTCCAATAAATTTAATGTTTTTTAATTTTTTATTTACACACATCAAAATGTTTAGCAACAATTACCAGGGAAAAAAGTTTATGTGTTGTAAATAACATTGATTGTATATTACAATATATTCAACAAAGTGTTTAAATGAAACCTGACAAACTATCTAATTATTATTTTAAAATATGATAGTTCTAACCTATCCATTAGAATGGTGGGTATGAATAGAATTAAATAACTAATGAAATCAGCTGGATTTCAAATGTATAAAAAAATAATTATTTTGTGACCAATTAGTTATAAATGAAACCACTTGTTTTTTTGAAATTAACAGAAATCATTTTTTGAAAAACTATTTTATGCATACAAAGACATTTTTACTCAATAAATTGAACAAAAAAATCGGGGAATTATTGTATTGAGATATATATATTATATAAATTAAATTAAATATTTATAATTCATATTATGTATTTTATAGAAAAGATATAAAAATAAAACAAATTTTATTCTTAAAAATTATAATTTTCTAAAAAGAATTTATGTCACCTTATGTGTCCTTACTTTAAAGATAATTTTTACATATTTTAGAAATTTTATTTTAATAATTAAAAATCAATTTTTTAAATTATCAGGTAAAAATAATCTTGGAGTGATTTTTTAATAATTTTATGAGTAAATAAATTATTTGATGAATAGTGAAAAATAAAGGTTTTTATTAAGAATTTTTATTTCATTTAAAACATTAAAAAATATCAAAAAATTTCTAAGATGGTTTTAAAATTAAAATTAGTTAAATTAAATAGCCATTAGTCCAATTTATGTGATTTTTATCAAATTTATAATGAATTTTTATATGAAAACATTTAAGACATGTAAATATATTTTCTTTGGAAAACCAATTTTTTATCACGTTTTCAATATTAATTATAAATTTTATTTTACCACTAATGTGAATGATATTTATTAAAATTGATTTTATATTTGTAATAATATGAATATATATTATCAAATAAGTTCAATATAATTTTTTTACAGTAATTAATAGTGAAAATAGTATAATTTATTTACAACGGTTATGGTAAAAATGGGTTTCCTATGGGTTAAACAAAAATGAAAAGTGTTAGAAATGATACAAAAAACATGTCCACATCAATTTTCTATCTATGTTTTTACCTATATACTTGTAGGATATATAAGGGACCATTTTTTAATGTTTTGTAATGTAAAAAACAAGGGTAAACATTTTTCTTTTCGCAAATTAGAAGTATGCCACCTACCTTACTTATAAATGGCCACCTCTATCTTCTCCAAATCACACTTTCAAAACCCATTGGTTCAATAATTATCTACCCAAATCACTTCATTAATTCTATACTATCATATTAGAAGTATTTTACATGTCCTGAAATGCAATATAATAATTATTTTTGATGGAAACCATAGAATCTATCCAAATAAGATATAATATCCCTAACCTAGTGTTTTATTTTATTTCTTCATCCACCACCTAAAGCTATTAAAAGAAAATGAGGATATAATAAACTCATTATCTTCCATATAATTATATCTTTCTGGTGGTAATGACCTAAAACAATCTCAAATTCCATCTGATTGGATATGAAATCATCGCTCATATGTACAATGGACAACCGCCTCATGAACTGATGTTATTCATTTTCTATTAACAAATCTCATTGATAGACAAACGTATAGGATTATTGTTTATATATTATATTTAATATAATAAAATAACTCTTAAAATATGATACCAATTCTATATTATTACCTCCAAACCTGATACAAAACAATAACGCTGCATGGGTATATGAAACACTATCACATTTTAAACCAATGTGATGTATTTTTAAGTCATATTTAGTATGGATGGTAATAGGGAAAGACTAAACATATATAATTTATATTTAGATAATATTTATACAAATGGAATTATGATATCACAAATACCATCTTAATTTCCATTCACTTGTAATATGATAACATCACTCATGTGTTTGATAGACTACCACATCACAAAGCGATGTTATTCGTTCTTCATATATCCTTTAAATAGAAGTTAATAAAGATAGGTTTAAATAAATATATGTGATATATATATATATATATATGAAATAAAATAAACTATGTAATGGTAATATACTCTTTAAATTTATTTCTTTTTGTCCATCTAAAAATTGAAACATTGTTCATGCGTACGTACGACCAGCCGTCTCCATGAACGGTGTAAATTATTTTGTATTTCTAAATTTTATAGATTATTGTAATTAAAAATATAACAAAAATATTTTATATTTATATAATTAATATCATTATTTATATTATTAAATCATTATCAATGGATGAGTACCTAAATTAATAAATCAAAACATACATGAAAAACAATGTTCTTGTTACCCATAACATAATTTTAAAAAGGAATTATTGACAAAAGAGTTATAAAAGATCATTATTTATTATATATTGTATCAAAAGATTATTGTGATCCATAAATGGATTTATAATAAACATATATTTATTATATATGAGTTTTTAATGTGTATAAAAGATGTCGAGACTTAGGGTAATGGATTTCCATTTAGCTTTTATGTTTATGTTACACACACACACAATATTCTACATGTTCTCATGTAATGAGATATATAAAATAAACATGAATTTATTTTATAATTAATATCCTCAAAATTATGGGAACTTACATATCAATTTTGGGATATCTCCTTTATGGGATTTACAATTAAATTTTACTATAGAGGTAAGGTATTTTTATCTCAATTTTCCTTCTTTGAGACATAAGTTCTATTATGAAACTATATTATTTCATGTGGTATATAGTGTTAGGTTGGAAATTCTATAAAGAAGACACAAGAGGGGGTGAATTGGGTTCTTTAAAAAAATTCACAATTCATTCAATTCACATCAAACGTAGATAAAGCTGGGAGATTTTCTGTATGAGGGTGTGTGTAGTCGAAAAATAGAAAACATGGACAACCATTTACAGTGGTTACAAGCCCAATGTTCCCCTAGTCCACTCCACCAATCACTCTCTCTGAAAGCATGGTGAACTTCACTTGTATGGTCCTCTTCTCATAAGACTGATCCAAAACTGAGTGAAGGAAACTATCACCCATATAAATAAGGCAAAAATAGAGCATTCTAGTTATCTTATAGGGAAACAAAATATCTACAGTTTAGCATGAGAATATGACACTCCAACATGAATGAAAATGAGTAGCCGATACTCAAAAGAAAAAATAGAGATTGATTGGATAAAATATTTTAATATTCGCAGTTACAGTAGAATGTAACTAACATATTATAGATCTTCAACTTTAAAAGAATAATAATCTTTTCAACTTGTCAGGGAGATCTGGTTGCAAAAATGATCTTCAATTTTAAGAACATAAAAAAAATATCATCAAACTTCTATGATTGACCATGTATATCTGCAAAAAGAAATCCTTATTTCTGAGATGCATGATCGATGTGGCACAGTAAATTAATTTTCACAAGAATATTTGAAGAATAAATATTTTCAACACAACAGAGAGATATCCCAATCATCTGATATAGAAATATATATATAATGATATATCATAAATTAAAATTTCATATCTACAAAAGATTGCTGATAAATTAAGAGAATTAAAATTCAAAAAATATAGCTCAGAGTATACATAACTTCCCTTAAGAATAAGATATAAAATATCTGTTGTGAATTAATCTTTAAATCATATATGATGATATTTGAATTGGTCGTAATAGATCTTTAAATCTCCCTGATATTATGCAAATACCATTATAGAAAAAACCAATAAATTTGTAAATTCAAATCTATAGTGTTGAAAAGTAAAATGTAAGATTCCTTTACATAATGATAAAACTCCATTAGTAGAGTTCAACCATGTATCATAGGGATAATGATCCATACGTTTATCACCTATCATCAAAAAATTATGAGAGTAACATTGATTATACATACGTTCAATTTTCCAAAACATAAGTTTGACAATGTAATGTTAATTACAAAATTATGGTTAATGATCCATATGTTTTCTTCTCAAATGTAGGGTTCTATACTTACGTAGGGTTCCTTAACCATAATTGCTCCCTCTGAAAAAATTTATGGTTTCATTCAAACATAATGTTATTTATCAATACATTTCATACAATGTATGGTTGATAAACCATATGTTATGATATTTTACCATAAGTTTTAATACAATTGTAGGGTATGTTCCTTATGTTACATTCTTCAGTGTAGGGAATGAACAATGATTCCAAAAAATGACAGTTTGTGAACAGTGTATTTAGAATATGCTTAAGAGCATTCCAAACACATTAAACAATATTTATAATGAATAAATATATGAATATTATTCGAAATTAAAAATTATAAAGAACATAATCTTCATGATATATTCTTAAAATATGATCAGTATTAAAACAAACAAGGGTATTTGTGAGCATCAAAATGAATAATATTTATAGAATATTCTTGAGATAATACATTCCCAAAAATCTCCCCGTTTTGGATGAAAAAAACCCCATATACTAAAACAATAAATGTAGTAACATAATTTTCATTTGTATAAACATAGAGTAAAATAAATTCGATTTGAAAAAATTATTTCAATAGAATGAAATTTTTTGTTTATACCAAATTTTCCCAAATATTTATAATCTTAAATGAAAAGTTGTGTTTAAATTTCTCCCCCTTTTTATGAGATAAAAAATATAGTTGAGTAATAGATTAAAACATATTTAATATTTAATATATTAGTAAGAAAATGGAATAATAAAGTGATATAGATAATGAAGCCTAGAAATTTGGCTATTAGACAGAAATATAAAACAATATAAAAATAATGTACAAAAAATAGAAATGAAGGAAATTTCATTGATTAAAAAACATAAAATTATCATAAGGATGCAACTATTAAATAAAATTGTCACTGTAAGAATAAGGATAAATGGTTGGTTATGGATTGGTTTATAAAAAGGTAGAAAAAGGTAAGGGATCAGCTAGGTTGGAATTCTGAATGGATTAAAACATCTCCTTTAACTCAAACATCCGCACCTCCAACTTTTTCATAAGACTATCACCCAAAATAATTATCTATATTTTTGAATCATGATTAACTTGAAAATAATCCAAAATATCATCTTTAAAAAATTCCATTAATCTCCCATATTTCTTCATAAATTGTTCCAAATTTTTATTAAACTAATTCAGATAAAATATGATGCTAGCTCCTTCTGAGTCATTTGATCAATTATAAATTTCTGATTGTCCAAAAAATTGATAGAGGATAACTATTTCATTGAAGGTCTTAAAAAAAGCATTCATGTATTCCATAAATGTTGTAATTTCATGAAATCTTATAATCAAATCTGGGATTGTCACAGGAGTAGATGTAGATGTACTAGTCTCAATTACTTAACTTTTCACTAATTCAAACTAACTTCTCGAGTACCACTTCAAATCTGAAAAATCTGTCTTTGAAACTACTTTAGATCTGATCCTACCAATTTCATTTGGCACATCACCCTTGATGGAATTAAAATTACATCTAGAAATATTATTCTCATTGTGTTCTTGGATCATTTTCTTTGCATTTTCATGCTCCTTCTATAGAGTTTCATTGTCTTCCTGAGACTTGTTAAACATAATAACAATTTCTTCTACCTGATGAGATAGTGAATTATTTTTCCCATCATCTTAATTTAGTGTTTGATCAATAACTATAGGAAAAGGATTCACCACTGAAATCTCTATAGATTTCTCTAATGAATAATATTGATTATCAAGCACTTCAGTATTTCCTCCTGAAACATAACCTAAATGTTACACAGTTTGACTCACAACCACATCTGTAAAATTAGTTAATAATTACTAAACAATTTTTTAGTTTTTAGAATCTTCCTTTTTGAATGATTTATTCTTGAATATCCATCTGATCATGCATATTCACTAGTACATGATCCTCGATCATAGGTACAACATGACTCTCTCTATCTTGACTATCCAATGGAATTTCTTTTTCATGAATCTCTTCATCTAAATGAACTGAATTGTTTGCTTCCTGAAAATCCAACACTATCTCTTCAACTTATTGAACATCTCGGTTTCAAGGTATCAAAACAAGTCCCTCATCACTTTGTTCTTTCCTAACTTCATCTACTTCGGTATTAAATCTAAGACTTATCTTAGGTGGTTGAGAAAATGCATCAATTCATGATTTAGTAGCACCCTCCTTTTGAACAGCTCCTTGCTACCCCCGAGAAAAAGATCCTAAGAACTGTTGTTCTTCCTCACTAGTTGGAAAAATCATTCATTTCACAATACTCTAGAAAAGTCATAATTTATGTATAGTTCTTTCATTTAAGTTGTTTCTATGACTACACTTCATCAAAACATATAATAATATAATAATATACTTTTTAAAGATAATTCTTGATATTATCTTTCCATAAGGATATAAATTCATCCTATAATCCTATTGATAGTAGTAATGAAAATATCAAAACATATTCCATGGAAAACTCAACTTAATGTCACTTAAACAACACAATGAACATATTAGAGTACAAAATTTTCTCCATCTCTACCATTCTTGGAGTAATAACGGTCTGAAAGAACATAACCTAGATTTTATGATCTACCTCAAGATCCATAACCAACATTTTCCTAATGAACATCGAGTTAAACAGAAAAGACATAATGTCTATGTAAAATTGATTCTTGTCTCCAATCGATCGAAGATTTAATTTAAAAACTCCCTCATGTGGAAAGTCTAAGATTTGCAAAAAATCAGTTGAAGAAATAAAAAAATCCTTATCTTTAATACTTGCAAACCTCATATCCTCAAAATCCCCAAAAATGAACCATACACTCTTATAAAAAGAGTTCTATTCTACCTCTAAATGAAATTCAGAATTGATGTCATTGAATGAATTCTCCAGCCCTTGAAATTCTAATGCCTTTTTAGGAGAAGATTCGTCTAACCTAACAAATCAAAATCATCCATTTCTCCTAGAAGTATTTTTCTTCATGTAACACACTATCACTTCAGACCACATGGGTATCCTTATTCAACTATCTTGGATTTCTTCATTTCAAAAAAAATGAATATATGAGGTTTTTCGCTTCTAGGATTTAGAAGAAAAAAATGATGGTTTCAGTTTAGATGAAAATGTTTTGGTAAACAAAGGATACGAAAGATGATGGGTTTTTAAAAGGCGACACATATCCGCGTTTCCTATGCCATAGAGTAAATGTGCCACATTTTTAATGATTATGCGGTGTAAATAAATTTATTATTTAATAAAATAACTAAAATATAGTAAGATAAATATAAAAAAATAAATTAGATTTATAGTAATAAACAAAAGATAAAATAAAATAAAAAAAATTAAAAAAATCATTTAAAATAAAATAACTTATTTAAAAATTAAATAAACTTAGATCTGCTTAATAAAATCAATTCATACATCAAGAATTGGTTTAGTGAAAATAACTACTAATTGATATTTAGTTTTATAAAATTCTAATGATATATAATTTTTAAGAATGTGGTCTCTTAGAAAATGATGTCTAATATAAAAATTCTTGGTTCTAGAATGACTTATTAGATTTTTTAAATGTTTATAGAACATGTATTATCACATAATAAAGGTGTTCTATATAAATCAGGTCCAAATTACATCATTGTGTTTCTCATCAACAAATACTTCAACATAACAACTACCTACTGATACATATTCTGCTTTGGATATTCATAAAGACACTGAGTATTGCTTCTAAATTGAAAAAGATACTAATTTTTTTTAAAAAAAGTGACAGGTTCCTAAAGTTATTTATCTATCTAATCTATAACCACCGAAATCTACATCTGAACATGATATGATATTAAAATCAGAGGTTTTTGGATAAATTAGAGATTGAAAAACAATAACTTTGAAATATCTAAAAATAATTTTGATAGAAATAACATATGTTTCATTAAAATTTTCTTGTAATCTAACACATAAACATAATTAAAACATAATATCAAATCTACTAGTATTATGATATAATAAACTACCAATCATACCTTTACACAACTTCTTGTCCACTGGTTTTCAAGCTTTATCAAAATACAGTTTAATATTAGAACACATGGCAGTTGAATATGTCTTACTGTTCTGAATACAAAATTTTTTCAATAAATCTGTAATATATTTTCTTTGGTTTAATACATTCAGATACTCTTTTTAATAAATTTCATATCTGAATAAAAATTTTAATTCTCCCAACATGCTCATCTTAAATTCATTTTTCATGGGTTCTAAAATATTATTACAATATTTTTTATATGTTGATCCAAAAAATTCACCACCCATATTGGTTTGAATTAATAATAAATTAGAAAAAAAATAATATCAAAAAATGTTTTGGATAATACAAACCAATAGTAAAACCATGTTTGAAGAAAAAATATCTTAATCATTCATATGACGATTTTGGTACTTGCTTAAGGTCATAGAGATATTTAGTATGTTTAAAAACAAAATATAGTTTTTGAGAATTTTCAAAACTAGGAGGATTCTCAACATAAACTTATTCCATTAAATAACAACTTAAAAAGGATTATTGAAAATCCATTTGATATAATTAAAAATTAATATGTGATACATAAGCTAAATGGATTCTAATAGAATCTAATCTATATATGGGGGAAATGGTTTCTTTATAATCTATACCTTCTTCCTGATTATATCCTTTAGCTACTAATCTATCTTTATTTCTAGTTTTAGTCCCTTGATCATATTGTTTATTTCTAGAGGCCCATTTTTTCCTATAACTGTGTAATTTGATGGTATTTAAACTAATACCAAAAATTTATTTCTTTTAATCTTCTTCAATTCTTCATCCATTGCTAACATCAAATTTTCATATTCTATGGATTCTTCAAAAGATCTAGGTTCATCTTGTGATAGGAAGGTATATAATTTAACATGGTTTCCAATATTTCTTATAATCCTTATTGTTATGACTAGGCCACCAATAATAGTTTTTAAAGGGAGATTCTTTAGGGTTCTAGAGTTTATAGGTAGAACACATTTAGGTTTTTTTGTATCATGTTCTTTTAAACTGGACTAAATTTTATTTTCAATGTCATTTTTAAGGTTTTCAAGTGACATGCTGTTAGAAGAGTCAATAGATTCATCATTTTGATGATTCTATTTCATAAAAGAAATAGTTTCATAAAACTTCTCATAAATGAATTCTTAAATAATCATGGACTTTTATTAAATACTCTATAATGTTTATATATTTCAGAATATCCTAAGAATATTCCTTTATTAGATTTTGGATCGAACTTACCACAATTATCCTTTGTGTTTAGGATATACACCCTGAATCCAAAAACATTAAATTACATTACCTTAGGCTTTCTGTTATTCCAATATTCATAAGGTGTATTTTTTAAAATTGGAAGAATTAAAACATTATTTATTATATAACAGGATATACTTATATCTTTTTCCCATTGATAGGTAGAAATACCATTTTCATTTCACATGGTCCTAGCCATTCATTGAATAGTTCTATTTCTTCATTCAATAATTCAATTTTTTAGGTGTTCTTGGTATAAAGAAGGCGTGTTTAATACCCATGTATGAGAAAAATGAATTGAATACCTTATTCTCAAACTCTCCACCATGATAACATCATAATGAAATTAATTATAACCCTTTTCATTTGTAACACATTTTCACTAACATTCAAAAAACATTAAAAGCATCATTTTGCAGTTGTAGAAAATAAACCTAGGAAAATCTAAAATAATAATCAACTAAAACGTATACATATAATATTCTAGAAAAAAAACATTCTACTCTGGATGGTCTAAATAGGTCCATGCGGATGAGTTCTAGTGGCTTTCATGTAGAACATTTGTTAACATATTTGAAGGAATATTTGAGTTGCTTTATAATCTGGCATGCATCAAAAAAATCTATCACTATCAAACATGAGTCTAGATAAATATAAAACTAATTGTTTCTTACATAATTTATGTAAAAAAGAAATATTTCAGGGACCAAGTCTTCTATTCCAAATCAGGGATTCATTTTCATAGCATTTAAACAACTCAATTTCTATTTACACAATGAATTTAAGTCCAAGGTGTAGACATTATCTATTATGGTGATCTAAATTTAAGAAAATTATCTTTAAATATAGAACATGATTTTTTTGAAAAATCCACAATGTATCCATCACTAAATAGTTGATAGATACTTATTTTGTTATGCTTCCATCCTTGTACATACAATAATTTATTAATTGATATATACATTGGATCTCCAACTTTTCCAAGTCCAGTTATCTTCCCTTTGGCATTGTCATTAATGATGACTAGTCCTCCATCAATCTATGTCAATGTATTAATGTTCAATGGATTTAAACTAATTTTTCTGGAGTATCCACTATCTTTATACCATATATATTTTCCTTTTCTATGACCTATTGCCTACAAAGACAATTATAACAAAAAACTTTTGCACCCATATCTTTTTGGTTTTAGCAATGTTAGCTAATAAGGATTTTAGAATCCCAGTTTTATTTATTTTTCAATGATTTATGTCATTTACTTTAGATAAATATTTATTTAATAAAATCTATTTTATTATCAAATATTTGAGGATTTATCAGATAATAATTTTCTATTTTATATCCTTTTATTCCACAAAAATGACAAATAAAATATTTTTTATTGGGAAAATAATAATTCCTTTATAGTTTGGATATTTCACTTATACTACCTATAAAAAATAATTCATTTATAAATACATTCTTACCATGAATTTAATTCAGTATATTTTCACCTTTTGTATAAACAAATGTAGTATTTTTGTATGTTTATACATTATCATGTTGTGTTTTAATCGTAATTTCATTATTAGTACATTTTGTGGTACTTGAGTTAAATTTTTCAACGAAATATTGATCTATTTTAATTAAAGTATCCCTCTCTCCAAAAATATCATTTGAAAATTCATTAAAGATTTATGTTTCTTTAATAGAGAGTATTATCGTTCATCTATCATACTATATTAGCCATCCAATTTATCATTTGAATAACTAAAATCCGAATCAGATGAATTATAGGGTTGTACCTTATCTTCGACAGCCATAAACCACATATTAGATTTAAGATTAAATTCTTACTTCTATTAATCATAGTGTATGAGATGCTAGGGTCTTCAGAAACTCTCCAAGTAGACTTCATTGATTTTTTCCTTTTTTTGTAGTCTTCATTTTTCTGAAACTTATTTTCTATCATTCTCTTTTCACTTTTAAATTGAGGACAGTCAGGTCTTATCAGGCCCAAATTTTTTCATTTGTAGCGTCTGACTTCCAATGAGTCTTTCTCATAATTTTTCAAGGGTTTTTTGAATCCTATATTCTTCCTATAAAAATTTCTATATATTTTGGCTTAATGAGCTAGCTCAATTTTATAATTAGATTAGTCTCAATTTCTTTCTTCACATACTTCTTGTTTCATTTTTATATCTTTCATTTAAGATGTATAATTTAAAGCCATGATGTCATATTCCACTATAAAATTGAGATATTAAACTTCATCTTGAATTTCAGCTTCATAAATCATTATAGTTCCAATAAATTCTCTAATTTTTAGATTCTTGATAGTTTTTGATTGGAAAGTTACAGGTGAAATTCCCTTCCACTGATTAGATAGTACTCTTAGTACATTCAATGATTGATCTGCAAGTTTGATAGGTTCACCTATTGTTGTAATGTTGTTTATAATTTATTCGAGACATACACTCATTTTAGTGATTATTTACCCATGAACCATTCTGAATGTATAGAATTTCAATTTCACAGCTACATTCCTCGTCCATATTACATTATCTATACATTCATATGCAACTGTAATTTTCGGCCACATTTCATAAGTTGTAGGGTATTGTGAGAAATAGTTTAATTCATCGAGTCCAAGACCACATATGATTGTGTTAATATCATTATAAATAATTTCATACTCGGTCACTTTAAAAGTAATCTTGGAATCGAGTTTTTTTAGGGATTTCATAATGAGTAACGATCCTTGGGTATACTATTAATGATTTTTCAAATTTATTATGATATGTGATTTCCATAATCCATATTTCTTGCCATTTAAATATGGAGCATGAATCATTAACATTCCATCATTGATATTCTCCATTTTTCTTTGTCTGAATCATTAACTCTGGTATGTTAGAACCAAAGAAAATCTGTAGATCCCATCCTTTGATACCAAATGTTAGGTTGGAAAGACTACGACGAATACCCAACATTGGTGAATTGTGTCCTTTAAAAATTTCACAATTCTGTTGATTGAAATTAACAATAGATTGATCTAGAAGAATTTCTGTATGAGATTACGTGAAGTGGACAGATAGAAAAAAGGGAAAATTTATTGATAGTGGTCTAGGGAATGAAGATCCCGTAGTCCACTCAACCAATCACACTCTCTTCCGGCTTGGTAAATTTCACTAGTCACATCCTCTTCCTATAAGACCGATTCAAAACTGAGTGTTGGAAGATGAAACCCTTACAAACAAGGCTAAAAATAGAGCCTTTTGGTCCTTTTACAGGGAACCAAAATATCCACAGCATTTCATGAGAAGTTGGCACTCCACCATGATTGAAACCAAGTTCCCAATACTCAAAATAATAAAATGATATTTATTTGATAATATAATTTAAACATCACATTTCCAGCATCATGAAACTAACAGAAGATAGATCTTCAACTTTATAAGAAGAATAATCTTTTAAATATGTCATAAGGTATCTCGTTTCAAAATATATCTTATATTTTATGAACAGTAAAAATAATATAGAAACACTCTTCTAGGATTGAACATGTACATCTCCAAAATGTAGGCTGTGTTTCAGAGATGCTCGATCATTGAAGCACTATAAATTATCTTCCATAAGAAAAGTCTAAGAATAAATATTATTATCACAACTGAGAGATATCCAAAACATTTAATTTTGAGAGATATATATAATGATATATCTTCTAGAAAGGTTTCAGATCAAAAAAAAGAGCCAGGGCAATTGAGGGAATTAAAATTCAAAATATATAGCTCAGAGTAGTTATAACTTCCCTTTAGAATTAGAGATAAAATATCCACTGTAAACAGATATTTAAATCATTTACAATGAGAATCAAATCAGTCGAAATCAAACTTTAAATCTTCCATATATTCCGCAATGATTGTTATAGAAAACTCTGATAAAGTTGTAAATTTAAATCTCTAGTGTTGAAAAGTCAAACGTAATGTTGATTCACATAACGAAAAAACACCGAATGTAGAGTTCAACCACATAAAGTATGTTAAATGATCTATATGTTCATCCTAATCAACATAAAATTAATAATGTAACATTATTTATACATATGTTCAATTCTCCCAAAATGTAATGTTTACAATGTAAGGTAGATTACAAATGTAAGTTGATGATCCATACGTTTTCTCCTCAAATGTAGGGTTCCATACTTAGGTAGGGTTCTTTATCCATACATTTTCTCATTGAAAAATGTAAGGATTCATTCAAACATAATTTTATTTAACCATAATTTTATTCCAATGCATGGTTGATAACCCATACGTGCTGATCCATTATAATAAGTGTTAATACAAACATAGTTTATGTTCATTACATTATGTGCCTCTGCGTAGAGAATGAGAATTGTCTCTAGAAAATGACAAACAATGAACTGTGTTTCCTGAATATGCTTAAGAGGGTTCCTTACACATTAACAAATATTTCTCAAGAATAAATACATGAATACTATTCCAAAATAAAAATTATAAAGTATATAAACATTATAAAATAAAATTAAAATAAGATCATTATTAAAACAAACAAGGGTACTTGTGAGCTTCAAAATAAATAATATTTATAGAGTATTATTGAGATAATACATGAAAAACATAAAGAAAACCCATTTGACATGTAATATCATGAATTTATTTATTATTATCACATTATAACTATAATTAAACATTATTCATTCATGGGGATTATGATTCAATGATACAAAATTGGTAATGGTTTTATGTTATAATCTCATCGTTTTGGGTGATTGCTCAAGATTATGCATCTGATGTTGAAATATTGAGATATATCTCTCAATAAAATCATTAATTATTTTTTAAAATGGTTATTTTTGGAGAATAAAAATTTTCATTTCATTTTAGTATATTTATTTATGCAATAATAAAAATAATAACTTTTTTAAGAATAATCTATTTTACGTCTTTGGTTGAAATAACGTCTTCCTCTAAAAGAATGAACACTAAAAATATTTTTGAAATAATAAAAAAAAATTAAATAATTTTTTATCCATGTTTCAAATTGTGAATTTTTTGATAGGATTCTTTATGTGATTTTCCAAACAATCCTTGTTCTGCTGTTTACTAATGATGCGAAATGAATCATTGTTGTAACATGTACACAATGAAAAATCATTCTCAGCATCTTGAATATTTTTTAATTGAAGGTTAATTTATATTATTTCAAGGTTATTTTAATATAAAATGATTTAAATAATGTTTTATGATTTAAAATAGTGTTTTTCAATGTGGAATGTATATTTTACTATTGAAATTATTTAAATGATATTAAATCATCATTTATAAGTATTCAAGATATTTTCAAAGAAAGGTATTTTTAAAATGTTTTATGTTTTTAAAAAACCATTTCAAAGTGCAAAGGATATTTTCCTCAGGAAACATTTTAAATTTTTTTGAAATATTCTTTCATAAGTTTTCACGTTTATTTTCAATGAAAAGGATTTCAATAAAATTATATGATCTTTTAGATTTAAAATTTTATTCTAAAAAAAGTTATATTCATCAAGAAATTCCCCAAGTGATATTTTAAGAAAAATCCATCAAAGATAAAATAATTTTATGTTACTTATGCATTATAAGGGATATGATCCAGGGATACAATTCTTATTCTTTCTCTGGATGGTTTCTGTTTATGATGAAAATATTTTTAATAAACCAATATATCTTCAACTTGTAATTACATGATAAAATTCTTGTTAATCCCAATTCTATATTCATGAGTCAATCATTGAGTAAATGATGTGATACTTATGAAACATGGTTTGTTTTACTGTTTATTTTATGACGAAATGTTTATGAAACCCAATTCAATGCATGTGTTCTGATATAATGAATATTTATTGTTCTTAGGGAACATATATGTCTGATTTTCATTATTTGATGGTTGGGACCAATATCTCCCTCAAATGAATTGGGTAAATAATGATACCTCGTGATATAAACAAGAATAGAATGGTGACTGAAACTAATTCAATAAGGGAAACTATCCTCTATGATATTTTGGGGAGTGAAACATGACTACTTTGATTGTTTGGGGATTGAACTAATTCCACTGTGATGGTTTTGGAGAAAAACCTTAACTACTAATGAAATGATTTTATATACTTATGTTTGTGGCAAAATTACACATCATAGGTTATTTTTATGTTCTCATGGATCATATTCTTTGATTTCCTTGTGATTGTTTTATTTTGAATTAAAAATATCTACTACATGACTTAAGATATTGATCATTAATATATAGGGTATGAGTTTCATATTATATGTTCACATTCTCTGTAATGACCTAATCATTAATGAATAGAATTCACTTTCTTTTGATTTAATTAAAGTTCTTCTGGATATAGAAAACACATGAACCTATTTTTATCTAAATTAAATTCAACTGGCCATTAAGTATCATTATCATTGAAACTATAGCCATTGAAGAGTGATCACATGACTATCATAAATATAACATTTTAACAACTCCATTTTGAACAAAAAATAGACATGATATCCTCAACCAGTAGGATTGTAATCTATAAATACCATTTATTAGAGCTTCTAATAGCGATAGCATTTCTGGGCTTCGCCTTAAACCAAGATCAAGCTGAGATCCCACAAAATAAGTCAGAGTGAATCCATTTATGGGAGAAATTGAAGCTCACAGAGATAATGACCCAAACCATGTTCACCGAATGGACCCATGAAATCAACACCATTGGGCACCTTACTCCTTGGGAATATTATATTGTAATAATGGGATATGTATAAATACCCTAGAATTAATAATTTGTACATTATTTTCATATAGAATAATGATTATAATTTCCCTGTTATTGTTACTTTATAAATTATTATTTTTATTATTAAAATTTAATCAGGAGATATATTTTGATGAATCAATGTGTTTTTGGAATAATTTATGTGTTAGTAAAATGTTATTATCAACTTACTTATATTAAATACAATTGATCATATAATTTTCAGGAAATGGAATTTATTTATTATCATGGTTTGAAATCTTTTTTTTATCCAAACCCATAAATTTTAAATAAATATTGATTTTTATATTTAAATTAAAAAGTAAAATATTTAAAAAATTATTCAGAAAAAATGAATAATATTTTTGGAATTAAGATTTCGAAATTATCTAATGGTGAAGTTTTCATAATTTTCTGAAACTGTCAAATACTTGGGTAAAAATTAAATACCGTATAACTATATGGTGTGTTTTATGACATAACAATGTCCAAATAATTATTTAATAAATACTATAAAAGGTATATTAATACAAATACTTGTTTTATAAGTAAAATAATATGGTTTTATATTTATTTTATTTATTTTGAAAATCCATTATGAATCCTCCAAGATATATAATATATTTTATGATTTTAAATTCATTTCATTTAGATTGTGACTCACCTCCATATAATAAAAGGAAGATATTTAATAATAAAGGACCTTGGACCCATAAAATATTGTATCCTACAACACTTTTCAAAAAACAATGGGCAAAAACCATGGGATGGTTTGTGGTTTGGAATATTTTATTATATAGTGTTCAAAACAAAAATATTAAAGAAATCAACATCCTTTCTTTTATTAACCAACCCAATATATCATTTTTCTTTTCTAAAGCTCCTCGAATAATTTACAAACTCTAATATATACAACTTATATTCCCCCTAAATCTCCCCAAATACAAATAAACCTATCCTAAGTTTAGAGACCCGAAGCTTGACGTACATGGACATTACATTACTTTAGCAGAATACTTGGTACATAACAAAAACACACACACAAGGATCGTAATAGTTTAGTGTCTTTGGAAACTCGGAACGTAATCTTCTAATCGCGGTGAAAGATCTTCAATATCTCCCATAAATATCTTCCCTTTTTTTACCTAAAACCTTTCTTTATATCCTGGGGAAAAGAAAACATAAAAGGGTGAGCTCAAATGCTCAGCAAGGGCAAATAAAGGAAATAAAAATCATATCATATCTTTTTGAAAATCATAACCTGCAAAAGAGGTCATAATATCTTAACATGGAAAAAATCATAGAAGTGAAAATTAGATCCCCGTAATCATAACATGAAACTTTAAACTTTGTGTCATGCACACATAATCATGGAAAATCATTTCTTGTTAGTCATGACTCATTGCCAAGACTATCTTAGTGGACAAAGTCCCTTTCTGAACCGAGTCACCCTTGTTCCAGTCCTGTTTCACTGAACTGGTATAACCTACCGTTCCTGCCATGTCTATCTCATGAGATATAAAATCTTTACCAAATGCATTGGAGGGATATATAGGTCCCCCCCATCTTATAATGAATCCTTTCTTATGTGTGCCACATAATCATAAACCATCCATCATAGCGTAACCCATGTAATAAAAATGTGATTCTTAAACAACATGACATCATAAAACAATTCATATAAGATAAAGGAATTCATAAAAATATTTCCATCACAACATAATCAAACCAATGTAATAATAGGGATAAAAACAGAACCCTTTTATTATCTTAGATGGAAAATAATTTTGATAAAATACTTGAACTCCATTCTTGAGGAAAATATCCTTTCTACTTCAAAAACATTTTTCCTTTCATAACATGTCATACGACATCAAAATAAAAGAAGTTGATTAAAAATAAACTTGAAAACTTGTAAAGTAAGTTTCTTGGAAATAATGTTTTAAAAATCCATTCATTCAGTATAAGTTAAAAAAAACATTCTTCGTACTTTTGTCGGAAAAGTCAAAAAGTACCTCGTACGAAAAACGACAAAAGATTCCTTTCATACATATTACTAAAAACTCACCGAAGGGTAAAAATGGTTTTAAAAATTGTAGTTGGATGGAAATAATATTACATATTGATGAAACATGGATGTGGATGATAAAATACACCCCAGTAAATACTTACGAATAAACAATCTCGGATAAAAATGAGATTGTGATATTTCCCTTACCTTAGGTCCGATTTGCTTTGTACGTGTCCAAAGCTCCTGTATAATGGTTTAAATAATGTTATTGACTTATTACAGAATCATAAATACTGATATGATATCATATATGGTTATAATATTAGCTTCTTGTTAGTAATATATCATTGTTACTTGTTACTCGGGTCCTTATTGCCTTTTGTTCTTATGCGTGTTTTGCCGAATAAATTCTTATTCTTCTTTTAAGGTTATAGATACCTTATATCCAGAATGGTATTAGTGTAACATATATCATATTTATTCATTCAATTCATTTATATAATTACTATGTAATGATGATCATGTAGAACGAGTCGCATCACATCGTGGGGACGGTATTCCGTATGTACGCACGAGTGATGATATCGTTCCTGTGATCATGGAATTGTATTTGAGTATATATATATTATTTAAGTATCAATATTACATTATAATAATCTTAAATAGTTACTCATTACACCATTATACCCATCCTTGTAAGGTGATGGTGGAAAATAGATTACAACACGGCGTGGAGACGGTATTCCGTACGTACGCACGCGCGGTGATTTCATTTTTCCGTAGGATGGATAGAAGGTGAATTAGGGTTGTTTCATATTTATAATAACGTATCAGTATGTAAGTAATAATGATGTTATTACTTTATAATGAAACAACTAAAGAATAAGAAGTTGAAGAAGAAAGAAATTGAAAAGATCGGTAATGGATATTACCTCTTCTTTGGAACGCCTCTTTTAATCCTCCACTTAGGGAACTAATATTGGTCTTTGAAGAAGACCGGGACCTCTAGGATTATTCTAGGGAAGTGGAGAGGAGAAAATGGCAGGGTTTGGCCGAGCATGATTGCTCAAATTGGTGTGAGGAGGAGGGGGAGGAGGGGCCCTTTTATAAGGGAGGAGAGGGGCACCTTAGGAATATCTCAAAATATTATTTTATATTAAAGACAAAATCGGTTTATAATGGTTCCAAAGGGTCTTATTTCGAAGCTAAAGTGGGGATGGGTCGAAATCCTATCATCAAATAGGATTTTGACAAGTTTAGGGTATTATTTTAACCTTATCAATTAGATTTAACTCTAAGTTAAATAATTTAACTTTTACCGCGTCTTTTTGTTTTCTTTCACTATATGGTTAATACACTTACTATAACATGCCAAACGAACCCCAAATTGTATATTATTAATACATATGTCCTTATATATGTCATTTGGCCGAACCTTAGATTTTTAGGAATAAAATAACAATTAATAATATAATATTTGATTTAAAAACTATTTTGTGTCAATTTTGACACTATTTGATATATGATTTTTGTGAAAGTCATAACAGAATTATATGTTCGAACCAAGTTTATAAAATAAACATTAATATATCATAGTAACCTATAAAATTAGTGGAATTCATAAAATGTCTTAAATTACAATTATTTTGGTATTTATAATATCAATTATATCAATATTTCATTAATAAGATAATTACTGCATCATTTTTGTGTCATAAATAAATTAAATTATTAGATGTCTAAAAATTACAAATAAAAACCATCATGTAGGAAATGTTTTTAGCTTACTAATGAATATTTACAATCGAATTTATCTTATGTACAACCCTATATTAAAAATGTTTTATTAAATATACTTTGATTTTAACTCTTTTAACTCTTCTTTGAATTAAATAATAATAAATGTCCTAATCTAATCCAAGTGGGCCTAAATGATAATATTTTACACTTAAGGTTGTTTTTGGTCGAGATACACTTGTCCAATAGAATTAGGACATGTGTTAGGGTAATATTAATATAATTCATACCCTTAATTACCCTATTTACTTTTAACCGTGGTAAATAAAAGTAAAAAGTTACTATTCACCAAAAATTATTTTCATCTCATTGAACCACATTTTACTTACTGACATCAACCGTGTCTCTCTGATTTTTGAAATTCCATTCACAGAAGTGGTAAAATTAATTTTTATTAAAAATTCAGTTTTTTAACTCCCACTTAGTAGTTTCACTATTCATAAAAAATTGAGGTTTTTGAGAACAATGCCAAAATTTCATCCTAAGCTATATTTCATATTCTGAATTCAAAAATGAAGTCTATTTTACCAAATTCATAACATAGAAGTTTCATTAATTAATTTTATAATTAAATCCCGCTGTTAAAACAAATAGCGTGTTTTTAAGAAGCAATATCTATCAAAAGATTGACAACTTGATTATGTCTGGTTTAAATGTGAAATTACATTCAATGACCAACATTGTATTAAATTGTAAAAATATATTTTTAATATACTTTAAAACCACTCAAATTAATAATTTATCACTATGAATTATTTCGATTAAAAAATTTGTTTTTAATTTTAATTTAGTAATTTTCACTATTCATCAGAATATGAAAGTTATCCGAAAAGTACCAAAATTTCACCTTAGGCTAAATTCGATACTCCGAATCCAAAAATGAAGTCCATTTTGAGAGATAAAATTTATAAAATTTAAAAAGTGGTTATTACTATTCATAATGGCTAGTTTTAATAATATTTTAATAGCATATCGTTGTTTCGTGAAACTCAGTATTGCGTACTACACACGCTATCGAGAAAGGTTTCGATTGCGTGTAATGCAATGCAAGTAAAATATGTGTGTTGTGCAAGCTCCTTTTGGTGTATCGTACAACACAAGACATTAATAAATTTAAAAAGAATATTTTTCATAAAATCTCGGGCTGTTACATTCTACCCCCCTTAAAATGAATTTCGCCCTCGAAATTCGTCGGGGTTATAAATGGTTTACTATTTGAAAGTTTATTTAATAGAAACCCACATCATAAAAAGGAATATCTAAACCAATATTTAAAAACCAATGTATGAAACGTAACAGTTACCCAAATAAACTAATCACTGGGTTTCCACATAGGTGAAAATATGGATATGGAAGAGAAATCTAACCATCATGTTCTGATGGAGAGTGGTAGAGAACATGGCTATGGAAAAGCCAGCAATCACAAATCCATAAATTTGTGACGATCTAAGGTACCATCTGATTCATCAGATATAAGATCCCTAGGACAACATTTTTGGTTTTCAAGATCGTTTCCCTAAAGTTAATGAATTTGAATTAGAATAAATACTTACTTTGTTTTGGTACAATCTCACTGTTGTTCGTGCCTTTAACAATTTCCACTTCATCTCTTAAATAAATGAAGTTGAATTTTTTATTCATGAAGTGTTAGCAGATCATGTGATAGAATGACGGGTCATTCCATCTGTCTGAAACAAAAGGTCAGCAAAAAATTATATATATAAGTCGATCTATAGTGAGATTAATCATATATGGTTCCTAAAATGGACTTATACATCATATTTCATACAGATTAATATAATAAAACTAGTTTCTACAAAACAGGGACTTCCTGTAGGCTAGTGGTAGGCGATAAAGGCCAGTCGAACTTCAGTTGTGGGTTCAATTTCCACAGCCTTGTCCGACGCGATGGGATGTCGCCCGTCCCACAGGTTGTCCTTTTTCTAAAACTATATTACTATAACATCCCATAAATAATATCGAGAAAACTTCTATCCTTAAACAATACTAACTTATGTCCAACATAATCCATTCCAATCTTTAGGCTTCTCCATAATACTGCAGTCCACTCTCATAACATAGTGAAAACGATTGCCAGAGATTTAACACCATCATCAATCATAAGATATGTTTTGTTGGTCACATTCCAAACATTCAAAGTCCTTAATCATGTATTCTCTTGAATACCTTAGTGAAAACATGAATGCAGTTAAAAGTTAACACTTTCCACATACTAAAATCCTCAAAATTCTATATACTCAAACCATGATATCACTTAGTCCTTATATCAATCATGAGCTCATGAATACTGTCAAACATTTCATTTTCTCTTTATCACTTCATTATGTGCATATCACCCACTTTCCAAAAAAATATCTGAATAACCTTTCATTGTTACTCATACCATTCATCATAAACATTCAAAACATAAGGAAAGGCAACAGTGTAACAATCCTTAGATGTCTTTTTATTCTATAGTACAACATTACACTTGATAATCATGTAATCATTCCACTACCTTCTTAAACCATTGACCGAGCTTCAACAATTCTTTCATCTCAAATATCATTTGTAGTCTCTTCATCATCATCAACATAAATACTTCCCATACGACCATACTGATTCTCTTCATTAGACTTTCCCTTAGGGCATTGGTTTTCATAATTCCCGTACATTCCACATTTAAAACATTCAACCATTGTTGACGTCGTAGCAATACCATTATCCTCATCCATGGTGTTAACTAAACCATTTCCTTTGCACTTACTTGCTTTGTGTCCGTCTTTTCCACACCCAAAGCATCTTCCAGTTCCTTTGAAACATTCTCCTTGATGCCTCTTCCCACATGATTTACATAGGGGAAATTTAACTTTCTTTCCTCTATGATCATCATGAAACTCCATCTTTCTCTTATTAGCCGAGTCAGGAAACTTACAAAATTTTTACTTTATTGATCATATTATGAGATTGTTGATTCGGCATAATAATGATGTTTGGACTTCCAAATCCCATTTCATTTGGTTGCTCATGAAGAATATCATTCCATTGTCCATCATATCCTCCATTATCGTGAATCATCTTGTTTCCAGCCATTTTCTAAAACCCAAAAAGAATAGTGTGAGAGGAAAAAATCATGCTAGGGGAAAACAACATAATAAATGGGGAGTACCTTCAATATCTAACATCATAGGATTAATTCTATGATCGTTAGCATAACTCTAGTACTATAATCTATACGTATACTTAACCTTAGGGACAGCCCTTGACATACCTTAGAAATATCTCTAGGGATCTCACTAACGTTTTCACATCCTAGTTTCCAAAGGTTGACTAAACCTTTCCTCTGATACCAACTGTAGAGCCCCGAAGCTTGACGTACATGGACATTACATTACTTTAGAGGAATACTTGGTACATAACAAAAAAACACACACAAGGACCGTAATAGTTTAGTGTCTTTGGAAACTCGGAACGTAATCATCTAATCGTGGTGAATGTTCTTCAATATCTCCAATAAAGATCTTCCCTTTTTTTTACCTAAAACCTTTCTTTATATCTCAGGGAAAAGAAAACATAAAAGGGTGAGCTCAAATGCTCAGCAAGGTAAAATAAAGGAAATAAAAATCATATCATATCTTTTTGAAAATCATAACCTGCAAGAGAGATCATAATATCTTAACATGGAACAAATCATAGAAGTGAAAATGAGATCCCCATAATCATAACATGAAACTGGAAACTTTGTGGCATGCACACATAATCATGGAAAATCATTTCTTGTTAGTCATGACTCATTGCCAAGACTATCTTAGTGGAAAAAGTCCCTTTCTGAACCGAGTCACCCTCGTTCCAGTCCTGTTTCACTGAACCGGTATAACCTACCATTCCAACCATGTCTATCTCATGAGATATAAAATCTTTACCCAATGATTTGGAGGGAGATATAGGTCCCACCAATCTTATAATGAATCCTTTCTTATGTGTGCCACATAATCATAAACCATACATCATAGCGTAACCCATGTAATAAAAATGTGATTCTTAAACAACATGACATCATAAAACAATTCATATAAGATAAAGGAATTCATAAAAATATTTACATCACAACATAATCAAACCAATGTAATAATAGGGATAAAAACATAACCCTTTTATTATCTTAGATGGAAAATAATTTTGATAAAATACTTGAACTCCATTCTTGAGGAAAATATCCTTTCTACTTCAAAAACATTTTTCCTTTCATAACATGTCATACGACTATAAAATAAAAGAAGTTGATTAAAAATAAACTTGAAAACTTGTAAATAAAGTTTCTTGGAAATAATGCTTTAAAAATCCATTCATTCCGTATAAGTTAAAAAAACATTCTTCGTACTTTTGTCGGAAAAGTCAAAAAGTACCTCGTACGAAAAATGACACAAGATTCCTTTCATACATATTACTAAAAATTCACCGAAGGGTAAAAATGGATTTAAACAATTGTAGGTGGATGTAAATAATATTACATATTGATGAAACATGGATGTGGATGATAAAATACACCCCAGTAAATACTTATGAATAAACAATCTCGGATAAAAATGAGATTGTGATATTTCCCTTACCTTAGGTCCGATTTGCTTTGTACGTGTCCGAATCACCTGTATAATGGTTTAAATAATGTTATTGACTTATTCCAAAATCATAAATATTGATATGATATCATATATGGTTATATTCCTAGCTTCTTGTTAGTAATATTTCATTGTTACTTGTTACTCGGGTCCTTATTGCCTTTTGTTCTTATGCGTGTTTTACCGAATAAATTCTTATTCTTCTTTTAAGGTTATAGATACCTTATATCCAGAATGGTATTAGTGTAACATATATCATATTTATTAATTCAATTCATTTATATAATTACTATGTAATGATGATCATGTAGAACGAGTCGCATCACATCGTGGGGACGGTATTCCGTATGTACGCACGAGTGATGATATCGTTCCTATGATCGTGGAATTGTATTTGAGTATATATATATTATTTCAGTGTCAATATTACATTATAATAATAATAAATATTTACTCATTACACCATTATACCCATCCTTGTAAGGTGATGGTGGAAAATAGATTACACCACGGCGTGGAGACGGTATTCCGTACGTACGCACGCGCGGTGATTTCATTTTTCCGTAGGATGGATAGAAGGTGAATTAGGGTTGTTTCATATTTATAATAACATATCAGCATGTAAGTAATACTTATGTTATTACTTTATAATGAAACAACTAAAGAAGAAGAAGTTGAAGAATAAAGAAATTGAAAAGATCGGTAATGGATATTACCTCTTCTTTGGAACGCCTCTTTGAATCATCCACTTAGGGAACTAAGATTGGTCTTTGAAGAAGACCAGGACCTCTAGTATTATTCTAGGGAAGTTGAGAGGAGAAAATGGCAGGGTTTGGCCGAAATTGAGTGCTCAAATTGATGTGAGGAGGAGGGGGAGGAGGTGCCCTTTTATAAGGGAGGAGAGGGGCACCTTAGGAATATCTCAAAATATTATTTTATATTAAAGTCAAAATCGGTTTATAATGGTTCCAAAGGGTCTTATTTCGAATCTAAAGTGGGGATGGGTCGAAATCCTATCATAAAATAGGATTTAGACAAGTTTAGGGTATTATTTTAACCTTATCAATTAGATTTAACTCTAAGTTAAATAATTTAACTTTAACCATGTCTTTTTGTTTTCTTTCACTATATGGTTAATACACTTACTATAACATGCAAAACGTACCCCAAATTGTATATTATTAATAAATATATCCTTATCTAAGTCATTTGGCCTAACCATAGATTTTTAGGAATAAAATTACAATTAATAATATAATATTTGATTTAAAAACTATTTTGTGTCAATTTTGACACTATTTGATATATGATTTTTGTGAAAGTCATAAAAGAATTATATGTTCAAACCAAGTTGATTAAATCAACACTAATATATAATAGTAACCTTGAAAATTAGTGGAATTCATAAAAAAGTCTTAAATTACATTTATTTTGGTATTTATAATATCAATTATGTCAATATTTCATTAATAAGATAATTACTGCATCATCTTTGTGTCATAAATAAATTAAATTATCTGATGTCTAAAAATTACAAATAAAATACCATAATGTAGGAAATCGTTTTAGCTTTCTAATGGAAATTTACAATCGAATTTATCTTATGTACACCCCTATATTAAAAATGTTTTAGTAAATATACTTTGATTTTAACACTTTTAACTCTTCTTTTAATTAAATAATAATAAATGTCCTAATCTAATCCACGTGGGCCTAAATGATAATATTTTACACTTAAGGTTGTTTTTGGTCGAGATACACTTGTCCAATAGAATTAGGACATGTGTTAGTGTAATATTAATTTCATTCTTACCCTTAATTACCCTATTTACTTTTAACCGTGGTAAATAAAAGTAAAAAGTTACTATTCACCAAAAATTATTTTCATCTCATTGAACCACATTTTACATACTGACATCTACCATGTCTCTCGGATTTTTGAAATTTCATTCACAGAAGCGGTAAAATTAAGTTTTATGAAAAATTTAGTTTTTTAACTACCACTTAGTAGTTTCACTAGTCATCAAAAATTGATGTTTTTCAGAACAATACCAAAATTTCATCCTAATCTATATTTCATATTCCGAATTCAAAAATGAAGTCTATTTTACCAAATTCATAACATAGAAGTTTCATTAATTAATTTTATAATTAAATCCCGCTGTTAAAACAAATAGCGTGTTTTTAAGTAACAATATCTATCAAAAGATTGACACTTGATTATGTCTGGTTTAAATGTGAAATTACATTCAATGACCAAAATTGTATTAAATTGTAAAAATATATTCTAAATATACTTTAAAACCACTCAAATTAATAATTTATCACTATTAATTATTTCGATTAAAAAAGTTGTTTTTAATTATAATTTAGTAATTTTCACTATTCATCAGAATATGAAAGTTATCCGAAAAGTACCAAAATTTCACCTTAGGCTAAATTCGATACTCCGAATCCAAAAATGAAGTCCATTTTGAGATCTAAAATTTATAAAATTTAAAAAGTGGTTATTACTATTCATAACGGCTAGTTTTAATAATATTTTAATAGCATATCGTTGTTTCGTGAAACTCAGTATTGCGTACTACACACGCTATCGAGAAAGGTTGTGATTGCGTGTAATGAAAGGCAAGTCAAAGATGTGTATTTTGCAAGATCCTTTTGGTGTAGCGTACAACACAAGACATTAATAAAATTAAAAAGAATATTTTTCATAAAATCTCGGGTTGTTACACTAAGCCTTTGTAATCACACATCCATGTAAGGGATCTTCAACTCTGCTCTTTTATCATGCACTCCTTTTATGACATGTCTTTTAATTTCAATTTTCATATTTTGGGAGTATTGAATACATAATCCAAATTAAATTCACAGTATTTATAAATAATTAGTGCATCGTTTACACTTTAATTAATATAATCATGATCCTTTATGTACACCTGTTACCATACCAAAATTTCGTAAGTGGTCGTCCCCTTTCACTCCTATTTTCATTTCAAAAATCTTATTTGAAATTGTTGTTTTTAGTTTCAATTTGTTATATTTTAAAAATTTGAAAATCAAATAAAAAATTTTCAATTTATGTTATTTCAATGTGGGATAATTTATCATCCACCATTTAGACCTTCACCTAGCACTTTACTATGCCAAAATTTTGTAAAGAATTTACCTCTCTAGAATTTTTATCCACCACCTTGTTTAGGCTATGCCCTTTAATTTACAATTTCTTAAGTTGGAATAAATTCTTACATATTTACTTTATTATAAATTTCATGTATAAATAATTAGATAACTATTTCATTCTTGTCAAAACATTTAGAAAATTTATATTTTATGTCGTTATGCTGCCGAAATTGCACTACAATTTCCTTGAAAAAATCATCGTGTAGTGAACACCATTCTCATTTTTCATTCAAGGGTATTCACCTTATGATCAAGAAATTATTGATTGTGGACTTACATGTATGTATTCAACATTCCTTTATATTTGATTATCTTATGATAATTAATGAATCCCGGTTATATGTTCTACGTGGCACAGTTAAACATGAAAATGAAAGGATTATAAAGGGTGCTCCCTAATTGCCCTCCAATGCATTTGGGTAATTTTTAGTATCATGATATGTCATCATAAATTAGGGTTTAAATATTCTTAATCATGTTTAATGAGGGTTTACTCATGTTAATTCATGTGAAATGATGTTTTACTCATGCTAATTGATGTTCCATGAGGGTTTACTCATGCTAATCCATGTGAAAGGATCCATGAATCATGCTAGTAAAAGGTTGTATATTGTTTCAATATTTACATTTTAAGATTATCATGGTATATCATGTATTTATGTTCATGTTTCTTTAATGATACATTGATAATCCACTTTTCTAAAATGTATTGTTTCCCTCATGTTATTCCATGTTTATAACCTTACATGGCTTTATAGCTGACCATTTTTTATCCATGTCCTTAGGTTTTTCCATATTGTGTTTAGTATGAAGGAATCTAAAGTTTATTTAAAATAAATTTTTAATAATAATGGTGTATTTTATATTTTAAATTTTTATATAATGTTCTTCATCCCAAAAAACAATAGACATCTCAATCTTCTCACTTGTATTAAATGAAATTTATGTTATAAATCAGGTTTAAATATAAAATAAGGAGAAGGGTTTTTTATAGTTAGTATGGTAGGATAGGATTAGAATTTTTTGGGGTTATTATTAGAAAAACTTTGTGAAAACCCATAAGTATAAGACAATTTGTATGAAAACAAACTTAAATTTTAGAATGTATAGTGTAAGTGGTTTATCAAAAAAATACATACGAGTCTAAATACTACAAGTAGACATGGTTTTGGAACTGATGTACCTAGGAGTAACATATCATACAAGTTGTTCTGTGCTTGACTTAGGTTACCCTAATACACGACAACGTGCCTTAATGTGCACCAGGCTTTACACTCCTTAGGGTTATGATTTGGTAAATTCAAATGCTTATTACAAACCATTTTATAGGAAAAAATACCATAGGAATAAATGATAAGATGTAGATCATGGTTAACAAAGACTGATGCTTAGAAACTCACATATTAAAGAGATAATTGTATGTTAGCCATTTAATTTCATTAGATCCCCTTTATGTGTTTAATAGTTTAAAATTTCTCATCCCTAAGTATATATTGAATAATTTAGAACCATAATCTAAAAGTGAAATGTAGGGTTATCATCCACAGTTCTACGAATTCTTTTATATCATGAATTTTTAGTAGAACTATTCAAAAACAACCCCAAATAATAGAAGTCGAGATGTTGGTGAATACAGAAAATGGGTCAATTACTACATCCTAGGTATATAACTCACCCTATCCTAATTTGTGGATTGAAATTATTGGATTACATTTTCATACATTCTTTAGTGTAAGTTGATGCTACTATGGGAATGTAATGGATTTCCATATATAGAGAAACTGTAAATTTCCATGAGAGATAAATCACATTCCATATGGTGAATTGACCCTAGATTATATACAATGCAAGGAGGTTGATGAATATTCTTTAGCACCATCATCTAAATCATGGATATTATTTCCCTATGATAAAGCATATCTAGCTAAAATGATTGAGTCTAAAGAAAAAACAATTGTTGGATACATATCTATTATGTGGGAATTGTATGATATGTTTCTAGAGGAATGCCTCATCTTACTCATATTTACAAGGTTTGATTTTTTATTGATCTCAATCTTGGGTAAATTCCAATATTGAATACTTCTTATTGGATGTCTATTGGGGAACTTTAGAAAATAAAGGAAAAACTACATGGGATTATGGATAAATGGTTTATATGATTATGTTCTTCAGTATTGGGTGCACTAGTCCTCTTTATCAAGAAGAAGGATGGGTCAATTCACCTTTTCAATGATTATTGTGAGATTAATAAAATCAAGATAAATAAAATGTATCATATTACCCAACTGATGACTTGTTAGATCAGCTACGTGGTAAAAAATACTTCTCCAAGGTTGATATGTGGACGTGATATTACCAATGGTGATGAAGGAGGATATCCCCAAGACTTCCTTTCATACCAGGTATATGCATTATGAGCTCATAGTGATCCCATTCAGTCTCACTATTCTCATAAAATATTTATGGACTTGACGAATATAGTCTTTAGAGATTACCTTAACCAATTTGTGTTAGACATTTTAGATGATACTATAATATACACGAAAACCAAGTAGTATTATGAGGATTATTTGAGCACTGTTCAAAAGAACTTTCCAAAGGATAAAAAATATGGAAATTAAAACAAGTGTGAATTCTGGATGAAAGTAGTCTAATTCATTGGACATATAATCACAAGAAATGGATTATTTGAGGATCCATCCAAGATGAATGAAATAGAAGGATATATGAGTCTAACATATGTGTTGGATATCCGTATCATCCATAGGTAATATGGATATTCTTGCAGATTTCTAAGAAATTTATCATCATTTTAAAACCCTCTTACCAAGTAAAATTTGAAGCAAGTCCAGTTTTCTAAGAATGATGAATGTGAGAATGATTCATGGAGTTGAAAAGTAAGTTTATCACTACCCCTGATCTCACACTACCATCAAGTGGGGATCTTTTCATAATTTTTGGTGATGCTTCAGATAAGGGATTAGGATGTGTGTTGATTAAAAATGACCAAGTCATTGCCTACCCCTCAAGACCCTAGAAATTTCATGAGGAAAACTATCCCACATATGAGCTGTAGTTAGAAGTTGAAATCATTACGTTAAAAATATTATGATTTTTTGGGAGAAGTGGAATATATATATATATATATATATGGATAAAAAAATATTCAAATATTTTTTAGTGAATAAAGAGATAAATATTCTCCAATGGAGATGATTAGATAACATCATTTATTATGACTGGTCAATCCACTGTAATCCTGAGAAAGCGAACAAAGTTGCAGATGCTCGAAATATAGAAGACCCAGAGATTCTATCATGGATGAAAATTTTAAAGGATCCAATATTATTGTATTTGAAAAATATGGACATGGTAACCATAAATTAAGGAACATCATCAACCAGTTCACAAATGATGGCTCAACGATCTCTTTTAAAAAGGATAAACGATGCTAAAAAAGATGATACGAGAATGAAAAAGAAAGTGAAAACTATTTGAAAAGGGAAATCCTCAGAGTTCAATGTTAATGATGTAGGAATAGTGAGAATTGGGTCAAGACAATGTGTTCCATCAATTCCTCATTTAATGAATGATATTTTGGAGGGTGTTCATAGTTCAAAATTCTCCATTCACCCAAGAAACACAAATATGTATTGAGATCTCCCGGAGAAATATTGGTGGGATAATATGAAGAAGGATATCACTAAATATACATAACATTTCTTGGTATGTCAGTAAGTGAAGGTTGATATGCAGATGTATAAGGGGATGATGAATCCATTACCCATATCAACAAAAAAATGGAAAATATCACCATGGACTCTGTCATCAGACCACCGAAGACAACCAGAGGAAATAATAATATATGGGTTATTGTGGATCATCTAATAAATAATTCAATCATCTTTGAAATTAGAATGGATTTACAATTGGGTTAACTAAAATATATACACATTAGATAAGTGTTAAGGCTGCATGGAGTACCACTACTGATTGTATCCATTTGAGATTCTAGATTCATCTCTTTGTTTTGGAAATGTCTCAAGCATTCTCTAAACATGAAGAAAAACATCAGTACGACTTATCACCCTGAAACTAGTGGCCAATGTGAGAGTACTATCCAAATAATTGATGACATGTTGAGAGAATAATAAATTTAAATCAAATTTTTAGGTGACCAACATCTTCCTTTAGTAGAGTTATATTACAAAAATAGTTTCAAATAAATCATCAAAATGGCTCCTTATAACGACCATTATCGGAAGAGGTGAAGAACACCAACATATTTGTATAATGTTGGGGAATGAATACTTATATGTTAGTAAATGGTTGAAGAAAAAGTGGAGAAGGTTATGTCCATCCAACATCACATCAAAGCTTATCAGAGTTGAAAAAAATATCTATGCTGACAATTATCGACGTGACCTAGATTTCGATATGGGAGACATGGTATTACTCTGCCTATCTCTATGGAAGAGAGTGATTGTAAGTCCCCAACCTTAATCATTACATAATCTTGAACTAAGTTAATAATTATAATTAAGAATCATTTTAGGTTTTTAGCTTTACAGAATTACATCATAACTTATTCATAAAATATTGAATATTACAAGTATAGAATTTTACTCACTATCCATTTTTCATAAAACAAAAAACACATTAGAAAGAAATATGACATTGTTTCATGCTTTATCAGCATAACTTATTGTTGATCCCATAATTGATTATATTCTTCATTATGTCCGGTATGAAAAACATTTCAATACTTTGGATGAGGATAAAAATCTCAGTAAGGGATACATAATGAAAGAAAACTGTTAGTCATGAAAAACATGTAAACCATGAAAAATTAATCATAATGTAATATTTTTCACCTTTAAGAAGTAGAAAAAAACTTCACTAAATATAAGTTCATAGAATACCCTTTTTGTATCCAAAATAGTACCATAAATTTATTTTAGAGAAACATATATCATATAATTTTAACTTGGGGGACAAAAATATACTTAAATGGAATAACTTTATGGTCGACTTCCACAGATATCACTAAATAGAATATCCATTCGACAGACATCCATACCAAATGCATTCGATTTTATAACGTAACCTCCTGTCCATGTTTTATTATAGAACTCCCCATCATTTGGTTTATCAAATAACCACCCATCGTTGGTTTATCACGTAACCATCCATCTTATTTCCAATTACCATTTTATAATCATAACACTTAAAATATTTAAAATAACCACATTTCACTAATAATGTTTCATTTGAAATCATAAGAAATCACTTCATGATATGGAAATATTCAATCAATTTCGAAAATAATTTTCAATACCAAAACAACTAAAAATGTAATTGTGGATTTCTTATCCTTTTAAAACAATTAAGGCATATAGAAGAATCCAAATAAAGATTACCTTGGCAGTGAGGTCATTGTCCCCGCAAACGTTAAAAACATTCCTTTTTTAGTTTAGTAAAAAAATCATAGATAATATATTCCCTTTGAATGAAATTTAATGTAAAAGGGTTTTATTATACACCGTATAAAAGGAGGAGGTTTATATTATCAAAATATGCCTCAATGAAAGGATATTGAGAAGAAGCCACTTATGAAGATCTGCTCAATACATTTAGTATAAATCAAATACATAACTATGCATGACAGACATAAATACACCAAATATAAGTGAATATTAAGTGTGAAACAATAAGTGGTCATTAATACATATTAATAGAATGAAAAAATCATGTTGTAGAAGTTTAACCCAAGTAATGGAAATTTGGTTAAGAAGTTCCCTTATGAAAAGTTGGCAGCCTAGCAACCTAACATATAAAATCAAATAATGACTAGATGAGAGAAAAAAGGGTCCCTCATAACTTGGACATATAATGGATAAAAATAGGGGTATATTAGAACACAACCCAACATTTGAAATTTCTAATTAAAATCCGTAACAAAAAAGAATTCTTTGACTAAAAGTGGATGGTGAAAGGGTCTCTTACCTCATGTCTGAATTGACTTGTTCGTTCTTTAATTTACTGTATAATAAAAATAAGTTAATATTTACTTTCTTAAGATCCTTTATCAAGGTCAATTTTACATTAATTTAACTTATTACCTTGTTATAATCATTACATAATTATTTATGTTAATATCGTTTGTTTTGTCAATATTGGGTACTTGAGTAGAAAATGAACTTGTTATAATTAAAAATAGTCGATGTGGTGAAAAGTCCATTATCTATAGAATCATAATAATTATTTAAATATCATTTATATCTAGTATACATGTATTTAGATCCATTATATATGAATTTATAATAATCCATAACATTTAGATATAATAAATGAAATTTACCATTCATGGAGACGGTAAGCCGTAGGTACGCGTGAATGCTACTTTAATTTCGTTTTCATATTTAATTGAATCAAATATAAATGATAAATAGCTATATTATAATTCCAGTATAATATAATATTTTATATAAATTACATATGTTAATTAATTCAATCCTTTATATGTTCCATGTATGTCAAGAACGAGTCATATCACTTTGAGGGGGTGGTAGCCCGTGCTTCCTCAAATGAAATTATCATATTTACACATCACGAAAAACATAATAATATTTTTGTAAATTAAAAGTACATTATAATAGAGAAAATATAAATATAATATATTTCATATAAAAATTCAGTGCCACTCTAATTTCCACCATGAGAGGTGGTAGGGGAAAATCGAACAATCATCGTTTTGTGAGGCAGTAGTTTGTTGTACAACGAAACTATATGTTCTTGTCCATTATATGGAGCTGTGTGAATGTTTAGTTAGAATAACTCTCATTAAAAAATACTAGTATATTTCTTATACTTGTTTTTTTATAAAATAATAGATTAATGATAGTTTAGGGGGTTGGAGAAGTAAAATAAATTAATGAAGCTTGAGACAAGACATTAACTCAAATCAGGTAAATCCCTTTAATTTAAGATAAAAGGCTTTCTTGAATTTCCTTATTCCCAGGGTAAGGATTCTATAAGGAAAGGTTGGTATTTTGGGAGCTTCATTGTGTAGTGGTTGGATAAGCCAATGTGCTTGAGAGGTGTTATTAATGGGTTAGAGTTGGTGCCTTTTTATAAGTGGGGGAGGGGTACTTTAGGAATGTATTGAAATATTACTTTATAAAAAAACTAAATATAGAATTAAGAAGGTCCCAAATGATTTTATTAGAATATAAGATGATTATTTTTCTAAACCCACTAAACCAATAGGTTTTTGATATGTTTTGGTTCCATGATTCACCCAAACTTTTAGCATTAAACCTTAATTAACTAATTTAACTCTTACCATGTCTTCCTGTATATTCATATTATATGGTAATTATAGTTACCATAAAATTTAAATTGAACCTCATGTGATTAATTAATGAAATTTTAAACATTATATAAATAATTTGGCCGAATCTTATATTTTAAGGACTATTATATCATTTAATAAAATTGTATTTGTTCTAACAACTCATTAACGTAAGTTTTTATACTATCCATATCATGAATTTTTTAAAAAATCCTTATGAACATGATTCTTTTGGAAAAGCCTCATTAATTGAAACATAAAAATTTCATAATCATCCCTAAAATTCATATACTGAATAAATCATTTCAAAATGGTTTTTTAATTTATAATATTGATTTTTAAATTATTCATTAATAAGATAATCACTACATCATCATTGTGTCAAAAATAATTTCATTTATATGAAGTCTTAAAATTATAAATAAAATTAAAAGATGTTGGAAATATTTTTTGATATCTAATGACTATTTATAGTCGACAATATTTCTTATACAACCCCTTATAAAATGTGTTTTACTAAAAGATACATGTTTATGTTACAATTTTCATTTCTTTAAATTAATTCTTATGAAATTTCATTTTCACATAAATGTGGCTCTATGGGGTCTCCAAATCGACCCATGCATGCCCATGGTCAGATATATCTAAAAAATAGGATTAAGACACATGTTAGGGTAGTTTAATATTATTATAATATTTGTTTTAACCTTATTTACCATATTTACCCTTTAACTATGGTAAATAATAAAACTACTGAAGTTATAATAAATAATGTCTAAAAAAATGATTCCAATTTTAAAAATTTGATCCTCCTTATTCCAAATAAGGAATAAAATTTTCCAAATTCAAAACACATAAGTTTCATTAATTTATTTAAAATTAATTCTCATTATCAAAACTGAAAAACGGGTTTTTAAGTAATAATAACTATAAAAATATTGACCATTGTTTGTGTCCAATTTCAAAGTGAAATTACATCCAGTGATCAGAATTGGATTAAATGATAAAATATAACCCAATTATACTTTTTAACTAAATAAATGTATAATGTAGCTATATAAATACATTATATAAAAAGGCATTTTTGAATTAAAATGTTGTATTTTTCACTATTCATGAAAATATAATTTTATACGAAAATACCAAAATTTACTCCAAAGTAAATTTTAATGTCCTTCTTCTAAGAAAGAAAATTATTGGTGAAATTGGACATATAAAAGTGACAAATACTAGATTTAAAAATCTTTCTCCACCCAATGGCAGTAAAACTACATTTTTAGAAAAATACTTCTTTTATTTGAAAAAATGAATTTGTTCTCATTTAATATATAAAAAACATATAAGATGACTTTAAAACATTGCGTTGAATATATATCATATATTTATAATTAAATAAAAATCGATAAAAAGTGATATGAAAACAAAATTATTCTCTTTTAATTAGGTTATCATTAAAACAATTCCTTTATATTCAATTGGTTTTTATTTCTAATTCTAATAAGTTTGGTAAAAAATGGATCATTATTTAAACATTTGTAAACCATATTTAAAAATCTAGTTTATACTCTTTATTTCCACCACTCTAATGTCTAGGAATTAGCTACCATTTCTAATAATAATAATATTATTGTTATTATATTTTGGCATAACTCAAAGTTGTGTGTGACGTATGATTTCGGAGAAACCCGTTTTTCTGTGTCAAGAATGCTATCAGAAGAAACATCCTCTTTAACATGAAAGTAATATATTATTCATAAGTATTAATAGAAAACAAAATGTATTATTATATAAATACCTAGGTCATTACACCCATCCCCTCTTTTAGAAATTAATTCCTCTCAATTTTAAAATTGGGCATGGAAATTTAATTGAAAGTCCCACATCGGAAAAGTCACAATAAAACTATCACATTAAGAGAATGAAATAGATGAAAAAATGTTAGATGTGATAATCCATACTAGGATTAAAGGTTGGAAAAAATATATATGGAAGAGGAACTAATCATTATATTCTGATGGAGAGTGAAAGAAATCATGATCAGGAGAGAGTTAACTACCAGAAAACCATAACCATGTGATGGGTTAAATAGTATATGATTACCATGTATGAAATGTAAATAGAAAAACTTTTTTATGTTCCTTTTCATAATGTTGAGGAATTTATTTACTATACATACTAACAACCTAAATAAATATATTTACTTTTTTATATAGAGTCTCATCCTTCAATAAATTTGTACCACAAAATCATCTTTTCTCCAAAAGATAAGTATTAAAGATAACTTGGTCACATCTGAAGTGCTAGAATAAAATTTTAGAGAATCACTTAATCCAAAATATATGAACTATATATTTCCCCAATCATTATTCATTAACCAAAACCAAAATGGTTAGTACGATATCTGATAATCCCCAAAAAGGATAATCCTTTATAGAAAGAAATAATACTCTTAATATCCAAAATTCAACAAACAGTACCCAAAGTTCAAAAAATACCATTCAATACACAATTTTCCTTAAAATTATTCAAAATAATCCAAATAGATATTTGAACCCATACCTTGGAAGGATTTTATCACGTATTCTTCCATGATAAATCATAAAATTTATATCCAAATAACATCTACTACTCTAAAAGTCTCATACTGAAAAGTAATAAACCAAATCAAATATTATCTATGATAGTTTAATCATTTCCATAAATAACCTTAATCTCCATATGTCTACATTAAAAACATATATTGTTCCAAAATAAAATTCAACCATTACTCCTTAAATGATATATCATAGTATTTTATTTTCCTTAAGGATATAGTTTCCCAAAAGAGAAAACCTCATGTAAAATAACCATTATCACATTATCACCAAATCATTATACTATACCAATGATATCTATTTGATAAAACACAATTTCAAAAAAATCAGAATTTTATTGACCCATAAGATCATTTAACTAAAATGAATAGGTCATACTAACTAGGGACTTCATATAGGTTTGTGGCAGGCAATAAATCCCAGTCGCACTTTGGTTGTCGGTTTGATTCATGTAGCTTTGTTCGACGTGACGGGTTGCCATATGGTCTATGTGTTGTCCTTTTTCAAAAACTATAAAATTATATTAACATAAAAAAAAGATAAAAATCCAAAAAATTATCCATAACCTGTTTTAACCTCAAAGATAATTTCGTACCTCACATTTTTCTTCCCAAAAACTAATAACCCAAAATTTCCTCAAATTCAGGGATCATATAAACCCTAATGGTTCAACCTAACTATATCCGCAAAAGAAAATACAATTATTCCTCAATTAATATTTATATATAAAAAACTAAAGTGTTAAAAAATAATATATGTATCCAATTTAATCCATTCATTAATACATTTAAACATATCATCATCCATTGTTCCGACATAACTCTTAAGTTCCTAAAATGTAGACATATTTATCATCGAACATTATTCATGATCTTTTATCCATGATTTTTTCATATAATTCATTCATAATTATTTCCTAAAAATTAAATCTTACATAATGTCCTCGAATTCAATAATGTCAAAACATGACATAAGAAATAAACCAAACATTTCATAGGTAATTTTTAGTTTCCTCATCTTGAAATGGGACAGTATTCGGTATTAGTAAACATATATTTCTATAGTCGTACTGATCCCATTCTCAAAACCTATTTATGGGACATCTATTTTAACAATGACCTAGTACACCAAATTTAAAACTTTACATTGATTCATTGGAAATAACATATTTCCCTTTCTAGGATTCCACTGAATGCTTCTGTTTTCCCTTGATGGTTATTTATTTATGAACTTCCTTACGAAATCTATAAAATCCATCCATTGCTTTGAAGCATTTTCTTCGGTGTTTCTTTCTACATCATTGGCACATAGGTTTTTCAAATTTTTTACCTTTTTTTTAATTACCAGAACGACCATTGAGGTTTGTTTCTCACATATATGATCCCTTAGAATAATCACTATGGTTCAATGGGTCAATCGTGACTCCAAATAGTTGGATGAGAATTAAAAAAGAGTTCACATTTCTGCTTTTATGTAATTTGGTTTCTTATTTAGAAAACCACCACAGTTTCCTTCACATAAATGGTTACATTGGTTCTTACTAGATCAATCCATTTACTAGAACCCAAAAGGTCAGTGTGAGTATATCAGTAAAATCATCATATACAATCTTATGAGGAGGGTAAACATTATGATATAGTTATTCATGTTATCCTAAACTCATTAAATTTATTTAAAATAAATATGGCTCTTTCTAATATGATAATCATTATTGTTATATAAAACATGTCATTTGTTTGTAAATAAAAGCCTAACCTCTAAAGTTATTTAACCGACCATTGATACAAACTGTAAGGCCCCATCTTTACAAATTACATAATCTTGAATTAAATTAATAATTCACATTATGGAACTTTTTCAGTTTAGCGATTTAGTGAATTAAGTCAAAAATTTTACATAAAATCTTGAATATTACAAGTACACACTTTTACTCATTATACTTTTTTTTCACAAAACAAAAACACTTTAAAATGAAATATGACATCGTTTCATATTTTATCAGCATAAATTTTCCTTGAACCTATCTTTGACTATATTCTTCATTATTTCCTATGAAAAAACATTTCAAAACATGGTATTCGAATATTAATCTCAGTAAGGGATACATAACGAAATAAACTGTTAGTCTTGAAAAAATATGTAAACAATGAAAACTTTATCATAATGTAACAATTTCACCTTTAAGATGTAGAATACAAACCTCACTCAATATAATATCTTTGCATACCCATTGTTTAACCAATATACTTCCATAAATCCCATAGTAAGAAACATATTACGAATAAAGGTAACTTGGGACATAAACATACTTAAATGGAATAACTATACAGTATACTTCCACACATATCACTAAAAGGAATATCCATACGGTCGTCTTCTATTCCCAATGCATTGGAGGTTATAACGTACCACCATTACCTGGCTTATCATGGAACCACCTATAATTTGGTTTATCACATAACCACCCATCTTTGGTTTATCATGTAACCACCCTTCAAAGGTCCATGTACCATTATATAATCCTAACACATAAAATTTTGGAAATATAAACATTTCCATAATAACATTTCAATTAAAATCACAAGAAATCATTTCATGATATTGAAATATTAAAAACTTTTAAAAAACCCTTTAAATACCAAAACACTAAAAATGTATTATTGTATTTATTTTCCTTTTAAAAACATTAAGGCAAAATGAGGAATCCATATAACGATTAAGGTGGCAGAGAGTTCATTGTTTTTGCATATGTTAAAAACGTTCAATTTTTCATTTAGGTATGAAAATCATAGATGAAATATTCCCTTTGAATGAAATTAATAGTACAAGTATTTTATTATACACCATAGAAATGATGTAGTTGTATATTATCAAAATATTTCATAATGAAAAGAGATTGAGCCGAAGTCCCTTACAAAGATCATATCATTACATTAAGGGTAAATAAATGATATAATTATGTGTGAAAAACATAAATACAAAAAATATAAGTGTATATTACGTGCAAAACAATCATAGGTCTTTCAAACATATTCATAGAATGACATAATCATGTAGTATAATTTTAACTATCCATCCAAATTTACTTTTTTATTTTCTAACACTTTTAATGGGGAAAGTGAGAACACTCACAGTTCAGAAGATCAAACATAAAAAGAGATACTAACTTTTTAAACACTAAATTGAGACTATTGGAGTCAAATTACCTAGATAGTTTCCATGGAATTGACATTACCTGGCAGTCTGGATCATCTTAAAGAAGTGATTCATAGATGTCGCCTGGTATTCCCAAGTTTTCATGTACTCTTGTTTTCTAATTTTTCTCTTGTTGAAGCCTCTGACCAATATACGGTCTTGTTTTTTAAACCAATCCTCCTAATCCTCTGTACCTTCCACTCGAAGAAATATACTCATCATTTGATCAATATATTCCCTTGTCAACTATTTCACAAGGCTGTCCTCCTTCATTTCCTCACCCAAGTGCATCAGCAAATCCATCTTCCTATCTGAATCAATATAACCCAAGAACATCCAACCGACAAGTGGCCATTCCATAGGCCACTGATCATCATCATCCATTTCGACCATCCCCTCTTTAGATTTAGTTTTCCATTCCCCCTGATAATCAATTTCCTTTGTAGAAGCAACATGTTCTTCAGATACCCGGTCGTTGGCATGTGCCCGACCTGCTTGCTTACCATCCTCAAGCTCGTTAGATCCCGTCCTCTTGCTCTTGTAATTGTTTTCTACATTTTTAGTACCCATCAGAGGGAGTTTACCCATACTTGAATACCATGTAACAAGAGTAATAGGTATTTTATATTATTCATTTCTCCATCGCATCCTCAGGTTATTCTTAACAAAGCCTTCTGAATCAATAATTGTATTCTGGCCCTTCCTTGATGAGGATCGAAAGTATTACTCTACCATGACCACGTCCATAGGATAAATGGGTGAGTCTGGGAATGGATATTACTACTATTGAGTACCCACCTACTATAGAAGGGTCCTTTCCTTTTTTATCCTCCATCTCGATGCCTTATTTAATAATCGGATAGTCTCCTTCTCCCAAAACAAGAAACCGGTTCTGTGAATGTTTCCCCTACCCCGTGTCTGAATTGACTTGTTTGTTCTTTAATTTCCGAAATAATAAACATAAGTTAATTTATACATTCGTAAGAATCTTTATAAACTTTATTATTCGTTTAATATCACTTATTACCATGTTATAAAAATTACATAATTATTTAAGTTAATAACGGTCTTTTTGTTGATATTGGGTACTTGAGTAGAAAATGAACATGTTATAATTACAAATTGTCTATGTTCTCAAAATTCCATTATCTCCAAAATTGTATTCATGATTTAAAAATCATATATATAGGTTATATATTTATTTAGACCCTGTATATATGTATTTAAAATAGTACATAACATTTGGAGACAAGAAATGAAATGCACTGTTCATGGAGACGGTAAGCCGTACGTACGCTTGAACCCTACTTTTATTTTTTCATATTTGAAGAAAAAAAACTAAATGATACATAGGTATATTATAATTCAATTATAATATAATATTTTAAATACATTACATAATTTCATAATTTACATCCTCTATACGTTCAATGTATTTCATGAAAAAGTCATATCACTTTTAGGGGCAGTAGTCCGCACTTTCTAAAAAAAATTTATATTTACACATCATGAAAAGAATAAAGGTATTTTTCTAAATAAAATTATACTATAATATAGATAATATAAATATCATATATATCATATATAAATACATTTACATCATAATGGCCACCATGAGAGGTGGTAGCAGAAAATCGAATAATCATCGTTTCGTGAGGTAGTATTTCACCGTACACAGAAACAATATGTTTAGATCCACTATATAGAGGTTTGTGTAAGTTTAGTTAGAATACATATCATAAAAACATCCTAGTATATCTTATATATAGGTTTTGTTAAAAAATAATGGAGTGAAGAGATTTTATGGGGCTAGATAAAGAAAATAAATGAAAGAAGCTTGAGAGAAGACAACATCTCAAATCTGGTAACTCCTTTTGATTTAAGTTAGACTGATTTATTCAACATCCTTATTCCAATGGTATGGATTATTTTAGGAAGGTATGGTTGTTGGGAGACTCTTTGGGAAGATGTTTGAAGAGCTAAGGCACTTGAGAGGTGTGATCATGGAATTAGAGGTAGTTCCTTTTTATAAGAGCGAGGAGGGGTACATTAGGAATGTCTTGAATGATAATTTTATTATAAACTGAATTTCATTTTCAAAAGGTCCCAAAAACATTTAATTCTGATATAATAATATTATTTTTCTATATCTTCTAAAACAATTGGTTTTAGACTTATTTTAAAGGGGCAGTTAACTCCTAGACGTTGTATTGGAGGTAATGAATGAAACTAACTACAATAAGATTATACATGTTTTTTAAATGTATTTACATTATCCAAAAAAAGTTAGAGGCTTAAAATGTGAATGAATGTAATTTTAAGCATAATTTACAAATAAAGGCTGATTTACAGCCTTTTAATGGCGAACCCTCTTTAAATACTGTTTTGGACACATTAATACATTCTAATTGACAAAATATTATTCTTCTTTATAATAGAGACTTCAAATTTTACTTTGGGTAATTTTTTGCTATTTTTCTGATAAAGTTCATTTTTTTAATGAATAGTGGAAATACTATATTTTAATTCAAAAGTGCCTTTCAATATAATTTATTTATATTGATAGATTATCTTTTAGTTGGTTTTAAAGTGAAATTTAAATATATTTTTACCATTTAATCCAATTTTGGTCATTGGAATTAATTTCACGTTGAAATTGGACATAAACAAGTATAAATCATTTGATAGTTATTGTTTCTTAAATACACGCTATTTGTTTTAACAACGGGAATTAATTTTTAAATTAATTAATGCCACTTCTATGTTTTTAATTTGGAAAAATACACATCAATTTTTAATTCATAATATCAAATAATTCTTAGGCTGAAGTTTTGGTATTTTTATGAAAAACATCATTTTTTGATGAATAGTGACACCACTTAGTGGTAGTTAAAAAAACTGAATTTTTCATTTAAATGAAATTTTACAACTTCTGTGATTTGAATTTCAAAAATACTATATACATGGTTGTTATCAAGAAGTAAAATTTGGTTCATTAAGATGAATATAATTTTTGGTGAATAATAACTTTTGACTTTTATTTACAGCGGTTAAAGGTAAATAATGTAATTAATGGTAAAAAGAATATTATAATAATTACAAATTATCTTAAAACTTGTCTTAAAAATATTTTATGAGTAGTGGCCGACCATGGGAATCCTTGGGTCGATTTTGGGACCCCTTTTAGCAACTTGGGAGTGATAATGATAATTTAGGCTAATTAATTTAATGTAAAGGCAAAATAGACATAAACCAAAATCTTTTAGTAAATAATTTTTATATGGTGTTATATAAAGAATATTTTTGACTATAAATATTCATTTTAAAGATAAAAAGATTTCCTAAATAATGGTATTTGTTTTATAATTTTTAGACAACAAATAAATTAAATTATTTATGACATAATAATGATGTCGTGCTTACCTCATTAATAAATAATTTAAATAAATAATATTATAATGATTAAAATATTATCCAAAAGATTTCCAATTCATATTGGATAATTTTATTTCGACCATGAATCATATTAGCTTCGACTATAATGATTTTTGGGCCATTAGAAACCGAATAACATTATATTATAAAATAATACTTTCACACTTTCCAAAAGAGCCCCTCCTCTCCCTTATAAACAGTGACCACTTCTAACCAATTCCTCATACCTCTCAAGCCATTTGGCTTGTCGAAACTCTGACCAATTAAGCTCAAAAATACCTATCATCACCCTATAAGACTTACATTAGGAAGAATGCACTTCAATAAGTCCTTTTGGTTTAAACCAAAGGAAGTTACCCAAATTAAAGGTAACAGTTTCTCTTAAATTGCTTTCTTTAATTTTACATCTCCAACCCCTAAACTCTTTTTATTCCTTTATTTTGTAACAACAAAAGTATCCTCAATATACTAGGATGTTTTTATGATAAGGATTCTAACTTAACTTACACACACCTCCATATAATGGGTGAATAACATAATGTTTATGTGGATGACAAACTAACGCCTCACGAAACGATGATTGTTCAATTACCTCTTACCGCCTATCATGGTGGAAATTATGATGGAACTGTATTTATATATGATATATATTATGTTTATTTGTTCTCTATGATTCTGTATTTTCCATTTATATCTTGTCTTTAGGATTTCCATAGTGGGTAAATACGATAATCTCATTTGAGGAAGTGCAGACTACCGCCCCCTCAAAGTTATGTGATTCGTTAATGCCGTATGTGGGATGTATAAAGGATGTAATTAATGATATTATATATGATAATATACTGGAATTATAATATATCTATTTATAATTATCTTTTATTTCAAATAAAATAAGAAATAGAAATGAAAGTAGCGTTCAGGCATACGTAGGTCTTACCGTCTCCATGAACGGTGCATTTCATTTCTTACCTCCAAAAGTTATGTACTATTATAAATAAATGTATATACTGAATATATATGATATATATGATATTTTAATCATTAATATAATTCTGGATATAATGGACTATTGACCACATGGACAACTTGTAAATATAAAGAGTTCATTTTCGACTCAAGTACCAAATATCGACAAAATTAACGTTATTAACATAAATGATTACATAATGATTATAACATGGTAATAAGTTATATAAAATTAATAATAAACATGAAAAGGTTTCTTAAAAAATTATAAATTAACTTTAGTTTATTATTCAAGTGATTAAATAATGATCGAGTCAAGTCGGACGCGAGGTAAGGGATCCGACCTCTCTCTTTCTTTTCAAGTACTCTCTTTTATGTCATTTCATTTATGATCCTTGTTCTTATGTTGGAGGATGTTATTTTATATTCACCATATAGTAATTTTTATTTTCATATGATGATAGACTCCCTCTTACTCTCATAAATTCATTTTTTGAATTTTTATGTGGCACCGTTAGACTGCCGAATGTTTGTAAGGGATTTCTTATCTCACTTTTAATTCAGTGAGATTTCCATTGTTCGCCACTTATTTATTGCCTGTGGTGTATTGTGTACTGAATTTTGATATATATTATCATGACTATAATTATATTCATGGTATTATGGTATTAATTTGGTGGTTGTTAACTTTGGGTCATATGACTCGATTGATTACAACGTGGTAAGGGGTCTTTCATCTCACTTTTATCCCTGTGAGATTCATTCTATATTTGCCACTAATTCCTTTTGTGTGGTGTATGTACTTCCTAGGATTATAATATTTGTGTAATATAAATTCATTTATGAGTATATACATCTTCATTTTATGCTCCTTCATTCATGTGGCATATGTTATGTAAGTTACCAAATCATTAAGGGAACATTTCAACCTTAACTTTTTAAAAGACTTATTTTTGTTATGTCTTTCAATTTACATCTTATTATATTGGGATATATTCTTATATATCCTTACTGATGTCAAATTTATGTCCAATTTATGAGATACCCTTTCTATCTCATCAACTCATTTTCTGAATTTTAAATAGACGTCGTTAGGCTGTCAAATTTTTACCGGGGAACTTCTTAACCCAATTTCAATTCTTTGGGTTTAACTTGTACTTTTTGAATATGTCATCCTATGAATATGTGTGAATGAACACGGATTTTTTTACAATTAATATCCACTTATATTGGGTGTATTTTTATTTTTGACACATAATTATGTGATTGATTTATCGTTAATTTAAGGATACCATCTCTATAAGTGTTTTTATCTCAATTTACATTTCCATTGAGACTTCATTGTTGTTATGCACCAATTCACTCTTATATGGTGTATATAGTGTCCTTTGACATATTATATCATGAATCCCTTTATTATTGAGATATTATAATGTTATAATTAAATGTTAATCCGCAATTATTTGTATTCAAGAGTCTCTCATTTTGTTAAGAATTCTTTAACAAAAATATCATTTTTAAATGTTTTAAAGAATTATCATTCTAAATATTTATCTTTAATGTCCATGTTTTAAAAATGGTTTTGATTATTTATTTATATGGACATTAATGTTTTACAATTATAATTCCATTAAAATCTTCAAAGTGTTATGGGACACTTTGATTCAAAAATCCTTTTTAAATGGTTTTTGAAGATGGATTGATTATTTAAATATCTTGAAATTACTTCTTGTGATTGAAAATGAAATTTTATTGGTGAAATGTTTATATTTGAAATATTTTATGTGACATGATGGTACTTGGACATTTGACGGGTGGTTACGTGATAAACCATATGAAGGGTGGTGCCGTGAATACTAGGACGGGTGGTTACGTTATAACCTTCAATGCATTGAGTATGAAAGTCGGCCGTATGGCTATTCCATTTAGTGATATCTGTGGAAGTCGACTGTATGGTTATTCCATTTAAGTATGTTTATGTCCCAAGTTACCTTTATAAATTATTTGTTCTTTATATGAGTTTTATGGTAATATTTTGGTTATAAAAGGGTATGTAATGATATTTTATTCAGTGAAGAGTATTTACTACTTCATAAAGGTGAAAAGTATTACTTATGTAAATGTATTCATGGTTTACTTTTTGTATTGAAAAACTAATAGTTTTCCTTCTTTGTGTATCCCTTATTGAGCTTTTTATGCTCACCCCAAGTTTTGTAAATGTTTTTCACATGACATAATGTGGAATAGGGTCAAGGATGAGATCATGGAAAAGGCATGTTGTCTAGAACATGGAACTAGACATGTTTCTTTTTAAGAGTTTATATTATATGAAAAAATGGATATTGCGTAGTAGTGTATACTTATAATATTCATGTTATTATGTAATAGGTATGGACTAATTCTCTAAAACTCTTTACCTGAAAAGTTCCTCAATGTGAATTATTAATTTAATTCATTATTAAGCAAGGTTTAAGGCCGGGTTTTTTATAGTAGGTATCAGAGGGAGGTTTAGACAACTTTAGGGATTAAGAATTTTTGTTAATAATATTGTTAGCCCCTATCTATAATTTCAGTTAAAACTTTGTTTTATAACTTTTTCAGATAAATGAAAGTCAGTTACAAATGGAAGGAGGAGTATCTCAAACGACATTCCTATCTCTTCCTGATGACATGCTTGCAATAATTATTGCAAAGTCATGTTCAGATGATTGTGAAACATTTTCTATCATACTACTCACTTGCAAGAAGTTGTTTGAGATATCAAACACCTCCACTATACCTCATTATCATCGTGTGTCATGGGATGTATTTAGAAAAATCCTATTTTCATAATATTCTCATATTTTCAATAAAGGTAAATATTATCAAGTCATTTTAAAAAAATTTACCTTATCACAATATTTTGAAGCAAATTATGATTTTAAAAAAGGTGTTGAAGAAGGAAACCCTTGTGAAACCTATTTATATTTGATTTTAAAATATAGTCTCTCAGCACATACTTATGGTATTTTAAATGACCCTTTAATTGAAAGTTTCAACACAAATTCGGTTAGACTGTTTTATAGAAATCATGTTTTATCAGATGTTTTGAAATTATATGTCATACATGATTATTTTTCAGAACTGTTTTTTTGTGAACACCCAAATGTCCCATGTTGTACAAGGTGTGCATGGATGGAGGAAGCAAATTATTTTTAAGGATCTCTAAATCATTGTTTCAATGCATGGACCTTTTACCTACATGAAAAAGATGACGATGAAAACAAATGGACACCATGATCAAAGTATGATGTTCTTCATTTTGGAGATTGTTTTATTTTATCAATTTGTGGTGAAATAAGACTTCAAGAATAAAGATGTTGCAATCATAATGAATTTGAATGAAGATTATAGGTATAAAAAAACCTTTGAGGTTAAAACATGTTAGGGTTATTTTTGAGTTTTATAAAAAGGGAAACCCGTAGGATGGGTGACAACCCATCACATCTAGCAAGGCTATAAGAATCAAACCCACCACCGAATTTCGACAATGGTGCATCGCCTACCATTGGTCAACTTGAAGTCCCTGGTTAGTATGACTTATAATTTTAGTAAAATGTTTTTATGGAACAAGAATAAGTTGATTTTTGGAACTTATGTTTTATCAAATGGATATACTTAGTATTGAAAATTGATTTAGTGATTAAGGGATAAAAGTTATTGTGGAAGGCGTTCTCTCTTTTGAGGAAACACTATATGCCTAAGGAAGATATAATACTATGGGATTTCAATTGTTGAATAATGGTTGAAATTTTTGTTTGGAAGAATCTATGTTTTTATTATGGACACATGATGATTTGATTAATTTATGAAAATTATTAACCTATCATATATAATAGGTGATTAGGTTAATTAATTTTCAATATGAGACTTTATGAGTAACTGATGTTACATGGAGATAAATGTTAAGATCTATATTGGAAGTCTGTGTAATTAAATCATCATGAGATTTGGGTTACAATCACAGTTTGGATTACTTTTGAATAATTTTAGGGAAAATTGATTATTGAATGGTCTTTGTTCATCTTTGGGTTTTGGTTAGACAAATTCCGGAGATTAAATGTATTCTTTCTTTACATAAAAGTTTATCCTTTTAGGGGGTTATCTGATATTGTAGTAATTGTCTTGGTTTTAATTAATATCTAATGACATGGGAAATATATAGTTCATTTTTTTGGATTATGTGATTCTCTAGAATTTGATTATAGCGCTCTTGATGTGAAAAAAATTCATCCTGAGTATTCATCGTTTGGAGAAAATATGAGTTTGTGCTAGAAATATAGTAAAAGATGAATGTCTACATGACAATTAAGTATATTTCCTTTCTTTTTGGTTAAGATCATAAATAAATTCCTCAACTAAAAGTAACTTTAAAAAAAACCTTGTCCGTTAAATTTTCATATCGGGGAATCAATGACTGTTTAACCCATTACAAGTTTGTGATTTTCTGGTGGTTAACTTTCTCCTAAACATGTTTCGCAACACTCTCCATCAGAACATGACCTTTTTTTTCTCCTCCATATCCATGTTTCCATGTAATCTTAGTATGGGTTAACTCATTTGACCTTTGTGCTTCTCTTTATTTCTTTTAAACTGATAGTTTTACTGACTCTTTTTCTGATGTGGGACTTTCAATAATGTTTTTGAGCCCATTTTTTTAAAAAAATTGGGAGGACGAAATTACCAAAAGGGGGGAAGGATGTAACATCCCAGGTAAATAAAGAATAATAAATATTTCTTAATTATTAATATATTTGAATTAAAAATTAAGTTTACTTTAAAAGGGTTTCTATGTTCGATAGCGTACCAGATACGCAATAACGTGTTTTGTTGGAATCTTACATTGCACACTAATAATATAATAATATTATTTTAAAGGGGTAGTTAACTCCTAGTCTTCGTATTATAGGGAATGAATGAAACTAACTACAATATTATTATACATTTTTGCTAAATGTATTTACATTATCTAAAAAAAGTTAGAGGCTTAAAATGTGAATGAATCTAATTTTAACCATAATGTACATTAAAAGGCCGATTTACTGCCTTTTAATGGAGAACCCTCTTTAAATATAGTTCTGGTCACATTAATCAATTATAATTTACCAAATATAATACTTATTTAGAATGGGGACATCTAATTTTACTTTAGGTAATTTTTTGGTAATTTTCTATTAAAGTTCAATTTTTAATGAATAGTGAAAAATACTGTATTTTAATTCAAAAGTTTTTTATAATATAATTTAATTATATAGTTATATTATCTTTTCAGTTGGATTTAAGTGAAATTGAAATATAATTTTACCTTTTAATCCAATTTTGGTCCTTGAATTAATTTCACTTTGAAATTTGACATAAACAAGTATAAATCATTTGATAGTTATTGTTTCATAAAAACACGCTATTTGTTTTAACAACAGGAATGAATTTTTAAATTAATTAATGCCACTTCTATCTTTTGAATTTGGATAAATAGACATCAATTTTGAATTCGTAATATCGAATAATTCTTCAGCTGAAATTTTGGTATTTTTATAAAAAACTTCAATTTTTGATGAATAGTGACACCACTTAGCGGTAGTTAAAAAACTGACTTTTTCATTTAAATGAAAATTTACAACTTCTGTGAATTGAATTTCAAAACTCTTACATACATGGTTGTCATCAAGATGTAAAATGTGGTTCATTAAGATGAAAATAATTTTTTGGTGAATAGTAACTTTTAACTTTTATTTACCGCAATTAAAGGTAAATAAGGTAATTCAAGGTAAAAAGAATATTATAATAATTCAAAATTACCTTAACACTTGTACTAACATTATTGGATGAGTATTTTATGACCGTGGTCATCCTTGGGTTGATTTTGGGTCCCCTTTGAGCCAGATGGGAGTGATAATGACAATTTAGTCTAATTAATTTAATGTAAAGGCAAAATAGACAAAAACAAAAATCTTTTAGTAATTATTTTTTATATGGTGTTATATAATAAATATGTTTGAATATAAATAATCATTGGAAATATAAGAATATTTTCTACATCATGATTTTTTTTTTAATTTTTAGTCAACAAATAAAGTAAATTATTAATGACATAATAATGATGCAGTGTTTACCTCATTAATAAATGATTTAAATAAATAAGGTTATAATGCTTAAAATATTATCCAAAACATGTCCAATTATGATTGGATGATTTTATTTCGACCCTTAATCATCTTATCTTGGACTATAATGATTTTTGGACCATTAGAAACCGAATATCATTATATTATAAAATAATACTTTCACACTTTCCTAAAGAGCCCCTCCTCTCCCTTATAAAAGAAGACCACTTCTAACCAATTCCACACACCTCTCAAGCCATTTTTCTCGTCCAAACTCTTCCCATTTAAGCTCAAAACATCCCTATAATCCCCCTAGAAGCATTAAATTAGGCATAAGGCACTTCAAGAAGTCCTTATGGTATAAACCAAAGGATGTTACCCAAATTAAAGGTAACAGTTTCTCTTAAATTGTATTCTTTTATTTTACATCTCCAACCCTGAACTCTTTTTACTCCTTTATTTTGTTACAAAAACAGTATCCTAAATATACTAGGATGTTTTTATAACATGTATTATAACTACACATACACACACCTCCATCTAATGGGTGAAGAACATAATGATTCTGTGGATGGAAAACTAACGCCTCACGAAACAATGATTGTTCAATTACCTCTTACCACATATCATGGTGGCCATTATGATGGAACTGTATTTATATATGATATATGCTATGTTTATGTTTTCTTTATGCTTATGTATTTTCTGTTTATATCATGCCTTTATGGTTTCCATAGTGGGTAAATACGATAATCTAATTTGAGGAAGTGCGGACTACCGCCACCACAAAGTGATGTGATTCGTTAATGACTTATGTGGGATGTATAATGGATGGAGTTAATGATATTATATATGATAATATACTGGAAGTATAATATAACTATGTATCATTATGTTTTATTTCCATTAAAATAATAAATAGAAATGAAAGTAGCGTTCATGCGTACTTACAGCTAATCGTCTCCATGAACGGTGCATTTCATTTCATACCTCAAAATTTTATGTACTATTATAAATGAATGTATATACTGAATATATATGATAAATATGATATTTAAATCATGAATATAATTTTGGATATAATGTACTATTGACCACATGGACAAAATGTAAGTATATGGTGTTCATTTTGTACTCCAGTACCAAATATTGACAAAATTAACGTTATTAACTTAAATTATTACATAATGTTTATAACATGGTAACAAGTTATATAAAAGGAATAATAAACATGAAAAGTGTTCTTATGAAAGTATAAATTATCTTAATTTTTTTATTTAGGAGATTAAATAATGATCGAGTCATGTCAGACGCGAGGTAAGGGATCTGACGTCTCTCTTTCTTTTCAGGTACTCTCTTTTATGTCATTTAATTTATGATCCTTGTTCTTATGTTGGAGGATGTTATTTTATATTAACCATAATGTAATTTGTTTTTTTATATTATGATATACCCCCTCTTACTATCATCAATTAATTTTAGGAATTTTTATGTGGCACCGTTAGGCTGCCGAATTTTTGTAAGGGGTTTCATATCTCACTTTTAATTATGTGAGATTTCCATTATTTTCCACTTATTTATTGATTGTGGTGTATTGTGTACTTCCTTTTGATATATATTATCATGAATATAATTATATTCAAGGTATTATATGATTCATTTTCTTTTTATTAACTTTGGGTCATACGACTCGATTGATTACAACGTTGTAAGGGGTTTTTCATCGCACTTTTATCCCCATGAGATTCGTGCTATATTTGCAACTACTTCCTTTTGTGTGATGTATGTACTGCCCAGGATTGTACTCTTTGTGTAATATAATTTCATTTATGATTATATACATCTTTATTTTATGATCCTTCTTTAATGTGGCATATGTTTTGTAAGTTACAAAATCTGTAAGGGAACCTTTCACCCTCCACTTTTTAAAAGACTTCTTTTTGTTATGTCTTTTAATTTACATCTTATTATGTTGGGATATAATCTTATATATCCTTATTGTTGTAAAATTAATGTCCAATTGATGAGATACCATTTTTATCTCATCAACTCATTTTCTGAATTTTAAATTGATGTCGTTAGGCTGTCAAAAAATTACAGGGGAACTTCTTAACCCAATTTCGATTCATTGGGTTCAACTTGTACTTATTGAATATGTCATCCTATGAATATGTGTGAATGAACTCTGATTTTGTTTCACTTAATATACACATATATTGGGTGTATTTATATTTGTCACACATAATTTTGTGATTGATTTATCCTTAATTTAAGGATACCATATTTATAAGTGATTTTATCTTAATTTACATTTCCATTGAGAATTCATTGTTGTTATGAACCAATTCACTCTTATATAGTCTATATACTGTCCTTTGACATATTATATAATGAATCCATTTATTGTCATGATATTATAAATTTATGATTAAATTTTATTCCGCAATTATTTATATTCAAGTGTCTCTCATTTTGTTTAGAGCTCTTTAAAAAAACTATCATTTTTAAGTGTTTTAAAGATTTATCATTATAAATCTTTATCTTTAATGACCATGTTTTAAAAATGGTTTTGAGTATTTATTTATATGGAAATTACTGTTTTAAAATTATAATTCCATTAAAATATTCGAAATGGTATGGGACACATTGTTTCAAAAATACTTTTTTATATGGTTTTTGAAGATGGACTTATTATTTCAATATCTTGAAATTACTTCTTGTGATTGAAAATGAAATTTTATTGGTGAAATGATTATATTTGAAATATTTTATGTGTCATGATAGTACTTGGACATTTGATGGGTGGTTGCATGATAAACCATATGACGGGTGGTGCCATGAATACCAGGATGGGTGGTTACGTTATAACCTCCAATGCATTGGGTATGAATGTCGGCCGTATGACTATTCCATTTAGTGGTATGTGTGGAAGATGACCATATGATTATTCCATTTAAGGATGTTTTTGTCCAAAGTTACATTTATATGTTATGTGTTCTTTATATGGGTTTTATGGTAATCTTTTGGTTACAAAAGGGTAAGTAATGATCTTTTATTCACGGAAGAGTATTTACTACTTTATAAAGGTGAAAAGTATTACTTATGTTAATGTATTCATGGTTTACTTGTTTTATTGAAAAACAAATAGTTTGCCTTCTTTGTGTATCCCTTACTGAGCTTTTTATGCCCCCCACGTTTTTGAAATGTTTCTCCCAGGACATAATGTGGAATAAGGTCAAGGATGAGATCATGGAAAATGCATGTTGTCTAATAAATTGAACTAAACATGTTTCTTTTTAAGAGTTTATATTTTATGAAAAAAATTGATAATGCGTAGTAGTGTCTACTTGTAATATTCAAGTTCTTATGTAATAGTTATGGCCTAATTCTCTAAAACACTAAACCTGAAAAGATCTTCAATGTGAATTATTCATTAAATTCAATATTAAGCACGGTTTAAGGCCATGTCATTATAATAAGTGTCATTTGGGTGTATCATAGGATTTTTCAACTATTATTCTATTTAATAATATATTATTTTTTTTAAAAACTCATTTATGTCAATTTTTCTACTATTCATATCATGAATTTATAAAAAATCCATAACAACATTATTATTACGAAAAATCCCCATTAGTTAAAATAAATCAAGTAATAATCATCCTAAAAGTTCTTGGATAACATAAAAAGTTTCAAAATAAATGTATTATAATATTTATAATCTCATTTATTTAAATCATTCATTAATAAGGTAATCAATAAATCATCATTATGTCCTAAATAAATTTATTTATTTTATTTCCAAAAATTATAAATAAAATCCGAACATGTAGAAAATATTTTTATATTTATAATGAACATTCGTAGTCAAAATTATCACTTATATAAACCCTGATAAAAACAATTCTACAAAAAGATACATGTTTATGTTACATTTTTCTATTCTTTAAATTAATTCTTACAAAATGTCATTTTCCCATCAATGTGGCTCCATGGGATCCCCAAATTGACACAAGTATTCCCATGGTCAGTCATATCTCGTAATATAGGATTAGGAAACATGTTAGGGTAGTTTTAGTTTATTATAATATTATTTTTTACCCTTATTTAATAGATTTACTCTTCAACCTTGATAAATAAGTAATTATTGAAGTTACTATTAATAATGTCCACAAATAAAAGCCAACTATTTAAACAATTTAAACCTCATAATTCAAAATATGGAATCTATTTTTCCAAATTCAAAAGACAGAAGTTTCATTAATTAATTTAAAATTATTTCATGTTGTCAAAACTGAAAAGTAGTTATTTATGAAGAAATAACTATCAATAGATTGACATCTGTTTATCTCAAATTTCAAAGTGATATTACATAAAATGATCAGAATAGGATTAAATTATAAAAATATATTCCAATTATAGTTTCAAAGCAATTATAATTACAATCTAACTAAATAAATAAATTAGTCGAAAGGCAGTTTTGAATTAAAATGCAGTATTTTTCACTATTCATAAAAATATGAATTTTATCAGAAAGTACCAAACATTAATACAATGTAAACTTTAATATCCTTCTTATAAATAAGAAATTTATATTTTCAAATTGAACATATAAAAGTGATAAAAAAATATATTTAAAAAGCGTTCTCCATCAAAAGGCTGTAAAATTGTATTTATAGAAAAATAACTCTTCTATCCAAAATACTAAATTTAATCTAATATAATATCTTGAAAACATATAATATGTATTTAAAACATTAAATTGAATATATATAATTTTTTTTCATTAAATAAAAATCCATAAATAGTGATATAAAACACAATTATTCTCTGTAATGTTTATTTTCATAAAAACAAATCATTTATATTCGATTGGTTTTTATTTATATTTCTAGTAAATTTGAAAACCAATGAATCATTATTTAAACATTTGTACACTATATTTCAAAATTCAGTTGATACTATTCATTCCCTCCATACCAATGGCTAGTTGTTAACTAGAATTTAAAATATTAATAATATTACTGTATTATATTTTGGTATAACACAATGTTTTGTGCAACATAAGATTTCAGAGAAACATATTATTGTGTGTCATGTATTCTATCAGAAGAAGAGTCCCCTTTAACTAAAAATTAATATCTTATTCATAAGTATTAATAAAAATTAAAAAAATTTATTCTATAAATACCAAGGTCGTTATAGTGATGTAATCTGGGAAGAAGGGAAATCTTAGTCCATGGTAAATAAGCCCTTTTGAGATCCTTGGTCGATTGGAATTAGGGCCATATAGAATAACCCTCCCACTAAACCTTTCCCAAATAAATGTTTTATTCCATGTGTCCCACTTGAAAAATTACTTACCAAACCCCTCAAATTTACTCAATCCAGAGCTAGTACCATTGGAGAATGACCTTCCCTATGAGAAACACCCAATGAGTATCATAGATAGTAGATAAAAGGTTCAATGAAATAAGATTATGCCCTTAATCAAGGTGAATGGAGAAACCACCAGTTTGAAGAAGAAATATGGGAATTGGAGGAGGTGATTAAAAATATTTACCATCATCACTTTTATAGTGGAAAATGGAAATATTGAGGGTGAAATTTCGTTACTAGGGATGGTTGTAATTGACTGATTGGACACTAAAAACACATGAACTCTTTTTTATCCAGTTAAATTTAAATGACCATTAAATTTCACTACCATTGATAATATATCCACTAAACAATGATCCAATGAATAGTATAATTTATGGTTTTGAAAAATTATTCTGGCATAGTCAAAGGATGTGAATGCCTCAACCAATAAGATCACACCATATTAAGCCCATTTATCAGAGCATCTAAGTGAGATAAAATTTTTTGGCTTCACCCTAGAAAAAAACCAAGACCTAATTCAACAACATAATCATGAGTGAAATTTTTTACGGGATATGTTCAGACTTATCGACATCACGACCCAAACCATGTTCACCAAATGACCCCATGAATGCCCCCACCATTGTGAACCTTTCTATTAGGGAGTATCATTTCATAATTAAGGTATATCTATCAATAACCTAGTTTTTTTAATATATACATTATTTTTGTATATAATAATGAATATAAATTCATATTATTATTACATTGTAAATGATTTTTTATTAATATTGAAATTCAATTAAAAAATATATTTGGATTAATCAATGTATTTTTTGAAATAAATAATATTTTGGTAAAACATTATTATTAAATAACTTTTATTAAATTCAATTTATCATATAATTTTTATGAACTAATATGTAATATTTTTCATGGTTTGAAAACTATTTCTCTCAAAACCCATCAATTTTTAATAAATGTTTATTTTTATTTTAAAATAGAAAATTAAAATATTTATAAATTGTTTTATATAAAATGAATATAATTTTTGGAATTGGAACCTAAAAATTATCAAATTGTGAATTTTTCATAATTTTATGAAACAATCAAAATTTTTGGTACAAATTTAATACTGTATAAATATACGGTGTGTTTTAGGACATAATAATGGCTCAGTAATGATGTAAAATATAATAAACATGATATATTCGACCAACTACATTTTTTATATTTAATATAATGTGATTATATGTATATTTTATATATTATAAAAATCCATTATGAATCCTCTAAGACAAATAATATATTTTAAGAATTTAAATTCATTTCTTTTATAATGTGTCTTACCTCCATATAAGATAGGGAAGTAATTTAATATTTTAGGCTCATGTCCTCATAAAATATTTTATAAAAAACCCATTTTCTACAATCCAAGTGCAAAGACATGGGATTATTTGTGGTTTTGAATATTTTATTATGTAGTGTCCAAAATGAAAATAATAATGAAATCTCCCTCCTTTCCTTTATAACCCCACCCAAGATATCATTTCTCCCCACTCAATCTCTTTTATGATCATCCAAACTCTTTTAGATACTCGCTATTTTCCTCTTAAGGTTTCCTCAGTCTCCAAGTAGGCCTGTCATAATCCTTTAGAATCACATATCCTAGTATGGGATCTTCTACTCTCCTATTTTATCAAGCTCCCCTTTTATGATATGTCATTGGATTTAAATTTTAATATATTGGGATATGATCATACATACTCCCCTTACATTCCATTTTATTTATAAATAATGATATATTCATTTTCTCTCTCATTAATCCATCCACGATCCTTTATATAAACTTGTTACCATGCTGAAATTTCGTAAGGGATGCTCACCATCCTCTCCTCTTTTCAATTCAAAAACATTGTTTGAAATTTTATTTTTAGATTTAATTGGTTATGTTATCATCCATTTAGAATCAATTAACTACTATAGTTTTTTTTATTTCAATAAGGAATCATTTATCCTTCCCCATTTTGATCCTTACCTAAGCCATTACTATGTCGAAATTCTATAAGGGCTTTCACTCTGTCCTCTTTTTATCATGCACCACATTTATGATATCCCTTTAATTTCCAATTAATTAAGTTGGGATATATTATTACCCATACGTATTTCTTTCCATTTCATTTATAACTGATTAAAGTCCTATTTAACTCTCTTCAACCCAATTTAAGATTTTATATTTGACTATGTTATGCTTCCGAAATTCCACTATGATTTCCATGTCAAAATAAACATGTAGTGAACACCATACTCATTTATCTATCAACGGTATTCACCTTATTATCACATACAAATTTATATGGAACTTACATTTATGTATACTATATCACATGTTCTTAGCATTAATTATGATGTTGAATGAGCCCATGTTACGTGAACTACATGGCACACTATAGCTTGATATTGAAATGATTTAGAAGGATGCACCATAATAGCACTCTATTGCCTTGGGTAATGTATAGTGTCATTGTAAATCATCTTCAATGAGGGTTTACTCATTCTAATTCATGTGAAATTAGGTTTTACTAATGATAATTCTTGTGTAATGATGGTTTAGTGCTGCTAATTCATGTGTAATAGGGGGTAGTCATGCAAATCCATGTGCAATGATCCTTAACTCCAAATAATATCATATTTTATGCTATTTTAACAATTCCTTCTTGTAATTATCATGCTATATCATGTTTATTTTATGCTCCATTGATATGAAAATTTTCTAAAATGTATTATCTCTCTCATTAAATGACATATTTATTTCCTTAGTGGGATTTATAGCTCACCCTTTCATAGGGATGTTCTGAAGTTTTCCCATTCAATGTTAAGTACGAAAGAATATTTTTGTCATATAAAATATGTTTTCAATAAAATGTTGTATTTTTATTTAATTTTTTCATTTAGTTTTATTATACTCCAAAGAAAAAATACCTCTCGGCCTTATGAGTTCTACTAATTGAAAATTATATAATAAATGCTGATTAAATTTTAAATAAAGAGAAGGATTGTTATATTATCATACCCTTATTCTAAAATTATGTTTTTTTTATTTTCCATTGTTACCATTATTGATCCTCATATCTCACACTTTCTCTTATTTCCTTTTCCCAGGATATGACGAATGGTTTTATATAGAACATGTATTTGAGGTGTACTAAATTGGAAGAACTGTTTAAAAAAAAGAAGATAATGAAATAAATAAGAATATTTACCACCTTGTCTCCAAAGGTACTAAACCATTATAATCCTCAGGTTTATGGTTGTTCAATGTAATAATCATTCATCTAAAATATATAATATCTATGTTTGAAATGTTCGGTTTACTATAGTTGGAATTAGAGGAAAGGTTTATTTAACCTTTGGAAACTATGATGAGAAATATTTAGTGTAGTACCTTATGATTCTTTTCATGATACGTTTGGGGATATATTTAAGGATAAGTCTAAGTATGGGTTGTACTATAGGAAAATGTCTTGGAATTTAGATAAAGGATAGAAAAAGTGGGTTTAAAAAAAATTCATCCCTATATAGATACTATAAGTGGATGTGGATCTATCACATGAGATCACAGGGGTAATAACACCAAAAATGGTGCATTGATTAGGGCTCGATCATACCCTATTGCATGAAAATAGGCCCTATTACACACACTTTTTGGGAATTCAAATACACAGTATGGTCTATAATTAATGATTTAAATAATAACCATGAATGACTTATGTCATGCCTACAGTGTCATGGAAAGAAATTATGGTGTTGGGATTTAGACATCCTATAAGTGAATTTTGAGGAATATATGGTTTTCGACACTAAATATTATTACTCAAACTATGATTATCGTTTTAGTCATTGGTGGGAACTAGAAGGAACTGAATTAATAATGATTGGGATATCCAATGTGTTGATGAGGAACCAAATAGGATGATAACTAGAGTGGAGCGTATTACGATTATTCCTAATTAGTTATATTGATATATGATTAATAGCTTTCACCTATATCATAAATCAGACTCTGCAAAGAATAGAAGGATACAATTTACCAAGATTTTTGGTGGTGGTGACCATAGAAGAATGAATATTTAGTTTCATATATATTGATAATGTTTGATGAATCACTCTAGTGAATGTTTTAAAGGAATAAGAAGTTATTTTGAGTTTGGAAAATAATGAAAAGTAATTAATTGATGAAGTAATGTGAATGTATCAATTAACATACATAATTAGGACATTGTTCTCACAATGATATCATTACTTGTTGAATGTTTCAAATATGGTAGGTATGGAAATTATGTAGTTCAATGTCTAAAAGTGAAGGATCCTGAATATAATCTACACAATTTTATGTGTTGTAGTTATGTTGATGTTAATTAGGATACCAAAAATGACATATGAAAGTAAAAAATAAGGAATAATACTATGAAGCATGGTTAATGGTGTATGATGAAATGGGAGTGATTGATGTGTTTATTTATTAGTATTCAAAGAATTATATTTTTATGGTATTTTGGTTATTATATATTTATATATTAGGTTCATGGGGGTAAAATTTCATTAAACACACACACACACCACACTCACAAGCTGGAAATGTATGCCATAGCTCATTAAGGGACATCCCACCCATAATGCCTTATTTATTAAATACATGCCTCAAATACCCAGTGGACAAGAATCCCATTACATGGCCCAAAGGAACACAAAATGGATAGAATGTATAGTGGAGTGTCGTGACTGCATCATGCATGGGTCACTGTTTTCCTGCATCATGCTTGCAACACCACCTGCCTACATCATGCTTGCATCACCACCTCCTACGTAATGGTTGCATCACCTATTTCAAGCAGAAATTCACTCCCAACCAGATTTCAACCCGGGTTTTATAAAGGATTAATATGAGCCTTTAACACTTGGGAAATTCCACAACCACAATGGTAATTTTTCTATTAGAATCATGATACAATAATGGATTTTTTAATAATTTTTTTTCATTGGGTAGTTTCATGTAAATGTGAAATTGCACCGATGTCCTATAAATGTGATTTAATGGGAAGGTTGTATTTTTATTATGGAATGGTAACCCATAATATAGTCCTGATGGTGAGAAAATGGAGTTTTTTTTGATAAATAGATAATTTATATGAATAAATTAAATTGGATAGTATTGATGAAATTGGAACTTATTAATGATTTTTTAAAAAAGTTTTTTTATTTCATTAAAAGTGATTACAACATTATTGGATTTATTGTTTATTAAATAATATGTGGTTTTATTTATGTAATGAGGAAGATTTTATATTTTCATTGAGGTATTTTGTAAATTGTGTTTGTTGACATGATACTTGAGAATATATGACCAATGTAGTAACATATTTTTTATGTGACCATTAAGAGATTACTATTTATATTTAGCGAATTAATGTTAAGTTGATTTGGGAATTTTTATGAATTTATTTATAAATATTGAATTTTGGAAGTGTTATAATGTTAACTATTTGTGGAATAGTTTATGTTGAATATTAGACAAGGTTTTAGAGATTAATGTTTACTTCACAAAATAATGATTTATGTATATTGGATAATATGTTCTAGACATTTTGTTATTATGACATGTAGATATAAAATTAATGACTTATGAAATTATTATGGATCTTGTGATAATTTAGTTCACAAGGAATAAAGATTATTATTTATTTATTCGAGAAAAATTTAATGTGGAAATTGATAGAGGAACAAAAAAAGAATGATATTTTTCTTATGAAATTGAATTAAATAAATTTTGTATTTGTTCTTGTGAAAACTAATCCCCTTATATAAAAGAGTTTTGGTATAAAATTTTGTCCTACTAGAATCATTTCTGATGATATCAATGAACCTTTTCATAGCACAATAGATTATGATTTTTTGTTCATTTATTTTCAAAGGAGCAGTAAAATTCTAATAATCAATGATCCTTATCACTACCCCTCATTATTTTGACATTAAACATTTCTTCCCTGTCTAGATCATCACTTCAAACCCATGATCTACAATTTGGAAACCTAAAATGTGATATTATATATGATCCTCACAAATAAATTTATATATTTTCAAGAGGATGTTTTTAAATTGTTTTTTATGATCTGGGCTTCCCACAACTGTATTTTAAAATGGTGAACCCTTGTTTACTGAGCATAATTTCAAATTACGAGGACACAATTGGGTGGGGGGTAGAAAATAACCCCTAGTGTTTTTGTGATTTTTTTCCAATTTTTTTATCATTTTGATATTTTCTATTAAACTCAACACTATGTTGTTCTTATGTTACATGCAACATAAATTTTAGATTTTTTCACACGCAATATTGAGTTTTTCATGCGATACACATAAATATGAGTTAAAATAAAACATGACATGTTATTAAAATAATATTTTTTAATATGATATTTATAAAATAGAATTTTTAATGGAGTGTATGTATATTATTAAAAAAATTATGAAAATATATGATCTAAAAATGTATATAAAATGAATTATTTGGTGAATTATTAGTTAGAAATGATGAAAAATTACTCTAAAATAATTGAAACCATTTTTTTTAAAAAAAATAATTATTCCCAAACACATGGTTTACATAAATAAATTGACAAAAACAAATTTTTGGAATTATATTAATGTAATCTACATATATTTTCAATAAAATGTTTAATATTAATCTTATGTGTTGTCTATAAATAGAAAAGTGTAAATCCAATTTTATGATTAAAATGTATTTTTCTAAAAAGTAGTTTTGTTTTTTTGCCCAAATATTTAAAAGTAAATTTTAGCCACTTTTAGAAAATTTATTTCAATAAATAAAAATTAGTTTTGAAATCCACATGTTAATATTTTCTTGGAGTGACTATTTAATATTTTCATTAAAAGAATATAATTTCGATGAATAGTGAGGATTATGGTTTTTATTAAAAAAATTATTTCATTTAAAACAATAAAACACATATACATTTTTTAAGATTATTTTAATCCTAAAACTATTTATATTATATATATTAATTTAATTTGGTTTATTTTATTCAATTTTAAATTTATTTTCTTGGTAAAATCTTTATAATCTTTTAGACATTTTTATTTAGAAAATTGATTTCTCATTGTGTATGCAGGATTGATTTAAAATTAAATATTTTAACAAATAAAAATGGAATTTATAAATGGATTCAATATTTTTAATAAAATAATTTATATTATCGAAAAAGTTTAACTTATTTTATTCACTAATGAATACTAAAATTGATAAAAATTAATAACCACATTTTAGATGAAAATAGGTTTTTTGAGGGGTTAAACTAATCATTTAATTCTTAAATATGTCCCAAAACACGTCTGACACACATTTGATGGAAATATTTAGATTTTATCTATTCTATTATTGATAATGGACCATTTTGGATCCATTTGGTATGTCAAAATAATTGGTACTGTTTTTTCTTTTAAATAATTATAATAATGCTAGTCACCTCACTAATAAAAAAGAAACCCTCCCCTCTCATGTTGACACATATAAAAACCATTGGATCAGGAAAGACGATACCAAATAACTTACTTACATATATCCCATAATACCCTAATTAATATTTCATTCATAAATGAATTTTAGGATGGGTTTTCAGGAAAATGAAAATAATTTATCCGAAGAAAAGTTAAATACCATAATTGAGCATTTTATTTTATTTATTCTTCAAAAAATTTCCATTACTAATAAATTTTGATGATATAATAAACTCAGTTTATTTCATATACCAATATTTGTTTTCTGTTCTGGGAAGGACCTAAAAAATCTCTACATCTATTAAATGGGATGTGAAATCATCGCTCATGTGTTTAACAAACTAATTCCTTGAAAAGTGATGTTCTTAATTTTACATAAACCCATCCAATGAATATATATTATCATGGATTTAAAGTTTATATATAAAAAATATGATATTATTTTAGTTATTTAATCATAATACCACATATACCATCTTACCTCCAAACCGGTTGGGAAACAATTATTTCGCTCGTGGGTAAGTGGACTACAACCTCACGAACCCATGTAAGGTGTATTTAATTTCTATTATACATGGTTGGTAATGAGTATATATTAAATAAATATATATCATATTGGTAAAATATTTTTATTTATCTTATTATTATATATCATATAACACTTACTTTTCATTTGTGGGAATACTATAATGTCACTGCTCTATATGATGAACCACCACATCACGAAGCGATGCGAATCATTCTTCAAATACACAATACATTGAAGTTAAAAAGGATATGTATAAATAAAAATATTTTATATAAATATGAAACCATTTTTTTGAATAAATATAAAATATTATTTTCCATTAGTGTTTTGAATCCTTTGTGAAAATGGAAACAACATTTATGCATACATATGACATGTTGTCTCCATGAACAATGTATTTCATTTTCTATATCTTACATTTATGGATTACTAAAAATAAATATATATTTATTTTATGTTATATTTATATCATATTTATAATTCTATATATAATGAATCTATGATCAAATTATGATAATGAAAAATAAAAAAATCCAAACATACACAAAAAACATAGCAGTTATTACCAGAAATGTGATTTTAATAATGAAATGTTTATAAATGGGAAATAAAAGGTCACTAGTAAATAATATATGGTATAATAAGTTTTTATAATAATTTTAAATATATTTATATTAAACGTATTTTTATTACATAGGAGGATCAAATGTGTTTAATGGAAGTTGAAACATAAGGTATGGGATTCCGTCTCACTTTTATAATTTTTGTACGACACAAGCCATAATAACCACAATTATTATTTATGTGGTTTATATACTTCACATAAATGTATTTTATTATGGTTATATTTAAAAATATGGTTATTTAGATATATATTTTAGGATCACTATTTTATAGGGTTTACATTTCAAAAGATACCAACACGATAATAAATGTTTTTATCAGGTTTCTTTTTTTTGAGATATATATTTATTATGAACCTTTCTTCTAAAATAAGGTGTGTATTCAGCCACCTAGACATGTAATATCAGAGATTTATTTATTATTATTATATTATGAGATTTATTTTACAATATTATTTTAAGGTGATTATGATTTAATGTTACTATAGTGGAAAGGGTGTTATTTTACAATTTCATCGTTTAACATGATTGCTCATGATTACGCTTCAAATAATGAGATAAATTTATATAAATAAATAAATATATATATATATCATATAACTCAAGAATTTTATTATAATTGGGTTTTTATTGATGATAAATATTTCCCATCATGTTCCTCTATTTTTGTACTGAAGATTTCAAAGTTATGTATTTATGAAAAATCATATTTATTTCTATCGTTAATTGAAAACACTTTTTCTTATAAAATCATATTCTCTAAAAATTTATTAAAAAATGTTTCTAAAATTTTTAAAAGGATTTATTAATGAAATTTGTAGATATATTTTCTTTTTTTATAAATTTTTTCAAAGGAATCTTTGTGTCCTTTTCAATATAATGGTTTTTTTCTCTTACAAAAAATTAAAACGGAATTTTTTTAACATGTACAACATGATAATAAACTATCCCTCAAAATAATTTTATAAAAAATTATTTTCAAAATTATTTCTATTTAAAAAAAATTTAATGTGAAAATGATATTTTCATGAATTTTTTAAATGATTTAAAATATTCATTTACAATTTTCAGGGATATTTGTGTGGAAATTTATTTTAAAAATGTTACATATGATAAATAGTGATTGGGAAATTTGAAAGGACATTTCATTTATGAAATTTATTAATTGATTTTAATGATTTATTTATTTTTATTCTTGTTTATTTTAAAGGAAAATTATTTCAAAAATATTTTATGTATTTTTAGTTTTAGAAATTGATTTTTGAAAAAAACTAGCTTCCTCATGAAATGTTTTAAGAAATATATCAAATAATTTTCATGTAAGATGAAATCCTTTGATGTCGCTTATGCTTCACTAAGTATATGATAAAAGAGTAAAATTTTTATTCTTTCCCATATTTTTGTGTTTATAATGAAAATATTTTTCCCAAATATTTTTCTCTTCCATGGGTCAAACTATTATAAAATGATTTTAAAACACGCATCTTTTTGTATGAGATATGCTTTGATAAAATAATGAATATTTATGCAATTGTTTTCTTTTCTATAGTTTATGTTGTTAGGAATTTTTTATGAAACTTATTTAATTTAAAGGGTTACAATATAATGAAGGGTTTATGATATTGTGCCACAATTATGTATGAATTTCATTTTGTAATTGGTGGGACCTATTTCTCCCTGATATCCATTGGGAAAACTTTTGATATCTTAAGAGATAAAAAAGACTATAATATGGAGTAATCCCAATTTATTAAGGTAATTTATCTATTATGATAGTCTTGGGAGTGAACAATGACTACTATGATGGTTGGGGGTGGGTAAACCTATTACACTACTATAGTTTCAGAAATGAGACCTGACTACCATTAAAATTATTTTTTATTCTTAAGTGTATACCAAAATTCCATCGTATATAAATGTTATGTTTCCATGGATCATGTTATCTTATTTCATTATAATTTATGTCTTAGTAAATTATATTATTTATTCCATGAATCATGATTTTTATCATTGATATGTACGGTATGGTTTTAATATGTTGTTCTTACCTTATCATACCTATAGTGATACATTTTCTCACATATTTTCTATTTATTAACATTAATGATCATCTGAGATTCACCTTTATTATCTCTCATTTTCCAAGGTTATTATGAATTTTTTAGTAGGGTATTTCTATGAAGGTTACTAAATGGTAAGTTCCTTGTGTGAAACATTAAAAATATTTCTGAAAATAAGAATATTATATACATTGTATCTAGAGGCACTGAATCATTATGATCCTAAAGTATGTTTTTTTGTATTATAATTAATATTCATAAAAAATATTTAGTATCCCTGTATGAATATATTGGTTTAATATTAACAAGCTATTCCAATTTCTATTAATAATAAAAAAACCATCATTCGGGTGTTGTGCAGACTATCACCTCCCTAAGGAGGGAACTTCAATTTTCACCAAATCCACTTTCAAAAGGTAATAAGGGTGAAATTTTTAAATGAATGTGTCATATATAATATTAATATATTTATTAATAGAATAATCATAACCCAACTTCTTTCATTATCATTACTTTAGAAATGAAAATGTTAATTGTAAGTTGTGTAGACAACCTCCTCCCTAATGTAACGTGTCTTATTTTTATATTGTTTATTTATTATTTATTTATCTATCTTAAAATATAATTAACCACCTTAAATTTTCAAAATAATATAATTATTACATTATAATAATTATATTATTACCAATGAAAGAACTTTCAAAATCACAATCATCCATTACTTATGGTATGATATTATTTATGTTAGTGTAACTAACTACATGAAAAATGATAAAAAATAATATCATGAATGACCATGAGTATATAAATAATAATAAATAATTATATAAATAATTAAATAATTATTTTAGTTTGTTTATGAATTGGTAAAATTAATATTAAAACCATTATTTAAAATAACCACATCTATTAGCCAAAAATTACCAAAACATGCTCATCACTTAATTTATCTTTATGTATCCTGATAAAACTCTGATATAATAAAATTTTATAATTTTAAATCATTTTAAAAGATCCATTACAGTAAATTTAAGTATTTTTCAATGATTAACATTGAACCTATAAAAATATTGACATGGTCCCCATGGTATTTATTTGACCCAATTAATCAAAATATCTAAAGACATGATGATGGAAATAAACTATAACTGAACAATATTTTTTTTATAGATTGTTATAAAATAATTCCATAAAAGTTAATTTATATGAATAAGGTACTTAATTGACTAATTAATATATTTATTTATATTAAAATAAGATTATATTACCTTCATCAATGTCCGGAAATTAGTTATTTTCTATTGCAACTCATGTTTGATTCATTGACATTTTATTTATATTCACCATAGATTTCTATTGTGTGGTGTATATATTTCAATTTATGTCCTTTTATTATAAATCTTATTAATTTTAGTGTATATAGTAGCCAATATCCTAATCCTACAATCATCTCTTTTTGACTCAATGGTTACAAGAACTGTTATAAAACTCAGACTTTTCCATAGTGGCATCCTAATGTTTTGGAAAAATTAATGTTTGTGTAGTTTTCAATATATTAAATCACATACATGATACATTAAAGTGAATAATGTTGTGGAAGAAATTCAGATTGGGGTAATCACCTAAAAAATTATTTTCTATTTTCCACTCAATATTCACTTAGTGCATGATGAGTGTACCTAAGAAAACACACTTATCTAGAAACTCCCCGGGGATATTCGTTGGGTAATATGAGCACTATTTCAAACCATAATAAAATATTTCCCTAAATTTTTATGCCTCATACAGTTAGAAATTGTACAATATTCTATTGATAACCCATCACATTTAATGTACACTTTTCTACTACCTTATTTTAGTCATTTTATATGGTTAATATTCATAGAAACATAAATGTTCAAAAGGTTGGATATTCACCGAGTGATACACTTTATTCCATTTAAAAGGGACTTGTTTATAATTCATATATCTAATATTTATATATTTATTACTATTTATTACTCAGATATGGTTATAGATGAGGTTACTTAGGGTGCATCAATCTATGTATTATTTAATTATCCACCTTCTTTATATTAATTTGTGATGACCATGCTATACTTTTAATTTAAATGTATAAAAGTATGGATATTTTGTATGTTTTTATTCCCATATAGATGTTTATGAATGAAATTTTATTATATATATTGTATTATTATTCATATCATCAATATGATGAATGCATTGGATTTAAGGAAATGATGAGTTATATTATGGATTATATAGGCCCTTTAGGAATTAGTGAGTCTCATGAGACAAAATTGTTTGTGAATATGTTGTGTACCTACCAAATTCAAGAATGTTTTCTTGGTTATTACATTAAATAATATAATAATGTATTTATTGAGGCCATGATGGTATTGATCAAGATATATGATATTATTCATTCCATCAATATTAATTCAATTATTACTTCCCATATATTTTTTTTTCATTATTACACTATACATGTATATTTTTGATGCTCAAATTATTTATTATATGATATGTTTATTTAATATTCAGTTTTCTATATTGGGTATGAATTTATGATAGTTTCTACTATGAAAGTGCCCTTAATGATCATTATATATTTCCATTATTATGTTTCTATTTCCCTATAATACTAAGAAATGGAATATGAATAAATTCATGGATTGTCATAATGTAATATTTAATACTCAAGAATTCATTATGATATATTTTGATGTTTCCTTGTAAAATGGAAATCATGTATGTATCTAGTTTCCTAATACTTCTTAATGGATTGGTATTTTTGTATGTGAATAATTGTTTCTTGTATAAACTTAATAAATAAACTACTAAACCTGGGTTATTATATCCAAGAAGAAACATAAAATATTATCTATACAATCATATATAATTGTTCTTGTAAATTACTTCTTATTTCATTACGATATATTCCAAAATGATCTAGTTGATTACTAACTCCAAATTACCTATGATATTTAATTAGGAAACTAAAACCTATAGAGAACGATCCAAGACATCAATGAGAGATTAATATTTAACATTTTCACTGGAATAGAATTTTGATAATATAAAGGAATCCGGAACAAATATATTTTATGATAAATGAGTTGGGTTTTCTATATTTCTACCTAATTGAATCTTGGAACCTTAATTGAAATATATCTCTTATGTCTAGGTAATTTCATTAATTTAGACTACTTATTCATCATGTAATTATCATTTATATGAGATTATTTCTATGGTAGGGTATTCCTCAATAAAAACTACTAATGTATCCCCCATTAACTTATTTATATTGCATGAGTCTAATATCAAAGTACTCTAGAATAATGTCCGAATTTACCAACCATACATTCTATATTTAATGACTATGGTTATATTATGGTGGTTAAATATGAGATACTAGTTTAAACATGTGATATTGTAGGTAGTTTCTCAAATTTTTAAATACAAATATTAGTTCTATACAATTCTTCTTGATATCAAAATATCAAGTCAGAGATTCAATCAAGATTTGTATGAGATCATGAATTCTATTTTATTTCCCAACATCATTATTATATATTAAAAATGCACATTGTTGTTGTTCTAGAGTTTCCACATATAGAATTAGTGTCATGCCTTCATCAAATGGTGTCTACACTAGTTAACTGAAGAGATATTATATTGATTTTCAAAATCAAATTGATAATAATTGTCATACTAATAGATGAATCCCTCTTCCTGATATTGGTAATGGTTATGAACTTACATTGAATGTTTTATATGAATCATATTATATTGGAAACTAATCCGTGAATCACTCTCAAAACATTTACATTTCAATGATGTGGAACCTTAACGATCACATTGGTGTTTTCATTGTTGACTTCTTTATATTAATAGAATATAAAAAACTAAAAACAATTCAACATTTCACACAGAAATAACACGTTCGGGCGGGGGTCACTTTAATGATGTGATACCATAATTTCTAAAAATTTGTTCCATGATTATTAAGATGATTATTCTAAAATAGATATTTCACAAAAAGATCATCCAAATAGAATTACATAGTATTCCTAAAAATGTATTCCAAAAATGGAACATGGAAAAAAATATGGTGCTAGAGTTCCTCAAGAAAAAGGTAATTCCTTGGTTGAAATAGACTCCATTGGATTTCCAAAAAATGGTGGCCTCTTCATTAGGGTAAATCATAATATGGTTATAGCTATAGTATCCTTCCATAAAAGATAGAGCCAGGAAATTGGCAATTGAATCGATAAAATGTTATACAATTTAGATTTAGAATTTATCTTTTAGGTGGAAATGGTTGAGATCCATGATGTTTTGGAATAATCTAATCAACCAATTTATATTCTTGATATACTTGATGTTGGAATTCTATTTTATGTATTAAAATTCCCAAAAGAATTGGTCTTTGATTTTCTTGTAAACAATTGCTTCAACATTAGACGCATGAGACATACACATTCTCCAATAATTCCATGTGAAGAAAACTACATTTTTCTTACAGAATAATAGATACATATCATGTTATTCAGGATACATGGAAGAACTAATAAAGGTAATCCATAAGTCATATTTTATAACCAGATCCACTTTTCTATTCTCCAAAATATATTTCGATATTCCATACTCAAACACCAAAGTGGAATCTATGAGATCAACATCTTCTTCATCCTCTATATATTTAAATTAAATTTTAGAGGATGTGAAAGATAAAGGTATTATTTTAATATTAAGAGGTAATTAAGGAACACTTTTAACCACTATAAATGAAGGGGAAGTGTCTATGGGTCATAAGACTAATGAGGTATAAGCATTTTAATTAAAGGATTATAAATATGTTATCTATATTATGAATCTGCCTCAATTTTAGTGGATGTTGACCATCAAGTGATATTTTTAGGGCCTTGATATAACGTTAATGTAGATTTGTCTTCCTTGAATTAGGGGAGGATTCTTCAAAATTTGAAAAACCTAATGTGCGATGGTTTTCATCAGAATCATTATAGTTATACTCAACTTATTTGTTTCCATCGTCAGAGGAACAAGAGGTGTTAACACCCAGATATTTAAGAGATGTTGTGAATTAATTTTAAAATTCCAATAGTGATGTTGGATAATTTTCAGATCTATGTAGTGATTTACGAAACATGTTATGTCTTTTAGATGAAATAAGAGAATGTTAATCTATGTAATCATCATCATTCATTAGATTAAAGAATTATTTAGTGAATATGGATTTAGTAGATGCAATATATTTCATGAGGATAATGGAAAATGATTTCCAACTATAGTCATTCCTTCTTATAGGATTCATATCCACTTGTTCAATGATTTTTCCTTATGAAAACTGGGGATGAAGAATAGTATATATTTCTTCATTTTAGAGACACTAAGAATAAGACTGACCTAGATATATGATATCAAATTATTTTTATGTGTTGTAGTTGGTTGTTCATGGAGGTTCATTAATCTAATAATCATACGATTGAAATGTGTTAACAATTTTCATCATCTCATATGTAATTTTTATATCCCTATGACTCCCTATATATATAATGTATTTCTAGTATAGATGATGGGAAATACATAATATTAATTGAGTTCTATGAATGGTTTCATAGCATAAATTTCTAGACCATTTGGTGTATCAGTTTGGATGAAATTACCTATCAATAAATTTTCCCCTCCCTTTGATACTTTCATTCATTATGTACTAATATTTAATGGAGTTAATGGGGGACTAATTTCCCCAAATAACTATTGTCTATATTTAAATGATACAATTGATGAATTGGTGGTATGGAGAGGGAAATAATTTAATGAAATTATGTGATGTTATTAGAAAAATAACATTTTAATTTATAACATGAAGGGATAACATAAAAATACAATAGGAAAATGTTTTCTCAACATCAGATTTTATTTTTTTTCAACCAAGAGGATTTTAATCCCTTTCTTGAAACCCTTTATTTTTTAAGGTAGAGCGAGATAAATCAACTTTTTATAGCCCATCCATTTAATTTTATAGACCATTATAATGATTGTTATAAAACATTTATCTTTTAAATATCAATAATTTTTAATATTTCTCAAAGTAATAGTTATGTACCTGAACATGATATATAAAAGTAAGGTGGTATCCTTATATTTCTCTATGAAAGATATCACCCCATTCCATTCAATAGGTTCAGTCTCTGAATAATATAAATCATTATTTGTGTCCTCTGATTCCAACTGTTGGGGGCATTCAGTAACCATATAAATACATTCACTAATATCTTTTGATAGTTTTAGGGAATCATTAGTTTAAATATTGGATTGAACAACATCAATCTATTTCAATATTCCATTCTTATTATCAGGATTCATACACTTCCCTATAGGGGTTTCTCATTATCATAAGGATTGGGAGATTAGGTTTCCAATACTACTGAATATTTTTCATTATTAGAGTTTAAGGGTATCATTATCATCTATGGGTTGATTTGAGATTAAAATTTAATATTTTAATACCAATTAGATGCACACTAAAATATTAAATAGTATTAAAAAATTATTTGTATTGAACGAGCTATTGATAACTCTATAGAAAAAAGGTGTTCCTACTAAGCCCATTATAGGTCCTATCAATGCGAATCTATAATGTATATAATTTTAGTGGGGATATAACATGAATGTTGAGATCCATATTAAATGAATCTACCTCATCCCCATAATACTCAATGGCCTCTTCCTCCATTTCTTTGATTTGAGTTGGGAATGTGTGATCTTATATATCTTCTTCATCATAGAAGGAATCTACAAAGAATAATTAATTTAAAGATATATATATATATATATTCATCATCTTATGGGGATCATATTTTAGGAATTAGTACCCATTTTACCCTTTAAAAGGATGTTTTCCATCATCCCAGTTCTAGGGTATAAAATATATAGGGATTTAAAATGGATACACGAAATCATGAAATCATCTACTTATTCCTTAATATTGTATAATTTTTTTTCTAGATTTTAAATGACATGATCTTAAGAGACTGTGGTTTTGAAGAATTCCAATAAATTTTTAAATAGGGAGTTGAGGTTCCAACTGGTTGAATTAGCTACACCATGAGGATAATTTTTTTTATTTTTTTGTGTTCATCCAATCATGAAATTTCAATGTACACTTATTCAGAACATAAAGAGAGTTATGTTCATCGTATGATAAGGTGAAAGAATTAATAGAAATTTATTGATGTGGATTTTCCTATTTCACCTTCACAAAATATGCTATATTTTATATGATATCAATAAAGGATAAACACTCCATGATAGCATATCTCTTCATTTAATGAATGGGAAAAATAAATTTCTATCATTTAATCCATCATAATTAGGATTCCAAGGATTTGGAAATTTAGAAAATTATTCACCATAGCCGCAATGAAATGACCCCGATTCTATTCATTTCAGAAAGTGTAACTTTATTATTTCATTATTCATGTGACATGTATATTTGATCTTTTATCCCTTCCTTACATGGAAATTTATAATTTTTATATCACTAAGGAGGATGTACAATGTGATATTTCATGAGTTGTGGTGTAAAATTATGCCTAAAAACCATATTAAGTGCAATTGTTAGAATTTTATATTTTCTAAACCTCATTCCTTTGGTAGTTAGTATTAGTAAATAATTGGGGCAGGTCCTTCTAATGAAATCATACATCCTCTATGTGACTACAGAAATTTCAAAAAATCTATCAAGATATTTAAAAGGAATTCATTGTATTTGATTCTCATCATAGAGGTTTTATAAGAAAATTTTTAATTACACTTCTTGAAGAAGTTGTATGTTCAAGGAATAGGCTAGACCCAACCCCCCAATCATAATTTTGATACTCTATCATAATATAATTCTTTTAGTTTTATGGTAAAATAATTTAGTATTCCTAATCATTGAGTTGAATTGGTAGATAAATTTTTAGAAAGGGTATTCCCATATATTGACTGATCCTACCCAGAGATTGTTAAAATAGAGAAATATCATCTAATAAAGTGTTCACACAATAAATATGAAATTATTTTTTTCTTTATACTCTAGGCTTCCTATCATATGATAAAAATTATTTACATGGTGACTTAGGTACTAGTCTGAGTACTCATTTCTGCTGATAGTTGATAGAGTGAATTTTTATAAATTCGTCTAGCGAGGAGTCACATTCCCCAAATCTGTGTATGGTTTTAATTCCCTTTTTACTCTTTCAAGACAAAATTACAAGGCCTCAATTCAATATTCTAGATATTCAATGGGGTTGAAAATATTTAATGGGTTGTTTGGTAGTATAGACACTTTGGAATTGACATTGCGTGCCGAAAAATATGGTAGGATTTCCCATGTATATTTCTAATAACTAGTGTGAATTGACATTGGGTGGATTTTTATATTGTTTTGGATACAAAAATAGGTTAGAAACACTAGATAATACCTAGATATTCGTTTCAATTTGATTGGTGGTTTTATCCAAAAAAATTGGATAGCTATAGAGGAATAACATCTTTATGTTTTGGATGGTTTACTAGTGGAGGAAATATAGTCTTTTACTGACTGTCTTTGTAACGACCCAAAAATTCATTAATGAAAATTCCTCTTGGTCTATCTAAATTTCTCCTTATGGTTATGTAAAAGATATGAATTTATTTGGATCCATGTTTTTTATTTTAGAATACAGTCATTAACTGTGACTGTTTCTAATATAGCCATTAAACAATGATTACATGATTAGTATAAATATAGTGATTTAATAAATCCAATTTATTCAGGAAACGGAAGTGATGGCCTCATCTATTAGACTTGACCCATAAAAATCCCATTTATCATAGCTCAGAAAGGGGGTGGAGTCATTGGGATTTTCTCTTGACCAAGCCCAAGCAGAACTTGAATATGTTTATATTGAGCGGAACCGCTGACGGGAGATGTGGAAGTTGATAGAGATTACTACTCGAGAGATGTTATCTGAGCCACCCCAAGAGTATATAACCATTGCGCACCTTACCCTAATGTATTATTTGGATGTTTTAAGGGGTTATGTAAAAAGACCCTAGTACTAATATAAGTTTTATTATTCTTGTATAGATAATATACATTGTTTTTATTATTGTTAAATTGTAAATAGATTTTAAAGCACAAATAGTAATTGTAGATAATATTCAACTAAGAAATATATTATGATGAATTAATGGATTTTTGAATTAAATATAATTTTAAAAAATTATTATTCTTGTTATTATATAATTACTTTTTATTTAATATAAAAGACAGTATAATTTCATGAATGCAATTGTAGTTTTTATTAAGGATTGAAAGATGTTTTTTTTAAATCCCATTAATTTTCGATAAATGTCGGTTTTCATTTTAAAATTAAAAATTCACATAAAAAAAATTATCCAGATAAAATTAATATTATTTTTGGGATCACGATGTCGAAATTATCATATGGTGAATTTTTTAAAATTTCCTTAGTGAGTTGAATTTTTGGTTAAAAATTAAACACCATTTAAATATATAATATAACATCATAATGACCCAATAGATAAGTAAGAAAATATTATTAACATTATGTTCAGAAATTATATTTTTTATAATCAAGATAATTTAATTTTGGGTTTTTTTGATTTATGATACAAAGCTTTAGTGGAGACTTTAAAGCTTATAAATTTTTTTATCTTATTAAATTTTTTTCCCTGAGAGTATGAGTCACATCAACATATAAAACCTATTATCATAAGATTTTAGGCCATCTAAATCATAAAATATTGTCTTCCACTCCCCTTTGGAAAATACCATGGGCTGGTTTTTGGTTTTGATTAGTTTAATGTGTGGTGTCTGAAACCTAAACAATAAATAATTCCCTCTCATTTCCCATATAAACCCACCCAAGATCCAACTTCCTCTTAACTCAATGAATTTGGAATTTCTTTAACCTCTCTCATACTCCCTATAGAATCACCCTAAGGCACCCAGGCTATCATAAATCCTATCTTAAGCTTCTCCCAAGCCTTTGGGATCACACATTCAAGTAAGGGATTCCTCCCTTCCACTTTTTTATCAATGATTCTTAGTATTTTTATGCCCTTTTACTTTCAGTTATAATTGTTGGGATATGATTTATCACCTATACCATACTTCCATATTTATATTTGAATATTGAGAGACCCAATTATCTATAATTAAATACCTCCCATTTACACCTATTACTATGCCAAAATTCCGAAATAAATTTCTCTCTCCGCATTTAAATTCAAGAAATTATTTTGTATCATGAATCTAAATTCCATTACAAATGTTGGGAAATATATCTATATGACCCCCTAAGTAGACCTTTCATTTACATATGATGAGACATCGTTTTCTTTCTCATTAACCATTCTTATTAATTCTTATGTATTGTTGTTATGCTGCTAAAATTACACAATATTTTTCCACCGCAATGTCATTGTGTAGTGAACACAATGACCATTTCTCGATCAAGGGTATTCAAATTTATGAACATTTACTTATTGATTATAGAGTTTCATGTATAAATTCCACATTTTATTATCCTGGAGTAAATGATGATTTTTAATTAATCAATGTTTTATGATCCACACGGCACACTTATGCATGAAATAAAATGTTTAAAGAGGGTGCGCCCAGATAGTGCTCCAATGCATTGGGTAAAATATAATATCATGATACCTCATGTGCAATGAGTGTTGAATCATGCCAATTCATGTTAAAATAGGGTTTAATCATTCTTCATGTGCAATGACGGTTTACTCATGCTCCACGTGCAATTATCCTTGGATCACTATAATTCTATGTTAGGTGTTGTTGCCATATTTCCATGTTATGATTATCATGCTTTATCAGGACTCTATGTTCATGTTTCTATTGTTCTCCAATGATATGCCTATTTTCTAACATATATTTTATCATTAATGTAATCCAATGTTTATTTCATTACTAAGCTTTATATCTCACCGTTTTCTTATGCATTTCCTCAGGTTATCCTTTGAAATGCTAAGTACGATGGAATGTAGTGGTCATGTAAAGGAGGTTTTCAATAAGATGTTTCATTATATCCCTTATGTTGTTAGGTACTATTACTAAGCCCCAAATACAATAGACCTCTCAATATTTTATGTTGTATCAAATGAAGGTTTTATGTAATAAATCATGTTTTAGAATGTAATGAAAAGAATGGTTGTCACAGTTTCTATCAGAGGATAGGTTTAGTTATTTTTTGGATTAGGATTATAAAACCCTATTGAAGAAATAGAGACAAAACTAAATATAATAAAAATAACCCTATGTTTTGGTGGGTATTGAGTAAGTGGTTTATCAGGAAAATACATCCATGTCTGGATATGAGCAGGTAGAGGCGGCTCTAGCACAGAAGTTCCTTGGGGTGAAAACCTCGAAAAAGAGTTTCGGGCGTTACCTGGGGTATCCAGGTACACAAAAATGGGCCTTGCTGCACTCTTGGTTACAACACTCTTGGAGGATGTGCATTGGTAAATTTACAAGATTAGTATGAAACTTTATTAATAGAATTAGAAAAATTCCCCTTAGAATATATATTAGAAAGTAAATCAAGGTTAACATTGATTGAAGCCTATAGATTCATAAATTATGGAAATAAAAGATATGTATAAGTCATCTATTTTTTCCTTGGATTACCTTTTATGTGTTACACCTAAATTTATATTAATTCCATCCAATGGCCGGTAATAAGAAGACTCGGGCTAACAACCAATGTGATGATCAATGTGATGACTGTGCTATTGAAAATCCCAATCCTATGGGAATGGGAATTGTGAACTTTGTCATGAATCTCTATTAGCTAACTAAATATTTGAATAGAAACATGGGTCAAGAGGAATGGTAACCCCCCCAAGAAATAACAAGTCACTCTCTAAATCATAATAAGACAAAGGCCTCATACTTTTAATGGATCATTTGATCCCTCAATAGCTAAACAATAGAACAACTCCGTTGAAAAGATCTTCTCCGTCCATGAATTTTCGGAACAAGAGAAGGTTCTCCTAGCTATTTATTGTATGGAGGGTGAAGCTGATCAAACCTAAATAATAAATAATTCCCTCTCCTTTCCAATATAAACCCACCCAATATCCAACTTATTCTTCACTCAAAGCATTTTCAGTTAGTCCAACCTCTTCCATCCTCTCTCTAAAATTAGCCGAAGGTGCCCCAAGTTCCCCCAGAATCCTCTCTCAAGCCTCTCCCAGGCCTTTGGGATCACACTTCCATGTAAGGGAGTCCTTCCTTTCTATTTTTATAAAAGTTTCTTAATATTGTTATGGCCTTTTATTTTCAAGTATAAATATTGGGGTATGATTTCACACCACCCCCATACCAACCCCATTATGTTTTAATGATGAGTGAACCCTTTATCTCTCATTAAATGCCTCCCATATACACCGATTACTATGAAAAAAATTCCGAATGGAATTTCTCTATCCTCATTTACATTCAAGCAATTATTTTTGTATCATGAATATAATATCCATTAAAATTATTGGGACATGTATCTATATGACCCATTTACTATAAATTTTATTTACATTTGATGAGACGCCCCTTTATTTATCATTAACCATTTTAAAGAATTCTTATGTCATGTTTCTATGCTGTTGAAATTGCACAACATTTTTCCAAGTCAAATCCATTATATAGTGAATACCATGCCAATTTACCTATCAAGGGTATTCACATTTATGCACATTTATTTATTGATTATAAAGTTTCATGTATTAATTAGACATTCCTTTATAATGGAATAAATGATTATTTATAATGAATCCATGTTTTATGATTTGTGTGGCACACTTATGCATGAAATGAAATGATTAAAGAGGGTACGACCAGATAGCGCTCTAATGCATTGGGTAAAGTATATTATCCTGATACGTCATGTGCAATTAGTGTTGACTCATTAAAAATCAAGTGCAATGAGGGATTACTTGTGCTTTATATGCAATGATGGTTTACTCATGCTCCATGTGCAATGAGCCTTGGCTAATGCTAATTCCAGGTTATGTTTTGTTACCACATTTCCATGAAATTGTTATATTGCATTACATGCCATTTTGTTCTTGTTTCTATGGTTCTCCATTGATATGCCTGTTGTATAACATGTATTTTATTCCTCATGTTATTACATGTCTATTCCATTAATGGGATTTATAGTTCACCCTTTTCTTATGAATGTCCTCAGGTTATCCAAGGAAATTCAATGTATGAGGGAATGTAGTGGTCATGAAAAGGAAGTTTTCAATAAGATAATGAATTATATGTTTTTGGATGTTTTGTAATATTCCTAAGCCCCAAAGACACTACACTGCTCAATCTTCTATATTGTATCAAAATTAGTTTTTATATAATAAATCATGTTTCAGTATGTAATAAAAATATGTGTTATCATTGTCTTACTCTATAGTAATATTTTATATGGATAATTTTACATTGACTCACTCCCACTATTTTATCTACGCAATATATTGGTTGAATCTTTCTTCCATGGTGAGATGATTTATATCTTTGGGTAACATGATAGATATAGCCACAACCATCCCAATTCATTTGGTTGAGTCCCATTGAGGTGGTGGTAAATAATTACTTAGGGAAATTATCATATTTTAACATTTTCATTGATGATTGGTATGAAAATCTAATTCAAACATTTCAGTTTGGTCCATTATTTGGAAAAAACATCCACATACAATAAATTTATATTATAATAGATCTATAGATAACCAGCTTCTCAAATAATGATGCAATTAATAAATAAATATAATGTTTTTTTATACATGACCTCATTATCAGGATAAATAATTTTTTTCCATCTAAACATTAATTTAGATGCAGGTCATAATCCCCCATGTTTTCCCTTTTTTGAAAACTTATTCAATTTTCATACCTTGTGATGTATTTCGTTATACATCCAATTCTCCTGTGTGATTAGAATTTGGATAGTTACCACGAGAGATTATCCAAAAATACATTTTTATCATCTCCTCTTAGAGAGATGTTTGTAACAGAGAAGTTTGATCTATGAAATTTATCTTATGGAATCCATTCTAGAGAATATTAATTTAAATAGACTATGATGAGGTTGTGAAAAAAATTTCATATCAATTTTAGATGGTTTATAGGATTTCCAAACACAATAAAATCTTGGAAATTATAAGGAATTACTGATCCTCTGTTTTGTGGTTGTTGGAAAAATCCCCCACAACACTATGAGATGGGGTTTTCCCCATATTACTTCCACTATAGCCACTGCATCTACTATTATGATTTTTTTGGATTTTCATCTATATTTGGATAGATGTAATGCATGTTATGAATGATATATATTCTACATTGATAGAAATTATTTCTCCTCAAACTATTAATTTCATATATGATAGGCCAATTAGACCCTTATCACTGTCCAATACATGAGTCTCCCACTAGATAATTTCCATTAGGCTTATAATTTCTGATATTTTGAGATACTGAGACCCTATAGGATATAAAAACAAGCATATAAATTACTTTTGGATGAACTTTTTCATGATGGGATTACATTTTATGATATCTATAGTGGAAGGCTCTTTTTAGTAGGTAGAGTAGCCAGATGAAGAACTATTGTTTCACTCTAATAATTGATATTAACACCATATGTAATGTTGTATATTAATTAATATATATTCAATAAAGTATTAATGCATTACCATTGATGATATTCAAGATTCCTTCTTAATTTTTGGCTCCCTGAAACTGAATGGATGACCAAATAGATATGATGAATAATTTCAACTAATGTCGTCATATGTTTCACATATTCCATGTATGTTAGAGGTTTTTCATTTAAAAGGTGTCGGTTCACCCATATATTTAGTCAATGAATGTGCATGAATTCTTGTATCAATGTTTCTAGAATGTTATAAGGAGATGTATCCCAACTATAGAACATGATTGGTATGTTCTGTTTGTATAGTTATTTACACATAATCATTACAGAAACATCACCTTTTGAGAGGGATTCATATACCATATCTTACCAAAGTAGACATTTCCCATAAAAAGTTCTATGTAGAGTTGGGTTCATTGGAATATTCTCTTAATTTTTGAAAGGAGATCAATTTGAAGGTTGTATAAAAAACAAGGGCTTCCTTAGGCTCTCTTCAAGTTTATATGGAATATACTTACTATTATATATAATGTGATATATGGTGCTAGACTCATTATCTAATGTTTCTTGGGACATGATGTCCTCCTCAGGGATTCTTTTTAAAGGATAGGGCCTTCTTGCCAAAATAGTTTCTTACCATGAGTATGTTATTCATGGTGTACATAAATAGAAGAATTTTATTGACCAATCATGATTCCTCCATGTGGTGGACCGTAATGGAGCTCACACTAGGAAAGACCTACAATGTTACTATTATGTGTATTGATAGGAATACATTTAAAACTATAGCTAATTAATTTATATAATGTTGAATTATATGATTATGGGGTCACTATTAAAATATGTTGGAGGCCATCCATAGCACCAATATTGAGTAGGGCCTGGATATGGGACTGCTCCTATGATTTAGGATGCCCATTGTAAGACTTATACTTAGATATTATCTTTTTTCTAGTTGATTTTATGTGTTCTTCACACAAACCTTCATATATAAGAGAATTCTTAGGAGACTCTCTCATTTCCATAGGAATATATAGAGGAGATTATTAAGATAGATAAGGTATGGGGTTCCAACACTTGGATTTTCATCATGATATGTTAATGAAATCCCAAAAACTGATGGGGTTCTACAATATGTGTCACACCCCAAGCTTCCGTGGTATGCTTCTCTTTGAATAATACAGTAGCATGTGTTGTACACAACTTTGAGTTCTAACAACCCACAACCAATCAAAATAGACATTATGAATAGTAATACCCAATTTTTGAAATTTTATAAATTTTATATTTCAAAATGGACTTCATTTTTTGATTTAGAATAACAATGTTAGCTTAGGGTGATTTTTTGGTATTTTTTTGAAAACATACAATTTTTGATGAATAGTTAAAAACACGGAGTTATTGTTTAAAACCAAATTATTTTTTAAATAATTATTTATTTTATATAAATTTATTTTAGGTAAAAATAGATACATAATAACTATATATGTTCAATTTAATTCTTTGGATTCAGTTAATAATGATTTTAGATATATAAAAAGTTTGTTGAACTTTTCACCGTCTTTTACCCACCTCCTAGGAGAATTTGAAAATTCACATAAAACATAATTTTATCACATCTGTTAGTGGAATTTCATAAACCTGAGATAAATGGTTGATATAATTAAGAAAAATTTGGTTCAATAAAATGAAATTAATTTTTTTGTGAATAGTAACATTTAATTTCATTTACCATAGTTAAAAGTAAATAGGGTAATTAAGGGTAAAAATGATATTATTATTACCCTAAAACATTTCCTAATTCTATTGGATAAGTATAATTCGACCAAAATCAACCTTAGGAATAATATATTATGCTTTTTGGTTCACATGGATTCGATTAGGACACTTATTATTATTTTATTTAAAGAAGAGTTAAAAGAGTTAAAATCAAAGTTTAATAACTAAAATTTTCTAATATAGGGTTATACATAAGAGAAATTCGTCTATAAATATTAATTAGAAAGATAATAATATTTCCTAAATAATAATATTTTATTTATATTTTTTAGACATTAAATAATTTAATTTATTTATGACACAATGTTGAGGCAGTAATTACCCAATTAATGAAATATTAAAATAATTGATATTATAAATATCAAAATAAATTTAATTTCAGACTTTTTATGTATTAAAATAATTTTATAGGATAATATTACATGTTAGGGTTTGTTAGACAAATTTTTTTCGAAGCAATAATGCTTTTATTAATTTAGAAAAAACAAAATACCAAATAGTGTCAAAATTGACATAAAAGCGTTTAAAAAATATATTTTATTATTAATTGATATTCTATTCCTAAAAATATATGGGTTGGCCAACGAACTTATATAATGATAGTAGTATCATTAATGAACCACTTGGGGTTCTCTTGTTTGTATATAGTAAGTTTATTAACTATATTATATAAAAATACAAAGAGACATGGTAAATATCAATCAACTTAACTAAGAGGTAAATCAAAAAGATAAAGTTAATATAATGACCCAAAACATTCTAAAACCTACATGTTGAGTGGTTTGCGACCCATCACCACCTTATCCTTCAAATAATATATTTTGGAGCAATTAGAAACCGAAAATTATTTTATTATAATATAGTATTTCTATCTTTTCCTAATAAGCCCCTTACCCCTCTTATAAAAGGTCACTCCCCCTTCTATCTAATTCACACCATCAGAGCCATTTGGAATGGCCAAAATCTGACCAAATACCCTCTCAACTACCCTACCTTAATATTAGAGGCCTTACATTCGTCATAAAGCCAATCTAATGATCCCTTTTGATCAAATCAAATGGAAGAACCCAAAGAAGAAGTAAATATTTCATCACCTCTTTCAAGTTCCTTTCTTCTTCCACTTCCTTTTTATTTATTGTTTCCATTCTAAACTAATAACTACAGAATATTCTATATTCTGTGATGATATTATAAATATGTTACAAAAAAATTAATTATTCTATCCATCTTTTGAATGACATGTCACCATACGGGCGTAGGTACAACTTATTATCCCCTTGTTGTGCTGTAATTGCTATTCAATTCATTAATATTTTCAGGGGTATAATAACGATGTTTAATTGATATAAATAATTAATAAAACATGATAATTATTCTTTATATATGATATACCATCCAATTATATATTATTTTAATATCTAAAGAATGATATAGTCGCTCGTGCGTATGTACAGATTACCATCTCCACGAACGCGATGAGATTCATTCCCCATCGTATCCATTCAAGAATAATTATATTTAGATGTTTAAAAATAATGTTTAAAAACTTGATATCATTATGGATATGAATAATATACATCCCATCCATAACAAATATGACTCAGATAATAAGTTATATAAAGGAAAACGAATCTGTTAACACCCAAAACAATAATAATACCAAGATATTGTCGACAAAGAAATGTTAAAAGTTCATATATGATATCATATTAATGTATATGATTCATGTATAATTTAATAACCATTATTTAATAATAATACAAGATGTTAACCAACCCTAAACCAAGTAAAAGTAAAAGTTAAGGGTTATTTCTACAATCCCTTCATTATCTGAGGTTGTTTATATGTAATTATCTACTGTGACATATTTTTCATCCACAACCATGTTTCTTAAAAATGTATTTCAAAACATTATTATAATTTACTAAACTATGGTTTAATGTCATTTATACCATTTTTTTAATTTTATAAGATTTTTATAAAGGAATATTTCCATCATTTCCAAACAAGGTCCTTATAACCTTTTTAATGAAATTAAGGTGTGGATGTCTTTTTTTAACTCACATAGTGGGTGGGACTATTTTCCACCGTTATCACATCATCAAAGCATCCCTTACAATATTATAATAATATTTTCAAAATAAAGTTTTTCTTTATAAATTATGTGGCTCTTAAATTATTTCAAAATAGAAATAGATATTTCTCTAAAAAACGGTTTTGATGTCATCTATGTCAACATCCTTTTGTGGATTTTAAGCTTATTTGAAGTGGATTTGTTATGATACAAAACATCCATATTTCATTTAAGTTTTTGTGATATGATTGAGTGTGGATGTGTAATTTTTATACCATTCATGGTTTATGGATAAAATATTGACATTTCATATGCTAGTTTTAAAATGAATGTTTATGTTATGTTTAAACCTTTTCATATGAGGAATGAATTGTACTTTGTAAGTGATGGGTGGAGCCTGCGATAGCTCCTCGATGCATCAGTAGGTCTCATGAGACAAACTAGTGTGTTGGAAAAAGGCCTTGAAAAAATCTTATTTGTATTCTTGGCATATGGCCTTGATTATGTGGTTATAAAAGTCTGATATTATGCATTCCATCATTTTGAAAGTGGATATTGATATTGCATGTGATTATGCGACTAGTAGAATATCCATGTTAGTAAGTAAATGACATTATTTTATTTTATCTTTTCCATATTATGATGAAGTTCAAGTTTAAAAGGCTTTTTTTGTCTTATACATTGCATTTAATGTTTATACTTATTTATGAAAGGTTTTTCTATATTTTTATCCTTACTTAGAATATGATGTCACCCATTTTATTGTTATATTTTTTCCCAGGATATAAAGATGTATTTTTTGACTGACCTGCAGGGATATTCTGAGAGGATATGAGTGTGGTCTATAGAAATAATGTTCTTTAGTTTTTAATTTTATGATGTAATGTAATCCTAATGAATGTATCCAGTACTTCGAAGGAAACTACAGTAATCTGTCTTTCGAGACTTGATCTTTTGTGATCATGCCAATTTTATGTAGTAATGCACCTAATTTTGGTAACTAGGGTCAGGGAATTACAGTTGGTTTCAGAGGATGTTTAGTATAAACCGTTGAAAATAGATTTAGGTAAACTTTTATTAGAGAACATAGCCCTAAGATAGACTTTGAGGATTAGTATAGAAGAACTTCCTAGAATTTTGGTATTGTAGATATTTTGTGAGTTTTCCAAGAAATAAATCCATGTCTGGATACGATCAGGTAGAGGCGGCTCTGGAACAGATGTATCTAGGGGTAAAACCTGAAAACACCGCTTTGAGCTAGACTTGAATGGGAACTGGTGCATGACAATGGGACTTACTGCACTATTGGTTATGACACTCTCAGGGGATATACTTAGGATAATTCTCATTTTCTTTACAAACCATTATGAATGGTTTTTGAGTATATACTTCCTCAAAGAATTCTTTTTCATAATAGATTATATCCTTAAACTATTCAGTTTATGCTAAGTGTTTTACAAGATTGGAATTATGTATTTCGATTCATAAACTAATTTATTTTATGACATTATTTAGAAATAGATCCTAGTGGAAGAAATCTAAGTAATATCAATAGACACACTCCATGTAGGGATTTCCCTCCTATTCAAGATAATTATAGTGGAGTAGGTGATACAACTGGTGCTGATTAGCTTATCACTATACTAGGGAAACTCCCTCATGTTATGAATAATAGACTTAACCCTATGGAGCACCTTGATCCACACTGTGGAGGATGAATGTTATATCGCTTGATGAGGAAATAATCACCTACTTTTAATGGGAGTACAAATCCACTAGTATCCGAGAAATGGATAAATTCCTTATAAAGAATATTCCACATCTTGGGGAGTAGGGAAAGGGAAAAGGTTTTAATGGCAGTTTATTGCCTCACTGGGGATGATGATCAATGATCGTCGTTTATTTGAAACACACAAGAAATATTATGAAGTATCAAATATGGAATATGGGGAGTTTAATGTACTTTTCTTAGAAAAATACTATCCATGTGACCATCGGGCAGATATGGAAAGGCAATTTCTGAGTCTGAGGCAAAAGGAGGATGCGAATGTCGCAAAGTATGAGGCTAACATTACAAGGTTAGCGAGGCATGCTTCCAATTATATTTGTAACCCAAAAGTAAGATAGATCATTTATTTGATGGGTGAAAACCATTTCTCTGTCGAGAATTAGACTCATAATCCTTCTCGCCATACGAAGATATTGTCTCGTGTGCTCTCAAGATAGAAAAATAATTTTCTATGTCTTATGACTTTAAAGCAACGGAAGAGAAGAAGAGATTTTCTAAACACTCAGGAAACAAAAATAATTGATGAAGGGAAAAACTGAATATCCATCCTGTATTAAATGTAGAAAGAAACACCATGGTACTTGCCTGAAGGAAATGGGAGTCTGTTACAAGTGTGGTGAAAAAGGCCACCAAACTCGTGATTGCAAGGGGAAGAAAGAGGTTGTTGATGATGAATGATATAATTCTAGAGAAGGGGGGAATTATGAAAATGATTGTCCTAAGAGTTAGGGGAACTTACCTCAAAAAGGGCCAAGGGATCAGGGCCAAGCATACACTATCACTACTTCTTAGGTTGAAGCTCTAAAAGTTGTGGTGGAATGTAATTTAATGGTTTCCTCATGTTTAGAAGAAGCTTTATTTGATTCTGGATCATCACATTGTTTCATATCTTCCCAGTTTTCTACGAAAATTAGATATTTCCAATTTGATTTAACAAGTCAGTTGTCTGTCAAAACACCTAAGGAAAGTATCATCGCAATAATGTTTTGTGAATCAATCCTTATTATAGCATATGAATGTTCTTTATCTGCTGATCTCATCTTCATAAACAAGAATGAATTTGATATAATCTTCAGTATGGTTGGATTTCTAACAATAATGAAAAATTTTATTGTAAGAAGAAAGAGGTTACTATTTTTGATGAGGATGATAGAGAACACCTTATATTTAGAGCAGAATCATCACCACCTAATTCTTATATAGATCCACCCCCAGTTGCTCAACTAAATTCAAGTATTGTGGAGGAAGAGAATGAAAAAACTATGGGTGAGGAAAGGAATGTTAAAATATATGATGTACCGATTTTGAAAGAATATCTTTATGTGTTTCCCAGAAATTTACCTAGACATCATCGAGAATGATAAATTGAGTTTTCCATTGATTTAATTTCTTGATCAAGGCCCACATTAAATATCCCTTATAGAATGGCCACTGTGAAATTAGTGGAACTAATGAAAAAACTAGAGGAATTGAGTCATATGGGATTTATTCACCCTATTGTTTATCCATGGGGAGCCCCTGTCCTTTTTGTTAAGAAGAAATATGGACCTATGAGGTTGTGAATTGACTACATGGAGATCAATGCTATAACAATAAATAACATATATACCCTACCACACATTGATGATTTATTTGACATACTTCATGGAGCTCAATAATTTTCAAAGATTGACCTTCTATCTGGATACCATAATTTGTGTGTGAAGAAGGAATGCATTCTGAAGATATCATTTCGAACCTGGTATGAGCATTACAAGTTTATAGTAATTCCTTTTGGGATGAATAATCCACCCTCTATCTTAATGGATCTAATGAATAGAGTTTTCAAGGAATATCTTGATGAATTTGTAGTGGTATTTATTGATGATATATTGATATACTAAAAAATTTATGTAGATCATGAAAATCACTTGCACATTATCCTGAAGACTCTTAGAAGACACAAATTTTATGGGATGTTTATCAGGAGTCAATTCTGGTGTCAAGAGATATCTTTTCTTGACCATATTGTCTCTAAGGATTGAATCCCTGTTGATCCTTTTAAGACCAAGGAAATCCAATAATGGCCAACACTGATGAGTATAACTGATGTATGCAGTTTTTTTGGTTTAGATGGTTATTATCGACATTTCATCCAGAATTATGCCTCGTTGGCTAACCCATTAACAAAGATCACACAAAAATGGGTTGAATTTGTTTGGACAAAAGAGTGTGAAGAATATTTGGGATAATTGAAGAGAAGATTAGTCAATGCTCTTATGTTGACTCTACCATTAGGGAATGAGGGTTTTGGTATTTATAGTGATGCTTCAATGAAAGAACTTGGTGGTGTCCTTATGCAGAATGATAGGGTTATTACCTATGCATCACAACAACTAAAAATTCATTAGAAAAACTATACTATTCATGATCTTATGTTATCAGTTGTAATCTTTGCTTTGATGATTTGGAGACACTATATCTACAGTGAAAAATGTGAGATATATACCGATCACAAGAGTTTGTAGTATATTTTCTCACAAAAAGAACTCAACATGAGGCAAAGGCGATGGATTGAACTACTCAAGGATTTTGATTGCACTATACACTACTACCCGAGGAAGGTAAAAATGGTGGAAGATGCTTTGAGTAGAAAAGATCATGGAGTTTTGAACAAGATGAGATTTGAAAAGGATCCTATATAAATGGATCTAGTAATGATGGATACGGGGATAACCATGGAAGGTGAAACATCAAAACTTTTTCAAATGGTTGCCAAAGTAAATTTACTATAAGGGATAAAGATTTCTTAGACCGATGATGAATAGTTTAAAAGAAGATTAAAGATGTGAATGATGGGAGATTGAGTGAGTTTGTGTATGAAGATGAAATACTGATGTTTGGGAAGACACTTTCTGTTCTTGATTTAATTGATCTAAAAATGGAATTATTGGATGATTCTCATAGTTCCAATTTATCTATACACAATGGGAGCAGCAAAATGTATTGATATTTGAAGGAACATTTTTGGTGGGACAACATGAAGAGGGAGATATCTGATTTTGTGTCAAGATGCATGGTTTGTCAACAAGTGAATGCTGGAAGGAAATAACCTGGAGGAGTCATGGAACCTATTCCCATACCAGAGTTGAAATGGGATAATATTATGATTGACTTTGTCATGGGACTACCAAAGAGTCCTAGAAGGAACTATGCAATATGGGTCATTTTTGATTGCCTTACCAAGTCATCAAATTTTCTTGCTATAATAGAAGATGTACCACTTGAATGTCTAGAAAGACTATATATTAATGAATTTGTAAGTCTTAATGGAGTACCACAATTGATTTTTTCGGATCGTGATCCCCGTTTTACATCGATATTCTAAAAAATTCTTTAGAAATCCCGGGATACAGAACTTCATTTGAGCAGTGCCTACCACCCCCAAACTGATGGAAAATCAGAATGGAATATTAAAATCATGGAAGACATGTTGAGATCATGCTCACGTGACATTTAATGTTTGGGGGGTCAATATTTACCTCTGGTATAATTTTCCTATAACAATAGCTTCCATTCAAGTATTCAGATGGCATCATATGAAGATTTATATGGAAAGAGATGTCGCACACCAACCTATTGGGATGATGTTGGTGAAAGAAAACTCATAGGCCCAGAACTGGTGGAGGAAACGATGGAAAAAGTGAATGTAATCCAAAACAACATCAAACCAGCTCAAAGTGGACAAGAGAGCTATGCTGATAACCGATGGAAGGATTTGGAATTCCAGGTAGGAGATTATGTTTTCTTAAAGGTATCTCCATGGAAGGGTGTTATACGTTATGGTAAGAAGGGAAAATTGATTCCTAGGTACATTGGACCTTTCAAAATTCTAGAATGAATTGGGGATGTAGCTTACCGTTGGGAAATTCCACCAAGTCTCTCCAATGCTCACAATGATTTCCACGTATCAATATTTAGAAAATACATGTCTGACCCAACACATGTACTCGCCTATGAGGAATTAGAACTGGAAGTTGATCTGTCTTATTGTGAAGAGCCTGTCCAGGTTCTTGATACAAGAGAACAAGTGCTAAGAAACCGGAAAACACGTCTGGTAAATGTTATATGGATAAACTATAAGATGGAAGAGGCAACCTGGGAACTCGAGGAACTTATGATGAAGAACCACCCGAGTCTTTTTATGTTGTAATATTCTAGAAATTTCGAGGATGAAATTATTTGAAGGAGGGAATAATGTAACACCCCAATCTTCCATGGTACACTTCTCTTTGAATAACACAGTAGTGTGTGCTGTACGCAACTTCGAGTTGTAACACACAATAACAATCAAACCAGCCGTTATGAATAGTAATACCAATTTTTTTAAAAATTTTATAAATTTTATCATTCAAAATGGACATCAATTTTGGATTCAAAGTATCGAAATTAGCTTAGGGTGAATTTTTGGTATTTTTTTGAAAACATTCAATTTTTGATGAATAGTGAAAAACACTGAGCTATTGTTTAAAAACAAATTTTTATTTAAATAATTAATTATTTTATTTAAATTTATTTTAGGTCAAAATAAATAAATAATACCAACATAAGTTCAATTTAATTCATTGGATTCATTTTATAATAATTTTATATATATAAAAATTTTATTGAACTTTTCATTGTGTTTTACCCACCTCCTAGGAAAATTTGCAAATTCAAATAAAACGTAATTTTATCGATTCTATGAGTGTAATTTCAAAACTCTAAAAGACACAATTGATATTAGTAAGAATAATTTGGTTTAATATGATGAAAATACTTTTTTTTGTAAATAGTAACTTTTTCCTTTTATTTACGATTGTTAAAAGTAAATTGGGTAATTATGGAAAAAAATGATATTATTATTACCCAAAAACATATCCTAATTATATTGGATTAGTATAATTCGACTAAAAACAACAATATGAATAATATATTAACCTCTTTGGTCCACTTGGATTATATTATGACACTTTTTTTTAATTTATTTAAAGAAAAGTTAAAAGAGTTAAAATCAAAGTTTAATAACTAAAACATTTTTAATATATTGTAATACAAAATATAAATTAGTCTATAAATATTAATTTGAAAGATAAAAAGATTTCCTACATAATTTTATTTTTATTTATATTTTTTAGACATTAAATAATTTAATTTATTTATGACACAATGATGAGGCAGTAATTACCTAATTAATGAAATATTAAAATAATTGATATTATAAATATCCAAATAAATTTAATTTGTTACTTTTTTTGAATTACAATAATTTTATAGGTTATTATTAAAAGTTAGGGCTAGATAGATGAATATTTTTCAAAGTAATAATTCCCTTATTAATTTATCAAAAACAAAATACCAAATAGCATCAAAATTGACATAATGGATTTTTTAAGACAAATATTATATTATTAATTTATATTTTATTACTAAAAATCCAAGGTTCATCCAAAATACTTATATAATGATAGTTGTATCATTACTGAAAAACATGGGGTTTTCTCGGAAGTATATAGAATGTTCATTAACCATATAAGATAAAAATACAAAGAGACATGGTAAATACAAAACAATTTAACTAAGAGTTAAATCTAAAAGATAAAGTTTATATAATGACCCAAACATGTCTAAAACCTATTGGTTGAGTGTTTTTGACCCATCCCCACATTATCTGTTAAATAACACATTTTGGATCCATTATAAATCGAAAATTATTTTATTATAAAATAATATTTCTAGCTTTTCCTAAGGTGCCCCTCACCCCTCTTATAAAAGGGCACTCAACCTTCTCTCAAATTCACACCATCAAAGCCATTTGGATCAGAAAAACCCTACCCAAATACCATCTCAGCTATCCTACCTTCATCCTATCGGCATTCCATTAGTCAGAAAGCCATCCTGTGGAGCCCTTTTGATCAAATAAAAAGGAAGAACCCTAAGAAGGGGTTAATATTTAATCACCTCTTTCAAGTTCCTTTCTTCTTCCACTCCCTTTATCTTTGTTGTTTCCATTCTAAAATAAAAACTCCAGTATATTATATATACTATGATGTTATTATAAATATGGTATAACCAAATCCATTATTCTATCCATATTTTGAATGACATGTCACCATACGTGCGTACGTACGGCTTACTATCTCCACATCGTGGTATAATTGTTATTCAATACTTTATTATTTGGATGGTTATAATAATGATGTGTAATTGATGTAAATAACAAATATAACATGATAATGAATCTTTATATATGATATAACATCCAATTATATATTATATTAATATCAAAAAAATGAAATTGTCGCTCGTGCGTACGTACGGATTACCTTCTCCACGAACTTGATGAGATTCATTCCCCCTCGTATCCATTCAAGACTAATTTTCATTAGATGATTAAAAATTAATTTTTAAAGACTTGATATAATTCTGGATATGAATAATATATATACCGTCCATAAAAAATATGACTCACATAACAAAGAATATAAAGGAAAACGAATTCGTTAACACCCGAAACAACGATAATACTAACATATTATTAACAAAGTAATGTTAAAAGATCATATATCATATCATATTAATATATATGATTCTTTTAAAATTTTATAACAATTATTTAACCATTATAAAATATGTTAACCTACACTTGACCAATGAAAAGTACAAGTTAAGGGTTAATTATACTATCTCTTCATTATCTGAAGTTGTATATACGTAATTATATACAGGAACCTCTTTATCATCCACATCCATGTTTCTTAAAAATGTATTTCAAAACATTTTTACTATTTACTAGACTATGTGATAAAGTCATTTATACCCTTGTTTGAATTTTATAAGATTTTTATAATGGAATATTTTTATTGTTTTCCAAACATGGTCCTTTATAACCTTTTCGTCAATATTAAGGTAAGAATTACTTTTTTAACTTATATGGTGGGTGCAGCTATTTTCCACCATTATAACATGTTAGAATCTTCCCTTACAAGCTTATACGAATATTTTCAAAATAAATTTTTTCTTTATAAATTATGTTACTCTTAAATGATTTCAAAATAGAAAGAGATATTTCTCTAAAAAAAGGTTTTCATTTCATCTATATCAAAATACTTTGATGGATTTGAAGCTTATTTGAAGTTGATTTATTATGATACAAAAATTCCATATTGTATTGAAGGTTTTGTGATATGTTTGACTATGGATGTGTTATTTTTATATAATTCAAGGTTTATGGATAAATTATTGACATTTCTTATGGTAGTTTTAATATGAATGTTTTTGTTATGTTTAAACCTTTTCATATGAGGAATGCATTGGACTTAGTAAGTGTCGGGTGTAGCCTGCTATTTCTCCTTGATGCATCGGTAGGTCTCTTGATACAAACTAGTGTCTTGGAACAAGGCCTTGAAAAAATATTATTTGTTGTCTTGGCATAAGGCCTTGACTATGTGGTTATGAAAGTCTGGCATTATGCATTCGATCATTATGAAAGTGGATATTGATATTGCATGTGATTATTCAACTTGTAGAATATCCATATCAGTAAGTAAATGGAATTGTTTGATTTTATATTTTCTATATTATGCTGAAGTTCATGTTTAAATGGATTTTGTTTTAGTCATATACATTGCCTTAAATGTTTATGCTTATTTATGAAAGTTTCTGCTATGTTTTTATTCTTACTGAGTATCTGAGCTCACCCCTTTCTATGTTTTATTTTTACCTAGGATGCAAATAAGTATTTTATGACTGGCCTGTTGGGATAGTCTAAGGGGATATTAGTGTGGTTTATAGAAATAAGTTTTCTGTATTTTTTCATTTTATAATGTAATCTAAACCTTATGAATGTATCTAGTACTTCCAAGGCTACTAAAATAATCGGTCTTTTGAGACTTGATCTTTTGTGATCATTCCAATGTTTTGTAATAATGCACTGATTCAGGATAACTGGGGTCGGGGTGTTATAGTTGGTATCAGAGGAAGTTTAGTTTAAACCATGGAAACCAGATTTATGTAAACTTTGATTCGATCACATAGCCCTAAGATAGACTTTTAGAATTAGTATAGAAGAAATTCCTAGAATTTTGGTATTGTAGATATTATGTGAGTTTTCCAAGAAATACATCCCTGTCTAGATACAAGTAGGTAGTGGTGGCTCTGGCACAGATGTACATAGGGTTAAATCCTGAAAAAACAGCTTTGAGCTAGACATGAATGGGAACTGGTGCACAATAATGGGCCTGGCTACACTCTTGGTTACAACACTCCCGAGGTATATGCTTAGGATAATTATCATTTTGTTTACAAACCATTATGAAGGGTTTATGAGTATATACTTCCTCAAAGAAAACATTTTTATGATTATGGATTATATGCATAAACTATTCACTTTATGTTAAGTGTTTTACAAGTTTGTAATTATGTATTTCGATTCGTAAACTAATCTAGTTTATGACATTGTTTAGAAATAGAGCCTAGTGGAAGAAATTTAAACCGTATCAATGCACGCACTCCATGTGGTGATTTACCTCCTTCTCACGATAATTATTGTAGAGTTGATGATACAACTGGTGTTGATCAGCTTATCACCATACTCGGACAACTCACTGAGGATATGAATAATAACCTTACCCGTATGGAGCACCCTGATCCACAACATGGAGGATGGATGTTAGATCGCTTCATGAGGAAACAACCACCAACATTCAATGGGAGTACAAATCCACTAGTATCTGATCAATGGATAAATTCCTCAGAAACAATATTCCATGCCTTGGTGATTAGTGAAAGGGAAAAAGTTGTCGTGGAAGTTTACGGCCTCATTGGAGATGCTAATCAAATGGTGCTCATTGATTCAAAACAAAAAGTAAGATGATAAAGTATCAAATATGAAATGGAGGGAGTTTAAAGAGGTTTTCATAGAAAAATACATTCCTCATGACCATTGATAAGATATCGATTTAAATTTCTGAGTCTAAGGAAAAAGGAGGATAAGAATGTCGCAAAGTATGAGGATAACATTAAAAGGTTAGCGAGGCATGCTGCAGATTATATACATAACCAAATACGTAAGATTGATCATTTCTTTGATGGTTTAATACCATATCTCCGTCGATCATTAGTCTCAAAATCCTTCTCATTGTACAAAGATATTGTCTCATGTGCTATAAAGACATAAGAAGAATTATCTAAGTCCTACGACTTTAATGAAAAGAAAGAGAATAAGAGATCTGTTGAACACTCTAGAAACTAAAATAAGGGTAAGAAGAAAATAGTTGAATATCCATCCTGCAGAAAATGTCGGAAGAAACACCCTGGTACTTGCATGAAGGGAATGGGAGTCTGTTACAAGTGTGGTGAAAAAGGCCACCAAACTCATGATTGTATGGGGAGAAAGAGGTTGTCAGTGTTGAATGCTACAATTGTAGAGAAAGGGGGAATTATGAAAATGAATTTCATAGGCATTAGGAGAATATACCTCAAAAAACCCCAAGGGATCAAGGCCAAGCTTACGCTATCACTACTACTGAGGTTGAAGCTCCGAAAGATGTGGTGGCTGGTAATTTAATGGTTTCATCAAGATTAGAAAATTCTTTATTTGATTTTGGATCATTTCATTGTTTCATATATTCATCGTTTTCTATGAAAATTAGATATTTCTAATTTGATTTAACAATATAGTAGTTTGTCAAATCTCCTAAGGGAAGTATCATTGCAATAATGTTTTTTGAATCAGTTCCCATTAGAGAATATAAATATTCTTTATCTGTTAATCTCATCATCAAACCCCTAATTTAATTTGATATAATCCTCAGTATGGATTGGATTTCAGACCATGATGAAAAATTTATTGTAAGAAGAAGGAGGTTAGTATTTTTGATGATGATGATAGAGAACACCTTATCATTAGAGAAGAATCATCACCACCTAATTTTTATATAGATCCACCCCCAGTAGCCCAACTAAATTCAATTATTGGGGAGAAATATATTGAAATAACTATGGGTGAGGAAAGGAATACAAAAATATAGTATGTACCTATTGTGAATGAATATGTTGATGTGTTTCCAGAATATTTACCTAGACATCATCCAGAATGAGAAATTGAGTTTTCCATTGATTTAATTCCTAGATCAAGGCCCATATCAAAGACCCCTTATAGAATGGCCACTGTGAAATTAGTGTAAGTAAAGAAAAAACTAGAATAATTGAGTAATAAGGGATTTATTCACCGTAGTGTTTCTCCATGGAGATCCCATTCCCTTTTTGTTAAGAAGAAAGATGGATCTATGATGTTGTGCATTGACTACAGGGAGATCAATGCTATAGAAATAACGAACAAGTATCTCGTACCTTTCATTGATGATTTATTTGACCAATTTCATGGAGATCAATACTTTTCAAAGATTTACCTTTGATATGGATACCATTAGTTGTGTGTGAAGAATTAAGACATTCCGAACACATCATTTTGAACCAGGTATGGTCATTACGAGTTTACTGTAATGCATTTTGGGTTGACTAATGCACCCTATGACTTCATGGATACAATGAATAGAGTTTTCAAGGAATATCATGATTACTTTTTATTGGTATTTATCAATGATATCTTATTATACTACAAAAGCTATGATGATCATGAAAATATCTTGCGCATTATCCTAGAGACTCTCAGAAGACACAAATTATATGGGAAGTTTAGCATGTGTGAATTCTAGATTCTAGAGATTTCTTTTCATGGACATATTATCTCTAATGAAGTAATATATTTTGATCCTTCCATGACCAAGGCAATCCATGAATGGCTAGAACAGATGAGTATAATAGAGGTATGCGATTTTATTAGTTTAGGAGGTTATTATCGACGTTTCATCTAGAATTTTTCCCGGTTGGGTAACCCATTAACAAAGCTCCCACAAAAGGGGTTAAATTTGTTTGGAAAGAAGAGTGTGAAGAATGTTTTGATGAATTGAATTGAATATTAGTCAATGATCCTATATTGACTCTACCATTAGGGAATGATGAGTTGGTTAATTATAGTGATTCTTCAAAGAAAGGACTTGGTTGTGTCTTTATGTAGAATAATATGGTTATTGCCTATGCATCACAACAACTATAAATTCATGAAAAACACAATCCTACTCATGATATTGAGTTATAAGTTGTAATACTTACTTCGATGATTTGGAGACACTATCTCTATGGTGAAAAATGTGAGATATATACCGATCACAAGCGTTTGAAGTAAATTTTATCATATAATGAACTCAACATGAGGAAAAGGTGATGACATGAACTACTCAAGGATTATGATTTCACAATACACTACCACCTAGGGAAGGAAAATAAGGTGGAATATTCTTTGAGAAGAAAGGATCCTGGAGTTTTGAACAAGGTTAGAGTTGAAAAGGATCTTATATACATTGATAAAGTAATGATGGATAAGGGGATAACCATGGAAGGTGAAACATCAAAACTTTTTCAAATTGATTCCAAACCATATTTACTAGAAAAGATAAAGAGTTCTTAGACATATGATGAAGAGTTTTAAAAGAAGATTAAAGCTTTGAATAATGGGAGATTGAGTGAGTTTGTGTACGAAGATAGAATTTTGAAACTTTGGAAGAGTCCTTGTATTCCTGATATACCTGATCTAAAAAGGGAATTGGTGGATGATACTCATAGTCCTAATTTCTCTATACACCCTGGGAGTAGTAAAATGTAAAGAGATTTGAAAGAACATTTTTAGTTGGACAACATGAAGATGGAGATTTCTGATTTTGTATCAAGATGCATGGTTTTTCAACAAGTGAAAGCTGGAAGGCAACAACATGCATGAGTCATACAACCTCTTCCCATACCGGAGTGAAAATGGGATAATATTACAATGTACATTGTCATGAGTCTTCCAGAGACTCTTAGAAGGAATGAAGAAATATGGGACATTGGTGATATTTTTACCATGTCAGTACATTTTTTTGTTATCAGGGAAGATTTACCACATGAAATTCTACCAAGACTATATATTAATAGTGTTGTAAGACTTAATGGAGTGCCACTATCAATAGTTTCTGATCGTGATCCCAATTTTACATCAACATTCTTCAAATGTGTTCAGAAATCCCTGGATACTGAACTTCATTTGAGCACTGCCTACCTCCCCCAAACTGATGGAAAATCATAATGGACTATTCAAAACCTAAAAGAAATTTTGGGATCATGCTCAATTGACTTTCAAAGTATGCAGGATCAATATTTACCTTTGGTAGAATTTTCCTATAACAATATCTTCCCTTCAAGTATTCAGATGGCACCATATGAAGCGTTATACGGAAAGAGATGTCGCACACCAACTTGTTGGGATGATGTTGGTGAATGAAATATTATAGGCCCAGAACTATTGGAGGAAACAATAGAAAAGGTGAAGGTAATCCAAAACCACATCAAAGCAGCTCAAAGTAGTGAGAAGCGCTATGCAGATAACTGAAGGAAGGATTCAGAATTTCAGGTAGGAGATAATGTTTTCTTGAAGGTATCTCCAAGGAAGGGTGTTATATATTTCAGAAATAATGGGAAATTGAGTCCCATGTACATTGGACCTTTCAAAATTCTAGAACAAATTGGGATTATAGCTTACCGTTGGGAAATTCCGCAAAGTCTCTCCAAATTTCAAGATGTATTCCACGTATCACTGTTGAGAGAATACATGCCTGGCCCAACACATGTAATCAACTTTGAGAAAATAGAACTATAACATGATCTGTATTATTGCGAAGAGCCTATCAAGGTTCTTGATACAAGAGAACAAGTGCTGAGAAACAAGACAACTCATCTGGTAAAAGTTCTATAGAGAAACCATAAGATGGAAGAGGCAACATGGGAACCCAAGGAACTTATGATGATGAACCAACAATGTCTTTTTATGCAATAATATTTTAAAAATTTTGAGGAAGAAATTATTTTAAGGAGGGTAGAACGCAACACCCCAAGCATCCATGGTACACTTCTCTTTGAATAGTATAACAGTGTGTGTTGTACGCAACTTCATGTTCTGACACACCAAAACCAATCAAACTAGCCGTTATGAATATTAATTCCCACATTTTGAAATTTTATTAAATTTATCTTTCAAAATGGACTTCATTTTTGGATTTGAAATATCAAAATTAGCTTAGGGTGAATTTTTGGTATTTTTCTGAAAACTTTCAAATTTTGATGAATAGTGAAAAACATTTAGTTATTGTTTGAAACCGAATTTTTATTTAAATAATTATTTATTTTATTTAAATTTATTTTAGGTAAAAATAGATACATAATACCTATATACTTTCAACGTAATTAATTGGAGTCAGCTTATAATAATTTTAGATATATAAATATTTTATTGAACTTTTCACCGTCTTTTATCCACCTCGTAGGGGAATTTTCAAATTCACATAAAACGTAATTTTGCATCTTCTGTGAGTGGAATTTTAAAAATATGAGAGACATGGTTGTTATCAAAATGAAAAATTCTTTTCAATAAGATGAAAATAATTTTTTTGGTGAATAGTAACTTTTTACTTTTGTTTCCCATGGTTAAAAGTAAATAGGATAATGAATGGTAAAAATGATATTATTATTATCATAAAACATGTCCTAATTCTATTGGATAAGTATAATTTGACAAAAAAACCTTATGAATAAAATATGAACATCTTTAGTCCACATGGATTAGATTAGTACACTTGTTATTATTTTATTTAAAGAAGAGTTAAAAGAATTAAAATCATGGTTTAATAACTAAAACATTTTTAATATAGAGTTATACATAAGATAAATTCGACTATAATATTAAATAGAAAGATAAAATGATTTCCTACATAATATTATTTAATTTGAATTTTATAGTCATTAAATAATTTAATTTATTTATGACACAATGATGATGCAGTAATTACCTAATTAATGAAATATTAAAATAATTGATATTATAAATATCCAAATAAATGTAATTTAAGACTTTTTATGAATTAAAATAATTTACTAGATTAATATGACATGTTAGTTATGGTTAGAGAAATTTATTTCGAAGTAATAATTTTATGAATTTAGAAAAAACAAAAAACAAAATAGTGTCAAAATTGACATAGAAGAGTTTTTTAAAAAATATTATATTATTAATTGATATTCTATTCTTAAAAATATAAGGGTCGGACAAAGGACTTATATAATTATAGGTGTATCATTAATTAACAAAGGGGGGTTTTATTGAAAGTATATAGTATGTTTATTAACCATATAATATAAAAATACAAAGAGACATGGTAAATAACAAAGTATTTAACTAAGAGTTAAATCAAAAAGATAAAGTTAATATAATGACCCAAAGCTGTCTAAAACCTATTGGTTGAGTTGTTTTTGACCCATAGCCACCTTATCCTTTTAATAATATAATTTGGATCCATTAGAAACCAAATATGATTTTATTATAATATAATATTTCTAGCTTTTCCTAAGGTTCCCCACACCCCTCTTATAAAAGGGAACCCCCTTCTCTCTAATTCACACCTTCAAAGCCATTTGAATCGGACAGACTCTACCGAAGTACCCTCTACAATATACTCCATTCATCTTAGAGGCCTTACTTTAGTCAGAAATCCAATATAATGAGCCCCTTTGATCAAATCTAAAGGAAGAACCCGATGAAGAGGTAAATATTTCATCACCTCTTTCAAGTTCCTTTCTTATTCCCCATCCTTTTTCATTGTTGTTTTCATTATAAAATAATAACTCCAGTATATTATATATACTGTGATGTTATTATAAATATTTTACAACCAAATTCATTTTTCTACCCGTCCTTTGAATGACATATCACCATACGTGCGTATGTACGACTTACCGTCTCCGCATCGTGCTGTAATTGTTATTCAATACATTAATATTTTCATGGGTAGAATAATGATGTGTAATTAATGTAAATAATAAATATAACATGATAATTATTCTTTATATATGATATAACATCCAATTATATATTATTTTAATACCAAAAGAATGATATTGTCGTGCGTGCATACGTACAGATTACCGTATCCACGAACGCGATGAGATTCATTCCCCATCGTATCCATTCAAAAAACAGTTTTATTATATGAATAAAAATAATGTTTAAAGTCTTGATATCATTATGTATATTAATTATATACATCCCATACATAACAAATATGTCTCACATGACAAATAATATAAAGGAAAACGAATTGGTTAACACCCGAATTAACAATAATACTAAGATATTATGAACAAAGAAATGTTAAGAGATCATATATGATATGATATTAATGTATATGATTCTTGTATAATTTAGTAACAAATATTTCACCATTATACAAGAGTTTAACCTACCCTCAAACAATGAAAAGTATATGGTAAGGTTTAATTCTACAATCTCTTCATTATCTGAGGTTGTTTATAGGTAATTATCTATTGGGGCCTCTTTATCATCCACATCCATGTTTCTTAAAAATGTATTTCAAAACATTATTACTATTTACTAGACTATAGTTTAATGTCATTTATACCCTTTTTTTAATTTTACATGATTTTTACAAAGGAATCATTCTGTTATTTTCGAAATAAGGTCATTTACAACCTTTTCATCAAAATTAAGGAAAGGATGACTTTTTTTAACATACACGATGGGTGCAGCTATTTTCCACTATTATAACATCGTCAAAGCTTCCCTTACAATTTTATAAGAATATTTTCTAAATAAATGATTTCTTTATAAATTATGTGACTCTTAAATGATTTCAAAATAGAAATATATTTTTCACTAAAAAGGGTTCTGATTTCATCTATGTCAACATCCTTTGATGGATTTTAAGCTTATTTGAAGTTTATTTATTATGATACAAAACATCGATATTGTATTGAATGTTTTGTGATATGTTTGACTGTGGATGTGTTATTTTTATACCATTCATGGTTTATTGATAAATTATTAACATTTTGTATGCTAGTTTTAATACGAATGATTATGTTATGTTAAAACCTTTTCATATGAGGAATGTGTTGGACATAGTAAGTGATGGGTGGAGCCCACCATAGCTCCTCAATGCATCAGTTGGTATCATAATACAAAATGGTGTCTTGGAACCAGAACTTGACAAAAGATTATTTTTAGTCTTGGCACAAGGCCTTGACTATGTGGTTATGAATGTCTAACATTATGCATTCCAAAATTATGAAAGTGGCTATTGATATTGCATTTGATTATTCGACTTGTAGAATATCCATGCTAGTAAGTAAATGGAATTATTTGATTTTATCTTCACCATATTATGCTAATGATCAAGTTTAAATATCATTTTATTTAGTCTTATAAATTTCCTTAAATGTTAATGCTTATTTATGAAAGTTTCCGCTATATTGTTATCCTTACTGAGCATTTGAGCTCACCACTTTCTATGTTTTTATTTTTTCCCAGGATGTGAAGAAGTATTTTATGATTGACCTATAAGGATAGTCTGAGGGGAAATGAGTGTGGTCTATGGGAATAATTTTTTTTAGGTTCTTCATTTTATTATGTAATGTAAACTTTATAAATGAATCTAGTAATTATAAGGCTACTAAACTAATCGGCCTTTCGAGACTTGAACTTTTGTGATCATGCCAATGTTATGTAATAATGCCCCGACTCTGGGTAACTAGGTTCGGGGCGTTAAAATATGTATCTTCTTCATAGTGACTACTACAATAAATAGTAAAGTATTTTTTGTTTTGGTAGGTGTTGGAGCTAGAACATAAATGATAATTGAAATGGGATAGTGATCTTCTATTGAAATGAGAATATGAGACCAATCCTATTTTCCATTCATTATATATATGTGTCTATGACCATCATAAATGGGAGTAGGAAAGTGAGAATAAACCTTAGAAGCTCCATAAATAGGTTGAGGACTTACCCTATCAGTGAGGGTTGAAATATATGTCTATTACCTATTTGTTTTTATAATAGTTCAATGACCATATTATAATACTACTACCATGGTGTTCTAGGAATTTTTCATGAAATGATTTGGGATATATTCTACCCCATCTATTGCCAACAAAATAAGATAATGGTATTATATAGTGAGAATTGATATATAAGTTTCTCATTGATTAGAGAAGCTATATGAGAACGTTCACATCGTCTAATAGGCTTTACGATATCCCAACAGACATCATGTGTAGGGGTAGGAAAGTGTACCCACTCTAAATTATGAGTGGTAGATTAAAAAATCATCCCATTGTCTTACTAGATTTTACATCCCCATTTGGTGTGGGGGAGAATTAATATGTTCCTACTCACTCACTATCAACACAATATGATGATGGTATTAACTGGTGTAATTGATAATATAGTATCACTCACGATAGTTGATATCTCTCCTACCCTGGAGAGATATTCTCTATTCCTAGTGTTGAGGGACTGGATGATAGACCATCGAGGTGGTATTATCAGTAGGTTACTATGTAATAAGTAGTAAAAGAATTTTTCAATAATTAATATAGATCATATCCCACCATGGTGTATCCTATATTGAGGTTAGTCTACTTCTGAACTCTTGTTCCACCACCCAATGGTAAGGGATGCATTTTTTTCTATGTAATGTAGATAGGATCCTGAAATGATTGGTGGTGGTGGAAGGAGACACTTACATCTTCATAGCCTACAATTGATTGCAAAAACAATTAGGACTCATATTGAGTAGGTTTTCATAAAAAACCTCAATGATTAGTATTATAACATTATGGATATACTCTTGGACTAGGTTATTCATAACCTCTTATAAGTTACATTGTGTTGATTCCCATTCCTTTTAGTTTTATGGGTCCCTATCATTTATAGAAATTGAAGCATAATACTAATTTTAATGTCATTCCATGAATTTGATATTAATTTAATTTTTATTTGGCTTGAAAGAGATAAAAATAATAAGAAAACCTATTAATTAACGATCACAAGTAATTTTTTTACAATCAGTTTCATAGTTAACGGATTCAAATCATGTTCACTCCTCTTTTTTTAGTTGGTTTTTGATAAAAATTAGTTCATGTAACATGAATCACCAAATTTACCAATATCTATTATATTTTTACACGGACGTCATTGCAGGATTTTTTCAAAGGGTTGCAGTCACCAGGGTGGTTTTTCTTGAGATGATTTTACAATCAAATTGGTCCAGAGTGTGGGTGGTAAAGATTATCACCTATTTTTTATTATATTCTATTATAATATTTGGCTATATTATATATGTAATAGTTTTTTCATAAATACTTCCCATATCCAAGTCTACAATAGGTTTCCCCATACTGGTGGTATGTTATTTAACATTAATCAATGTAAACATATATATATATCAGTGTTTTCTTATCAATGAGAACATCGATATGTATTATAGCTTCTTTATTGATAATAAATTCTATATAGAGAAGAGGTTCTACATTATTATTATTCTAATTAATAGTGATACTAGTTTTAGAATTAGTTTACATATGTATACATAGATTCTATATTATTTATTAGTACTAATGTAATTGGAAGATGTTTGAGGCTTTAGGAATAAACCCATTAAAAGGGATTTCTATATATCCTTATTGAATGAATTAAAAACCACATAGATTGGTGTAAGTTAATGGAATATTTCATATATTTTATGGTCATGTGACATGGACTATTCCATGAAGTTTAATTTCACATGATAAGGATGTTTAGGTGAATGATTCCTAATAATGGTTGGTTAGAGACTCATCCATGATCAGACAATTCTAGTTAATATCAAAATGAATATGGAATTATTAGAATGAGTTCAGTTGGATAGAAATAATATTTTCCCCTTAGTATCTTAAAGAGAATATGGACCATGTTAGTAAGACATAAGGATTACCTTAAGGTAAAACAACCATTGGGGTGGGGTGGGGGTTTGATTTCGAATATAACACAATAAAAAATACATTGGGAATATTTCCCTAGAGAAAGAAATGATTTTTCATATGGGATTACATCCAGGAGAGGTAAGGATATTGATGATATCAAAATGAATATAGACACAAGAGGATATGTATGATGTATAGTGGATGTTAGGATTGAACCTCAGAGTGGAATTCTATATATTCTATTAAAACAAGAATAATATCTAATATAGTTTGATTAACATAGTATAAGGTTATCTGATAGAACCATACCTTACATTTTAATGTCATACCTTATGGAATATACCATGAAATGTAATATTTTGTGACTAAGATATTGGATATGTAGTTTAACAAAAAGATTCTCGGACTTCTTTATTTTGAATGACATGATAATAGATAATATAGTTGGGCTTATATATATACGACCTTCCATAAAAAGATAGGTTGAATCATACATCTTGTATGAGGTCCTAATTAGAGGAATTTGGTACACAGGAATGACATGATAATCTCGTATCCATAATCTCACATGAATAATGATCAACATGAGAAAATTTATCTATATTATCTAGCATAGTTCGTGAGAGTATTCAATTTGATTTGGAAGATACATAAGGACTAAAGGTTCCCTTTAAAGTTTTCCTATTGTCATTGAGGGTATCAATAATAAGAAACATCTTGGGTGTAATAGATACCATCATAGTTCTTCTAATGGAAGGTAAATCCAATCCTCCCAACATCCTTCAACCTGATAGGATTGGGTGGTTCATGGATGAACGAGGGTATGGAATCTACAAAAGAAAATTTTCGATTACTCCTTGAGGGATTCACTATCTGATATGGTTTATTGAATAAAGAAGAAACTCATCATGATTTTGGAGGCAATTATCTTGTATCATCTTGATAGGGAAACCCATTATCAATGGAATTTATGATTGTAACCCCATCAGGGTTTTACTATATAGGATAACATCACGAAGCATTAATTTAATAAAAGAATTAATGATTAAATTGGTGAATTCTAGTGTAGATTCCCAGATCATATGTGCCATCTAGCTTTATAACAAGCTCAAAAATATAATTTTCAGTTTTCCAACCATGTTGAATGGAAGACATGAATGTAATTCACTTCTGAATGTCCTATATAAATGAGTAAAGACAAACCATCATGGATTACCCTCAATTTTTGTAAGGTTTTATCATATAAATGTCCACGATAGTGCAAGGTGGACATAGAAAGTTATTTTGAAATATGGTAACATGTGATATTGGAATACATGAAAAAGGGGAACCATGCTATGAAAGAATATGTGAGAAAAGAGGTCCAGGTAATGTTAGACAACTTGAGAAAGAGCGATCAAGTAATGGAATCATAGAAGAGAATCCATGTGATGTTGTTTTAATGTGATCTTGTTACATGTTCATCTTCTATCAATGAATGAAAATGGTAACACTTTATCACCCAAACCATTGGGTTTGATCTGGAATTCCATATGACCTCATGTGAACCTCACTATATGCAAGAGGATTATAACTTGAAATGGGGGAGAAAAGGGAATATTTGGTAGACAATGCCCTCAGTACTAGGTAGACATCATAGTTAAATAAAGTAAGTGATATAAATAATAGAAAATAATGAATAAATATATAATTATCAAATGAAAAATATTAAAAAGTTATTTTCCCATGAAGTTTCAATTTGGAATGTGAGACACATAAACCAAAATAAGAAAATGGAAGCCAATAATTGGTGGATCATTGTACAATATAAATAATCTAAATAAATTGTAGAAAACATCCAACCCAAAGTACATCATGAATTTGAGCATCATACTATAAAACTACTAAACATTCCACCATGGGGAACATTCCATTTATCAAATCCCTGGTCTTTAAATGTACAAGTGCACTGAAATTCCTATGTAAGGTCTGAATATACGACTTGGTATAAGATATACTATTTCATTGCATGAAATGAAAAAAAAGTTCATAAAATAAGTAGTAAATCACACATAAACAAATATAAAAAATTTCTCTCTAGGGAATTTATCAATCTAATTCGACAGTATATAATGAAAAAATCAACCAGCTTCCTAACACATCCCCAATGATGGGATAGTTCCAAATATATCTAACACAACCCCGTTAAGTGGATAGTCCAAAATATACTGATGTTTCGGTTGAAAAATACCTCTTGGGGGATTGCCCATTATGAAAAATATACACAATCAGGTATAAAAAATGAAGGAAAAAGTATAAAATAGATGATACATGTGATAGTTAAAACATCTAGTCTGATAAATAAACTATTAGAATCATTATAAAACACAATAATTTAATAAAATAATTGGATTTAGGGATACCCATAGACATATCTCACTTGATCATGAATCATATATATGTCTCATGGGGCTATACACAAACTAAATATTATGCCAAAAAACAAAATAAAACATGTGATGAAGTCATGGAATTCCGACCATTGGTGAAGCAACAATTAGTGTCTAGGGTCCTTTTCCGATTACAGTTGCACTACCAAATCATGAACCATTCTTGATACAACTATATTTAAGATTATAGGATATAGGGTGAAGAGATAAAACACCCAAAAATTATTTAATGGTAAAACATACATAATAACATCCATTACAGACAAATCTCAAGGTTTGATTAATGTGATGATTACAATTCCATGAATTTAGGAACTGATTCCACCAATTATATAAAAACCCACTTGTTCAACCATATAAAAACCTATATATTTGATAAAAATGTAATATCTTATCATATTTTATAAAGGAGAAGATAATAGGGACATTATATAAAAAGGAACGACTCATAGGATTGTACGTTCATGATCAATCCATTATTCAAGCATTAAACGAATGAGATGGAATGAAGAAATGTTCTAAAAAATCGATGGATTAGACCTATATGGGTAATTGGTGTAATGAGATCAAGATAGAATGAGAGAAAAGTTGTTAGAGTATACGTGGTAAAAAAAATCTACATAATATAGTGGCCCTTATAGGGCCTCAAATGATGCCTCCATTGGGCTGGTGTCTGATATGAAGAATCACATATACTGAAGAGCCCCACTAATATAACAATGGTACTGCTGTATCTTGGAGTGCTATAAAAATTACACTAGTGTTGCCACATCTTAGTTCCATCCCCCTAAAACCCCAAACCCTCCTAAAAACATATAAAATCAAAACTCAAAATCTATGAATAATTTGAAATGTGTTGTACCTAAATATACATGTATCACAATTCTCTAACTATTATGAGTTCTCATTTTCAATAAGTATCCTCATATGTCTTCGTGAAAAACTCACTCCTCTATTTATGTATGCTTTTTTCCCACTCCAACATATCTTCCTATGTATGAATATACTACAATATAACGTAATGAAGTGGAACATTATTTCCTCACAACACCTTCTTAGAATATTCTACTATCTATATTGGTTTAACACCAAAATATGCATCCAGATGTAACTTTACATCCTCTTAGTCCAACACATTAATTTGAATAATATCACACCAATAATATTGATATATGTGGAATACATAATGCATACATTGATTCCATTTAGTAATGTCCAACCAATATTCCACCATCCCAATGTGTTTGATGATATAAAATGGCCTAACATCTCATGGAACCAACATTAATTTCCCCCTCAAACTCATATACCCCATTCAATGAGACACCCAAAAGAAATCCCTTTCACCCACAATGAATTCCAAGGGTAATCTTGTTTGGTCATTATAAGACTTATACTAATTCTGAAATGTAACTATCCATATTTGAGTCATCTGTACCTACTCAGAGTTCTCTTATACCATACACATCCAAAAAACCCCACATTTTATTAGATCAAGCAAGTGTACTAGAAAAAAACATGACCACTATTACATAGATTCAAACTAGGAATTATAAATCATAGAATGGATAATGTTATTATTGGATAAATATAACCAAGCCATGTGACTATCCCAATATCCATTAAAATCAATATTATATTTTCAAATAATATCCTCTAGAGCATTAGTCATTATCTATGACTTATAATATATATTAGGATGAAAAACCAAACTCAAATTAAATTGAGTACAAATAAAAGTTTTCAATTCTTTATAATACCATGACATGAAACAATAATAATAATTAGATACATCATTGAAGGTACTAGATGAAGCTGCATAATCATATTAAAATGTAGAATTCGTATATCATCCACTAATTTAGTCTCATAGATTAGTATGAATCCAACATCATTGGTCAATGAATGTACTCCCACCCAAATGGTATCTCGACCACTTGAGTTCTTATGCAACAATTACATAAATTCTATCATAACCTCATCTCACTTACACAAATGCACTAGATTCTACTCATGTGATTTAGTAGGAGTATGTTGATATTTCTCATGAAAAAATTGTTGTTATGTAACCATTTCCTGTTATGGATCACAAAAAAAAGGTACGGTATGGAAAAATAATTCCCATGGTATGTGTACTCTGGATGTAAATATGAGATTTACATGAGATTTGATAGAATGATTTGACGATAAAGAAGTAGTGGCCTTCACTTTATAAAATTTTAGGATATTGGGTAATTTCAGGGGATCAAGTTTTTAAATGGTTGGGATATTTTAATATTCCAATACCTTATTTTATAAACTTATTGACTATAGTATTTACTCTCTTTTTGTTTGGGTTCATTTCATTATCCATAGGGACAATGATATTTTTTAGGGAAACACCTAATGTCTAGGGATGCTTGTTTTTTGAATTTATGGTGTCCAAGTATAAATGTGTCAAAAAATTAATGGGTCTCACCTTGGTTTTGTAATTATATAGAGATGGTTCAAGATTTTTCTGTAGAATATAGTCTATGTAATTCCTACGGAACATATTCACATCATGAACTAGTTATATGACATGAATCCATTGTATGAAAGATATCATGATTCTTATTTAGGGCATGAAAAATTATAATCTATGAAATATTTTCATAGAAGAAGTATGTTGATTGGGATAAATTCATATGAAGGTGGTTACTTTTTCAAGGAATTTGTAATGGTAGGTATTTCAGGATAAGAAAGGGGGTCACAACATGAATTCACTGAGTCTAACTATTTATATTATATTTCACACCTAACCTCTTATGTACTCAATTTTAATGAAATAATCTTTTACCCTAGGGTGATTTTGGGTGATCTCCCTCCTTTTGGATATCTCCATTTTGCATTTTGTCCTCATAGCGATTGCGTTTCTTCCCACTGGTAAGTGGTATTCTTATTTTTTCTCCATGTATCATTCTCGTAGTGGTGTTTGTAATGTTTATGAATGTGGTTGTGATCTGTTTAGGTTCTATATTGATCCTTTTCTATTTTCCCTCATGCCTTGTCTTTCATAGGACAATACTATTACATCCAATCTCTATTGATGAAGGAAATTACATTTCCTATATGTTTAATGCAGCTGTTTGTATAGAAATAGTTCCAGACCATGAATTTCCTTATTTTCTAATAAATTACTTTTTTATAGCCATTTAAGTTGATAGATTTTTAATTTTACGGTATTTATTTGAAAATATGTACATTTTAATGGTGTTTTATATAGAAAAACTTTATTCACACAAAGTATTTAAATAAATGTTTTAAATTTTTTTTGTTTTCAAATTCCTTTTAACAAACATAATATATGAAACCATCTATTTATTTAAATTTATTTCATGATTTATTATATAACAATAATCATAATACAAATAGGAAGATCGATAAGTCCATGCTATTTTTTAATTAGATAAATTACATAATAACATAAAATATGAAATAGATAGTCTTCATTGAAAACATCTTATCATTCTTGTACTTAAATCTACTTGAGGAATCCTTGGGACATACATAAAAAATGGGTGACCTAAAAATCACAGTAAGTGGATAAACATGGAATAAACTAAAATATATAATACATGTTTTATAGTTGGTATATCAATGGGGAATAAAAGGAGCGATAATATTAAACATGAATAATGAGGCAATAAATATACTGATAAGAAAAAGTAAACATGGGAAATGTGGTAATAACTTGAAAAACATCATAATAAACCAATGTTAGGGATAAATTAGAATTTATAATATTTGAAAAAGTTTCATGATAGATTATGTTCACCCCATAATCCCTTTAATAGTTTCTGATTAGACTAAAACATTTCCTAATGAATTGGAGTGCTATATAATTCTGGGCACACCCGTCATTTTCATTTCATTCTGATGCTTAAATGTGCCACACATATCATAAAACATTGAATAATTTTTCACCACATTATATTCAATTATCAAGGATTGGGAAATTCATACAAGTAAATCCCCTATAAGATAAGTATATATTCATAATGGTTAATAGAGTTGATTGGAATTGGGTACTGGTATTCACTACACATTTTTCCCTACATGGAATCACGTAGTGAAATTTCAGCAGCACAACGGGGAACATAAATGTTCATGGGAGGGAATAATGAGAGTTAAAATAGTATATAAACATTTATAAATTATAATTAAATTATGTGGATTGCATAAAAACACACCCAAATATTAGGAATTAAAAATTAAAGGGCATAAAATGAAGAAGATTCTTGATTAATATATAGAAAGAGAGGATCCCTTTCCTTGACTGTGTGACTCCAAATGCATGGGAGGAGAATCTAGAAATGTTTGGGGAATGATGGGAGGAATGTATAGAGGGTATAGAATATATTGGATGTGTTCTAATGATATTTAGTGAATCTAATTCATAGAATCAGTGGGTTTATATTGGAAATGAGTGGGGATTTAATCATCACTTCTCAAACATAGGTTCTAGACTATATATAACAAAATAACCAAAACAAAAAATCGTTCCATGGGCCTTTTCAATGGTTTCTACCATTGGGTAGTGGTTTTAATTATTTTATATTAACAGGGGCCTAATTTAATTAAATAATACCATTGCAGATGTGGAAGTGATTTGTACTCATAAAGAAATGATTTTATAAACAGAAAATATATTAATGGTTTTTTAGGATTCATAATGTGTATATAATATAAGTAAAATAAACAAAAAATAAAATATTATTATTTTTAAAACCCAAATTTGTGTCGTGGAAACCCTTTATTGTATTTATTACATCAGTTTTGGTTCATTATGATGTCATAAAACAAATAGTATATTTATATTGTATTTTATTTTCACCCAAAAATTCCACTGTCTTGGGAAATTATGAATAATTTACCATTGGATAATTTAGATGTTCTAATTCAAAAAATAATATTAATTTTATCTAAATAATTTTCTAAAAATATTATTTTTTGTTTTGAAATACGAAACAACATTTATTAAGAAATACTCGGTTTTTTCTATAATAGTTTTCAAACCCTTATAAAAATTTAATTTGAATTCCTAAAAATTATATGAAAATTTATATTTTATAGGAATTAATTAAAAATATTATTTTAAAAAATATTATTTATTTCCAAAAATACTTAATTCATCCAAATAATTTCCTTAATTAAATTTTAATATTACACATAATAATATTTTCGTTTTATTAATTCAAAATAAAAATCATTTATAAAGTAACAATAATATGGTGAAAATATATTCATTACTACATAAAAAATAATTTAATAACAATATTTCATGGGTTATGATTCATATCTCTTTAATAAACTAGAAAATTCACTATTATTATGGTGCGTGATAACAAGACATTCATGGGGTGGTTCATTGTACATGGTTTGGGAAGTGATCATGATGAGGTTGAACTTCTCCTATAAATAGTTTTGATCATGGTTAGGTTATTAGATCACATATCAATATTGGTCAAGGGGAAATAGTATATATGTTATATCCCTTAGAGGATATGATAAATGGGCATCATATGGTATGATTATACTAGTTGAGGTCATCACTTCCTTTTTCTGTGTCAATTGAATTTATTAAAACACTACTATTATACTAATCATGTGACCATTGGTCAATGGATATATTATCAATGTTAGAGTTTTTTAACAATCATTTGATGTCTATGGGATATAATAAAACCAAATAAGTTCAATTTCTTTCTAGAACCATATTACATAATAAGAAATTATATTAAATCATAAGGGGAATTTTATTTAAAAATGTCCAGGTTGTTATATTATTCTCCCCTTTATAAATTTCTCCCTAAAAATTTTATTTTCCCACACTAAAAAATATAAGGGTTATTGTAATCCATCACTTCCTCTAGTTCCCACATTTCTTCTTTAATATTTTGGTTTCTCCAATTCACTTTGACTTGGTGAATTTTCTTATTATGTATAACTTTGTATCTAAGATCTATGATCTTTCACAACTGCTCCCCATATGAGATATCATTCTCCAATAGTACCACCTCTTGATTGAGTTCATGTAAGGGGTCTGTTATGTAATTCTTCTTGTGGGATACATGAAATATATCATGTACTTGAGATAAATTGGGTGAGAGTTCTAGTCGATAATCCACCACTATAATGAGATCAAGGATCTCATAGGGAACTATGTCTCTGGGAATAAGCTTAACTTTTCTTCCCAAATATCATGAATTTATTTAATAGACATATTTAAATGAATTCGATGATTCCATAATCAAAACCTAGATATCATTGAAAATTGTCTTTATAACTCTTTTTCAACTCTGTGTAGCCCCAATGTTCTACAAATGGGTCTTCACTATTTCTACCATTTCCTTGACCATTCCAGGACCAAGAAATTTTCATTCCCCAACCTTATCCCAAAAATTATATGTTATGAAGATCTTCACATAAATTTCTTCATAGGGTTTCATTTGGATGCTTGAATAGAAAATATTATCATATGAGAACTTGAATAGATAATTATGTAGATCCCATCCTCCTTTAAAGACAAATGAAAATTTTCACCAAATGTCCCTGAGTGTTTGGATAGTCTGCTCATTTTTTCCATCACTTTGAGGGTGATAATTTATGATGATAATCAATAAATTATTTATAGTTTATTAGAGACTCTTCTAGAATATATAGGTAAATCTTGGGTCTCAATCAGATACAATTGATCGTGGTGTTCCACACATCCTCTCCACTTATCAAGTTTATATCCTTACAAGCGGGTCGAGTGATAAGTCTTCTCAAGTCGAAATGAAGTGAGAAGCCCCTGTAAAAAGATCTATGAAAACCTAGGTAAAATTATTTACTCTTGAAATCTTCAAATACCGGATACAAGGTCCATGGAGATGTTTTCACATTTCTATGTAGGTATGGGTAGGGGTGGCATTTTCACCTTGGATTTTTTCATTAAACCTTAAATTTCAAACATAAAAGGCATATATTTGTGTATTATAACATATTATTCATAATATTATACCCATAATAGTTATATTAATGATCTAAGTACGTTTTTGGGATTCTTGTATGGATGGAGAATATCAATCTATGTGAAGAATCTAATAGAAAATTCTTTAACTCAGTATTTTATGGTAGACATAGTCATGTCCCAAATATGACAACATGTTCTTAATTAGCATTGAATTCCTAGGATTTACCTTTTTTATTGTTTAACATTTCCTTTAAATTCCTACATTATCTCTATGAGCATCCTCTAACCACTATAAAAGGGACGTTTGAGAAATAATTTGTCAAAGGATTGATGATGTTACTTCATTTATAATTCCTATGTCTATACTTTTAAAATATAAGAAGACTAAATGCATAACAAATTATTATCATTGAAAAAGTTTCTAGTTCCTTTCTACCTAGAAAATCATCCACTATACTCTCTTTCCTAGGATGGTTGTTAATTGAGAAGTCATAGTCCTTGATCAGATCTATTAATCTTCACTAGTGCATATTCTAATCTTTTTATGTGAATATATACTTGATAATTTTTTTATCTGTATATATTTCAAAATTTCCCCCAAAGAGATAATGAAAAAATATTTTCAATGAAAATATCACTATTCACAGTGCTCGATCATTTATCGGGAAGGTCTAATCATGAAATATCAACTTACATCCAGCATTGGCTATGAATTTTTTTCTTCATTAACACCCAACCAAATTTCATCATGAAAGCATCGAAAAAAACCATGAAATGTTCTCTACATGTGGGGTGTGTGAGCATATGTTTTGTGATAATACTACTTTTCAACTCATTGTATCTCTCTCCACATTCATCGTTCCAAGAAAACAGGAATCCCCTTTTAATTTTTATTGGTTAGAGTGTTTGATAATTGAAATAAATTTCTCAAAAATTGAATATAGTACCCAGCTAATCCAAGGAAAGTATGGATATCTGTCATATATGAGAACTAAAACATCCTTTAATTTTATCTCCTCTTGAAGGGTCCACTGATATCCAATTTCTTATAATGATATACCCATTTAATGATAAATCATTTAAATAGAACTCACATTTTCTTTACAATACTTAAATCTTCACCTTTCACAAGGTCTATTACAGAGTTATCAAATTCTCCCCATGCTCCTCGTTGGATTTAGTGAATATCTTAATATAATTTATAAATACGACCAAAAATTTATCAATGTAGTCACTAAAGGCTCTATTCATAATTTCTTTTAATATTTCTGGAGCATTAGTGAGTCCAAATGGAATTACTATGAACTCATAATTCATGTACCTTTTACAAAATCAGTTTTTAGGATATCCACTTTTTAAACCTATCATTGTAATATCCTGAAGGAAGATCCACCAAGGAAAATAATTTTAATCTATGTAAATAATCAAACAAATCATCAATCAATCACATAGGATACTTTTTTCTTTATCATGTTCTTGATTAACTCACGATAATCAATGAAAAGGCTCATTGAACCACCTTTATTCTTGAGGAATGGGAATGGAGCACCCCATGGTGAAACACTAGTGCATATGAAACATTTTTCTATATTATCATATTATTCTTTTATGTATCTCTCCATGTTCAAAAATAGCAATTCTATGGGGAGTATTTTATATTGGTAAGGCCCCATGTATAATATATATTGAAAATTCAATGTCTTGGCGAAGAGGAATTGCAGGAAATTACACAGTAAATACATTAACATATTCCCTAACAATTGTAATGCATTAAAGGATGTTATTTTCCTTAAACTCACTCATTTTAGCTAGACACACTTTCACTTAGGGTAATAAAACCAGTGCTTTAGATGTTGGTGATGAAGAAGATTCATCCTCCCCCTTGCACTTTTAATGAATAATGGTCAATTATCAATTAGGAGAGTCATTTCCTTATCACATTAATTTATGTTGGCTATATGTATGTAATAAAAATACTTAAATAGAATTCCACAAAAATACACCAAAGGATGTCTTACAAGGTTAACTAAGAATTTCAACACGCAAATATTTTTAGGGGAGGAGTTATATACAAGGAATGAAATAATTGTTCCATTTTATATTTCCATTTACAACACTACTTCCATGCTTTAATGTGGTGTTTCGATAGTTATAGTAAACTTTCATGATATGAAGGAATGTTTGGATTGAGAATCAAATAGTACTCTTTTTATTATTGATTTAATGACTAGCATAACATTCACCCCTTATGTATCGAGATCCACCTTAATAGTTGTGATGTTAAAATCTCAACCTTTATACATTGGAGGTTGTTGGTTTTCTATAAAAACCCTTGACATAGTTGATTGGTTTGTAATTTTTCTTAGTTCATTGTTGTTGAAGCAATGAAGAATAAATTTGGGGTTGATCGGAGCATTCCTCTCCTCGAGAAAATTAGTGGGTTTCACCTATCAACAATCTCTTGCTAGGTGTCCTTACTTCCCACACATAAATAATTTATTTTTCTCCCTTAGTAATATTTTGGTGTGCTTATTTAGACAAATTTTATAGGTGGTATGTCGAAATGTCTTGTCGAGATTAAATTTCTCTTTCAAACTTCCAGAATATAAATCTTTTTTCCACATCCAATCCCCAATATAACATTGATATTCTCTAATATCCATTTTGAATTAGAGGGCACATTTGAAAATTTCCATATAACTATCCATGTCTTAGATCACTATGAATTTTATTTGTCTATGTTTTAGCCCACCTAAGAAGTTTTCAAACTTGCATTTAGGGGTAATGAGTAACCAACAAAATATCATGAATTTCTTGTGCTGTTTTCCTCAAACACCCTGATAGATTCATCATTATTTCTTGTCTTAAAGGAAATAACTTTCTATTTTATGATAGAGTGTGTGATGAAAATATTTATTGAAAATCATTTTCATAAACTCCTTCTATCCCATCGCTGTGATCAGTTCCTCAGGATTTTTTTGGATAAATTTCTTTCACTGATCAGTTTACCATTCTATATGATAAACATATAATAGAACCTTACCTTGTGAAAACTTTTGAATAATGGATAATATCTTCTCAATGGAATTGAGTTATTGTACCATGATTAAGCGGTCAAATGATCCATTGAATATTGGAGGCCTTTGTCACATAAAAGACTCAATTGTAGCTTGGTATTATTTAGGGTGATTTGGGAACTCCTCATAATCCAACATTCTATTCTGAACCTATGATAGCTAAAAGAGTATTGTCACAGTTTTCACTATTCCTGCTCCAATCAGGTGGGTCATCTCATTGGTTAAGTCATTACATTTCCTATAACATTTTTATTTACCTTATTTATCCTAAAATAAAGGGAAAACTAGGGTTGAATTTTTTTTAATATTAAATAGAGAAACATCAATCCAATGAATTTAAATATATAACATATAAATTTACTATATTTCTATAACTTTTTGAATTTTCAGGCTTCAATCTATGTTATTCATGATCTATGTCATTACATCTATTCTTATAGGAATTATTTATTCCCTTAACATTAGTTTATAGTAGGCTTATGAATTTTCCAGAGCATATACCCAAGGAGTGTCAAACCATGAGTTATGTAAGGCCCATTGTCGTGCACTATTACCTAGTGGATTCTACTTCAACTTTTTGTTTTTGAGGTTTACCCCTATGTACATTAGTTCCAAATCCACATAAAATATTTTTATCTAGGAATGGATGAATTTTCATGATAATCCGATTAATAAATACATACCAAAATTTAAGGATGTTTTCTTATAATTATATTACCCATAAGTCTTTCTCTTGGGTTTTCTAATACTAATCACAAAAATCTAAACTTTACTTTGATTATGACTATAAAAACCAATAAATTTATTAAACATTAATTCATGAATTATTACATAAGATTACACATAATGTAACCAAAATGATTGATTATTATAGTGTATTTGGGAATTAGGTACATTAAATATCATCTTAGAATAGGAAATATATCATTTTTATTGAGAAAATACTTAAAAATATATTTCTTAAGACTGAATGGGAAAACCTAGGGACATAAAAAAAATTGACGAGCAATAAAGAAAAGGGGATAGATATGGAATAACATGAAGAAGATAATACATGTTAGACAGTGGTTATAAAAATAGGGAATAAAATGATTGATAATCATAACCATTAATAATTAGGCATAATATATCTGGATAACAAAAAGGCAACATGGTAGATTTGGAAACAAAATAAAACACAATATTATAAACACAAATCCAAACTAAATTCCAAGAATTCATGGTGGAAAAAGTCCCGTGATGGATTAGGTTCACTCCATAATACCTTTCTCGATGTCTCACAAAACTGAAACATTATGAAATACATTGGATAACTTTATAATTATGGGTGCACCTATCACATTTATTTCATTCTCACACTAAAGTGTTCCATATTAATCATTCAACATGGAACTATTTTTCAGAGAATTTTCATCCATGTTCACAGAGTGTGGAATAAATAAATTTAAGTATCCAATTATAAAATAATAATTGATTACTATTGAACAAATTTGATAAAAATTGGGTATGGGTATTCACTATTTTTTAAAATGGAATCCTATATAGAAATTACAACAACATAACGAGGGAACATAAATGTTCGTGAGAATGATTTATGAGATTGAAAAGTGTCTCTCATAATTTATAAATCATAAGGGAAGTATCTATCATGTATAAAAACACAAAACTACATGAGGTGATGAAAATAAAATGGTATAAAATGGATATGATTCTTGAATAAAGGGGAGAAAGATAGGATTCCTTATATTGAGAGTGTGACCCCAAATGCTTGGGAGAAGCTTCTTGAGAGCTTAGAGGAATGTTATGAGGACTCTAGAGAGGGTGGGTTTGAGAGAGGACATGATAATATGATTATTTGGGAAGAGAAATTGTATATTGGGGGTTTTATATAATAAATGAGTGGGGAATGGTTTATCATTTCTCAAACATAGGTTTTGGACACAATATTATAAAATAAAAAAACCTAAACAAATTCAATGATTTTTTCAAACGGTTTCTTAAAAAGGGGATTTTTAAATTATTTTACAAGGTAATGTGAAAAAATGGAATAATAATACCCCTTTTCAGGATGAAGTGAGTCATTCTCTTAAGGAATTGCTTTTGAAGCCTTAAAATAAATTAATGTTTTTAGAGGATTCCTAAAGGCTTCATAAAAATAATAAACTAAATAGAAGTAAAATTATTTTAAATAAAAAACATATATTTTGTCATGGATAGAGTTTATAGTATTTATTTCATCACTTTTGAGACATTGTGATGTCATAATACACTCCGTATATTTCTAAAGTATTTAAATTTTATCTGAAAATTCAATTGTCTCAGAAAATTTTAAAAAATTTGGAATTTGATAATTTTGATTTTATAATTCCAAAAATATTATTAATTTTTGATAAATAATTTTCAAAATATGTTTATTTTCACTTTTTTAATAATAATAAATATTTATTATGAAATTGTAGGATTTTTATAGTAATAGTTTTTGGACCCTTTAAAATGTACATTTAACATCATAAAATTTCTATGACCATTTGTATTTGATAATAATTAATTAATAATAATATTTTATTATAATATTATTTATTTCCAAAAACCATTAGTTTACCAAAGTAAAATACATAATTATATTTTCATATTACTCAAAAATACTTATTTTCTTTTATTGATTCAAAATATAAATCATATATAAAGGTACCATAATAGGATGAAAATATATGAATTATTCTATAAAGAAAAATGCACATCCTCATATTTCTCATTTCATGATACATATCCCATTAATACACAAACAAAAACCCTTATAGTAAGGTACATGATTGTGATACTTTCAAGGGGAGGTTCGACGTACATGACCTGGGTTGTGATCTTGATGATATTGAATTTATCTCAGAAAGAGTTTATCTCATTCTTATATTGTTGGATATTAGCTTGGGATTGATCAAGGGAAAATCCTAGAGATTCTATCTCCCTATAAATCTTTGAGAAATGGGATTTATAGTCTATGATCCTACTAGTTGAGGCTATTACTTCCTTTTTCCTTGTCAATTTAATTTCTTAAAACCATACATTTATAATAATCATGTGACCACTCTTCAATGACTACATTATCAACAATAAAGATGATTAATAGTCATTTAAATCTTATAGGGTATAATAAATCCAAATAAGTTAATGTACATTCTATAACCATATTATATAATAACACATTTAATTAAATCATAAGACAATTTTATTTATAAATGTTCGGTTTATAACACTTAGCATGTTGGGTATCCATGGGTGCTTTGGGAATTGTATAACCACTATTTATGTGTGTAATATCATAAGTGGTTTTATGTCACATTAGTTTGTGTAATATCAATAGGGGTTATATTGGTTAGATGCATCATTTTCACATATTCAATATTTTATATCATGTCAATAATGTATACCCAAAGGTTAGGGCCATATTATTGTGTATCCATAATTTATTATATTATTTCATTCATTCATGAGAAATTCATAGATTTGGGGAAGATGGTATTCTTGTATGAAAATCAAAAGGAATGTTTTTATAAAGTTATGTTTATTTTTGAAGCTTATTTTTAAAATGAATTTGTTCTAATTCTATAACAAATGAATTATTGATATTTTAAAGTTTATATATTTTTGGGGGTGTCCTACATGGGTTTTCTATCAAACCCTACTATTTCCATTTAGTGGTTATATATTTTTTTCCCATAATTGTGTAAAGGGAATGGAATTATGCAACATGGAAATTTATCTTATTAGTTTAGTCTTCATAGATGGATAGTTTAGTGATGATGGATGATCACACATGGACTTGTCTAGGCTCTTATGGTTTTATCTATCTAGATTAGCCTATTTTCGTTGTCTTTTTATGTCTCTTGAATATGTTCTGATGCTTACACATTGCGTGGGTTTCAATGTTCATGTTTATAGTGAGACATCTTTGGTTCAATTAGTTTTACATTCCCTCTAGCAGAACATCTTGGATGACTTGTCTTATTGCCCTAGTTTAGTATGTTAAATGATTCAAAATTATTCATTAGAATCTTTCCATTGATCTCTAATCATCGTAAATATTGAACAAAAATTCATGTTGTGTAAACTATATATATAAATTTTTTTTCTCCCCCATTTATATAGAAGTCAATATGTCCCAACTGACACTTAATCTGGAAACATGTGATATTCTCACCATCATGATATTCGAATCTTAGTGATTAAAAAGTATCAAAAAAGTTAATTTTCAAAAAAATACTTCTCGATGATTTTGTAACAAAATATATAGATATTAAAATAATTTACTATGTTATAAAACATGTGTTTAAAATTGTTTATCTAATATAATTAGTCTAAAAAGTTCATCGGTACACCAAATATTGGAAATGTTAATAAAAATAGATGATTTATATTTGAAAAATATAAGTCAAAAATTTCATAACAATAATCCTAAAAATATATAAAATCATCATGCACACCTCCAAGATTCGTATTCCTAATAGATGAGTTGTTAAATGATATATATAAATGTTTTCTATAAATCCAATTGGGGAGAATAAATATCCTTAGTGAAAATTTCCTAAAAAAATATATTATTTACAAAAATTATAGACGTGAATACATTCGTTAAGAAAGCTGATAAAGAGTTATAGGAGGTGATAAATAATAATCCTTAACAATGTTAGGAAACATTATGTATACTATAAAATAATTAACCTTTTCTACTATGGTTATATCTATTGTTAAAAGATAATTTTATGTTAGTAAATCAGTTTAACAAAAAAAAGTAATTCTATTACTAAATTATTGGTAAAATACATATCAATAAATGTTGTTGTAATAGATATATATTGGGTAAGGGTGGTAGGTTCTACAGTCCCTCATCACTACTCACCGATGATTCCCTAGGCATCGATGGATGTGCTTCTGGCACCCCCTTCCTCTTTAGATGGGGGATACATTTATTCTCCATCTTCCCCATCATTCCACCATCTATTCATTCCATTCTTATACCTTGTATCCCTTCCGATGTTACTCAAAATCCTTCTCAGTCCAAAGTTCCCAGATTTGTGTGAAGGCTTGCCTCACATTCCTCTCTTAATTTTGGAGTTTTCTAGTGCCTCGAGTCTCTTTAACCTAACACTGGTAGCTCTATTTTGGAAATGGTGTCCCTCAATTTTATAGTTTGAACATTTCCCTGTAGAATCACTAGGTTTAAATAAACGAGATATGGTTGGACTGATTGACCACAAGCCAATTATGATTAGGTTTGAAAATATGGATGATCTTACTACTTCAAGGTCCATCACCCCCCACATATGAAACAATTATTTTCTTACATCTTTGTTGGTATTTTTATTTTCACATGAAGAGGTATGCTCCAATGATAATGATTTAGATAAGCCACCCGAAACACCCCCTTCCATTTCAATACCTTTTTATCCTGAATGTTATCAAGAACCTTATTCTGTGGTTTTAGTGTTCAGATATTCGAACTGATTTTGTCAGCCACCCAATTCCCCACGAATTTGTGTTGAGGTTGATGTGTAGAAGGTACCACTGGATTCGGTCTAGATATTAGTTGGTGATGAATTTAGATGGAAAAATCTATTGTCTACGAAACATTTTATGATTTCTGTATCTATTTTGGTTAGCTTGGACATCTCACCCATGTGTATCTTAGAGGGTCTTGAATCAGATAGACATAGTTGGTGAAAGAGATGAGTTACAATGATGATGACTATGTAGATGTTCATTTGCATAATTCTAGAGAGGTTCTTTGTGATGTTGTTCATCATGAGGTTAGTACTACTTATGCAACCCCCTATCAGCCTAGTGTAGTCCAAATTTATCTTCCTCAGTGTGAAATCTCCACTAAGGTGGGTCTTATGGTTACTATTGGGATTTTCTATCTAGACAAATAGAATGTGACCATGGGGAAAGAATAGGGAGTTTCATGTTGCTTTTTTTTCATAACATTCAAAATCAATTTCCTGGGTTTGTAAAACCATTTGGGAATTCTTTATATGAGAAGGAAACAACGGACCAGGGGCTCAGTAGGAGGCTTGTCTTCTTGGTGTTAAAGAGGACAATGGTTCATTAAAGGCCAGGGATGAACCGAAGGTCTATGATGTTTTCAAGTAAAAGAAGACTGATTTGAGAGGGCCTTATATTACTGTGAGTGCTGATATTATTGCACAGGAAGTGAAACCTGGGCAGGAACAAATCTATGATTTTAATCATGATAATGAGGGGATGGAGGCACCAGATCCAAGGTCACCATTCCCAGTTAGGAAATCTTGGTTAAGAATGAAACAAATCAAAAGAACTTGGCATATTAAGGTAAGAAGGATGCATCATGTCTTCCAGATACCCATAACCAATTTATGTATTTAGCTTGTAGCTATCATGGATTTGAATATCATAAAGGGTAGTAGAAAGTAATTCCAAAAAATAAAAAGAAATGGTTTGAATCAAAGTATACTAAAAACACTGATACAATTGATGGGGATAGTGTTTACCAACAAGTGATAGAGTATGAGTAGGAATTCTTTGAGGATATGAATGTTGGATCTAAACTGTGAAAGGGAAAAGAAGGAATCCTTAAATCTGGGAGTTTTCCAATTCAGAATGGAGGGAAGAAAGCCATACCTCGTAATTATTACTCACAACACCCAATAACAATTGAGACCATATCTTCAGGCTAGTCTAATAAAGGAGGAACAAAAACGGGAGAAACTGAATTAAAAACAACTAAAATAATTATAGAAAGTGGAGAATTATGAATGTATACCGGAGAAGAGGAAGAATATATTAAGGGACCATTAGAGCTTATCTATCATTCTATGGATGTGTTTCTTGAAACTTTTGTTTGGTTCAATAACTACAAATAAAAGGTTAAAAAATCTATGAAAGAAGGTTGTGAGTTTATACCAATGATGAGTATGATGAATGGACAACGAAGATATAACAAATAATTGAGAAATGGATAAATCATGGTAATAAAACATGTATGAATTTATAAATACAATAGACTGAATGGCTAATCACATTGAAGATATTCTCAGTGAAAAAATAGATCTTGATGTACGTAAACATAAGTAGGAATTATATTGAGTTTCTAATTCACACAATCTTAGTCTTGTTTTTAAAAAAATTTGATCTCTTTTAATACGTAGTTGTCTTCATCAATATTGACTATGGTTTCCCACATCTCCTATAATTTTCTTTTTAATAAAAAAAATTATATTTAATGAATAGATAAAATTGTTCTGTTATAATTATAATAACACCATCAGATAATATATTTGATGGTAAAAATGTTTAGAAACAAAATTCATATGACATATTAATATGTTGATAATACTATTACCAAATTTTTATTTATGTTTGTATTATTATAAATAAAATTTTTCATATAACCCAATATAGTCAATGACCACAAACAATACTTACATACCATTCATTTTTAAACAAGAAACTCATAATATCAGGTATTGGTTAAATTTTTTAATATATATATATAATATACAGAAGATAATTATTATATTTTATTTTCCATATAAAAATTCAAAATAAGAATTAAATAATAAATGTATATAAACATTTCTAATATATCATAAAAAATAATCCCATTAATTACAATATATCATATATATACACACACACACACACACACTCATGCCTCAATGGATACAAGTGGATAATGAATAATTTTGTCTTGTTTATATATTAAAAAATAGTCAACTATTCCCTCTAAGAACATAATCAGAACTACAACAACCATATTCCATGAATGAAACCTCAAAACCTTGTCCAGAAGCAAATGCTACCCATAATCCATCACCATCACCTGCTAATAAAATGCATAAAACAAACAAAAAATTAGAACGAAAATGAAAAATATATTTTGAATAAAGTCACATTCATCAATATATGATTATAAACTCATATATAAAAATACCATCCAAACACTCTTATCTCACTCTAACTTTCTATATTATAAGTGGTAAGACCATATAGATCAACATATGAAAATTGGATAGTTTTATCTATCACGTCTGTCATTTACGCCAGCTTCCTAGAATGTTAAGGTCCTGATGTCATAGAATGGAAAGAAACTCCCTTACTGAGTAACAATGAAACCGTTGACAAAATACCATGTTGAAAATAAGTTTTCAAAGGGATTTTTAGAAAATGATTGTAAACAACGATTTTTTTTAAAAAAAAGATACAAATAATAAGAAAAACTATTTTTCTTAAAAAATATTATTCCTAATATATAAAATATTTCAAAAACATACCAACTATTTGGTCATTTTTCTTTCAACAAGATTAGGAGGACACACAAAAAGTTAAATATTCTACCAATCCACAAGGAATATAGGTAGCCTTCATTTGATAATACTTCATCAAGACTATTATCAACAAAAAATATGTCCTTACGTATATTTTCTTTTTTGAATTTTTATTCTTATAACATAACATTATGATATCATTTACTATAATAAAAAATATATATCATACAAATATATTTGGTGATATATTATCATATTATTCAATATGTTTTCACAAATTCCACCACCCAAACACTTCATTAATGATGTGAACCTACCAATGAAATTTTATGAAGCATGCTAGTGGTGGTTTTGAGCATCTTGGTTTTTGGAATTTCATTCCTCACTAATTACTTGAATTAATAAATGATTATTTCAACATAGTAGAGTTGGAATGATCCCCTTGGAATCAGAATCTCCATTTTTCCTTGGCCACACAACCTTCTCTTTCAGTAGCTTGACAAGCTCCACAACATCTTCCTGACAATAAACCATGAAGAGATGTAGCAATATCTTCTTTAGAACTATAACGATATAAGTATTGAGAGAACCTACTTTTGAGATACTTTAGGAGGTAAGTAGTCTCTATAATCTACCATGGAGGACTAATAATATGTCGAGCTGTAGCCTACACTTTGAACTTAGAATAATTTTTTGATGCATCCTTGAAACATTGACCAGGATCTAGATGCATTGAACTAATTAAAAGAGAATCCAGCATTGATTTATTGGCCGATGTGTTTAAATGAATGGGGATTTATGCTCTATGTGATGTGAAACTAGACAATAATAGAAAGGATAATCAATTAAAAAAACCCTTCAAAACCTTTATGGATCCATCATGAATATCGGGATAGTAAAAGCCCAAGTTCCCCACTAATAAACATAGATCAATCAAAAAAATAAATCTACCCATAATCTACTACAACCCATATAACACAACCACCTATTACACTTTAGGTAAATTATATTGAAAATATATCTAGCGAAACAAGTTGACCTCAAAATTTTCCCTTTAGAAATTTTCAAAACAATGATCCCAAAAAACCTTCATATTGAGTAAACATTTATTTTGTTTCGGAGTGAGAATGAGGGTTACCCACCTAGTAAGATGTCATAATCACATATCTGGTGAAGTAATTCAATCCCACAATTTTTTCTTCGAAAATTTTCATAGTAATGACACCATAAAATATTAATGTTGAGTAGAAAATGATGAGTCAGAGTGAGTGTACAATTTCTCAATAATTACTAGTATGTAATAACTATATATTAAAAATTAGAATAATATAGTTCAGTAGAAACTTATGTTATTTCTGAATGACAATGAAAATAAATTTTCTCATCAATATATAATATGTATAACTACAGAGTAACAAATAAGATAACTTTTGAATAACACATATGAAAATCCCTTTTAAATACGAAAATTAACTATTATTCATTATCATGAAACACTAATGGTTTATAATCACAAAAAAATAATAATATGATGTTCAAAATATAAAATATATTAAAAATATATATCAACTGATATACATATTTCAACAAATTAAATATATAAACATATGGAAAACATTGTATTAACTTGTATAACTATACTCTCAATATCAAATACAATAGTAAACAGATGATTAATGTAATAAAATGAATATTATACATTTACTCAACACCTTGAATCAGAATCCTTCCTTAATCAAGAAAAAACAAAAAAATGAGACATTGTAAAATACAAATAAAAAAATGAATTGTAACCAAATACAAAATAGGAAAACATTATTCACAAAGGTAATAATTAATTCCCATCTAATTAGATGATTAAGGGCACATTTATATAAAAAACATTTAATCTCCACTGATTAAAGGTGTAACATTTCAATGTGTATTTTATGTTTTAATAAAATGTATTCAATGAAAACATTTTAGTTCAATTAAAATGGTTTTAATACCAAGAATGAATCTTCCAAATGAATTTGGTCAATATAGATTTCAATAATTTTCCATGTCATCATCATAGGGCATTGTTATATTAGAAATCAAAGATAATTTGAAGAAAGTGATTTCCATGAGTAAAAAACTAAGGTTCCCTTCAATGTGACCACTGTATTGGAATTAATAAGATGAATTCCAATCTTCAGTAGATACAAATTATAAGGGGTTCATTAAATTATCTATGAGTGATAAAAACTAAAATTGAGGCATTCAAACAGCATTCCTAACCCAAAATTTTGGATATCCAGATAGAAACAAAAAAAATTTGTCCCCAAAATAAGAAATTATCTCCAACATGGGTTTATCTTTAAGAAGATGTTGGAATATGAGGTGAGGTGGGGATGTATGGGATGATCATAAGAAAAATATGGGGGAATTACTCCAACATACATACACTATTGAAGTTATTCTTCCCACGTTCTAATACCCAACATTCTTTTCTATTCAGATCAGATGGAAAATAGTAATCCATTTTTAACTATTAAGGAGAGCATAATAGAATATCTTCTACTAGGTGAAATTTCTAGATACATTTATACAACCTTCATAATCTTTCCACATCACCATACACACCCCTGAACTAGTGTCTCATGCACCCTCTATATCATCATCTCTCACTCTCAAAAGCAACATACTAAAAAATAGTTGTTATGGTTTATTATCTCCGAGTCATAGACAAGCTATCAAATCAAATAATAATCTATATCCCCAACTCCATGAAATATTTTACCAGATCTAGTTCAACTAATCTAGACTTCCGAAGAAAAAATTTTGTCTGGAGAAAATAAGTAGTAAACACCTAGTAGGTATCACCCACCAATAGCTTCATTAATTGATACTTATCAACCTATAGCATCCACATCCTGGAACAATACCGTTTATATACATTTATATTTATAAGTGACTAGTTTTATATATCATGTTACGCATGAATACCTATGTGATAATGAATACTTATAGTCTTTTGAAATAATTCTTTTGGTAATCCAAACCGAATAACCCTCCAACAAGTTTCTACTAACATGATCACTTTAAATGCGGGTTTTTTATTTTCTTAATAATAACATGAATATATTTATACAGGTTCAATTCTGTTTTAAATAAAAATTCCTAGTATACATTTCATAAGCTTATAAAAAAAATTTATCAACATTCAAGATGAGTGGAGCATCATAAATACTTATCTTAAATGATTTGTGTTGTAAATAGTTTTTAATTATACAAAATTATAGATCATCATCTCAAGTGGATACTAAAATTAAACAAGAATATAAAACTATAATTCATGTTGTAGATATAATAACAATCGAAATAAAACACCTGCATTAATATTTTGGATAAAAAAATAAATATGTATAACAAAAAAATGACCATATAAGGAAATTGAAAAAAGAAGAAATTGTATTAATTTTATGTGATCTCCAAAAATTGTTTCTATAAAAAAGAATAGAAACCAGGAAATGTGTAGATTGATTCCATGAGAAAACAATCACCCCATCAGTGTTCATCGTCATCCTGCCATGCACACAATTACAATAATTGGAAAAATGAAAATGAAAGAATGAAGGAATAATATAACCATCATATTCTAGGTAAAAAATCATGAAATGTTAAAATCTTGACTCATACTGATTGTATTTTATTTCTCTGCTCTTGCTGAGAAATTTAGCTGTTCATAGCTTCATTGCATACAACATCCAATGCACAGCTGATAGGAACCTCAATTAACATGAGTCAAAGAAAAACATTCTACCATAATACTAGACCAAATTCCAAGGATCCAACTCTAGTAAATTTGTACAATGATAATATTCTAGATATTCCAAAACATCTAGATCAGTGTTTTTTATATGATAATGTGTTCCTAGGGACATAAAAAATATTTTCAAACACAATATTAGATAGAAACTATGAACATGTTTAGAATGTAATTAACGAAAAATAGTGAAACCTTATAAGAAGTCCTTACATATTGAGAATTCAAGATCATTGAACATAGATTTCATTTTGAAATATTGGATGTGAAATATTCAGCCTTATAAAGAGGGATTAACGGACCGAAACTAGTTTTTTATGTGCAATTCCAAAAGGGATGCTTGAAAAATTACATCATGTGGAAACCTATGAGATGATTGATATATTACAAAATTAATGAAAAAAAATAGCACACAACTAATATGGGAATTAAAAGTTAATAACATAATATTTTTCATCAATTAATAAACATTTATAACTATACATTAACAAAGAAATTGAGTTTCTAATAAAATATAGTAGTTAATTTTAGATACTAAAATAATACTTGGTTCATTACCATGAAATTACACTACTAATTTATAACAAAATGAATTTATCCATATGATGTTCAAAATATAAATGAAATTCAATATAGATATCAAATGCTATACATCGTTCATCTAATTAATCAATGAACAAAAGGCATGCATATTTTGTAAGTGAAAAATCTGATTGAGAATGATGTTACATGTTAAAAAACACATGGAATAATTTTTACTATACAAACATAGAAAAGAAAAATTTATAGAATTACCAAAAAATTGAAAAAAGGAGTACATTTACTTCTTCTTTAAGAGTTCCAAGCATGGTTCACTTTTACAATGTATAAATTGACTTTAGTTCTTCCATAATCAGTCAACAATATTGTGTCACCTCCCTTTAAAATTATTGAGAACAAAATTATAACCTTTCCATAATGCCCATAATTAACCAAAAAAAACTCTTCCATGATTCATCATGGGATTTTTCTCAGAGAGCATAATTCATACAGGGTTCTTAGAAGGTATAATAATCTCTTTTCCAAGGGATGTGAGAAATGATGAATGCTCATTTCATCTGGAGATTCCCATAAATATATGTAATTATCATCCCATGTATTCCCAAAAATCATGAACCAGAACATGAAAGATCGTATCATCTAAATTTATTTGAAATTCCAAAATAAATTTCAATTCAACAACTAGATACTACTAATATTGGATGCTTAAAACAAAAAAGGAAGAAGTAAATACTGACAAAGTGGCCCAAAAATTAACTAATTGAATGAGAAATGGGTTTATGTACATGGCCCTCCCAATACCTAATCATTGAAAAAATTAATTGAATAGGTTGGGAGAAATGGTATATAATAGGGGGTGTCAGTGCATGTCGTGGTGTGGGTACAGGTGCGAGTGTGGGTGTAGTCCATGGTGAAGAACTAGGAGTGTGAGAGGAGGTGCAGATCACCACTACTTGTAATACCAGTGATGAATATTAGATGGGGATCGAGGAAGAGGGGAGGTGAGAGAATGTGAGGATGGGGTAGAGAATATATTTTATTTTTCCTTTTTACTTTTTATAATGTCATTTATTTTTTTTATATTAAATTATTAAATCTAAATGAATTGTTCTATTTTATATATTTTAATCATTATATGAATGGTTATTAAAATCTCACCTGGATATAATTATTTTCTCAAATAAAATATATTTAAATTATAAATTTTATTTATATTTTATAAATAGAATATAGTTTGGATGAATATTTTAATATATTCCAAATAATTTTTATTTTTTTAGTATGTACATAATTTATTTTTCAATCTAATAACTGATAATTATTAAAAAATTTAATAAATTATTTGTTTATAGTGAATAAATATTTGAAACATATTTATTTTCTAAAAATTATTGTTTCTAATTATATTTAATAACTATATATTTATTTGTTGGTAAAAACTGTCTGTATTAATATGATTAAAAAAATCAGTATTTAGTAAAATAAATATTGGTTTTAAACAACTACTAATGATAGATGAATCTTTGAGTAAAAATAATTATTATTACATGAATTTAATATAAAAAAACAGAATATCTATTGCAATTCTTCATTTATACCAATAGATATATTTTATATCACTATATTTTTATTGGTCTATTTATCAACATAGAAAATCAGGAATAATATCAATATTATTGATTTTGATGAAGGGGGATATCAAGCTAATCAACAAAAACCACCATAAAAAGATCATTAGACACGCTGTTATGGATGTATTTCTCCATATTGACCAGAGACATCGTAGGGGGGTGAATATATAGTGGTATGAAGTATGTGGGGAGAGAAGTAAAATATTTTTACCTAATATAGAATATGATGATTACAAGAAAAACCAAGGGTGAAATGATTGGACATTGATTTTTCATAATTCAATATTTGAGGAACTATATAGAGGCTACATAATGGTTATTTTTTAATTTTCTAAGGGAACATATTGAGTTATAATGGATACATAAAGGTAGAGTAACCTTATGTAGGGGAAAAAAACATTATGCCTTGTGTAATTGTAATATTACCGATGTATCTAGGTAACTAAATTCTAATGTATAATGAAATTGGACAAAGAAACCAGACTAATATTTGTAATAAGCTGATGTTGTTGTGTATGTACACACCTATAACAATTTTAATAATTATAAACGGAGAAGAAAAAATGGATAGATTACGACATCGAATTTGTTACTGGAAAAATAATGCTTATTTAAATAATTTATTAGACAACAAAAATTAAAACATAGAAATGGATTATGTGAAGTAGTAAGGGGAAGATATTGTTTTACAAATAAAGAGTCTATATAATGTTCAAGTGAATTTTTTTTATAGGTTTTATGAATTTATAGGTTGAATTTTCATGATGGTTACTAATGGAGGAGGTTTATTGGATGAATTTTCATCAGATGAAAATCCATTATATGGATAAATATTGAAGAATAATTATTGATGTAATTGGATTGGAAATTCAAGGATATTTCACCAAACTATGTTTTTTGAATCAAAAAAATGAATGATGTTTTAGAATAGGTATAATAATAAGATAAAATCAATCGGATAAATAATATTTTAGATGAAAATATGTTTCACCAGAAGTAGGATTTTCTAAATAAGATATTAGACAAACATTTCACCGGATATAGGTTCAAAGAAGCTTTTTGTTATTATGTAATTCCCATTACAATGATGATGTTTGGTTGATTTATCTAATTTTTTTATCTAGTAGAGATAATCACGTGTGAATATATTCCATGACATAGATTTTAAGGGGGATTTAATAATGTGTTTGATGCTGGACAATTCAATATGATTCTAGATAACATTAGAATATTTGAAAATGACACAGTGAAATTAATTTGAGCATGAAAATTGAATTGCACTCTCACCTTTTGTATTTTGAGATCACCTATAAGTAATTTGATATTATAGAATAAATATGTATTATTTATTCATTTAATAAAGTTAAATTTTTGTATAAAATTATTAGAAAATGATACTTGATAATGATCCAACAACTATTGTTTTGAGCATAGTGAGTTTCATTATAAATTTGAATGAAGAAAATATACAAGTTATTGATCATAGAAATTAGAGGGAGAATTCAGATATGAGATACCAGAAAGAGTGTTTGGGAGATAGTATTCAATCACATATTATAGAACCTAATTTTTTTTGTGGGCATAAATCATGTTATAAAACATGAATTTTTTTTTTGAGGGACAACATACAAATATTATTTGATAAATGCATGGTTAACAAGGTAGATTATTATTTGATGTTGGAAAACATATATGAATTTCATATAAAAATTATAATGGAATGTTCAGAAAATTTATAAATATTTTTTTTAATATGAATCATAAAAAAATATTTATAAATAATAGTAGTTAGTATTATCATTCATATGACGATATTGAAGGATTCTAGTAGAAGGTTACTCTTGTTTTATTCACTTTTTATTAATATTGAATTTCCATTGAATGAAGAGAGTCGCCATTATAAGGAAGTTACTTCCCACGTTAAGGATAAACCTTTTAAATCATCCATTCCATACTTTGATTTTTTATCATTTTATTCTGGTGATTTTTTTTTATAAAAATATTATTAGGATAAATACTCTAACAAGTTGAAGTGGTTAATTTCAGAAAATTGAAAATTTTAAAAGTTAATCACTAATTCACCCCCCCCCCACATTTTAGTCATTTCGTTGATCTTATGGAACTTAAATAATTAAAATACACATCATAACAATTTTCCATTAATATAATGTTGTTGATGATAATATAGAAAGGGTAAGACAAATTTTAAATATGATAAATATATTTGGAAATAGATAATATTATATTATTAGTGATTTTAACAAGGTAAGAAAGGAAATATATAAGATTGAAAAGGAGAAATATAGTCATTATATAACAGTGTTGAATATATGAGAATTGATTATTTATGGTCATTAGAAACATACAATCATTCTATATAATAGTAATTAATGAGATAAATTATATAGTAACTATAAAGAATATCTAATACATGACCAAATTAATTATAATATGTCATCATTTAAATATAATAATTGATATAATGTGAAGAAATATAAGTAATCATTTTAAAAAATTTATTTATAAGGATTGATTTCATGGAATCAAGTTCTAGATGTAACACCTGAGCTTGAATTTTTATCATGTTAATATTTTATTTGAAAGAAACCCTAAAATAATGCACAAAAATTATTCAATATTTCGATTAAAACCTAAACTCTAATGTTTTATAATAATAATATTGTGGTATTAAAATTATTTTTAAATCATCATGTTAAAATTAACATCAGGTGATTTTTTAAGATTATTTAGAAGTAGTTATTTTTTGAGATAATAGTGAAAAAGTATAGATTTTATAATAATGTCACTTTTATGTGATGAAAATGATTTATGAATGACATTATAGACTAGGGAAACATATTATTTACTAAATCAACAATTTTTTAGTAGTATAATTAATTTAATATTATAATTTTTAATATATTTAAATTGTTAGAAATTTTGAAATTGTAATTAATGTATTGATTAAAATAAAAACAATTTATTTTTTGTTCTCTTTTAATAATGTTTCCAGAAGTTTACATGAGGTTTTTGTTTGGTATAAAAGAAAAATAAGTCTATGTTGATTTATCCTATTCCAATTAATTCTGTTGGATTAAAAATTATACATGATTTTGGTATAAAATAATTTGTACGCTTAAAATGATAATTTTTCTAAAAATGGGTCTTCCTGGAATTTGGTGAACATATATTAAATGTAATTTCTTCCAATAAAATGAATTAAAACATTTAAATTGAATTATATATTTTTAATAAGTATAATTAATATTATTTAATAAGGGATACATAAAGTTTTGTTATAATGTATAGTAACATTGATAAAAACATATCACTATGGTAAGGGTATAAAAGGATTAAAAATTGGGTAAAATAAATACACATGGGTAAAAATAAAATAATAATTTATATAAATTTAATTTATTTAATGAATTTTCAATAAATATAAACAAATATTCTAAATATACCCCCCTTTGATCAACATCATAATGATATTAACATCATAATATTTTAATATTCTCAATATATATAAGTTTTCCACACAGCACAATTATAAAAGGGAGATTACCCTCCTCTCTTATACAAACTTCTTGAGAAACCTATCTTGACAAATACCTTCTCATATACCTTTCCATCATCCCTTCTAATGTCTTATAGGTCCTGGTCTGACCAAAAATCTACTTTAAGAAGGAATAAGGTGTAAGATAATGGAGGATGCCAAATGAAGAGGTATATATTATTTGTGTGATTTTCCAAGTTCCCTACTTATTAAATTTCATTAAATACTTAAATAAAAATATTAAAATAATAACAGAAGTGTAATTTCTATACATAAATGATATTATGTTAATGGTACATCGATATTATTTCCCATTTTTGTCTTATAAGAAATGAAAACCTCACTCATGCGTTTTTACGAACTACCATCTCCAAATAACAACGTAACATGATCTTCATAACCAATTAAAATTCATAGTTATAGTGATTATATCAATTAATATCTATGGTATTAATTAAATAATTATTATTCTTAAAATATATTATATCATGGATGGCTTGATGAATGTCTTCATTTATTATGGGGATTCGCAAATTTAATGACAAAAAAACTCATACAACGAAACTAGAAAAATGAAGTAATTGGAATGCTTGAGATTCAAACACACATGGATTTCCAAAAATACAGAATATTAATTTTTTTAATTTAAAATGTTATTGGATAATTTTTTTCAAGAGATAGAATGAAGTGAAAAAATAGAATCAGGTTTAAAGTTAAATGATAGAGCATGAAATGGTCATTAATTTTTAGGTTCTTGTGTTATAGATTCATATTATTGCATGCTCATTTAAAAAAAAATTAGAATAGGTTATGAGTGATCCTTGGTCTTGGTTCTCTATGGTAATATAGTTATCTCATTTTATATATTATCGAGTAAATTGATTGACTACAGGACAAGGTAACATTTAAAAAAATTAAACATAACCATACTGGATTTAATAATGGTCATATAAAAACAATGGTGATTAATTGATTCAATATAATGATAATAATCAGATCATAAACAATGGTAATTTAACACAAATGACATACTACATTGAAATGATAAACATATGTGTAGAAACTAAAATGTTAATTTAAATTAGAATAATAAACTCTAAAAATCGCACTAACAAATAATTCACCCTACAAAAAGGATATACCCCCTATTTCAAATCAATATGGGGAATGATGACATTGTTACATGAAGACGAATGGTGGTAGAAGAAAAAGGGATTGGATGTTTCATCACTAGTCATCATTTTGTTGTCCCACAATCTCATATATGTTACCTTTATCACATGTGAAATAAAGATCTACTATATAATTAGTTGCATCAAATCCATCATGTTGAGAACAATAAAATCTCTATTGACCATGGATTCACGAAAAAAATAAAAAATTATGAAATAAATGGTGTCTCCCATATATCAGTTAACTTCTCCATCAAAACATTTATACCATACATCAGTTTTTAGGAGGAAAACAATCATCGATCCATGAACATTTACATTGTGAGTTTATTTTTATGACATAATTTCATTTCTGTGGCCTTCTATGTGGCCTTGAAACATGTCACGATTCATTTATTTATAGCATATAGGGGCGAAAAAAAGTAATTTGATACAAATAAACATAACCACATTAAGTTATCAATGTAAAGTTGAAATATTCAATGAAAATGTGTCATACAATTATAAATTTACTGTAATAATTAAATATAGATGAAAATTTTATGAATCATGTATTTAGTAAATTTAAATAAATTATTCAGGAGTATATAATGTGTCTGACTAGGAAAGAATCTAATGTATTTGTTTTTATTAAAAATTCATCTTAAAGAGACATATTATATATTATCAAACTAATATATACTGTATGGTATATATTCTACCCATTTTATATATTATATCATGGATTCATATTTATTCATTTTATTTTAATCTCCAATTCAAATTTTCTCTATTAAGGGATTTTGGTTCAAAAGTTTTTAAAGCTACAATGGTTTATTTTATAATCTCACTCTTATTCAGGATTATTCAAGTTTAAATTCATATTGGTATAGTTATATATTATTGATATTCTTAAAGTCCTTTTATTTTATTATCCTTTGGTTATTTTTAGGGTTCCAATGGTTTACTTTTATCTTTCCCCTCTTTGGTAACCAAATACAATACATCATTCTAAGATAAAATAACCTTATTTTTTATTTTAGGTTACGAATATTTTATTCCATGTCGTGACCGTATAAAATATTTTAAGAAAATTATTTTATACTATAAGATGATTTTATTGAATTAATTTTCAATAGAATGTTTCTTTCATTGGAAGGTTTCATTAAAAAATATTTTTAGAATTTTCCAGACAAGTCATTTTTGACTTTTTACAAAAGTATGAAAGGATAGTTCATTTTAGAATATATAAGTTAAATGGATTTAGCTCCCTTTTTGACCATTTTTAACTACTTATTTTCCTCAATATGTTTATATTTTTTCAAAATGATAATCAATTTCCCTTTATTCTATGAATTTATTTCATTTATGTTAAAATAAATAATTGTTTCTAAAAGGTTCAGAAGACATTGGGAAATGATTTGTTACATTAATAGTTTATTTAAATAACTTGAAAAATAATTATTGGAATTTATTTAAAATTTTTACTTTACAATTTTATATCTAATAATCAAAATAATTTACGTTATTTTAAATATTTATTTACAATTAATTTATAATATTCTATAATCCATTATTTATTCATTGATTATACCTTATTTTGTAGTCTCCCACTTTATTATGATAATATTTTATATCACTCTCCATTTTTAATTAGTGATTATTTTTATCCTTAAAATCCATAATTTTTTGTATCATTGATATATTTATCTTTTCTATATTTTCATAACCATATTCTATAACAACATTTAGTTTTAGTTGAATAAATCTTATTAAGAAAGTTATTTATTTTACTAAGGAAGTACTCATTTCTCAAATTTTGGATCAAATATAGATATTTTATGATTAATAAAGAATAATTATTTTTATTATCTTTTTGATTTAATATATTACAATTTCATTAGATATATTTAAATAATGGAGGGGGTTTAGTTATAGAAAACTCTTCAAAGCCTTGATAGGTCTCCTAATATAAATTGTTAACCAAATTTGTTAGGTATTTTGTGTATACCCACCAATTATTGAACTGTATTGGTAAAAACCATTGGATGTTTGGTTCATGATTTCTTTACATAGGGCCCTGATGGAATGATATTTTTGTATGGAATTATTCATTTCTTTCATTATGATTTCAATTATTATTATTCATGTGATTGTTATGTTAATATTTTTTAGGGATACATTTTGAAGGTCATGTTTTTTATTAAATAGAATATTTATTAATGATAAAATATTCCATAATTTCTATTCATTATCTACATATGATAGTTTCTATTTTATATATTACTATACTGAGAATTTTAGTTCACTATTTATTCTTTTTCATTTCTTCATGGCATGAATAATGAATGTTTAAATTTCTTTCACAAATACAAGAATGTTTTTTTCTTTTCATTTAATTTCCAATTAAATTTGGATATCATATATTTATGTAGTCTCCCATGACTATTAAATTTATTAATCCATTTTTTTGTGATCCCATATATCTTGTACCAATGTATTAATGTAGACCATAGCTCTGGTTTACAAGAGTCAGGTTCATTAGTATTGGTATTAGAGAAAGTTTAGTAACACCCTTAAGAAATAAATATAAAAAGAATATATATGACATGATAATTATTGTAGTATCATTTAATATTAGAGAAATTTGTAGGGAGTTTTATTTATTTGATATATATATATATATATGTTTTTTTGAGATAGTTATGTGAGTGAAGTTTCTTATAAATGTGTCATGGTGGAATAAAGATATTTTTTTTTGAAATACAGGGTTAGTGTCGAGATATCCCTTGGGAAAAAATCTATACAAATGGTGTTATATATAAGAAAATCATCGACATATTGGGGGAACTATGCAAGGTTAGGAAAAATCACCTTGCATGTGTGGAGAAAGTTGTTGTTCCACTATATGTTTCACCAATATTGGATTATATTATATGGAAAATATTATTTCCATTAATCTAACTATTAATAAAATTATCAAAGGGATGTGTATCAATTACCTTGAAAGGATATTCCATGATTTGAGAAGTAAAGAAAAAGATTTTTCTTTTGGAAGTGTGTTGTTTAATTGGAGACACTGATGAATGTTTGTAATTGATTGTTGATTCTAAATAAGATTATGAAATATAAATAATGGAATGAAGAAATTTAATGTGAAATTAATTAGGCAATATTTTCCAAAAGAGAAATCAACTGAAATGAAAAAGTATTTTCTTATCTTAATGAAGATAGATACGGAAAGTGTTACTAAGTTTACGCTTATTTTCACTATGTTAGAAAGGCATGAAAAGTATGGAATACATAATCTTGAAATAAATATTGAAAATATATTTACTAGGTTTAAGACTGACCTTTGAAGGGAACTATTCATACCAAATATATTCATTATAATATGACACAGTATCGTGGTCCAACAATATAGAGAAATAATTTCCAAGGTTCCTATCTTCATGGGAAATCTAGAAAGGAAGAGGTTGGCTGAGCACCATGGGAAAGGAAATGTCTTAAAAAATATGAAATAAAATATGTGAGTTATACAATGTGATAATTTTTGAAATAAATATATAGGTAAATAATTATTAGGAATGAAATTTTTTTACATGTGTACTAGATACATCCATCAGGATCATTAATGAATTGAAAAGAAAAATCCACTTCTATCGCATGCATCATCTATAAGGATATGGGTAATAATTTAATCTAATATACTAAAAATCAAGTGAACCTATCAAATAATAGGTCAAGGGTGGATGTACAAGATTATATTACTATTACAATTTATTTTTATGATTCTAATGATATTGTGGAAGGATTATAAATAGTAAAACCAAATGTAGAAGAAGATTGATTCAATTAATGATATTCACATTCATTTATATCTTCTATGTTTTAATGGAACATTATATCATTACCCAATACCGTAATAAGGGTGTTTTCAACCAAGAATCTTAGTAGAAATATTATTGCCACATGTATATGGTAGTCTTCCAAATTACGATTCATAGAAATAACCTGTTAGAAAATATAGTTATTATATATATGGTTTATTTTGATAGAGTATTGGTATGGATTTAATTTCAACGTATAATGTGAAATATAAAACCTAGATAAGGTGATTAAAATTCATAAATGAGGTGTGGAATTCCATTCCTTTAGAGGGGAGACATCATTATTTGAATCATGATTGGATCCACCACCAGTAGCTCTCCCTATTGAGATTTTGGGAGATTAAGTTCATATGAAACCTATGGATTTGAATGGTAATAATGGAATATAATATACACCAATTGTTTCTCATTACATCAATATGTTTCCTAGTGATTTTTCTATAATTCCACGTAATCATGAAGATGAGTTTTCTATTAAACTCTTCATTGACGAAAAACCTATATATAAATTATGAAACATAATATACATTATGGAATTAGAGTAACTGGATAAAAATTTATTACTGTTTTTTAATAATTGATTTATTCAACCAAGTTCTTTATCTCAAGGATCCCCTATAATTTTTCTTAAGAAGAATGACGAGTCAATGCAATTGTTTATTCACTATAGAGAAATAAATTCTGTTACTATAAATGAAAAGAGTCCTCTAACATTAAATTGATGATTTTTTTTAATCATCAAGAAGAAGTACTATATTTTTAAAATAATTATCTTGATTAATGGAATCATTAATTGTGAGTTAGGAAGGGGGATATTCTAAGAATTACATTTCTCCACAAGGTATTAACATTATGTGTCAACAGTAATTCTATTTGGATTGATTAATTCACTATCTATTTTTATGAATATGATGAAAAAATTATTCAAATATTATCATGATAATTATTTTTATGGTATATATAAATGATATATATTTATATACTAAAGTCTATGAATATAATTAACCCCATTGGGTAATTTTACTTTAATAACTCAAAGGAACGATGTTATATATTAAATTTTGTAAAATGAAACTCCTGATTTTGGATGTTTATTTATTTCTCTATATTTTATCCAAGGATATAATATTACTTGGTCAATTAATGAAGAGGGTATTTAAATAATATCATACTTCGATGAAAATAACATAGATATGTATTTTCCATATATTAGTTGGTTAATATTGAAGATTTGATTTTTTTTGAAATTAGATCTACAGTTATATATGTTGACAAATGATGGGGTTGTATTCATATGGTAAGTATAATGTAAAAACTAATTAAATAAGTAAATGGGTTGGTGGTCAATGCACCGATATTAACAATACAATCAGGTATTGATGGTTCGGTGATATATTATGATCCTTAAATGAAAAGGTTTAGATGATTTGGTATGCACAATGATAGAGTTTTTTAGTATGCATAAAGAAATTTATTGATTCCCAAGAATGTTTATCCAGCCCATTATATTGATTTGGTAGCCATAATCATTGCCATGAAGATATAGAGAAATTTTCCATATGGTGAAATATGTGAGGTAAATACTCACTAATTTTTTAAATTAATTTTTTCATAAAAATAACTCAACATGGGAGACAGGATATGGATAATACTACTATCAAGGATTATGATTTCAAAATACACTACCATCATGAGAAGGAAAGTTTGGTGCATAATACTTTTTGTTGGAAAGATCAAGGATTCCTAACTAAAATTCTGATTATTAATATCCCAAAATGATTGATTTAGTAAATTAGATATGAGAATTATTAGAGAAGGGAAAAATTCAATCATGTACCATATTATTTATAAATGAACATTACTAGAGAAGTTAAAAACCCCATCTTGATTATAGGAGTTTATAAAATAATATAGTATTTGTGAATGATGATAAATTAAAATAAGTTTTTTATTAAGATGATATGATGAAATTCTAAAAGATTATATTTGTTATATAAATACCTAACCAGAGGTGGAAATTACATGATGAAACCCATTTATCAAATTTATCTACACTCTATGGAATCACCACCATGTATAAATATCTAATAGAAATTTTTTTATGATAATTTGATGTGGGAAATTATGGACAACGTATCATGATTATTTGTTTGTCAATATGAAAAAGTAGAGATACAACCTAATAAAGGAATCATGAATATAATACATATTTTTATAAGTGGGGTGATATTACTGTATAATTTGTAACTAGATTCCAAAATAATCCTAAAAAATAATTATATTTGGGTTATCATTGACCCACATTCAATGAACATACATTTCATCAATATATGGGATGATCTACCTATTATGTACTAAACTAGACTCTATATCAATTATGTTGTGAGGCTTTATTTTACAACTCTTTCAATTGATTATCATCATGAATAATGGTTTACATCAAAATTTTCTAAACGTATTCATAAGTGTCTAAACAATGTGTATCATTTTAGAACAACATATCACCCCCAAATAGATGGACTGTCCAAAATGAATATTTGATCATTAGAATACAAGATATGGTGGTTCCCAGATGATTTTCAATGAACTTGGGATTAATATTTACCTTAGGTGAAATTCGTAAATAATAATTTTTTCACTAAATAATTTAAATGAATTTATAAGAATCATTATAAGATAATATTTACATAAAACAAATTTGTAGTCTAGTGATGATGAAAGTAATCATTTAGGCCCAGAACTTATTGAGGATATAATGATTTAAGTGAAAACTCTTTTGATTCATATCATGGTAGGTAAAAGTAATAAAAACTAAAATGATGATAAAAAAGTAAGGATATAGAATTTCAATTATGGGTTCATTTTTAATTGATGTTATCTCAATGGAATGGGGTTATTTTATCTCCAATGAAATGGAAACAATGTACCAGGTACATTATTCTATTGATATTTTGGAAATAATTTGAATGTTTCTTACCATTTGGAAATGAAAACCATTATTTATAAAGTGAATAATGTTCTATATGTCACATTATTTTGGACTTATATTATTGATCAAAAATATTGAATATCCCTTTAATAAAATTAACTATATCTATGTTTTTCTTATGGCGAATAACATCACCATATTTTGTACCAATTGTAATAAGAGTTACAGAAATGGATGACTCATCTTGTAGGAGAACATTATAGAAATAATATTATAGAATTTTTTATTTGGGAATGAAGAATATATATAATGGATAATTACCCAAATTGTTTATGAGCTTTAATTATATAAATTTTTAAAAATAATTTTTATAGGGTTATAGAATGCATCTCTTGGGCTTCAATTATAGAAAGTAAATGTTTCATTTTAGTGGAACCTTAGCATAATTCAAATAGATTTTATTAAAAAATCTGATTATTTTATGAACTTAATAAATTAAAATTTTAATTTCATGGAATTAATTTCATTTTTGAAATACAAATTTCAAAATTTTATTATCGGTTTTTTGGATATTTTAATGAAATACTTTATTTATTGGTTAATAGTTAAAATTACATATTTCACAATAATGTAAAATTTAATAAAATATAATAATGGAATAATGGAATCATTGTTAATGAAACCATTTTCATAAATAAAGATTCATTTATGAATTATTTTAATTCATATAAAAATATCAATTGTAATTTATAAATCAATGGTATAAATTTTTAAATTATAAGTATGGTTTTTATTTAAAAAAACTATTTTTGGTTCTTCTCTTTTATTCAAGTTTTAAAAAGGATAAATTCAATTTTTTATTTTAAATTAAAAAATTCTTCTTATATATAATACTTTAATTAATTACATATGAATAAACATTATACATGTTTTTTGTATGGAATCATTTTTATGCTTAAAAAGATTTTTTTTCTAAAAATGGGTTTTCATTGCGTTTTGTGATATTATATTAAAATTATGTTATTGTAATTACAGAAATATAATATATTAAAATGGATTATATATTTTTAATTATAATAATTAATATTATTCTGTTAAGACAAATTTTGTTTTCCCATAATGAATAGAAATCATTGTATTAATTTATCACTAGGTTAGGGTTAAAAAGGACTAATAAAGGGATTAAACTAAATTGATATGTGTTGAAATAATAATAAAAAATTAAAAACCTTTAATGAAATTATTATGTCCCTATATAATATAATATTAATCATTTATCAAAATTAGAGGAACATTCCATTCAGAGGGAATTTATTATATTTTAATGTTCATAATTTTTAAACCCTTTCCACCCTTATCACTTATAAAAGGGACCTCCTCCATAATATTTTCCAAATATCGGCTCCAATTATCTTAATAATCCTAATATAAATTAATTCAGATCATCCATCTCCACATCCTATAGGTCTTGGTGTCACCCAAATACTACTTTATGATCGATTAAGGTGTAAGATGAATGATTTTAGAAAAATAATAGTTGTATGATTTATCCAATCTTTTTTGAAGTTACATTAATCTTAACCCACCATAAAATATTCAATATGAATATGATCTTATGTAAATATCTATATTTAAAATAATTAAATGTTTTTATTTTAACGTAACATCCATTTTCTATCAATTTTCTATCCTATGGGAAATGTCAACATATCTCATGCATATGAAGTGACTACGACATCCACATTGCATGGTAATTCATTTTACATAACCACGTTACGTGGATTTTTATAAATATATATTTAATGATTATATATTATATTAATGATATAATTATTTTTATTGAAATATAATATATAATATATCTTCTTCTTATTCCATCTGTTTGAAATTGAGGTCACCGCTCATCCGAACATGTGTACTACAACCACCAAGAAGCAATGCGATTTTTTCTTTTTACCACTATACATGGATGATTCTAAAATTTTATATATTGATTAAATGAGATATTAACTACATTAACGAAAAAGTTTATATAATTTAACCATTTCATAACTCATTTATCTATGGTTAATGTACCAAAGTAATTTTGGATAAATTGACCAATCATCATTAAGTAGTTGATGATAGAAAAGGATTCTCTAATAATTGATGTCATATAATTAGAAAAATTCCTTATAAAACTAAATAATTATGATATATTATTCTAAAAAAATAATTTAATATATATAAATTGATTATTAAGATGGATATAATGGGTTTGGCCATGTATGAATCCATGGTAAGGGTTTATCAACTCAATTGAACTCCGAAGAGACATATTTTATATTATGAAACAAAATAATTTGAAATGGTTTATATAAAGGAAATTTTACATATAATATAATGAATTACTATTAATTCATGGTATATTAATTTTCAAATCATGTTTTCTCAATTAAGTTGTTTTGACCCAATTTTTATTTGAGTCGAAAATGATTATTTTATAATCTCAATCTTATTTTTTATTATTATTGTTCAAATTTACACTAGAAGAATTATATTATCCTTATCTTCTTAAAAGATATATTTTTTTTCATATCCAATAATTATTGTTGGGTTTAACCTATTTTTATTGAATATATTTATCTATTCGGAACTCAGTGGTTCAAAGAATACTATATAAACTAAACTGAACTTATTTTTCATTTTTTATTCAGGAATATATTAACTAAATGCCTATACTGTATAAAATAAAATAATAATTATATTTTATCTTCTATAAATATTTTGTAATTTAATTTTTAACTATATTAAAATATCATTGAAAGGTTTTATAAAGGACTCATTTTATTGTTTTCCAAACCATTTGTTTTTTAATATTTAGAAATGTGTGAATGTAATGTTCTTTTGAAGATATAATCACAAACACATTTTTATTCCTTTATTTCCATATCATTATATATTTCATTATATAAAATCATTATTATATTTTTTGTGAAAATAATTTTTTCATTATGTTAATAATTTTTATATTTTATATTAAAATACAATTTCATTATTTTCTAAAATGTCGTGAAGAATTTGGGAAATGATTTATGACATTGGTTTCTAAAAAATATTACAAAACTATCTGGAATTTTTCATTTAATATTTTCAACCATTTTATTCCCAAATTATTGGAAGATATTACTTTATATAAGACATTAATATTTGATGTATTGATTGTGTTTTTTCATCCTTTATTTTGTTTTTTATTACACCTTATGTTATGATCATTATCATTTTATGATCATGTTGTCTATCACTTTACATAATTCATCTACATTTTTTATTATTGAAATCAAAATTATTTTGTGTAACGACCCCGACCCCAGTATCCCAATGATGGTGGATACATTATTACATTTTTAGTGGATAAAAGAGATCAAAACTCAAAGGAATGAATAGTCTATATGTTTTGAATAGATATGATATTATCATGATTAAAATATTACATTGAATATATAAAATATGTATAATAAAAGAATTCATGAATCATCAATGTTATTTATAATACCAATATTCATATCTAGTGGGAATGATAACAAATAAAAGGGTGAGCTAAGATTCTCATTATTGGTATCTATATAATGGAAGCTAATAAGGGATGAATAATATGGAATCAATAAAGGAATTTCAAAATAATTCCATATAAATAATATCATGAACTAGAATGCCATGCATGGATATAATAAAATATAAAATAATCACATAGACACCAGTAAATATTTTCATAATATTGGAACTCATAATTTCATACATCTAAAAATTGACATTGAGGCTTTGCACAATGCATCTAAAAACATCTATGATGTCTTGTTCTAGGACATCTAAAAATAACTTGGTAAGGCCTAATCCAAAAACCAATCCATTTTTTCTCTCGAGAATAATTGATTAGCAGAGGTGATATAGTGGGTCATTCCCATCAATTACTATATCCAATTAATCCTTATAGGAATAAACAATTCAACATAGTCATCAATACGTAAAAATAGATAACATTCATATGGGAATAAGTAGCATCTCAAATATAAATGCATTCTCTATAAAGGTGATAATAAAATAAATAGATAAATTTCTTAGATGGTATAATTAGAATACACTCCCAATAAATTATTCAAAAAATGATGTTGATAGAGATTAAAATTATTTAAATAGATTACATGAATATTTCTTAAGGAAAATAATCTTTTTAATTTAAAAAAAATATTAAAAATAAAAAAACATATCACATATTGAAGATATTAATTTTTTTAAATTAAAATTTATAGATTATTAATTAATCTTAAAATAATTTTGTTTTCATGATTATAGGATGTTTCGTTCATAATATATAGTTCAATAAATATTCGATTTAAAATTTTTGTAAAATTCAATAATTACCTCGTCTAGAAAATTAAATGTTGATTCTTTGAAAAAAAAAATATTTTGTAAAGATTAAAATCATAGATAAATTTTTTTAAATAAATAATTGGAGTTTAGTGAAAATAAATTTTAAATAATTTTTAGAAAATATGGTTATGGAAGAAAAAAATCCCTCAATAGAGAGAATATCGAATATAAATTACATTTTGAAACAAAACCTTACAACTTTGGTAACATTTTAATTATAAGAGCCATGAAATAAAGAAATATATAAGGATATTAAAATCCAAAAAACATTCAAAAAATTCATTATAAAATACATGCATAGTAATTATATTCATAACCAAAAAGAAATAAGTGGTGAATAAGGCATGTGTCTGACAAAAAAAAAGGGAGAAAAAAATCCCCTATCTCATGTTTCTACCATCTTCAATTGTGTTTGAAAATTATACATAATAAATAAATATTTATAATAAATTTATTAAATAATCATCTTCATATATATATCATACCATATATTTTTTACATATAACCATTTATCACACATTTATTAATAGTTCATTATTAAAATAACTATTCCAAGTGATAACTAATACAATTTTTATGTATTTTTTAGTTCGGTAATTTTTATCATTGTAATTTAATCATGTTTCTTTAATATAAATTTTCTAGTCATTATATAATTATAATGTATATTAATTATATATATATATAGGGTCATATCTAAAAGTACTAGATTGAAATGTTTATTTACTCTATTTATCGAGACTGTATATCATACATACACATGAAAATTGTTTACATTTCTCTACAGATGGAGTGAATGAAAGTTAAATAATAATTTTAATTTAAAGAGTAATTATTATATCATATTCATCATATATATTCATCAAATATATCCTTATTACTATCCATGAAAATTGTAGATGAAAAAGAAAAAACATCACTTCGTGGAGGTGGTATCCCACACGTACACACAAGTGATGTTATCGTATTCAAAAAGATTGGTATTTTTAAGGTATATGTGATTTTATAATTTTCCGCGTATAATATTTTCAACTTTATAATATATAAATATAAAATCCATCATAATGACCATCCCTTAAATATGTTTGTTTAAAATGAATTGTATCACTACGCGTAGATGGTAAGCCATACACACGCTCGACTGATACCTTCGGTTCTAATTTGATTTGAAAGATTGTATATAAGGGTGATTCAATAAGAATAATAAAATAAAAATCATTTTAGGATACCTAATTTATTATTTTATGATTAATAAAATAGATTTATGTGACGTAAAGAATATGTAAAATTAAATTTATTGGTTAACACGATTATCTCTCCTTTAAAAAAACTATTTCAAATATCCTTTTAAGGGTCACCTAGATGGTATTTTTGGATGACACATACATCTAGAATATGAATAAGTAATTTTATAATGTATTTTTTGTGTTTTTGGTCATGATATAAGTCTCAATGTGATGTAAATACGTGAGGTATGATGTTTCTTTTCATAATCAATGTGTGGGTAACTTTTGGAATTTTGTTAAATTTGAAATCATAATTATGCAATTATAATGAAAAATGAATAAAATTATATAGTTATTAAAAAATTGGGTCAGATATTGTTTAAATATAATAAAATAAAAAAATTGATATCGGTTTTTATGGTGTCGTAACCATTATCGTTTTTTTTTCAAACCATTGGTTAACCGATTTTAACATTAACCGCGGTAACATATTTCTCAATCTTAAAGGGTTATAATTTTATATATAGTGTACACATTGAATGATAAATGAAAAGGAAAGATATTTTATTTCATATATTACACCTTTTCCTATTTAAATATTTTATTTATTTTTAAATAATTTAATATAATTTAATTTTAAAAAATTATCATTAATGTCAATTTTGACACTATTTATTTAATTTGACTTCAAATACATCAGTAAAAATTTGGATTAAAAATATATTAAATTTAAATACTAAATTTTTTTCATATTCCACAAATAATTTTATGTAAAAATATAAATCACTCATATTATATAACTTTTATTAATTTTAATATCATTTAATTTATTTTATTACTATTTTAATTAATGTTGTATTAGCATTTCATTAAACTTTAATGTAATTATATAATCACTATAAATTATACGTATATTATCATCATGAATATAATTACATTTTTAAAAAATTTACATTAATATTTATTCACACCATGTATTTTCCCCATGTTCAGACACAATATATATTTAAAACTTAAAGAGTGGCATTTGGCATCATTCATTTATTTAAATATTTTACTGGTAATTATAAAGGAAAAGTTTCCATTAAAAATATAATTTTCAATTAAATTTTTATATTAGTAAAATTATAATCATCCAATATGAAATAATTGGAAATATTACAACCTTATCAAAAAAATTTAACCTAGATTAACTTGACATACCATCTATTGAGATGATAAATTTTACCACAATTACATTGCATATTAATGAAAAATTAAAGGGGAATAATTTCCCAATTTGTTCATCTATATTCCGAATATGGAATAAAATATTCAGTATTTTTTATAATTTTTAGAAATTATGTTCAAAATTAATGTAAAAATGAGATCAAAATAACTTTTTAATAAAATACATATTTTTGTATATAAATCAATTTATTCCAAACTTATTATTTATAAAAAATATCAATGAATGTTTAACTTTTTTATTGAAAATATAAAACATAAAATTAGTTAAAATAATTCACTAATTTTGATAATTTAATTGAATATAATATTAAAATATATCATGTAACTTTTTTTTCAAAAAGACAATTATTTAACATTCATTTGATTTTTTTTTAATTAATTATATCTACTTTATTTATTTAATAAATATATAAACCACTTTTTAGTTTGTCCAATTCATACCCTCCAATTATAATAGTTAGGATATAATTTCCACATAACAATATAATTCAATTCAATTGAATATAGTGTTGTGTGGAACAATAGCCATTGGACATAAAAAATTTATTTTTAAAAAAAATCCTAAAATAATGGGATGTTACATTTTTTATCATGGAAGTATTTATGATTTCAATATTTTCTTAACTTTATAAGATTAATATATTATGTGTTATTTTAACGAATATTATTATGAAATTTAATTCACATAGTGGGCAAAAATTTATTTTCAATATTCAAGATTCAATACAGATATTTATTGATTGATAAGGTATACTAATCTTGTATTATATTTTTGATTCAATATATGAAGAATTCATATGAATTAAGTAAATGATGAGTGGATTAGGGATATTGATAGCCTCTCAATGCATCAATAGGTCTCATGCGACATATATTAGGTCAAATATTTGGGTTATTTGGGTTATATCAACCATTTATATAAATGTCTTGGAAGAAATACTATATAGTACGATTTTTAATGTCTTTGAATGAGACCTTGATGGATAGAACATGAAATATTACCTTATACATTAACATATTTAGAATTTCAGTTCATACTCTCCATTTGATTATCTCATCCCACATTACTATTTTTATTCTTAAAAGGTGTCCCAATAAGGATAATACAAAATGGAAGATAGAAAACCCCACATAGTGGGTGGAAATAATGAAGGCCAAGAGAATCGCTCTAAATTAGGTTCACCACTAGCTTAAAAGGAGACATATGAATATGGAAACAAACCAATTTATTGGGGACTGCAAGAGATGACATATAATCTGCTAATTTGTTTCCCTCACGCCATGTGTGAGATACATTAATGTTACCATTAAACAGTGCCTTGCATTGTATAATGGTATAACAAATCATCTAGGGCATAGTTCTTTAACCAAGTAGTGCATCATGGATGATCATAGAATCCATTTCCAAATATGTGATGATAATGTCCCATTGAATGCACATTGAAAACCTTCTATGAACCGCATGATCCTCGGCCTGGATAGAATTTCCCCCTCCGAAATGATCTATGAACACCATCACCACACTCCCCTAGGAGTCATAGATGACTCCTCCACCTTGCATCTCTCCCCATGCACAGGATCCATCAGTGTTATGCTTGAGACTGAACACTGGATGAGCCCAGAAAATCTATCTCCCCTGGGCCCCTAGACCATGCGGCCAAGCCTCCCTATGTGTTGTGCATAAAAGGAACGCACATCCTTCCCGATTCCATCCAAACCGACCAACTCAATCAAAAAGATCTTTTTCTGGCCATAGTAACTCTACCAGAGGTTAGGATCCCCTCATGCCTAGCGTAATTCCTAGCTTTCCATATCATCTATCAACCCACCTTAAGGATGATGGCTTGCACTTTGGCCTCCACCACCGACCCATTGATCCCCTGGATCCATGTCTCCACGAACAACTTATTAGAACCTACATGGGGAGAATAAATTGTGAAAACACAAAAAAAAACTCCAACCATGCCTCACTCAGTCCCCCAATAAGAACAAGTGGTTCATGATTTCTCCCTTTTTATTCACATAGTAGTGACAACAAGAAAACATGCTAATTTCTCCAACATTTTATGTTATCATCAGATGGAATGGCCTTCTTTCAGATCAGATATGTGAGAAAGTTATGTTTTGTGGGGATTTTACTTCACAAAAACATGTCATTCCATATCTCTTACTACCCCTATAGACTGTTACTCCTGTGGAAGTCTTTCAAGTTAAAATTATCGGAGATAGAAGGGGTATAGACACAACTATCTTACCAAGAGTTAAAGATAACCGAATCGAAAACCGCTTGTTGAGATGCATCCAAAACAAACCGAAAAACCATGGATGAAAACATGCCTCCCATAAAGAGATAGTGGTAGAATGACATCTTGGATATCCCTACACGTCACCTGACTAGTTTGGATTCCATTAGAGGATTTTTCCATCCCAAATAATCCATTTCACGTGCGAAATGAGTCTCAAAATGATGTTTCAAACCGAGGACCACAATGAAGTCCCCCGGACCAGAGGAGTAGCAGCGATAAGCATATATCTATGAGATATAAGATTCCCCCATAAAGTGCATTCCTTGATCACATTCCATGCATGATTAGCATTCATGGAATGAACGGGGTTATCCATACTCTTAAAGTTGATGCCCCCTTTGCATATGGGTCAATATATCTTTCTCCACGACACCCACTATCTATTCCCCTCAGATAAAGCATCTGAGATAAAGTGCACTAGAATACTATAGATGGACCTGGTAACCCCTTTCAAAACAATGGTAGATTCCATATCAATCACTAGCATTGTGAAGAGTATACTATTCACAAGGTTGATAAGTCCAACGAAGGATGAGAAATTGTGTTACCAGTTTTTAATTCAATCCATAATCTTATTAACAACTTTTTCAAAGTCATTGTATTTCAGCCTACCTGTGGAAACAGGGGTACCACGATACTCTATGGGGAAAGAGCCTCACCTCATGGCCAGCTCCCTACTCATACGGTCCACCCTGCTTGAGTTTTAAGAATTAGATATGTAGAATCTACTCTTCTCCCTCATGAAAATATAACCACTCCAATGGTAATACTCCATAAGGATCATGTTAATTTAATTGAGGGATGTCCACCTTCGATTCATAAAAATAATTGTTTCATTAGTATACATCATATGTGATGTTGGGATTAGTCTATATTTCTTGTGGTGGGGAAAAATCTCTGCATTTTTTAACCCCATGATGGTCATCCTTCTAAAAGTGTCTTGTATAATGATGAAGATCCTCGGGGAAAAACGATCTCTTTGTCGGAGCTCAAGGATATTCATAATGAAACTGTGATTTCTACCCATAAAGAACATGACCATCCATGGAGAACAAACACACCAGAATATGATATCGCAGTCCCACGGGGAGAACTCGATATTAGATATAACTATGTTATGAAAGTTCCACTCCTTCCAGTCATAGGCCTTATTCATATACATCTTAAAACCCACATTGGAGATATATTAATTTCTTGTAAGATCTCTCAACATTTCTTGTTCCATTCCCATAGCACCCTGGATAAAATGATCTTTGACAAACCCATGTTTCTCTTGGGATATCCCTCAATGGATCATGCTAGACATCCTCAGATTAATGATACTTGATCAAATTTAATATGGGAAGTTGCATACACTCACTTGCTGATAATGGGTGAGGGATGAAAGGTCATTGATCTTCTTGAAGAGAACAATTATAGTTTCATCCGCAATCCAAAGAATGCCACCCCCTCGGAAGAAGTACATGATAACTAGAATAATATCATGTTTCTGAACCTCCAACGAGCCTCTGTAAAATGAGCCATGGAATCCATCTGGGACCAATGCAATTTTAGGATTCATGTTCCACGTTGTTGTATTCACCTCCTTATCCTCAGGTAGAATTTCCATCATCGTATTATCTTGCATAGAGACAAGTTTCAGAATCCCTTCCTGGAGATGAGCCTCTTTCGAAGGATATCCCCAAAGCCTATTCTCATTCATGATGACAAGGAGGTCCTTAAAATACGAGAAAACAATGCCCTCAACCACCTCTCTATCCTCAGTGTATGAACCATCCTCCAAAGAAATATTTGGTTTAACAACATGCCTCCTCTCCCTTATTCCTGTATAAATATATGCAGTATTTTTGTCTCTGACCCTTATCTATTTTTCCCTGGAGGCTTCTCTCCCTGAATATTCATGCAGGAGCACCAGAACCGGCTGAGAAGTATTCTTATCAGATACTCCATCAAACACTGCTTCATCCCATCCCTCCTTGAGACTATCCTCCATGCTCTCATTTTATTGTTTAAAGGTAACCGTATCTCGATAAACAAGAGTCAAGGATCTAGTCCACAGGATAAGTTCATGCTTCATCCTCCTTAAGAAGGATTGAATATCCACCAAAGAGTGCCCCCGAGAAGGTTCATTCCACAACTTCTTCACCACTTGATGTTGGGCCAGATCAGTCACCCACTGACTGAAAAATTTCAAATAGTCCTACATAACCTCGGTCCTCCAAAGGGAAAAAATGACCATATAATAGTCCAAAATTCTTTGGGTCAGGCAGTTTTCCATCAAATTCGGGAACATAGAGATGATGTGAACGTTGGCAATGCTCTGATCCAGTCTTCTCCAACATTTACTACCACCCTGTATATTGTTAAACCAAGTGAAAGGATCTCTCAAATACCCCATGTTTATTAACCCCTTATAATCCATGATCTTCACAAAAGACATACTCTCATACCTTGGGAATCTAGCCTACAACATTTTTTCATCTGGCCGCGATATGATACTGAAATACCCTCCCACCACCCAAGGTTTATCGCCCGTAACAAAGCCATTCAGATCATCCTACAACACCTCCTTTATCCAGGCATCGTAACTTCCATAGATGAAGAACATAAACAACTCCTCACTGCCACTCGACAAATTCATCGTGATATACCGGTCTCCAAATTGGATCAAATCCACTGTTAATTCATGCTTCTAGAATAAGTTAATTTGATTATTTACTAGAGTTTCATGCATTGGAGCATGCATTTTAACCTTACGAGTAAACTCATGAATCTTAGCCATGTTCAGTTTGTGCTCAATTATCATTGCCAACATCACCCCCCATTTTTTCAATTTATAATTTACCTTAATAATATATTTTAATCACACTTTTTTTTGTTAATTTTTACAAAACATATTATGAAAGAATCTTTGAATTATTTTCCACTATATAAGAACATTTGTTTGTTCAATGATTAATTTTTTAGCGTGATATGAAAATTATGTATGTGTCTATTGTTCCCAGAATTTTTTAATAATTTATCATTCATGTTTTAATCCCTTGTATCTTTTACCAATGTAATACATTTGACACTAGAACTATTTAATTATATTTTTGGAAATTTCTTATATCTAATTATTTTTTAAATGGAACGACTATGTTTGATACCATACAAGATACAAAACATCGAGATTAAACAAACAATGAATTATTTTTATTAAAATATGAGAATTATAAGCTAGTCGTCAAATTTGAGATAATGAATAATATTTAAGGAATTATAAAATATATAGTTTTCTTACTAATATCTAATATATTAATTAATTCTTTTAAAATATTTCCTCATTTTTTTGTAATGTCAATTTATTCCTCATATATATGTTTAATTCAAAATGGGTTCTCATTAATTTTATGAGTGAATATTAACATGTTTTTTTAAATATTATAAAATTTATTTTTTTTAATTTAAAATTCCAAAATTTAATTATGTGTAATTTTTTATAATTTTCTAAAACACCGACTTCTCAATAAATAGTAAAAAATATTGTTTTTAATAGAAAATTATTCTATAATTATAAAATTTTTTATGAATTAAAATTCTATTTTAGATTACTTTTATATTTTAATTATTTCCTTTATATTTTAAATTATCCAATTGTTTATTCTAAAAATAAGTGTTTCTTGATTTTGTAAAAAATGATTTTATTTTTAAAAGGGAATTTTTCTAAAAAAGTTTTTTTTCATTACCTTTTCAGAATTAAATTTGAATTAAATTAGGAAACTTTTGTTTTTTAAAACATGAAAAATGGATTCTAAATTTGGAACCATCGAGTGAAAATTTATGAAGTCAGTCTCCTTTCTTTTCAAATAAAATTAAATTTATAATTAATATCTTTTGTTACCACGATAAACGGAAAACATGTAATTAAAGTTAAAAATAAGATGATAAGGACTATATAATTACCCTAAAGCATGTGTTAATTTTATTAAATAAATAAATTTTATCCATAATAATCCACGATTAGATTATATAGAAATTTTTTTCCATTTGGACGAGATTATGACTTTTTTAATATTTTATTTAAAGAAATGTAAAAAATGCCACCCTCTTGTTATTAATAACTATAATAATTCTAAAATTGGGAAAATAATTGTATATGTTCATTTATGAATATTTAATTATATATAAATTATTAGTCATAATCATGTTAATTTATTTATAAATAATCATAGTACTTATTTACGCATTTCTAATGTGGTAATTATTCAATTAAAAAATGATATCATTTTTTAAGAAATATAATTTAAGATGTTTAATGTGATACTTGAATTTTAAATATGAACAAGGAATTTTAGGGATATAATAAAATATCTGGTTCAAATTCTACTTCTTTACTTGATGTTATTAAAATAAAAGTAATAAAGAGTTTGAAAATTGACAACAATAATATGGAATAAAAACATCACATTATGAAATGATTTAAATTAATAAAGTTATAATATTAAGTCCAGTGATTAGTTTATTGTTTATAATATCTACCAATGACATTTATGAGCCTTTTACCCATTTATAGACACTATATTGACCGTTAGAGAGTAAAATTATTTGTTGTCATAGTAACATTAAAAAGGGTTAATAAGGCTTTAAAACCAACAAATATGGGTACAAATGTAACATAAACTGGTTGAATTTTTTTACCTACATATTATATTACTATAATCACACTATATTAGAAATAAATTAGCTTTGACAATATTTTATTAAATATTAAATTATATTAATTTAATATTTGGAGAAATTCCAATAGTGACCACCCCTCTTTTATAAAAGGGAATACCTTCTTCTCATTCCTTGACACTTCAAAAATAATTTTTTTCTAATACACCCATCAAAAATAACATTCTATAATACATATAATCATTTTAGATTTCATTTTAGTAATAATAAAAACCTTATAGTGCTTAATGTGTAAATCAAAAGACACTTTCCCCTAGAAGTGGTATAGTTTTAACTGCATGCTTTAATATTTTGTAATCTTCCACCTCCTCATTTTTTTGAATCCTAGATAAATGTATAACAACAGTATTCTCTATACAAACTTATGAGGTGGTAATACATCATTCATGTGTATGGTCAAGTAATACCTCACAAAACTATGTCATTCATTTTATATCACCACCTATTATGATTTTTTATAAATATGTAACTTATTAATATATATTATATTAATTTCCTATATATCAACATTTAAATATCATATATCATTTAATTTCTTACCATTCTAGTCAATATAAAACACGACGTAGTTTGGGCGTATGTGTGGACTACCACCTCCACATAGAAATGTTATTCTTTTTTCATCACCACATTACATTGAGGATATATAGAAGTGAATTTAAAGGAAAAAATATGGTAATTATGGTATACTAATCAATATTTAAGTAAAAAATTTATTACTTTATTTCGTTAATTATTTTAAAAAATGGAAACATCACTGAATCATACATACAAACTACCGTCTCTGGGGTTGAAATGTACTACATCAGTTCAAAATTATTAAAAAGAATGTCAATTTTTATTATTTATGAAATGAATAGATTTTATGGAAATCATGATGCCTCAATGATTTTATAATAAAATTAATTATTTGAAAGGATATTTTCAATGAAAAATATTTCTTCTATATGACCTTAGATTTTTGATTTCAAAAGTGACTTTCAAAATAAAAATGCTTCTTTCCCTAAAGTATATTATTATAATATTTTAATGGTATTTATATTCATAAATTCCAATAACCCTTGATGTTATGTATACTCAAATGTGGTTATTTTTTGTTAATTTTATCCCCATTATTTAAATGGTGGGATTATGAGTGTTCTAAATAGATTTTCATGTAACCAATTTGTTTTCCATGGGTTGAGGAGGTTATGAAAGGAATGATGATATAAGTATTATGATGAAAAAAAGATCAATGTAATTTATTCATGTTACAAATTTAAAAAAAAATTATGATGATGAGTAGTTCGGTTATAATCCAAAGACATGTGGGTCCATGATAGACCTCTAATACAGTTGGTATTTAAGTTCAATTCATGGTTAAACTAAATATAGTTTGGATTTAACCGATTCGGTTTCTCTTAAGAGATTATAGTAATATACAACGATGTCTATTCCATGTGTAAACATGGTGATAACTTCATGAGTAGTCATACGTGTTATTATATATTTAAGATTTATATGAAATTGTTTCAAGATACCAAACCATTTTATTTTTTTATTTATATGGGCTATAAATGTTTCCATCAATCAAGGTTGATGTCACATTTATCATGATTTTTTATTAATACGACTCTTGTACTATATTAAATCATTATTCAATGTTTTATGAATGATGATCCGCATTTTGATTTCAATAAATTATATAATTTTGTTCCAATTATCTTTGATTATATCATTATACACATATTCTTATCTTACTGTCACTAATGAGAATAAATTTTTATGATTATATTTACCCTTACTAAGAACATGAGATCACCATTATTATGTTTTTTTTACCCGAGGTTGTGAATAATGATGATAAATTTTTTGAGTCTATAAAATATTGTATCATGAAAATTGTTTGGGAGATATTAAAGACTTAATATTGAATTTGAAAAGTTAAGTATAAATGAAAAATACTCTCACGATTTCATGAGTATTGTTTATGTAATAGGTTATTATAATTCTATAAAACTCTAAACAGGAAAGGTATTTTGGTTTGTAAGTGAACCATTATTTACTTTTGACATTTCATTTATTTTTATGGGAAAACTTTGTGTCACATTTATCAGTATCAAAGGTAAAAATTTAATGTATATTGATAGGTCCTTAATGTTTTTATCTGAACCTATTTTTAATAAATTTAATGGTTATAATGTTATTTTAATATATGTTAATTGTCCTCTATAACCATATGGGACAACTAGTTAGGGAGAATTATTATTATTTAGATAAATATATATAGTTTTAGATAACATGGTTATGAATATGTTAGTTTATATTATCTACACAATTTGGTTTATATGATTTTATTAATATGATCACACATTCCCTTTTAGGATTTAGTACATATTTCGATCATGTTGGAAGCAATGTACCATTGAATAAGAAAGAAAATGTGGCGGTTTTATGAATGGGATAGCAAAAAAATGGGAGTTGTAGTGAAAAATATTATGGTTATTCTATAACATCCATCACAATTTATTATTAATAACATTATCATAGGATAGTTTTCTAACACATAAAAAAAGAGGTGATGTCACAATAAAGTTGTGGTGATAAATATCATAAAGGTAAAAATATTAAATAACCTATGTGTCAAGAATGTGGGTTGAATCATTAAGTAAAATGAATTAAGTGAATAAGAAGTTGTATTGTAAGTGGTAAAGGAAGCATTAAAGAAATATTCTTCCATTGAATATGGAAGAATTTAGTGAACACCATGAAGTGGAATAGAGTACATCCCTTGAAATGCATTGATTTTTTAATTATGGTGATTATGTGCATTATGAAAATATATAGTAGATTGAGAAATCACAAGAAATGAACCAACAATACCATATATATGATTTCCTATTTATGAATAATACCATTAATTTTGAAGATGTAAAATTGTAATGACACATTTAAAGTATAGAATATATGTTGGAATATGTTTTTATATTGTTTAATATTAAAATATGATTTATATTCTTATATGAATGAAGTAATAGGGAATAAAAAAAACATGGGTAATGGATTATGAGGAATTCTTAATTATTAAACTATGTACATATAATCATTCTGGAGTTAGGATATAGTTGTATATTTATGGATGAATACTCTTTTCATTTTCTGGAGATAAGGTTAAAGGTCTTGAAAGTTTAGGGTTTGTATGATCATTTATTGTTATGGTTCTCTTTCTATATGACCATCATATTATTTTGAACATCATAAGTATCCTGTAGTTTTTGAAAAGGACAACTTGTATTTCGCCCATCTAACCATCATTACTGGTAGGGACATAGGGCTTGAATGCACAACTAAAGGGTGATAATTCTTTAATTCCTACCACATTCATACATGAAGTCATATTTAGTTTAAAATATTTTCATTAAATAATATTATATATATATATATAATTAATAATTTGATTTTTGGAAAATAATTTTTATCCTATACATAACCATGGGATTAGAATTTGATTTGGTTAATAGGTGATTATTATTATTTTAGTGAAAGATCAAGATAAATTTGATAAATATTATAAGATTGAGGTAAATAAAATATTATTGGTTTTTTATTTGAAGAATAAAGGCAAAATTAACAATATATGGAAAATATTATTTTATTGTAGATTCTTGGTGATTTAGATAAGTTATGATAATTAATAGATTATCAAGGAGATTATGTGATTAATGAATATAAATTTTATATGGGGCTTTAATATTGATTAATTTTATTTGGAGATAAATGTTAAATTTTTCTTGAAATAATATATAAATTTTTTTTCAGGTTTGAAAATTATTTTTAAATATTTGTGAGAATACAAACGAAGTTAATTTATAGAATGATCTAAGTTAAAATTTTGTTATTACTATTTAATTTAAAGCGTTAAAGTAGTTTTTCTTCATTTTATAGTTTCTTAAATAAAAGGAATTATGTTGTATTATCCTAAATATTTTGGTTTTTAAATATATAAATATTGGTGGAATAGAATATTATCATTCTATGGAATTAAGTGATCTATTAGAACTTTATTTTACAGTATTGGGCATGAAAACATAATCTAGAATTCTCATTTTTTCGAGAAAGATAAGGTGTTGTTGTAGAAATATCTCACATGATGAAATTTATCTTTTCATGTATGTATATTTCATTAAAAATTTAGACAAAATGAGAAAGGATTTATATAATTCTAGTAAAATGAACTTTTTATAAAAACATTTTCCATTTACTATTCATATTGATAAATCAATGGACTTTAACCCCATCATAGATTTATGATTTTATAGTTGTAAAATTTTGCCTTAACATGTTATATATCACTCTTTATCTATCATTAAGAGTTAGTTTTTTATTCTATATCCATGTTTTCCCTTCCCACCAATATTTTCCTATATGGAATCATAGTTATTTGTTATTTCATATGCCCTTTAAGCATCTCTTTTCTCCCTACTCATATGGAATCTCAATTAATCTTACGTAGGATGAGGTATTTCCAAAAAATATTTTGAAAAATTAATCCCTTGATTTTTGATCTTGATATCAAATTTCAGGGAAATAATTTCTTGAAGGGGTTGGAAGAATTTAATATTTAGATATTTTAAAATTATAATAATTTGTTTGACATCATACAAGATACACAACACTTTTTTAAACAGTCAACATAATATTATTATATAAATTAGATCATTATAGAATATCCATAAAATTTATTAGAATGGATAATGTTAATTTTATTATAAAATATATAATGGAAGAAAACATTTTTAATATACAAATGAATTATTTTTAAATAAGAACTCATTTTTTTAGTAAAGTGATTTTAAATTTCAAAAAAAAATTTCTTAAAAATTCAATTTCTTCATTTTTATGATTGAATATTTTTTTATAAAAATTTATGTGTATTTGATAAAATTTTAGGATATATAATGGCTAAATTTTCATGGATTATTTTTTAAGAATATTTTCAAAAGATTTATTTTCCAATAAATAGTGAAGACTACATATTTTTATTGAAAACTCTATTTTCAATTAATATAATTGGTAATGAAAAATTATATTTGAGATTAGTTTTAAAAAATTTATCTATTATTTATTATGAAAAGTAATCTAATTATAGATTTTAAAATAAATTATTTACTTGAATTTAGTATAAAACAAATATAGTTAAAAGGAAATTTTTCTGAAAAACTTATTTCTATTACATTTTATAGGAATAATTTTCAGGTAAAATCTACCACATATGAGTTTAAAAGTTTTGAAAATGGATTCCATATTTCTAATATATGGGTCAAAATTTATTAAATTGTTTTCATTATTTTTAGTCAATTTAAATAGTAACCATACTAATTTTTATTTACATTTTAAATAGTAAATCAGGTAATTATTGTTAAAAATAAAATTATAAGGATTATATAATAACCCTATAACATTGATTATTGGATGATTACACTTCATCCACAATCATCAAATGTTTGGTCAAATGGGGTTTTTTGGCCATTAGGATGATTTAATGAATTTTAATTTTTATTAAAAAAAAGTAAAAAATATCACACTCTGGTTTTTAATAAATATAATATTATTAATAGGGGTATAGTGGTGGGATATGTTTAATTATAAATAGGCATTTAAAAATAAAATACTTATATTCATCAAAGTAATTTATTTTTAAATATTTTCTTTAAATATGTACACATTGATGATACATCAATTATTCAATAAATAAAAAGTCATATAAATGATAAAAAAATATTATATGAAATAAAATTTGAGGTAATTAATGTTATAAAAAATTATGTAAATATGAATTTTTAGGCATATAATAAAATATTTTGTTCCAGTTTTACTTTTTTCTTGATGTCATTATAATCAAGGTAATAAATAGTTCTAAAAATTTATATTAATGATTTTTATAATAAATGTTATATTATTAAATGATATAAAATTCAAAAATATAATATATCTAATGAAAACATTTAGATATGGTTTATAATATCAAATATGGTCCATTTATTGGACTTTGGAATATTTATAGAATTTATATTGACCCTCAAAAATAAAAATTCATTATTGTCATGGTAAGCTTAAAAAAGGATTATGAGGGATCCAAACCAAATGATTTGGTTACAAATATATGCTAAGAAAATTACTGAATTTTAGGATTTCAACCCATACTCAACATCTATTCGAAATAAATTAGTTTTTAACTATTTAGAATAAAAAATAATATTCTATAAATATTTTTTAAAATTCCAAGAAATCCCCTCCTCTCTCTCATAAAAGGGAAGCTATGCATCTCATTCCTTCAAAATTCCAAAACCCTTTTTTATACCAATACCTACCCAAATACCTTACTATAATCTACCTTTTCATTCAATAGGTCTTTTTTAGGCATTAAACTGTCCTTAGAGTGTTTAATATGTTAATCAAAGGAGACATTCCAAAGAAGTGGTATAGTTTTAACCACATGTTTTAGTTTTCCTTCTTCTTCCACCTTTTTAAAATATTCTTAAACAAGGATAAAATAATAATATAGTTATCATACATATACATATATTTTATTATGTTAGTATGACAACCTATTTCCATATCCATCATCAATCATATTAAAATTTAATCCATAATTTATGTGTGTGGAGGACTATCGCCACACACACTGATTTGATTCATTTTCTATCCCCACCATTTATATAGGGTTATAATAATGAATTAAATCATTGTTTATGATATTAATGAAATATTTATTATTATAAAATGATAATTCATCATTTAGTTTCATAGAAGTTCATTCACTAAACCATTATAAAGTAATTTTTGTGTACATATAGACTACCACCCCCTCATTGAAATGTGATATATTTCTCATCCCCAAATAAAATAGATGATATATATATGTATATTATAAGAATTAATATGATTTTTATTAAATTATTATCATTATTTATAGATAAAATTATTATTTTATTTCCAAAATGGTCATTCAAAAATAGAAATGTTATTCATGCATTTCTACGACCGACTGTCTTCATGATTATATCATATTTCATTTTTTCATAACCAAAATTAATGGTTCGATTTAAATTATAGTTTATTCACAAAAAATTAATTAATTTATAAATTTAATTGTTTATATGTTTTAATAATGACCTTTTGACCTCAGTTCACAAACAACTATCGTGTTGAACATATGAACCGAACAAACTAAAAAAACTCAACATCAAATTAATTAATTTTATTAATTAAAAATCTAAGTAATGTAAATGAAATAACCAGTTTAATGATATGGAATTTAAAATATAATTTTTTTAGTAAATAACATAATTTATATGAGTTTATTATATAGGAGTTGGAGGATACAAGGACAATTAGGTCTCGAGGTAATGGATTTGGTTTCAATTTCATTTCATTGGGGAATATTTTGATGTTATATAGATAATATGTTTTATATGGTTTATATAATTCCCCTATTATTGTTTCTATCATGATTCACCAAATGATAATAACAATTAATGGTTCATTTGATGTTTTTATTTTATAGGACTTAGGATCGAAATGTAACAAAATTAGCAAAGGCTTTGTGTTACAATCTCCATTCATTTATGGATTTTTTTTATAATTTAGATGGGAGAAATTGTAAGATCCTATTTTACTTGTACACATATATTTTCTTATCCTTTGGTAATGAATTTAGTTTACTTTTTTATTTTACATTTCCTCCCATAAGGATTAATGAAGCATCATAAAATTCATTAATAAGTGATACTGATATAGTATTTTTTTTAGATCGAGAATATTTTTCTTTCATATAAAAGTTTTATAAAATGGTATAATCATGTATAGAATGATAAATTATATCCTTAAAATATTTTCCAGTATTTATTATCCTCTATTAAATTGTATTATAATGGAAATTTCATACTATTTTCTGCATATGTATCTTTTGACATTAATTTCAAAATGATTGAAAAGAATGTTTATTTTTCATATTTAGAGTATGAATGGATTTTCCAACTATCATGATTCCCCAAGGGTTCTATTATTTCTTTACATACATAAATTTTTATTTTAAAATAAATATTTTTCATTAATATGTGTGCGGTTTTTATATTTTAAAAGATACTTTCAAAAAGAAATGGGTATTATACTAAATTTTATTTAATATTAATTTAATGTTATTTAAATTTAAAAATGTAAAAAACCCATTATTGGACTTATACTCCATTGAGAGTATTTTGTATTGATAACAATCTCATTCATTACCTAGATGGATTATGAATTTTTCAAAGAGATTTCAATGGAACTGTTTCATTTCAATGGTTTAATGAATTTGTGAATGGAATAATGATTGTTTATTTGATTTTCATAATGAATGAAATATCAATGTACATTATTAATGTTAAGGTTCCTGGAAATTGTTTATAATGATGGGTGGTTCTGTTATAAACCAATGTTGTGTTGGTCCATGATATCCCTCTCATGCATTGGGTTAGGAATTCTACATTACAATAATTACAAATATGGAAAGGATTTAACTAATTTAGTTTCTCATAAAAGATTATGGAAATATATGGAGATATTTATTCCAAATGTAATAGTGAGGGTTAATTTATATATAGAATTTTGGGTTAATCTCTATGTAATATTGATATGAAATCGTTCCACGATTCCATAACGTCTTAATTAATCTTTATACAGGATAAAATTTTTTCATTTGATCAAGGTTGACATCACATTTCTAATGATTATTTATTCATAGGACTCTCATCCTATTTTAAAGCGTTATTCCACATATCATGATTGAGGATCCATGTTTTTAATGGTATGGATTATTTTATATTATTCTCAGTCACTTAGATTAGTCATTATATACTTATTCTCTTCTTACCTTCCCCATTGACCTTAAATTATTAATTTTTTTAGCCTTATTGATTATTCAAGGACACCCTTCTTAGGTTTTCTTTCCCCCAGTTTATAAAGAATTATGATAATTTTTTTGATTATATAAATGTTTCTTATGTGAATATTTTTATCATAGATATTTAATAATTAATATTGAATATGAAAATTTCTGTATTGTGGAAAAACAATATCATGAAGTCATGAGTATGTTTACGTAATAGATTCTCATAATTCTCTAAATTTAAAAACATAAATGGCCTTTAGGTATGTAAGTCGACAAATTTTACCATCTTTTGTTGTATGATTAAGTTTTAAAAATTTTATTCACAATTTTTGGTATCAAATGAAGAAATGTAATGTATTAGGATTTTTCATTACATAATTTCACTTGAATCCTTCAATATGGGAACTATACTTAAGATAATCTGATGGGGATAACATCACTATGGTTTTAAATTGACCAAGGCTAAGCTAATACATATTAAAAATATCTTGATTGAAATTTTTTTGTGGGGGTGGGTTTTCATGGTCATGGAAATTCATATGATATTCATGCTAGTTGAATCATCACCCATGATTACCACTATTTCATATCATGAACTTTCGAATTATATGATGTTATTGAGGTTTTTTCAATGTATAATTTTAAATGATATCAACTTGAAATTGTTAATGTAATAAATTGTATTTTAAAATATTAATTTCTATCATTTTTTATATTGTTTTTATTTGAATATATTTATTACTTTTAGACAATTATTAAATTTATTTGGAAAATTCAATTATTGAATTCAATTACAAGGGATTTATTAATAATAATGAGGGAATAATAGAAACAATTATTTAAAAATACACAAATCAAACTACATCATGTTAGAAGATGTATTCTTTAAACATTAATTTTTATATATACAATATATTTTTATATTAATAAATTATATTTCTCACTATTGATGTCTCATTTTAATGATTTTTTATACATGTAAACATAGAAACTAAAAATAATCTATTAATTTGTTCTTGATTATAAAGAGTAATAAATTTATATAATTACAATCAAATAAATTTTCCTAAAAAAGTAATTTTTATGCATTTATTTAAAATTATTATTAATAACATTTAAGAATTTAATTTCACAAAATTCATTTCATATTTTAAAACAACATGTCTAAATAATTAAATGATTTAAATTTTTTTATTACCTAAAAGAACAAGTTAGTGATGTAAAAGTGAGTTACCAAAGTAATGGATAATGTGAAGTAAAGGGGTTATAATAAGTTTTAATGTCATTAAACATCTCTAAAAATTCCATTAAAATATATCTATTAAGAACAAGAAGACACATATTAATCCATATACCTTTAATGAGTGACATAAATTCTTATATTACATTTCTAACACATAAAAGAATGAGTATTTATCAATATTATACTCAAACTCGCCTATAAAATAACCCAACCTCTACTAGAGTCAAACCACATAACTCTTTATATTTACTCTTCATTACCTATAAAAATATTCTCCCAAATTTCCCAAAATCATTTTCCATGATTTTAGTCTCAAAGAGGATCCCCAAATCCTCAAAACCAATGAATGTTTTCTAATGAGGCATAGTTATTATATATTAAATTTCAACACTATTTACCAATTTTGGATTTAACTTCATTATAAAACTATTATTGAATATCATTTAAAAAATTAAAAACATATAATTGAAATCTGAATCCTTATATAAAAGTCATATTACAATTATAATATAATATATTTTTAAACATTCATTAATTTTAAGGCATTATTGTTTGGGATAGTGTTTAAAACTAAATAAATGTTGTTATAAAATATTTATTATGAATTATTAGTAAATATTATGTTTTTTAATATGTTTTAATATTGTTTTTTATAGTTTTTAAAAATAATGTAATTATATTAATTATATTAGTAGATTCAATAATAATATCTATTATATTAAATATCACATATTGGAAGAAATAAAATAACTTCTTACCATTAATAAAAAATACTCATTATATCATATATGAAAAAATAATTGATGAATATAATTATATGAAAAAACATTTATATGTAATCACTTCATATTTTATAAGAAAAAAAAACATGATCATGCAGAAAGGAATGAAATAATCATACCAAAGAATGTGTGGATCAAATTGAATGATTAAGACATCATTTTCAATTCTAAATATTTAAGATAATTAAAGAATAATAAGTAAAAATAACTGAATGATAAAAGTGGAAATTAATATAAATAAGGTTCTAGTATATATTTATATTGTCCAAAAAATTATTATAGTAGAATTTAAAGCATTCCCAACTAAGATAGAGGCCAAGGTAATGCTATTTATAAACTATATCTTCTTTAATCAGGTCATAAGTTTTTTCCTAGGAATATGTTTATTAATTTTTAATTATTACACACTTTATTTATATCATATTATATTTTTTATTTCGAACATGATAAGTTACATTTAATTATCAAAATACCCTTTTAGATTGATTCTCAGTTCATAAAATATGTTATTATGAATGTAAACAATACACTATATAAGAGGTAATTTGTGTCCATGTCAATGTTATTTCATATTCAAAATGAATTTTTTTAATTGCAATGTAAAATATTTATTCTAGAATGATACTCCCCAAGTTATTTTTTATTCAATTCGAAATTAAATTTTATATCTCCATTATTAATATGGGGTTTTATAGTTACTACAAATCCTAAAAACTGATTTTTTTCCCCTTCCATTCAATTTATATCTTCAAACACATAATTATTTTTTTATCATTATTTATTTTCATGTTTAAATTATGTGTATATTTATTAATAAATTAAAGCCTTAAAATTGGGTTTTCATCCTTTTTAAATGGTTATGAATGTAACTCAAAAAAATATTTTTACAACTACATTACCAAATTATTAAGATAAATATTTCCATAATATATATTTCATTGTATACAATATCTGTAAATGATCCAAAATATATATAATTATATTTCATGTAACACCATATAAATGATCATACGACATGTTTCATTTAGTGAATTTAATTTTTGGTGTCTTTTGATCTAATTTATTATTATTCTTATACAATACCCATGAAAATGATACATATCCAATGTTATTTCTATGGGTTTGTTGATTTATTATGTATGATTTATATCTTGTGGAAAATACACAAAAACACACACACACATATATAAATACATGGTTTTTAATTATATGATGTATGTTCCCTTTGTAATATATACCTACAATTTTTATGTAATAATTATATTAAAATATATGATTATGATTTTTACATTTGAGGATATCATAGTCTACTATGTTATGAATGGAAATAATTTGGTTTTCGTAGTTAATAATTTTATCAAGGTCCCTTGGAATGAGTAACTATACTAAGAATGCCATGGAAAGTATGTGGGGACCAATTTTTATAATTTCTTTACTTGATTAAATCATCCTATACAACCTATTAATGTTTCATTCACTCACATCAAGAGTCCGAAGTTCAATTATGTATAAAAAAAATAAAAAATAATAATCATGATATTTTTATAAGGCTCAGTCCCTTATATGGAAAGATAATACTTTTTTTGTTTGGTTAATCGCCCTTAACAATATATTCTTCACTATAAGAATCATGAAATTTTATTCTGAAAATGTTATAATAGAATCACACTATGTCTATCCAAAGGCACACTAGATAGTCCAATTTCCTACTACCCTCATAAAAGATATGTATCTCATATAGGAATAACCTTCTCGTGATAATGGTTACTTTATAAACTACATATGTAGATCTCCCTCATTGATCTTTTTGTTATATTAATGAATAGATTCTCACTTCATTTAGATCCATTATAGAACTACTTCTCAATTTATGAAAATCACACTAAATTAATTAGATGTTGTAGAAGTGACTGATGATCAATGTGATTCTGATTTTCACTCACTTCACTACTTCGTAGATGATATTCATGATTTCCATTGTGTTTCTCAGACTAACCACTTCTTATTTTTTTTCTTTTTAAACTTAATATCACGTCAATTCATTCATTAGTTTTAATAAAAGATGACCTTTTTTATCATTTCACTCAACCTTCTATGCTACAGTATCTACAAAAGGCATCATTTAGAACATTAAATTAATAATATTATTCTCATTTCTCACAAATGGGAGATCTGGAAGAAATTATAGTTCCTGGTGAAAAGTTTGATTATAGAATTCCCATTTATGGATTCCGGTATTTTCAACACGTGATTTAATAATGTATCCTCATATAAAATTTCCATGATACACTTACTCATATGACTAAAATTTCATTAAATAAATATATTAAGAGAATCAAACACTTTATCCTACTTGAGAAACAATAAAAAAAGAAGGAAATATTTTGAAGCCCCCACAATGGTAAATATTAATCAAATTTTTAATGACATGATTGAGATCTCACAATAAATCCTTTATGAAATGGTAAACATAAATAAAATACCAAAAAAACAAAAAAAAATCATCTCATATCATTTATTAATAATATGATGATATAATAACTAAAAAATGTCAAAATATCATCCTAATCAAAATATAGAATTGATATCTCTAGTTCTATTATTTAAAACATCATCTACGAGAAACCAAAAAATTTCCTGATAAACAACTTATAAATATAAAATATATGAAATCAGATCATCATTCAAAATATTTCACATGAATCATCTTGAATCACATCAAAGATGTTATTTTTTAATCAAGGGAGATCAATTTAAGCATCATCGAGTTTGATTCCATCAGAATTCGTGGTTTATATAAAACTCAGTTTGTATCTAGCTAAATTAGAATATATCTTTTTATGAAACATAAATTTCAATATATATTATATCTATGAGAATGTTTTATATGTTTTATAAAATGGATATATAGAGAAAACACATGTGTGAATTCACATACATGAACATAATTCCCATATGTAGTAGAAATCAGATATGCTGAGTCATTATATACATAGAGTTCACTTACGTATAATAATTTTTATACATTGTTAGGAATGAGGAACATTGAGATATTTTTCTAAGAACAATTATCTTATGTTTATGAATTCACATACAAAAATTTTTTTTTTTGGAATTCTTCACTATGATTTTATCCTTACATATGTTTTAATGTAGCTGAATCTTTACTTAGAGAATACTGACAATCTAGTTTGTAAAAATATAATCCTTCTCTCTAGAAGCATTATTACCTCTTTCAATGCCTTCAATGTAATATCAATCAAACAAAATGAGTATATATAACTCCAAAATAGGGTCAAATTATTCACAATAAGGATTCATAAGAAATGAGTATTATCAATAACTCCAAGGGTACTAAATTATCCCTATTCTGGATTGTTGGAAACTCCTTTTATCCTCCAACATTCATCATATTCAAGGACATAATATTACTAAGAATTATATTTAACCATTACATTGATTTATGAAATTATTTCTCCCCCTTTTTAATGAAATCCAAATACCGTGGGGTGTGGGGGTTCATTTTTTCTTTATCGGAGGGGACATGGATAACCATGAAGTATCAGTCTAAAACCAAATCACATATATCTTGTAATGACCTCTATAAAGATATCATAAGGTTGATTAAAAGTATAAATATAGTATTTCATAATATAACAATTAATATTTTATGTATAAATTAAATGATTCTAGATATAAATATATATGAATCTAGTGTGTTGTTTAGGATTATTGGATATACTGACATCACTATGATTATTAAAAAAAACCATCAATGGCTTCTAAACATTAAATTTCAAGTCATAAATCTGAAATAACATACCATATAACCATTTATGTGCCAGAGTTTCTAAAACATATTCTTCCTAGACTATTCTATGTATTAGTCAGTCCTTATTTTGACTGTACCAACTCACTAAAAATTCACCAATAATAAATGTTCCATCTGACGTGGAATTTCTATATATACAATAGGAAACCAAGCTAGCATCAATTAAACCAATTAGTTTCAAATGTTTACATAACTTATAAACTATGGAATAACACACTGTTCTATTCCCAAATCACAATATATTCATTTCATCTTGCATGTATGAATCCCTTAGGCAAATTAAAATTGAGCCCAATATGTCACTACAAATTCTATTTTTTTATATTTATCCAAATAAAAAATAAAACTAACAAGTTTATATAGTATTTTTTATCAACCATTTTAAAAATATAATATTTATATAATAGGGATGAAACTGAAATAAGTGTTGAAATATCCTTGGATTCTTACATGAAAATACTATTCAATAGTTATCGTGCATATTTCCCATGAAAAAAATAGGACCAAAAAAATTCTCAAAATATAACCCCAAAATGTATCAAAATTATCCCAGTAATAAAATTTTAATTTGTTATTTTAATTTCTCCGATAATACTTCATTATGGTACTCATGCTCTCTAGAAAAAACATCATCATCATCATACACTATGAAAGGTAGTATACCTACTAACAGCTTGTCAAATTAATATTATTCTCAACCATACCCATATAGAAACCCATTTCCCCCCAAATATAATCATTTGTTTAGTAGAATTATCTATGATCCTTTTTCAAACCACAAAATTCCTCTCTCTCACTAAAAAAATGTTCCCATTATAAACATAATGATGTCATCCATTTGTTCAATAAGGACATCTTCCTCAAGGCCAACATTTAAAAATTCCAATTTAACACCCATTTTTGGAACTCAATAATATTTTTAGAAATACCCAATAAAGAAAACTATATTTTTTTAGACATTAGATATGAGAAATGGTCTCTGAAATGTCAATTCCTTTCATTTGAGTTTATCTTTTCACAATAGTCCTGCATTATTCCTTGTCACTACTCCTTTTTAATTCTAATTTCTCCCAAACACACATTTGGTGATGATGACATTCATAACTCAGGGTCTCTATAAAATCATCCATATTTAATTCTCTCAATATTATCCAACTCATCATCCATATCTTTTATCAATTTAACACTCTTATTAGCTTTGTATATTATATCTAGTTGAATCATTGATATTACTGTTGAGTTATTTCCCACAACCATCCTTAGAAAATAGCTTATTATGTAATTATGTTCATGATATCAATATTAAATTTTTACCACTAAAAATATTTCATGTTCTTGAGAACATCCCCCAATTTATCATTGGTATGTTTTCAATCAACCTCATCATCAACTATTTTTACCATATATTCTTTTACTACCTTAAAGTTTGAAATAAGTTTATTATTTTTAGAAGAAATCTAAAATTCATCTTGAGAAATATATTCTTATTTTATTTTAGTTTTAAAACTATTTACTTCTGAAGATTCAAAAACATATCTGTGAGTTTTTCCCACCATCTATTCATAATTCCATTTGATATTTACACCATGATAATACCTTCATTTTCTTTCTCTTTAAATATTCCTATCATGTCACCTTTGATCTTTATAAGGCATGGAATCACAAAAACATTAATGTAATTTATTGTTTCATTATTTTTAATCCAAATTTCATATAGAGTTAAATATCTATTGGGTCCCAAGATACATAAGTTCTTTATGTGAATAGCACTCACCACATTTCTCTAGAAGAATATTGAAATATAATTTTTGGAATGAAATTTCATTCCCATTTCTATTACACTATATTTTTTTCTCTTCACTCCTATTTTTTTGAGAATTATGAATTGTGATAAATTGATTTTTGATTCCATTTTTAATGAGGTAAATATAAAATAAATCTCTTCTAAACAACTTCTGTCACTCCAAGGAATTTGTTTTCACATTTGGGTCAAGTTTGTTTTTGGGATACGATATTTCTCTCATGAACCGAATGTTATGGACTGTAATTTTTGTGGAAATATTTCAATTTATTCCTCAATCCCATTTTTTACATAGATATATCATTGAGTTTATGGAAGAAATGGGAAATTTGGGTCATAAAGAACAAGGTACACATTTAGTCTATGGTAAGCTTAAATTGTTCTACCCAACCCAGGTAACCGTGAAGTAGGATAGAGATTTCCCACATAGGATACCTCACGACATGTTCATGGATTCTCAGGCCATTCCAGATAACCGTGTAGTTGGCTCTTCTTGGATAGAGAGGGACACATGGTCATAGCAGTATTTGACAAACTGTGTGGGTAGAATGTGCTCTTATATAGGTCATTAAAAAGTTGGATTTTTTAAACTAAACACCTTTGAATTTATCCTAACTTGACCCCCATCCACCTCACGTGGGATTTTATTCCATGGGATCCTCTTTCATGTTCCCCCAGGTTCCTTGGGCACCATCTATTGGTTGGTTTTGGCACCGATTCTTCAAGGGTTCATTAAGAAAGTTCCTTGACCTTCGATTTCTTCCACCTTTTTAGGGTTTCCATTCCTCTTTAATGGGTTCTCATTTACAAGTGGGGTGTTTGATCTAGGTAGGGGGTTTTTATTGTGTTTTTGTATGAGATCTTGTTGTTTAGTGTTTTATATTTACGTTCTATGGTCTTATGGTGGTGAAATTGTAGTTCTGAACCCATTTAAAGATTCTTCCATGATTGAGGTCGGTGGTTTCATGTTATAACATTTCTAAATGTCATTAATATTAATTATTTCTTTACTTAAAATGTTATATGGTTTAATTGTGTGGTTTGAAATATATTTTGGATGGTTTTTAACAGGTATAATTAATTAAAGTGGATTTTATAATGGGGAATTTTATATTTTGTGTCTTATTTATTTTGATGTTTCATTAATGGGGGTTTGATTCCTTATGTGGAAGGTGAAAATGGTGTTTTCAAAGGCTTTTGAGTTGGTAATGTATTTGGAAGTGAGTTTTTTTAAAGTAAATGGGGTTTTATGGTATGATGGATTCCTTGTTGTGAACAATTAAATTACTTTTGAATTGTTTTAATGTTCGAAATCACGTTTAAAATGTGATATTGTTTTGGGTGGGGATTTGTGAGGGGATTATCCCACGAAAGTTGATAAATTGATTATGAGGATTTCTTGTGACAATTTCAAATGGGTTTTATTAACTTTTCAATTGGTGGAAAATTTCCATTGAAAATGGATTTGGTGTGTGTGAAATGGAAAGTGGTTTGGTTTATGTAAAATGGTGATTTCCGAATTTATATATAATTAATGGCATGTGTATGTAAATGTGATGATTTTCATGAAATGTAAAATGAGAATTTGATAACCAATGGAATCAAGGGCATCATGGTGGAATGACTAGTTCTAGTATTCTAGTGACTCAGAAGTGGATTATCCTGATTTCACGTAGCTTGATTGATAATTTCGACACTATCTAAACATGTGTGACTATTGGAGACCATTAGGACCATGGGTTGTCCCCTCCTAGTGGATCGTCCATGATAAAGTTGATGGTTCGGAATACTATACCACCTTTCACCAAGGTACATGGTACTAGTGTCTCACTCAAGCTAGATTACCCCTAGGGTTTTATCCATGGTGCTCTATTGAGACATATGAAATGTTGTACAAGGAATCAGAATATGTGGAACGATTACTTAATTTTATATTATAGAATATTTTTCTTAAAATATGTTTCCTTAAATATGCTCCCCTTAAAAGTGTTTTGCTTATAAGTGATGTGCTAAAAATTGTTTTTATCATAAATTATTTATTGGAAATATTTTAAAAGATTATAAATAAATGAGAATGTTAAATTGTATTTTTATTTTATATAATGGAATCCTTATTTTTTGTGACATCCTAATGATATTTGGATCACACCCTACATATGACTTTGGGTGTATGTAACATTTGCTTTCATGAATCATGTAATGGAAAGGTGTGTTCTGTGGGTGGATATGGGTTTCTGGAGTTTATATTATGTCAGTTTGGAGGGAATGGATTGAGGTTGGTTTCCAATTTATCATATGTAGGTCTTTGGTCAATTTTTACATTTTCCATTTCATTATTCTATTTTCTTTTTTGGTTAAAAATAGTAAAACATTGAATCTGAAAATTTTTATTCCAAGTTTCATTATGGTTATTCAATTTTGGCATCATATATTTTTGAGTTATTAATGAATATCTAAATGGGTGAAATAATTCCCATATCATAATATTATTACCCATTTACTAGTTTCTAGCCCGTGGGAATCAGAAACGCCCTACATTTCATGCCCTTGACACAGTTAGGTGTCAAGTTAGATGGAACTTGAGTTAGGATTGTGAAAAAATTGCATCAAAGGAGTTACCTCTCTTTTGGGTCGTGTTATTTGGGGAAATGTTTATATAAATCAGTGCTAGGATTTTTGGGAATGGATTTACTGGTTATGATTCATGTTCTTAGCTAACAAACCTCATTATAGGAGTTGAGTTTCTATATGAAGTCAGGTTTCTTTAAATTCATGTGTGTTGTTTGTGTTTGGAAATGAAAAGAGAGTTGGGATAGTGGACTCTAAGAACATAAATGGCTTGGAATTCCATATAGAGCTGAGAAAATAGTCTTCGAAGACCATCATTGATGGTAGAGTGATCGGTGTATGGTATCCAACCATATGGACATGTCCCCTATGGAAAATAGTTTTCTCTAATAAATTTTTCCGGGTCTTCATGGATTTGGAAAAAAGTTTCCAAAAACACTGTTTTTTAAATGTGTAAAAACTATCTTTCAATGATGAAATGGATTTCCATTGGGAAAATAAAATTTTATTTTTAGAAATAATTTGACGAAGGCTTTAGAAATGTACAAATCTATAAAATGAATTTTAGTAAACGATGATGAGTTTATTGAGATTGAATTTTTCAAATAAAAAAATTTGGTTTACTAAAATTGGTTGATTGGAAAACATTGAAAATTTCACGTTGTATTTGGAAATAAATTTTAATCATGGATTGATGTATTGTGAACAAAATTTTCCTTGGATGAATTGGAATTTTTGTATAGAATCTAAGGGATTTGGATTTTAGAAATGATGAATTTTTTCAGATTAATGTTTATAATTTGAAATCGTTTTTGATTGGGGGCTAGTAAACTATGGGAATATACTATGGAATTTTTAAACAGGATGTGAAATTGAGAAATTTATGAGTTGATTTCTTGATTTTTCATGTAAAGTGGAAAATGTATTGTTTTGAACTTTGTTATTTATATTAGTGCCCACATACATTGACATATGTGAAATTGTGGATTGTTAATTCCATAAGGTGATGGATGCCCCATTTAGCCCAAGAACATGAATGCGTTAGGATCGTTGGAATACCATTTGTGAGTGTGAAAACCACCTATATTTTTATCATTTTAAATGGTTATTTTAAGGGAATGTGTGATATCTTGGTAACCAATAGTTGTGTGGTGTGCCTCTTGTGGTTTGGGAATGTTTCATATGAAGTATTTTGAGTTTGGAAACACTTCTTGTTCAAATTGTGTTTTATTTTTGTGTTATATTCAATGAGTTTGTTTTGAAATAATAGTACCTAGTATTTTTTTAGAAATGTTTTGGGAAGCCATTAACATGGTTCCCTTTATGTTTTTAGTATTTTTTCATAGTATTCTTTGGTTGATGGAATATTTTGGCTAGGTCACCATTTTCCCTTTTTGAGTAGTGTATTCCCCTATAAATAATATTTTCCAATTTGATGTACAGCCATAGGTGATTCCCCATTGTATGACCCTCTAGTTGATGAGTCTATGGACATTCTTCATGAGTTTCAAAAGTTAAATTCTCTTATCTTTTATAATCATGATAATCCTCCCAAAGTGGAAGGGTGGATGTTGACTGTTGAAATTTTATTTCATTTCATTATGTTGTCTGAGTCATTAAAGGCAATATTTTCCACTTTTAAAATTTAAAGTCGTATCTGGAAGCAGTGAAGGGAATTAAAATGAAGAGATTGAAAAGTGTCCTCCGACTATTGGTGCTGGTCACAATAATAAATATGTATTTGGATCTTTTTTTAGTTTCTATTATGTGAGATATGATGTTATTCCAATAGTGTGTTAAATAAGGATTTAAGAATCCATCATGTCTACTTATTGAAAATGTGTGTTGATCAGGGCTCGGTTTTATGTCCCTTCCCTTATAATGCTTCTTGGATTGTAATGGTCAAGTCTAGTGATGATTGATTGTGTGTCCTTTTAGCTCTAAATGAAGAAGTTGGATTATGAATCTTTAGAGAAATTATATTTTAATATAATTATGTTTAGATACTATGAATTTAAAATTCTCCATATATATGATGTAGTGTTCTGTGGGTATCATGTTTTTATTTATTCTCATTCTATGTGAAAAAGGGATGATGCATGTTCCTTTTCTATGTCATTGTATTGTTGAAATTTTCATATTAGTGAAAAGTGAGACACCTTTGGTGTTTTGTTCCTTTGGATCGTCATATAATGTTGTGTGGTCACTCATGAGACCAAATAGATTGTTATTATTGGGAATTTTTATTATCTGGTTTTGAGGTAGGATATGATTCAATCATTAGGGCTCGTACGAAAGGCCCTTGAGTGAAGCTCGTGTGATTTCACAAATCAATGGGGGGTGAGGGACCTTGGACTGGATTTTTTCTATATTGCTATAATGGGAAAAATTTAAGGTTCTAGTGGTCGTTTCTAGACCACATGATGTTTCACTTTTCAAAAAGGGAATTTTAGTCTTTCTTAGTTGTTGTGACCCCTGTAGTCTAATAATTATTCAGTAGTCATAAGGATGCATGGTCATCATATTTTTTCGGATTCTAATGGTTGAGATTTTTGGATGTGAATCCTTGGATGGTTTCTCTTGTTGAGTTGGAATTGGGAAATGGTTTTGATTACAAACTATTTCATGGGTGGGTACTCCATCATTTAGTTTTCTTATCTTGGTAGAGAGGTTAATTGGATCATGTTTTTGGGTCTACGTGGGATGTTAATAAGTTGTCCTATATCAAGTTATTGAATATTTATGTACTTGTTGGTTATGATTTTTTGTTATTATGTTGGGGAGACCCACAAAAAGTCTTGTTGGAATTCCTTATAGAATAAATTAGTGCCAGCTCATTTCAAATAATGGGAATTCCGTTTTGGCCTCATCGTGTTGATAATCTGGTTTAGTTTCTGTTGTTGGATTTGAATAGGGTAATACCATTTAGAGTTATCTATTTTCCAGTTCCACCCTTGAGTAAATATTGTTGTTGGATAAATCCCCATGCTTTTGATGAATTGAGGTTATGAATTTTTTCATTAATATATGGATTGAATTCATTTTCTTATTTTAGGTATGTTGTATGAGTTATTTTGGTAATGTCTTTTTTTTTTGTCATAAGAGGTTGGATGATGCAGTGTGAGGATTTGTTTTCTCTGGATCAATCAACTTGAGGTGTTATAGATTTTTCAGGGAAGAAGGCCTGTAGAGGGAATTCCACTATGGCATCCTGAGTTCATACAACCCATCCTATTTTTCTATTTGTGGTGATATTATTTCTTTATTGTTTGATTTTTGATGGGAATATCCTCATGTTGTGAAGAAGTGTTAGTTTTCCTAGATAAATCCTTTTTGTGTATTCTAGTGGGTGGAATGTTTTATAGTGGGGGTAATTGTCATAGCCAAGGTTATTTTATTTTGGATCTAGTTCATTTTTGGGACTCGATTTTTCCCTAAAGAAGTAGGTATCATGGGTCTGAATTTTTATGGCAATATTTCTATTTTTATTTGTTCATCATTTCTCCTAGTGTTATCTTTGTTTTTTTGAGAATAATGGGAAATCTGGGTCATATTTCAGTGGACAAACGATTGGTGTATAGTTGGGTCAAACCACGAAACCTGACCCAGGTAACCATGTGGTAGGTTGGAGTTTTCAGACAGAAGATACCACATGGCTTGCACAAGGCTAGTCAGGTTGTGTGGGAAAACGTTTTGGTGGGTTCCTCTTAGAGAAAGAGGGGTAAAAATGCACCACATAGTATTTTAAACCATGCTGGAAAACTATGTACCTATAAATATCATTAAAAACTGGGATTATTAAAGACTACCCTCCTTCACATTTAATCCCAACTCCAACACTATCTACCCCACTCAGAATTTTATGCAATGTGAGTTCCACCAAGATCTCATAGGCTCCTTGGTCACCATTTCTAGGGTAGTTTTGGCTGTAAGTCTTTGATTATTAATCGACTATGTTCTTTCTCCTTTGGTTTCATCCAGTATTCTATGGTTTTCTTATGTCTTTCATGGGTTCTCTTTTTTCAATGGGGTGTCTAATCAAGGGATAGTTTTCTATTATTTTTTTTGTGATATATTTTTTTAAATTTTAGTCCTTAGTTTATGGGGTCTTGTGGTGGTGCGGTTGTAGTTTCACCCTAATTGATGGATGCCTTAAACCTTAAAGTAGTTTTCTTCATGCTGTATTATTTTTAGATTCCTTTGATATGCTTTATTTCTTTCATAAAAATGGTATATGGTTAAATTGGTTGGTGCCAAATTTATTTTGGAAGTGTTTGGAATATATATGTGATGAATTAGGATTTTATAATTTGAATTTTTATATTTTGTGTATTATTTATTGTGATGTATCATGAAATCTAGATTTATTTATTATGTAGATGGCGTGAGAAGTGTTTTTAAAAGCACTTGAGGTGTGACTATATTTGATATTAATATTTCAATGGAAATGAGGGTTTTATGGAATGATGGATTCATTTTTGGGAAAAATTAATTTACTTTGGATATATTTATTGCTGGGAAACATTTTCTAAAGATAAATTTGTTTTTTTTGGGATTTGTGAGGGACATGGCCTTGGAAAGTGGAAAAAATTATTATTAGGCTTTCATGTGAGAAATTCATAGGGGTTTCATTATTTGTCCCAGTGGATGAAAATGTACCTTGAATATGGATTTAGTATCTGTAAAATGGGAAGTGGTTTGGTTTATGATGAATGGTTATTTCCAAATGTATTTTTATTTCACGCCATATGTATTTATAAGTGATCATTTTTGTGACATGTGAAATGAGAATTTGAGAAAAAAGGGAGTCCCATGTATCTAGGTGGGATGAATAGTTCTATAACTCTAGTGATTCCAAAGTGTCTTGTCTTGGTTTCACTTAGCCATATTGATGATTAAAACACTAACGAATAATCTATGATGATTGGAGACCATTAGGTCCATGGGGTGTCCCCACCTAGTGGTTCATGCATGAGAAATATGATCATTTTGGTTACTATTCAACCATTCACTGAGCTATGAGGTTCTTGTATTTCACTCGATCTATATTACCCCTTGTGATTTATCTATAGTTCCCTTATGAGACTTATGGAATGTGGTGCAATCTTTTGTCATACAGTGGAACTAGAGGGGATTTTATCTTAATAAAATTTTATCTTAATAAAGGTTTTCTTTTAAATGTACCCTTTAAAAGTGATTTCCTTAATTTTTTTTGGCTAAAATGGTTTTTCTCTAAAATTATTTCTTGAAAATGTTTCAAAAGATTTAACAAAAATGATCATGTTAAGTTATCTTTTGATGTTATAGAATATTATCCTTTTTTGGGATTCATCTTACTTTGATTTGGCTCACACACTAAATACACCATTTGGTGTATGTATACTTTGTTTTTAAAATCAGCTAAAGGTAGAGTGTGTTGTGTGGTTGGATCCAACTTTCTAGATTTCTTCTCATAATGGTTTAGTGGAGATTTATTGAGGTTGACATCCATATAATCATATAGTGATCATTGGCTTATTTTTTTCATTTACATTGTTGTATTTTATTTTTTAGTTAAAAATTTTAATACATTGAATATAGAAATTTCTTTTCCCTGTTTGGTTATGTCATTTTAGTATTTGTATCATTTATTTGGTTGGCTCTTTATGCTTATATAAATCGGTGAAATTGTTTTGAATGAATTATAGTTATACTGAGGTAGTAGTTGTCAAACTATGGTGATTAGGAACACCCTTTAGGACGTGGCATAGACTGGGTTGGGTGTTTCGTTAGATTCCACATTGGCTTAGTTTATGACACCATCGAATGATTATATCTCAATTTCTTAATATAGAGTACCAATTCATTTTTGGAATATCTTTATAAATCCTTGAACATATCAAATCCATATGAATCATTATTTATAAACAACCCAATAGTAATTAGGGTTAATTAATCATTGAATATTATGAAATATATACCTGATATAGTTTAATTTTGACTAGGGGGACATATATATTTGTGTTTATAATTTATAATTGATTGGTATAGATAATTTATCCCTTTTTATGACTTTTAAAAGTAATATTTTCCTTTTGGCATGTTTTGAACCTATCATCTTATTCCCTCTTCAACCTAAGATGTTTTTTCACAACAGAATGCTACATAATTTTACAGAAACAAATTTGGGTCAAATGGATGTGCCTTTTGTGTCATATAATCATTAACCTTTAGAACTCATGTAACATTATTTGGTAGAATAATTTATTAAAAATAAAATGTTGTAGGTTCTTCAATTGAGGAATGATTCCTTGAACCTATAGGAATTTAAGGACACATGTTTCTTTCTTGAAAATAACTTCATTACTATAATCACAGAGTTCAATGACACTTACATGGTTACATTTTAACCATTTAGCATATAAAATATCATTTGATTTCACATTTTAGGGCTCACACTCATAAAATCAATGTACCTTAATTTTTGACGATGTATCGTTACCAAATATTACTTCTCCACCTTAATGGTATTCATTTTTATTTAAATTATTTTAATCACTAGTTATTTGTGTGCTATATCCAATAAAAAAATTCATGAACCTGTTTTCCTACTGATATATAATGAACTCTCATTATGAAATGCTATATCATGCTTAATTTTTTGAATTCCCACACCTTTATCATTCAGAGTAACATATCTGGGAAATCTTATCATATATTTTCCTGCATGGTGACTTTATTTCTCACACCTCCCAAAAACAACCTAGAGACACCCAAATATGTTTTGATTTTGTTTGTCCAAATCATTTGATTTTCCAATATGTCTTAATTAATAATAAGATTCATTTATCTAGGATGACTTCTTTTAACTTTATGAAACATCCTAGGAGATGATATATTATATCACCATGAATAGTATTTATTTCCTAACACTCTAAAGTTCTTATAATAAACATGAATCAAAAATTTTCTCAGTATAAAAAATTATACATTTATTAATTTCCATATTTTTACTCTGACTATATTTTTTTTACCTAAATAAGATTTTTTTTAGAGAAGATGATATTCTAAAGATTTTCATTTCATCATCAAATGTGAGAGAATGTTTCTCCTAAAATTTCATAGTCCACTCATGAGTAGATTTTTATTTTTAACTTATTTTATTAGTATAAATATAATTGTAAATTTAAATTTTTATCTATGAATTTATTTAGATTATTTTTGGTAGATTTATTAATTAATTTTTTAAATTTAGGTTTAACATCAATAGATTTGTGAAATGTCAAATTTAGAATCTTTAGGTTTTTCTCAAATTTAGGACACATGGATTTTTATGAGATAATCCTTTTTCTATTCAATGAGAATCTATCTTAAATATATTAGTTCATCTTGTAATGTTTAGCTTCCTTCAGCTTAAAATTTATGATCTCATCAAATAGAATTGATTCATTATTTTCAAACTCATTATTTTCATTAATAAATATCTTATTTTCTTTCACCATTATTTACATTTATTTCTATAATATGTAATTATTATCAATAAAATATTAAAAATAATTCTAGGTCATCTACGTAAACATATTTGGTTTTAATCCATTCACATCACTAATTTAAGAGTCAATCCCTTTTTCGATATGAGTATTTAAATTTGTGAATTTATCATCAGAATTAATTTCAAATTCTATTATGGTTTATCGAACAACCTCTTTTTCTTTTATCATCATGTTTATTCTATTATCTCTGGGGAATTATTTATTTTTTCCGTTGTTTTGATAATTATTTTGAAAAATTATTATACTAATTTCTATAGATTTTATCATTATCATTAAATTCTGAATCTGGATCCATCTTTTTAGGAATGATTACAAAAATACTCATAAATAACAATAAATTTGTATCTTATATGGTATAACATTTTATTCCCCTACCCCTTACATTCCTAAATATATTGGTGAAAAGAGAAATGATTATTGGAAAGTATTTTGTTACCTATTTGTTTTTTAAAATCACTTGAATTTCCATTTTCAAATCCTTATTTAATTATAAATTTTTTTATGTCCCCAAATCTATTTAGTCATTTACATTTTTTACTGAGGTACTTAATTTTTATCTTTTCATAAGATTTGAGAATATTATGCCCATAATATCTTTGAATATCATCTATATCATCTAGAGTAAATATATTAGAATAAAAAATTGTTGAGAATTCTACATAATTGTATTAAAAAAATTGTCTTCATGTTTTCCCCAAATCCCCAAATATTACTATGAAATTAATTCAAATAGGATAAATAATCCTCAATACTCTCTTTTCAGATATATTTACGTCTTGAAACACAATTCAATAGAGTAATAATTTATCCTCCTTGAATGTCAAATTTAATTTATAACTACTTTCTACTTTATCCTAGATATCTTGTTTAGTTTGAAAACTCATGAATTTTATATTGACCTTATCTAATAAATATATAAGAATAATATTTTCTGATTTTTAATCATTATCAAATTTTATTTATTATACAATATTAATTTGGTAATTACGTTTATTTGATGAAAAAATAAATTAAAAACATAAAATATAATATATGGGATAGAAAACATGGGAACATTCAGATCATAAATGTAGGAATAATTTTTCATCAAATTTTAGTAAACCAAATCTATTCATAATACACATTTTATGAATTCATTTCAGATAAGGGAATAAAACTTTTTGACTGTGGTTTTGATACCAATTTATGAGCCAAAAAATTAATTACTACACTAGGAAGGGAAAATGAATCCATAGGGACCAATTTTTATAATTTATTCACATGATTAAATCAACCATTACAAGTTGTTAAGGATATATTCACTCATGTAGCGAGTCTCAACCACATTCATGTATCCATAATATAATTAAAAAATAAACATTATGATTTTATCAAGGTTTGGTCCCATTATAGGTAACTTACTCTTTATAGTGGTTGGATGGTCCCCCCAACCATGGTTTCATTAATATAAGAAATATAAAAATTCATAATTACCGATTTGGTAGACAATAACACTATGAATATCTAGATTTATAGTAGAAAATAATGTTTTAAACTACTATTATATGGTATGTGTATCCGAGATGAGAATGTACTTATTATATGAATGATTGCTTCAGGTACTAGATATGCCAATCTTCCTCATCAATTCTTCTTATTGATTTAACCATACCTTATTACATAACGAGGATCAATTATAAAACGTCTTCTAACTCTGAAAAATATCACCAAAATCTTGATCTACACCACATGTGATTCATGATCATTAGGATTTAGCATTCAACTAAATTAACTTATTTTTATATTATATTCAAGATCATCATTTAATTTATCTTTGTAAACTATTCCTATTTTTTATTATTAAAAAAATATAACCTCAATTTTTTTTATTTTCTAAAATTATCTCACCATTTTGGAATATCAATGTACTCATCCTTATCTAATATTTTATATCAAAAGGATTTATTATGATAATTTTTTCCTCATCATTACTAGTTTCCTCAAATGGGATATGAAGAAGACATTATGTTTCCTAGTGAAAATAATTATAGTATAATTCTAATTTTTCTCTTCCAAAATTTTTAATGTTAGGCTTAATAATGTATCCCAACGTGATGTTTTTTTTTCACGACAATTTTACTTTGATGACTAAAATGTCTTCCCATAAATACATTTAGATCACAAACATCTTCTTACAAATCTAGACACAACAAAATAGGATAAAAAACAATTAAATCATCTACAATGGTTCATATTTTAAACTTTCTCATACCATTATTGAGATATTAAAACTCAACATTTCTTAAAAATCAACTTCAAAAAAATACTGTATGAAATAAATAATCATAGATCACATAAGTACATTAATCGAATATGTTATAGGAACTAAAGAAAATTAATGAATAATACAAAAAACTTAATTAATTGTTATATGAATTGTACTTATTTATAACACCAATAATGAGAAACACAACAACATTTCTTGATAAAATCACTCATAACTTTATCAAATCTGAAATATGTTCACCATTTGAGAAATAATGCATAAATTATCTTCTTTCATGTTATAGATACAATTTTTTATCCTTCAATATTAGTTCATGAAATGTAATATCTAAATATTTCAAAATTCATAGTTTCTAGAAAACTCTCTTTTTACATAGATAAATTTAAATATCTAGTTTTCTAAAAAAACCCACCTACACATATAAAAATCCATAAAAAAATTAGATACATTTGATAGAAATTTATAATATGATATAAAATCCTATGATAATTTTTATACGTGATGAAATGTATCTCTGAAGATGAACTTTAATACAATGAGTCATTTATATATTTTTAGTTTTCTTATGTAGAGGCATTTGTGTAAGTGGTATGTAATTAGATTCATTGAGGTATTTTCATAGGAAAAATTCACTAATTTTGTGGAATTCATGTACGTGGTAATTCTACTTATGTATATTTCTTCTCCATGTGTTATTCCAAATGAAACTTTTCAAAAATATGAATTTTTTCTTATATACAGAAAATTCATATGGAATTCTGGGTAATGAAAACCCTCTCTCATAAAATATAATTACTATTTCAATATTCTACAAATTAATATAAACCGCTCAACACGTTTTTAAATAGAACATAAATGACCTCAAATTATACTCAAGAAGGATTGAAAAAATAAACCATGAACTACTCTTTCGGTATGTTTAGGAATGTGTGTATACTACCTCCCACACCACTGCACTTGATTTTGTTCACTCAGGGAATCCCACCCACAACATTTGGTTTTTCTAATGTATCCCACACATATGGAGAACGAAAATTGTAATGGGTAAATCTTATTTAGCTTATCCAACACATTAATAATACCCCTCACACCATATTGTAATTAGTCCTTTCTAGATGATCACACATGGAAATAAGGACACTATCATGAATTCATGGGAAGAACTACTCAGAAATGGAAAAAAACACCCCCTCTATTCTAGATTATGGATTATACGATTCCACCAAACTCTATCACCAATTCAATAATAAGTGGATTCAACCACTAGTGTCTATGTACATGATTTTATCCACTATGAGCTTCTAAATAGAATAGTTTTATTTTCCATGGAAATCCTACACATTTGTAAAACACCTTGTGTTAGTGGTAGATCTATTATAGATTATCCACCGCATTATTAACACCCTGTCACCCCATGTCAGAAATGTGTGTTTTTAGAAAATCATAGTCAGCAATTGGAAAGTTAGTATTTATTGAAAACTTGTGGGGACTGTAGCACAACCTTGTGTACACAAATTATGATGGTTTCACAAAAATAAATGGTATTTTTATGATTTTACATACTTATTATTTTTCCACATATAATGTTTTATCTCCATATATCATGATTGTTATTGTTATTTTATATTCTTATTCCATGTTTTATTTTAGGCTTTCAGGAAGATCATTTTTTTGTTATAGATTCCTTTGTGTTATTTCTGTTATCAAATATCATGATATATCCCTTTGATTACATGTTCTTATTACTCTATCCTGAGAATTCACCAAAGCTATTTTTTTCATGTATATTTATTTTGTAATTATAAATCCATTCTATTTATTTTTCCTTATTGAGTGGTTTACCTCATATTTTTTTTCTATTCCCTATATCCACAGGAACATATATAGATGGATATATTGAGTATGAATTCAATAATGGAGAGTTTTGTTTGATATTTTAATAAACTAACTTTGTAATAATATGGTTATGTTTATCATCATTCAATACACCAAACCATAATTTTATTGATTTAAGATTTTATTTGTGAAATGTAACATTTAATTATTTAAAATGTTTTAAAATATTTGTATGACTAGGTGTTAAGAACCAAGATTGACGTACATAGAAATTACCTTACTTTTGCGGAATACATAATAAATGACACAAAAATACACCCAAAGACCATATTAGTTCAGTGTATTTGTAAAATCAGAACATAATCTTTTAATGTGGTGAAAGATCTTAAATATCTCTAATAATCATCTTCCACTTTAGTTTTCATACAAATATTATTTATTTATATCCTAGAAAAATGAAAACATAAAAAGGGTGATCTCATATGCTCAGCAAGGGTAAACAACAATAAAAAAATAAACATAGGATTGTGAAAACATAAACCTAGAATATGAATTTCAAAATCACAAGTCATGGAAAAAATCATGGCAGTACGTAAGGCATAGATCATAAGGGAACCTTTTCCATGTTAAAATAAAATTATTATAATATAAGGAATTGTGGAAAACATGTAAGCCAATAATATGATTTATATAGGAGATAATCAATTTCTACCAAGACCATCATAGTTGACAACGTCCTTTACTGAACTGGGTTTACTTTTCGTTCCATCCAAGTATTACTGAACCATATTTACTTTTCATTCCATCTCTCTGTTAATAAACCTCATTTTCATGTTGTTCCAACCATTTTTATCTAATGAGATACAAATCTTTACCCAATGCATTGGAGGAAGACATAGGTCCCACCCATCTCATTGCAAAATAATTCTTACATGTTCCACAAAAAACATAAATCATTCATCATTGCATAACCTATGAAATAAAATGGTTTTCATAGACATAATTCCATCATAACATAATACATATAAAATAAATAGATTTCATAAAAATAATTCCATCATAAATAAGATCAAATAAAATTAATAATAGGGATAGAAAGATAAACCTATGTCATCTTAGATGGAATGTAATTTTGATAAAAAACATGAACATAACTCGTGAGGAAAATATACTTTCTTAAAAATTGTATCCTTTTCTCAACATGCCATGAAATTTTGAAAGAAAATAATTTAGGTGAAAATACACTTGAAAATGGGTAGATTATTTTTCATGAATATATGTCGTCTTGATATCATGAAAATCCATTCATCCTGCATATGTTTAAAAAAAATTCCCCTAATAGTTTTGCAGGAAAAGTCAAAAATTACATCGTATTGTAAAAAAAATAATGATTCCTTCAATCCCATGTAGTAAAAGAAAAAGGTGGGATAAAAGGACATTAAACATACATATAATTATAGTAAACATTTTATGAAATCATTTTTTAAAAACATATACATGGATGATAAATATATTTTGATTAAATAATTACGTATAAACAATCTCGGATAAAAATGAAATTACAAAATTTTCCCTTACAAATTTATAATCAGTAGAATCGCATGAGTCATAAAATAATCAAAATTATATGCATATGTAAATATAGTAACCTTCTTAATAATAATAAAAATAACATTCTTTGGAAATATAAACACCATAAAAAAATAATTATATTGTGTTAAAGGTATATGTCCCATAGAAATAAAAGTGAGAAAAGATAATCTATTACCTATGGTCTGATTTCATCCGTATGTGCCTAAAACACTGGAACAGTGGGTTTCAACATATTATGAACTTATTATAAAACCATAATAATATTTATGATTCACTTATGAATTTATATTACATGTTCATTTTTCAATTCCTTATTAAAGCAATGTTTTGGTTATTAATAGTTTTAATTATCGTATGTGTTTTGACTTGTTATTGTTGATATTATTAAATAGATATAGATTTAATTACATAAAAATGTAAAACATGATTTATATATCATACATATTCATTATATAAATATATATAACATATAGATAAATGAAATGGAATACACTGTTCAAGGAGAAGGTAGGTTATACGTACTCATGAACACTATTTCCATTTCGTTATTAAATTGAATGGAAGTAAGTAAATAAACTATATATATACATAAATCCAATAGAATAATTATTTAATATATTTAATGAGTATTTTTATATATACTTTATAATCATTATTGAATGGTTAATGTGGAGAATGATTCTCACCACATCGTGGAGACAATAGGTCGTACATACGCACGAGCAATGATATCATTCCCATAATTCATGAATCGTATTGAATTTAATGGTGTAATATATTTTAGAATCAATATCATTTTAATATAATCAAATATAGTTATAAAATCCACTATTATACTCATCCATGTAAGTTGGTGGTGAAAAACAGATTACACCACGATGTGGAGATGGTATGTTGTACGTACACATGCCTAATAATTTCTTTTTTCTTAGAACAGATAGAAATTGGAATATAGTTCTTCATAATTATAATATCTCAGTATTTATGTTCTACTAGAGTTATTATTCTATAATTAAAAAAGTCATGATTTATAAGTAGATATAGAAAGAAATATGAATGAATCGGAAGAGGGGATTACCTCTTCTTTGACATGCTCTCTTTAGATCTCCTCTTAATGGAAATAGAGTTGGACATTTAAGAAGTCCAAAACCTTAATAATATAACAAGGTATGTTTATAAGGAAATTAGTTAGGGAATGACCGAGCTTGAATGCTCAAAATGAATTGATGTGGTGAGGGTGGATGTCCCCAGTTATAATTCAGGTTTGGGGAATTTTTGGAAAACCTCAAAAATATTAATTTATAATAAAATAAAACCCCACTCAAAAACAACCAAAATCTCCCAATATATAATATTATATGATATAGTATTGTAATATAATCATACAAACAATTTAATAAAAGTTTCTATATCCATAAAAAACATATCATTTCAATTTAAAACATAGTTATTCTATTTCATTTTAACTAGGGTATCAAAATTTTCATTTCTAAAAGGGTAAAATATTTACATATTTGATATATATTAGATCATAAAATAATAATTAAATCCTTTTTACCATATAATAATTATTATATATTTTTAAGAATGTTTTATTTTTTTTAAATAAAATTTTAAAACACTATTTTGATAAACAATCAATTGTGTCAATTTTGAAACAATTCAATTTGTTGATTTTTAAAAATATAAAGATAATATTATTACATAGAACCAACTATTTTATTATATTATTATTAGTAAAATATTATCAATAAAATTAATTGGACATATTAATTATCTGAAAATATATTTATTTTAATATTTTTAACAACATTTATAATATATCACCATTAATAAAAGAATTACTACAATGATTTTGTGTAATTAATTAATATTATTATTTTCGAGTTAAAAATAAAAATAAAATTATATAATGAAGAAAAATTTTAATATATTTCATGAGAATATACATAGTTTAATTTATCTGATAATAGATCAAACATTTATATTGTTATATTTATTAAAGTATGAAACTGACAAATTTAAAGTTACATTAAATAAAACAAAATATAGGACATAATCTATTCTATATGGATAAAAATGGTCACTATCATGACATCAGGATAATTATTTTCTAGACATAATCGAATAATAATATTTGTTCACGTCTTTTGAAATTGATATGGTTATTATGAATTTAATAAAAAATGTTCCATTTATTTTTCATCAATTAATTAATTTTTACATCATCAAAGAATAATACCTTATGGTAATTATTTATTTCCTAAAAATTAAAAAAATTATGAGGATGTGGATATTTATTTTATATCTCAATGTATTTTTTTCGAAGATATCACCTGGTTATCATTATATTAATGTTATTATACATATATGAACTACGAGTTTGATATTTTATAACTTTTATTGGTTTTTTTTAATATCTATGTAATTTGCATCGTCACATGGACACTAAATTACTATGTTTTGAACCAAATATGATAAGTGTATAATTTTATTCATCAAATGGGTTTTTTTATGTTTTTGGATAATTTTATTGTCCTTATCATATTATATGTTGCCCTAATTTTCTTTATTTACCTTTCACTGTGGTAAATAAAAAATATTGTAGTTACTGTTCATAATATGAAAAAATAAAAGTAATCTATTAACATACTTTTTAACCATTGTTTCCAAATATGGTATCCATTTTTTCAAAATTCATAACAATGAATTCGGGTTAATTAATTTAAAATTAATTATCATTTTGAAAACCAAAAAACGGGTTTTTAAGAGGTAAAAAAATTATCAAAAAATTGTCAGGTGATTATATCTAATTTAAAAATGAAATTACATCCAATGAAAAAAATGGGATTACATTATTAAAATACAATAAAATTATACATTAAAACCATTTATAAATATAATCTAACTAGATAAATAAATTAGATGAAAATTTATTTTTCACTACTTTATTAAATTTGAATTTATTCAGAAAAATACAAAAAATTTCAAAAATAGTAAATTTTTATATCCCTATTATATATAATGAGTTTATTTGGTCAAATTGAACTTATAAAAGAATCAAAAACTATATTTAATATGGGAACTCTATCAAAAGGCTGTAAAATTTCATTGTTTTGAAAAATACATCTTTTATCTGAAAAAATATATTTTTTCCTATATCATGTTCTATAAAATATTTAATATGAATTATAATGTTATATATAATTAAAAATATGGTTAATACTCTTCATAATGGCTATTTTATATGAAATTACGAAAACTTATTTTAATAATATTTTGTTGTTCAGTGAAACTCTCTATTGCGTTCAACGCTTTCTATCAAGGAATGTCACTCTTATGTTTAATGAAAGATATGTTAGTGTTATGTTTAGTGCAAGATTCCTTGGGTGTATAACATAACACAAACATAGTTATTTTATTCATTGACAAAAATCATTATATACTGTTGCATGAAATAAATTCTATCAAAAGAACATGAAATTATGTATAACATGATCCTAGAATAGTACTTCTTATACATCAAGGTAATACATTGTTTCATATAGAGAAAGCTTATATTGGCGTAGCATACACCAAAAGACATCAAAATAATTAAAAATAATTTATCCCATAAGGTCTCGAGTTGTTACATTCTACCCCCTTAAAATGAATTTCTCCCTAGAAATTCACCGGTGTTATAAATGATTTACTACTTGATTGTTTATTTAATGCAAACCCACATTTTAAAATGGAATACTAAAAAATAATTTTAAAAAGTATTTTCATAAAATAACGGTTACCCAATGTAACTAAACCTTGGGTTTCAACATAGATAATATAGATGGGAAGTGGAAAAATGGATATGGAAGAGATATATAACCATCATTTTCTGGTAAATAGTGATAGATAATCAGGGTTGGAAAAAGTTAACAAGAAGAAATACATAAATCAATGATGATTTAATGGACCTTATGATCCTTTAGATAAGATGGTACTAAGGTAAAATTTAGAGTTTTCAAGATACTTTCACTATTTTTGAATAATCATTCACAAGAATAAATAATTACTTGATTTTTATACAATCTCACCTTTTTATGTGTCTTGAATAAATTCCAATTCATCAATTAGGTAAAGAGATGAATTAAAAATTTTCATTCTTGATGTGTAAGCAGATCACGCGATAGAATATTAGGTCATTTCATCTCACTCCATCATAAAAATTAATCACATGTAATCAAATTTACATAAGTCCATCTACGGAGAGATTAATAGTATATGGTTCCAAAAAATAGACATATAATTAATCAATCATATAGATTAAATAAAATAATACAAATTTATACTAACCATGTACTTCCCTTAGGCCAGTGGTAGGCGATAAATCCTTATCAGACATCAGTTGGGGATTTGATTCCCACATCCTTTTCTAACGCGACGGGTTGTCTCATGTCATGTAGGTTGTAATTTTTCTAAAACTATACTATTATAAAATTCCAAAAACAATATTGAAAACATTTTTTAGCCTTAGAAAATACTATATGATGTCCAAAAAACTCCATTCCAACCATTAGGCTTATCCAAAATACTTCTTCCTAAACTCATAGAAAAAAATTATATGAAAGGTCATATAAAAATCATATGAATACAATCATTTATCCCCCATGTATCAAATAAAATATCTTGTTGGTCAAATTAAAAAAAAAATTATTGACTTCATCAAGAATTCAGTTGAGTCTTGTAAATATACTAAGTTACTATATATACTTAATGGAAACATACATGTTTAATTATTCAAAAACATATTGGGTATATTACTTATGTCCCAAAAGGTTGTATAATTCATCCATGATATCACAACCCCTTTTTCAACAACTCCATAATTAGTTCCCACGAAACTAGTACCATCAACTTTACCTATTCGAATCTTACATATCTTTATGCAAACATCATTATCTTTACAGACACAACATATTAAGGGTTATTTTTCCCTTAATCACATGTTCCTTGTGTATATCACCTTACCCTTATATACCATTATGTATCATTAGAATTATTTAATATATCTTTTCTAATCCTTAATGGAAAACTTATTCTGAAACCACTTATAAATTTCATGATTCATATAACATAATATTTGAATTCCAAAACATGCACACCTCAATCATCCAACATTATACATAAACCCCTACTCACAATCCATCATCTTCGTATTTTATAAAATATGAATCATGCCTTATAGTTTCTCACCCTCATGTTTCTTAGGTTTAATGTGTAAAATATGGGAAGAACATCAAATAAATTTCACATGTCCTTTACAAACTCTTTATCCTAAGAAGTATGACAAATACTTCTACAATTGTCATGATTCTCTTCAAGATATTTCCACGTAGAAAATCAATCTCTATAATTGTACTAATTTCCACATCAGAAATATTATATGGTTAAAAATGTTCTATGTAGTTCTTGATAAATACTAATATCATATGCCAAAGTGTGAGAAATACATATCAAATTTTATAAACATGTAATTAAGGTAAATTATTTTTAAAAATTCATTCCATGATTTCTTCAGCTTAACACTAGTTTATTCATGATTGTCACCAAAATCCCAAGTATTGTGACCTATACTTGACTTATACATAGAAAATCCATAGGAATATCCTTATAAAAATCTCTATGGATATTACTAATGTGTTCGCATCATATTTTCCAAAGGTTGACTAAACCTCTAATACCAACTGTAGAGAACCAAGATTCATATACATGGTTATTGCCTTAATTTTGAGGAATACTTAACACATGAAAAAAATATTCCCAGAGACCGTATTAGTTAATTGTCTATGGAAACATGAAACAAAATATTCTAACTTGGTGAAAGTTCTTAAACATCACCCGTATAGATCTTACCCTTTATTTTTCCTAACTAAAACCATTCTTTATACCCTAGGGAAAAGAAAATAGAAAAAAGGTGATATAAAATGATTAGTAAGGTTAAGTAATAATAAAATAAAAGAACACAAACATAAGAATTTTAAAACATGAATTTAAAATTTGAATATCAAAATCGTGAGTCATGGAATAAATCTTTGTTGTACGTAAGGCATAGATCATAATGGAATGTTATCGATGAAAAAAATAGTATTGGATAAAACATGGAATTATAAAAAACAAATAGTCTCATAATATGATTTTCATAGTATAGAAGTCATTTATTCCAAGTCTATCATATTATAATATGTACTTTACTGAAGCAGGTTTACGTGTCATTCTAGTTAAGTATTATTGAACATTATTTACATACCATTTGTGACCTATATTACTGAACTGGATTTATATTATGTTCCAATAATGCTTATCTAACTAGATATAAAAATTTACCCAATGAACTGGAGCGATATATAGGTCCCACCTATCTCATAATGAAATAATTATTAATTTTACCATAAATACATATATCATTCACCATAGCATTACCCATAAAATAAAATGTTTTTCTTAAACATCATTCCATCATATCACAATCCTTATAAAATTAATGGATTTCATAAAAATAATTCCATTATAAGAAAAATAAAATCAATATAATAATAAGGATATAAACATAACTCTATGTAATTATAGATGGAACATATGTCTGATAAAACACTTGAACATAATTCCTGAGGAAAATATCCTTCTTCAAAAATGTTTCCTTTTTTAAAAACACTGCTAAATTTTATATGAAAATAATTTAGTTGAAAATATACTTAAAAACGTATAGAGGAAGATTCATGTAAATAAGGTGTCATGAAACTGTGAAAATCCCATCATGTAATATATGTTAAAAAACATTCCCCTCATACTTTTTCCAGAAATGTAAAAAAGTACCTCTTATGGTAAAAAAGACATATTCCTTCCATCACATGTATTAATAGTAAAAAAATGGGTAAAAATGAAATTAAGAATAAATATGAGAATAGTAAACATTTTATGGAAACTTTTTTTTAAAACATGAATTTGGATGATATATATATATATATTCCTAGTAAATACCAACATATAATCAATCTCTGAAAAAAATGAGTTTTCCAATTTCTCCTTTACCAATTTATAATCATTCAAATCGCATAAATCATAAAATAATGAAAGTTATATGAATATGTAAATATAATGACCTATATAATAATAATAATTAAAAAATTCTTGGGAAATATAAACATCATAAAAAACAGATAGGTCGTGTATAAGGAATATGTCCCACAGAAATAAAATTAAGATAAGATAATCCCTTAACTAAGGTCTGATTTCTTCCGTATGTGGTAGAAACTGATATATAGTAGGTTTAAAAATATTAATAACTTGTAACATAACCAAAATATTATTTATGATTTCTTATATGGTTCACTTATGACATTATATTACCTATTCATTTTACAATTCCATGTTAAAGAAACATTTTGGTTAATAATCATTTTATTTATCGTATGTGTTTTGTATTTTTATTCCTTGTATTTTTACATAGATACTCATTTAATTACATCTAGAATGTAAAAGAGGATTTATATATCATATATATTAAGTATAGAAATATAAATAATATATAGATAAATTAAATGTAATATACTTTTCATAGAGATGGTAGGTCATACGTACGCATGAACACTGTTTCTTTTTTCTTATTGAATTGAATCTAAGTAAGTAAATGACATACACACACACACACACTCACACAAACAAAAAAATGTACTATATAATTTCTATGTCATATATTTCATGATTATTTTAAATATATATTTTACAATCATTCTTGAATGGTTAATGTGGATAATGGATCTCATCGTGTCATGGAGACGGTAGGCCATACGTACGCACGGGTGACGATATCATTCCCATAATTCGTGAATATTATTTAACTAAGAAATATTATATATTTCATAATAAATATCATTTTATAATAATCATATATAGTTTTTAAATCAATTTTTATACTCCTCCATGTATGGTGGCGGTGAAAAATATATTACCCTATGACGTGGAGATGGTATTCACTACGTACACACGCGTAGTAATTTCATTTTTCTTAGGATGGATTGAAAGTGGAATATGGTTGTCTGATAATTATAATAAAATATAATTATATATGTTCTACTGGGGTTTTTATTCTATAATAAAACAACCCATGACGTAAATGTAGATGTAGAAGGAAATGTGAGAGAATTGGTAGAGGGGAATACCTCTTCTCTGACGTGCTCTCTTTAGATATCCTCTTAATTAAACTAGAGTTGTATTTTCAGAAGCCCAAAACCTATAGAAAGTTACTAGGGATGTTTATAAGGTAATTGGATAGGGGATGGATGAGAATGAATGCTCAAAATTAAATGATGTGGTGAGGGTGGATGTGCCCTTTTATAATTGAGGTGAATGACACATTTAGAAACCTTAAAAATATTCATTTATAATAAAATCAATCCCCACTAAAAATTACCAAAATATTAAAATTTATAAGACTATATGGGATTGGTTTGTAATATAATATACTAATAAACTTTTTACAAGTTCCAATATCCATTAAATCCTTATCTTTTCAGTTTAACACTTAGTTGTACTTTATAATTTTAAATAAGGTGAACAATATTTCAACATTCAAAGGTTGAAATATTTACTTATTTAATGTCAATGAGATAATAAACAAATAATTAAAAAAATTACCATATAATTATTATTCTATATTTTTAAAATTGTTTAAAGGTTTCTAAATAATTTAATAAAACACTATTTTGTTAAATAATGAATAGTGTAAATTTTGACATAATTCAATTTATAGATTTTAAAAATATAAATATAACAAGATAACATAAAAATAATAATTTATTATATTTTTACGAGGTCAAATTTATCTAGATAATTAATATGAAAAATTAATTATCTGAGAGTATATTGATTTTAATCTTATTAATAAAATTTATTTGATATCTCCATTAACACAATAATGACTAAATTGATTTTGTATAGTTTTTTAATATACATATATTTGGAGAAAAATATAATAATAAAATACTATGATGATTCTAAATTTGATATATTTAATGGGAATATACTTATTCAAATTTATCTTTGATAAAATTAAATATTACAAATTTTATACTTATTAAAGTATGAATGTAACAACATTAATATTACCTTAAATAAAATAATATAAAGGTCCTAATCTATTATCTAAGGCTCAAAATTGTCACTATCATGACATTTGGATTATAATGGTCATGATATACTTGAAAAATAATATTTGGTCACATGTTTTGACAATATTATGCTTATTTTGATTTTAATCAAAATTAATTCATTGATTTCTCATCAATCAATTAATTTTTACATTATCAAAGAATAAGAATTTATTGTAATTATTTATTCCTAAAAATTTAAAATAAATTACCAAGATGTATTTAATTATTTTATCATTCCATTGAATATTTATTTTCTATACTATCACCTAGTTATCTCAATATTAAAATTACTATACTTATAAGAAATGTGAGTTTGACATTTTGTCACTTTCATTGGTTTTATTAACACATATATCATTTTCGTTATCAAGTTGACCTTAAATGGTAATATTTAGAACAAAAGATTTTGCGGGCTTAATTTTTCTAACTATTGGGATTTTGGTAGGTTTTAGGTTAATTTTATTGTCCATATCGTATTATTACTTACCCTAATTTACACGATTTATCTTTTACTGTGAAACAAATAACATTGTTATTATTCATAATATCCCAAAATAAATATAACCTATTAAAATTATATGGACACACTGATTCCAAATAAGGATTCCATTTTTAATAATTCAAAAAACATAATTAGAATAAACTAATTTAAAATTAATTCCCGTTGTCAAAACAAAAAGCTGGTATTTAAGTGGTAAAAACATATCAAAATATTTTCTTGCGTTTATCTCCAATTTAAATGAGAAATTACTTCTAATGTCAAAAATGTGATTAAATTATAAAAACATAATCAAATTACAATTTAAAAAAATTAAAAACAATATCTAACAAGATAAATAAATTAGATAAAAAGTCCATTTGGAATTAAAATGTTGTATTTTTCAATATTCATTAAAATTTGAATTTTATCTGAAAAAAAATAACAAAAGTAAATTTTTTCATCCTGTTCCAAATAATAAGTTTATATTCTCAAAAAGAACATATAAATGTATCAAAAACTAGATGTAAAATGGGTATGCCATTAAAAGTTGGTAAATCTGCATTTTTTTTGAAAAATACTTATTTTATCCCAAATAATATGACTTTGTCTTATATCATGTCCTATAAAATATGTATGATTAGTGGTAATGTTATATAAAATAAAAAATGTGGTGAATACTTTTCATAACTTCTAGTTTATATCCCACTAAAAAATAATATTTTTATAATATATTATTGTTTAGTGAAACTCGATATTGCGTACAACACAAGATATCGAGGAATGTCCCTCTTACGTATAATGCAAGACATGTAGGTTTTATGTTTTTGTAAATATTTGTTTGGTGTATAAAATAATCCTAATATATTTATTTTATAGATAGAAAAAAATTATACTCAGTGTTATGTGAAATGAGTTCTATCAAAAGTACTTTAAATTATGTGCAACACAAGCCAAGAATAGTGTTCTATATACTGCAAGATAATATGGGGTTTTATATACAACAATCTAATCATGGTGTATCATACAACCCAATACATCAAATAAATTAAAAAGAATCTATATCATAAATTTATGTGGAGTTACACTGGGACATATTTTTTTTCAGAAAAATGGATATAAAATTTAGATGACCAAAGTAGAGTGATAATATTTATTCTACCATGAAAGGGATAAAAAGCCAATTTTATGTGGTTTATTTCACCACATGGATAGACTGTTACATGGTAGGTTATATAAGGACCTGACCAAAATCATTACATAATCAAGTTATTCAAAAAAAGAAAACACTTACAACATTCCCAAATATATCTTCGGTATAGTGTTTTAGAAAATTAGGACATTGATCACACATATCAATCCACAAGAATTCATAGTGGTTAATACTAAAATAGAATCCATTTATTCCATAATTGAAATGGTTTTAAAAAAAATTAAATATATTCATGAAAAGTATTCACAAAATTTATCACGAGTTCTGCTTTTCAATAACCCAACCTTAAACAATATGATTTTTTAAAAAAACATTAAATTATAAAAAAAATATCAGTAAGGGTCATACAAACATTGAAATAAAATGTTAGTCCATGAATACTTCAACACAAAGGAAACCATTTTCACGCGATATACTTCTCACCCATAAAGTATGTTATAATAATGGTGTGAAAACAAGTGATTTACATAAACAATAGAAAACATAAATAAAACCACAATGCTATATTGGGGAATTACTTAATATTATAACCCTCATTGCTACCTTTGGATTTGTAACTGTCACGACTACCTTACAATGTATCCCTCACGACAACCATATGGTGTAACCATCTTAGTAACACTTGGTGTAAACATACGAATGACCTCCAACATAAACATAACCAATAAATTGGAGTGAGATATAGGGCCCACCCTTTATTATAAACAATTCCCATAAACAAGAACCTAAAAATATAACATTAATAATTGCATAGAAACTTTGCTTTTAGATTTGGTAAAATTGATTTTTAAGTGTTTTTCAAAATAAAATCACTAAAAATATCATATAATTGAAGTGAGAATTAATATAATGAAATAAATATATGGTTAAAATATAATCTTCATAGTTTTAAAAAAATTAATTAAACAAATAATCCTGGTACCACATAATCAATGATGTAGATGGTTAACCCAACGAATGGAAATTGTGTTAAGAATTCCATTACCTCAGGTTCTTCTTACATAATAAGTGATTAAACCTCGTGTATAATGTTTAAAAAGTGTTATTAATATTTTAAAGAAACATATTCATATTTATAACACTTTATATGGCCATTTAATAACATCATTCAACCCATTTATTAAATAAAACATTTTATTTCCATTATTTCGTGTGCATTCTTTACATGGTTTCCTTAGTTGGTGAGTAAAGGATCCTGATGTAGAATAGAAGAGAAATATCAAGAGAAGAATGAAATGGAATTAATATATATCCAAAATATTAAATTATTCCCTAAATTATTACATTTAGATATGATGATGAGTCATTAGATAATACATTAATGATATTCATTTAGATCATTTTTGCGATTTTTCGATAATCACACACTAGTTTCATTATATAATTTCATATTATATATATATGATAATTCAAGAACATAAAAGTGTTTATATAATACACTTTAATATAAATTCCCACCATTAAAATGAATTTATGACCAACCATTTATTTCATAATGGAAATTGAATACACATCGTCCATGATGTTATTAATTCAACGCATCACATAGGATGCCTTTATTTTCAGAATATTTGGGGTAGGAGAAGAAGTATGTTGATAATTTTTTCCATAAACATTATAAAATTATAGTATATATATGATACTATTTTTTTCATGACTATTTGATAAGAGGAGGTGAATAGAGTATAGGAAAAGGAAAATAATTGAAATGATATTGGAAGAGGAGTTTTCCCTATTGAATTATCTATCTTGACAAAATCCTTAAGGCCTTTGTTTTGGACATTTGGTGTGACCAAAAGGTCTTGGACTTGTCAAAGTGGATAGGAAAGAGTATCAAGATTAATTTGGGTAGTTCTCAATGATTTATAGGTGTGAGGACAAATGGGTGTGTGGGGTGGTATTTATATTGGAAGAGTGGACGATTTTTTGATTATTTTGTTAATTAGTTTGTTAATTTTGTTGAAGACTATGAATAGTATAATAATCATCATAAAATGTATTAAAATAATAAAATAATATTCAAGATTAGAGTTCATACGTATTAAATTATGTTTGGAATAGTATATTTGACTTATAATGTATATATATCATACATTACCATTTTTTACTATTCACTAAAAAAATATGTATATCAGGAAAATCCAAAACAATCTCCCAAACCATTTTTCATTTAATAGGATAAAAAATTGAACTATCTTTTTTGAAAATAATTTACTAAGTTTGAAAAACTAATTTTTAAATAAAATCATAATTTATTCGAGAAATATCAATTTTAAAATTATAACCAATTCTATAACACTTTGAATATTTAATTAAAGTCTCATAAAGTTATGTTAATGTAAAAGGTCCAAAAATTTAATAATTTTATGTATTTATTTATCAAAATAAATTTTCATTAAATTTTTTAAATTAATAAAAAATGTAATTAAATATTTTTCATTTAAGAAAATACCAATACATAATTTATCATTTCAAAAAATACTTATTCACTTATTATATGAAATTAATATATCATGATTACACTTATAATTTATGTAAATTTTATTTATACTATAATAGGTGAGGTTACTATTCTATTGGACATATTACTATTTCTAATGGTCAGGTTATTATTCCATCAGTAAAAATTCCCTGATTTCTAAAAATGATACTTATTTCATTATAAAATTATAATGAATTTTTCAATTTAATTCCATAATGAAAATAAAATATTTCTTCAGTACCTGTTTTTTTACATTCTCCCAACTATCTAAAAATTTCATCCTCATAATTTTTCTTTACTTATTAAACAGATGAGGATATCTTTCCCTTATATAATTTTTAGATTCCCATGTTGCTTCTTCAACTATGTGGTTTGTTCACAAAACCTTTACGTGGGGAATCACTTTATATCTCACTAATTTATCTTTATGATCAAAGAATCTGAATAGGATTTTCTGTATAAGAGAGGTTATCTTCCAACTGAACTACTTATAGGCTCAAATAATGATATGAATCTGGCACATACTTTATCAACATGAAAAACATAGTGTACATGAGATCAACACAGAGGAAAACTACATAGTATACGACTTGTCAAATTTTATTGAAGATTTTATAAGGTGAAATGAACCATGGAAATTCCTTTACATTATTAATAAAATGCATAAAACATTTCCATTGTGATATTCAAATATAATCATGATCACCTACCAGGAAGGAGATGTATTCCCTCCATTTATCTGTATACCTTTTCTGCCTGCTTTAAGCTGTCTGCATGTGTTACCAGATCTTAGTCACTTTCTCAACCACTTTATTAATTATAGTCCTATAAACATCCCTTCCCTGAATTATCCCAAAATTATGGAGTTCAACACTACTTCCCATATAATTCCTCAAAAGGTTTCATCTATATAATTAATGAAAACTGTTATTATAAGAAAACTAAACTAAAGAAAGATGTTGATCCCAACATCCCTGGTAATCCATTGAATAATCTGAAATCATATCCACCAAGGACATAATTGTTTCCATGGTATGTCCATCATATTGAGGATGAAAAGCTGTGCTTAAATTTTATTTTGTTCCCAACGACTTCTAAAGTACTTTATAAAAGATAGAAGTGAACCTTGGATCACTATCAGATAAATATAAAGAGGAGCTCAGTGCAACCAGGTAATCTATTTGAAGTACAATAAAGAATGATGATCTTAAGGCATAGTATTTAGAATATAACGGATAGGTGTATATTTATTCAGTCAATAAAAATAACCCATATTTCAGTTTTAGCCTCAAAATGTATTATGCAAAACCAAAAAATGTTCACAGATATATTTTTCCCATTTCTACACTTGCACTGGAAATGGGTGAAGCATCCCCTTTGGTAATTTTCAATATGATTTGAATTATTTACATTTCAAACATTTCATAGTGAAATCTGCAATATCTATTTTCATTCCATCCCACTAACAATACTCTTGAAGGTCTCTATACATATTTTTAATGCTAAGATAAATTGAAAACGAAGAATTATGATATTCACACAACAATTCTTTATTCAGATGGAAATCAAAATGCCTAAATTACCTATTTCTAAACATTTAAACACAATATTTATCTACATTATATTATGTATTCTTACCATGTTTTTCTAAATCTAACATTTTCTGTAACTCTTAGTATTCATTCTATGGTTTCATAATTATGTTAGATAGATATGGTTACACTAACATCTAAATCAAAACAATGGAATTTCTAATACCAACAACATCCATTCCAAAATAAATCAAATCTTTAATCAAGGGGTCATGTTCAAAACATAACATGGTTAATGATTCATGATGTTTTCTACTGAAATTATTCGACACAATTTCTTCTTTTCCAAGATGACTACTGATCATGAAATCATAATCCTTTATCAGCTCAATCCATCTTCTCTACAACAAGAATAATTCCTTCTATGTGAATATATACATTAAAATTTTATGGTCTGTATATATCTCAAATTTGGATTTTTATAAATGATGCTTCCAAATTTATAATGTGAAAACCATATTTACTAATAGAAAATCATGTGAGGGATCATTTAACTAATTATTTTTTAGTATTCTCAAATCATAAGAAATTACCTAATAATTCTTCATCCGAACGAAACCATCTCCCATCAATGAAGCATCCTTATAGATGAAAAATTCACCATTTATGGATGGGAGGAGAAAAACTAGACCATTCCCCAATCTCTTATCAATTCTTAAAAACAAACATCACATTTTAATATCCAAATAAATATGAACCCTTTTCATTTTAACATAGTTAGAAGGCTAGGTTACCACGAAATTTATTTATCTAACCATTGGCAATAACCAAACAATAAAATAACTATATGAATCTCTGTAATATTTATAGGTATTTTAAATTCATAAACCAATTTTTTGGGAAGTATCAACTGTTATTCCACCCATATTTGAAATGTTCCTAATAAAATAAATCTTTGGAAATAAAAAATCACATTTGCTAAATATTACATATCACATATTTTCGTTGAGAGTTTTAATGTAAATCCTTAACCGTTGATCATAAACCTCATATCATTTCAAATAATACAAAATTTCATCAATAAAAACAATAAAATACATATCCAAATATTCATAGAATATCCTATTCATATAATCTATAGATATAGTATGGGAAATTTTCAAACTAATGAGAATAATAAAAAACTCATAATGCTAATATCTACTGTTTAATGTTTTCTCTAGATGTCATAAACCTTCACCATTTCTTGATGGTACCAAGATCTCAAGTATATTTTGGAAAAATACTCAACTCCCTGGATCTGATCAAACAAGTCATCGATATGAGACATAGGTTAATTATTCTTAATGGTATCGTTATTCAATGATCTATAATCAATGAAATGTATCATGGAGCCATCATTTTTTTTAAATAAAAAGGATCACCTCATAGAAGTCATAAGATAAATGAAGGATTGATAAATAAAAATTTGTAACTAATTTTTCAATTCTATAATTACAACTTGATCTACTCTACAAGGGGGTTTTGAAATTCCCATAGCATTAGGAACCAATTAAATAGAAAATTAAACTTCCCAATTAGGTATTACACCGGAAAACTAATACTAAAAACATCTAAGTATTAATTTACAACTAGAACATCACTAATATGAATTATTTACTTATTTTCAAAAGTATGAGAAAGATTACATTTATTTCAATAATTTTAAAATTTCTCATCTTTTTGATATGTTATCAATTGTATATAGATATTCCAAAATTCAAAATAAATCTATTTCTAATAATATTTTAATCTCTATAATCAATCTTATCATGATATATTGAAATATAATCGATACCCATATTAAAATAAAAGTCCATTATGGAAAAAACAAGTTTTTTAGGTTATGTCTATCCACATAGAAAAAATAAGAAAATTATTTTAATGTCTTTTTTCTTTAATATTTCCCTTAGCATTTTAAACTTAAATTCTAGTCTCATATCATGATGTTAATTTTCTAATTTACTTGTATATTTCTAAAAGATAAACGATTCGATAGACCCAGTATCAAAAAAGCCAATAGTAATATCAAAGTAAAAAAATATTTTACCTAATACAACTTGATTGGATGCACCTACATCTACACATGTAGTCAAAATTGATCTCACTACAATTTTCTGCTAATAATATGGATGTATTCCATCATTCAAATCTTTCATTGTGCATGTATTTTTATAATGAACTATCTCAACCCATTTAAATCAATTTATGTTTAGGTTATCATAATTAATCATATAATTATTTTCATTACATTATTAGGCCACATGTCCAAACATACAAAATCGAAAATAGTACTCGATTTTGTTAAGACATTCCCTAGGGTGCTTTTTACCACACTTTTCACGAACTAGAAACTATAATTTCTTACCTTCAGATTTATTTGATTGATTCTTACCCATATTTTTCCTAGTGGACCAATTCATCTTATTATTTTAAAATTACATATGATTATAAGAAAACTCCATTTCTACCCTCTTAGCACATCATACTAGTCTCTTATTACATTTCAATTCATGGGAGTCCAATGGCCATCGATATCTTAGATTCAATCTTGAGAAAATATGTATGATTTTACTATCAGGATCCAAAATAAGATTTAGACTATACCTTTCCAATCAGGTGAGGTTTTCATCATACACATCCATTGAATCCCCTTCATTTTGTTTAAATTCAAGGAATTTATTTTCCGGCCTAAGATAAAGCACCGTAGGAAAATAATTATCTATGATTTTTTAAATTCATCACATTCCATAGCATAAATCTCCTTAATATCCCTGATATACATGAACATTTACCAAAACATTCCAGTTCCACCTTCCAAACATTAAATATAGAGACTAACATTTTGATGAACTGAACACCCCTTAATATTGAATATATTTTCATAGGATTTAATCCACCGTTCAATCTCTACTATGTTAATAGATCCACCAAAATCAAGAGGGTGTTGCCTCATAATATATTCCAATATAATCACGTTCGTTTTTGGTAGATATAATTTTTCTCATGTGTGGATTCCAACAACATTTATATCATGTGTCAACTAATACATTAATATAATGACCTTTATTGGTTCCAATTCCCACCACTCCTGATTGCAAATTCAGAATAATAACATCCTCTCCGTGATTTTATACATTATCTTCCTTATTTCATAAAAAATCCATTATGAATAGAAATATCATATATAAGAAATGTGGTAATCTTAAATTGATATATCATTTCAACATAAACATATGGTAAAAATATTTTATGCCATTATATTAACATCATCATAACCCATAGATTAATCTAAATCTTTCTATGATGCCAACTATAAGGACCCGACCATAAATATTACAAAATCTTGTTGATTCAACTTGAAAAAACTCATTAAATTTCAAAAAATATTTTCATTTTAGATGATTATAAAATTATGAAATTTCCTTACCTATCTACCCAAAATAAAACAATGTTGTTAATACTTAAAAAATATCCATTTCTACCATAATAAAAATGTTTTTAATAAAAAAAATGAAATGGTTTAATGAAAATTCATCACCACATTCATCTTTGCATCTCCTTTTTTATTACCAATCCTCAGAATCTAAGGAAAACATTTTAAAACGTTTTGTGGCCACAAAAATCTCAATAAGGGTCATAAAACGATGGAAATAAAATGTTTTTTCATGAACACTTATAAAAATAAGAAATCATTTTCAAAATATATAATTCTCATGCATTGAGTACCACAGACATACACTGTGAAAACAAGTGAATTCTATACCATATATAAAACATAAATAAACTAATAAAGGTATATTATGCGATTTTTGCTTAATATTTTAACCCTCGTGGCTACCTTGTTATTTGTAACCCTCACAACTACCTTATAATGTTACACTCACTACTACCTTATGGTGTAACCGCCGTAGTTACACATAGAGTAACCATGTGACTAACCTCCAACATAAACATATCCAATAAATTAGATGTAGATATAGATATCACCCTTGATCATAAAAATTCCCAATATCTATAACATTACCATTCAACATGAATAATTTCATTAAAACATTGATTGTAAATTTTCCAAAATAGAATTTCAAAAAAAAATTTAAATAAAAGTCCATTACAAATATAATATAATTGAATTTTGAATTAATATAATTAAAGGAATATATGTTTTATCATTAAATCCATTTAATATAAATAAAATTCATTACTCAAATAATCTTAGTACCACATAATCAATGATGTTTAAGGTTAACCTAATGAATTGAAATTGGGTGAATAATTCCCTTACATCTGGTTTTTATTAATGAAAATGCCTTTAAACCTTCAGAATAATGATTAAAATAGTTTTATTATTATTTTTTATAAGAACTTATATGATCATTTTATAGTATCATTCCACCTATTTATTAATAAAATTTTTTATTTCCATTATTTCAGGTGCATTCATTTTATGGTTTCCATGGTCAGTTTGTAATGGATTCCCTAATAGAATGGAATCAAAACTCTAGAAGTGGAATGAAATGGTATTAATTTGTTTACATAACATTGAATTATACCATAAATTATTATTAATTTTTTATATAAGATGATGAATCATTTGTTAAAAAATTAATGATATTCGTTATGATCATTTTGACTATCATCGATAATCACGAACTAGTTTAATTATATAATTTAAAATTATGTATGTATGTTAATTTCAGAACATTAAAGAGGTTATATAATAAAATTTAAAATTATTTTCAACCATTAAAATGATTTTATGACTATCCATGAGGATGGTTATGGAAATTGAAAACACATCGTCCAGGATGCCAGTAATTCGACACATCCGAGACGAACTTATAATTTTTAGAATAAAATCGAGAGGAGGTGAAGCATGATGTTTAATTTTTCAATAAACATGATAATATTATAGTATATATACGATAATTGAGTTTTAATGAATCTTGGATAATGTTAGGTGAATAGCATAAAATAAAATAAAAATAATTAAATTGAGAATAAAATCAATTGAAAGAATATTTCTACCTCTTCAATTAACCTCCTTGAGAACCCCTTATAGCCATTGGTTTAGGCCTTATGGTAAGACCAAAAGGTCTTGGACAATGAACGTGTCCATGGAATAGTATTCGGTAGAATTTGGATGATTATCCAAACTTGAGAGGTATGGGGAGAGTTTGGGTGTGGGGTGGTATTTATACAAGAGGAGAGGAGGGTTTTTTATTATTTTATTCATTAGTTTGTTAATTTGGATCAATTATTTTAATATTTTGAGCATTATCAAAAAAAAATTATTAAACTAATCCACGTAATTTCGAGATTATGGTTCATTCAACATTCACAATGTTTGGAATACTGTATTTATCTTTGAATGTATATATACTATAAATTACCGTGTTTTATTAATCCCTAAAAATTCAAATATTTCAAAAAATCCCAAAAATTCACCCCAAACATTTTTCAATTTTTTGAATTAAATAATTAAAAATATTTTTTAAAAATAATTTGATAAATATGAGATATTTAATTTTTCAATGAAATTATAATTTATTCCAAAAATAAAAATTTAAAAATTATAACTAATTTTATGACACTTTGAAAATTTTATTAAAGTTTCATAATATTATCTAATAATCATAGGATAAAAAATAATAATTTTGTGAATATATTTTATGAAAGTAAATTTTATTTTAATACATTAAATTATTTATAAAATTTTAATTAAATATTTATGACTTAAAAAAATACCAACATTTTATTTACCTTTTCCAAAACATTTATTCATTTATTTCATGATATAAATATGTCTGGATGAAACATATGAGTTCCATATATTTAATTTATACTCAAATTGGTGAGGTATGTATTCAATTGGCCTGATTACTATTCCAAATGGTAATGTTAATATTCCATGAATAAATAATCACTAATTTATATAAATACCACATATTCCATTATACTTTTATAATGAATTTATCTATTTAATTCCAAAATTACTATATAATATTTTATCATTACCTATGATGTTACATGTGAGGACCATTTATGATGATAAAATGTTCATATTTTGTATGGATTATGTTTTCATAAAACAACATTACTAATATTAATGTTTTAGTTTATGTTTCGTTAATATTTTTCATTAAATTTTTATGCATAAAGTTATAGACTTGAATGCTAGGCATAATAAATAAATAAGTTTTATTATTCAATTAATTTTCATAATTTATAAGTTATGATCATGAATTTAATATTTGGATTAGAGTTTATACATATGTTGTGTTGGAATGATGATGGAATGTAAATATATCTGGATTACAAAAACATATCTAGTCATACTTTTATAAAACGTCTCATTATTCTAGGAGAAAATAATCAATATAGAAAATTGTGTGTTTATACCATTTTCACCATGCACACTAAGGTAACCCACGTATAACATCAAAATTTATTACATCATTTTATATGAATATTAAATAAATATAATAACATTATATTCCCCATAATAATAAATGATTAGTTTATATGATTACTATATATATCATTTTATTATATCATGAAATATCTCTAATATCTCCACAAATACCTCCACTATCGATACCCTTTTTACAAAATACATTTATAAAATATTTTTACATAACCAGGGGAAATGAAAATGAATGAAACTGTGAGATTAAATTAAGATTAAGGGTAAACTTTTGAGATTCTAATTATTGATCATAAGTGAGTATCAGATAAGAATAATGGTATGATAACATGATTATAAAATATGAACATTACACCCAATGAGTCAAATATAAATAATGATGAATCATTTCTTCAAGCTATATTATAAAAGAAATCATGATTCATAGGAGTATATAGTCATCAATAATAAATCACGATGTAAGAGAACGTATCATAAGAATAAGACATTGGTATTTGGAAAATTGATAAGAAAATAACATCATTTCCTTAGTCAAGGATGAAATCTAATAATACCATATTATATTGAGTTCACTCCAAATAAAATTATTTACTTAATCAAGGTTAAATACCAAGACTATCATAATGTATAGAGTCCCATACCAAGATTGCTTCACTTACCATTCTAGTATATATTATCTAATGAGATATCAATCCTTACCCAGTTAGTTAAAGGGACATGTAATTCTGGGGTCACTAGTCACATAATGAAAACCATATATCTATGTGCCAAAAGATAAATAAACATTCATCAATTCATTATATATATACCATTGAAAGGCAACAAGGTTTCATAAGTATTACCACCTTTCATCATAAGATAAACAAGAAAAAAGAAAATAGTTTCATAGAATCATCATTATATTATTATAATCCATCAATGCAATTAATTTTTTATATTAATATTTTAACCCTATAAAAGAATAAAAATCCATAAAGTGTGTTGATAGAGAAAAAGATTATATTTAAATTAGAATTTAACAATTTCAACGAAAATAAGGGATAAAACATTTCATAAGGTATCATTAAAATCAAAAAACTCCCAAATATTTTGAAAATCAATATTTGGAAATTACCATGTAATGTCATAATATAATATTAAAAACAGTATAATCATGATGGGGGGAAATGTACTTTGTGTTTTAATATTAAAAGAATGATTCCTTTATAACATTTTTTTAAAAGATATAAATAATTAGTTTTGTTTTTATTATAAAAATTAAATTTTAATACTTTTAATAGAATTTAAAATATGTTTGAATATTACATTAATAAATTATGGGGTGATCGAATGTTACATTGTTAAATTCATTTTAAAGGATATTCACATTAATGATAATGTTCAGAGACTAAAGAGTAAAAAGGCATCTCATGATAAAGACATTTTTTGAAAATTTTAACTGAAAAAGAGAGGAAAATTATAATATTAAAAAAAAATAAGAATAACTAGTGATTAATAATAAAAATTAGGTTAATATAATATTTTGAATATAATTTTCCACAATAAAAATTTAGGATAGAAAATCATTAAACGATCTGTGATTATAACGTAAACCATTACCTCATGTTTGACATACTTCATATGTTATATAAATTATTTTATAATAAATATAAATTAATTTTATTTCTATAACTTAACCATATCATGGCTGATAATACCATACATGTTTTACTTATAACATCTTATAACCCATTTATTATGAATTCTTTTTTTAATATCAATGTTCTTGGTGTTAATTATATCATTTTCTATTCATGATTATATTTTGAATTTAAATTCCTTGCAAATTAATCAATGTTATAACAAATATTTAACGCTAATAATGCAGTTTAGATGATAATAATACATAATATCACCAATATTTATCTTTCCAAAATCATTCATGTCTTAAACATTATTACATCACTCATGATGGTAGAAAAACTAACCTAAAACCAGAGCATGTTATAAATATTGAATGAGTAAGGAGAATATATAGTATAATCAAAATATAAAATTTATAGAATACTATTATTTTTATAGGGTTAATATATATTTATTATATAAAAGTTTATAACCATCCATTAAATATTTACATTATAAATGAAATATATCACTCATGGATATGCTAATTTATATGTACGCATGAGTGATATATCCACATTTTAATGGGAAAAAAGAAATGAAATTCCATAATATTAAATGATTAAAAAATAATTATTATATAATCAATAATAAATACATTGAGTAAATAAATAGTTAAAAATAGAAATGAAATGTTGTAATTTGAAATAAATATTATCTCTATGTGAATATAGTAGTGCACATATATGCACATGTGATACTATTCATTTATGATTAGATTAAAATGGGGGAAATGGTTGTACCATTATAAAAATAACATATATATATATTTATTATATTTTATTAATTATTTTTATATATATACAATATATATATATTGTAATTATGATAATAAATAATCATTAAAAGAGTTGGGTATGTTGATTACATCTTCTTTGAGGTACCTCTATGGAATACAGCTTAGGCCTTATTTGGATGAACTTATATAAATAAAAGAAGATAAATAAAGCATTGTGGGAATACCATATGTTTTTTTGTTGGTATTGAAAAATATTAATTTCCCAACATTCATGAATATGGGTAGAGAAGAGGTTGCCTATTATAAGCGAGGGGGTTAATGAGAGATGGGAGGTATTCAGTGTCTCTGAAAGATTCGAGGGGATCCCTTGGCGGTGATGAGCCTTGCTCTGGGAATTATTAGAGGCTTCCTCCTTACTAGACCTGACCCTGATTGTGCATTTCAAGCAGTTTCGTCCGTCGGTGGATATTTTCAACCACTTCATTTTTGATATATGGGGTTTTCAAGAGCGTGTGGTTGTCGACCTCCTCGAATCCAGGAGATTCATGATTCGGTTCCCCTCAGAATATGACCTTATTCTCGCCTGGTCAAGTGCACCTCTCTCATTTGAAGATGCTTGATTTCCCCTATTTAGATGGTCATACGATATCCATATGAAAGGAGATCCTTCAAATATGTTGATTTGTGTATGTTTCCCTAAACTTCCTCTTCCGTTTTAAAATCCCTCAATTCTCCATTTACATAGAAATCTGGTGGGGCGGTTTCTCTGTACTGACAATCGGAACCGTGCCTTGTGTCACCCGACCTATCTAAGGGTGTGTGTCAATGTTGATGTCTCAAATCCCCCCATGGAATCGTTTATTATTGTAGTGGGAGAAGAGTATAGATATAAGCAGAATGTCACGTTTGAATCCTGGTTCGATTATTGTTCGCTATGAATGATTCTTGGGCACAGTCTAGAAATATGCAGGCGCATTGCGAGGCAACAGAAAGCCATTGTGGAGGCTCAGGTGGAATGGGTACAGGGTGGTAATCTTTTCAAAAATGGTTCAGTTTGTGTTAGGGAGGATGCATGGTCAGGATATGGTTGTGAAGGTTCTGGGAAGGGTATCAGCAAGGCTGAGGTGCCCACGGGTTCGACTTATGTAGCATTTATAAAACCAATTAAGACTAGTCAACCAAAACCAAGTGTATCAGGGATTTTTAATAGACTATGGAGAGATTTGGTGATTCCACATGGAACCAAGGCAGTTTCTGGGGGTGACCAGGAAGTTGTGGTTGAGGATCCTTCAAAACTGATGAAGAATCAATCTCAGGATTCAGGGGCCTTTGATGAATCATCACCCAAGGGTGCAGTTAGTTTTAAACTATGCTCATATGAGATGGTAGTTCATATTAGTGAGAGAAACAGCCCTTCCAGGGGGATAACCTCACCTAGAAAGGGAAAGTGTAATGATGTACTGGAGTGGGAGGAGCTTGCAATTGAGGTAGGTTGACCTTTGGTCACATTACAGGGTCGGAGAGGATTTTGTTCATCCTCCACTAAAACAACATATTTGAATGTCTAAGTCAGAAGGGAGAGTTTGTAGGCAACCTCAACTGTCCTTATGAAGCATATTCTCATGGAATCCATTCCACTGAAGATATTGGTTTGGGAGGGGCTATGAAAAGGGTGCACAATCAAAGAAGGAAGAAATGGACTAAGGAAAATAGGGACCCGAGAAGTTGTATTGTTTCCAAAACGCCGAAATATAATGGCCGGAAATACTACTCCTGTCTTCCTAAACCAATGGATACTCGGTCGGGAAAAAAACAGAGTAAACCTATGTAACACAATTTTCATCCAGAGACACGAGAGGAGGTTAGGAAGGACGATTCCATATTGGCCCAAGTTCAAGCGGTTGGAGTCTCAACGTCAGATGACCAATTCTAGGGGATTCTGAAACCGGTGAAGCTGATGCTAGAAAGGGATGATTCCCCCGGACAACAACTTGTAGAAGGTACTTCAGTCGGCCTGCAGATCCTAGAAGAGAAATATTTGGTTTCTCAGCTGAATCTACTCATTCACTATGGAGAAGAAGTGAAGGAGGATGTTCTGGTGATAAAGGCGGTGAGGGAAGACATTGATCAAATGATGGGAAGACTAATCCAAGTGGTAGTTACAAGGGAGAAAGTGAAATAGATTGATAAGCAAGATCGTATACTGGTCAATGGATTCAATATGGAGAATATTAGAAAACAATAATACATATAGGCTTGGGAGTATCTAGCAAGGCACTATGAAGAGAATATAGGGGATGATCCATACTTCCAGGTAAATTCCCTTCCCTTGAAATTGTTTAGCGAACGGACTCCAATCGCCTGAGAATTGAGTTTAATTGTTCAGTTGTAACCATTGATTATTGACATGTTTATCTTTAGGGATCTCACATCCACCTTAAAAGTGTTTTAAAATAAAAAATATAATTATGAGGTTATTATAATCGAGGTGGCAATGAAAATTGAATTGGTTAAAAAAATTAAATAATACACTCATTTTATAGTGTAAGTTGAATTAAATACAATTAAAATTGAATTTAAGATAATTTATAATATACATATTTTCAAAAATTAAGATTTAATAAATTTTATTTTTCAATTCTACACTTATCTCTAATTTTAACCCCCAATAAATCATTTGAACCATAATCGAGATAAATTTTGTTAATTTATTTTCATATTCACTATGTTAAAAATAATGTGGCCTCATTTCCAAATTAGGAAATAATAATTGAAAATATTAAATTAATTTTATCAAATATAATTTATCGATGTATAAAAATATTAATTTTAAAGTAAATGGACAATAGAAAACAAATATCATTTTATAGGAAAAATAAAATTTCAATCAAAAAAACTAATTTCAGTTTCATTTAATTCCTAGTAATTTTTTTGATGAATGTTAAAATATTTTATTTAATATATAATATATAAAATTATTTAAAATAAATAATCAATAAGATATTAATTGTAAAAAATAATGCACATAGAAACATAATTTTTCGAAAAAAATATCTCTTTTAACCTAAAATTATTTTATTAAAATTTAATTATTATTTATTTGGAATTAATAATTACATTTGATTTGATGATAATATATATATGTTTAATAATGTGTTTAACCATATTATTATCCTCCAGTCCAATGACTAATTGATTATTGTCATATTGAATAATAACATTTAAATAGTACATCATAGTTCATTTAAACACAGTATTGTTTCTAAAGAATGATATAAAAGAAGTAATAATTATTTAATGTGAAATTTGTAATAGAAAATAAGGTTTTAATAATAATTATAACATATGATAATATTAATATAAACAATTCATCACTCCAATATAGGAAAGTGATAATACCTCCTTATCATCAGATCATCAGGTTTTAATATACCTTCCACTAATTTATAATGTCCCCGCAAAACATTGAAGTTGTGTGTTTTCCGGTTTCTATTCCATTTTTTCCTTGATCTATAATCACTAATAGTTATTCCTAATAATTGATAGTATAATCTAATGGTATGAACTATCAGTAAATTACATGTGAATTATTAGGTATGTACTTTCTCAAGAGATATACATGGATCAGATCGTGAACTTGATGTTGATTCGGTGGTGGTGTTAAGAAATAAAAATTCATCCTCATATTATCAATAATAATAAAACTATAAATATATATAGGGTTCAAAATTACCTTAATTCAAAACTTAATAAACTTAATTAACTGATATAATCATAGGTATATCTTATGAATGACTTTAAACTATACATCACAGTAATGATTGTCAACAAATTTTTTTGGATAACAATGAGATTCCATGATTCATGGATAAAAGGTTCTAACATTATTTTCTATTTTCTACTATAGACTATCTCCCTATATAATTATTTTCCTATCATTATCCTAGTACATTACATATCCAAAAAAATTTGCAAGATGAATTTATAAGGATCATTGTGAATAATGGAGTGAATGTTACGGTTTCACGAAAACTCTTCCAAAGAAAATATTTTATATTAACAACCTTTGAAAACATTATAAAATGATCCAAAAATTAGTCCAAGGGTTATAATGTTCCTATTATACATATAATATACCAATGGATGATATTTATTGATGCCATTAAAATACTTATTATATTATTGTGCAACACATCTCAGATCAGTGAAGTAAATCAAGGATCCCAATCAGATACAATCGAATGTGGTACTCTATAAAACAATAACACATCCTTGTTTAATATCCTATAAAACGTATAAAGATAATAATATTAAATTATTATAATGGTTTTTTTAAAATCATATGATGATAAACTACAATGGAAATATAAATTTGGAATTTTTAGGTTTTAGGGAGTCCAATGAAGAAATCAATGATGACATTTTCCCATTTCTATTCCTGTTTGGGTAATGGTTATAACATTCCCTTAAAATTATATTTAATAAACATTATATTTATAACTTACAAATAATTGATATATATATACCTATTCTGAAATAGTTATATTCATGTTTTCCCATGATAAATACCCCATTATATCTCTATACATCTCCATACATCCAGTATAAATAGAGAATAATGAACTAAATCTTTATCAAACAACTCCTTATTAAAATAAATTATTTAAGGGACACATAAATTGTTCAAAACAACTAAAATTCCATCACAATAATGTATTAAATTAGTATAATTTGTCACATTCTTCAATATTTCTACATATTCCTTTTTTGACACTATAATCTCCACATGGAAGGATATTTTATCATTTCTCACATAAATGTATGAGCTATCCATATTCCTCAAGATTTCAAGAAAAATATTTATTTATTAAATAAGTATTATATTTCATTTATTCATCATCATAGACATACATGTATGGTCTTTCATACATAAAGAATTAGCCAATTTGATCTTCTTCCATGGGTGGTAATGTAATGAGAAGTAATAATCATTAATCAACTCATACTACCTCTTTTGAACATATTTAACTATTTCAATGATAATATATAGCTAATTAATTTATTATATATATATATATATATATATTCTATCTATCCCTATAATGATAATGTATATATATTTTCAATGAAAAAAAATTATACTACATACTCAAAATCACGAGACAAGTAATTCTTCTAATGACTTTTCTATTAGAGTGATGCATAAAATATCACCATATCATTATACATGAGGATTTATCCTATTACTTTCATTTTTTAATTTTTATAAATCATAAATTCCTTCACACTATAATGTATTGGGAGAAAAGGTTCACCTAAGAACATTCTTTTCAAAAAATTGAGGTTTTCAAAATTTAAATTTTTTCAACAGTCTTTGGATCTATTTAAAGTCCACAAGGTTTTTTATTGTATATAAATGGAAAATATCTCAAAAAGAATTGGTAGTGTCAATAAAATAAAAAAACTATAGATATTGGTCACCATGGTAGTCTACTCAATTTCTCAAAAACTGTTATCTTTAAAGGATCCATATATGTACACATTATTTTGATTATGTGACCCATGAATGAAACATTACATAGATAAAATTCACACTTTATTAATTTGGAATATAAATTCGCATTACTCAGGATCATCAATATAATACAAAAATGATCATCATGCCTTTACTTTACCTATAAATATAAACAAATATCATCTATAAAAACAACCATAATTAGATCAGGGTAATCTGTAAAGACAATATCCATAAATCCATGAAGATTGTTTGGGAATTTGTTTGTACAAATAGTGTCACTATAAATCCATAATCTCCATACCTCATACAAAAATTTTATTTTGGTATATCCTTGTATATTTCCACTAATTGATGATATCTAGATCAATGTTTATTTTTGGAAATGTATTTAACTCTATGCTATTAATAAAAAAATTAAAAAATACAGGTCATATTATATTTATTCATGTTAATGATATTATTATCTTCTAGATAATCAATGAAAAACATATTGCATTATCATTCTTATAATCCTAAAGAATTGGTTCACTCTATGTTGTAGAAAAATGGAAAATAAATCCCATATAAATATTCTCCTATGGATTCTTCTTCAATTATTGTAACTCAATCGTGGTTAATCTAGATAGATCAATAAAATAGGTGAACCATAGGGCATGATTTCTATTGAGAACTGGACATAATGATTCAAGGGAAGACAATGAATGTCTTTAAGAAATTTATTTTCACATTCTAAAATTATTTATATATCTTACATGTTTAGTTTCAACCCACCAATTTTAGATAAATACCCTTATTGAATAGGTAGTAATACCCATAAAATATAAGTAATCTCTATTGGATGTTCATATTCCTTATCACACCAAATTAAAATCATTGGTTTATTCAAAATATCAAATGTGACTACACTTTCATGAAATTTTTTTTCTTCCTTATATAATGAAATCCAATCCATGCCCACAATAACATACAATTCAACATTATGGAGAATCAAAATATTTGTTGGATGTACATTCCCATAAATTTATATCAAAGAGGATATATATTGTTATTATGTGATCATCATACCATTAAGGGATTTAACATATAAAATAATATCTAATCATTGAGATGGTGAAGTGATAACCCTAAACAATTATTAAAATATAAATTTCTATGTTGATCTAAAATCAAATAAAACATTTATAGGTGTAATGGGGATGGTATGTGTACCATTAACCATTTAATTATCATAACCCACTTCAGTATTTTGGTCACATGTTCATTAAATGTTTCTGTTTTAAGTGGTTTCTAGTGCTGATTATCTTCCATAATGATCAGAATCATTTACTGATATGAATAATTTCCTTTCTCCTTATAATTATATATTTAGAATGTGGGTGGAATAATATTTTGATATTTCACACAATAATTTAATAAACTCTTCATATCACTTTAGCATTATTTTTCTCGATGACCTTAATTTCCACACATAAAAAAATTACTAGTCCTTATAAGAAAATTACGTTGATGTTTCTTTCCAACATTCTGGAATAATGTTAGACTCGTATTCTTCTCTCTATGGGTTTTATTAATATAATTTTGTTGGATTTTCTACATTATCTTTATATAAAATCGATGACATTGAATGGTAAATTTGATATATATTTTTATGTTTAGAGAACATCAAAAAAAAACTTTATTTCTAGTGAGGTCTCTTATGAATAAATCATTTTAGAGATATAGTTTTATACCACTAACGTATCAATAAATATATATTAATGATTCCAATACAACACTAGAAGAGTACGTCAAAAGTTGTGTGTATTTCATCCAATATGTAAAATTTTATTCATCAACATTCTACATTATCTCAAATAATTCCATTTCTACTTTCGTAAGATGTATATGAGGAGTATACATGTCAAAATATAACAACATTATATAATCCTATCCATAATGTCATATTTTTGTGTTGTGTTCTTTATATGAGTCCACAATTGATCTACATTCTCTTATAAGTAAAAATATACAAGTTATATTTTCCAAAAAATTATCAATATATAATGGAATATATATTTTTAGTGGAATTGACCCATTACTTAACAATTAGAGCATGAAAATATCTATAAAAAGGCTGTTTATGTTTCCTTATTTAGGACTTAATAGTACATTAATACATCCTCATCCCATTCGGAAGATAAAAATTATTCATAGATATATAATGTATAATAATCATAGAAATAATATCTCGTTTTTCATCTCCCATAAAAATCAGTTTCTCAGGTGGATAAAATTTTCATTTCCTATCACATTTAGTGTTAACAAGATTCATCACAATTACATCTAGTGAATATATCCAAAAAACATAGTGTAAGTACTAACAATGACAATGAATAATAATATTATCATGAAAAACCATTCATAGTATTTCAAAATCATGACACATTATTTTAAATCTATGATACCATAGGTTTAAGCTAGGTTATCCATGTTCATTATCTTTTTAAAATACATCATAATAGAACATAAAGAAAATGTGAATTTACAAAATCATATCCCCAATGAGAGTCTATGAAGGTGTCACCTTCCTATCCCACTCATCATCTACTATTGATGATCTAATTAAAATCCAATCTGAACCCTTCATATTTCTCATCCCTAGCTGCATTTGTGCTACTACTATATCCACTTGACAATATCTTGAGAAGGATGCATTTTCATTGAATACCACTCAGTATCTACTTGACCAAATATTATAGATATTGTCACACACTTAGAAATATCCCAGGAATTTTCAACAAATTTCTCTATTACAGATCTAAAGAAATTTTTAATCCTTACTCTGATAACAATGAAGGCTACACAATCATAACACATATAAATATAACATCACTCAAGATAGAAATTCAATATATATCATAATAATATCGGCCTCGAATCATAAAGGTTTAGTTTCTTTGAATAAAAGATATGTAATAAAAATATTTCATAAAATAATTTCCCTAATTTTTATAACACATTGATATTTTATTTTATATTTCCCTATTTATAATTAAATTCTTTAATTTATTTAATTAAATGAAACACTCATTTAAAATGATCCACAATATACTATTTAAATACTGTTATAAAATTTGATGGTTATACCCTCTCTATTTTACTTGAGGGTATGAATATAATTTACTAAATTATGAAATATAAATTTTTTACCTTGCATAAAATGAATTCAATGGATATAAATTAAAATAATATCATTTTAAGGTAAAAGAGTTGGTTTTTCTGAAAAAAAAATTTATGAATAATTTTTATTATCTTAATAAATAAAATAAATTTCTATTGATGATTTATTAAAATGAATTGTATATATTATACTTTAGATAATTTTTTAACATTCATTTAATAGTTTTTACTTGTATAATAATGAAGGAAAACTCATTTTTTGCATAAAAATCTACCTTTTTATAAATATGAATTAATTTCAATTTCTGCACTTATTTTAAAAAAATTATATGAAATTTACTAATATTGAATTTGATAAAATGGATTAAATATTTTGTATCAAAATATGTAAAATTATATGATAATGTGAATAAAATTTTTAGTCATTATTAATAGTAACCAAATAAAATATGCATTAATACAGTAAATGTTAAAAGGGGCTAAGGATGAGTCAAATGAAATTGATAAAGGTAAAAATAAACTAATATATTTTAAATACCATTATTTGATCATAATTCAACCCTATATCCTAAAACACTTGAATATAAGTCATTGTGTTGCAATTTAAAGTAGGGCATTCATATATTTTAATCTTTTGAAAAATTCCAATTGTCTCCTCTCCCCCCTAATAAAAGGTCACCAATTCTTCTCTCCATATCACATGTAAAATGAATCTTATCACATACAATAACATAAAAAATCCTTTACTAACACCACTACCCATGATCTAGAGGTATTAGTTTGATCAAAATACCAACACTTGAAGGTATTATATGTATACCAAATGAGGTCATCCAAAGAAGAGGTATAACTCTTAGCTGTGATTTTTTATTGTATTTCCTTATATTCATTATTGAATTATATAAAAATAAAGATTATATAATATAATAAGTACATTTGATACATGTATTTGTAATTTTTTCTATGGAAAATACTTTATACATTTCATTCTATATGAAATGGAAAACAAAAATAATATTTTTTTGTACATGCGGGCTGCCACCTATCGAAGCATTGAATTTCATTTTTCAACACTTTCATTAATTGTTGATTTTTATATTATATTTAAAATTTATATGTTATATCTATACCTAAATTATTCAATGTAATTATAATACCTTATCTACCTTCATACATTTTCATTATTTGGAAAATTATAACATTATCTGTGTGTATTTGGGTATTACCACCTCCATGAAGAGATGTGATTCATTATATATTTTTTATTTAAATACATAATAATATGTTTATATTTAATTAATATATAAGTAATATATATGATATAATAATTATTCTGAAATGATTAATTATTATTAAAATTTCTTTAATTCATTCCCTTGAAAATTATAAACATCCCAAGTGTGTACCTATAAATTATTATCATCATTAAGTGATGTAGTGTATTTTTTATCACCACTTTATATGGATGATTTTAAAATATTATATTATGAGTAAATAAGACACTTATTTAATTTTTATGATAAATTTATCATAAAACAGTTACAAGGTGCATATTCCAAAACCATCGAAGTGGAACATGCATAGAAAATAGAAAAGTATTCACCCAAATGATTATTTTAATGATGGAATTTATAATTAATGTATAATTGGATGTTTTAAAAGAATTTTACATAGAATTATATGTCTTAATTTTTTTAAAAAAATTTATTTAAAAAATATTTTCATTTATTATTTTGGATATTTCGATGCATTAGAATAAAGATGATATTTGAAGTAAGTGATTTATGTTACAAACTTTATTTAAGTATAGACTATGTAAAATTTATGTTGAATTAAATATTATGAATATTATCCTTTAAAACCCTTATATTTTATTCCTATATTTTTATTCCTATAATTTTTATATAATAATACCATATGTCACACTTTGGAAATAAAAATGAATGGGAATATGACTTTAATGAAAAGATGAACATATTTTCACTTTTGTAGAAGAAATTTTTTCTTCCATGTCTATTCCATTCAATATTGATTTATGAATGTTTTTATATATTCAAAAAAAATTAAAAAATAAATTTCCAATATCTTTTCATTTATATTGAATGTTTTATATGCTATCTTTTTAAGGAACAATTTAGAAAAATTATATTTTTAATTATTTAAAAAGTTTTAAAAGAATGATTTATTTTAACATATCCTCCATGAATATATTTTACCACCATCTGGAATATTCATTTAATCGATGATTAAATTTCTTGTTTAAGTGGTTATTTTTAAAAGAAATAATTTTCTTAATATTCCTGGAATTTTTGTATAAAATGTTGTTAAAATAAAATTATATTTATAAATTTTTTATAAAGAATGGTTTTAGTGATCATTTAAACGAATTTTCATCAATTTCAATATACATTAAGGATTATTTTCTTCATTGGTGACCAGATATAATGACACCATCAACATTATTTTACTTGATATATTAATATTAGAATTATTTAAGGATTATTCTATTAAACTTATATTTTCCCTCTAGTTAATTGTGTTATGTTGAAATATTTACCAAACCCATTTGTTTTCTAGGGTATGTGCTATAATGAAAGGAAAAAATGTTTTTATAACAAATTTCCTTTCCCTGGGTTATGATATGATGACTGTTTTATGATTTTTGGAATAATTATGAATGGTTTTCATTATGTTATTAGTGGGCCAAAAATTATATAATCCTCCAATTTATTGTGAAAATATGGATATCTGATGGGTTAATAAGGACTGGAATGGGGAGTGAACCGAATTATGTAATTGAATCTATATAATAATATGGCCTTTTGGATTGAACCTTGAATAATTAAATAATTGAATTAGTAGTAATATGAATCTATTATGATAGTATTGGCAGTGAGACTTAACAAAAAAAAGGATTTTTAAACTTATTTTTATGCCACAAACATATGTCTTATGATTAGGATATGTTCACATGTCTTGTGATTTGTTATTTATGATTCCAAACACATATTAATTAGTAAATTTGAAATGATTAATACTTATAACAATATTTATGATTAATGATATTTAAATTATTGAGTATGATTATTTTATGTTTGTATCATTTTCTCATACACATATATCTTAAGGTCACTTATGATAACTGATTGACATCTCATATGTATACACTTACGAGGTATCTGGTATAATCATTTCTTATGTTTCATTTCCCTAGGTTATGAAGAATGGTTTCAAGTAGGGTATTTATAATACATTTATAATGTGATAAGATCATTATGGGTAATTTTCAAGATAATTCAGGAAATAATATGATTATGTGTCCAGTATCAAAATACACTAAACTATTATGGTCCTAAAATATGTAATTCTATGATATGTATTGAATATTTATCTAAATTTCTGCAATATATATGTAAAAAATGATTATGTTATCCCAGTTGACATTAGATAAGGGATTAGATATTTTAGGATATTAGGATTAGGTAATTTTATCGGAACCCCCAAGTATAATGATATGCATAAGATAATATCATCTTGATTTGGTAAAGTAGATATTATATGGGTTTCCCTGAAAATATATACCAATATAGATTCATTCATGTTGATGTGGTTGTGGAATAGATTCATGTAGGTCTAAAAACAATGAAATATGTAATGAAATATTATTTCCAATAAAATATTCACCTAAAAATGAAAATTTAATTTCAATAATTAAGGTAAAATATGTGATCAATATATTAGTTCACATGAGGCAAATTTCATAAGACATTTAGTGTGTCCTTCTGGCTTTACAATCCTCCATGAAAATTTTTAATCATTCTTTAGTGGCATGATGCCATGTACCAAAGAGCCATTTCTTTTACAAGACTATATATATGAATAAATCATTTGATTCTTTCTCAAGATGGAAATGGAAAATTGATAATATCATTATTCTAATTGTTTCTTGGAACATAAACTGAAATATGTAATTTTGCTGAAATTTTAATTATGAAACCCATGGAGGAGAGAAAATTTATTTTCCTTCATGTCATAGGTGTGGATGGAAGACTCGAGAAAATAAGATTTTATGCTTTATTAAATGTTTTATGTTTTATAAATAAGACTATAGTGGTAAAAAATTCCAATTTGTTGTGAAGAGTCCCGTTATTGGATTGAACAATGAAAAATCCCAACTAAATTTATAAAAAATCACTATTATAATTTCAAGGAGTATGAAAATTAAGCCAAATCAGGCATTTATTTGATGGTTAAGGACGAAAATAAATAATAGTTACCTCTTAATATATGTGATAATGATAAAGATAATGCGATAAAAACTGGTGAAGTGGGTTATGTGAATGAAGTGGTTAAACGTCCAATTACCTTCTAATGTAGAATTATAAATATCTTATTTGATTATAGATCTAAAAAGTATATTATATATATATATATATAATTTTATAAGGTTATAATTTCCCCACCTTAATTTTTATATGTTGAGATATCTATCAAAACTCAAAATGGTATGATGATCATATTTCATGTCTATATGTTATCCCAGATAGAATATTTTGGTAATAAACTTCATAAAAATATTTTTATTATCTCATTAATTAAATTTGATGTTAATTTGGGTATGGATTAGATATCTATATATAAAACACTAACAATGATTAAGGAATGGAAGTCTCATTTGATATTTTTAATTATCCAATAATCATCATTCGGGTGAGGATTAATATAAACATCTGGTGAATTTTACTTCCATTATATGGGTCTTATTAACTATTCATGGAATATATGTTTATCTAATGGTTGGAGATAAAATTAAAATCAATGATATGAAATTTTTTTAGTTTTATCCTGACATAATTTAGAATTAATTTTACAGTCTTCCCATGAATCGTGCAGTTGAATATTAAATATAACTCACACCTATTTCTACATATATTTCAAAGATTCTATTTAAAATTTCCCTAATTTATTTTAAGGAATTGATGAAAATATATATGATAATATTGATATGGGATTAATACACCATCGTGTATCAGGTTCGAGTGAGCATATTCTAATTGATAAAAACAAATATGTGTCAATGATTCTTTAGATTAACTATCAAGAACAAAAAAAATCACTATCATGAAAAATAATCATATACCCTATATTGATGAATTATTTGATATTATTCTCAGAGATAAATTAATTTCCAAGATTGGGATTTGTTATGAATACCATCAATTAAGGTTAAGGAATCGTGATATAACCATGACAATATTCTATTTATGATATGGTCTTGATAAATATATATTTATTCCTTTTAGACTTATGAATACCCCTTCTATATTCTTGGATTTAATGAATAGAGTCTTTAAAGATTACCCTGATTTATTTGTGGTAGAAATTATAGAATATATTTGTATATATTAAATGATAATGGATTATAATGAAGATAATTTGAAGATTGTGTTGAAGAAATTATGTGAAGAGATTTTTACATCAAATTCAGAAAGTTTAAATTCTTATTACAAAAAGTTTTTTTCTTGAGTCACAAAATCTCAAGAGTGTGTATATCAGTTGATCTATCAATGATTTATGTTATAGAGAAATGGACTGGACCTACCATAGAAACTAATATACATAGTTTTATTGGATTTTCTATATAATATCCAAGAATTATTAAAAATTTCTCATTACTATCCAATCCTATTACTAGGATGACTCCGAATGGAACTATGTTCCTTTAGAAATATTAATATGAGGAAAATTTCATAGAGGTGAAAAGTATTTTAGTCAGTGTAGGTTCTCTTACCCAACCCAAATATAAATAAATATTTTAAATCTATATACTTTCATAGGAAAAGATAAAATGATTAAACATTATGAAAAATGGTATGGTGATATATTTTTTTATACGTTAATTATAAATTCATCAGATAAATTACCCAACCCATGAATTAAGGATAATATTAAACAAAATTACACTAAAAATATCGAGTCATTATATTTATCGTTAAGTATGTGATATGTATAATGCTCATAAAATATTTAAGTATATATTTACATTGAATGAGTCTAATATGCACCAAATTAGATGGCCGGAAATGATTAAATATTATGAATTTTCAATACACTGCAACCATGGGAAGGTGAACATGGTGGATTATGCTCTATGATAGAAAGAAAATAGTAATTTTTCCATGATTATCATTGAAATATATAAAATATTTACATATTTATAGAATATGGATATGAAAATCATGTGAAAATGGTATATAATATATATTTGTAAGATGATTTTTTCACCATCCACACATGTGAGGATTAATGTGGTTTATAAGGAGTGTGTGTAACTAAAAAGGAATGTGAGAAATGTTCCTAGGAAAAACCATAATTTTGATACAATAATAAGGTCCATGAAATGATTATAGACACCAAAAATACTGGTTTTAAAGAAGCATCTATTGAACGAGGTTCATAGATCTTCGATTTATTTTCATCATAGATGAATTAGGGTGTATAGGGATATAAAAGTGCATTTATAAATAAATAACATAAAAATGGATATTGGAGTGTATTTATCTCGATACTTGGTATATCAGTAAGTTACTGCTAACTAAAAAATACTACGGGTATTTTACAAACATTACTTTTTCATGAATTAGTATGGGAAAACATAACCATGGGTTTCATTATCAGAATCACGAAATCATTTTATGGGGAAACTTTTACATAGGTTCTAGTTGATCAGGTTATAAAAAAAAGAAACTTTTATTTACATTTGTGAAGATTTATATCTGGTCCAGCTTTCTAGGGAAAAAATTAATGATGTCAAAAGGTTTTATGAAGTGTCACATTCTGTTATATCTGGTTGTGTTTTGAGGTATAACAAAATTTGTAAGAGAAATATTTAAAAAATTAATATGAAGTTTAACATTAAAACTAAATATCATTTTTAGACATATGGTGGGTTATAGAGGACCTTTAAATCTTTAGAAGATTATATGAGATCCTTTTTTCTTGTTTTCAATGGTTGTTCTGATCAATATATTTCCTTGGTCCATTTTATTTGAAAAAATACCCTTGACTAAAGTATTATAAACCCTCCTTATGAAGCCATCTATGATAGGATGTTTAAAACTACACATTCTAGAATAATGTTTTATAAATGAATATATTCTGACTTAAGATAATGTAAGAAAAGGTAGACAAGTCTATATCAGTTTAGTAGCACATAATGGTACATTAGAGTCCATAAAAAAGTTATATTGTAAATATTTTGAGAGATCTAGAATTTAATGATGGTGAGAAATTATTTAAATGATTATATCATTGGATTAAGGTTATCATATTTTTAATGAACGGAACAAGGTGCCATATACATATTGTAAACACTGAATTTAAATATCGTATCGATAATGTTTCCTATGAAACGGGGCTTCAACCGAATATCTCTAAAGTTGATAATGTGTTATAGGAATCTATCTAGAAGAATTATTTACCTAATCATTCATATATAATATACAATAAGGTCATACAAATAAATAATGATCTAATTTAATAAGAACATGCACTGGAGATTTTGGATCCTAGAGATAAAGCACTATGAAATAGACCACTCGCATGGTCAATGTTTTTTTAAAACTATATATTTTTGGAAGAAAGGCCAAAACATGAAGATGTGATTATGTATAAGTATACATAGTTATTTGTATCAATGTGATGGAATATTGAATATTTTTTTTATAATTTGGTTCCTAATGTATCAACCTATGATTTTAGTATATATTTTTCTTTACAAATTTAAATTCTTCAACAGATTTCCTTACATGTGTCATCATGTTTTAATAATCCTTGATATACTATTGATTATTTTAATGGTTATTGACTAAACATTGTATTAAAGGTTATATATATAATTAACAAAAAAATGAAAATTTATTTTTTACACATGTATAATATTATTTTACTTCCTATCAATTTTTCAAAAATTATAATAATCAGTTTGATGGTCAAAGATACATTTTTCTTACAAATAGTTTAATGTGTTCAATTTTTTTTCATCTAAATAAGTTAAATTAGTATTATTGATGATTTATTTTAATTATATATATATATATATTATTTTCAATCCAATATTTTAACATTTCTGTAATAGTTTTCTGGTGGCAAGGAATGATAGTAAACTTTGTTTTATGCCAAAAAACTCATTTCTTCTAAAAACTAGATTGTTTAGATTTTTCCATTTATTTTACAATTATTTTATACAATTTATATATATTGAATTTAAAAAATATATTACATATTTTTAATAATTATATTTTAATATTATATGATAATTTTGAGTAAATTTTCATTCATTTTGAATATTAATCAATGTAAAAATATTTGATCAACTAATTATTATCCTTGGTTTATGAAATATGAATGTGGTTTTAGGAAAGAGGGTCAATATTTCCATTAAATGATTTTTTCCAAAATAATTAATTTTTTTTGAGAATAACAGGAGAAGCTACATCATTTTTTAGTGGTAAAAAAACAAATCGTTGATTTTGAACATCATAAGATAGAAAAGTAATATTTCTAAAATTTTATAAATATATAAGTGTTCAAAAGGAGGTTCAGAAATATAGGAGATTAATTTTTTGTTAAAAATATTATGTAAAGTAAGTCAACATTATAGAATTTAGTACAATATATTATGTTAACACTCAGATGAATCTAATTAAATGATGTGTATTTTCATGTTATTTTTCATATATAATAAGAGAAGATTTTTATAAACTCTGAGTTCTGATGAATACCAGATAATGTTTTATATATTAAATTTGATTTTTAATTATTCAAATAATAAAACATGGTTAAAAATAATATAATAATAAATTTAATTCTATAGATGAAAATTGTGTTTATCTGTGATATTTTATTATTATATGATGGAATGAGTTCAAACCACCCATCTGTCATATTTATTAATGAATAAAATATACATTCAAGAATATTACTCTAAAAAATAAAATTAAAATTATAACATGTGTTTTAATAATAATTTTTAAATATTCTATCGTATGGAAATAATTGTAACTCCACAAACAAAAAAGATTAACTATTTCAAAACATCATTTTCTAAGAATAATATAATTTCTAATAGGCTAACAATGGTAAAATTGATCATTTAAAAGTTCAATGTGTGAAAACTTAATTGTTATACAATCCTAATACAAATTTTAAGTTCCTTGATATCTTAACAGAGTTTATAAGTTGTTATTAATTAAATTCATGGAATATAGAATCAATTTATTACCCAAATGATCTCAAGTAAGAGTTGAAATGGAAACTTTATATGGTGATTATGATTATGATTAACATAGGCCTTTATAGAAAACATTCATTATAACACCATAACATTATTTGCAGTGATGTAAATTAATTTGAATAATTGTTAAAACGGAATTATCATTAAGAGTATGTTTTTTAGACTCGCCATAATTCAAATTATATTTACTTATATATATTAAAACCTGAAGGAGTTTGTGGATGGTTTTATAATGTTTTCATATAGAGATATTGTATTTATTATATAAATATATAAATAGCTAATAGAATCATAAAATTATAGAAAATGTAATAAATATTTAGTGGTGTATCAAATAGTACATGATTATATTAGAACTTATGTATGGATTTTTTAGTTTCCTTTAATGAGTTTTACAATATTACATATATCAAGAGATAAAAAATGATGTAGCCACTTTACTGTTATTTCATTTTTTTCTACACGTATTCATAATGTAAAGAGATAATTGTCCACTCAAACTATGAATTGGAGTTACCCTATACCTATTTTTATCATATTGTATAATAGGTTGTGATGAAATTTTACTGTTAATGTGATATATATTTGAATTACTGGGAGGTTTTAATTGATGATCATAAAGAGATATATGGATAATTATATTGAGAATTTAATGATCTTTATGTAACCATAATGTGAAGAAAAAATATGGAATATCTGGTGGTATATCACATGATATATGATTTGATACGTGCTTATGTAAGGGTTTCTAGTATACTTAAATTATTTCAAGACTATAAAATGTATTTTTTATAAAAAAGGTACTATTAATTTTATCATTCATTAATGTTCGTTATAAGAATTCATGAATTAAAATGAAATTTTACATCTTAATCTATGAAATTGAGTTCTTCTAAACCATTAATTGTCATGAACTATTATAGGTTGTAATGAAATATCAAAGTTAGTGTGGGTAGGATTTCATATGGATATATGAAATATTCGCAAGATATACCAAATGAGATTGTAGTGATTTATAGACATCCAAATATAAAAAATTGGTGTGTTATATAATTTTCCTTTGGTATTTTAATGCTTCATATTTTTTATAATTTCAGACACTTTTTTGTTTCACAAACCTTTCCTTACAAGGTACTACTTATAATAGCACATAAGTTCCTTTGAGGATTAGTGTCCTAGAAATTGTTACATAATACATGTAAATCATAAGAAACATAAAATTTTTTATTATCCACTTTATAGACTTATTTATGGGTTTTACCAAATTACTTTTTATGAATCACATATCATGATGACAAACATAAAAAAAGGGGTGAGGAAAAATCCCTGTAAAGGAATAAATAGTGATTATTTGGATGTGATAAAGGGGAATATTAATTGGGAATTATCATATGAACATGAAGTATATCATAATAAACTGGACATGAATAATTACATATAAATTTAGATATAACATAATCAAGATACAATCATGAAAATTTCACCATAGCTTATCACTATGGTGTTGTAAATCATATTACACACGATTATGTTCAAGGTATCTTTACACAATGTATTGTTCTATTAGGTGTATGTTACATTATAAAACTAAATCATTTTACCCATTAAATTGAAGATCATTCATTGAAAAACCATAATATGTCTTCATTCATGTGGTCAACATAGTTCATAATATAAAAAATTATATACATAAACTCTTATTTTTTTTGAATCCATGAAATGATTTTGTAGGTTTAATACATGTAAAACCCAAAAAATATATCTAATAATTTCATCTAGGTGGATTACCATGTGTAAAAAAGGTGTTTTTATTCACAATATAGGAGTATTTCATGATGATGAGAAAAAAATTCATGAAATATTTTTGAAAGCATAACTATATACAATATAGATTATATAAAAGGAATAATGAGAGATAATATATGTCTCCCACTAGTAAAAAAAATTTGTTAGTATTGGATAGATCAAAAGTGAATGAAAATATTACATCTTTGACATTAATAAGACTTAAAAAATATGAGTACAATAACAATAAATGGATATGAGGATAATTTCATTAATGAAATTAGTAACTTCCAAAATACTGGAGGGAAATAACATTGGACCAATAAAAGTCATTAATAATTAAGATAGATAAATAGAAGAAACTATTTTGGAGTTATAATATGGGATAATAACAAATTGGGTGTGGGAGAATGGGAATATGGGGTGGGAATTTATATTTATAGGGTGATGGTGTGAATTATTTAAATAATAAGCTTTTTTCATTTAAGTATAATAAATTTTGGGTTTCATTAATCCCAATATTTCTAAATTAATTTTTTTTAAAGGATATTTAAGAACATCCAATAAATAAATTACAAATATAATGTTATTTTAATTTCTTATATGCATTTTGATCAAGAATAATTATTAAAAAATTTAACATTACATGGGAGATCTAGTTTTTCCCATTTAATTTCACTTCATAATTTTTCATCTGAAATTAAATTTTAGAAATAATTTTATTTCACTATAGTAATATAATAGTAGATAACTATTTTAAATTTAGATAATGAATTTAGAATTAATATTTTTAGGGGCAATAAGTTTCCATGAAATCAATTCACGTGTGGGTCCAACTAGATGGGTCCCACCACATAGATTTTGTTATAGCATATTTTTATTTTATTGGATTATCTTGTAATTATGAAAAATTTGAGATTAAATTTTTTTATTAATTTCATACAACTATATGAACAAAGTATTCAAATCTAATCATGGTCAAATGTCTGTGAGAAAAAATGTATCCAGATTCAATGAATCTACGAGGACTGAAATATTTTCATCAATGATTTGACGATAAATACAACAAAAATTCATTTTAGAGGATCAAATTTTGATATCGGATGAATAAAATCTATGATATGATGAAATTTAATTTAATATTCCAATAATCTTCCATTAAGTTATTAAAAATTCATGGACACTAGTTATAATAATTTGGTTCTATCGGTCAGTACATAATTTCATTCTATGATGATTTAGAAATAAATTCATCATTAAATTTGATAATATAATAAAATTTATAGGGTGGAAATAGTATTAATGAGATAAAAATATCATTAACACAATATATATATATTAATCCATATAATTTTTCGAACATTCATAAATATTTTGAGGAAAGAGTTGAGGAAAAAGTTTTATTAATCACTAATAATTAATGCAATCAATATAATAATCGTAGTTTTCTAATAAATATCATAATACATAATTAATTTATATTAAAATATAAATTTGTTTCCCATATATTATGATTCTCATATTATACTAAATTACAAATAATAACATTTTTTTAATATATAAATATTTATATATGTATTTTAACAGGCATATATTTAATATAAAACAAATATTTTTTAACATATTTATATTAAACACACACACACACATATATATTATATATTAAAACACAAGTTATCATGAAAAATAAAATATTAATTTTAGAACAACCATATAAAGTATTTATTTATGTATAATTATAATATGTCTTAAATTAATTATATATTCAATGAAAAAACCAGGATGTTACTTGTATTTTATACATACATTTGAGGTTTTAGATATAATAATAATGCGAACATCTATACTTGTATACTATTCTTAATATATCCTGAATCAAAAACTAATTAGGGTTATTTTTATCATGTTATTGGTTGAACCTTAACAAATATTGGATTTTTCCTCTCTAATGACATGTACGAGGGGCTTGTAATGTGCATATAATCTTGGGTGAACCACATGTGTTGTTTCTATACATCTGATCTATATATACTGTGAGAATAATTAACATATTAGAGGTCAATATGAGATTGAATGATTCCATGTTCGGTCATCAAATCATGTTTTAGTTAAAGGAATTATATAATTTCGAAAAATTATATGTGATACAACTAGTGAAAATTGGTATGAAGAAGTATGTTAGTGATAATGATCATGACAAATCTCTCTACAATTTTAGTATTATTTATTTGGTTTAAGCGGCTACACTTTTATAACTATTCTATATTTAGTAATTCAAAGTTATTATAAACCTGATAAAGGGACATGTTTCCACCATTAGGGGTTTTTCAATGAGGATTATGTTTTTTCAGGAGGTGTTTTTACAAAAACAATTAAATGAAACCAAAAATTCATTTATGTTCTTATAAAAAAATGACATATTTTCCATATTTGTTACATATGTTGTTAGATCTGATAAAAATATATGAAAGAATTTCCAAAATGAGTTATAAATTATATATAAATGAATTTTTATGTGTCTTTAAATTGAGACAATATTTCCATGTCCACATGATGATATTTAAATTTCTATGTAATTATGTTTTTATTTAATAATAAATATTTGATAATTGATAGTTTTTAATTTTTTTGAAATTAGTGATTTCTTATGCATACTTATTTTATGGTCATTCGTATTTATTTCATACAATATTATGAATTTTTTTTGAGATGATTACAATGGGATATTCAGTGAAAATGTACTATTTAATTTTTTTTGAGATATTTAGTTTTTGAAATTAATTGTTAATGAACCACGATTAATATTTGAAAATATTTTTGGAATGGATCAATTTATTATTTTTATGTATGATAATTGGTTTAGTTTTCTATTAGTCTTCAATGAAATTTCAAAATTATATTTCATTAAAATTTTTGGTTAATTTTCAAATCGTTTTAGTATGTGTATTATAGAATTCCCATATGACTTCATACGTTGAAAAATTATAGAGGGCGTCTTGTATAACATTTATAGGATATCCTAATGGATTTTTTTTAAAAATCAATAGAATAATATCATATGAAAATTACTCTTAAGATATTAGTATCATTACATATATGATCGATCCCTTTATCATTCTAAAACTTATGAGAGGAGGTTTTGAAATTGATGACATGGAATTCCATGGAAGGAGGATTTATGAATAAGTATTAATTTTCAAAAATTTATACTACGTAGTTTTTAATAAAAACTAATACAAAGCTGAAATCAATAAAGGAAAAAATTAGAGTCCATTTCATGGTTCAATATATAAATATTTAGGCACTAAAATTGAGGTTTAATTGTTTATAAAGAAAACTCAAAGGATATAAAAAAGATGTTTTGGTTGATATATACTGTTCTGAAGTAATTGATACTGATCTTGTATTTTAAAAATAGGGACCTCAAAATTTCATTTACTATGATCCCCAATTATATTTTAATCATGGATTTATGCCACAAAATGATGTTTAAATCCCTCATCGATGCACCACACTAATACTAATGAAGACCTTTTCTAAAGGCTTTTCATTATAAGTAGATCAATATAGGTCATCATCAAGATGTATTTACCTTGAGATGGGTTCAATCAGTGGATGAATTAAAATGGATTTTTTTCTTAATGTAGTAGCTTCTATGAAAAATATTTCACCACATATTGGAAAAGATAATGATGATGATATAATTTTTTAATGGAGTTTCCATCATGTGGAGGTGAAAAAGGTGAATAAAAAATATTTACAAATTACATCCCTACAGCTTCAGGTTATCAAGAGGATTCACACTTTTTACATGATGGAATTGTTGGTGGTGTTCAAAGAGTATAGCTCTAGATTTTTTCAATGGTGTCTTATTGAGTTCAGAGATCAAAGTGGTAATTGTTGATGTCAACCCAATTCGATTAGGATTTGGTACATACATCCATGCAATATAATGTAATAGAATTGGATTGAGATCATTCTTTTTTAGAGTCATAAATGAGTAATAAATGGACTTAAAGGTTTGTGTTATGGGGACACATATAATGATAGTGGAAATTTGGTAGGTGGTGTTATGTGATTAATCATATATTCGTGTAGTTGATAATTTAAAATAAAACATTGACTCATTGACTCTTATTATGGAATTTTAATATTTTTAAATGTAACAATAATTTTTAAGTGGAAAGAAACTTGTTATAAATATGGTATAATGTATTGATCATGGTGAAAGAAGGGACAATTAGAAAAATACCATTTAACTGCCACAAAATTATGTGGTATATTGGGTCTATGATATGGAGTTAAATAATTGGTCATTTCATGATCATTTTTTGTCTGGGAAATCTCCATGAAAAAAATCGAATATAATTTTAGAGTAAAACAATATATACCCATAATATAGGGAGATAACATTATCATCTAAAGACTCAAAAGAGATAGATCTAAGGAAGAAAGATACATAAATATAGAATTTTTCATTCCCTATATTCCCTTAAATTATTCCTATTTTTATATGTATATTCTGAATAATTTTATTTCTATCATTGATAACATGTGTAATAGAATTGAGTTTATTGGAATCAGATTAGTGTGATTTTATTTCATAATTTGTTCTACTTTTTTTCATAATTTTTTTAAATTTTTTTATAATCTCTACTTTTTAATTCCAATATTAATAAGTATTAATTTACAAATTTCTATATAGAAATGGGTGAGATAAGTGAATTTATAAAACATTTAAAATCATCTAAATTATTAAAAATTTGAAAACAATAATGATTCTCCTCTCAATTTTAGAAATAATAATATCTTGAATTTTGATGGTGACATCAATTTCTAAGGAATTTAAACTAATATATAGAGAACAATTAATGATTGTTAAGTACTTTGAAAACTTTTTATTTATTGTAACTAGCATTGATGTGTTATATTGAAACTAGGACTATTTTTATCAATTTAAGAGAATTTGACCCCCCCCCCCCCTAAAATAATCATAAGTTTTTGTTCTCTAAATATATTACTATTTCATGACTTGTACTTTTTATAGAGACCCAATAAAAATATACATAAATATTATATCATTATAGATTATTATTAAGAACATCATAAAATTACATTAATGTGGACCATTATAGTTTAGTGTCATTGGAAACATAGAACACAAAATTTTATCTTAGTTTATGATCGTAAATGATTTCCATGAAGGTAATCCAATTTAGTAATCCTAATTAAAACATTTCATCAAATACATGGGAAAGGAAAAAAATTAAATCATGATCTCATATGATCATTAATGGTAAATAATTGATATTTGTAAGAATAAGTGTATGTTAACAAGAGAATAAAATTGGAGAATAATACCCTCTATATCAAATAACATAAAAATTAATCATAGAATAAGGATTGGATGTTCATAATACATGAATAATTAATTAATAAATATTATATGCCATAATATTTTAACCTATGCATTAGACATGTAATTACCTATGGCAAATAAACATATAAAATGATTTCCATAGTAGTCAATGATTACTACCAAGGCTATATTAGTTGAATGGGTTCACTTCGCAAGACAAATTAATAATCATGACTTACTCCCAAGAATATATTTGTTGAAAACTCATTTAATAAATCCGGTTCATTCCCTATTCCATCCATATATTACTGAACACGATTCCCTTCCTATTCGAGACATTTTTCACTGAACTATGTTCACTCCACGTTCAGTCTCTGTATTATTGAACCGAGATCACGCTTTATTCCAGCCCTATATTGGTCAACCAATTTCAATCCTCAATCCCATCCTACAATACTAAAATGATTTCAATCCTCATTCCATCCTTGTTTTATGTAACTAATTTCACTACTCATTACATAATTGTATTACTTATCCAACTTTAGTTATCCTTACAACTCTGTCATACTGAATCGAGATAACTCTTTGTTCCAACCCTTTCAAAAAAAGACGTGTTTAGTCCTCATTCCAAAAATTTATATATCATGATATATAAATTATTACCCATATTCATTGGAGGCAGATATTGGTCCCACCTATCACATAATATTATAATACTGATATATGTCACATGATCATAATCACTAATCATATAATAATCCATGAAATGAAATATGTGTCATTAACATGTCATTATATAATAAAATATAGAGGATTGATATGATTCACAATCATTTCATCAAATTATAACCTATGAAAAGAAGTAGTTTTTAGAATAATATAATCTTTTGAAGATAAATGAAGTTCATAACCTTCTTATGATTAAAACATAAACCATTAAAATACATTAATGGTATTCTTAGATAACAAATCTAGTATGGAATAAGAATCACTACCTGATTTCATCTTAGATAGAAAATAATTTTGAAATATCATTTAAAAGCATTTCTTGAGTAAAATATTGTTACTTCTTTCAAAAAACACTTTTTAAAATAAATAACATTCAGAAATCATTTTTATTCGAAAAAACATTGAAAACATATTTAGTAATAATTGAATACCAATTTAAACAGTTTTGATAAATACATTAAAATCTATTTCCTTGAAAATAATCATAAAGTATTTTTATATTTTTTTTATAAAATAGTTTTTTGGGGGAAATAGATTCCAGACCAAAGATTGAGATAAAGTAAGATTTTATTCAAAATAAAATTATTCATCTTGTGTACCAAATAGTGAAAAAAATTCCAATGCATAATGATATAATTAATAACTATAGTATAAGAAAAGTTTTAATAGTTCTTGAGATATAGATAATAATATTTCATCAATATAAGCATAAATATAAATTACCCTGATAAATGATAACACTGTAGAAATAAACTCTTACTACATTGAAAAAATTGATTCATAATATAAAACAGAGAATGATATTAAATAAATTGAATATTATCTTTATATTATGGGAATTCATTATATAACCTGTTATAGTGATGTATACAAAATTCATAAAAGAATATAAGTTCATCCCATAAAATTTGTCTCAAAGAAGGAAAATTGAGAAAAAATTACATTGTTGATTTGGTAAATTTTGAACTATAACCCAAATGAGAGAAAAATCATAAAATATAAATGAAAATTATCATAAATTTATGGATTATAATTTTTGAAAAAATTACTAGGAATTATATAAATCAGATAAAATAAATATGTGGGGAACAATTCCTTTTCCACCTGGGAAAGTAAAAGTGAGATGGAAATCTTTTAATACTTGAGTAACTTTTGAATCATGATATGTATTTAATAATAACATCAATAAAAACATTTAATATCACAAAATAAATAAAATTAACAATATAATGTGACATGGAGTAGTATATACACAATATAAAAGTAATTAGGTGCATAATGACACTTAAATCTAAATGGAATGTAAATTGAGACAAAACACATTACCTTACGTCTCTAATATCATTTTACTTGATAAAAACACTTGTATAATATATAAAAGTTTATTATATATCTATACCAAAACCATATTTATATTTATAATTTAATATATGATTTACTAATGACATTATATTACCTTTTTATAAACAATTACATGTTAATGTTGTGTTTTGATTTTTAAACACTTTGTTTTTTATACATATATTGATTTTTCATTCATTATCCTCCTAAATATATCATTATTTTATTTTATGAAGAATTTAAAACATGATATTAAAATAATCTATATTTAATATTTAGGTATTTATAATAATTTATAGAATATAGAAATAAGAAATGAAATACACTGTTCGTGGATATGTTAGTTTGTACATACACATGAACGTTGTTTCCATTTTTTTGTCATACATAAAGAATGAAGAGTGAATGATATATATATATATGTAATCATTAAATCATAATTATTATTTCATATATATAAAATATTTTTTCGAAACACGTTTATAATAAATACTATGTAAATCATGAATGAATCCCATCCCTTTAAGGAGGTGGTAGTTCTCATGTCCATAGATGAAGTTATTGTATTCCCATAAAATAAAAATCATCAAGGTGGGCCTTTTATAATAATTTAAAAAGAAAAAATAAAACATAAATTTTATATATATTCTACCAAATATTAAATAAATAACTATTACATCCTACTATGGTGGTAATGGAGGAACCAAAAATATCATTTTGTGAGGCTGCAGTTTATAGTACACAAAAATGATGACTATGTATCACATTTAGTTGAAGTCTGTGAAGGTGTAGGTCATAAAAATAGCATAATAAAATATCTGTTTTTTAGTATAGTTATTTTTTCCTAAATTATTGATATATTAATAAATTAATTTTGGGGAGAAAGAAACAATATAAAAATCCATGTGGATGAACGTTACGTCTTTTTCATGTAACTATTTTCTGTATGCATAGAAGAATCACCTTGGATGGACTTTTTCAAATTTTGAGGCTTCTCGGATGAGATTAGGTATGTTGGTAGCTTATTTTTTAGGGGTTTATGGTAAACAATTCATGATATATGTCAATAAATTATGGGATGAGTTCCCTTTTATAGTGGAGTTGTAGTGGCTTTTTTGAAAATACTAAAAAGAAGACACTATTGAGAGGTATCCCTTAAATAATGAACTTAAATAATAAAAATATATAAAAAATAATTTATATGGTTGATATATGTCCATAAAAATGCATTTTTTAATGTTCCAACTTCATTTTACCCATCATGTTTAAAGATTAGTCTGTTGGTCAACTCGTTTTTCTCTTAATCACAATAACTAATTATAACTATTTTCACTAATTAATTTGGTAAATATGAATATGAAATTATTATAAATTATAAATTATTTTCATTAATAATAAGGGATTTGTTTAAAAAAATAAAATATATAATTTAGATAAATTGAAAAAAAATCCATTTGACGGCATGAAACAATAGGTTTTAAATGAAAATATGTTCAAAAGATTGAAATGTTTTTATATAAAATTTCTTTTAGAAATTTAATTTAATTAAATAAAACTAATTAATATATGTATAATTTATATAAAAAATATTTAAATAAAATTAAAAATATAATTTATCTATATATATAAATTAAGAGAAGATGCAATTTTCAATCAAAAGTCAGCGTTTTTTAACAATTAATCAAAAAATAAAACTTCTCATAAAAATACCCAAAATTAACACAAAGTAAATTTTTATACTATTATTTCAAAACTAATGTTTATTTAATTTAATAATAAATATAAATTTTTCAATAATTAGTTTTATAAAAATACTTCCATTAAAAGGTGGTAAAAATTCATTTTCAAAAAATACTTATTTTTATACATAAAATGGGGTTTTTTCCTATTACATTCATATCAAACTTATTTTATGAATGTAATATAATATAATTGAATCTATAATATAAAATCAAAATTAATACTTCTCAATTATATAGATTAATTTAGTTTGTTATGATAAAATTCCTTTGTGGTCATAAAAATATCTTTTTTTATAAAAATACTTCACATATATTCATTTGGATTTATTTTGATTTATAATTTATTGATTAAAAAAGAATTCATTTTATGATAAAGGGTAGTACATATTTTAATAATTTAATTAATATTATCCATATCTCTCATTCAATGGCTAGGTGAAAACTGTAACAAAATTATAATATTAATATTAATGGTATATTGTAGTTATATGAAACTCAATATTGCCTTTAAAGTAGGATATCAAAGGAACTCAACATTGTGGGTTACAGAAGAAGAAAATAGTTTTTTTTGAGTACTAAAAAAAATCTATGTGTTTCATGTTGTGAAATCATTCAATGGTTTTGTGTATTAAGTGGGTAAATAATGAAATTTAATTTATTTGAAAAAAATTAAATCATAGAAACTAAAGTTGTTACATTCTACCACCTTTAAATTGAATTTTTCCCTCAAAATTCCTCTTGGTTATAAAAGGATAAATACCTGAGTGTTCCTTTCATATAAACTCACATTATAAAAATTAATACTAAAAATTCCATTAAAAATGGGACTTTGTAAACATAATGGTTTCCCAAAGTAACTCATAACAAGGTTTCCAAAAATGAAACCTTTTGTGGGAAGTGAATATTTAACTTGGAAAAAAAGTGTAGATAATTATCAAGAGTGTTAATGATCACTTATTACAAGAATGTGAATTATAAATGTAATTTTTTGGGATTCAAAACTATAATTCATTGTTGATTTATATTTTCATCAATTTAACTAAAAAATAGGTATCTAGATAATTATTTTTTCATATCCTTTTTCTGGAGTCGAAGAAAATTGTCAAAGAGATATACTTTATTTTATTACATTTCATGTCGATAATATCTACCATTGGTTGTGAATTGAAAAATTTATATTTTATCCCTTTTTGATGAAAAATGTTGTCAATTTTTTTCCCTGATGGATCAAAACATCCATAAATAGAAAGATAATTTATTTCATATATCAAATAAAAATGGTTAGCACATGTAATTAAATATATAGAAATATTTATATAGAGAAATATTAAATTAAGATTTAATACTCAAATAAATGTTCAACTAAAACCATTTATCCAATTGTTAACCTCATAACCATTTCAAAACACAATTAACTGATTTATTACTTAAATAATCTTTTATCTTATACAAAAAAAATTTCTTAGGAAACATGGGTCCATCCCTGTACTGATAGAATATAAAATTTGATTTTATATTTCCAAAATCCTTGTAGAGGGAGATATTCACATGAATATTTACTAATGGATGAAAAATAATATTCTTATAGGGATTATTCATATATAATCATATATGAAATTACCAAATAAATAAATAATGATTAGAGTTGTCTAATAATCAGTATTTTATTTCTCCATTGTGGTTACAAAAATATTAACTTTTCCTTTTATCCAAAGAGGTTACTGTGGATTACTGTCCACATTCTCCCATAGATTTGGGTATTTATTTTCATAATTCCCAATCTCCTTATAATTGAAACACTAGATTATGGGAGGTCCATTATGCGAATATTTATCTCTATTCACATTTTTAGATTACTTCTTACCAAAAAAATAGAAATCAATTATCAAATGTCATTCCCTTCCATATTTAAAAAAATTAACAGAACCCTTAAGACAATTTCCTCAATAATTCATCCCTCAAATTGAGCATAAAGGAAATTTCATCCTTTCCTCTATAGGTTATTTATATTTTCCATTGAACTATATATTCCTTTTATTTCCAAAACTATGGTATTAATATATAATTCCAACATCCAATTACTCCTTGATAGAACATTGAAAAATATCTTAATAGCTACTGAAGTTTATGGATATCTCCCTTTGGTGACATGGTCTTAATCCAATAATGATTCGACCAGCCTTACTTTTCGGTTGAATAATAATACCCAAATACTAAATTAATAGCATTATACAATTTTAATCATATGCACTAATAGAATCACCATATTTCTACTAAATCTATAGTAATTACTTATCCATTTTCATGCGAAGAATTCAAGGAAATTACATATCGGAAAATATTTTCTTTAACACTTCCCAATCAGTAGATTCAATTTCTTTTTAGTTCCTCATATTCATAATAAGATTCCATCATTGATGCACCTCACCTTCCAGATGGTTGAAAACTATAATGAGTTTTAAATATTCTGAACAATAGAGAATGGTAAATATAATTTCCATTATAATAATCCATTTCTTATCATATAATGGTTTAGGATAACCACTGAATGAATATGGGTGTTTCCTCATCAAAGACTCAACATATCATTGTGAAATCCTTTTCTCATTTGGATGCTTATAATTTTTCAAATGTTGATAAATTTTTTTGCTAATAAAAATGATATTTTTAATTCCACCTCCCATTAAATTTTGTTACTAGTTATGAAAATCAATGGATTTTCCACTATATTACTCATAAGTATTTTTTTTTGTTCAAAAAATAGGCTAAAACCAACAACATAGTATGAAAACCTATAATCCTAAGGAAAATCCACAAAACCATTGAAAATAACTTTTATGATGTAATAATCATAACACTTACTCATTAATATGTAATTTATTAGGTTTATCCTAGGTTATTCATAGTCAACAGTTATTTAAATACTTGAAGATGGTTCATAAAGTGTTCGTGAATATTTAAATCATATCACCTAATAGTGTCAAAAATAGGTGTATAGAACGGCCCATTTTTATACACTAGTTCCCAATCGAGCCAAGATGAATACTACAATTTCATGGATGTAACCCCTATGTACAGTTTTTCTAGATCCGCATATATTTTTAGAACCTAAACATGGATGAGTTTCTTTGAAAAAACATTCTATATCTATACCAAAAATTCTACACATTTTCCTATACTATAATAATCATTAAACATATCCTTAGATACATCCATATGCATACCCTTATAAATATCCATAGAGATATTAGTAAAATTTTCTCATCCAAGTTCTCAATGGTCAACCAACACATTCCTTTGATACCAACTATAGATAGCCATGCAGAACATATGTGGATATTACACAATGTTAGAAGAATATTACACACATTAAAAAAGTACATTGCTAAGGACCTTAATAGTTTAGTGTCTTTTAAACATGGAACACAATATTATAAATTGGTTAATGATCTTAGATGATTCCAAAAAAGATCATCCCATTTAGTACTCCCACCTATATCCATTCATCATTACCTAGAGAAATAAAACATAATATAGGGTGTGCTCAGATGATCGAAAAGGGTAAATAAAGGAGATATGTAAGCACCACATAAACATAATGGTAGAAAAACAAAAATATGACATTGGGAAAACATAACATATATATCAAAGAACATAAAAATGAATCACAGAATAAATATTGGCATCTCATAAGACATGAATATGAAGTTAATGGAGATCATAAGATATAAAATCAAATCATAAGAATAAAAAATTGAATTATATAAGACACATAAACATATCAAATTCTTTATAAAATTTTGAGAAATATTGTTGTGTTTTTCAAGGTGAAATTTTCATAGAAATGAAATTTTTGAAAATATTTTCTTTTATTAGATTAGGAAAACTAATTTTTCAATTAAAATGGTTATAATTTTAAAATAGTTTTTTGTAGGATCAATTTTTTAGGATGTATGGTAATTTTTCGAGTTTTATTATGATGTTAAATATGATGGTTCTGAGCACAATGGAAGTGTGCAATATGGGTTTGACATATTCTTTTTTAGGATAAATTATAAATATGAGATTTTCATGATGGTAAACTCCATGATCAATGTAATTGATTCCAATAAAACAAATAATAAAGATAATACATAAACCAGAGGCAGGATAATCAAATATTATTTATAATCAATTTATTTAGTAAACAATTAACTATATCGAATTATTCATTCATTGATTAATATGGTAATATATTTGAATTTTTGTGTTATTTAATTGATGTAATGAAGTGAATATTTCATCTATTGGTGATCCACACATTTACCACAATTCTATATATATTTCTGAAAGAGTCTTTGGGTACTATCCTAATAGATCCTTTTAATTTTTTCTTTTACATTAAATTCAAAAATGAATGGATTCCAAAGATTTATCATTTATCTTGTGGGGGAAAATGAATCTCCAATCATGGGAGTGTTCTTGGAAAAAGGTGTTCTCTAGGTATTGACAGGATTCTAAAAATCTGTTGTGCACAACCCAGACAAATGAATTGGATCTCAGATAAAATATATTAATTTTTTAATATACTTCTAGGGTTAAAATGAAATAATTTCAAAACTTCCATTAATTACTTATTTAATCACTATAGAACCCCATGTCAAATAATAATAATAATTTTATTATTTATTGAAATGTTCTTAAAATTAAAATTAATTTAAATATTATTTATTAATGAAATATTAAATATTTATTATTTCTCACTTGACAATTAAACATTGTCATCCTTTCATTGATGGTATTTGTTTATCCATGAATAATTACTATTTATTTATTAAATAAATATCATTACAATATTCAATAATAAATAAATAAATATTATATTCACTAAATAGAAAATAAATATTTAAATTCCATCATGAATATTTGGATAATTATTAAACCACATGTGGGAATAATATTTATTAAACATGTTAAAAATTAAATAATAAGATATTAATTAATTGAGATATGTGGTAATCATACTGTTTGACCCTCAAGGCCTATTTCAAAATGGCATTAGGTAGAGTAGCCTAATGTTTATGGTTAGCATGTAGAAACACACTTAGTAACCCATATAGAATTAATTTAATACTAAAATGAAATTATAACTCAAATGAATACTTACAGTTAAATATAATCCCTTAATAATGATATCTCCAATCAAACAGGTTTCATTCTAGTTCCATCAACCTATATGCTTGATGCCTCTCATTTTGACATATTGGAAATTGAAATTTCAAATAGAATACAATGACCCCGGATTTATTAAGGCTATATCATGTCCATAAAGGGTCCAAATATATTTCTTCTATAAACTAATAGAAGGGAAAAATATTTTTTTGTATTATTCATTAATGAAATATTACTCATGACACATCCAACCTATCCTACCTCACTGTGAACATATGTCATCATGGATTTTTCCAATTCATAAATTTCAATGACTAATAATACTCAACAATTAAAATATTAATCTTCAAGGATCAATACGCAAGTAAAAAAAATATGAATATCCAATGACACATATAAATGTGGATTTCATATTGTTGGGTCTTGTTCTCATAATTTCCTTCTAGATATTACCAAGGGCATCACCATGGGAAGGTGCCTCAAGGGTCTATGAGTATCCACCTCTAATATCCTATAAAATTTGTGTCCCTAAAATTATATCATATAGATATAGAATATATTATAGGAATTATTTGATAGCACTTCTTTGTTCTAAATAAAACGGGGAACTGCTATGATCTTTTAGATCAATAGCTTCTCATGGGACTTTATCACATCCTATGTTATGAGAAAGAATGGAAATTATGTGATAATAAGTTTAATTAATATTAAAAACTATGATTAATTGTTATCATAATGAAAACATAAAAATGGTTTTATGGAACTAAGACCCGCACATTCATTGGAGCCAACAGCTAACAACCATTAGCAAGATACATCTCAGACAAAAATCATGCTTCTGTAGAGATAGGACTTTAGAAAAAGGACCATCATGTTCTCCTCCATGGATTCTATTATTATTTAAAATTCTCACCTTTGAAACAAATACCTCAAGACGTGACAGTTCTGGAGTGCATGCTTCATCTAATGGTGTGACTTTGGTTCTTTTACAAGAGCTAATACTATAGTATTATCACAATAAAATGTGATAGAGACTTTACTATTCAGTACCACATCAAGCCCCTGTACAATATTCTACATTCAAAGAGATTCCTTGGTTACATAAGATGTTTTTACATCCTCATAATCTGCTATAGAATTTGGGACAACAATTTTCTTTAAACTCATCCTACACATAGATCTCTCATTGGCATAGAAAACATGTCTGGATTGTGACTTTTGATCATTATAGTGTTTTTGGAAAACTAAAAAAATTATATCCTATGATGAATAATTCCTAATATCCTTATTACATTAGGAACATATCCTTATTTCATCTCATATAATTAATGATATCATCAACAGAAGACCAATGTGGTCGTCCTAGATCTTCTTGATATATTCATACAATGCTCAATGCATAAGAAACATAAAGTTTAGTACATAACATGGCATACATGATTGATCATTCATCGAAGATTATGGGATCTTACTCAGTCTATCATTCCCATGTTGTGTATAAGGACACAGTTTCATAGAATGTTTTAAGCCGTAAAAAAGTGGAACCAATCCCCTATTGGATTGTTTTATAATAAAGCTAATGAGTATTTGGTCAACATATTGACATCGTCCAAGAAACCTCTAGGATAAATCATGAATTCTCTTAATCCATATAATATAGGTAGATTTACCTATGTATTCATGGAGAAACAATTGTTTATTCAATCCTTAATAGACTATAATACAAATATGTAATTTCCATTAAGTAGTATTTCATCAAGAAATACTACATGTATAATGGACACTTTCTAACTAAATATATCATAAACACATAGCTCACATTCATTCATTATGAAAAAAATTCAATGATGGATTTATCAAATCGAATGTTTTAGGACCTATATGCATTCCTCAATCCATAAATGGATCTCTATAACTTGAAAATCCTTTTGGAATCAATTGGAGTCACATTTCCCTCTAGATATATAATATAGGCATCTTCCTGAATGTTCCCATTAAGGAATGAAATTTTTAAATACATATTCCAAACATCATAGACTTTTTAATTTTCTATTGGAAATATGATGGATTTAAACATGGCTACCGGTAACAATATTTCATCACAGTAAATTCCATGATGATGATTATACTAATTATCCACTAGCCTTGTTTATAGGTGTTTACATTACCTTCCATGATTAGTTTCCTTTTGAATACCCATTTACATCTAATAAGATTTACATCAACTGGCACCTTAAAAAGAACCCAAAATAGGGTTTTATACTAGAAATACAATTTAAAATTCATGTATTATCTCCATCTCACAACAACTGATGTCTTTACATCATCTTTTTGGTAGATGTGTTCTTTATTTTAACCAATAATGAGTCACTATCTTCGATGACAAGAATACCATATCTATGTTTCTCTCTTACCAATATTTCTCTCATACGTAGTACTCAAATTTTATAAACTACGTCTTCTATGGAGAGATATGGAATATATTCTTATACCAACACTTGTGTATCTTGAGCATGAACTATATTGTAGTCAATCATTCAACCCTATCCTTTTTTATTACTGCCACCAAAGAAAGATAGATTTTTTTGTGATATTCACTTTCTCATATGAGGGGTTTTATAGGTATTATCTCATTTTTAACTTGGTATACCGTTTAATGATATATTTTTTGTCATGAGGTACTAGTTTGTTTCTATAGAAGGCTTTAAGAAATTATGTGCAACCATATACATATGTATGATACGAAACTTGTATCTTTCAAAACCGTAACACAAAGGGAATTCTATGGATTTAGTTAGTACTCTATTTAATGTGTATTCCAATATTTGTAATGAATATCCCCAAAATCATAATAGAAGATCTATATGTATCATTATCAAGCCTACTATTCCCAATAAGTTTCAATTCCACCTTTCACTAACACTATTACTCTGTGGTGTATAAGGTTAACTATGTTGAGATAGAATCTCAATCTTCTATAAGATGTCGATAAACTATTGGTTGAGATATTTGCCACCTCGAACTGATTGATGTTTCTTTAGAATATTTCTAATATGATTCCATTTTTAGTCATTGGATTCCATGGATTTTTCCAAGGACATTAACTTATAACACATTATGTTTTCATATCCATTTGTACTCAATTTATTAGTGAATGTTATGAAGAAAGAATATCCACCACTAACTTCAATTAGAAAATGTCCACACACATCAGTGTGTACAAATCCTAGATGCTATGTGGAAAATTAACTTGGTCCACCGAATGGTGTTTTGTAATTCTTCCTTGAAAACATGTGTTTCATATTTCAAGATTTGTTATCTCAGATGAGTCAAAATAACTATTTTGAAAGAGATTTTTCCAACACCTCTCGTTAACATAAACAAGACGGTGATACCATTACATTGTGTTATATTAGTCATGTAAGCATGATTAATTATCAATGTTCAATACTTTTTTAAGTTTAATACATGAAGACCATTTTTTAAATTCTCCATATCATAACATAAGTTTTACATATAAAATAAACTACTCTTCTTTAAAAACATGAACACAAACCCACCAGTATCTACATAATGACCCAAAATTATATCAATGATATTTCCCTTCCTATGTTTATCAAATCACATAGAGAACATTATACAAATATCATAAATTAAGAATTAATGAACTAAGATTTATTTGTAGAATTTAAGGAACCTATACCAGTGAAATAGTATCTTGACCTTATTAATAGTATTACGACCCCCATAAATTGTAAATTGAAAAAATGAATAGTAACCTCATCCATGTTTGTTTAAATTAAATGTAGGAATCTTATAAAATAAAATATGATATAATTATATCATATTATAAGTAAATGAATATTTTATAAATTATCAATTCTGTTTGGGTATTTTTGTGAGTAATAAATAATTAATTACAACCTAATAATTAATAAAATGATTTAAAAAAAAAATTAAATTTACATAAAATTAATTTATAAATCAATATTTTGTTTATTTATTATTTTAGGATACTTTTATGTGGTCTTGGTTTATTTTTTAAAGTGTAATAAAATCAGTTAATGTTTTAAAATCTGTATTTTTCGAGTAAATGATGGTTTTAATTAAAAATTTAAATTTTCATATATAGAATATTATATTCATAAAATTGATTTCATATTTAAATTCTAAACATAAAAAATTGGGTAGGGTGAATTGTTCATATTTTTCTAAAATACATGAAATTTTGGTGAATGGTAAAATTCGAAAATCTATGATAAATGATAAATGCATGATTCATCAAGTCATAATTGATGATTAGATCATGTAAGATCCCTTAGATAGAACTCAAATGAAATTATTTTTTTCTCATGAATGAACAAAATTGGTTATCTTGACCAAAATAATAAAATAATGAATAAAATTATGAGAAATCACCCCTCTCCACTACTATAAATACCACCTCTCACCTCCTCCTATACTCACACCTCCAACCATTGAAACAAGAAAAATTTTTACCCAAATAATCTGCCCTAGATTCATGTCCATGTATACTATCTCTTAGAATTTCTAAAATCCCAATACCCCTTCCCCTAAGGATGTTCCCAAGGAAAAAAATTCAAGACGTACGCCCTCTTACTTTTTCTTTTAATTTCATTTCAGTTTTATTTCTTTTATTATTATCTCCTCGAATCCTTTATTGAATGATCATGATAAATTCCATATAATATGTATACTATAATGATATCATGTCAATGGAATATCATTTCTCAAACTCATTTTTCTATGTCATTTATTTTAAAAACATTATCATTATCTACTAGGGGCCGATTTACGAACTTCATGGACAATAAATTTTCGTTCTTCAACTTCTCCTTAAATTATTGAAATTAAACAATCTATATGGTTAAACAATAGTATAATATATTTATTAAAAACTTTAATATATTCTATAGGTAATAGTTTCATATAACACTAAATGATAAAACTAAATGAGTTCGTTCGGATCAATAACCACCGTAATAATGTAAATGATTATCACTCAATGTCTTATCTAATGATTCATCCTCATACCGTTTGAAAACATGAGATATATTACCATTTACACTTATTTATGTTCATAATTATAATATAAATTCAATTCTGGGGAATAAAACTGATTCAATTAGAACTTCCATACTCATATATAAGTATTCCGATCATGAAAACCAAGAAAACGAACGCTCCAAAGCAATAAAATAGTATATTATAATCATCAAAAATGCAATAAATGAAAATAATTAAATTAGAATAAATAAATTACATGTGTGTATGGTTCATAATTATTTAGTTAATGGATTTAATTTCATTACCTAGGATTTTAATGTCATGTACAGATCACATTCAGACATAAGGTATATATTTTCTTGTCGAACCTCCATTTTCATTCATGTTTCACGTTCTACCTACATACACCAATTATAATCTTTATATATTTTATATAATACCTATAAATGATGATAATATGTTCCAAAACCATTTATTTGGATCCGTTCATCTATCATTTTTGGGATAATTCATTTTTTACAAGGATCCCTTCTCAATTCACCCCGATACGCATGCCCGATTAAAAGGAACATCTAAATTTCTGACAAATTTTCATGTACCATCCATAAACTATTTTGAGAAACTATCATTTTTATAAAATCACTAATTTTTTAATGAAAAACTATATTTTTTCATTTCTGATTTTATACCAACAATCATGATAAATATAAATCATTTTTCAGAAAAATAATATTTTCAATGTAAAAGGAGTATTTCCCTCAAGAATCTATTGATGATTTTTTAGAATATTTTGATCATTTTCTACAAAAATGTTTAAATGTATGATCTATTGAGATTGATATATTATTATATTCATCTTCCATATGTTATAAAATGGTTTCTTCCATGTTTGACTATGGATGTTTTATCTTGATAACATTCACCATGTTTTTCAGATTAGTTAGTGATTGGGATTCTTGATTTCGGAAAGTTGTTTACATTTCATATGATCATGTTGTTATAGTTTAGAACCATTAATTATATAAATTAATTTGACTTATCATTTTATGGGTGGGGCCCCCTATATACCCTCAATACATCATTATGTTTCATTAGTAAAAATAAAATTTGTTTTGGGCTGAGGCCTTACCCATGTATTTTTAGACATCTTTGCCACAGACATGTCGATATGTTTCATATGCCAGACATTAAGAATTATTTGATTATGATATTAGAAATTGATAAATCATGTGCTATTTGACCAGTATAATATCAATGACAAATGATTATTTTCATTTGATCAATTGTATACCTTTATTTACTCTGCTTTCATTCCGACCATATTATGATCATGTTTATTTCTAAAGACATGTTTTTTTAGTTTTTCACCATGCTTAACATTTATTTTTATTATAAATTATACTATATTTATTACCCATTTTGAGAATCTAAAATCACTCCTTCTTTATGTATTATGTTTTCCAAGGATGTGAAGATAAATAATATGAATGAATTATAGGGATAATGTAAATGTTTGGGATCCATAGGAATATATATATTTTATTTTAAATTTGGAATCATTATTATTTTGTTTTATCTATTTTTACAAAGCTACTAAACTATTCTATTCATGAGGACACAACTTACTTGTGATCATAAAAATTTAATAAAGTAAGGCACGTGCTATGGGATACTAGGGTCAGGGTCCTTATAGTTTTCATTAGAGGAAGCTTAATAGAAATATTGAAAACAATATTGAGAAACATAGAATAAAAAACATATCCCTAAGATATACTTTGAGGATAATAATATAAGAAAATTCATAGAATTTTGGAAAGTTAGTGATTATTAGTATCTTCCAAGGAATAAATCCCTAACTAGATTCTAAAAGTGGATATGGTTCTGACACTAATGTAACTAGGAGTAGAAACTCGGACATGGTGTCCCGGATCTGACTCGGGGTAACCTGGTATACAAAAAGGACTTACTATGCACTTGGATTGACATTCACATGGATTATACTTATGCTAATTCACATTTTCATTACAAAAAATATATAGGATTTAAAAATATAGTTTCCTTTAATGAAATTGTTTTTATGATTATGAGATTATATATTCATGAGATTTCAATTTATGTTAAGTGTCTTTCATGATCAGGATTATGAATTATGATTCATAACCTAATTTATAGCATGTCATTATTTATAAATGTAACCTTCTAAAAATAATGGAAACTGTATTGATGCATGTATCCCATGTTGGGATTTCCCTCATATGCATGCTAATGATATTGGTACTGGAGCTGTAGTTGGTGTTGAGAAACTTATAACCATACTGGGGTAGCTAAATCTGATTATAAACAGCAACTATACCCATATTGAGATTCCTAATCCAAAATAAAGAGGATCAATGTTATACTGCATTATGAGAAATTAATATCCGTCCTTAAAAAAGAACTAAAAATAAAGTTATAGCTAAGAGTTGGGTATCTTACATAGTGAATATATTTTTCTCTTTCATAAGTAACGAAGGGGTGAGGGTATTCATGGAAGTTTATCATCTTTTAAAAGACACATATCAATGGTGGTAACTAATAAAAAACAAATAGGAGGATGATGTAATAAAAAAATTGGAAATGAGGGATTTAAAGGGAACTTTCCATGAAAAATATTTTCCTTGATAACAACATGTAGATATGGATGGGTAATTATATAATATGAGGAAAATGAAGGATAAGAATGTTTCAATCAATGAATCGAACATTACATGGATAAAAAGTCATGTTACAGACTACATATGTAATACAAGGTTAAATATTTTTAAAATCATTGATGGTTTAAAACCATTCCTTATAAGGGAATTGTTTTCCTAAACATTCTCATCATACAATGATATAGTCCAAAGCACTATAAAGACAGAGATATAATTATCTAAGTATTATGAATTTAAGGGAAAGAAAGGGAAGAATAGGGTTTTGAAGGAATGAATGGATATAGGTAAAAAATTAAAAGGTAGTTTTCTAAAATATGATAGTTTTATAAGGAAAACCGCCAGATATTCCTTAAATGGAAAATGAGTATGTCACATGTGTGGAGAAAAGTTCTTCTAATTCCATTATTTCAATGGAATTAAAGTATCTACAAATGATCAATACTAAAATTATAGGGACTAGGGACAGTATGAAAAATATTATCTAAAGCATAAAGTAATCTTTCCTCAGAAAAGAAAATAGGAGTACAGAAAATCTTATGAGATCCCAACAACATTACGGAAGTTCCAAATGATAGTGTTCCAGGAATATTAATAATATCCATAAATTTACCAAAATATTTATTTGATTTTGGATCATCACATTCCCTTATATCTTCTAATTTTTCATTAAAAATTATTTACTTCCTATTATCCTTAAAAATGGAGTTTTCTGTCAAAAACCTGAATTGAATTCTCATTGAAACAATGATGGGTTAGGAAGCTCCCATTATGTAATATAAACATAATTTATATACTAATTTTATAGTCATACTTATGTATGTAATTGACATAATACTCCCTATGGATTGGATTTAAAAATATGATGCAAAAATATATTGTAAGAAAAATGAAATTTTGATTTGTAAGGAAGGTGTAGAATGCCTTGTCATTAGAGTAAAAACATTACTACCAAATTCTTATCAAGATCCACTCCCATTAGATCTACTGAATTCAATTCTAGGTGAGGAATTAAATTCAATATCTATGTGTGATGAAATGAATCTTTAAATTGGAAATGTATGAATTATGCTAGAATAAGTTGATGTATTTCCATAGGACATACCTATAGATCCTTCTATGTGGGAAATTGTGTTTTATATTTAATTAATTCCTTGTTCAAGTCTTATATAATGGACTCCTAATAGAATGGCCATTGATGAATTAGCAGAACTAAAGAAACAACTAGAGGAATTAAGTGACCAAGAATTTATCCTCCCTAGTGTTTCTCTATGGGGAGAGCCTATTCTCATTATCAAGTTGAAATATAGATGCATGAGGAAAAAATTGACTATATAGAAAACATTGTTGTTATAATAAAGAATAAGTATCCCCTTCCAATTGATCAACATCAAGGAGATCAATAATTTTCAAAGAATGAACTTCAATCTGGATGTCATTAATTGATTGGGAGGAATAAAGATATTCCAAAGATAGTATTTAGAAACATGTATAGATATTATGATTTTATAGAAATTCCATTTGAACTAACTAATGTAACGTCATTTTTTATGGATCTAATTTAAAAAGTTTTGAAGTAATATCTTGATGACATTTTTGTGTTATTTATTGATAATATCTTTGAATATAACAAAAGAAATGAACACCATGAAAATAACAAGCATATTGTTCTAAATTATAATAGAAGAGATTAATTATATGGGATGTTTAGAAAGTGTAAATTTTGGATTCAATCAATTTATTTTCATGTCCCTATTCTATCAATGGATGGAATCACAGTTGATATTACGAAGAAAAAGGTAGTTTAGGATGGCCTACACCAACAAAAAAAACTGAGGTATGTAATTTTATTAATTTAGCTGATTATTATTAGTGATTCATTACAAACCTCACCTAATTAGCTGACCGGTTAACAATGATTACCCACAGAAGGGATATGTTCATATGGAAAAACGAATGTGAAGGATGTTTTAAATAATTAGGGAGGAGATGATGAATTATTTGATCTTGACTCTACCATAGGGAATTTGGGATCTATGATTTATACTGATCCATCAAATATAGGACTCAAGTGTGACCTTATACAGAATTATATAGTTCTTTCTTATGGGTTAAAGAATGATAAAAATTCAGGAATATAACTATCCAACTCATGAACTCGTGTTAGCAACTGTCATTTTATCTCAAAAATTTTGGATACACTATCTCTATAGTGAATGATGTGATATATATACAGAATCAAAGTGATTAAAATACATATTTTGATTGATAAAATAATCCTAAGGAAAAGTTGATGGCTAGATATTCTTATGGATTATGAATTTTAAATACACTACTGCCCCGGGTAGCTGAAAAAGGTAGTAGATGCATTGAGTAATAAGGATCATAGAGTTCGGAATAAAATGAGGATTAAAATGGACCCTATGTAGATGAATATAGTGAATAAATATAAATGAATTTTCATGGAATGTGAAACCTAATTACTTTTTCAACTGGTTTCCAAACCATATTTATTGTAATGAATTAATAGTTCTTTGAATGATGATGAAAATATTCAAAAGAAACTTAAAACTATGATGGATTGGATGTTTTCGGACATTTTTGTGAGGATGGAATTCTAAAATTCAGAAGGAGGCTATATTTTACCACTTTACACAAGATGAAAAAGGATTCATTAGATGATTCCCATAGCTCACCATATTTAAACAACCTAGTAGAAAATAGATATATAAATATATAAAGGAAGATTTATGGGAGGATAATATAAAGTGAGAAATTTCTGATAATGAATCAAAAAATTTAGTCTGTAAATAGGTGAAGAAATATTGAAAACATCCTAGAGGTATAGTGAAACCCTTGACTATTCTTATATGGAAATGGGATGAAATATTTATGTAATTCTTTACTATATTACCATAAAATTACAGAATGAATTATGCAATATGGGTGATTCTCGAATGAATTATCGAATCTACTCATTTCCTTGCTATAATGGTGATTTTCCATTAGATAACCTTGTATGAATCTATATTTATGAAGTTGTAAGAGATCATGGATAACCACTCTCTATCATATCTGATCAAGATCCATGATTTTTATAAAAATTATAGAAATATATTTAGAAGGATTTGGATACTGAGCTTGATTTGAGTACTTCTTATCTCCCTAAAACTAATGGGTAGTCAAGAAGGACGATCCAAATATTATAAAACTAGTTTAGATTAGGATCACATGATTTTCAAGGTATGCGGGATTATTATTTTACTTTCGCATAGTTTTCCTACAACTATAGTTTCTATAATAGTATTCAAATAGAACCATATGAAGTATGGTTTGAGTGACATTCCATGCACCAACATGTTGAGATAATGTTCATGAAAGAATATTGTAGACCCATATACTATAGAGGAATCAATAGAAAAGGTAAATTCTATTCAATCCCATATCAAAGAAGCTCAAACCAGGAAAAAGAGTTATGACAATAATCGAATGAATGATTTGGAATTTCAAGTGGGAGATCATGTTTTCTTGAATATATCTCTATGGATGGGTGTTATATGATTTGGAAAGAAAGGGAAACTAATCCCTAGGTACATTGGACCTTATGAATTACTTAAGAGAATTAGATCATTGAATTATTGTCTGGAAATTCCACCTATCCATTATAAGGTATATAATGTGTTCCACATAACCTTGTTACGAAGGAACATGCTATGCCCTACACATTTACTCACTTCAATTGGAATAGAAATGGTACTAGACTTATCTTATAGTGAAGATCCTATCCGTATTCTGGACACTAAAGAATAGATGTTGAGGAATCAAACAAATCAGCATGAAAAGTTACTTTTAAAAAATCATAAAATTAAAGATGCAAAGTAGGGGCTGGAGCATCATGTGATGAATAACTACCTATATAATTTTATGGGGTGAGAATATATAAATTTCAAAGGTAAATTATTTGTAGGAGGGGAGATGATAACAACCCAAAATTCTATCAATAAGATTTAAATTTTTATGACTATAAGATCAGCTATAGAACATAATACAAACATTATAAAGGAATAATGAAGGAAATAATAGATATTTATTGATGTTAAAAATCATATAAAAAAAATAGTAACATGGCCTTAGGAATTGTAATATGACTCTTATGAATACTAAATTGGATGAATGAGTAGTAAACTCACCCATGTCTGTATAAATAATTTTTTTCATCTTATAAATGAATATATTATATAATTATATCATATTAAAGGTAAATGATTTATTAAAAAATTATTAATTATGTGTGGGTATTGTTTTGAGTCGTAAATATTTAATTTTTTTTATAATTCATAAAATATTTAAAAAGAAAAATAATTTTCCTCAATGTTATTCAAAAATAAACATTTGATCATGTGATTTTATTATAATTTAATGGGAATTTTTTTTTTGAAAGAGTTACAAAATCAGTTATAGATTTAAAATCTATATTTTTTGGACTATATGTGGGGTTTAATTAAAAATTAAATTTCAGTTATTAAGAAATTATTATCTTAAAATGGACTCCATTTTTTGAATTCTACTAATCAAAAAATGGGTTGGGTGATTTTTTTTTATTTTTCTAAAATACTTGAATTTTTTGTGAATAATATAATATGATAATTTATGATAAATGAAAAATACATAATTTATATAGACATAGGTGATGTTTCCATTATGAAATCATAGTTGGTTCGAAATCATGTTCACTTATTTCATTTTTTTCCATAGTAATCAACACTATTGATTTTCTTGAATACAATAATAATATAATGAATAAAATAATGAGAAATCACCCCCACTCCTGCACTATAAATACAACCCTCAACCCATCCTATCCTCACACATCCAAGCCTTGAAGCCTGTGAAATTTCATCCCAAATCTTATTCCCTAGTCTCCACCAACATACATGAGATCTGGTTCTTTCTAATAGGCCAAAACCCCTTCCCCTAAATAGGTTTTCTATGAGGATAATTCAAGAGGTAAACACTCTTCATATTTATTTTTATTTCATTTCCAATTATTTTATTTTCATATTATCTACTCAAATACTCTATAAAAATGATCATAATAAATAAATTATAATCAATATATAATAATGATACCATGTTATTGGATTATCCTTACTCAAAATCTTTTCACTCTCTAATTTATTTGAAAAATGAATTCATTGTTAGGGAGGTGCCGATTTACAAACTTCATGGGTGAATGATTTTCTATCTCTAAATTCTCCATCATGTATGCTAATGTACCATTTATATTGTCGCCATATACTATAATATATTTATTAAAACATTTATTATGTTCTAGAAGTAATATATTTACATAACCTGAATGATAAAACAAAATGAGTTTTCTATGATCAATAAATGCCATAATAATGTAAATGCTTATCAATAAATGAATTATCTAATTATTAATCCTCATATCATATAAAAAATGAAAGATATAATCATTTACAATTCTATATTTTCATAAATATCATATAAATACAACTATATTTAATTATAACCATTCCACATGAACTTCTATATTCATATATAAGTATACCAATCATGAAAATGAAGGAAACAAATGTTGTCTAGCAATAAAATTGTATATCTTAACCCATCAAGAAGTATAAAAATTAACTTAATAAAATTATAAAAATAAAATATATTTAGACAAGGTTATTAATTAATTAATTATTTGATTCAATTTTGTTAGCTATGATGTTAAGGTTATTTTAAGATCACATTCGTACATAAGGTAAGAATTTTCTTCCAGAACATCTTTTTACATTCATGTTACACATTCTTCGTATATTCACGAATGTATTTCTTTATTTCTTTTCTTTATATCATTTAAATTGTAATTATAAGTCCCCAATCATGTATTATGATCATTTCATCATTATTGTGTTGTAAAATACATGGTTTACAAGGATCCCTTATCAATTATTCTATATGTGAGTCCGATTAAGGGGAACATCTATATTTCTAACTTATTTTCGAGTACCACCCATAATATATTCTGAGACACAATTATTTATCTAATATAACTATTTTTTAATGAATAAAAATAATTTTTTTCATTTTTTATTTTATAAACTCAATCATGAAAAATAGAAATTATTTTCCCAAAATTACTCTTCTTTTCAAAGTAAAAGGGTTATTTATCTTAAGAATTCTTAAATTATTTTATTAGAGTATTTTCAACTATTTTAACACTTCTCTTGAATTTTATACATTATTGAGATCTATATATTATTGTTATCATCTAATATATGTTATTAAATGGTTATGTCCAGTTTGAGTGTTGATGTGCTATCCTGATACCATTCATGTTGTTTATGTTTATCCCTATTAAAATGAGGAATAGATTGTACGTAGAATGTGATGGGTGGGTCCCATTATATCCACTATATGCATCGATATTTCTCATGAAACAAAATAGTATTGGTTTCTTGATGAGGCCTTACCCTCGTATTTGTACACATCTTGGTCAAGGCCTTGATGACTTGTTTTAGCTGTCTGGCATTACACATTCCCTCATTATGATTTTACAAATTTATAAACCATGTGTTATTTCACTAATATAACATCCATGAAAAATGTTTATTCTATTATGATCAGTAATAGATATTTATTTACTCATCTTTTATTCTTGTCATATTATGCCCAAGATGTGTTTTTATTTATTCAACATTACTATTGTTTATGTTTATGATAACATCAACTATATTACATACCCTTACTAAGAATTTTAGTTTCTCCTTCCTTATTCTTTATTTTCTCATAAGTTGTAAATATGAATATTATGAATGAGTTTAATGGATAATCTTGGAGTTATTGACGTTTCCAATAGAATATCTATATAGTTTTCCATTAAAAGTTGTAATGTAAAACATATGTCTATATGCAGTTTTCCATAAAGTACTTAGGAATTAGGTCCTAAGGGATCTGAATTACTTTTAATCATATCAATGTAACAATGTGAGGCACCAACTCTGGAATACTGTGGTCAGGGTCCTTACAATATAGGGATGAAACAAATATTATGTTCTTGGTAACCATAGGTATATAATAACAACATTTTAAAACCAACATCATTCCCAATGGAAATGAAAGGTGTTTGTCACCAATGGCCATAACAGCAAGAAACTAACTATGAGTATTTCTTAAATCCACCTCACCTCTATAATCCTTTCGAAATATACTAGGTTCATTCATTTGGATATGTATGTGAGCCTCAAAAGGTACATCTAATACCCAATGTGTAGATATTGAAATAGTAAACTCAATAAAAAATTAACCATTAGAATCACCTAGGTTCTCAGTGTAGTTCCTCATCCAGTATCCTAGCATGGTACACACAAAACATAGTACTTCATTTTCATTTACCTACATCCGGATCTTCTTCTTCTTGGAAGGACGGTGCTCATGACCTTTTTAATGGGTTTATATCCTAGAACACCTTTTGTTGTTCATACCTGTTATATTAATCACAATGACTATGGGTTTATCTCACCCCATTTCCATATCCACTTGGGGAATCAGTGTAATATGATCTAAAATAATCTTCTCATTATTTACCAAATTGTAATTAATAATAAAATCGGTGAATATCATGTTATGTTGGGAAAGTATGATATATGTACTCAACTAATCTATGAATGTAATCTCTAATATGTCTATGCATTCAATGTAGACAATAAAAATAACTACATAAGGATATTTGGTGAAGAATATCCACGATTAGTTGTAAAAAACTAATTATAGATCGCATATCTATCTTTTAACACCTTCTCAAGATAGAGATGCCGAAGGTGAGACATTATTCTATATGAATCCATGTCTTTAGTTTTCTTCAAATGCATGTTGGACATAGATGATAGAATGAAACATTGAAAATATATAAAATCATTCAAATGTTTCTCACTTATTGATAACTCTTATCACTTGCCTCACTAACAAGCACAATGAGAAAATCTTCTTCAATCAAGTACAATTTCCTTTCACGGAAAAGGATAAAATGAATATGCCTTTTAAACACATGGAAATTTTCTCTAGTGGGAAGGTTATACTTATCAAGTATGGATAACAATGATATATTATAATTAATTTTAATACTACTTCTACGATATAAGATAAGAATATTTTGAGTAATTTTTCTGATAAAATTTGGAGATATAAATAAATATTATATTTATTAATTGCCAAAAAAAAATTGAAACCTAATAGCCCTCACCATTGGATTTAGAATATCATGTTGTCTTGGACATCAAAGTGAAGAGGATCCATATCCCACTTCTTATGTCACGACCCGTCCTCGGGGCCCGTGCCGTGACTACCCCAAGCCCGCCTTCCATAGGCCAGGGGCTGGCGACTAGCACCAAGGTGTAAATCCCAACAAAAAGGGAAGGCATTGCCTTTGAAAATTAAACAAGTACCACAGAGTAAGCAAGCGGAAAAGTAAACACTAAGTAAAAACTGTACAAGCTGTGCTGAAAGTAAAAGGGGCCAAAAATACAAGCCCAACTGTAAAGTACAACTGAAAGGAAAAACAACAACTGAAAGGAAAAACTGCAGCGTCGAGCCGTCCTCTGGAAGTCCCACCTGAAGGGTGGGTACAGATAGCCTCCACTGCTCCTCGGGTCCACCTGACCGCTCCGAGTACGTCCCGCCCAGTGGTCCACCTCCAGGTACTGTCCTGCTCTGCACGCCTCCTCCACGATCAGCGCTGTCCGTCGTCTGCAACCAACACCATGAAGTGCGGGCATAGCCCGTGCAGGGGTGAGTATAAGCTACTCAGTAGGGACCCCGAGACCCCCGAAGGTCTCCCGAAATCCACAAAGGATAATCTACAAAGGAAAGATACAATCACGAAGTAATATCTGACACGGCTTAGGTATATGCCCATACATATACCTAAGTCATCAATTCCCCGATCAGCTCCAACGTCCGAGCCATAGCACAACCCAGTCCACACAGGAAAGCAAAACGCATACCCACGCAGGATAGAACAACACAATCCAAAAAGGAGAGTAAACAGTAAATCCACACAGGATAGCTCAACACAATCCACAAAGAAGAGAAACACAAGATTCAGCTCACACAGGTATACTTCTTCGGATGACGATAAAGATTATCACTGAATCATCTAAATCGTCGGACCCACGAAGGATCGATAGGTACTAACCCCGCAGTGACCCACACAGGATCGGACCCACACAGGATCGGGCCCACGCAGGACCTGTAGGCGCTGGCTCACACAGAACCGCTGAGCGCTGACCCACGCAGGATTGGACCCACACAGGATCGGTAGCACTGATCCACGGAGGATCGCTGAGTGCAGTAGTCGTCGCAGTCCACTGAGGATCTCTGCACAGTCGTCGCCGCAGTCCACGGAGGATCTCTGCACGGTCGTTGCCGCAGTCCACGGAGGATCTCTGCATGGTCGTCGTCGGAGTCCACGGAGGATCTCTGCACCGTCGTCGCCGCAGTCCACGGAGGATCTCTGCACGGTTGTCGTCGAAGTCCACGGAGGATCTCTGCACCATCATCGCCGCAGTCCACGGAGGATCTCTGCACGGTCGTCGCCGCAGTCCACGAAGGATCTCTGCACGGTCGTCGTCGGAGTCCACGGAGGATCTCTGCACGGTCGTCGCTGTCGAAGTAGCAGTCGCAGCCAGCCTAGGGTTCCCGCACACCGCAAGCTCGTTCGGGAGGGTCCGCTCCACGAGCCGAGAAGCTGATACATCAACTGTCACGAAGTCCGAAGTTGATGTATCCAAATGTTCCGTATCGTCAACAGGAACTCAACGTCGCAGACGGCGCGTCAATCGGACACCCGGTCTGAGAGTTATTGGCATTTTCGTCCCAGGGGGACGGTTGGTTTTTAAGGCAAAACCAACCCGACCGCCCTCCACCTGCGTCCAAACCTCGGGCGGAGTATGCCAAAAGATCCGTCTCACTTAGAGGAATTCAACAAAGTTGACGGCACATCAATCGGACGTCCGTAGCTCACGATATGAGCGTTTCCGCTCCGAGGGCCCGGTTGGTTTCGTGTACGAACCAACCCGGCCGAACTCAAAGTATTCCGAAACCTTGAGTGCGATAAACCTCGGGAGGAGTATGCCAAAAGATCCGTCTCATTTAGAGGAATTCAACGAAATAGACGGCGCGTCAATCGGATGCCCGGTCTGTTAGTTATTGGCCTTTCCGTCTCACACCCACCCTGGGAAACTTCCCAGGAGGTCACCCATCCATATCACTGCTCTAGGCCAAGCACGCTTAACTACAGAGTTTTAACTACGTAGGCTCCCGAAAAGGAAGGTGCACCTTGAGTATAGTATACCGAAACGACCGTCTCGATCCAAGGATCGTGTTGCCGCTGACGGCCCGTCGTTCGGAGGCCCGTAGCTCAAGTTACGGGCGTTTGAACGAAAACCGTCCGAAGACGGGGATCCGGGCCCGGGCCGACCCGGCCCGACCCCCCCCCCGGGAGCCGGCCGAACCGAGTCGACCCGACCCGGTCCGGTCCGGCCAGGGCGCGGCCCGGCCGGTCGGACCGGCCTGGTCCGGTTCGGCCGAGCGGCCGAACGGCCTGGCGCCGCGGGGCGCTGCCCCCGCGGCCTGGTGGTGTCGCTGCCCCCCGCGTGGGGCCGCGCTGAGTCGGGACGCGGCTTCAGCCGCGTCCGAGGGCACCAGACCCACGCGGCCGCGGGTCCGCGGGTGCCGCCGTCGCCGCGCTGAGTCGCGGCGGCCTGTCCGGCGGCGCGCCGGGGCGCCGCCGCTCCCGGCTACCGGCGCTGCCGTGCCGGCGGCGCGGGCCGCCGGCGAGTTCCACGGGCCACCGGAATCGTTCCGGTGGTCCGATTCTCTTCCCGTCTGCGCCATTGCTCCTCTCGGGACTCGTTCTTCACTGCGGAATCGTCAAACATCCGTTGCGGCACGTTCCGTCGTCGCCCGTCAAATCCGCACAAAACGAAGAACGTCGGAGGGTCATCGGGCTGTGTTCGTTTGTCCCGCACCCTCCGCGTTAGAGATAAACAAACGGGAGAAATTTAAGTTCAACACATGAACGCATATCCGAAACAATTTTTAATGAAATAAAATTGTTTCATTAACGGGTTCCTCGTTTGAACGGAAAAAACAATTTTAATAAATTTTAAAATTGTTCACAAAGCCAGTTCTTTACTTTTTAAAGAAACAATTACGGGAATATCAAAAGAAAAGGGGTAATTCCCAAATTAAATCCCTACCTCGTCGATCGTCGCGCGCGGGCGTTCTTCGCGGAAAAGCTCGTTGCGGAAGAGAGGGATCGCCGCGTCGTCGCGAGGAGGCGTCGCGTCGTCACGGAATCTGGTGTTGAGTCGGCGAACTCAACACACCATGAAACAGCAGATTTAATTTAATTAATTAAATCCGTGTTTTTGGTTAAGAACCACGAAGGAGATAAAAAGGAAGGTTCGAGACTCTTACCTCAAACAGCCGATCGAAGATCCGTCGCGGAGGAAGAGACGTCGCAGAAGAACGTTGTCGGCGAGGCGGATCAAGGCGTCGCGTCGTCGATTTCCGGGTTCGGCGGTCTTCCCGTTCTTCGCGTTCTTCGCGTTCTTCGCGAAGGACGAAGAAGGAACAAGGATTCTATCTCAACAAGTAATCCCCCAAAAGGTTTTGGTTGGTCTTATTTTATTAATATGCCAACACAAAAAACACAGGTTAAGAAACGATTGAATTAATTCGTTGAATTAATTTAACAAAAGAAACAGCTCATTTAATTCATGAAATAAACCGCCCAATTAAATGGTCTGTTATGATTTTAAGAAACGCTTCAGTTTACTTTCATTAAGACGGGTTTTCGCGGGTGCGTTTCTTAGCGGAAAGAAACAGCGGGGCTCGTGCGGGCCCCACCTCACAAATATCCTACCAAGGGGGGTAGGATATTTCTGGATAGCATCATATCCGCTTCAACTCAGTTCAAGCCGTCTTTAAGTGGCTTCAAGTGGCTTAAGTGAAATAAAATAAAGTTGTCGCAAAATTATTTTATTTCTTAACCTTAAGCCCGAAAATTAAAAACCACACCCGAGCAAACGCAACTCCGGAAGAGGCGTTTCTAAGCGAATACCGGCGCTGCGATTTCATCGGTGCCCTCAGAATTCGATTCCGGGCACCGGTTCAAAAGTTAGAAAAACCCGCTCGTCCGTTCACTGAACGTACCCGAGCCAAACTTCGGAAAATGATTCCGGGCACACCAGGCCTCGGAATCAGGTGCCGTCAGAAACTACGCTCTTGTAAAATTCCAAAGAAAATTAAGAAAAAAAATTTCCTTGAAATTTACGGGTCTTTACATTACTCCCACCTCAGGAATTTACGTCCCCGTAAAGATACATCATAAACTAGGGAAACAAATGTGGGTACTGAGAACGCATCTGAGCCTCCCGCTCCCAAGTGCTCTCCTGGAGGTTCTCGTGCTGCCATCTGATGTGCACAAGAGGAATCGATCGCCCACGTAGGACCCGCTACTGTCGATCCTCTATCTCCACTGGGACCTCCGCAAAAGTCTCCCCATCATCCACGTCTAGCTCCCCATAGTCAATGATGTGCGTCGGGTCGTGCACGTATCTCCTCAGCTGGGATACGTGGAAGACGTCGTGCACCCGGTGCAACTGAGGTGGCAGAGCCAGGCGATAAGCCACCTCGCCAATCCTGCTGAGGACCTGGAAAGGCCCGATGAAGCGTGGAGACAACTTGCCGCCTCGGCCAAATCTCCGCAAACCACGTCAAGGTGAGACACGCAAGAAGATGTGGTCGCCATCCTCGAACTCTAGTGGCCTCCGCCTCCTGTCAGCATATGACTTCTGCCGGCTCTGTGCTGTCCTCATCCACTCCTGGATGACCTGGACCTTCTCTGTCGTGGCCTGGACCATCTCTGGTCCCACAAGTGCTAACTCTCCAGGGTCTGTCCAGCACAAAGGAGACCTACAAGTCCTGCCGTACAACACCTCGATCTTCGCGGGATCCACTGTAACTCCCGCCTCAGAAATGACGTACCCCAAGAAGTGGATCTCACGTAACCTGAACTGACACTTCGAGAGCTTTCCATAAAGATGGTGCTCTCGGAGTGTGTCTAGCACAACATGCAGGTGGTAGGCGTGCTCCTCCTCCGTCGTCGAGTACACCAAAATGTCATCGATGAAGACTACGACAAATCGATCGAGGTATGGCTGGAAGATCCTGTTCATGAGGCTCATGAACACTGCTGGAGCGTTGGTCACGCCGAAAGGCATAACCAAGAACTCATAGTGGCCATACCGACACCTGAAGGTCGTCTTCTGCACATCCTCGTCTCGAACTCTAAGCTGATGATAGCCTGACCTGAGGTCTATATTCGAGAACCACCGTGCTCCCATGAGCTGGTCGAAGAGGTTATCAATCCTGGGTAGCGGATACTTGTTCCTCACTGTCACCTGGTTCAGGCGACGATAATCGACACACAGTCGCAAGCTCCCGTCCGCCTTCTTGGCGAACAAAATCGGGGAAGCCCAGGGTGAAACACTAGGTCGGATGAACCCCTTGCCCTGCAAGTCCTCCAACTGTACCTGCAGCTCTCGAAGCTCAGCGGGGGCCACCCGATATGCAGGGGTGGATATCGGGTCTGTCCCGGTGTACAGGTCAAAATAAAATTCTACCTCTCTGCGAGGAGGTAGTCATGGAACGTCGTCGGGAAAGACGTCCGCGTACTGATCCACCACTACAGGAAAATTGGGACTCCGCACGTCAACTGCTCCCAGGATGAGGCTAGCCAACTGATGAGTTATGGGCTGACCTCTCCTCTGTGTGAGTCTATCCTGTGCTGCTAAGGCTACCTTCTTGCCGGTGAAGGTGAACCTGCTCCCGTCGGTGGGCACACATCGCACCTTGCGCCTAATGCAGTCAATCTAAGCATGGACCGTAGATAACCAATCCATGCCCAAGATGACGTCGTAAGGCCTCGACGCTGCTACAAGAAGATCCCAGCCGAAGCTCTTGCCTCCTAGAGTAAGCTCACACTGCCGGCACCAGTGCGTAATCGTCGAGTCTGCTCCCGTAGGAGTCTCTAGCCGTAAGGATCGATCCAACGGCTCTGTCGGAATCTCTGAGCTCCGAACAAGGGAAGTGGCTATGAAAGAGTGACTCGCTCCTGTGTCTATCAGAACTGCAGCAAGGGTGGAATAGACACAGATCGTACCTCAAATCATCTCTTGCGCGCCGTGGTCGTAGGCCTCCGCTGCCTGGAGCTGAGCCTGTCTCTTCCCGCCAGCTCCCTATGGTCGGGGCGGGCCTCCTGGTGGTGGTGGTGGCAGAGCCTCAAAGCGTCGCCCACCACATGCTGTTCGGCTAGCTCCTCTGCCTCGTCCGCCACCTCCCTGTGGACCGCCACAGTCGACCCTCTGCCTCTGCCTGGGTGGTCCCTCCACCGTCTGCTGCCCCTCGGTACGACGGGTCGGGCAGTCACGAGCCATGTGGCCCTGCCCGCCGCACTCGTAGCACTGTCTGCCTCTCGGAAGGCTGGCTCCGCGCTGTGTGCCCCGTACCGCTGAGCCAGTGTCCCGGGGTCGTCTGCCGGAAGGCCTGGTCTGCCTAGAACCCAGAGTCATTCGTCAGCTACCTGCTTCCGAAGACTCCGCTATCTGTCGCCCTACGGTAGGTCTCGCTGTGGACTCAGCCAGGAAGCTCTCGATCAGGAGGGCTCGCTCCAGTACTCCTGCCTGGGTCGGGATGCTGAGGGAGATCAGCGATGCCATGATCTCGTGTCTCAATCCCTGCTCGAAGGTCCGGGCCCAGAAGAAGGGGTCCCGTACCATGTCTGTTGAGTAGCGAGATAGGTCGGTGAACCTTACCGCGTACTGAGCGACCGTCAAGCTGCCCTGCCGCAGCTGAAAAAGCTCATGAATGCGCACCGCACGGAGGGTGGCCGGGACGAACTCTGAGCGGAAGAGGCTCTCGAAGTCTATCCAGATGAGGGTGGCCTCATCGTGTACCTGGAGCATCAGGCTCCACCATCGCCCTGCTGCTGCATGCAGTAGGCTCGCCGCGAGGATCACCATGAGGTCTGCTGGTGTCCTCACTAGCCTGAAAACTCAGACGACCGCCTCCAGCCAGTCCTCGGCTGCCTGGGGGTCCGACTCCCCACAGAACCTGGGTGGTCGCTGGCGCTGGAACTCGTGCAGAGCTCCGAGGCGTCGTGCGTCGTCAGCTGCAAGTGCTGGAAGCATCAGGGGCTCGGCGGGTAAAGGTACCTCCGGTGCCTCTGCTGTCAACGGGCCCTGTACCGAGGCCTCGTCGCTCGGCGGGCTGTCGTCGCGCTCTACTCTAGGAACCCTAGCTGGCTGCTGTCGTCGTGCCATCCCGAAAAGGAAACAAATGTTCCATGGTCAGAACAGTATACCTGGTGAGCTGACATAAGTAATCACAAAGAAAACTTGAAACACACATGCAATCAATGTTTTCGTGCATTAAGTCGGAAATCAGAAGTCAGGGTCCTGGTGTATGGATACGTCGGCCGCCACACCAACACTGGACTCCCTGGACTGATAACCACACTCAATACGCTAAACACTATTGCTTCACATAGAAGAAAGATCAGAGTCTGCGGTAGAACCGACCACCTCTGATACCAATTTGTCACGACCCGTCCTCGGGGCCCGTGCCGTGACTACCCCAAGCCCGCCTTCCATAGGCCAGGGGCTGGCGACTAGCACCAAGGCATAAATCCCAACAAAAAGGGAAGGCATTTCCTTTGAAAAGTAAACAAGTACCACAGAGTAAGAAAGCGGAAAAGTAAACACTAAGTAAAAACTATACAAGCTGTGCTGATAGTAAAAGGGGCCGGAAATACAAGCCCAACTGTAAAGTACAACTGAAAGGAAAAACAACAACTGAAAGGAAAAACTACAGCGTCGAGCCGTCCTCTGGAAGTCCCACCTGAAGGGTGGGTACAGATAGCCTCCACTGCTCCTCGGGTCCACCTGACCGCTCCGAGTACGTCCCGCCCAGTGGTCCACCTCCAGGTACTGTCCTGCTCCGCACGCCTCCTCCACGATCAGCGATGTCCGTCGTCTGCAACCAACACCACGAAGTGCGGGCATAGCCCGTGCAGGGGTGAGTATAAGCTACTCAGAAGGGACCCCGAGACCCCCGAAGGTCTCCCGAAATCCACAAAGGATAATCCAAAAAGGAAAGATACAATCATGAAGTAATATCTGACACGGCTTAGGTATATGCCCATACATATACCTAAGTCATCAATTCCCCGATCAGCCCCAACGTCCGAGCCCTAGCACAACCCAGTCCACACAGGAAAGCAAAACGCATACCCACGCAGGATAGAACAACACAATCCACAAAGGAGAGTAAACAGTAAATCCACACAGGATAGCTCAACACAATCCACAAAGGAGAGAAACACAAGATTCAGCTCACACAGGTATACTTCTTCGGATGACGATAAAGACTATCACTGAATCATCTAAATCGTCGGACCCACGAAGGATCGATAGGTACTAACCCCGCAGTGACCCACACAGGATCGGACCCACACAGGATCGGGCCCACGCAGGACCTGTAGGCGCTGGCTCACACAGAACCGCTGAGCGCTGACCCACGCAGGATTGGACCCACACAGGATCGGTAGCACTGATCCACGGAGGATCGCTGAGTGCAGTAGTCGTCGTAGTCCACTGAGAATCTCTGCACAGTCGTCGCCGCAGTCCACGGAGGATCTCTGCACGGTCGTCGCCGCAGTCCACGGAGGATCTCTGCACGGTCGTCGTCGGAGTCCACGGAGGATCTCTGCACCGTCGTCGCCGCAGTCCACGGAGGATCTCTACACGGTCGTCGCCGAAGTCCACGGAGGATCTCTGCACCGTCCTCGCCGCAGTCCACAGAGGATCTCTGCACGGTCGTCGCCGCAGTCCACGGAGGATCTCTGCACGGTCGTCGTCGGAGTCCACGGAGGATCTCTGCACGGTCGTCGCTGTCGAAGTAGCAGTCGCAGCCAGCCTACGGTTCTCGCACACAGCAAGCTCGTTTGGGAGGGTCCGCTCCACGAGCCGAGAAGATGATACATCAACTGTCACGAAGTCTGAAGTTGATGTATCCAAAAGTTCCGTATCGTCAACAGGAACTCAACGTCGCAGACGGCGCGTCAATCGGACGCCCGGTCTGAGAGTTATTGGCATTTTCGTCCCAGGGGCCCGGTTGGTTTTTAAGGAAAAACCAACCTGACCGCACTCCACCTGCGTCCAAACCTCGGGCGGAGTATGCCAAAAGATCCGTCTCACTTAGAGGAATTCAACACAGCTGACGGCACGTCAATCGGACGTCCGTAGCTCACGATATGAGCGTTCCCGTTCCGAGGGCCCGGTTGGTTTCGTGTACGAACCAACCCGGCCGAACTCAAAGTATTCTGAAACCTTGAGTGCGATAAACCTCTGGCGGAGTATGCCAAAAGATCCGTCTCACTTAGAGGAATTCAACGAAACAGACGGCGTGTCAATCGGACGCCCAGTCTGTTAGTTATGGGCCTTTCCGTCTCACACCCACCATGGGAAACTTTCCAGGAGGTCACCCATCCTTATCACTGCTCTAGGCCAAGCACGCTTAACTACGGAGTTTTAACTACGTAGGCTCCCGAAATGGAAGGTGCACCTTGAGTATAGTATACCGAAACAACCGTCTCGATGCAAGGATCGCGTTGCCGCTGACGGCGCGTCGTTCGGAGGCCCGTAGCTCAAGTTACGGGCGTTTGAAAGAAAACCATCCGAAGACGGGGGTTCGGGCCTGGGCCGACCCGGCCCGACCCCCCCCCCCCCCCGGGAGTCGGCCGAACCGGGTCGACCCGACCCGGTCCGGTCCGGCCAGGACGCAGCCCGGCCGGTCGGACCGGCCCGGTCCGGTTCGGCCGAGCGGCCGAACGGCCTGGCGCCGCGGGGCGCTGCCCTCGCGGCCTGGTGGTGCCGCGGCCCCCCGCGTGGGGCCGCGCTGAGTCTGGACGCGGCTTCAGCCACGTCCGAGGGCACCAGACCCACGCGGACGCGGGTGTCGCCGCCGCTGCGCTGAGTCGCGGCGGCCTGTCCGGCGGCGCGCCGGGGCGCCGCCGCTCCCGGCTACCGGCGCCGCCGCGCCGGTGGCCCGCGCCGTTGGTGAGTTCCGCAGGCCACCGGAATCGTTCCGGTGGTCCGATTCTCTTCCTGTCTGCGCCATTGCTCCTCCCAGGACTCGTTCTTCACTGCGGAATCGTCAAACATCCGTTGCGGCACGTTCCGTCGTCACCCGTCAAATCCGCACAAAATGAAGAACGACGGAGGGTCGTCGGGCTGTGTTCGTTTGTCCCGCACCCTCCGCGTTAGAGATAAACAAACGGGAGAAATTTAAGTTCAACACATGAACGCATATCCGAAACATTTTTTAATGAAATAAAATTGTTTCATTAACGGGTTCCTCGTTTGAATGAAAAAAAAACAATTTTAATAAATTTTAAAATTTTTCACAAAGCCAGTTCTTTACTTTTTAAAGAAACAATTACGGGAATATAAAAAGAAAAGAGGTAATTCCCAAATTAAATCCCTACCTCGTCGATCGTCGCGCGCGGGCGTTCTTCGCGGAAAAGCTCATCGCGGAAGAGAGGGATCGTCGCGTCGTCGCGGGGAGGCGTCGCGTCATCGCGGAATCCGGTGTTGAGTCGGCGAACTCAACACACCATGAAACAACAGATTTAATTTAATTAATTAAATCCGTGTTTTTGGTTAAGAACCACGAAGGAGATAAAAAGGAAGGTCCGAGACTCTTACCTCAAACAACCGATCGAAGATCCGTCGCGGAGGAAGAGACGTCGCAGAAGAACGTTGTCGGCGATGCGGATCAGGCGTCGCGTCGTCGATTTCAGGGTTCGGCGTTCTTCGCGTTCTTCATGTTCTTCGCGTTCTTCGCGAAGGAGGAAGAAGGAACAATGATTCTATCTCAACAAGTAATCCCCCAAAAGGTTTTGGTTGGTCTTATTTTAATAATATGCCAACACAAAAAAAACAGGTTAAGAAACGATTGAATTAATTCATTGAATTAATTCAATGAAAGAAACAACCCATTTAATTCACGAAATAAACCGCCCAATTAAATGGTCTGTTAAGATTTTAAGAAACACGTCAGTTGACTTTCATTAAGACGGGTTTTCGCGGGTGCGTTTCTTAGCGGAAAGAAACGGCGGGGCTCGTGCGAGCCCCACCTCACAAATATCCTACCAAGGGGGGTAGGATATTTCTGGATAGCATCCTATCCGCTTAAACTCAGTTCAAGCCGCCTTTAAGTGGATTCAAGTGGCTTAAGTGAAATAAAATAAAGTTGTCGCAAAATTATTTTATTTCTTAACCTTAAGCCCAAAAATTAAAAACCACACCCGAGCAAACGCAACTCCGGAAGAGGCGTTTCTAAGAGAATACCGGCGCTGTGATTTCATCGGTGCCCTTAGAATTCGATTCCGGGCACTGGTTCAAAAGTTAGAAAAACCCGCTCGTCCGTTCACTGAACGTACCCGAGCCAAAATTCGGAAAATTATTCCGGGCACACCAGGCCTCGGAATCAGATGCCGTCAGAAACTGCGCTCTTGTAAAATTTCAAAGAAAATTAAGAAAAAAAATTTCCTTGAAATTTACGGGTCTTTACATCTTAGTACCCCAACTTTGGTTGGTCAATAAACATGAATGGTTTTAGGTAGAGATTCCAAATTCCAACTGTATTTACTTAGAGTTCAATGATCTGTTAAGTGGACACCCTAATCCTGAAATCCATAAATTTGATTTCCTCAACCTGTTCATTTCAGTTACACCATGTACTGCTTTAGCAATCAATCTTTAATGTAAACTAACATAAGTCATCCCAAATATTCTATTAGAATTACTCGATAATTGAAATCACCCAAACATTGGATAGTGAATTACTTTACACTATGGTTTTATTTTAACTATTTTAGTGGAAGGCTATACCGAAATAATATATTTAATTTATGGATTTTACCCTTTTAACAGTAAACATACAATTATTATCATTATTACAATCATGTTAATATTATGTGGACTTACATAAGTGAATAACCATTCCTTAGATAATGTTAACACATATGAAAATTTATTTTACTTCTTCCTTGCATACTGGTTAATTTCATTAAATTATTAGATCGTAAGAAAACATCCATAATGAAATAACTAAATAACATGGATAAAATAACACAACAAAGTTGTACGGTCATGAGAATTTAAAATTTTTTAGTTTATCTCATTGTTTATCAACTATCAACTATCCTATGGGGAAAACACCATGAAAAAATTATGGTTTATGATACAAATTTTAAGTTGTTCACCAATGTATCTCTCTTATATTGGTTTCACATCAGCTCCATAATTGACCCACCTCCACCATCATGAGCGTTTAATGAATTAAATAATATTTTACTAATATATTGGTGAGGAAAAATGGTTATCATAAAAGAAGAAATGGGCACAAAGTTTGTTACATAATTAAAATATATAAGGCTTGCATACAATCAATTTAACAAAATAAAAATTGATTGCAATCATTGACAATGTTATCTGTGAATTATCATGAACATCTAATGTATAAAACGAATTAAACATTTAATAAAATTATCATTCAATTATTTATCATTATTATTTATGATAAATCATGATTTATTCAATTAATTATCATATTTAATTCATCAATTCATTTATCTTAATTCGTAATTGAATTTCCTTGAGATTCTCATCCTTTAATAATTTAAACAGATAAAGTAAATTCATCTAAAATTAAATGTTTGTGTAAATACCCCATTGAGGAAACACCGAGAATACCTATCCAAATCTACTGAAAATATATTATACTCTTATATAGTTTTACCTTTTACTACATATATCATACAAAGATTATCACATAATATCTTGATTTTCACTATCAACTTAATGATCAGATAAATTTCAGGATCTTTCAGTCACATGTTATGCATCAACACACATAGAGTAATAAAATATAATACGTCTCATTCATGATATATATATTTGATCATTATGCATATATTAATGATACATATATATATATATATATATATTAAATCATATCACATGGTGTGTCCAATCATCATGACCACACAATAGTACATGTTTCATGGTTTATGCAGAATAATAAATAAGTTTTAAATCATTGTAATTTGGAAAAAGTACATGGTGTGTAATGATGAGCTACACATTATGTACATCTATCACCATATATCTGAGGCACACTATTTGGGACTCGATTTGTAAACTATGCCTCAGAAAATATAATAACAAATGTTCATATAAGGACTCGTACTTAAACAATACTGACTGAAAAATAACTTTTTTATTATCAAAACACTTTTGAGGATAATGTTAGAAACCAAATGCTCCAACATTTCAATCTAATAAAACCTTAATGAGGGATAACCGGGATCAAGACTAACGGATCTTCCCATCCCCAGCGAATACACAGTGGTGCCAAGCCTCCACCATTGCATGACCACTCAGTAAGCAGTCCCGTGCAGAATCACGGGCACAGAACCGATGGCAGAGCCATACCCTCTCGAACATCCATATCCAAATGACATGTGCAGGTGAAATATTTTTACTCTGAACCTCATCTGGAACAGAATCATGTAGAAATACGGGGTGAACACCTCAAAACATCACAGCAAAAACAAACTGAAAAATCCACAAAGAGAGTCTCCAAACTAACAGTCAAACCACATAAAAATTCTCGACAATCTCTCAAATTAATCCAAAACACTACAGAAGAACAGTTGTGCATAAACAGCATCACAAAAGTGATAACACGATCACTTGGTGTGCACAATAAACCAACATCAAATTTGAATCTAAGGAAGAAATAAAATCCCCAAAATCATCCAAAATTCTACCCAAAAACTGAACAAGACCAATGATAGCAACATTACGAATATTACTAACACCCACATTAAACTCGACTAATCCAAATTCAATTCGGAAGAGCATAGAAACAAAATGGTTGAGTATAAATTAGTACCATTCACCACCAATCTCCCCCAACCAATAAACCATACACCGATAAGCCATCACTGGTCTCTAGAGCCGAAGACAGAACCCATCATCGTAACGCAGACTCTACCAAAAAAGAGAAAAGACCAACATGAGAACAGCAGATCCATTCTAATCCAAAAAAGAAGGAAAAAATCAAATAACAAGTTACTGTCACCTTGTCGACGTCCACCCAGACTCCATGGCTCACTGAACCCTACCACAATCTATCTCCCAAATCTCATCTCTGCCATCCACAGTGCTTTAGAGACCACAACTGACCACCCAACGCACTCACAGGAGACGAGACAATAACCTTCCGACGTGGTAACTAGGTTTCGCCCACTGAACGATCCCCACAATGCCTTTTGAGTCCCTATCGATCAGAGGTGGAGTGAGGCAAGAAAAAGGCCATCAACTATTTGAAGCGCTGAGTGAGACGATCCCACGAGGTCGCACGACACCAACACAGAAGGAGAGCTCCACCACGAGTTCACCAATCAAGCACCGAGGAGGGCCTATCCAACTGAGGCCAAAGGTAGGATGGCGGTGACGGGAAATCCCTAGCTACTAAGTGCCCATTATGGGCTCATCAGAATCCCGATCCTACTTAAACATTAAATAATCATGAATTAAATAAATAATTCACATTGAGTATACCTTCATGACTAGAGTTTTAGAGAATTAGGACATAAATATTACATTACATGTCTAAAATTACAAGGTAGACACTTCTAATTAGTTTCAATTTTTTTAAAATTAAAAACTTCTAAAAAAGGGTCATGTTTTGTCCCCTGTTTTAGACAGCAGACTTTTCCTTAATCCCATCCTTGACCCAATTCATCTTTATGTCCTGTGAAAAACATATCAAAACGTGGGATGAGCATAAAAATCTCAGTAAGGTTTATAAAACAAATAATGAAAACATTAGTTCATCAATACATAAATAAAATAAGCTCCTTAACATACCTCAAAAAATCATAAGAATTACATCATAAACACAAATCATAAAGGTAACATGTGGCATCTGTAACATACATACATTGTAGCATTCACAGCAACATAGGGAGTTACATTAGGAATACCCATCATTGTATATTCCATAAATCTCTAAGGAAAAACATTCAAGTTTACCTCCATCACATTACCCAATTAATTGGAGGGCCATGTCGCACTCACCCGCCCTAGGATTATCCAGGAATAACCCGTATACATGATTATTTCCAAGAACCAAAACATATTCATAACACATAAAACAAATATATTGGAAATATAACATTTACAAATTTCAATCACAATATATTTTTAGATATATTGACATAAAAAATACATTATCAAAACCATTTTCAATAAAAAAAATACAAAAAATAGTTTTTGGAATTTATTTTCCATTTAAAAACATTATGGGTTGTTATGGAAGCCATATATCAAAAAATACTCGTGGCAGTGGATAATGTTGTTGTCACTGCTTACGTTAAAAAGAAACATTAATTTATATTATTTAGTAAAATAATTTGTAGAAAAATATTCCCTTTGACTGAAATTAAAAGTCAAATGATTTTATTCAACGTATTAAATAAAGTCCTATATTAAAACAAAATACTCCTCAATGAAAGGAGATTGGGACGAAGTCCTATACCACATGTCTGACTTGACCCGTTCACTTTTTGATATCCTGAATAATAAACTAAAGATAATTTATAATTTTTTAAGAAACTTTTTCAAGTTTATCATTCATTTTAAATCAATTATTACCATTTTATAAACATTATGTAATCATTTAAGTTAATAATGGTCATTTTGTCGATATTCGGTACTTGAGTCAGAAATGGACTTCTAATAATTACAAGATTCCCATGTGGTAAAAGTTTCCTTATATACATAATTATATTCATGATTTAGATATCATATATATCATATATATCAAGTATATACATGTATTGATAATATTACATAACATTTGAAGGTAAGAAACGAAATGCATCGTTCATGGAAACGGTAAGTCGTACGTTCGCATGAATGCTACTTTCATTTTTATTTCATATTTAATGGAATGATAACATAATTATACAAATATATATTATAATTCAAGTATAATATCATATATAATATCATTAACTCCATGCATTATACATCCCACATCTGTCATTAATGAGTCATATCACTTTGAGGAGGCGGTAGTCCACACTTCAGAAAACAAAATTATCATGTTTACCCATAATGGAAACCATAAAGGTTTGCTATAAATGAAAAATAAAGAATAATAATGAAAAAATAATAACAATACGTATCATATATAAATTCAGTTCTATATTAATGTCCACTATATGATATTTAAGGAGAAGATTAAACAATCATCGTTTCGTGATGCGTTACTTTTCCTTCCATAGAAATAATACGTTCTATATCCAATAGATTGATGTGTCTGTAAGTGTAGTTTGAATAATTCTCATAAAAACATTCTTGTATATTGATGAAACTGGTGTTGTTATAAAAAAAATGAATAAAAAGAGTTTAGGTGTTTGGATATGTAAAAAAACAAAAGAAATTTAGAGAAGATGTTACCATTAAATCAGGTAACTCCCTTTGGATTGAACCAAAAAGGTTTCTTGAAGTGATTTATGCATAGGGTAAGGATACTAAAATGAAGATAGGGATCTTGAGAACTTATTTGGACAGAGGTTGGACAATCCATGGGGCTTTAGATGTGTGAGTAATGGGTTTGTGGTGAGGGATTTTTATAAAGGGGGGAGGGGCCCCTTTGGAAAGTGTGAAAATATTATATTATTATATAATGATTTTCAGTTTCTAAAAGTCCAAAACTAATTAAAGATGAAGATATGATAAATCATGGATGAAATAAAATCATAAAATAAGAATTTTACATGTTTGGTATATTGTTTTAATCATTATAATATTATTTATTTAAATCATTTATTAATTAGGTAAACACTACATCATTATTGTGTCATTAATAATTTAATTTATTTGGTGTATAAAAATTATTAAAGAATACCATGATGTAGGAATTTGTTTTCCTTTTCAATGAATATTTATATTAGAAAGGATAACTTATATAACCCTTTGTAAAAAATAATCTATAAAAAGTTATTTGTTTATGTCATTTTTTCCATTACTTTATGTTAATTAAATTAAAGTGTCATTATCACTATTAAGTGGCTCTATGGAGTTCCAAAATGTACCCAAAGATTCCCATGGTCGGTCAAGAGTCATCCAATATGGTTAGGACAAGTGTTATGGTAATTTTGTATTGTTATAATATTCTTTTTACCTGGAATTACCCTATTTACCTTTAATCGTGGTAAATAAAAGTCAAAAGTCACTATTCACCAACAATTATTTTCATCTTCTTGAACAACATTATTCTTACTAATAACAACCATATATGTCGGATTTTCAAAATTCAATTCACAAAAGCGGTAAAATTTCATTTAAATGAATAAGTAAATTTTTAAGTACTACTTAGAGGTTTCACTATTCATCAAAAATTGATGTTTTTTTAGAAAAATAAAAATAAATTCTCCCTAAACTATATTTGATATTCATGATCCAAAAATTATATATATTTTACCAAATTGAAATCATAGTTGTTGGATTAATTAAATTAATATTAATTCCCATTGTCAAAACAAAAAACGAGTTTTTAAGAAATATTAACTATCACAAGATTGACTCTTGTTTAGGTCCAATTTCAAAAAACAATTAATTCCAATGACCAAAATTGGATTAAATGGTAAAAATATAATCTCATTACACTTTAAATGCAGTTAAAAATAAAATCTATCCTAAAAAATAAATTATATTAAAAGGTAGTTTTGAATTAAAATACTGTTTTTTCCACAATTCATCAAAAATTTAATGTTATCAGAAAAAATACAAAAAATTTTACCAAAAGTGAAATTTGATGCCCTGATTCTAAATAAGAATTTTATATTGTCAAATAGAACATATAAAATTTTCCAAAACTATATACAGAGAGGGTTCACCATTAAAAGTCATAAAATCATCCTTTTGAAGAATATTAGATTATTTATGCATACAATTAGATAAATTAATATTTTACACCTATAACCATTATTGGAAAAATGTAACAACATTTGACAAACATGAATAATCATATGGTAGTTAGTTCTGTTCATTCCTGCCATTAAAACCGCCTGGCGTTAACTACAATTTTTAAAAAATAATATATTATTATTATTTTAGTACGACTCAGCCTTGTGTGCAACGTAAGATTTCAAAGAAACACGTTGGTGAATATCTGATACTCCATCGAAAATTGAAACCCGATTAAAGTAAAATTTATATTTAATTAAAAAATATGAATAATTATGAAAATGTATTATTCTTTATTTACATGAGATGTTACATCATTCCCCCTTTTGGAAATTACACCCTCACAATTTTATTCACTTATCAAATAAATGGGGGTATTAATCCCTCATAGAATTTTTAGATTCCCATGTTGTCTCTTCAACCATATGGTTTTTCTAAAAAACCGTTACCTATTGAATTACCTAATTTCCAACACTTTCTCTCTTGTGTCAAGAATCTGGACTGGTTGTTCTTCATAAGATTGATTCCATCCAACTGAACTACCTCTGGACTTAAAACATGACATGGATCTGGCATATACATTCTCATCATTGAAATAAGAAAAACATGTGTACCTAGGGAAAAAATGGAGTTAAATAAACTCTATACGCAACTGATCCAACTTTCTCTAGGATTTCATAAGGTCCATCGAACCTTAGACTCAACTTTCCCTTCTTACCAAAATGCACCACACTTTTCCAGGGAGAAAAATTGAAAAAGACATGATCACCTACCTCAAAAGAATGATCCTTCCTCCAGTTATCTGCATAACATTTCTCCCAGCTTTGAGCCATTATCAAATGCTTCTAAATCATATGAACCTTCTCTTCCATCTCTTATACCAATTCTAGTTCCATCAACTTCCTTTCACCTTCTTAATCCCAAAAATCTAGAGTTCGACAATGCTTTCCATATAATGCCTCAAATATATCCATCTGTATACTGTAATGTAATATGTTATTATATGAAAATTCAACCAAAGAAATATATTGGTCCCAGCTTCCCTGGTAATCTAGTGACCATGTACGCAGCATATCTCCAAGGTCTGAATTGTTTATTATGACTTCCCATCTGACTGCAGATGAAAAGATGTACTAACATTTAATTCAATACAAAACAACTACTGAAGGCCTATCCAAAAGGTAGAAGTAAACCATGGTTCTTGATCAGATATAATAGAGAGGGGAACACAATGAAACCTGACTATATCTTTAACATACAATAGATAAAGTTCATGTAGAGACAATATATCTCAAATATAAAGTAAACGAGAAGATTTAGTTAATCGATCAACAATTAACCAAATTGCATTATTACCTCAAGATGTCTTTAGTAATCCCACAACGAAGTCTATAGATATATTTTTCAATTTCCACTCTGGTACTAGTATAGACTGAAGCATCCCTTTCGGTAACCGCCGCTCTGCTTTAACCTACTGACAAGTTAAACACTTCACAGTAAAATCAGCAATATCTCTTTTTCATTCCATCCCACCAGTAATAATCCCGAAGATCTCTGTATATCATATTATTTCCTGGATGAATTGAAAATGGGGATCTTTGATCATCACAAAACAACTCATTCTTCAACTGTGAATCAAAAAGTACACATAATCTCTTTCCAAATCTCAAATCACAATCATTATCCGTGTTAAATTCTAGAAACTTATCCTTCTAAAACAAATCTACCTTTTTCTACAACTCACTGTCTTCATTATGTTCTTGCTTTATTATGTCTGATATATATTATTTCACTGACACATGAAACAAAATAGAATAATTTTATGCACCAACAACTTCAATGCCAATGTTCGCCAAATAAAAAACAAAAGCATCTCATTCTATACATAGAATTATTAATGAAGCATTACTTTTTTGACTCAAATCCTCAACCACTTTATTTTCTTTTCCCAGATGGTAAAGGATTGTGAAATCATAATCCTTGATTAATTCCAACCATCTCCTCTCTCTCCTGTTCAATAATTTCCTAGTGAATATATAATTCACACTTTTGTGGTCAGTATATATTTCACATTTTACTCCATACAAATGATTCCTCCAAATTTTTAAAGAAAAAACAACAGTAGCTAATTCTAAATCATGTGTAGGGTAATTTTTATCATGTGGTTTCAACTGACATGAAGCATTTGAAATTACCTGATCATTCTGCAGAAGGAAACAACCAAGTTCATTCAATAAACAACACCATAAATAACAAACTCACCATTTTTGGAAGTTAGTTCCATAATTGGATCATTCACCAATATTATTTTCAATTCATAAAAATAATTATCATATTCTTTTTCCAAATGAACTTAACACCTTTTCGAGTTAACATAGTCTGTGGGCTAGATAATCATGAAAAATTCTCAAAAAACCTCTGGTAATAACCTTCTAAACCATGAAAACTACAAATCTTATTTTTATTTACGGTTCTTGTCCATTTTTCAACCACTTTTGATTTAGTAAGATCAACAGTTTTTCCATTTTTTTAAACAATGTAACCGAGGACAGAAATTTTTCATAACCAAAAATCACACATGTTGAATTTACCAAATAGTTTCTTTTTATTTAATGTTTTCAAGACAACCCTTAAATGACATTCATTCTCTTCTTTTCTATTAAATTAAACCAAAATATCATTAATGAACACATCCAGATACTTATCCATGAACTCATAGAAAATTATATTCATAAGATCCATGAATACTTTATGTGCATTGGTTAAACCAAAAGGAATAACTACAAATTCACAATGGCAATATCTAGTATGAAATGTGGTCTTTGGAGTATCTACTTCTATAACTTTCAACTGATGGTACACTGACCTCATGTCAATATTCGAAAAATACCGATCTCTCTAGAGCTGATAAAACAAATCATCTATATGAGGTAAATGATACATGTTCTTAACAATGATGTTATTCAATACTATATAATCAATGAAAAGTCTCATTGAACCATCATTCTTTTTAATAGACAAGACAGGATCACCCCATGGTGTTATTCTTGGTCGAATTAAACCTTTATATAATAACTCTTTCAATTTATTCTTTAACTCTTAATGTTTAATTTGAGCCATTCGATAAGGGGGTTTTGAAATTGGATTTTCATTAAAACTAAGTCAAGAGTAAATTTAACCTCCCGGTCTGGTATAATATCATGAAACTCATCATAAAAAACATCAAGATACTCATTTACCACTGGAACATCATTAATCTGAACAGTTCCTTTGTTTTTGAAAATATGTGCAAGGTAACATTCATTTCCCTCTTTTACTACTTTTTTATGCATCATGCTATGTTATAAAAAGTAAGACTTAATTATTGTACACAAAGTGAAAGTCTTTTGTAAAATAAACCACTTTCCCTCTCCAATCAGTCTTATCATGATAAATAGAAAGCCAATCTAAATACAAAATAACATCAAAATCTATTAGAGTCAAATCAATAGGGTTTTTTGTTATATTTTTTCCACTCAAAAGGATAAGAAGGATCGTATAACGTATTTTTGTCTCAACATTTCCCCCATGAGTTTTTAGCATATTTTTAGGATCCATATCATGATATATAATTCCTAATTTAGTAGAAAACTTCTCAGAAATGAATAAATGTGTAGACCCTGAATCAAACAATGCATTGGCATGATCTGAAAAAACAACCAGTGTACCAGATAATACTTCATTGATGGGCCAACATATTCTGAAGTAGTTGAATAGAAATCACAACCCCTTTTGGATTGTACTATGGATGCTTTCCCAAAGTTGAGTTCTTCGTCAGACACTCATTTTCATAATCACCCATTTCATTGCACTTAAAACATTTTACTAACTGAAAATCGGATTTAGTCTTACCACTACCCTGATCTTTTTCAGCGCAATTATGGGATTTATGTCCCTTATTACTACATCAGTAGCACTTACCAGAAATAAAAAGGAATTCTTAAGTATTATTTTTACAACAAATGTTACAAACTCTAAACATATATTTCTTACCATCAGACTTTTTTGAAGAGTTATTCCCTTTCGCCTGCCACCTTGACCACTTATTCTGTTATTTTTCAAAGAACACATGATCATCGAAATACTCCATTTCCACCATCTCCACACATCGAACAAGTATTTCATAACTTTTGAACTCATTAGAAGCTAAATCCCTTCAATACATTGGCTTTAATCTTGAGTAAAAATGGTTGTTTCCATTATCAAGATCTCATTTGAAATTTGGAGAATACCTTGCTAGTCGAGTGAATTTTTCTTTATAAGCATCCACAGAATCACCATCTGGCCTCAATTATATGAATTGTTTTCCATCCAATGATGAACCACCTTAGGAAAAAATTTCCCAAGAAACAAACCTTTGAATTTATCCCAATCAAGAGCATCAATCTCCTCACAATCCCTTTTATTATTCACCAACGACCACTACTGATCAACTTCACCTTCAAAAAGGTAAATATTGAGAGTAACCTTTTGATGTTATGAACACCAAATAACATAAAAATTATACTGTAGTTTATTATTCCACCCTTCAATGAGCACAGGGTCAGATGATCCTCTGAAAGATATGGGATGTTGCCTCATGAAATGCTCCACTAATGACATGTTTCTCTGTGGTTGATCTTGCTGATCTCGTGCATGGATACCACCACCATTTATAGCCTATGTAAAATGTTACATCACTGCAAAAAACTATTCTTTTCCAATTATGAACATCTCAGGTTACTGATTTGGAGGTTTTTCTTTCTCCTGATGATGTCCCAACAGAGTTAACCTATTTCCTCTATGGAAAACCACTCCAACACAATGATATCTTATGCAGAGCATCATGGTAATCTGTAAATGCTCTCATTTCAATATTAAGGTAAATTAATTTATGGATATTAATTTATCAATCCCCTAACTCCCAATGATATTTAAACCAACCTATGATACCAACTATAAGAGCCCATACATAAACATTACATAATCATGAATTAAATAAATAAGTCACATTGAGGATCTTTTTAGGTTCTGTGTTTTCAAGATTTATACCATTACTATTATATTACATTTCAAAAATTAAAAGGTTGACACTTCTATGCAGTTTCAATTTTTTCCTAAAATAAAAACTCTTAAAAAAGAGTCATGTATAGTCCCATGTTTTGGATAGCATGACTTTTCATTGATCCCATCTTGACCATATTCATCATTAAGTACTATGAAAAATATTTCAAAACATATGATGAGCATAAAAAGCTATGTAAGGGTTATAAAAAAAATAAAAAATTAGTTCATCAATACATACATAACATAAGCTCTTTAACTTACCTCATGAAATCATATAATTTACATAGTAAACAAAAATCATAAAGGTAACTTTTGGAATCCAAAACATACTTACATTGTAGCTTTCACACCTATGTAGGGAGTTAAATTTGGAATACCAATCATAGTATATTCCCTAAATCTCTTAGGTGAAACATTCACGTTTACCACTATCATGTTACCCAATGCATTGGGGAGCTATCTCAGGCTCACCCACCCTAGGTTTATCATGTAACCACCTATATACGTAACAATTCCCACGAACCATAACATATTCATAACATATAAAACAAAAATAAAGGAACGCTAACAATTCCACATTTCAATCACAATGTATCATTTAAATTTGTTGACATAACAATTCCATTATCGAAACCATTTTCAATTCCAAAATATGTAACATAGTATATGATTTTTATTTTAATTTTTAAAACATTATATCTTGTTAAGGAATCCATATATCAAATAATACTCATTGGGGTGGAAAAGGTCATTGTCACCGCTTACATTAAAAAGAAACATTATTTTTTGTAATTTAGTAAAAAAAATTAAGAAATAGATTCCCTTTGAATGAAATGAAAATTAAAAGGTGTTGTAAAGTTTATAAAAGAATGTCATGTATTAAAACAAAATTTTCTTCAATGAAAGGAGATTGTGATGAAGTTCATTACCCCATGTCCGACATGATCCGTTTGTTCTTTAATCTACAGAATAATAAATTAATGATAATTTATAATTTGTTAAGAACCTTTTTCAAGTTCATAATTACTTTTAAATCACTTATTACTATTTTGTAAACATTATGTAATCATTTATGTTAATAATGGTAGTTTTTTCGATATTTGGCACTTGAGTCAAAAATGGACTTCTTATAATTACATGTTGTTCATGTGGTCACAATTTCATTATATCCAAAATGATATTAATGATTTAGATATCATATATATCATATATTTCCAGTATATACATGTATTTATAATAGTACATAACATTTGGAGGTATGAAATGAAATGCACCATTCATGGAGCCAGTAACTCGAACAAACGCATAAACACTACATTTTTTTCTATTTCATATTTAACGGAATAAAAACATAAGGATAAATAGGTATATTATAATTCAATTATAATATCACATATAATATCATTATCTCCATCCTTTATATATCCCACATATGGAATTAACAAGCCATATCACTTTGAGAGGGAAGTAGTCTGCACTTCCTAAAATGAAGTTATAACGTTTACCCATAATAGAAACCATAGAGGTATGCTATAAATAAAAAATTTAGATGCATAAAGAAACATAAACATAATATGTACCATATATAAATACAGTTCTATCTAAATATCCACCATAAGAGGTGGTAGAATAAGATTGGAAATCATAGTTTCTTGAGGTGTTAGTTTGTCATCTAGAGAAATAGTATGATCTATACCCATTAGATGGAGCTATGTGTAAGTTTTGCTAGAATAATTCTCTTAAAAACAACCTATTATATTGAGGATAATTTCTCTCTTATAAAAGAAATTAATAAAAATAGTTATTGGGTTGTAGATGTAAAATAAAACAAAAGAACTTAAGAGAAGACATTGCCTTTAAATTAGCTAACTTCCTTTTGTTTGAACCAAAATGGTTCCTTGAAATGACTTCTGCCTATGGTGAGGCTTCTTGGAGGAATAGAGGGATCTTATGAGCTTATTTTGGTAGAGTTAGGATGATCCATGGGGCTTGAGAGGTGTGAGTGATGGGATAGAGGTGAGGGATTATTATAAGGTATAGGAGGGTCACTTTAGGACTGTGTAAAAATATTATTTTATTATATAATGATTTTAAGTTTCTAAAGGTCCAGAACAAATTAAAGTTGAAGATAAGATGACTCATGGTAGAAATAAAACAATTCAATAATAATTGGATAGGTTTTGGATATTTGTTTAGTCATTATAATATTATTTATTTAAATCATTTATTAATTAGGTAAACAATGCATCATTATTGTGTCATAAATAATTTAATTTATTTTATGACTAAAAATTCTAAAAAAATACCATGATGTAGGAAATATTTATAGCTTTCAAAAAATATATATATTCAAACAGTTATCTTATATAACCCAATTAAAAAATTAATTTACTAAAATATATTTGTTTACCCCATTTTTGCCTTTACTTTATGTTAATTAAAATAAAGTGACATTATCACTCTTAAGTGACTCCATGGGGTCCCAAAATAGACCCAAAGATGACCATGGTCGGAAATGAATTATCCAATATGATTAGTAGAAGTGCTAAGGTAATTTATTATTATTAGGATATTCTTTCTACCTTGAATTACCCTATTTACCTTTAACCGTAGTAAATAAAAGTAAAAAGTTACTATTTAACAAAAATTATATTCATCTTATTGAACAAAATTTTACTTAATAATAAAAGCCATGTATGTGATATTTTTGAAATTTAATTCATAGAAGTGGTAAAATTTAATTTAATAGGGAAAGTTAATTTTTTATTACTACTTAGTGGGTTCACTCTTCATAAAAAATTGATGTTTTTCAGAAAAATAAAAAAAATTCCACTGAAGCTATATATGAAATTCAAAATTCAAAAATGATGTCTATTTTACCAAATTCAAAACATTGAATATGGATTAATCAATTTAAAATTTATTCCCGTTGTCAAAACAAAAAACCATTCCTTTTAGAAATATTAACAATCAAAAGATTGACACTTGTTTATGTCCTATTTCAATGTAAAATTAATTTCTATAACAAACATTGGATTAAATAGTAAAAATATAATCTAATTAAACATTAAAAAAATTTAAAAAGAAAATATAACCTTAGAAATGAATTAGATTAAAATGCAGTATTGAATTAAAAAATGGTATTTTCCATTATTCATCAAAAAATGAATTTTATCATAAAAATATAAAAAATTTACCCAAAGTGTATTTTGATGTCCCAATTATAAAGAAGAATATTACTATTTCAAATAGAACATATAATCGTGACTAACAATAGATTTAAAGTGGGTTTTCCATTAAAAGGCTGTAAATCAGCCTTTAAAGAATATTAGAGTATTTATGCTTAAAATTACATTAATTCACATATTAAGCCACTAAATTTTGTTACATAAATTTGAAAACGATTAAAAAACATGAATAATAATATTTTAGTTAGTTATATTCATTCTTTCCATTAAAACAACAATGCGTTAACTACCATTTAGAATAATAATATTGTATTAATAATCTTTTAGTATGACACCGCCTTGTATGCAATGTATGATTTCAAAGAAACCCGTTGTTGTGTATCGAGTACGCCATATAACATAGAAAACCCTTTAAAGTAAAATTAATATTTAATTCAAAAATATTAACAATTATTAAAATGTATTTTTCTTTATTTTCTTGGGATGTGACAGTGCACATTGGGCTACACAATATGTGGACTCCGAATTACACGATCCCTAGTCTGGTAATTCGTATATCTTAATACATGGAATATCTATGACTCAATGGGACTACACACCACATATTAGTACTATACAACATGTAATCAAGATTACATCACACTAGGCTATCTTGGACAACAAGTGGTGTAATAAATAAATTAACTAAGTGTTATCAATTCTCATAGTTTGAATTAATTTCAAAATTAATTCATCTCACATTTAAAATAGGTACACGATGTGTAACAATGATTACAAGGCGTGTACTGATGTGTTATATAGAAAAAATCATTATCATTTTGGATGAGTTCCATAATTCCATTTCATTCAAAAAATTAATTTAATTGATTTGTTTAATAAGAAATGAAGGAGGAAGAAGCATATATCTCAATTTAGATTAATAGAATCAGTAAACATGATTTAAAATCTAATAAAAAAATTTAAAAACCAATAAATGGTCTGTAAATAATTATAAATAATTATGTGACCAGTCTGAAACCACTTGAAGGTTTTTGGATTAGAGGAAGCACATGGTTGGGTTTTTTAAACATTTCTTTCAGTCATGATCGATGGTCAATCCATGATTTACTTAATGATAAAAAGTGTGATCAATAGAATTGAATTATTGAAATAGATAATATAAATCATTCTGAAAAGAGACAAAAGATGATCACAAATTATTTTTAATTAATTTATTTAATTGATAATTACCTTGATGGAATTTTTTCTTCATAGATGGGTTCGGAAATAAATTTGGGGTCATCTATCATTGGATTTAAGGAATCTTGTGAATATACCCTAAAGTGGTGATCCAAACATTAACCATGAATCAATGAACATCATCGAAGGAATCTCTAGGTTCTATCACAAAATATCCTTTCGCTTGAGGAGTCCGACTATAATCACTACAATAATGGATTCCATAGCATTCTCTTTTATCAAATATGGGGATGATCACTCTCGTTTCTTGCAAGTGTTCTTGGGGAAGGGATCTCTCATGGTATTGAGAGTATTATACAAATCCATTGGGCACTGAAAAGAAAACTGAATTGGATATTTGAGAAAATAAAATAACTAAGTTGATATACTACTAGGGTTAAAATAAAATAATTGCTGAAGTTCCCTTTTTATATATATAATTATTTTAGAACCCCATGTCAAGTTATAATAATAATAATATTATTTCCTAACATTATCTTAATTTTAATATCAAATTAAATATTACTTTATCATATAATATTAAATATTTATTAATTCTCATCGGAGCATTAAACTCGGTCCACCATTCCTCCATAATATTTATCTGGTCTTGAATAATGACTATTTATTTCTTAAATGAATATCACAAAATTATTCGCCAATAAATTAGTAAATATTATATTCACTCAATAGAAATTAAATATTTACATTTTATCAAGAAAACATGAATAATTATTTAGCTTTTTTGGGAATAATATTAATTCAACATGATAAATAAAAAATAATAATATATTGTTTAATTGAGATTTTGGAAACTCTTATTATGTGACCCTCTAGGCCTCATTCTCAGGGGAATTTGGTGAAGCAACATGAAGTACAATGTTTTTATTTAGAAACATGTCAAGGAACCCATAGAGCAAAAATTAGGTTCACAATGACATAATACCTGATAAAAATTCCTACTGGGTGATATAATCCATTTATCATGATATCTCAAATCACACAGGTTTCATGATGGTTCTAGCAGGCTATATACTCGACGTCTATTTCGTTGACATTCCAGAAATTGAACTTTCCTATAGTAAACCATGTCCATGTATTTATTTATGATATATATTTTCCAACAAAGGGCCTGAGATATCAAATTATATTAAAGAATGAATGGGAAAATTAATTTCTCTCAATATTCATTAATATAATATTAATCATGATGCACCAAACATATCCATACTCAGTATTAAAATATGTCACAATAGATTTCATCAACACATCAATGTATATGAGACATAATTCACCTTAATAAAAATATTAACGTATACGGTTCAATTCACTGTCTACAGATATGAGTATCCACTGAAACATATAAATCTCGATTTCTTACTAGTGGGACTCATTCTCATAATATCTTATTGGATATTACCATGTTTTTACTCCATTATAGGTCACAGAAAATTATAAGAGTCTCCACCCCTAATAGAATATATAATTTGTGTCCCCCATATGATATCATCCATCTATAGACCATATATTATGAAAATTATCATAGCACATCAGGGTTATCATCATATTGGGGAACAACTATGACCTTTTAGTGTGGGAAATACTGTTCAGACATTAACACATGAAATGTCATATATAATAATAATCATGTAGTTATGAGATGTTAATTAATATTCAAAACAATTAACAATGGTTACCATAAGGTATACAGATGTTAGTTCCAGGGAACCAACTTAAAAAAAATCATTTTAAAATTATTTTTCATTAAATTATCTTAGTGAATTTTAAATTATATTTGTTATATACAATATAGTATTCACACAAGCCTTATTAGTTTTAATTATTCTATAATATAGACCAAATGATATGACTAATCTATTTCAGAATACATGATTACTCAACTCATATGATAAGTATATTATGATCCTTCCCTGTATGATATTATGTTCAACCCTCATAAAATATTTCCATTTATATTTCATGAAATAATTAGATGATTTTCATAAATAAATTTCATGGAATTCCGTAGAAGAATAATTGAGGGAAATATATTCCTTATAAAAATATAAAAAGTTAATTATACTGATGAAAATTGAAACACAGATGAAATCAAACGAGATGATGATATGAGGCCACATGGAACTATGATATCTAAATATTGTGGCACTGGGATTGAGGCTTCATATTTTTGGAGGGATTATTAATGGAGATTCATGAAAATGTGTTTATAGATACATAATGTTTCAATTTTACTGAGTTTAAGAATATATTCTAAAAACTGGAACATCATTATATCATTGATTATGATCACTAAATCCATTTTAAGAGATGATTTTAACCCCAAAAAAATGTAAAAATATTTTACTGAGGTACCCACCATCTCCAAAAAAAACATGTATGAAGCTATAAATTCCTAAATCAATCATGTTTGGTCTAAATTTTAATGTATTAATTTTGATATGGGTTAATTTGGTGGAATATTTCATAATCATATTATCATTATATTTTAATGATTTGATGAAAAAGGTGTCGACACGGATTGTTCAAGAAGATGATTTTTTAACTGGTGTGTGTTTCCTTTCAATTCACAACTAGTGAATCCGGTGGCATTAAATATTTCTTCCCTATGAATTAATGTACATGTAAGGATACACACATGTTACATGTTGGAATGAATTTGAGTGTTTCATTATGTAGATGTTTGGTTTGGGAAGTTGTGCCTGCCTGGGTTGTGAGATCCATGTTGTGGTTTTTTTGTTGATCCATGCTAGATAGGATGGTGTACATGTACCCATGAAATATATATAAATTTTTTAATTAAGTTATTTTTGGTTTTAGAAACACTGAATATGAATAATTATTCCTAAAGGATAATGTATAGGGTATATGAAGGTGGACCACATATGTTTGGTTGGTGGTTTCGAGTGTCTAATCACATATCATAGAGGATGATAATAGATAATAATAAAATTTCTTCCAGATTCCTATTGATGAATTATAATTATTTTACCTAAAATAACTAATTTTTTGTTCAAATTAATTAGTTACAAATATTATAATATTTTTAAATTATGGTGACAAAATTTCCAAGAGAACTATTGCATTTGGGTATCACCAAATGAAATGCAGCATTTGGTTCTTTTGATAGAGTTAGATAATAAAATGATTTTGGATCATTTTTAGGTGGGTTAAGTGAAAACAATCAAGGAGTATTATTTTGGAGGAGAAGAAGAGATACACATGATAGGGAGTGAGAACACTCTTGACTCGAGATTAAATTGAGTTGGAGTGAAGGGAGAAATCAACTTCAACAAAGAATATTTCTTTCTCTCTATTATCAAACGGTATTCCTATTTTGAGATATATAATATTATTCATTTTATTATGTAATTTTAATCATATGAAATTAATTTTCTTTACGGGAATTATACTAAAATTAGTTCATATATTTAATTTTCTCTACTAACATATTCTTTTTTTCAATAAAATTTTCTATTTATATTTATTAAATTTTATCATAATGTGTATCAATTTACAAAACTCCAAGAATCTGTTTGTTATAGTAGTGAAATTATAAACCTATGAAAATTATTTAATGACTAAAAATTTGGATAATGAAGATCATTATCTTATTAATTTTGTAACAAATCATTTCTTGAATTTTTATCATCACATCATCTTATTAAGGGAGTTCAATCAGATGTGGATACCAATTAATAATAATTGGGTGCATGTATATATTTCCTTCATATGTACTGATAGAATTTTGTCAACATTATTCTTGGATAAAAACCTTTTATATTATCTATAGATAGTACTTCCCCCATAATATCATAAATATTGTCTCTTCCCCACATCTATCATTGTTTCCTCACATGTAGACATTTCTCAATATTTCATCACAATTATCTAATCATTTCACACAATAACCATAAAAATATAAAATTCAATATTTTTAGGTTTGCTTCATTATGTATAATTTTTTTTGGTTTTACAACTTCATTTATATTTCTTTATGGAAAAGATGCCCTTTTTCTGAAATATACAAATTTTTATTGGTTAAAATGTAAATAATTTTTTCATTAATGAAGGAATATGTGTTCTCTCTTGGATATGGTTTAACTATTTTGTATATATGATATAATGTATGGTGAATGTTTGTTTAGTCTATGAGGATGTAGTGGAAGTGGGTGATTTATGTATGTATACAAGAAAAATATAAACCACACCGTTGTATTTTAGACTATTTCATGGTCTATCATGGTGGAGACCATGGTGAGGTGAATGTAATAACTTCCTCATGACATGAATGGATGTTTACATATAATGTGAAAATGAATGGAATTATTTTATTCCTAATACATAAATATATTATAATCAATTATATTATCATTTTATAATCATTTTAGGATTTTAAAAATCTAAATAAATTATTTACATACTAATTTATTTATTAAAATTGATATTCAATAGTTACCAAAATTGGAACTCAGTAAATTATTATGTTACATTTCATTTATTATAGATGAATTTATTGAATATAAGGAGTCACCTTGGATAGCTCTATAAAGAGGATCAAAATTTTTAATATTAGTGACACTAAAATTAATGAAACTAAATAGGATGATTCTCCATCTCATTGTATTTAAATATAAGGTTTTATAAAATAATGGGGAAAACTAAATTCCTACCATGAATTGGGAGAATTTAAAAGCCAATGGATTGCCATAGTGGATGGTTTATGTTAATTATATCCAAAATGTACCTAAAAATTCATGGTGAGAATCCCACGATGATTTGGATCAATAGAGAAAAAGTACATCCTGATTCATTTATTTATTTAGTTCCACAATAATATAATAATATTATAGATTTGTTATTATTTTTTGATGTGTTATGTTATGTATTTATTATTTATATCTATAACAAAACCCACAATGAATATGGTAATGATACAAATATAATTTATGTAATCATGTTAATAAAAAAAACCCATTTATGATTTTTATTATACAATTTGAAATTAAATTTATTCGTTTATTTTAATTTTCAATATAGTAATTCCATTATATTTACATCAATTATTATAAATTATTTGTTTTTATAATATTTATTTTTACTAGGTATTAATTTCCTCTATATGGGCTCTTATTATATGGTAGGTTCATTATAAATATATGTGATGAAAATGGATTATGTGTACTGCCACATTAAGATTATTATTTTATTATTAAATTTTCTTTTTCTAATATTTTTTCTAATTTTATATATTCTTTCCTAATCAAATATTCATTGTAATTTTTTGGTTTCTTTCGAGGTAATAATTTTTATGAAATGTCAAATCCATATAAAAAAATATTCATTTCATTTTTCCTTGTACATTATATACCCCTTTGCTCAGAGGTCTCTTATTTCAGTTCTACAATTGTTCACTTCCTATAACTGTGAATTATTAATACTTTTTCATCAATAGTTTATAATGTAATTTCCCACTTTCGGCTCATCTTTTACAAATTTGGTGTCATGTAATTTTTTATTTGTCTATTAGATTCAACTATTGTTTTTATCCAAGAATATGACATTGTTAGAATTTCATCCATCCTCTAAAGATGTTATAACATGTATAGTGATACTAAAAATATATTGGTTCCCACACTATGGTACATGATACATTATATGTTAGTTTTACATTGAAGACATAAATTGGAGGAATCAGAATGAGAACACACCATGAAAAGTTTAAACACACCATGGTTAAGTTAAAATATTTATAGTATAAAAACTATTAAGGACTATCGAAGGGATTTGGATTTCACAAAGTGAAAAATTCAAATGTATTTTTTCGTGAGGGTTACATCCCGATAAATTTTTTTATTAATGAAATATTCATATATTAAATTGGTAATTTGTATTAAATTCAAGGATGAATAAAATAATAATATTATTCTTTGATCAAGTGTAAGGTAAAAAATAATGCTAGATGGAAAAAAGGGAAAATGCTTCCTTGTGGAATAATACAACTACTTTAGAACTGCAAGGACAAGGAAGTTTCTCCATAATCATATCAATGTATATTTCCATAATAGGAAATTTAAAATAGTTTCCATATATGTTATATTTTTATTCTCTACCAACATCTTGGAAATTCACCATTATAGATTCAGGTTTTTTTACTAATTTCATTTTCATCTACTGTAAAAGTTTTAATTGTTTTGTTATGAAATTAATTTTCCCTATATTTTATTTCATTACCCCCTACATATCATTTTTTAACTTCATTTTCCATTATTTTATTTCATTTATTCTTCTTCATTTCCCCACTTGAATATAATTTCTTTTATTTCATCTCCACCTGCATTTCTTATATATTTTTATGATATTCTTATCTTTTTAATTTTTCACGTCATTTCTATTTGTATGGTGTAACTAAGTGTGAGTTTTTTATTGAGTATTTTTTAAAAGAAAAAATGCCACATATCCAAATGATACTAGAGGATAATATGGTGTAATTAAGTGTGTTTTTTCCCAACCGATATTGTAAAGGTCAATATATCAGTTTTATGAAAATTTCTATAACCTGGGCCATTCTATATCAATGATGATAGTGATGGGGAAACGTCATTGATTGAGATGGATTCTGTTTGATGATACTCAATTAACAGATCCATAATAGCATGAAGTGAAGCACTGTTCTTATTGGAAAAGTGAATTATAGATTATTTCAGGTAGTGTATCATAAGTATTGTGAACATCCCCCCTGTATAGGAACATTCAAAGGAATTTGAATCACACCCTCCATATAGGATCTCTATATATTGTTCTATTATTCTACATATCCACTTCCAAGTCCCTATTTATTAAATTTTCTTTGGTATGAATGCAACTATTATTGGATTAAACGTTAGCTCTCATGATTCTGAATTACCTCAGTGTGAAGGTCTTGGGATTTTTAGAGGCATTAATGCATCAATTGAGATACTTAATGTGATCACACTCAACCTATGTTCAACTCTTAATAAGGATAGACTTTTTATTTAGGTTTTCATTCAAATTGGTTCATGTTTATTACAGGTTACTAGATACACCACATTATATTTTTATAAATTTCCTATAATTTCAAAATGTTGTGATGATCTTTAACACCACCGAGAGAGGCTTCTATAATTATGGGTTTGATTATCAATTTATTAATGAAACATTGATTTGTAATGATTGACAATATAGATAGTGATGTTTATGATATTTGATTTAGTAGGTAAAATGTTTGGATGCAATGAATTTGGATTCTGGTTCTAAATTATGATATCCTTAAGGTGGTTCTAAATGATTATTTCAATGGGTGGATCTAGATTATGTTTTTTTATATTAATGATTTCATATGTTTATAAACAAGAAGGTGCTTTATTTTACATTATTTCATTTGATCTTATGGTAACTTATTTAGAGGATACGTGTTTTCAATTTGTTCTCCCTATGATTATCAAGATTCATATATGGATAGTCTTTTGATGTATTGGCATGATTTTTTAATATTTATATGGAACAATGAGGTAGATTACATGAACAATATAGAGAGGTTAGTTCTTATAAATTTAGTCCAATTCGAATGAAAAATTAAGTACTTTTTAAAATTTCAGTAATTTCTTGACCTTTGTATCATTATAATAAATAAGGAAATATGTTAACCTAAATAACTAGATGTTATTATGAAATAATACAGGTAACATATAAGTAAAATATCTATAAATTTGTAGTGTAATTAATGTTACCTAAAACAATGATTGATGTTATATACACCAACATTTTATCTTACATTTATCTTACTTGAAATGTTATCTTGTAACCTAAAACATTATTTTTCGTGTAATATGGATATAAGTAAAATAGATATTAAGAATAATTTATTTAAATAATTACATAAACCCATTTATGGTCAACATATGTGAACTCTCTAAATACTTGATTTATATATATGTCTAATTCCACAAATTTAATCTTAGGTATTGATATGTGGGGGATATCATATCGACCAAATTTACTTAGAATGTATCGTATATTTATTTGGGCTTCTAAATAAAATTCACCACATTATTCAAAATAATATTATTTATGGAATTTTTGTATACTAAATAAAATTTAATGTCAAATGTAAACATATTTGAACATATTTGTTTATATAATATTCATTATAATGAATGTGAAAAAATAAATACATAACTAATCATGTATAAATTTTATTTTTGAACGAAGATTAATTTCATTTTAAATTATCCATTTGAATAATTTTTTAAAATTATGTAATTGATTTCTTCAGCATGAATTCCCAATATAAGTTTCTATTCCTTATTAATTCTACTAAATATTAACTATTCTATTTATGATTACAAAACAATTTCTTACCTTATATTCAATAATTATTTACCACTCATTTTTCTTTTTAAAAATTTTCATTATTATATTGAATTAATGTGTTTGAAAATTATACTTCTATTATTGAAAATAAGAATTATATTATAGCACTGCGTGAATGCACGAGCGGAGTACTAGTTGTATTTAAATATAAGGTTTTAAAAAATAGTTGGGAAAACTAGATTCCTACCAAGAATTGGGAAGATTTCATAGCCAATGGATACCCATAGTAGATTGTTTGTGTTAATTATATCCCAAAAATATCTAAAAAATTTCATGGTTAGAATCCTTAGAAGATTTGGATCAACAGAGAAAAAGTACATCCCTATTCATTTATTTATTTAGTTAAAAAATAATTTAATAATATTATAGATTTATTATTATTTTTTGAGGTGTTATGTTATGTGTTAATTAGTTATATGTATAAAAAACCCACCAATAATATGGTAATGATATAAATTTCATTCATTGAATCATGTTAATAAAAAATACTCCACTTTATGTTTTTTATTACAATATCTCAAATTAAATTTTTTTCATTTATTTTAATTTTCACTATAGTAAGCCATTATATTTCTAAAAAATATTATAAAATATTTGTTTTCTTAATAATTACATTTAATAGGCATGGATTTCTTCTATATTGGATCTTATAATTATGGCGACACATTTGAGGACATTGAGATTTTCCAACACAACATTCCACTCAAGCAGTTATATGATCCTCTATATAGAATCTTAGAGGCCAATGATCACCTTCATTAAATATATCCTATATAGCTTGCAATTTATGATTTGTTTTTCATATATCATAAAGTTTACTAGTCTATTCACTATGACTCATTTACTATGAGTTGTGGCCATATGGCTACTACGATTTCACATAAATGGATCCACTGAATTTCATGTTCAATATAAACCATCCCTGAATCCATCCGTAGGCCATAACTCGCTAATGACCAAAAAAAATTTGTCCAGTCATGATTATTTGTAATATTTTATTTGAAATGATCATTTTATTCAGGATAATTATATATTGAAGTTGAGAGATAACATTGTTCATTGATACAAAAACTAAGAGGGATAAATAATGAGATATCATATTCTAAGGTCCTTCTATTGTTTAATGAAATTTCAACACAGTATTCAACAATTATTGACATATACGTAGTTGTCTATTGGATATTGGTTGATATGAATTCATATACTTATATAGGTATGTAATTTTTCTTGATTCTAATGTAAAGGTAAATAATCCATCATTTTCATCAATAACTAGGTCTATGTATTGAGACGTAGCATGAAAAGAGGGATTATTTCTATATCTCAATTCAGTTTACAGTATGGATAAATTATATATTCTTCCACTACTTTAAAGCATTTATATTATATATATATATATATATATTTAATATATAACCAATGGGTTTAGTGTCCTTATCATGCATGTATGACAATGTGGGCTAAAGCACATTGAAATATTTTTATTCTTAATTCCAAAATCCTTCCTTGTAGAATGATCATATTGATCTTACCCCATAGATTTTATTTATATTTTAATAACAAAAATTACTTATTTATAAAAATCATAGGTGACATTACAATTTAGTGTCTCCTTTAGTGACACATACTAACTTTCATATTCACATATCCCGTAAAAATTTATATCATATCACTCTAATTTATAATGATGAGTATTATGATGTTTGATATAGATTATTTTTATAGGTAAATTGATTTTAGCATAATGAGGAAAAAAATGAGTGTTCTTATTGATCACAACATACTTCTTAATGTTATTAGGACACGGAGACTAACATCATCACCATGTCAGACTATGTATAGCCTTGTATAGCATTTGTTGATGTGCCTATTGATAACCTTCATAACGACCAGGGTTTGATGTTATTATCTATTCATGATAAGATTCACTGAGAAGTTTTTATGAGAATACTACCAATACTTTTTTTCAAAACATGAATCTTAATAAATGAATAAATATATGGCTGGAATATTACATAATAAAATGAGATTTTATAATTTGAAAATATTCCCTTGAACAATAATCATTACAAAGATAGATGTTTTCAGAAAGATCATTTTCGACTTGTAAAATTTATATGATAATATAAATAACTAATGATTATCCCTAAAAAACAATATATTATTTGTATAAGTCTTATATGGATTAAATGATATATAGTATGTCTGCCCTTTTTCAATAAAAGGTTAATTTTTTAATATATTATTCAATGATCTTCATAAACTAGGCCCCATAAGGGATGAGGCTAAAGGACAATGTTATAGTGAAAAATATATTAAAATAGGGGTAAATGGAGAGAAATAGATATTATGGAAAAACACATTATATATATATATATGAAAATGGAGACAAAATGTTATCTCTATAAACTATAGTGTAATATAAAAATGAAATTTTATTATTTAGAAGAATAATTATATGGAATTAAATGATCATTATTTGTTGGAAAATAGTGAAATTTATATTACTATTATTCTTATTGTGTGTGAATTTTTTGTATGGTTAGTGGGTCTATAATATTGGATTCACTATTCATTAGTATTTTTTGTTATAATACTTCTCTAGTTTGATCATGAATGAGATTTGTAACATTTATTTTGGGAATAATATGATATTTTTCACCAGGGATATATGTTCGAGTTATCATGAGAATAACTATGGGGCTATGAAATCTATACTTGTTGTTAGGTGGGTACAAAAATTAATAAATAATCTTCCTTTATCTTGGTGTGGTTAACTATAATGGCTACACCTCTTGGTATTTCTCTAGAATTATTATAATTGGTTGGTGATAACTTTCTGTAATGAGAGAATAAATCATTAATGTCTTAACTTTCTTGAAGTTTAAAACATATTTTATGAAATTAAATCCCACCCATTTCCTATTTTATGATTACACAATGATTTTTAGTGGATGAATTTAGAATGTAAATTCCATGTTCCTAAACTATGAATAAATAGTGATACGTAACCAAAGTAACTATGAAAAACATTTCCTTTTGTGAATATTATGTGTTTGTAAAATCCAAATATTTGGATCTTACAATTTTTTCATGAAAATCAATGAATACTATGACTGAGTTAAATTTTTTCAAGAATAACAATATGTGGTTACTATAAAGATCTCGACCCTAAAAACCTAGAGTCAGTGGTTACTATATAACATTGGTTCAATATATAAGTCATCATATCCCAGTGGGAGAACAGTTCAGTAGTCATGTTAATATAGATACATACTTGAATATAACATTATAATTGAAAATATAAAATACATCATATTATTTTCTTCTGGTGTGTCACTATTTCCATAATATAAATGGCGATATCGATCATAATACACATATTGGAATTCCAAGAAAGCAAACAGGAGAAAGAGGTGAGCTCCAATTCTTAGTAAGGGTATATATACAATAGAACATATCATTAATATGGTAAAATAAATATGGAAACGTAAATTACTAAAATGAATTCCATTTAATCAATAACTGGAGCATGAATAGTAATAATCTATGAATGGATAATAAAAAAATAATTCCCCATTAATAATCTCATGATCGAGAAACATAACCATGGATATCATAAAAAATAAAAAAACATTATATGGAAATGAATAAAAAAATTCATAATGATGGAATTTTTATTGACATACATCAGAAAAACATCATCAAGAATTATTCTAAGAAATCTAAAATACTATAAAATCCTCTTCCCAAGATATCTACAAAAATGGGTAATGCCTCTTCCAAAACCCAATATAGTTTACCGAATGAGACTTACATATGCATCGATAAGCTATAATAGGACCCACATATTGGTTACTATGCCCAATAAATTACTCATGCAACATAGTTGACATATAATCAACATTAACATTCAAATTTAAAATGTTGCATATAAAATGTTAATAATTTTCCAAATAAATAAACATAATCATAAAATATTCAATGTAATATGTTGAATGGTATCAAAATAGTATATCACTAATCAAACTGATCAGAATCCATATAAGTAAATAATAATTATTATATCCTTTCAAAATATTCTGAATGTATCATTAGATTAATAAGGGTAATTATTTATGAATATAAATACTGCAAAAATATATTTAAAACATTAATGATTTAAATAATGTTTTCACTTTGAAAATATATTTAAATAACTAAAAAATTATTAAATATTAACAAAAACATATTATTTAATAACTAACTTGTAAATTTGTAAATAATCTTCTTGAAAATGAGTGGACATAACTGGAAGGATGTTTTTTTCATGCCAAGTATGTAAAAACAATGATTCTTTTGACATTTTTGTAATACAATTCAGAAAGGTAATTTTTTGAGAATGTTAGGAAAATTCCTTTTTAAACCACTTAGTGAAAAATCCTATAATAGGTAAATATAACTATTATAAATAATTTTGATAATGTAAATACATTTTTTTATTTTTTTAGAAAACATTGTTATGGATGGAAAAAGATTTCCTACCAAAGGAAGAAATAATGTCATCTAATATTAATAAATAATGCACAATCATTTTAATAAAAAAGTGAATAAAATTTTACTATTACATGAAAATTTAATATATATCAAGAGGATAAAAAAATTCACAAGTTTATTTAAACAAAGATAATAATATGTCATCAACAAAACAATATCCATGAAAAATCCCAAAAAAACTATGTGATTGTAAAATAAACCTTAACTAATTTGGTGACATCTAAATCATTAGACCAATGAATGAAATAAAATAAAATGAAACTATAAATTCCATTTGGATAACATTTTTCATTAAAATAAAAATAAAATACGTAGTAAATACACAATAAAAATAATGTAAGTGGTGTGGCATATGATACATAGAAGTAAAAGTGAGAAAACAAACCATTACATTTGGTTGGATTTACTTCACACGTGTACGTACATACAATATAATATGTATAGATTTATGATAAATCTATGAAAAACATATTAATATATATATTTACATATATTATTTACATATACACTTTTATGGAAATTTTATTAACACTTATTTATTAAAATAACACTTTTGAGTGATAAATAAGTCATTTTTTAAATTGGTTTTGTTTTGGTAATTTTAATAATTTTGGTTTTAAAATGGATAAATAACCAAAATAATGTTAAAAATAATATTCATAACATATACAATCATTATATATGAGTTTATATTATTCTATAAAAGCTATATATATGAAAATGAGTGACACTGTTCATTGAGATGGTAGGTCCTACGTACTCATGATAATTGATTCTATTTTTACAAAAGATGGAATAAAATAAAGGTAAATAATATTTCAATTTTCTAGAACAATTTTTATATCAAATATATTATTTATATAAATTAAATATATCTTTATTATCATATATTAAAAAATAAAATGAAAAACATTTCACATCACTATGGGGAGGCGGTAGTCCACACTTATGCACGAATGATGTTATTATTTTCCAATTGATTAGATAGTAAAAATATATGTGTGATATAATAATTATGTAAGTATATAGGTTTTATAAATATTATATATATATATTTTAATTCCACAAATAATTACATTCTAGAGAGTTGTTCACAATAAACAAATTAAATCGGTTCGTGTGGTGGCAATCCGCCACACAACAATCTATGGTTTCAACTTTAGTTTAGTGGAAGGGGACATAAATGTAAGATATGAAATTAAAATAATAAAATATAATTACATATAAGATATTAGAATTATTAATTTATCATTTTTGGATAAAATTTTGATTAGGTGGAAGAAGAAATAAGACAAAAACGTAAGTTTAATAATATTACCTCTTCTTTGGAGAGCCTCTGTGGTTTATAGCTAATTCCATGAGAGGATGGTTTCATTATAAAACTAATGTATCAATGATATTGATATGTATTTAATTAATATATTTTGTTATTTCTTGTCATATTGAAAAGGATTTGGGAGTGTAAAGAGGGGATGAGAGTTGGTGGCCTTTTGAAAGTGTGGGAGAGAACACACATGGATTTTTAAAAATAAAAAGTGAAACCCATGTTATTTCAAGGATAAAATCCTCCAAAAATTTTCATTATAGAACTATTTGACATATAATTTTGACTTTTCTTCCATAAAAATGTATTTATTGAGGTTTTGGGTCATTTTTAACCGTTATCTTTTAGTTTGGCCAAAGGTAAACCCGTTTAACCGTAACCACAATAAATAATTTTTTTTTTCAGTTTTTACTTTATATTTGGAAAATAATATATATATATATATATTATATAAAAAGGTTTTTGATGATTTAGAATATATGATTAATTTTTTATGTTTTTTTTCCAAAATTTGTATAATGAAATTTCAAATTAAACCTGAAATGTATTGAAAAAATAGGTTTTCGAATGAATACCATTCAAATGTTTAAAATGTTTTTATAACAGAATTCATTATTTTCTTTATTAAAACGATATAAATTATTCAAATTATAATATAATAGAAAATATTTTACCATAAACCATATCCAAAATATAAAATTTCTTTTTAAAGAATTTTTACAAAATGGTGGTTTTTAATAAAAATTTATTACTTTTCACTATTCATAAAAAACCATTATTTTTAGAAAATTTCCTTAATTTAACCTAAGGTTATTTTTTAATTTCAAATTTTAAAAATGAAGAATATTTTTCCTACTTTTGTTTCTAAAACTGGTGAAAATTATTATTAAATTTTATGCACAATGTGTGACTTGACATCATTTTTGAAAAGTGTTATCTATCATAAAACATATCTTTTTAATTGAAATGGTTATTCTTATTTTATAATCATTATATTAAAATTTATTTTATTGAATTTATTTTTTAAATCATATAATTTTTATAATTAGTTTGTATAATTTCTACCCCCAACATATTAGCTTCGTTTTAATGGTTATGTTGAAATAATAATATTTTGATAGAGAATTGTGTTTCATTTAAACCTAGTATTTTGTGTATCCATTAATATAAAATGTATTGAATTTATTTTAAAATTAAAATATCATAACATGTTATGGTTTTAATTATCTTATCATACTACTGTAGTGTTTCAAATTTCGATTTCAAATGATGTTCCTCATTTTAAATCTCAATGTGTTACATTTTACCCCATTAAATAAATTTCATCTTTGAAATTTAATCATGATCTTATTAATAAACGCATTAAAATTTTAAAATACCTTTTTTAGCAACACACATTTTAAATAAAGTTAAAAAAATTCCTCTCGATAATAGATAATGGTAAGGTTGATGTTCATCAAGAAAAAAACCATTAATATGTATCCATATATGAGAAAATTTGTGAAATGTGAAGATATGGACATGGAAAAGAAGTGTAAATAGTTATAGATTGTGGTAGATATCATTTATTACAAAAATGTTATGGATCTAGAAAACATAATGACCATAATAACCTAAATGTGTGATTTTTTAAAAGAACATTTAATTCATTGGAAATAAAGTTACTAGGATAACTTTTTTGTTTCAAAATATTTTTCCTAGCGTTAACGAATTCCTTTACCCTATAGAATGAGAACATATGAAAACATACTTACTTTATATCATTAAATTTCATGAAAAAAATCATCTTTTGGGTGTTCTTTAATCAATTAAAACATCATTTATTTCTCCCTAAAATAAATATCAAAAATAAGTTTTTATGCATGAAGCACTAAAATTTAATCTTAATGGTTCCTAAAAACAAGGAGTAGTAATTCCTCATACTTCTAAATATCTTCCAATACCCAAGTAGTTAGAATGTGTTTCACCATAATAATTAAATATCTAATACATCACTAATCAACCCAAACTTCAAATTAATCAATTTCATACATAATTAACCTTATCAATCAACCAAAATATATTCATCCAAATTCAAATTCTAAAAATTTAGTAGGAAGTTCACTAAATATCCAAAATCTTCATATCATTATATTTCGTAAAAAACATAATGTGCATATAGATTTCACATAAAAAATATTTAAATACATTGATAAATATAAAACACTAATGAAAACATGCATGGTTCCAAAAAATATTTTTTACATTATTTGTTATGTAAAATATCTAATTATATAATTTAATCAATAACTCAAAAATGTAGTATAATCTAGTAATAATAAAATATACCATCAAATAACATGACAATTTCATGTTCATGAATAATATCCCATAAATATATCTTAATAATTATTATCTTAGTATCAAGAATATATTTAGGGTTATCCTCCCTTAATATTGTGTTTTCTAAAAAGATTAACTTCATACTATATCATAATTCGTGATCATCGGTACTATTCAACATATTTCTCAAAATCCATATATAAAAGAATCTAAAGTAGAGTCCATATATATTTTATGAATACAATAATGATAATATCTTTAATAAAATAATTCTATAAAACAATACATCAATCCATATAGAATATTACATTAATCATTCTACATCAGATATAGTAAGAGTATATTCTTGACCATGACACCTTAGCTTATTTTAGGGTATATTCCCATATGGCTTTGGACATTCATTTAAATTGTTCCCCATCTCCTCGTAGTCTAATAATTGAATATGAGAAGATTCCTTAATTCCCTATCAATCTTTATCATTGTGTCATTTCTCTACAAACAAGTAGAAAATTGAAATTCCCTTCAAAAAATTGATCTGGTGTTTCTTTCGAAAAATATCACTTGGGGGGATATTTCATTCTATATTCCCCTTTTTAAATAATTTTCTCTAATAATTTTTTTTTAAATTTCATCGCTTCAAATGAATAATACTTGGAGAAATCATTCCCTGTCTTGATTCATCATGTTACAATGTCCTTATATGATATGACTGTTTGAGAGACTAGCTTTGTTTAAGTTATTTTGTTTACAATCACTGAAATAATCAATATTTCTTTTTGGATTTTGATTTTGGTCATATCATTTATTCATAATCTTTTAATGTCGACTTAAAACTGAGAAACATTTTCATTATGACTTCAGCTTATACTTCATAATTATCTGCCCATATGCACTCATTTCTCAGATGGAAAATACATTTATTGAAGACTAAATTTAAATTATTTCATTCTAGGATTCCTATTTCTTCATTATCCTTTGTTTATTGAATTAATTACATCCATGGATATGAATCTCTTGAGAGATGATACACTACCCTAATGAAATTATCCTTTTCATTTCAACCAATATAATAAATAACTTTTGTAAATAACATATCCATAGCATAGCTACAAAAAGATTCATTTTCTAATTAAATTATAGGGGTTGTGGATACATAATTTAGTATAACATTGTTATAACATTTGAAAGATCTCCATGCTAATCCATAGAGAAAATTATATTTCTCATAATCTATGATAGATTCCTCAAGGTGGTTATAATATGATTATATCCATCTATAGCTCCAAATTTATCTTCATTATCAATCATATTATGGAAATCTCTACATTGGGTATATGAATTGATATAGTTTCAATTCACTCTTCTATGAAAAATTTGTAAACAATTTAATACAATAGATTTGACTATAACATAATGAAACACAATTGATAATCCCAGACCTTGTGAAATAATTAAAATAAATAATTTTCTACATGGATAATATCATAATTATAAACATCGTTTCTCTAGGAATGTTCTTAAATAATAAAAATATTTTCAAATGCAAAATTATGTATTAGAGAAAAATGTTAATTAATCAAAGAATACCCTTAGGGATTGCTAAACCATGTGAGTAGTAAGGCCTATTGTTGTGTACCATGTAATTATCATGTAAAGAATGTCGTAATGTTTTTAGAGTTATTACCCATAGGAACATATATTATAGAACCATGCCAACTTGAAGTATCTATATGGGGATGTGTTGATCGGAAAACCACATAATTTTCACCTTACCAGGATTATCATCATATTCATAGAATTATCCTCAAAGCCAGCCCAAGGGTTATATTCCCTAATCTATGTTTTCAAAAATCATGTTCCCAATGTTTCTGTTGAACATTATCTAATTGAAGAACCAAAACTAGAATCCCATATCATGTGGTTACTCTTTTTACATTGGGGATAAATACAGGTGATCAAATCTATGATGACTGGATAGTTTATATATCTTTAAAAAGTAGACACACACTTGAATCTCACCTTACAAATGAAAAAAATAAAAAATAAAATACTATTGTATTTGAGAGAATCATTATTTCCTTGATCATAACCATGAATATAAATCATAATACACATCTTGGAATCTTATGGAAAGAGATATAAGAATAATGCGACCTAAAATTATTAGTAAGTGTATGATTACAGTGGAATATATCATAAACAAGGCATAATCGACATGGAAATTGAAATAACTAATGTCAATTAAATTTTATCAAAAACAAGAACATTAAGAATAATATGGTAGGAATAAATTATAATTAAATAAGTCCATAGAAACAATCTCTTGATCTTGAAATGCATCCATGGATATCAAAAAAATAGATGAATGAAATTGTCATCAATAACTGAATTCAAAATTATAGAATTCCCAATTCCATACATTAGAAACATAACATCAAGGACTTTTCCTAATACTTCTGATATAATTGCATTTCCTTGTGCCAAGCCATCCATATAAAGGGGTTATGTCTTAGCCAAAACCCAATTATGTTTTTCTATGAAGACCAGCCATTGCATCGAAGGGTATAGATGGCCATGACAATTATATACTAAGTGTAATGAATTTCTCATATTAAAGGGTTGAAACAAAATCAAAATAAATAATCATAACAAATAACTTGAATATGAATTATTAATAATTACACAAATCAATAAACATAATCATAAAACACTAAGAGTAATATATTGATTGGTATATAAAATGGTACATTCCATGGAAAACTAATAACAAAAAATCTATTGAAATAAGTAGGACTGTATTATCACAATATATTCCATATGGAGCATAATTGAAATATGATTTTTTTCATTTACTAATATAAATACCATAAAAATACCAGTAAAACATTCTAGACGAAAAAAAATTTCTATTTAATAATATATTTTATAAGTAAAAATATCTATTATATTATGGAAAATTTAATTTAATGGAAAAATATATACTTGTAAATGAATAATTGAAACAATTAATATCCCTGAATATTGGAAATTTCTATTTATGCAGAAGGCATTAAAAAATGAACCCTTTCACATTCTTGTAGGATAAGTAAAAAAATCCTGTTTAGAAAATGAAATTAATATTAAATTAAAATTTTTTTGTTTTAAAACCCCAATAATGGATAAAAATATCTTAAATAAATAAGTTTTATATTTTAAAATAATTTTTTAAAATATTTTAACAAAAAAATAGATATTGAAGGAAAATGATTTTGGACTGAAGAGGGAAATACAACTGAAATTTCATTTAAGAATTTTTCACAACCACTATATTCTACAAAGAGAGGAAAAGGTTACCATTACATGAATAAATCATGGGTAACTTGACGAGAATAGAATTTATCAGATTCATGTAATACTTATCATGATATTTTATAATTTTAAACATAATCCAGAACAATCCCGATAAACCATGAGATTGTTACATAAACCTTTACCACTATGGTAACATCGGAATCAAGAGTCACATGAAAGAAATAACATCAATAGAAATATTAAATTCCATAAATATTAAGTTATTAATCATACAACATATCATAGGTTTATTATAGAACCCTCAAAAAATAACTAAGTGGTGACTATGAAATGTGTCTCATGGGAGTAAATGTTAGAAAAGAAACCCTTACCTTAGGTCCGATTTACTTCATACATGTATTTTCACAATATATGATATATATGTATTTATAATAACTATACTAAATAAAAATAATAGTATATATAAAACCACATTTTATTTAATTATATCTTTTTAAAACCCATTTATTATAAATTCTACATTAAAATCACAGTTCCAAGTGATAATTACTTCATTATTAATATATATATATATATTAGTTTGGTAACTTATATATTTCTAAATTGAATATGGTCATATCATATAAATAATTTTAATGGTTATAATAATGTAATATATATTAATTTTATTATTACTTATATTACTCTATAAAAATTACATATGGGAAAATAGTTTACATTACTCATGAAGATTGATGTTAATACATATACTTGGCCGCTATATAAATTTTGTAATGGATAGAACACAAGAAAGGTAAATAATATTTTTTATTTATAGAATGATTGTTATAATAAATATGTCATTTATAATCATTTAATATATCATTATTGACATCTGTTTCCAAATAAAATGAAAAGAATTTCACATAACTACGTGGTGGCGGTAGTCCAAAAATATGCATAAATTACAATAGTTTTTTCCATCAAATGGGATGGTAAGAATTTATATATGATATTATGATTTAACAATTATATATATGTGTTAATTATCATATATATATATATATTAATTACAGAATTATTTTATTCCAATTTCGGTGGTGATGGAAAATGATTTCAATTTGTTCGCGAGGTGATAGTTTGTCATACACACGATCGGCAGTTTCATTTTTCAATTAAAAAAATATGATATCTATATAGGTTATTAAATTAACCATAATTACAAATAATTATCTAGTGTATACTATTGTTATTATTTTATCATATATGGATATTATTTCGAGGAGGTGGAAGATAGAAAAAATAATTCATGTTTAAGAATTTTACCTCTTCATTGGAGGGTCACATTAGGATTATACATAGAGCCCTCATATGAGGGTATAATAATAAAAATAAGGCCTATATTATGTGTTTATATATATAATGAATATGTTTTTGTAGATCCTTTTCAAACAAATAGGCTTTGGAAGTGTGAATAGGAGAGTAAAGGGGTATCCTTTTATATGTGGTGGTGGGGAAATACTTGGAATTTTGGAAAAAGTGTTTCCACATTTTTTATTATGAAAAAAGCATAAAACACGTGTCATTATTTAATCATGTATGAAATATGTTTTAAATTCATCATTAAAATTTGATTTAGAGGTGTTTTGAGTCATTTTAAACCCTTATCTTTTAGGTTAACCCCTCACTAAACCTATTTTAACCTTAATAGTGGACAATAATTTGTAATATATTTATTATTCATCATGCCCAAAAATTATGTGGACCATATAATATAAAATAAATTATTATTATTTAAAAAATTTAATCCACTTTTCTAAATTAAAACCATTGAATGGTATAATTCAATTTACAATTCAATCTGAAGACGAATTAGAAAAGGATTTTTCCATGGAATAACATTCAAAGGTTTGAAAAGTTCATATATCAGAATTCAATATGTAATGCATTTAAATAAAGAAATTTATTTGATTTTAAATAATGTTAAATTAATATTACGATAAATCCAATTTAAAATGCACTTTTAATTTGTAAATAATTTAAATGATAATTTAGTATATAATATAAATAAGTATTTATGATTATTCATAAAAAATTCAAAATTTTCATAAAATTATTAAAAACTCCTCAATGGAAAATTTTTACATATATATTTATAAATCAATTTTTTTGAATTTTTTTCTAAAAATATTAAATATGAATTGTCAATTATGTGGAAAAAATTTGATGAAACCGCCTTTTAAAAAAAATTATTTTTTAGAAAAAAATTATTTTTCATAATACAGTTCTTATTTTATTTATAATATGTTTTACCATTGAATTAATTTTATACATATGTTTAATATATAATTTTCATAATTTATTCAGTCATCTTCAATACCACCAGTATAACCAGCATGTTGTAATGGTCATATTGAAAGAATTATATTTTGATAGAGTATCACATTTCATTTAAACTCGGTGTTGGATGCATGATACAATATCATTGAGATTATATTTTTTAAAAAATAAATATATCATGATGCCAAAAAAAATTAAATTCTCATACATGCTTGGAATTTTATTACATATATGTTATTGAACCATGTTTCCCTCTTTTAAAATCATAGTGGGTTACTATTGTCTCCAATGGAGAAGGAAATTACATTGAGATATTTATTGATGACTTGTAAGAAAATGTTTTTACTTATATATAAAAAATCATTTTTATACCTCTGATGTTTTTAAACCATGTAAACCAAGTGTTATAAATCAGACATGAAAAAAATTAATAAACCTTTGAACTAATAATGGATTGGAATAAATTCCTAATAACGTCATTGTCTTTTTTGAATTTGAATATATATTTTTAAATCAAATTACTGTGGAAATCCTACAAAATAATGGTTTAGATGACAATATAAATATAAATATCCAAGAGAGGGTGATAATAATGCACAATAATTTGTGTTTTCCACATCATTTTATTATAGAAGATACCTTTATTGAAATGTACATGATTAATCATTACCCATCAATCACGAGTTTTAAAACGCATAATAAAATGTTAATATTTATACCCCCTTGTGGAGGACACCAAGATGTACTTATTTGAAAAACATTTTCTCATAATAGAAGTGATAAAATAGAATCTCGGGTATTCTAGTGAGTTTTTATGGAATATGTTTAGGGATTTATGGGTTATAACATCTAGATAGATATTAATGATAACCATAATTTTATAATTAGTCATGGAATATTATATCATGATATTTCATTGAAAAAAATAAGACTTTTGAATTTTTGAATATTGAAACACCCCAACCCATGGGTGCTGAGCTTCCATCAAAACCGAAAAATTAGTCTAAAACAAAGAATATCATCATTATATCTCCCAACATAGCTCAATTTAAATTTAAATCCTACAATGGGAAACAACATTGTCCATTAAATTACATTAATTTGGATGTCCAAACATTTACTATAACTAAGGTAATTATTGCGATGAACTAAAAACTTTAATGCAAGCTATAAGATATTTTCTATCTATATAGTGGATTGATATGATGAATGTTGAAAGAAACTATCATCATAATAATCACTTATGAAAATTATAAACAACCCTAAAAATGTGAATGTTATAGATTGTAAATATATTAATAATTGAAAAAATATGACTCTAAGGAAATAAGAATATAATAAAAATTCCACCTTATTAATAAAGGATTCTATTTGAATAAAGTGATCTATTATAATCATTTATTATCTATTTTTAATCATTCATATATTATATGGTTTCATGTTTTTGTTGCTTTTATGACTTTCATATTTATTATTTTGATGGAAAAAATCATTGTATGTTACATTAATGAATTAATATAAATCCATCAATTTTTTTTAAATGATTCCTCGCTTGATATAGCATGTCATTCTAAAAAATATATAAATGTTCAAAAACTGTCCTCTAGATAATTATATAAACAGTTTAATTCATTTATGACTGAACATATCTTCAATGAAAGTATGTGTGATGCATGAATTAATTTGAATCCAATAATGAGTGAAATTATATAATAGAAATTATATAATGACAACATGATTATTAATTATAAAAATATGAGGATGATTAATCATATTAATATTAAATTTAATAGTACATTTGAAATAAATAAATTGGGTAATGAAAAAAAAAATCCCACTTTCAAATCTTTTCAGATGGAGATATTATTGTTTTCTATATACCATGTTGTTTGTTATTTTATAGGTTTTAAATTGTAATATGTTTGGGATTTATACACCTATTAGTGTGACTATGGGATAATTATTCTAGTTTTCCATTTCCTAATCCCCTAAACAGTATTGCGATACAACCATTATATATAAAATATAATATATTAATGTAGTGGGTTGCCTTAATTATGTTTTGGTATTCTATAGGTTGATTTGTTTTTGTAATTTTTACTTTGAGATGGTTCATGAGTAACTCATAGAAACTCCCCAATAATTCCTTTTCAATATATTTGATATATGTTTTAGGCCTTATGATATATCAATATCATTTTGATCAATATTATCCATTATAATGATATTTTATGGCTTCTTGATTCTTATTATCATACTAATGTAGATACATGAAAATAAATTATTGGTTATGTATGAAATTCCATCATAGTCCCTATTTCATGGAATTGTAACAAGAAATTAGTTGTTTCCTTGATGACCAATGATAAAGAATACATTTTCATAACAAAATTTATTTATACTCTTATTTTCAAAAGTGGTTATATGTTAAGTTATATCTACATTCTGATTGAATTTAATTTCATTTTTATAATCATTATTCATTATATATGTCTATCATTTATATTTTAAATTTTAGATAATAGCATATAGATATAGGGATTCATTTACATGGTTGGTTATTAAGACCATGGGGATTCTTGTTCATAAGACACTCACTTCTAATAGTTCGATAGATAGTATAAATAATCTCAATCAATTATAAAATATTAAAATTGGTTAGGGTTGGTGAATAAAATTCCATTACAATAACATTAGTTTCCAAGAACATTATAGTGGAATATCAATATTATTTAAAATTTATAGATTCTATATTTCTCGTTTTATTGTTCAAAATTAAAGTGGATCATTTAATTATATTACAATTGTATTAGTTCCATTCCATTTTTAGAAAATATTACATATTTTTTTCATTAATATGTGTAATACTCAATAGGCTTCCTGAAATATAATAACCCATTATAGTGGTTGTCTGTTTTTTGGAATTTCTCTTATAACAATTAAACATACTCCAATATAGATCTATTCTCCTCAGTGCAGTATTTTTTTTAGATCATCTCAATATTATAAATCTCGGTTATACATCAGGTTCTTTTTATGTGTTTTTTCATTCTCAGTGATATTTTTCATTTTTCAATTTACCTCATAACATTTTAACTGCAGTCATGAGTATATTTTGTAATTAAATGGTTTTTTAAATTTGAATATCACATTCCTTATGAACCATCCACACATCCTTTCTTATGAAATTACAACTATATTCACTTCACTTATTTTTTCCATTGTTGTTTTCTCAACACATTGGTTTGGAGAGTTAACATGGACTAAATTGTTAGAGAGGGAAAATAAGATATTGAACCTAGTTCATCATGACAGAAACCAATATAGTGATCCAAATAATACTCTATATCTGATTCCCTACAATTTTGCATTTTTTGTCCAACATGTCAACAATTATTTCATAACCAAAAAGAAGTTATCTTGTGGTGATTATGAAAGAAATGTTCAATTCTTGGGGAGGGATATCACCATATAAGAATATAAATATGAGGTAACATATCCATTATATTCAGATCTGACTAGGTCCAAGTGGTGACATATCTAATTTTAAGAGTTTTTAATTTTGTATCTTAGTCCCTTTTGTTTTATTATGATGTGTCATTTAGTTCTTTATTGTGTAGACAATGTTCCTCAAGGATAATAAGACGTTAGAATATCGTGATGGGTTTGATCACCTAAAATTGAGACAACGCGGTTTCTCCCATAGATATATTATCTATTTATTTTTTTATTTGGTCATTTTTAATATTATTATATTAAAAAAAATAAAGAACATAGAAGGTGGTGTTCATGTAGTGCATGTATGTTCTTCAGGGGATAAAGTACATTAAAATCTAGTTCCCATTTCCTTGATACTTTTTATCTTAAAACATGATCATCATGATCTTCCTCATAAAATTTTATTTTAATTCTAATATTCAAATTTACATACCTGTAAAAATAATAACCCCCCATATTATTAAATGGCTATTTAAATGTTGAATACATAATTACATGTCAATGAATCCTATAACAACTTATATGTTGTATTCTGTAAAATTCACCATGGATAAAAATCATGGCACCACACCACTACTCTGGGATATATATAATTGTCATTTCTATGCTTTAATAAAACTACTAATCACCTTAAATAAAATTGTTACACATAATTAACCATTCAATATATTATATCATTCTAACATAAATATCACTCTATTCCCTACAGTTACACTCACATTGTAAAAAAGTGAACTTTTCAACTATAATAATCGATTTATTTATATGAATTTACTCAACACATTGACTCTAGTGAACTTATCATACATTTTCATTTTAATAAATAAATATTCATATGATTATTATACATTTCCATAAATAATTAATCATGATAGAAAACTTAATGCCTTCTTATTTTTTCACCATGTCGACTATCATTTCTAAATGAATATGTAATTACCTCCAAATGGAGCCCAAATTGATGAAAAAATATACATAGATAACTGAATTAATTTCTATAATATTAAATAATATTGATGTAACCGTGCAATAAATCTAAATGTTACATCATAATAAAATATTTTATGTATTATTATCAACCATCAATAATTAATTTTCAATGACAAGTAATTTTTCTTGACCCATTAGAAGTATCCAAATATCTCATGGAAATTACTAAGAATTCTGATATGATTATATGACTCATAATATATTCATATACAAATCACTATTCTTGATCCATATATGTTTTTGGATTTTCTACCACTATGCAGCTATAAGAAACAGTTATAAAATAAGTTTAAATAAAGAAATATATTGTCTTCAAACTATATGATAGGAGGAGGAGAACACTTCATCTTTTTCTGTTATACTTCACTACACTAGAAAGCATCCTGTAAAATATAAAGATGAGTATAATTATAATAAATATCAAAATCCCAACTTAATTAATTTTATTTAGATTTTTCTATAAAATTATATAATTTTTGAAATAAATATTTATAATTGTTATTGATGTCATATTATTTTAAATGTTTTTAGAGAAATCACCATATTCAAAAAAAATATTCTTTATGTAGCATATGTTTATTGTAATTTCAAATCATATATCTCTCTTCCTTGGATGTGTATTGGTGTATTTGACTAAATCCTAAAATATTTTCACACACCGTTTACATGTGCACTTTTTTGGAAACATAAATATGAGTTCCAAAGATTATAATAAGTTGAATATTGTATTCTTTATCCATTGTGAGATATAAATCTTTTTTGGAGATATGACTAGTTAATTGAGTGATTAGAAATATATCAATAGTATATTTTATTGTTTTTTCATTTGTTTCTTCACGTATGAGAATTTGTCTTCCACAATAATAATATTTTAAAATGTGTATATTTAATAAACAATTACATTCACATATATGATATTGTATATATTTTATAGTAAATATAATTCCCACAAAAAATTTATTTTATATCAAATCACTTGTTGGTATCCTCTTTTAATTACGGAATTTACTTGAGTGTATCATATATCTAAGATCGAGTCTCGGGATTTAGGGTTCTTGGTCATATTTCTATAAGGATATATAATAGTGGATGGTTTTTATACGATTTCTTGGAGAATAAGACATATGTGACTTTAAATATACCAATAAAATGGTATTACTAACCAATTAAATGTAAAATATATTATAATGGTGTTTTTAAGTAATATAATGTTACATAATGACCTCAGTGGATTGTCTTTTTTCATGTTAATACCTGGTGGAGTTCACGATTTATAGTGTGTTTCCTTCAGAAATACTTACATTATATTATAACAAGACTTATATAGCTTAATGATACATACTACCTATAATAACTTGAACCATTTCATTCTGAAAATTAATTTTCCATACCCTAAATGAATGATTTTTTTGACTTACTAAATGTATCGTGTTAGAGTTCCCAGATCAACCTTTGGTCATTGTATATTTATTTAATGGTCAATGATGTAGATATTTCATAAACAACATTCCAACATCGATACTTTCATTTAGAGTTTTTATTCATTACTTTTGGAGTAACTAATTAATCAAAGGATTTTATGGAATCGATGAATTATATATCCCCATATACAAAGATATATTATATATTTTATTCAATAATGAAATGATCATGTATTTAACATGGAAGGGAGATCATGGGAGGAACATAAAAAATATTTTATGTGTTGTATTTGATTATAAATTATATACTATATTATCTATAATCAATTTCTAGATTATAGAGGTAACTATAAATGTTCATGTTTCTTTTGAAAAAGGAATTTCAATTGACCATATTGGTTTTAAGGTGGTAATGTCAAGATAATGGTATAAGAATTTATTTTATATCAATAATATTTTGGGTTAAAATGATATTAAAACATGTTCATTTGTGATTTTTACAAATTAGATTCTATAATTAAAGACTTGACTCAATAGGTATTGATGTTTGAGTGAAATGTGAAATCATAAGAGGTATTTTAGGTGCTTTAGAGTAAACATAATTTAGCATCAGTTTTAATTATCCTTGAAACAAGGAGTATGTATTTATGTCTATTATTTTTCATCTACGCTAGGTTAGGTATTTTTCTTGATTTTAGGTATTAAGGAATTTTTGTATGTGTCTAGGAAAATGGGAACCCATTAAAAAATTTATCTGAAATGGACTGGAAAACTACTAGATATTGTGATATTTGTGACGATGCATTAGCGAAGAACTAGAGTTTCAAAATTTCATTTGTGATGGGAGTCCGTTTCTAACGCATCATGGAAATAAACGACGTAGAAACTGATTGAATTTGGGATAGACCATCAAAAATTTAATTTAATTCTGAATGGTTAGGCACTCATTACAATTGGTATATGTATTTCTTTTACAAAAGGTTGTTGTGTTGGACCGTTCTAATTAATAGCATTTTCAATGGAAAATTTATTTATCGCAAACTATATTGTTCATTAAAAATAAAATACAAAATATTGAAAATAATTAAATATAATTTGAAAAGTTAAAATATAATTAGAAAAAATAAATATAATTAAAAATATTAAAAAAACAATTAAAATTTATGCTAAAAAAATTGTTAAAATAAAAAAAATAAAAAATAAATATTTTTACATAATTAAAAAATAAAAAATAATTACAAAAAAAATATTAAAAAATATCTAATAACTAACAAAGTTAAAACAATTAACAACAATTTGAAATAATTAAAATAATTAAAAATCACTAATGTAATACATGATTTCAATCAAAATATGTTTTTTCCATCCAAAATTAGAAAATAGTCATAAAACATCACAAATTATCAACTGGTATGAGGTGGAGGAGGTTCACTCAAATGATAAGGGTGGAGGGAATTCATACCAATGCTACTCGCAAGCTATCTCATATAATCGAACATATTCTCATCTTTTTGATGTTACTTCTAACTCTCTACCTCCATCCCTTTCTATAAATGTTATGTCATCTCATCCTAAGTTTTCAACCTCCTCTCAAACTATGAAACAGATTATGACTTCAACAATAACCCTCCACAAGATCCATTTGAGATCAACAATGAAATCACATAAGTACCATAATAACCCATAGGTTTTGGTTGGGAACAAAAAAACACCAAACCTTTCTCAACACCATGAAAAAGTGGCCATCATCCCGGCCCCATCAATGAAACATGAATCAATGGTGGAATCTTATAACAATAAAATTGACTCTTATGTGTGTGAGAAGTTGCAACCTCATTAATTTACTTTAAGTATAATTACAAATTACAGTAATAATAAAATTTATAATCATGATATATTTAAATAAATTATTAACCTCAAAATGGAAATGTTATTCACCTACAAATTCTTTTGTGTGAGAATCAGTATATACCATCATATATACATCAATATTCATAATTCATCGGTCAATAAAAACCAAGATAATACAGAAAACTAGTTATAGTTAATGTATATATACATTAGTAACTAATATCACTTCCCAATTTTCATTGATGTATGCCAAATGTAATAATTTCAGCCATATTGGTGACTTCATTCCTCCCAATACTCTGATGTCCAGATGATGACCTCTTCCTGTAAGTAACTGCTAGATATTAGTAGCATAATCCATCCAAAACCTAAGATAAGATATAGTCATGTCGATGGGAGTTGCAAGACTAGAAAAATATAGTGGTTAAGTGAATATCAATAGCTCTCTTTATGATGTTCTATAGAAACTAAGAAAAACGGAAATTTATACAAATATCTCATGCCTCTCAGATAGGATCTCTTAGGATATCAAGAATCATAGAAAATAAATTGTGCAAGAAAATTTAAAACTATATGTTATTAATTAAATAAATAATGATTTTTTTTAATAATGTACTATCTAGTGGTTGAACATATAGTGACCCATGCAGATGAGAATTAGGTCCCATGATTCCCATGCCTATGAAAAATAATTTCATAGAATCATATAAACATTTCCAATAAAAAATGTGAAAAACAATGAAAATAAAAAACATAAAATTAATATCAAAATTAGAAAAAATAGATAATATAAAATAATATATTAAGAAATTTAAAATATCTTTGCAAATGATTATAAAAATTTTATGAGGATCGTATCTCCAGAATTGGATCCAGAATTATAAATCAAGAAAGATCACCCCAGTACCTAATAGGTACAATAACAATGAGATCAGATGAACTAGAATCATCAGTAGGAAGACTAACATCAGTTAGAGATTGAAATAGATCATCTGGAGAATCTCAATCCATCAGAAAAAAAATTCTTGCAAATAACAAATTATTAATAAAAATATCAAATATAAAAATTAATAAATTATAAAATAGTATAATCCAACCTATAATTTTTTTTATTAGAAATAGAAATTATATAAAAATACTAAATATAATAATATAGTAGTTACCTCTAAATAAATATCTAAATATAATACATCAATCATCACCTTATTTTTCATTTTCATTGAGAAAAATATATTCATCTACATATTCAGCATCATCAACTTCCATAGGGCATTATGTTCCATCATCCCTCATTACTTTATCAACATAATATATATGATCAGCCTTTATCTGGGGGGTATCATCATCAATATTTATTTCTAATCAGGTAAGAGATATATTTTGGGATACATCATGAAAAATTTCAATACATTAGAATTACATAAAACCATTTTGGTTTTAAATAAATAGATTTTCATGGGATTTAGTTTTTATTACACACTACTATTCAATCAAATATCTCAAAACAACAGATTAATTATTATAATAATCATTTTGTGATTGATGTGACTATATAGATGGTACACATGATGCAAGAATATAATTATATTTAATGTTAACGACACCTTGTTGTGGATGAAATTGAAACCCTGGATAAATATCAAACTAATGATATATTAATTCTTTTTCATAGTTTGGTTCTAGATGACATAAATTAATTATTTCATCTAGCATACCAAAAAAGTAAACATCACTTTCTTTTTGACAATATGCTTTCAAAATAAACACCACTATTCGTTTGTTTATTTTAGTCACCATATATGCTTGTGTGGAATTTAAATCAATTAACAAAATGTCAATTATAGTATGTTACTGATCTATATGGAAGGTTTTTAAGAAAAAATAATTGACTATTAACTTTATATTAATGTTTTTTTGCATGAAAATAATAAAAATTATTAATAATAGTGGTTACTGAAAAATTGGTTTATTTTATCGTCATTTGAAACATATCATTCAAGTATTTTGATAACAAAGACCAAAATTATAGACCAAAAACATAAATTCATAAACACATTAATGAAATGTACTTCCTTCATGAAACAAATATGTATTCAATAATAATATCTGGTTAAAATAACTATTGGACATTACAACATCTGATTTACGAACTATAAATTTGTTTACCATCTTATAATCATTTAATCTGTAATATTGTATATAAGGCCTACTCAAAATATTTCCAAAGGTTGTAATAATAATATGGTTATTTTTAACATCCTGTGTTTTGAACCAGTTGAAAATGAAAAGGAAATTAAATTTATCCTTAATGGTATAACCATTTTTAAAACCAAGCTTCCAAACATTTTCCTTCCTAGAGTTGGAATTGTGATGTGTGTATTTTCAAGATCATTTAAATTAATTGAATTAAAGTTAAAATGAAAAATAAATTAATGTAAATTAAATGGGAGAATAATAATAATGTTTTTAATCACAATAATAATTTAATTAGTATTATGATTTGTATTAATTTTTATTTTTATAATTATTAGTATAATTAATATAAATTATTATTATTATTATTATTATATTAGATTATGTTTTCTTTTATAAAACCTATGGGGGGTCCGCCTCCCCCATGTGCATACTCGCAACACCCTCTTAGGCTCCTTCCAGGCTGTTTTGAAGCCTCTTTCCCTCCATCCTCATGAGGCAAGACACACTAGCCACCCCTCCAGCGTATACCATCCATAACAACCCTCCATAGGTGAACCTCCCTCCATGAAACTTCCATCTAGCATGCAACACCCCTTGCATGAACCCCATATCCAAACTCATATTGGCACATGATGCCTCCTCTCCATCCACATCATATCTCTGGTTTTGGCTGGATTTATCCATAATTTCTCATTCACTGCCACAAGGTAAGGTCTTCCGCTCATCATCCTCTTTGTTTCCATCATGGATTTGGTCTCCCCATCCCCATTCTCATTTTGGATGAAACCCCATGTTAAGGGTTTAATCTATTCTTATGTTTCTTCCAATCATAGGATATGTAATGAAATTCTCAATTTATGTTGATGCATGTTACAGCTACTGCCACCAAAGGAGAAGTGGTTCAGAGTGTTTTGGTCTTCCTGAAAAAGTTTTTGGATAAGGTTTTATATTACTAAATTGTTTCACACCCTATACTTAGGGTCTATATGTGTTTATTAAATGCCAGTGAATTGTTATAGGGTGTTTCTAATAATTCTAAATGCACGAATACATACTCATTTGTAGGAATATATATATTGTGTGTGTGTCCCCTCATTTTTCGGGTAACATGTTTCACAGTTTAAGGATATATATTTATAGATATAGAGAGACACATGTGTTCATGTTAGTGGAATTTTTCATTAGTCAGAAGTCACTCAATGCTGAGCATTGGCTTGGTCTGGTTTAGGTAGGGTCCCTCTCATAGACACATTAATTCAAGAATAGCTTAAAGTAAAATTAATTAAATCTTAATTCTAGTTGTTTATAAGGAATTGAAATTCTTGAATAAAAATCATTAATGTGGAAAAATAAATTATTTTATAAGAAAACATGATTTCATAATAAAACACATCTATTGACGTGCACTTCCTTCAATCTACAAATGTATTTATATACTTATATAAATTCTTTCATTAATTCATTGGGTTCTCTTTCTAATTAAGATTATAATTTTCAAATGGAATTCCTATAGATGAAACGTCTTGATTTTTTATTAATGACATTACATCCTTGAAAAAAATGATAGATTATCCAAGACAGCTCCTAAGTTCATATATCAACAAGTAATTAGAATTCCTAGTATAGGGCATCTACCCACGTCACTTTACTTAATCACTTATATCATTTCTCTCATATGTGACACTTGGTACAACCTTTCAGTGGTTCCCTAATAGCTCTTTTTAAAAAGTTTAGTTTTTTTTCTATCATTCTTTTTGTGGCCTTCACTTTTGGAGAAACCCATTCAGGGTGTTTTCTTTGAATCTTAACCACCCCATTGGGTGGGTCAAGCATAAATGGCCTATTTTCAAATGAATTGTTTTATTAATGTAATGTGTTGGTTTGAATTGATTTTCATTCTTGAATAATATTTTTGGCATGTATAATTTAATGTCATTGATAACCTTTAATTTGAGCCATGCTAATGCCATGTGATATTTCTTATATTCTACTGCTCCTGCAATTTCTAAATATTATTCCCTATGTTAGTGGATTTATCTTGAATAAATTCATGATATCATGGGATATTAAAATGAAAAAATAGTCATTTAATTATTACATGGTTACATTTGTTCAAAATGACATATTCAATGTTGTTGGCTTGGATTATTTGACTTGATTTCTTGAATAGATTATGGATGATGATCCTTTTTTGATTAGAATGATTTATTTATATTCCTTACACATGATATATGTATTGAGGTTTTTTTTGCAATGTGTTTTGGCAATCATGGTTCACATTATGTGGGTTGCGTGAGAACATGGGTTCCGTATTAAGGACTCATTGATGATATATCTTGCTCGGTTGGTCCTACAATGATGTGCCAAGGTGACATATTGGCATGACTAGCAAGGGATTTCCAGGAAGTTTAATATACTATGGAGTGATATTAGTTCCCTAGGGGAGAAACTATGGATTGAACCATTGGAGAGATGGATATGCCATTATACGAGTTATACTCGGTCAACAAGTGGGATACTTGGGATGGACTCAAATTAACCATACCATGAGTGAAACATGGCCATTAAAAATATTTCCATGAATGGGCATGGTGGTATTGGAAAAGTTTTAGGATGTATTATAGTGATACCATCGTGAAAAACTCAATATCCAATTTTTGATTTGATAGAATTTCATTTAATGAAATCATAGGTTGAATTTCTTGTGCTACACTTTTTAATTATATATATATTATACCATTCTCTTGTGACATTTCTCTCATACTTCTTAGTATAATTATGTGATGATCGCTTAATTAGAACCCAAACCTAAGAACATGCTTGGGGTTGAACTTTTTCATTTTCCTCATTAATTTTTGGCACATGTACATGGAATATGCTTACAAATGTACCCTCTTCTAAATTCCAGCGTAGGCCTAAGAAGGTCGTATTGGAAGGGTGTTTATTTAGGAACCCAAACCGGGTTTCTATTATTAACTTGTAATCTCTCACCATTTATTTTATAAGGAAGAATTCTTAAATTATATTGAACTATCTAGATTTGTCTACACACCTATGGTTCCATCATAATGAGATTTATTTCTCACACCCTAATCAGGGAACCATTAAACTATAGAACTTGAGTAGACATTTGATGTTCGTAGGACTGCAAACCATGATTTATTGCTTTTTTTGCTTTTTTACGTAGACGATAGGAGAAATAGACAGATCTAGATATTAGAATGGTCATGGGGATATCCCTTGTAGATTTTTTGTCTTTTCAATATTCTATCCATGATTTACTGTTCACTACATTAGTCATGTTTCATCCCATGACATGCATTCATCTATTATACAATGTAGAATTTCCAACTTCTATGAAATTGTAAATTATATTCTTCCACTATGTTTCAATTATTTATTACTATTTATACCATTTTATAATATTTTTATGAATATGTTTACGATCATATGTTAATCATTGGGTATAATCTTATCTATAATGGAATAGTCTCCCCACAGAAACACCCTAGTCCCTCATCGTTAGTCGGTAACTTCTGGCATTCAGGGATATTCCGTTAAGGTCATGTGACTCACCGGTCTCACCATTATCTTAGAGGTGACACATGTAGGGATGTTACAAAGTTATATCATAAGGAGGATAATTTCCATTGTCTTACTATTTTTGGGTTGTATACAGGAGACTAGGAATGTGTCAACATTTGTTTAATTTTCATTTCAAGGATTGATCAACCCACATACAGGAAATTACCATGTGGCAAAGGCTGGGAATTGATATTCATGATTTTTAATATTATATTTTATATGATATCACCATGAGTGATTGGTGTAAATTCTAATACTTATGATTTATGAAAATAATGTAAATTTACCATTTTCCTAATTCTACAGGGATATAACATAGAATACATCATATTAGGAACATAGAAATTCACATGCCTTGCAGAGTGACATGCCATTTTGTTTAATTTTAGTTTTCCTGCAAATATGATTCACTGTATTAAATGTTATTCCATGCCTTGAATTTTTATCAATAATGGTAGATACCATGCTTCATTGATATATTTATCATGCTAGCTTGTTTCCATGTCACCTATTCACTTTCATGTTTCCCCTATTTCAAACTTATGTGCTTATAATAATGTCTCTATGAATAAACTTTCATGTTTCTGTGATTTTCGAATGTTTCTCTCTGATAACAATTTTTAGTGACACACTAGTTTTTTGATATGTAATTGGTTACTTTTGCAATAATTTATTGGTTGAAAATAAATGGGAGCCTAATTTATCCTGTAAAGTGTGTGGGATCATTATGGGTTGGTAGATGTCCTATAATATGACTAGACTGTTAATCATGTTCATGTTGTATTATAAAATTGGTTTAAATGAAAAGGTCCTGGGAATGGAACTTGTTGTGGTTTACTTTGTTTAAGACACTCAAGTAAGGGTAGTACGTGTTTCTCAATGAGTTTCCACAGAACCAAATTATAATTATCTTACACAGTCTTTATTCTCTTTAGAAATGGCCTTATTGATCATCCTTTGATCCAAGTGACTTCATTTAATGTGACCCGATGATAGGGTCAAAAAACCTTCTTTATATAGTGATAACATATTGTAGTTAGCACCCATATAACTTAAACTCATTGATAATGTCAGCAGTTTTCTTCTTTTTTGGGTCATTCTTGTTTTGTTATAACTATTAGGACATTTTCAATCTAAATATCCCCTTTTTCTGATGGGTGCTCATGGTGTCCACTACTTTTTCTTTAGGAAAGAGCAACAAGTAATTTTATTTTTCAAAGGGTTAGACATTCCTCCGGCATGGTCAGCTACTTCGTAGTTAATTTAATCTATTTTTTCCATTACAATGGATGATTCTGTATAACTCCCTCTACATTAAAAATCATCATTCTTGTGTATCACCTCGAGGTAGTATGTGTTCACATATGCAGTGCCATCGAGGGATTAATGTTTTTATGAACTGGATGAGTTTAGTGTATCATTAATCCTTGTTCTTTAAAATACATCTCAGGTCTCTATAGAATAGATAATCGTGCATTTAAATAATCAATTTCATCCAATTTCCTGGTTAAACATCCACAAAATTTGGTGTTTTGACATGCCAGTCTGTTTGTTTCAGTTTTCATTCTAATTGTTAATTTTTTTCTATCTTGTAATATTCTATTCCTCTTAGTGTACTCTTCCTTAAGTGACGATTGTGTCCCCTAGGATGTCTTCATCCTTGATGAACTAAGATATTATTAGCCATATCCCTTCTTAATCCTTTAAAAGAGATTTGGGTTGTTTTCGGGTGGTTTTCTCAATTTTTCACACTGACTCATGGTTCTTATTGATGCTTTGTTAGTCTTGAGTGACCCATAAATTCATGTGTAGGAATTCCAAGGATGAACTCTTGTACACAAAATGTTTCATAAAAAATTACCTCCAAGAGGATGCCCCTCTAGGCTTGGTCAATGTTTTTATGTAGGTTTCTAGTCCTTATACGAATGTATCACTCATAATAATACAGTATAGACTACCTTGTGTCAGATGCTTTAACTCCTGTCCTAAAAATCCCAGGTTACCCCAGAATTTTTGTCTTGATTAGTGATTCTTAAATCATGTAATGTCACAAAATTTTATGTATGGTCTTTTGTGGACATGTTCTTAGTAAATGAGTGATACATTTGAATAAGATATCATAATTCAAATCATAAAATGATGGCCATAAAAGATGAGAATCTTCATGAATGGTCAACTAGAGTGTCTCGACAAGTTATCTCTCTTATTCTATGGATAGATCAGTGAAGGAATATTTTTTTCTCATTATCAATAGATACGAGTGCATTTTTTGTGGGCTAGGTATTTTTATGAAAAGTTTTCTAGACATGGAATTTATGTTCAATGTGAATCGACCATTATTTTCACTTCGAAAATCACACAAGAATTATCGCTATAATTCTTAAGGGGGTGTCTTATAAGAAATTCCAAAGGTATTGTGGCTCATTTTCCCAATTTTTTACATTTAAGGATATGGTTGGAATTACCATTGGTCTTATATTTAATTAGATTATGACATGATCATTTCTCTCTCTAAAAGGGTTTGGATAAGTACAATCTTTGTGTTTTATTTTGTAAATGAGCAATGGTTAGATCGTAATGGATTAGGTGTTGATGTACCAATCAATTATTAAAGGTTACTTAGGAGTTTCGAGACCCAAAGTGTTAGTTTGAACAAAAAATCATCACCCTTATAGGTCAATGTTGGTCTATTTTTTTCCCGAAAGGTTCATAGGGATGAGAAGTTCAAAAGTGAGAAGGTTGTAATCTCTTGTTTTGAACCAAATGAAAATGAATAGGAAAAGTAAATTTTCTTCAGCTGGGATGAAAAGTTTTAAAACCAATCATGAAAACATTTTCTATCTGAGAGTTGGCACTACAATGTTTGTTTTTTCTAAAGAATTAAATTAACTATATTAATGATAAAATGGAAAATAAATTAAATGTCACTTAAATGGAAAATTTATAATATTTTTTTAATAATAATAATAATTTAATTATTATTTTGGTTTCTAATATTATTATTATTTGTATAATTATTATCATTTGTTATTATTATTATTGTTATTATTTTATTTAGTATATATTGTGTTTTAGAAAACCAAATTGGGGTTTTCCTCCCCCTCTTGCTCGCTCCGGATGCCCTCAAGGTCTCCCTCCAGGTTGTACTACACTAGACTCCCCTCCTTCCTCATGAGGTTGGATGCACCAATCACCACCCATCCATGCACCATATATAGCACCCCCTCCATAGTCGGACCACCGACCAAATGACCTCCTTCCATTTTGTATCACCACTCATGTGACCCCCTGGACAAACTCCTATTAGCTCATGAAACCTCCCCTATGACCTCTTAAATTCTCTAGTTTTGGCCAGATTTATCCTTCATTTAACCTTTCTTTACAAAAGTTATGGGCTTCTACTCCTCATCCTCTTCGTTTGTAGACATGATTTGGTATCCCTGTCACCCTTATCATTTTGGCTAAAACCCTTTGGTTAGGTTTTGATTGATTCTTGTTTTCCTTTCCGAATTAGGACATATAAAGGAGATCCCGGGAAATGATGATGCATTGTGTGGAAACATCCAATGAAGGTGGAGTGGTTGGGAGTATATAGGTCCACCAGACAATTTTTTTGTGTATGTTTTTATTCCACTACAATGTTTCTCACCCTCTACATAGGGTTTAGTGGTGTTTACGAGACCTCGGGGAATTGTTGTAGAGTGTTGTGAACGATTCCAAGTGCATGAATTCATACTCTTAGGTAGGAATATATATAAATATATATATATATATATATCTTCCATGTGCATGTTCCCACATTTCATGTGGAACACGTTCAATTGTGTAATGAAATATATATATATATATATATATATATATGTCTGTGTAGAGGTTTGTGTGTGCGAGTAGGCTGCTGCTTGAGTTAGAAAGCGTTGAATGAAAATCATTGTATTGGTCTTCTTAAGGTACGGTCCCCCACCTATCCTCTTAAAATTATGAATTATTAAAATTGAAATTATATACTTCATAATTCTTATTGTTTATTTGTAATTTCAAATCTTGATTAAAATATAGAAAATAGAAAAAAAATATTTTTTGACAAACAAATACATGGTTTCATAATAGAACCCCTCAGTTTAGGTGTGCATCATTCAATCTAAACATAGCATGATATAATTTTATGTTTTCCTTCCCTAATGACTTGGTATCTCTTTATTCTTGAGATTATAATTTTCATATGGAATTATGGTAGATGAACCTTCAGGGTTATTCTTAAAAGACATTTCTTTCTGGGAAAAAAATTATATATCATAGAAGACAACTCATATGTGTGTGCCTCAATATGAAATTATAATTCCAGGTTTAGGGAGTCTACCCTCTTCCCAATACTACCTCAATTATTCCTTGTTGCACCTTTGTGTTTATCATCACAACCTTATAGTGATGGACTATTAGCACATATTAAATTGTTTGGTTTGTTCTATCATGCCCATTGTAGCCTTTAATTATGTTGAATCCCATTCGGGATGTTCTCCTTGTCTGTTGGCCACCCCTATGGGTGTGCCCAACCTAAATGGTCTTTTTAGCTTATTAATAATTATATTAATGAAATGTGATGGTTTGAATTGAATATCATCCCAGAACATGATTTTTATCATTTATAATTTAATTTCGTTGAATACATATCATTAGATGCATGTTAGTGCCTACTGATTTTGTTTATATTGTATTTCTCATAAACGTTCTTGATTTTATGCCCTGTTTTAGGGGATTGATCTACATTATATGCATGCTCTCTTGATATAGGACAAGTGAGAAAATGGGTTCCATATTAAGGAATCATGGATGGACTCTAGTGCTCAGGTTGTTATACCACAACATGCCAGGGGTGATGATTTGGATTTCCAGGAAAGGGCTTCCCATGTGGTTTAATATACTCTTCAGTTATAATCATTCCCTAGGGGTGAAACTGTGGACATATCTATTATAAAGATGGCTACATCATGCCTTTGGTGATTCTCTGTTCTCTAGTGACATACCTTGGACGGACATAGAGTCCTCATAACTCAAACGATATATGGTCTTTCTGTAGATTTCAATGGATGGGATTAGTGGTATTAGATATATTGAGGAATCATCCATAGAGATACCATCAGGACAATCTAAGACTCAAACTATTGATTTAATTTAATTTAATTAAATGATTACTTTATTTTATTTTTTGGTGCTATGCATGTCACTTCTAATTATATTAGAGCATGAACATGTCCATTTTCTCTCTTCCTTGATAGAGAACTTATGTGATGACACAAGAAATTAGACCCCAAGCCAATGAACCAGCTTGGGTGTGCACCTTTTTGAGATTCCATGTTTCATTTGGAAGTGGTAAAATTATTATTCTTGGAAAGGTACTTTCTTATAAATTCTAGATTAGGCCGAAATTGATGGTATTGGAATGGTGTCCATTTTGGTACCCGAACCGAGTTGGTTTCACAAAATTTTAATCACTCACCATTTATTTTATATGGTGCACTTATTAAATTATTTATCATTTTCCACATTGTGTTATACATCAGCGGTGATGGCCTACTGAGATTTATATCTCATACCCAACATGGCACAACAATGCAGAAGGGTACCCGAGTACACTATTCTTGATCACAGGACTGCTGACCATGATTGATTGCTTTTTTTGCTCTGTTTATACATAGATATTAGGATTAAATGACCGAGTAGAAGCTGAGGATGCTCATGGAGATCTCCCTTGTGTATTTTGTGTATTTTCATTATTCATTTCATACTGTATAGTTTAATATTTTCTGTTAAGTATCATCACCATTACATGAATTCACCTATTGTATAATCTGGTTTTGGGATATTTTTTGAAAATTTTAATTGTAATATTTTACAGCCTTTTTAATTATTTATTACAGTTTACAGTACTTTCTATTCATGTTATTCTTCTGTTATTTATTAGAGGTTAATCGTTGTGCATAATCTGATATATTGGGGCATAGTCTCAACACAGACACACCCTAGGCCATCGATGCTAGTGGTCATCCTCTCGCATTTAGGGAGAAGCACATGAGGTCATGTGACCCACCAATCAGACCACCATCTTAGAGGTGAGTTGGGTTGGGACTTTATAGTTTAGAATAAATTAACCAATATATTTACTTTTTATTAGTAATATTTAAAAGTTAATTTATAATTATAATAAATTTGGTAATGATTATTACTAATTATTTAATCTAATATTACATTTTAATTATACTATATATATATCATGATCTCTAAATTAATATAAATACATCAAATATATCATTACTCATCTATAAACAAATATACATATGTAAAATCTATATAAACACACACACAAATAAATATATAATCCTTACATGTTTTTTGAAACATCTATGGATACACATTCAGATGTTAATATATATATATATATATACATATATATATAATTTATAAACAATTTTATTTATAGTTAATTTTGATTTTAATTTTTTCTATTATATGGAATTACCAATTTATAAATAATTTTTAGTTATTATATTTGAATTAATATTTATTGGAAATTGAAATTTATTTTTAATTAATATTTATTTATAATTTATAAATTTTAATTATTAATTCTTTTGAATAATAATATTTACCTAATTTTTTTGAAATGAATGATAACAATTGATTAAAATTAAAATTATTTGTTTAATAATTGACATTATATAAAACAAATAAAATTTTATTGCTAATATATTTTTCAAAACTATTTGTTTATATAATTGACATGATATAAAAATTAAAGATACAATTTAAAATTATAATAAATTTTAATTGGGAATAATTGCGTATTGGAAAACTATATTTATTAAAAAGATATCCCGAACCCACCCAGACTAATAATCAGGTACTAAATTCAATTTATTTTTTGTTATATATATAATCATAAATAATTATATATATATAATTATATAAATATATTTATAAATATATATTTTATAAAATTATTTATATCTATTGGTAATTAAACATATATATATGAATACATTTTAACATATATATATTTATTATATTAAATATATATTTATATTTAATATAAGAAATTAAATATTAAATATAAATATAAATATAAATATAAATTTAATTTATTAATATATATATTTATTATTAAATTTTTATATAATTATATACAATTAAATTTATTTATAAATATTTATATAAATATACAATTATATAATGATATATATTGTATCTGTGTGAAAATTTGATACAAACGTATATATATCAAAATCCATTAAAATAACACATAGAGACATGATAAATATGAAAATAGGGAATAATAAATTTATAGTAATCTTAAATTCCAAGAAAAACATCAATATCATATAAAAACATACAAATATTCAAATGAAACAATGAGAAAAATACCTAAAAAACAATTCAAATAACTCATACAGACTAGATTAATATGAAGTCATGGACTAATGAATTTTCACCAATCCTAAAAATCAAATAAAACGTCAAAATCAGATTAACTTCTAAAACTAGGATTTTAAAAAACTAACACTTATAATAAAATGAGGAAATCTCAATAATAATGGAAATTAAGACAAAACGAATCTGTACTAAGGTGATTTGAAGGTGGATCCATAAAAAATAAGCTGCAGTGGAGTAGAAAAATGTTGGGATGGAGTGGGTGGAACACATGTATATCTTAGAAAAGGACATGTATACGAGTAGAGGAGGAAGAAGAGTATAACAAGGGTATTAAAATATAATATTTATTATGATGGACTATTTTCCAATGAATTAATTTCATTTTAAATAGTGATTCTGTCAAAAGTATTTTCGATGTGAAATAATGATCTTCGAAAATACATCAAATCCGAGAACTATTTATGAAAAACATAGTGATCTGTCAAAAATTACCATCACTACATCTTGTAATGCTTGGCTGTAGGAAGTCCCAAAAAAATTCTTTGCGATAGATGGTTTATTCCATCGCATATGGCGAATATTTGTGATAGAATAACAAATTTGTCTCAAATATGTACCTACTGAAAAGTATTTGTGATGGGACAATTTCTTATTGAAATTTACCCATCGTAAATACCATATATTTTAATAGTTTACTGTACTGTAATTTTTCAATATATTAAAAAAATTGCTATTTCTTTTTCGGTGAAAAGTCATAGTATACATGATTTTTAAGTGTTTATATTATATTTTCTAAGCGGGTTATTTTATCCTATAACAATTGACATGGGAAGAGTACCTTGAATATATTCTCAGTGGTTGAATTTTTTATTTTAAAATCCATTTAATGGAATATATTATATTAATTTTTCTACATAAATTGTTATATTTTATTATCTATATTTCACCATTTTTATAAATCAATATTCATTCTTGTCAATAACAATTTTTTGGCTCTAATACATGTGGTAAGACACTTATGAGTGACATTTTGTTTTAAGAGATGAATGAGTGTGCTAATTTAATTAGAAATCAAATGATCTTACATAATAACAGTTGATATTTGATGATAGATATCATGTGTTTTTTAGTGATAATCATTGATTGTGATTTTTATGGATTATGAAACAATGTAACTTATTTTAATCATTGATTGGGAAAATTGAAATCATTCATAAAATTTTTGATATGTATTATTAGTAGGAATTTCAACAATGTTATATTGTGATTCATCATTCATTCTTTGTTTCTCATTTAAACGTGTATAAAACTAACGCAAATAGTATCTAATATAGAGATATAATAGATTCAGATCTAGATATATCTTATATAATGAGGTATTTAGGATTTTTGATCATAGAAATAAGATTCATATAATGAAAATAATTCCCTTCGTACAAAGTTCATGGTATCAAAAAATGAACCTCGAAGAGACCAAGGAGTGGGAAGCTAAAAATGTGATAGAAGGTGATAATTCTTTATGATTATGGTAGTTCCAACAAAATATTTGGGTTAAAAATGAATATAGAGAAGAGAACTGTAAATCCTTATTTTTTTATGGGTTTTTATTTTATTTATATTGGAAATATAATAATACCTTTTTGTTTTATAATATTTTTTGGGGTTTTAAAATTTCTTTTAAGTAATTTATGGTTTCAATACCTCAATGTTAAATTTTTATTTCATCATTGGGTACAAAATAGGGATTTTGAGGGTTTACATTATATTGCAATATATATTTTAAAATAAATTTATACATTTCTTTACTAGGGTTTCACAATCCACTATAAGATAAAAAATACGATGAAAAATGCTCATACATTTAGAGTCTTTATAGGAAGTGGTTAGTGAATGGTCACCAACATAATCTTAGAGACTATATATATTGATGGTTCATTTTGGAAACAATGAGGTAGCAATGATTTCATGGTCAAAAACAGGATCAATGGTATAGTTCATGAAAATTATTAAATTAGGTTTATGTGACATGTTATTTTATTATAATGATCATAGTGGATCAGGTAACTACAACATATTAGATGTGAAATAGTTTGGTCAATTTTTTATAATAATATTTTCACTCTAAAAAAACATTTTTCACTTATTTTTTATTATTAAATATATGGCATCAATATTTAAAAAAATCAAATAACTACCACTACTTTAATGAATGGATATATGTAATAACACACAATTATACACACCACATAAAATATAGTTAATATAATAGAATAGTAATAATATTTTTTATAAGGCTTCCCCTAAATTTTGGATATCATATCTATATTGTGTTTGTGTAGAGTCCAAGACATATATATCAACTAATTTTATAATGTGAATATAAAGCGAAGTAATCAACCTAAACCCCAAAATGTTCCCTAGTATTAGGTTATCTCACGATAAGGTATTTACACTAGATATATTTAATTTGAAATAGTTGTTCCCAACCATGCTAAAAAAATTATTCTAATAACTTAAGGATGATATAATTCGAAGGATATCTATATTTTTCTTCACCTAGGAGAATTTAATTATGTAATATACCTTTCTGAAACAATATACACACAATTTTTTTCTCAACAGTAATATTAACAACACATGTGTTATCGAAAAAATTACATGATATATCATCATTTTGATGTGATATTAGAAATTATCAGATGTAATTGCATCACACATTGATATAAATGATAATCATAATTTTTTTATTTCGTTTTTTAAATTATTATAGTTTTTCTCTTAATTATATTCTTTTATGAATAAGATATTCACAATCAATACTTCATCAGTATCCCACTCCCTTCTCTTAACTTCTTCTTGAATAATCATTTGCATTATAAAATAAACTATAATTATTATGATATTTTGTAATATTTAAAAAATTAATGTTTCTTTTAATTTAGCATCAATATATTTTTTTTTATAAGAAACAAAGAATATTGAAAGGCTTTGGTCTACAATATTAAAAAATGGATTACAAATCATTATATTTGAGTATCTTGAATTATTATACAGGGAACATATTAAATTATCACATCTAATTCTCCTAAACATCATGGAATAAATTTTTATTGATAATCCTTTTAATAATTATCAGTATCCTTCCATTTCTTATTGATCACATGGTGGAATATTGATTTAGTGTAGATATTCAGCAGATAGAGAAATTTTCTAAAATATTTACATTTGAATTTTCATTACAAATACACGAATTAATTCCTTGAGCATCATGATATTTAATAACCAATAATAGAACAACATAATCATATTAATTTTAAATATTTCATGATAATACCTGGTTATCCTTATGTAATACTCAAAAGATATTACTTATTAGTTAAAATAAATATGTTACTCTTCCATACATTCACATTACTCTTATGGGAGGAATGGTTCCAATAAAATATTATCTAGAAACAATGTATTTACTATTACATATTCTAAATTCAATATTTTGTATCGTAACAGTTAATCTTGAGTATGGAGAGAAACATTGGAGTCATTATTATATGTCATTGAGTTATTGATGAATATTCTCTATGTAACACATATGTATCACTGTTTAAAAAATTACACTTATATATGAAAAGTTAAATATTATATACCATCTCTGATATGGTATATATTCTTCGAATTAATATTATTAATCTGTCATATGTTCATATTGATATTATGTATCAACGTTTTAACACTACATTACATTGAATGTATTTTGTTCTAACAGATCATTGAAAGGACATTTCTATTTTTATATAATCTCATGAACTCATATTTCATTATATTGACTGAAATATTCTTAAATTATCTTTATCAACATTATCTTGTAAAAAAAACATGATAAAAAAATTTAGGGATCGATTATACTTCCAAAACACTATTTATCAGATGTTCGAATGTAAAGGTACAATATAATGATTTTGTGAGTACATCAATAAATATACACGTACTCAATATTTCAATATCATATTCATTAAATATCCCAAATAATGGTTCATTAAATAATAATCAAATAATGGAATACATATCACTCCTCATTACAACATCAAATATTTCTTTATATAGACACCATATTCAATATTATACACTTTTTATATAACTCATCTATACGTCTTAAACTAAAATAGAAACATCATCTCAAAAAATATGATTCTCTTTGAAATGTCTAAATAATATCCCCAAATTCCAAGAAACAACATATTATAACTTCAATGAAAACATATAATTGAAAATGTTTTGAATGCATGTATTTTATTCAATGTAATCATCACTCTACAGTTATCACATATAATGTACTTCCTCAAATATTTTTATATTAAATCCCAAGGCATAACAATAATATTAATCTTCATCACATTGTTGCATTATTTTAGTATAAATATAATAATATGAATATTACTTTTCCAACATATAAATGGATATAAATCATTATTGGAAATTATATATTACAAAAAAACATATGATCCGTAAGAACTCCAAGAATACTAGAAAATAATTAGCCTGGGTATATCTGTTGGTAAAAGTGCATTTTCAATTGGTAAAACATTTTACCGGAAAATATTATCATGTCCCTAAACTGTTGGTAAAAAATTGGTTACTAAATTTTGTTACGACAAATAAAATAATTTTGTTACAATAAAAATAATACCAATAGATAATATATATGTCAGTCAAAATGATTAGCAACAGATTTTTGTGACAAATTTAGCAGTTGGTAAAATTATTATCAAATTCAAAACCAATACCATTAATTAATATCTATTTGTTTATTTTAATATTTATTTATAGAAATTTATATTATATTTATTACATGTTTTAATTATCATACCCATAACAATTTTTCATACTTTTTTATGCTTATAAAAAGGATAATCATATTAATAATGAAATTTAATTCAAAATGTATCAAAACATACATAAGATGATTGATGCCTAAAACGTTTATAAAAACACAAAACCCGAAGTTCTAAAAATTCAGTAGTTGCTGCTGAAACTCCACCAAAACCACCTTAAAATGAAAAAAGAGCATGACATCTCTTGACTCCAATCATCCAACAACCTAACAAAGATCATTCATCACCCCAATATAGGAAATTAAAATCAAAAAATCAAGTCATTTACGGTACCAGTGAGGAACCTCACATCACTGCTATGTCACACCCTTCACCTCCAAGATCTACACCACACCCAACCAAAGAACATACCAAAAAATCAGAAAAAAATATATGAATGAATTAAAAAAAATATAAATAAATTAAAATATTAAAAACATTGACATTTATAAAGTGGAAATTTTTTTTTCCTCATCTTCGTTGATATCTCAAAAAATAAAATCATCTCAGTACTAGTTAGGAACTGCTACTATGTAACACCCTTCTTCACTAATATCCTAACAACAAAACCATAGAGCATAACCACGAATATATAAAAAATATATGCATGAATTGAAACAGAAATTTAAAATAAAGAATGTATAAAAAATGAAAATATAAAATAACCTTCATTTTTTTAACTTCCTTTGGAATTTCAACAAAGGTAGTAGCTAATAAAACAAGGAAATAAACATTCAAACACAACATTTTATTTATTTAAAATGAATAAATAGAATTAGTTTTTAAAAAATAACCCACAACGTACCCATGGTACCCATGATATTAGATTATTATAGTCAATGGGGATAACATTATCAATAACCTTCCTTGAAACAATCATCCACAAGATCATGACACCAAATTTGTACATATCAGATTTGATAGTCAACTAGATAGCCCTTGCTTTCTCTTGACCACCACATTCATAGGTCACCTTCACAATTGTAGAAACATGGGTCTTTTCCATAGTTGGACCAGGCTTGGAAAGACTAAAATCAGAGAGCTTTGGATTGATTTCCTCATTCAAAAATATGTTCAATGAAACTAAATCATGGTATATTTCATGTGAGTAAATAGTTCTAGTAAAATTAGAATATTATTATTATGAAACATGGATGAGTAAATAATTATATAATGATCTTGAACACATGAACCTCACATGGAATTATGTACATTCATGTGCATAATTGTACAGAATTAATCATAATTGTAGAGGCCATGTGTTCAAGCCATGATTACTTAAACACATGAAGTATACATAATTCTACAAATGGATATGAGTAATGTGAAAAGACATGAAAGACATTACAAGCCATGGTTATGTGATAGGCCATGTTTCATGGGTTATATACCATGAGGTACAATATTATACGAATAATGTGTTCAATTTTTGAAGAGGTTGACACATTGCTTGAACATCGACCTATAAGATTTCATCCCAAGAAAGCATGTACAATTCATAGTTCTCCTTGTAATATAATATCACCATTACACAAACATGGGTCATATCAATTTTTTTAAGAAATGTGAGAAAAAACTTGGTTACCCATGTTATGACCAAAGATATTTATTACACAATATATATGTTACAATACATTCATAAAGTTGCATCAAGCTGACACCATTGTGAATTGAGGGAGATAGATGATAAAATAACAATAAAATCAAAATCAGAACACAATAAACTTTTCAGAGAATGAAAAAATATCCTCCTGGAGAGACATCAATTGGGAAGTCTGCAATACTCGAGAGAGGCAAGATGAGTATTCAAATAAGAAAACCCGCAGAGAATAATCCCAATAACTATATCATACTCTTCATGCACATCCCATCCATGTCAGGAAAAGTGCTGGATCAACCAAAAGTTAGAGATAAAACCTTATGATAGTAAAAATGATGTAGCATTGATGCGGAGAAAGATCCCCATATTATGAGTCAGCAGGAGACCCTAAAATCATTAGAAGAGTCCATGCTTCTTCAGTTGAGTAAACATGCACTGTTTGACCGACCAATGTCCAGATCCAAATCAATATGTCTAAATAAATAATATAGTAGTATCCCAATGGAAAATTAAGATTTTAATTTCCAAGATAAAATCATATAGACTATAAAAAATTAGAATTTATCATGTGTTGATCCCGAAACAAAATGGTCCAGGTTGAAAAGGGGTCATCAATACCTAAAAAATGAAGCACCCAAAAAACATGACACAAATCCATTATATCCCCTGATCCTAACAACACCAACATATATAAAAATTGGGCTAATAAAAACTAGAAATTAGGCTGAAAGAAACCACATACAATACATATGTTGTAATTGAATTCATATTGAATATAAATTCCATCAACTGCTAGAATGTATTCATATTGAATATAAATTTCATATTGAATCTATATATTATACATAAGCTATCATACTATTAAAAAATAGACTTGAAATTTTTCATTAAAAAAGAATAATGAATGCATATAATACAAATGCATGCGGATTGAATCTAATGAGGATGGAGAAAATGATGATACGATTTAGATGAGTCAATATATTCACTTGATCAAAATTATTTGGATGCTATTCTCTATAGCTACAACAATATAACACTCATCAAATGTAGACTACTCAAAAATACCATAAAAACAGTGAATTTAACCAAACATACCTGGTTTAAAGACAACCTAATGAGAATTCCAACATTACATTCAAATTCTTCACACAACTACCAACAAGTTCACCCTTGAAATGCTGATGAAAAGTCTATTACATAACATTTCTCAACAATAAATAAAAATTCAGGAAAAAAAATTTATTTATCGTGGAATCTAAAACTAACGGATAACCCTTAACAAAGTAAATATTAACCACATATTAATAAAGAAACAAACATAGAAATAAAACATTAAATAAATTATTTTAAATAAAAAAATAAACTATATTTCATGAACATGAAACAATAAAAATTCATAATCACATAAAAATAAATTTATGATGGTCAAAATATAAGGAAAAATCCTTTTAGATATCAATTTTTTTTTGTTTATCTAATTATATCTTTGACCACAATCCATGAATTTTTAAAAATATTAGAAGTACAGACTCTCAATATAAAATTCAATGACACAACTTTTGATTAATATAATAAAACGAATATTATAAATTAACACAACACATGGAATGAGGGTTGGATCTTAAACCAAGAATTAACATCAATTTATCAATATATGACATCATGTAGCACCAAGTTTCATTGGTTTAAGAGATTTATGACAATATACTTAAAATAGGAGGAGGTAGAAAAAACAAACTTAATGGAAGCAAGGCAAAGATAGTAAAGCCAAGTAGCTAGTCTGTGTTCTGCAAGCAACAACACCACCCATCAGCATCCATTGAAAACACAGAACAAAACACACACCAATATATATTAAAAAATTTTAATCCAAAATCAACACAAAATCATAAAATAATCAACTAAAATCATTATACAGGAATCAATATACAAATCCAATCATGAACATGAACCCGACCATGTATTCAATGACCTATCATCCTATATGAAGTCATAAAATTGAATGATAATCACTAATTAGTCCAGAAAAAACACGATAATGAGGAATTACACACCCTAAATCAAGAAATAAAATTTAAAAAAACCAAAAAATGGTTAATCATTATTCAAAAAATGTCTAAGAATTATCCACATCCCTCAAATTCCTTACAAAATGGTGGATAAAATGGTCCACAATCTTGTCCCATGATCATTTACCATAAATAATCAACAAATAAAACATCCAAAATCAGATTTGGGTTCAGACATGTCTTGTGCCCTCAAGGAAGATAGGGAATATGAAAATGAAATGAGATGAATATGAGTGTGGATGAGAGGTAATGATAACAGGAGGAGAATTCATGCGACATAAAAAGGAGAAAAGGCCAGATTCTATGGCCTGTGGGAGATAGAGGCACAAGTCTGAGGTTCCTCCTGGTTAGGGCACATGACATACACAGTAAGTGGACAACCAGTGGTTGGGTATGGCCAAGGCAATGGCACATAGTGGTCTAGGCATCAGTGAGGGAGTTGGGACTCTCAGCGGATGCTACAACAGATGGCGCTGCCCCGCGGATGGGTTGGCGGTGGAACTACACGGCAGAAATGCCCCGATTGTAGAAGATCTGCGCAACGCATGGAAAAGTATTCTCCTCAACTGAATAAAGGGGAAAATAATTTATTATAAAAAATAATTATATATAATTTATATGAAATAAAAAAATGTTTTAAATTATTATATACTTTGAATAAATATTTATATTATATACACATAAAGAAATTATATATAAGTGATTTTCTTTTGTTTAGTTTTTTATACATTTAAGCTTCCAAAAACTAATAATTTATCATAAAAAAAGTATGATTTTATTAAAATATTTAAACTTTATAAAGTATCTATGAAAACATATGATTATATGATTTTATAAAAATATTTAAAATTTATAAAATTTATTTAAAATAATATATATATATATATATACTTTTTTGGTGAAATATTGTATGTTATTAGGTAATTTATTGAAACAAATTTTCACAATGGTAAAAAATTGTGGGTAATAAAAATTAATAGTAATAGAATCATTTGTTTGTAAAATAATGTAGGTAATGATATGATAAAGCAACAGATATAATTTTTGGTAAAAGATTTGTTTTTGTTAAATGATCAATATTAGAAGATATAACTATTGTTAAAAACAAGTTTTGGTACTTCAAAACATTACCAATAATATTTAGTATCTTTTTGAATTTCTCATTTATACCAATAGATATATTATCTATCAATAAATTTTTGTTGTTATAAGCCATTTTTTTAGTGGATATACCTCAATAGTCTTTGAATGTTACAAGAACTCCATATTTTAATGGAATAATTTATCATTCATAGGGAACTTCAATATCATTATTCATTAATTCATCTCCTAACATTAAAATTTTCCTATAGTTCACTCTCATTGAAACAAAATAAAAATGTAATTAAATGGAATCTATTTTCCACTTCAGTATCCCCCAATTGATTTCTTCTCAACACCCAATTCATTATCCACCTCAAAAAACTTCAATATCAATTCTCAACATTCTAATTAATAATTTTCTATCACCTTATTACCAAAAAATACAATCGATAATACATCATGATGGTAATATTTTAATTAACTCAATGTCTACTTTAGTAAAGAATTATGTAAATAAAATGAGCAATTTATTAACTTCCTTAAATTATATGAACCTTGTATTCTAAAAAAATATTCATATTTTAGTTTACTAATTAATCAATCCAAATAAATTATAAACAATTTTTCACATAATTAATTTAAAATATGAAATAATTATATCATCATTTACTGATTCTAGAATATTCTATATTCCCTTCATCACATGATATAATCATATTTGGTAGCCTTATCAACTCAAATTTCCCTAAAGTGTGAAATCCAGAAACTAATGATCAATGACAATATCATATTATGATAAACTAATTTCATTTTATAAGTACAATAAATTAATAATTAGATGATATGAAAAATATATCACTTCATAATGGATCGTAAAACCTCTATCATAAACCACATTAAATTCCTTGATAATAAAATAAAATAAGAAGATATGAGAATAAGGTTCAATTTACATAACATCTTTGTGAGAGAGACAATGTAGAGAGTTTTATTATAAACTAAAAACCCCTTTATTTTCAATGTCAATTTAAGAGGGATCCCTAAGCTTGATAATTATATTTTCCCAATAGAACATCCTTCAGAATCACGGAATTCCTATTATTTTTATTATACTCCTTGTGTAAGATTACACTTTCACAAAAACCATTATAATATATTAATTCATGGGTGTTCAATTACATTAATCCAAGTACTAAAGCATTTATATAATTATTATCATGAACTCTTTTTGTGTTTTTTATCCCTATTTCACATCATCCACCACATCTAAAAAATTTTATTTTACATATTTTTTCTAATTTAACCTGAAATTAAAATTAATCTTCATAAATGTCATCCACCAAATTAATACTATTGTTTATTTATTGTATTGAATCTCTTTTTTTGTTACATTTATTATTATTATTATTAAATATCAAGTATTACTTGAAATGACACATTATGTAAAATTTTATTCTACATTTGATGCATCTCCTCCATAATGTAACTTATTTTTCCTACATTTATTGGTTGGTTATGTTAATACTTTTTCTTTTTTTACACCAAATTGTTAAATTATCTTCATTGTTAATTTTTATCATTTTTTTGAGATTCTCTATTCAAAAGTATATTAGTAATTTTAGGTGCAACATGACATGTATTCATCACCACAATGAAATGTTTTTTCAATTACACTAAAAATATATATGATTTTAAACATTTCCATAATAAAATATTATATTCCCATCATCTATGTATGTTTCCACATTCAAGTAGAATTATTATTTATAAATTTATCCACCTTTTCATAAGTGTTAATTGTATCAAAATTATTATCATGTCATTCCAACAGTCAATTGTAAAATAGAAAAATATTTCAGAACAAAATTAACATTAAACAATCCTTGATCAATCTCATTTCAATTTGTTATATCTTGATTTAATTGTTTAATATTTTTGTCTAAAATATTCCTTACATTAATTTTAATTATGTGAAAAAGTATCAACAAGAACATACATTCACCTTTGATAAAGTAGTAGGATTATAATTATTTTTCATTACCCATATTTATAAAAAATTGATGGTGTATGTAGTTTTAACGAATAAAATTACATTAATAAAAAACAATTCCTGGGAAATAGTTACCTTTTTATTTTAGTGTAATGTTGATTTACTAATATAAAAATCAAATACATTTTGGAAAAATATGTTTTCTTTTATTAGACTTAATTTCATAATGAAGATTTAGGGAAGTATATATTTTTCCAGTAACACGGGAAGAATCAACTGATGTTGCTTCTTGATTTATTATATCAAATTTAATCAGAAGACACATTATACTGAGGGTATTTTTATCATCCCAAATTAGTCAAAAAACATTTATCATTCCAGTTCTATTATCAAAATATGGTGTTCATGTAACATAATACATTCTTATAAATAAATTATCATACCTTATTATTATTTTATCATTGATTTAAATTTGAGTATTCTTGATACCAATGGTAGCTCTCTGAGTTTCTTCTAATGCGTGGACCCATTCCTCTATTTTTTCCAATCTTTTCATTATTATCATCACTCTTTTGAAATTAATTATAATTTATGGAATATTTTTTCATAAAACCATGTAATATTCTCATTATGTTTAACATTATTGATGAATTTTTTGCATTTTAGTAACTTCTCAGCTAGTACCTATTTAAAATACTCTTTCTCGAACACAATCTATGTTTTCCCATCCTATAGAACCATGATAAAGTCAAATTTGAAAATAACTACTTCAAAAGGGACCCATTGAAAATAGTCCTTCATATTAGAGTAAACAAAATAATTTGTTCAATAGTCATAAGATAATCACAACCAATACTAGATTCTTTAGGAGGATTACAATCAATAGATATAATAATATTTTATCTGATTTTATTACCATTAACTAATTGTGAGTAATAATTGTACATTATCAAAATATTTTTCTTTATCGTCTTCTCAGCTATTATCATCATCCAATATTTTGAGTTTTTGGTAGCCATATCCATATTATATTTTAATGGAAATTAAAAACATCATCAAATACACACGTCATATATAACTATTTTAAAAGAACTAGAAAATGATAGATCTAATCAGAGGTAGATCCCATGGTTCTGATGCCTTTTAAAGAGACTAGTAGATTATGAAGAAACACAAAATAGGGGAGTGAATCAATGATAACAAATATTTAATCATTTTTTTCACATATAAACAGTTTTAGTCCTTGAACATATAGTAATTAAAGGGAATTGTTAATGGTATCAAACCCAATAAATTCCATGAAAGGTTGTGAATAAAAAAACAAAATGACACACAATTTTTTTTATCATTTCAGAAAATATTGTTTACTACACCCTTACTACATTCGATCTATGATATTGAAATTTATATAAAATAATTTCATCAAATTTAATACAATTGGAAGGTATCATCCTCAATAAATAAATCTATTCCTGAATATTAATTTCACTCCTAAAGGTATCTTTATACCAGGAATCTCTAGTAAAAAATTGTTGATAAAATATCCTTAGTGACCATTATTTTCTCTTCATGCAATGTTACTACAAAAAAAGGATAAATATTAATTCTTATCCAAATACAGTAACTTCTAGTTGGTATTATATTATAGCGACATGAGCATTATTTTCTCCACAATAATAGAATGATAAAATCATTTGAAAAAATCTTCAAATCGCAAATTATCTTCATCCTCTTTAGGAGATATAATTTTGATTATCATAGATAATGTTTTATCCCTCAAGATAATATATTAATCAATATTAGTGATTATAAATTTATAAATATTCTATTTTCTCTACTTATTATATTTCAACACTTAATAAATTCATAATCAACACTTGTTTGGTAAATTAATTTATTTTTCCTTCAACTTTAACTCAATAATTTCATTATAAACTTATTAATCCTCATGAGGATATTTTAAAATTTTCCAAATCAGAAATTACCTTTAATTTTCAGCATGATATTCTTTTAATGTACTCTTAAAATAATATTTAAATATTATACTATTTTATCTTCATAAATGGATTTAAAATCATCATATTTGAGAAAAAAATTATTACTCTAAGATGATTTTAAATCTAATCATTTTTTCCTGAAAACAAATTATGCTTTAATTTATATTTGAATTTATATAAAATCCCACAGTAACCATGAAAAACATCATAATAACACACTGTAATTTCGATATATTGTTGAGAATCATACAATGGTAAAATAGTTATTAAATATTATCAACAAAAGTTTCATTCTTATCTCACTTTTTAGTTCATTATGAATCATGATATTGAGTCAGTAATGTGAAATGAAGACTCATCAAATTAAATATATGTATCCCTTGGGAAAACGTGGATAATATTATATAACCATTAATATATATTTTATATCATTTGAAATCGTTAGGTTAATCATAATAATTTATGTATATTTTATAATTATGTCATCCAAATTTTTCCAAAGCCAATCAATATAAACACAAGATTTAAACATATATATCTGCAAATTAATCATATTTATCACAATAGTTTTCTTTTATATGTAGAGAAAATTCAAATAAATTCTTACATATAACACACTAATTATAACATATTTTATGAGTAACAATTATAATTTACTATGAACATTGAAATACTCTTATGTATATTTTAGGAGATATTATCTTTCCTCAATGAGATATTACATATCATTTGAAATAGCATAGTTAATATTTTATATTATCATATTTATATTATCCATCATAATGTTAAGACCAAATTACTTTTATAATAATTTATTCAAATGGATCATATATTTTCCACTTCCATTTTCTTTTAAACATACTAATATTACATATGATTTCTAATAAAATCATATTTCATTACATCATCATAGAACTTCCTTAATCTTCTATATCTATTATATCTCACCTAAAAAACCTCAAAAAACATTATGAATATATAAAAAATGAATTAAACTATTCATCCACATTCATAAAGTAAAGAAGTCATATAAAGACTCATTTTTTAACCTCTATTAATCAATACTAAGTCGATAATTTGACATCATATTCATTAGGTATCATGAATAATCATGTATTAAATAATAATAAAATAAAGTTATAAATTGTGTGCATATTCATAACATAAAATATTTATTCACATAGAAACCATATTTAGAATTCACCACTCTCTATTGAACTCATATCATATTCCGAAACTCAAGTAGATACATTATCCATCAAAAAGGATTTAGTATGATAATTTTGTATAATACCATAACACTATATATAGTAGAATATTTTTCCTATACCATGAATCAATAGTAGATATTGGTTGAAAAACTTATTTATCTATTCAATATAATATTGTATCTATAATGATCATAATTAAGCTTCTTCCATAAATTATCATATCCTAAGTGGTCAACTAGAAACTGCCTCTTTGTATTCATTATGAAGCTATATCATGATAGTATCTCATTTTCATATTTGAATATTTTATTTTTACAATGTATATATAGATCTCTATTAGTATGTACAATGGTATACCTAAACAACACACCTAATCCATAGGAAAAAATATATATTTGTATACTTTATTGGATTATTCAAACTCACCATTTTCATGAAATAATACAGCATTCATAGGTCACATTAATTTACAAACTTATTTCCCCATATCTTCCAAAAAAACCCATCATATATTTATTTCATATATATTAGAATCAAAAAAAATATACTCATTAATACAAAATATTGGGAACATAAATTTATAAAGAAATGTATTCTAATTTCATCATTCCATATATTTAACATCGTTGTTTTTGTATTTGGTGAATCTATGAGATTTTGAGGATCATTTTTCTTAACTTAATTGGATATGTATTGTGGATTGATGGGATGATGTCATAACTCAGGTAACAATTTTAACTAATTTATCTATCTTCATTTTAATAATTGTCCACCAAAATATAGATATGATGAGGATATATATATTTTGGGGTTTATATTTTAATAAATCACAATTATAACCATTATCTCATAAAAATATTATTATTGTGATGATCAATAGCTTTTTTGGTTTATATTTATAGTGACTCTGATATAATATCTGTTTGAATGATTTTAGACTATAGATTAGGGAAGTATCTATAATTAGAACATATAGGTTTGTAAATAAGAAAGATTTTATGATATTATTCTCTCTTATATGATTTTTTAATTGATTGATATTTATTATTAACTAAAAATTAATTATTTTTGAATAATATTTTTTAACAAAAACTTAATGTTATTATATTAATTGTTTATTTTTATAAATTTGGTTTCTATTAGAACATTTGGGGTATTTAAATAAAAATAGTGATTTATAATGGAATTTATTTGGTATATAGAAGAATTAATTTTTTAAATAATTACTCATTAATGATTTTAATGAAATATAGATTTATTATAAAAATTTATTTTATATAAATAATACTAAGTTAAGAGATTTGTTTTCAAAAATTACTTTAAGGTTTTAAATTGTATATTATCACATGTGTGTCTACATGTGAAAAATGCCATTTGGGTGATCTATTTTTATACTATTAATCTATGTCAATGGTAATTTAGAGAAATATTAAGAAAAGATAATGATAATTAATGGTTAAAATATTAATGGTGAAAATTGAAACACCTCATAATGGTGTAATTTTTCAGATATTTGAACTGGTGATGAATGGTTAATACATTGGATATTATAGTCAAAAATTATTTATTATATATTTTTTGGAATTCTTTAGGATATAAGTTTTTTGGGAATAAGGTGTTTGTATCTAATTTTAATGAAATAGGGAATTTCTGTTGTTTTTTTTGAAGAAAATAGATGTTTCAAATTATTTTATTAAATTAAAGTTTTTTTTTATTTGGTAAAATTAATGTAGCATTATGAAAAAAAATTAATGGGAAATATTTTATTTATTTTTTAAAAAAATGTTTTATGTTTTATTTTCTAATTTATTTATTCCGTTCTGAAATATTTATTCAAATTTTATTTTTATGAAAATATTTTATAAAGTGATTCGATAAAAAAAATTTTTTATTACTTCATAGAATTAATTTTCTCTTATCATTACATATTTGAAATTACCACTAATTTATGTATAAAAGAATTATTGACGTCATACAATATCTTGATTTGGATCTCATGATATCATCACCAATGCTAGGATTTTATAAAATGGTATCATAGAATGTTTGTTTTTTGAGCGTTTTAATATATTATAGGAATTAAGAATATAATATTTTTAACTCTAAATATACCTACAATAAAGAATAACTAACTTTTTTTAAAAACACTATTTTCTTAGAATCTAGTTAATATATTGGTGACAACTTCCTTGGATATGTTTTATGAAATTTATGTAAGAATGCATCAAAAAAGGAAGTAGATCAACCATTTTGATAAAAATTATATGTATTGTATTATATTATAAATACATTCTAGAAAAGGATTTTCTATCATAAAATTTTATTTCAAATTACTTAATGAGTTTCAATCATTCCAATGTAATTTTTAAATGGAAGATGATGGTAAAAATTCATGAATATTTTTAATAATTTTGTAACTTATGGGATTATATATTTGAATATTAATCCACCTAAAAATTATATTAAACTATATTTTTATTATAATTAAATATTAATAGTTCAACTTTTTATGCAGGTTTTCTATATATTACTTAATATTCCACCTTGAAGACTTCTAACAGGATATGGATTTGAGTGAAGAGTTGCATATAATGATTTTCTGAAATATCATATGGTGATGATGATGGTGAAATTTTTCTAATGGAATTAAATGTAAACTAACTGGGAATAAAAAATAGATATTTATATAGACAAAATGTTTCATCATAGAAAATTTACCATCATTAAGAAGTGGTATTATGTGAAAAAAATGTGGAAGGGTTGTTAGAGACAATAAAATATTTCATATAGTTATAAAAATTTAAGGTCCATTTTATGAAATATATTATAATAAGTGAATCTAAAAAGTGGTGTTTGTTAATTATGTAATTAGGTAGAATAAATTTCCAGGATTAGAAAGGATACTAGAATACAAATAATTATCAGTATTTCCTAGAAGAATTAAATTCATATTTATCCTGAGTGGTTTAAGAATTATATAAAGGTAATATTTATAATATGGAGTATCACTAAAAATTTAATGATCTTGTTAATTACATGATGTGATCATTTGAGACGACACCTGATGAAAATGATTATTTATGATAATATATATATATATATAGGATTATTACGGTGGATAAAAAAGGTGTATTGAGGATATAAATATAAGGAATTTTTCTTTTATCATTGGTCATATGGGGAAAGAAGTTTTTTATGGAAAAAATAAGATAAGCCAGAGTATCCATGGAAATTCCATAAACATGAATTCTCTAGTTTATTCGGGAAAAGGTTATTAGAATGTTTCCAATTTCATGAATTTTGAAAAAGGAAAAATATTATATCTCCTCTACATATATGTTTCAATGGTGGGAAGGTAAGAAATATTGATCATTTTTAGTCGATTCTAATGGGTGACTACTAGTAGAACATCCAAGGAAAATAACGGATTATGGATTAATAATAATGATGTATGGAATCATGAGATAGGTACCAAGTAAAAACTAATGATTTTATTTTAAATTTACCTTTAAATAAATTTGGTATGATCAATAGATTGTTTCATATGAAAAACAAAACTAATATAAAAAATATACATCAATGAGATAAACATTTTAAATTATTTATTTTCTATTATATCTATTGATTTTGTGGGTATAAATAGAAGTAACCACATTATGAAATATATATATATAAAGAATACCAAATGGTACAAATATATGGGATTATTCCATAACAAAAACATTTTTTCAATCATAGAAATGATGTAGCATCATTCGGAATTTCCCTAAACTGTTCCCAAATTAAACTTCAACAAGTATGGTCTAACAGAAATCAAATACATGTAAATTTTAGGATCATGGAACTAATTAAGTGATCTATTTTATTTAATTCATGATCCATAAAATCGACCATTTCTCATTATAAACGTATAACATATGTGGTGGTCTTAAGGGGTTTCATATGTTGATGTAAGGATGGTATACAATTTTCATTATTAAAAATTTTAATTTATATTTAGATTTTTTTATTTAGAAATATAAATAAATTTAAATTTTTAAAAAATTGAATTGTTTCTAATAAAATTTCTATTTTAATGGATAAAAAATAATTAAACAATTTTTAAAATTTGAAAAAAAATAATTAAATGATTAAAGGAATATTTTTCAAAAAAAAATTATTTTTCTACATTTTACGTTTTTTTATCATAATAAAAACATTTAACAATATTTATTAAATATTGTAAATAAATTCATTGTTAAATATATTAAAAAAAATTAACATTTATTTAATGTTTTTTACTTTTTATGGAATAAGAATAAATTCATTTTTCTATATATGAATAATTTTTTTCCATTTTTGTTCATGCAATGATTTTTTATATATTAAAATTAAATTGTTCCACATTTTTAAATTCAATAATAAATTGATCTAATATTTTTCGTAATTTTTTCGAAAAAAAAAATAATTATTATAATTTATTTTAAAAAATGGGATAAGTTACCATAGTAAATGTTAGTCACTGTCATAATAGCTATAACAGGTAAAAAGTTTTAAATCAAAATTAAATTACCTAAAATATATTAAAAATTATCATAAAATTAGTATAATAGGTATTTATGAACCACAAATTATCTCATATTCACTCTTTTTCAATATTTGATCAACATCCCATGAATATGAATTCACTTTTTATATTTAGCAACATGTATTTTAAAAAAATATGCTCCGCTCACTTATAAAAGGACCACGACACCACCACTTAAAGGAAACACATAAATATTAGTTTTCATTTTAAAATAGATCATAGTTTCTTCCTTAATAATTTTCTCAAATAATGGGTATCTTTATGTCTTTTAACATTTACCAAATTCTTTCCAAACAAAGGTTAACAAGAAGAGATATGACTTTACGAGTTTTAATTTCTAATCCTTATTTTTCTTCCATAATCATAATAAAACTCTAATAAATTAAATTTTATCAATTTTTTTTATGAAATAGTGTTATATCCTAATATATTTATGATATTACAATAAATTCACATTAAAAGGATACTTATCCATTTATTATTACATGTTTCTATTTTAGTTAGTTTAAAAACCTAAATGAATGATACTAATTTTTTTACCAATGATGGTTATTGAAGAAAATTAATCCTATTATATGATATTAATTAAAATAATAATTCTATTTTTATTATTCTTTTGTAATATAAATATTTAACTCGCTATTTATATAACACATTTAATTAATTAAAAATTACTAAAACAGGCATGTTACAAATTTCCTCTAGGAGCACCATTACCAAAATTAAAAATTGATTGACCTATAAAATCATAAATAATTATAAAAATTATATTCTAGTATTCTGAAAATTTTGGATTTGATTAACTCATAAAGAAGGAATAATACAAAAAATTATTATACAAAAACAGATAACGAATAGTTTAAACTAATAACACTGACGAATATTATTAACTATAAATATATAATAACAAGGTAATAAATAAATATAAAAGTTTAATATTAATTGAATTAAATATGAATATGGTTTTGTATATATTTTTAATGAGTATAATATCATTAAAAAAGATTTTACAATGGATCATATAACGAAAAAATTATTGGTAAGGGTTTTATTGACTTAATTTTCATTTTGTTGAGTCATAAAATTTATTCCATGACTATTGTATTATAAATTTATTTTATTCAACCATTTCACTAATCTAAATGTTTTGTCATTTTTTTTATAATTTACTTCTTTATATCAAAATATTTTTACTTGATTTATTTTATTCATTATAAAATTATTATGTTGTTGACAATAATTCTTCTGCTTAAAAATGTTCATTTTCTTCCCTGCTAATATTCTTTCATTCCAAAAAATATTTTATTTGATAACTATAAAATCGAAATATATGTTTTATACTATGTTCCTAAAAATTAAATTCATATTTTTTTTTAAATGAAATTTTAATCTCATTCATATATGTGGGTTTGTAATGGCATGGACCCCTGTGGTCCATTAATTTGATGAAATATGTTGTTTGATGTGTTTTGGGAGGTCAAGTTGACTTATTCTTAACACTTGGCCAAATTTTGAGTTCATGAACAGTATCTACAGAACGATGATGTTCCAACTATAGCCTATATTTCCTTTTTCATATTTTGAGTTCAAGAATACTGTTTCCCGAACGGTGTGGTTTGAACAGACACCTCTATTTCCTTTTCTAAATTTCGAGTTCATGAATAGTTTTTTGAGAACAATGCGGTTCCAAAAGAATCATCTATTTCCTTTTCCAAATTTTGAGTTCCAAAATTGTGTTTCTAGAATGGTGAGGTTCCAACATCAGCATCTATTTCCATTACCAAATTTCATGTTCATTAAAATTGTTTCCAAAATGGTGAGGCTCCAATAACAGCCTCTATTTCCTTTCCCAAATTTCAATTTCAGGAACTGTGTTTCCAGAATAGTGAGGTTCAAACAGTTGCCTCTATTTGCTTTTCTAAATTTCATGTTCATGAATAGTGTTTCCAGAGTACTGAGGTTACAACAGTAGCCTGTATTTCCTTTTCCAAATTGCGAGTTATTGAATAGAGCTTCCAAAAAGGTGAGGTTCCAATAGCAGCCTCTCTTTCCTTTTCCAAATTTTGAGTTCATAAATAGTGTTTCCATAACAGTGAGGTTCCAACTGCTGCCTCTATTTCCTTTTAAAAATTCTGAGTTCATGAAAAGTGTTTCATTAATGGTGAGGTTTCTAGACTAGTGAGGTTTCCATAATGTTGATAAATCCCACACGTTTTCAAAATTCATGTTCGGTGCATAGTGTTTCCATATTCTTACATTTTCCCATATTTGATTATTCCTTTGACGTAAAATGCATTTAATACATTGTTTTAAGGTATTTAAGGCTTAATAAAATCCCATAACTCCAATATTAATTTTTCAAAGGCTTGAGATTATTTAACAAGGTCAAACTGTGTGGTTAAGTGCAATCTTCTTTTAATTGAAACTAACATATCTCAAATCGTTGCTTTCTTAAATATTCTAATGGGGAAAGATATATTCCTCCCTTGTTCATCCTTATTTTTCTTAGATTTGAGATGCTCCAACCTTTCTTTCATTCCCATAGGAGTTGTGTGATTGAAAATTCATCCTTGTATTTCTTCCCCTTGAATTTATTCTTGCTGTAAGTGCACCCTATCTTTTTTGTGCCACCAAGCAGTATCGATCAATCTTTTATATAAGGTATGATCTATAATTGTTATTTTTCTTTCATCTCCATATATCCCTCCTTTCCCTTTTATGTAATTCTATATCCTACTTCCAAATGGACTTTTCTTGGGTGTTGGCTGGTGTGGTGGTGTCTCTACATCTTTGGGTGGATGCAATTCTCTACGAGAGGTGATCATGATATGTTTTGTAAGTTTGTTCAAAGAGAATCTGAAACCTTTTGTGGTAGGGGATTCATTTACTCTCTTTTCTTTTACGTTCAACTGTAAATTCATCATGTTATATCCCAATGGATCACAATGTAATTGATATAATAAATATATGAACATGATAAATAAATTTATATCGATAGTATTTTATTGCCTCTTATTTTGATAGATAGTGTGATATCCATGTTTTATTTGATTAGATTTTCTTTCATGTGGTTTCTTTATAAATAATGAAAATGCAGAATTAATTGATGATTTTTTGGTGCAAGATACAGAGGAATGTATGTGAATCTAGGCGTTTTTGTTGTTATTTTTGTAAATTGATTTTAATCAAACAAATGAAGTAAACATCTTTTTTCAGTTTGTGATAACATTCTATATAGGTTATCCATAATTGGATCCTATAAATAATAAATCAGTTTATTCTAGATAGACTATAGAATTGGTTGTTTGATAAAAAAATAATTCCTCGTTGGGTTCTGAGTTACCCACTTGCTTGTAAAGTCCAAGAGCCTTATTATTGGATATGCAAGAGCTCATTGTGTTAGAAGTTTGTATTGTTTTTTATGGTCCAATATCCAAATTTATATAATTCTTGTTTTCTTTCTTCTTGTGTTGTGATATGTGGGGGCATGGAGGCTAATAGGTTGTGGTAGCAGTTAATCCCTAGAGTGGCGAGATGCATCGGTTTATGCATGTTGGTGTTGGGGAGGACACTAGAGATTATGGAACGAGTTTGATGTGAATGTTTAGATGTTTCTTTTTCTTGTTTGCTATTTATATTACTTACATTCCCCCCTCCCCAAGGTAGCTGGTTTGCATACCCTCCATTCAAAAATGGGAGAAGACGTGCAGGGTAGCCACGTACTTTCCGTGTTTAGATTCCTGAGGGAGGAGGGGTATACTCTCTAGTTATATGCAGTAATGACTCGATGGGTAGTTCATCTACTCACTATGTTGAGCCCCCTTGGTTTTATTATCTTATTATGTTTTATCAATAATACCAAGGAATATGGGAATGTAATGATGTTAATAAATGATTGAATAAATGATGTTAACCTATAGGGTTGATTCGTGTTGCGATGCAATGTTGTGGTTGAAATTTTAATGGAACATGGAAAATTTGGTCTGATGAAAATGAAATATAAAGTGGAAATTATTAATTCTTAATTAATGTTTAATGAATTAATTAACATAAAGTGAAACTGTTAAAAATGGAATGCATTAATGTAATAAATATCATTAAATGGTTGTGTGATTATAGGATACATTTTCTTAGAAGTCGCAGTCGGGAGTCCGAGTGATGTTAGCTGTGGTTGAATCTATGACTAGGTTATTCCAAGAGTGGGGTTATGAGGTGTAGTATATTTTTACGTATTTTGTTTCTATATGCTACTCCACCCCGTATGTTGGGGTAACTGACACCCTGGGATTCTGATCCCTGAGGGGGTGTTTTACCCAACATTCTGGTGGGAGGATGGATGACTGAATACCCCATTTGCCCCCACTCACTTCCCTTGGTAGTTACTTCTGCTGGTAGGCATAATGGATAGTTTTCCACATATATGTCTGTAGAGGGATATAGTGACTTGTGGTTATTCACACACATATATTATGGATATAGTTTCCTATGGACTACTATATGTGTAACATGTATATTCTATCATGACTTGAGGATCCCTACTCGATGTATGGGTTGTAATGGCTTAAGGTATAATACTCAACATATGATACACATTATGTGAGTTATGGTAGATCCTGGAATCTACCTGGGTAATTTTCTTACATGGACATGGTGGTTTTCTTGCATGAGGTGCATGTTGTGGCACTTCACCTAAGTGTATGTGGGAATGCCTTTTAGGAGAGTGATGTATTAGGACTTGTGATGTTGGAACCAAGAGGAAATCAAAAGGGGATGTAGTAGAGGAGTACCCCTGATATTCCTTATTATAATATATAATCTTGTATGTGATACTTGGTGATAGTACCCATGGTGAGGCTGAGAACATAGCATACCTATTTAGGTGACGAGTTAGTTTCACTTGTTGTTCATTATTCTTTAGCATGATTTATTTATTTATTCACGAGAGGCTCCTGGGAGGATCCTGCAGAGTTTTCTTTTATACTCACCCTATGTTTATATAAACTATTTTTCATGTCACTTGTAGCCGGTTGGAGATAAAGTTGGTTTCTACTAGCTTGGGGTTGCTGGAGCTGTTAGGGCTTGTGGTTACTGTTGTTATTACATTCATTTGGTACTTACAGTATTCCACTTTATGTTTTTGTAGTTTTTCGTGACATTACATATATGTACATGGTATTTATTTTAGTTGGTTATTTGAGTTGGAGTTTGTTGGTGTCAATATTTTCTCTCTTTCCCATGTGTTCTCTTAGAGGTTAAATTCTCCGACATGGGTGTTTAATATACCCTCGGTGTTAGTCACAAACCCGAGGCCTACAGGAGGTGGGACCTAGGGTTCATTATATTTCTTCTCCCTTTTTTGGTCCTAGAGGGGTACACTATGTGGGGAGGGGGTTGTGATATATTGGTATCAATTGTCTTATTGAGGGATTGGATGGAGTTTAGTGATAGGAATAGGTGATGATGCATGGGTTGGTAGGGGTATGGTGTCAGTCATGTTTAGAAAGTGATGTAAACACTGATGATCGGTTGAGACATAGTAATTTAGGTCCCCCTCTGACCTGATGCATGGAATATTAAGTTAACAATGGCTTCTAAATGAGGTGATAATGGTTTCAGGGTAGAGACTTTGGAAATGATCTTTCTTCATTCCTCATTGTGATATGTATTTGAATTTGTCGACATTTAGATAAGTTAAACTAAAATGAATGAACAAAATAAATTAATTAATTAATGTCGAGTCTTCCGTATTCCAGTTTTATAAGCTATAAATATTTTTTATTTTGTAGGTATAGATCCACATCAATTTCCTCATCCGGTTTGCAGAGAAGATGTTCAACAGGTTATTCCAACAGATCACTACATGGTAGAGGCTAATGATGATGACACATTGAGGGGGACACTCCATGAGCTTCAGCGCCAAAGTCTGCAGAAGTAGGAGGGCTCCGTCTCAAATGCATTCATGGAAGGCAGGTTGGAGGAGGTTGAGCTAAGCTTTAGTTCGACCTGTTAACGGAATGAGTACTTGGCGTCATTGGTTGTGACATTGCTACGTGGAGTAGCGAGGTAGTGGTAATCCTTTTTTCCTTGGGGATCGTGAGGAGATGACGATATCATGGGAGGAGTTCTGAGACACCTTTAGAGTCGAGTTTATTTTTTTGATTGTGAAGGCATCCAGTTGCCAAAATATTCGTACCCTCCTATAGGGGAGCTCCAGTGTTCGAGTGTTTGGAATCTAATTGAGGAACTTTCTCTGATATGTTTCAGACCTGTTTCCAAATGAGGAGGCCAGGGCGAGGTATTTTTAGGAGGCTTTGTATCTAGATATCCAATTCTAGGTCACCTCATTTATGCTGAAGACATATCTAGATGTGTTGGTGTTGAAAGAGGTCGTCAAGAGGACATTGACCCGAACTATATTTTCATGATAGGGTATTGGTCATTATTCTTCACGAAAAAGATATATGGTCTGGGATTCCCAATTTTCAGGGTAGAAGAGTTTCATGGACACAGTGTTCTACTCCAAGTTCCTCTGTTGAGGCAATTCCAGTTGAGACAGCAGCTGCAGTTTGAACCTACATTGGATCAGTAGAAGGTAGATAGGGTAGTTAGAGTATATCCTTGTGATTCTCCCCATCCTCAAAGATCATAGCATGACCATGGTGGTGGTTTTCATCAAGGATATAGAGGTCATGGAGGAGGATACAGTCAGCATCGCGGTTTAGCGTTTCCAGCACCAGGCGAGAAAAACATCATTCGAGGTACCATTTTCTTTTTTCCTTCTTGAGTGTAACCCTTGCTTGATTTATGAGGGACACACCCCTTCATATCACCTTCCCTTATCCAAGATTTGGGACTTTAGGTACAGAGGCTTCAATGCCCATGGCGTTGACTACGCTAGTTGAAGGTTGAGCTAACTTGTTTGAATTATGTAGACACTGTGAGCTATTGTTGGGTAAAAAATAATTTGGGGATATTTCCTATGTTTATGGATACTATAATATGATTTTATCCACTACATGGATTGTTCTTATTCAGTGCAAGCTATCGTGGATTTATTTAGAAGGGAGGTGGTGTTCTTCAATGCATATGTAGAGCCAGCAGTGTTTGTTGGCGAGCGAGACACATGGATGGGTCAGAGGCATGTTCTATCCTTATCATCCTTGATGGTTGAGATGATTCCTAGTTCTTCAAAGAATCATAATTTGGAGTTTTCTAGTGGCTTAAAAGAATAACCTGATGTTTTTCTAGAATAGGTTGTACCAATACCACTTCAACGAGAGATCGAGATTGGGATCGAGCTATAACCAAGAGCTTCTCTTATGACTATGTCTCTATATAGGATGGTCCCATATAAGTTACGAGAGATAGGCATATTTCATGATAGCCTATTATAGTGCAGTTTTGTTCGGCCGAGTGTGTCACAATGGAGAGCACCAGTTTTGATCATGAAGAATGGTGATGGATGTTTGTAGTTTTGTATCGATTATCAGCACATAAACAAAGTGACAAAGAAGAATTGCTATCCTCTTCCATGGATAGATTATTTATTTGATTAACATAAGGGGTCATTTTTTTATCAATGATTGACTTGGGGTCAGTATATCATCAGATGTGTGTGAAGGATGTGGATATCCTGAAGACAGCTTTATGTTGTCGTCATGGGAATTAAACGTTCATTGTAATGTCGTTTTGTGTGACGAATGATCCTGCTATGTTCATGGGATTGATGAATGAGGTGTTTCTTGAGGTCATGGATAAGTTTGCAGTGGATTTAATTGATGATATAATTTTTGTTATTAATGTCTATGTAGAAACACGCACAGTATCTCCAGACCATTTTCGGAGTTCTTCGTCAACATCATTTGTTTGAGAAGTTGTCGAAGTGTGAGTTTTGGGATCATGAAGTCTATTTGAGGGGAAATGTTGTGTCCCAGTAGGGTGTAGCAGTGGATCCAATGAAGATAGAATTTTCTGTGTCTTAGGAAGCCTAAATGATAGTGGTAGAGATGTGAAGTTTCTTTGGTCTTACATGATATTAGAAGAGGTTCATAGCCGATTCATCTCGGGTTGTGACTCCTCTAACAACACTAACTAAGAAGGATCAAGCATTCATGTTGAATGATCAGTTTCAGGAAGCCTTTGAGTATCTTAAGAAGAATTTTTTAAGTTCTCTAGTTATTCTTCATGGTAGTTGAGTCCCCATGAACGTAACTATGCAACCCATGATCTTGAGTTGGCATCTATGGTGTTTTTATGATGTTTTGGAGACATTATCTCCTTAGAGAATGCTTTGTGGTTTACACCAATCATAAGAGACTAATGTTTGTTTTCTTCCAGCACGAATTGATCTTATTGAAGTGTCGGTGGATTGATTTCTTATAGGAATATGACTTTGAAACATCGTATACTCTTGGAAAGGGGAATTCTCTTGTTGACGCACTGACCAGTAAGTCACATAGTGATGTAATGTGTGAATATGGTGATTTATGGAGAGTAATGAAAGAATGATCAGTATTAAATCTCGATATGTGATAATTTGGGAGTAGATGTTGACTTTTTTAGATGATGGTGTAGTCATCTCTAGGGTAGCAGGTGGAAGAGTCCCAGCTGAGGGATCTAGAGGTGGAGGTCTGGAGAGGCCATGTTATTTGTGGCGAGTCTCTTGATGGTTGGTCTGAGGATGAACAACACCAAGTGTTGAATTATGGAAGTATATTTGATCATGTGGAGATGCTTATGATGGTTCTCATAGTGTTTTATAGTTCTCCATTAGCGGTGCATCCTTGCATGACAGTGATGTATCAATCCTTGAGTAGTCAATTTTGGTGGCCTGGGTTGAAGCATGTAGTTGCGGAGTTTATGTCACATTATTTGGTCTGCCAAAGGGTCAAGGATGAGCATCATGTCCTTGATGGTTTTCTCTAGAAATTATACATTCCTCTGTGTAAGTGGGAGAAAATCTTTATGGACTTTGTAACAAGTTTACCTTGAGCTCCAAGAGGACAAGATGTTATTTGGGTGTTAGTGGACCATTTAACAAAATCATCCCACTTTATACAAATTTAGGAGTCGATCTCATTGGTTGTTATGTTAAGGTAGTATCTGGAGGAGGTGGTGAGACTTCATGGAGTCCCAAGGATAATAATTTCTTATCAATAGAGTAGTTTTACTTCTAGTTGTGGAGAGGTCTCTACCTTTGTTTTTGTTATCAAGTATGACATAACAATACTTTTCATCCACAGACGGATGGTCAAATAGAACGAACCATCCAGACTCTTGAATACATGTTGCGCTCTTTTGTCCTAGATTTTGGAGGGTCGTGGATGAGGAACTTACCCTTGGTGGAGTATGTGTACAATAATAGTTTTCAATCCACCATCAGTATGGCGCCATTTGAAGCATTGTATGGCCGAACATTCCATTCTCCATTGTGCTTGACCCGGGTAGGAGAGTCATAAATTCCCAGACATGAACTAGTGCAGAATATGATAGAGATGGTTTAGGTAATTTGTTAGAGGATGAATGCAGCACAGGATAGTCTGAAATCAAATGACGATCAAAGGATAGAACCCTTAGAGTTTCATGTTGGGAATCATGTGTTTCTAAAAGAAACTCCACATCATGTGCAGTGAAGGTTTGATCGCTGAAGTATGATTTATCCATGGTATGTTGGTCGTTTGAGGTTTTGGATCGTGTTGGAGTCGTGGCGTATCAAATATCACTTCCCCTATAGATGAGACAAATACACGATGTTTTCCAGGTATCATAGCTCCATCATTATCATCATGATGACTCACATGACATCGATTAGAGTGCGATCTATTTTGATGATGATGTAGCCTACGAGGGGCGGCTTGAGGAGATCCAAGACTAAAAATAGATGGTGTTCTTCGTGCATTCTAACCCCTTGGTTTGTGTCTTATGGCGGCAAGGTAGCATGGATGTGAGTACCTGAGAACGTGATTCATAGATATGTGCTTAGTACCCCATGTTTTTTGATGTATAAATCTTTTCGTGTTAATTTTTTTTTACTTTGTGGTTGTTGACCTTTCGTGTTTATGAGATGGATTTCTTTGGTTCCTTCTTATGGCATGCTATCTTTTGAGAGGTATCTCTATGGGTGGTTGTTTAGACCCCGTTTCTAATTCCCTTTAGGTTGGTTTTGAATTCTAAGTGATGATATTTTTTTGAGAGGTATCTTATGTAATGGCACGAACCTCTTTGTTCTATTACTGTACAAAAATCATGTGTTTGAGGTGTTTAGGGAGGCCAAGTTGACTTATTCCCAGCAATTTGTAAAATTATGAGTGCTAAATAGTGTTTCCAGAACAGTAAGGTTCCAATATAATCATCTATTTATTTTCCCAAATTTCAGGTTCTTGACCAATGTCTCTCGAACGGTGAGGTTCCAATAGCAGCCTCTATTTCATTTTCCAACATTCGAGTTCATGAACAATGTTTCCAGAATGGTGAGCTTCAACAAAATCCTCCATTTCATTTTCCAAATTTTGAGTTCATGAACATTGTTTCCAGAATGGTGAGGTTCCAACCAAAGACTCTATTTTATATTCCAAATTTCGATTTATTGAACAATGTTTCTAGAACGATAAGGTTTCGACATCAGCCTCTATTTCATTCTCCAAATTTCAAGTTCATGAAATCTTTTTCTAGAATAGTGAGGTTCCAACAGCAACCTCTAAATCCTTTTCCAAATCTAGAGTTCATGAATAGTTTTCTAGAATGTTGATGTTCCAACAGTAGCCTCTATTTCTATTTCCAAATTTAAACTACATGAACAGTGTTTCCAAAACGGCGAGGTTCCAACAGCAGCCTCTATTTCCTTTTTCAAATTTCGATTTCATGAATAGTGTTTCTAGAATGCTGAGGTTCCAACAACAACCTCTATATCTTTTTCCAAATTTTGAGTTCATGAATTGTGTTTCTAGAATGGTGAGGTTCCAACAGCAGCCTCAATTTCCATTTCCAAATTTCATGTTCAGGAATAGGGTTTTCCAGAAAGGTGAGGTTTCTAGACCAGTGAGGTTGTATAGTGATTCCATGCTAGAGAGGTTTCTAGAATGGCGAGTCATCCAACACATTGTCAAAATTCATGTTTGGTGTACAGTGTTTCCATCTTCCTAAATTTTCACCCCTTTGACATTTCCTTTGACAAAAAAGTAATTTAAGGCCTTGTTTTAATGGATTTAAGGATGAATCAAATAACCAAACTCCTATATTAAATTTCTTATGGCTCGGTATGATTTTATATAGTCAAAATATTTAGTTTAGACTGAAACACTTTTATTGGAAAATCTAGTGTATATTTAACTGTTTCCCTATTAAATCATCTAAAGGGAAGATAAATCTTCATCCCATTACTTTCCTCCTTGTTCTCTAGCGTGAGACACTTGAACCCTTCATTCCTTCCTGTAAGAGTTGTGTTATCATGTATTTCACCGTGGATTGGTTCCCATTTAATTTCTTCTTACTACAAGAGCACCCTTAGTTTTTGGTGCAACCAAGAAGTATTGATCAATCATCGAGATATGGTATGATCTATCATCATTATTTTGGTTTCATCTACTTATATTTTTCCTTTCCATTTTATGGAATTCTATATCTATGTTCTTAATGGAATTTTCCTGGGTGTTGGCCAGTGTGGTGGTGTATCTGCATCCTCGGGTGGGTGTGGTCCTCCAAGAGAGGTGATCATGATCTATTTTGGTAGTTTTTTCAATGATAATCAGAATCCTTTTGAGGTAGGGGATTTGTTGATTATTTTTTAATTTACATGAAACTATTGAATTAGTTTGTTTTAGACCATAGGATCAAAATTGAATTGACATAATAAATATTTAAACTGGATAAATAAATTGATATTTAACATATGTTATTGCCTCTTCTTTTTCTAGATAGTGTGATATTGTTTTCATTGGATGGATTTTAATTATTGATGCAAATTAGTAAAGAATGTAAAGCTATAATTAATAAATATTTTATTGGATAAAGAAAAAGAAGCATATAAATATATCTAGTTTTTGTAATTTTATGTTAATCAAATTGATATAGTAAGAATCTTTAATCAATTTTTGATTTCATTCTGTTTAGGTTACATATAATTGGATCCTACTAATAACAAATTGTTTAATTATAGATGGATTAAAAAACAGGATTTTTGATAAATAAATAATTCTTCACAGGGTTCTAAGTTACCCTATTTCTTGTAAATACCAAGATCCTTATGCTTGGAGCTATGATAGATCATTGTGTTTAAAGGTTTGATGACTTGTTTATGGGCCAAGAGCCCAGTTGATATGATGTTTTTCCTGCTGCTTGTGTTGTGATATATGGGGGATGGGAGGCCTATTTTTTTGGCAGTAGTTTATTCCTAGAGTATCAATGTGCATCAGTTTATGCATGTGGGTGTCAGGGAGGACACCAGAGATGATGGAATGGGTTGGATGTGATTTTCTGGATGCTTGCAGTTTTTTGTCAGTTGTTTATCATCCTTACATTCACCACGGATCAAGGAAATGATTTTATTACCCTTATTCAAAAAAGGGGTTAAGACAGATGGGGTGTGTCACATTATTTCCTTGTTTAGATTCCTAAGGGAGAATGGGTCTATGATCAAGCTATAGGCGGAAAAGATATGACTGCTAGTTCATCTACACACAATGATGATGACCCTTGGGTTTACTAGCATAGAATGTTTTTTCTTGAATCCTTGGGAATATGGGAAAGTAATTATGTTAATAATTGATTTAATAAATGATGTTATCCCTTGGATTTGAATCTTACTATGATGCAACATTGTGGTTGAACTTTTAATGGAATAATTAACTTTGGGTGTGATGATAATGAAATATAATGAGGAAATTATTAATTGTTAATTAATGTTTAAGGAATTAATTAACATAAAGTGAAAATGATAAAAAAGGAATGATGTAATGTAATAAAATTTTTAAAATGGTTTCATTCATAATTGATACCTAGTCTTTGAAGTGGCAGTAGGGAGTCTGAGAGACGTATCTACAGTTGAGTCTAAGACTTGTTTATTCCCATAGTATGGTTGTGAGATATAGTATATTCTGCACTTTTTGTGTTTCTATACACTACTCCACCACTTTAGTTATGGAATCTAACACCCCAAGGATTATGAGCCCTAGGGGGTGTTTTCCCCAATATTCCTGTGGGAGAAAGGATGGCTGACAACCCCCTTTGGCCCCGTTCACTTATCATGGTAGTTACTTGTGGCATATTTCCAACATCACCATGGAAACTCTCACCATGTATATTC